>CM077670.1:235872500-237298750 GCA_039707655.1 Elymus sibiricus | reverse complement strand
AAATTGATTTTGCAAAAGACCATTAATAGATCCAGAAAGAATTGGTCTAAGAAAGTTGATGATGAATTATGGGCTTACAGAACTGCATATAAAAATCCTATGGGTATGTCTCCGTATAAAATGTTTTATGGAAAAGCATGTCATTTACCTCTTGAATTAGAACATAAAGCTTATTGGGCAATTACAAAACTTAATTATGATTTTAAACTTGCCGGTGAGAAGAGGTTATTTGATATTAGCTCCTTAGATGAATGGAGAACCCAAGCCTATGATAATGCTAAGTTGTTTAAAGAAAAAGTTAAAAGGTGGCATGACAAAAGAATTCAAAAACGGGAATTCAAAGTAGGTGATCATGTTCTATTATACAATTCTCGTTTGCGATTCTTTGCAAGAAAACTTCTCTCTAAATGGGAAGGACCGTATATCATCGAAGAAGTTTATCGCTCCGGAGCCATCAAAATAAACAACTCCGAAGGCAATAATCCGAGAGTGGTGAATGGGCAAAGAATTAAGCACTATATTTCAGGTACTCCCATTAATGTTAAAACTAATATTATTGGAACAATTACACCGGAAGAGCACATCAAAGAGTCCTTCCGGAACGCTCCAGAACCCTAAAAAGGGGTAGGTATGTGATACGGTAAGTAAACCGACTCCAAAAATTCCATAAAAATTATTTCTGTCAGTTTTGGAATATTAAAAAATTACCAAAATAAGAAACAACCGTGGGGACCCACGTGTCGCCCATAAGGCAGAAGGGCGCGACCCTCCCGGGGCGCTCCGTGGTGCCTTGTGGGCCCCACGCGTGCCTTCCCGATTCCGTTTTCTTCCCGTGTGCTTGTTTTGCAAGATAAAAATTCTTTATATATACTCTTGTATGTTTTGACCGCCGCATCGCGAGTTTCTCCTCTGTTCTTGTTTCATGCTGTTTTCTGACTCTTGGGGTCGAGCGCCATGTCATCTCAGGACTCGGTTGGGGAAAGCTATGCCTCTCATATTGTCGCAAACCCTAGAGTCTATGGGGACACTGATCCCTATGGTTGGACCTCTAATGAAGAGGAAGATGCTGATTTGAGGGAAAGGCAAGGTCGTTCCAGCGAAGAGGATGAGGATCCCCCACTGCCTCAACCGGGAGATATGCACATCGAATTCAAGAGGTCCAGCTTACTTGACACAGCGAAGGTTCCTAAAGTTCAATTCACCCCTTTTCGTTATGTGCTGGAAGATTCGGATAAACTACATCGCAAAATTTGGGATCTCGAAAGAGAAAATGAGAAATTAAAAGAAGAAATTCGTGTCCTCAAGTGGAAGACGGAGGACAAGCCCACCTCACCATCACCACCATGACCGAAGAAGGAGACTTGAGTACATGGGTATGGGCACTCCCCTTGGCTTGTGCCAAGCTTGGGGGAGGCGCCCCGGTATCGTATCACCATCACTTTCTCATCATCATTACCTATCTTAGTTCGATCCTTAGTTATTTCGTGATTTAGAGGAATAAAGATTTAGTATGATTTAGTTTCGAGTGCTTGCTTTGTGATCTATCTATCTATGTAATCATGTGTGAAAGTTATATAATAAAGAGTAGTTTGAGTTGAGTGTTTTGCTTTTGATGATCTAATCTTAGAAATAAAGAAAGAATAAAATCATATGCTAATTGATACATCTCCAATGTATCTATAATTTATGAAGTATTCATGCCATGTTTATTATAGTTTTGTATGATTTTGGTGCACTTTTATATGGCTTTTATATGATTTTTATGGACTAACATATTGACCTAGTGCCCAGTGCCAGTTGCTGTTTTCTGCTTGTTTTTGGTTTTCCAGAAAATCCATATCAAATGAAGTCCAAATGCAGCGAAACTTTTTGACGATTTTTTTGGAAGTAAATAGACCCAGGAAGCTTCGGGGGAGCAGCAGAAGACCCACAGGGGCCCCACAAGCCACCAGGGCGCGCCACCCCCCCAGGCGCGCCCTAGTGCCTCGTGGGCCCCCTGTGGCACCTCTTTGCGTGATTCCAACGCTGAAAAATCATATATATTTAGAAACCCCCGAAAGTTAACCTAGATGAGTTTTTACGCCGCCGCAAGCCTCTGTACCAAGGAGATCCCATCTGGAGCCCTTTTCTGGCACCCTGTCGGAGAGGGGAATCATCACCGGAGGCCATCTTCATCATCCCGGCGGTCTCAATGACGAGGAGGGAGTAGTTTACCCTCGGGGCTAAGGGTATGTACTAGTAGCTATGTGTTTGATCTCTCTCTCCCGTGTTCTTGATTTGACACGATCTTGATGTATCGTGAGCTTTGTTAATATAGTTGGATCATATGGTGTTTCTTCCCTCTCTATCCTTGTTGTGATGAATCAAATCTTTTCCCTTTGAGGTTTCATTATTGTTGGATTGAATATTTCAGATTTGAGAACACTTGATGTATGTCTTGCATATGAATACCCGTGGTGACAATGGGCTATTATATTGATTCACTTGATATATGTTTTGGCACTCAACTCGCGGATTCCCGTGGTGACATTGGGGTAATCTATGTATAGGGGTTGATGCACGTTTTCATTATCTTTTCTCCGATAGAAACTTTGGGGTGCTCCTTGGAGTTCTTTGTGTGGATTGAATATTATGATTATGAAGTTGTTTGATGCATATCGTATAATCAAATCATGGATACTTGTGGTGACATTGGAGTATCTAGGTGACATTAGAGTTGGTTGATGTGTATCATATGGTGTTATTTTAGTACGAACTCTAGGGCTGTTTGTGACAATTATAGGAATGGCTCAATAGATCGATCGGAAAGGATAACTTTGAGGTGGTTTCGTACCCTACAAACAATTTCTATCTTATGTTCTCCGCTAATAGGAACTTTGGAGTGATTCTTTATCGCACGTTGAGGGATGATTATATGATCCAATTATGTTAGCATTGTTGAGAGATTGCACTAGTGAAAGTATGAACCCTAGGCCTTGTGTCTAAGCATTGCAATACCGTTTATGCTCACTTTTTTTATTTGTTACCTTGCTGTTTTTTATTGTTCGCACTACAAAAACCTATATCTACTATCCATACTATACTTGTATCACCATCTCTTCGCTGAACTAGTGCACCTATACAATTTACCATTGTATTGGGTGTGTTGGGGACACAAGAGACTCTTTGTTATTTGGTTGCAGGGTTGTTTGAGAGAGACCATCTTCATCCTACACCTCCCAAGGATTGATAAACCTTAGGTCATCCACTTGAGGGAAAATTGCTACTGTCCTACAAAACTCTGCGCTTGGAGGCCCAACACGAGTCTACAAGATTAAGTTGTGTAGTAGACATCAAGCTCTTTTCTGGCGCCGTTGCCGGGGAGGTGAGTGCTTGAAGGTATATCTTTAGATCTTGCAGTTAAATCTTTTAGTTTCTCGTTTATCACTAGTTTGGTTTTATAAAAAGAAAACTACAAAAAAATGGAATTGAGGTTGCCTCATATTATTCATCTTTATAATGTTTTTCTTGAAAATGATGGAGCGGAAAATTGTGCTCAATTGATAGAAGAACAATTCAATAAAATGTTTGGCATAAAATCTTTGAATGATGAGCATGATTGCAATGTTGCTAGTATGAATTCTATGAATATCCATGATGCTAATGATATGCAAAGCCATAAGCTTGGGGATGCTATGTTTGATGAAGATGATATTTTTAGCACCCCAAGTTTTGATGAGAAAATTTATTATGATGATAGCATGCCTCCTATCTATGATGATTATTGTGATGATATTTATGTTATGAAAAATAGTGATGATTATTATTATAATACTTGTTATAATTATGAAAATCCTTTTATTGAACATCACTCTTTTAATGTGGAAACAATTTATAGTATTCGAGTTTCATACGATACTCCCACTATTATGAATGAGAAGAAAATTGCTTATGTGGAGAGTAGTAAAAATTCTATGCTCGTAGGTCATGAAAAGAATGCTTTATGTGATAGCTATATTGTTGAATTCATTCATGATGCTACTGAAAATTATTATGAGAGAGGATCATATGCTTATATAAATTTCAACAACATCAAGTGTCCTCTGTTTATGTTGAAAGTTTTGAAGTTATGCTTGTTTTGCCTTCCTATGCTAGTTGATTCTTGCTCCCATAAATTATTTGCTCACAAAAATGTGCTTGCCATATGTTTCATGATGCTCCCATTGTGTTTCAATTCTTTACTTTTATGCGAGCATCATTGAAATCATCATGCCTAGCTAAAAGGCATTAAAGAAAAGCGCTTGTTGGGAGACAACCCAATAATTATCCTTACTGTTTTTGTGTGTCCACATGATTAACCTACTGTGGTAATCATGTTTCATATGTTTTCTTTCAATAATGTGCCAAGTAAAGCCTTTGGGATAGTGTGGATGCTTGTTGATTTGATTCTGTGCAAAAACAGAAACTTTTGCGTCCAGTTCCGGAATTTCTATTCTGTACTGGAGCGTGAGAAAATTATGAAATTTTACAGAGTATTGGGTTACAAATTATTTATGTTTTCCTAATTTTTCAGAATTTTTTCGAGGTACAGAAGTATGGTTTTTAAATTGCTCACTACATGCTGTTCTGTTTTTGACAGATTCTGTTTTCGGTGCATAGTTTGCTTGTTTTAGTGTTTCCATAGCTTATATTGAGTAATATAAATTGTGGAAGTGATGGAATACAGTAGGAATTATGTGAGAACAATTATGAAACTTGTCTTGACAGTACCTAAGTGGATGATTTATTTCTATCATACTAACCTATCTCACAAGATCCTTTAAGTTTTATGTGATTGAAGTTTTCAAGTTTTGGGTGAGATATCGATATGAGGAGAATAAGGAGTGGCAAGACCCTAAGCTTGGGGATGCCCAAGGCACCCCAAGGTAATATTCAAGGAAGACCCAAGCAACTAAGCTTGGGGATGCCCCGGAAGGCATCCCCTCTTTCGTCTTCAACATTATCGGTAACCTCACTTGGAGCTATATTTTTATTCGTCACATAATATGAGTTTTGCTTGGAGCATCATTTTATTTTGTTGAGATTTTCTTGGTGTTATCAATAATCATGTTTTGTATCTTTTAGTTCAATAAAATGCCAATTATAGCCTTTACCATGCTCAGTTTGCAAGTTTATGTGTTGCTGTTTGAAAACAGAAAGTTTTCTGTTATGTCCAAAATATTCCTGAATAGTCAGAACATGATAAAAATCTGAAATTTTTACACAGTAAGCATGCATGATTTCTCTGTCACGTGGTAATTTTTCAGAATTTTTAGAGTTAGGGAAGTATGAATTTTAAATCCCCCTTTACAGACTGGTCTGTTTTGGCAGATTGCTGTTATGTTTGCATTGTTTGCATATGTTTGATTGTTTAATGATTCTATTTGAGGATAGGATTATTAAATATGTAGAGGCATTTAGTATGCAATGTTAAATTATAATTTTAGTGATTTTCTACAGTAGGGAATGTTAATGTTTTGAGTTGATTTATACTAACTTATCTCAGGAGTTCTTGTTGAGTTTTGTGTGGATGAAGTTTTAAGATTTAGGAGAAGCCATGATATGAGAGGAATTAAGGAGACACAAGAGCTCATGCTTGGGCATCCCAAGTTATTATTCCAAGAAGTCTCAAGCATCTAAGCTTGGGGATGCCCCGGTAGGCATCCCACCTTTCTTCTTCAACAACTATCGGTCGGTTTTGGTTGAGCCTAAGTTTTTTGCTTCTTCACATGATATGTGTTATCCTTGGAATGTCATTTTATTTTGTTTTCTTTGCTGTTTGAATAAAATTATCAAGATCTGAAATTTTAAATGAGAGAGAGTCCTCACATAGCTACCTATTTACTTAACTACTCATTTGATCTTCACTTATATCTTTATGGAGTAGTTTGCCATTTACTCTTGTTCTTCACTTATATCCTATGAGTAAATTGTTGAATGAATTGAATATCATAAAGTTGAAATTATATGTGCTTCATATGCTTGTATCATGTCTAGTAGTAGTCTCACATTTGGGTTAGAAAGTGAAATCTATTGAAGCTTGACAATCACAATATTGGTCGTACAAGCAATTCATGAATGATTAGTATAAGGAAGAGAACTTTCGCATATAAATATATTATCTTGGACATCTTTTATGATTGTGAATACCCATTAATTATTTTCAAACTTGATCAAATTAGTTAAAGTTGGACAAGGAAGACAACGTAATGAGTTATGTTTGGGTATATTTGCATAGAAGTTATATTGTTATGGATCCTCCAACATGTGGTGCTTGCTTAGGATCTTTTGCTAGCCAAAAATTCGTACTAAGTAGAGATACTACTTGTGCATCCAAAAACCCTTAAACCCAGTTTCTTCCCATGAGTGTCCACCATATCTACCTATGGATTGAATAAGATCCTTCAAGTAAGTTGTCATCGGTGCAAAAAGCAATAAAAATTGCTCCTAAAATATGTATGATCTTTTATTGTAAGGGAAAATAAGCGTTGTACGAACTTGTGATGGTAAAGAAATAAAAGCGATGGACTGCATAATAAAGGTTGCTATCACAAGGGGCAATATAACGTGACGTTCCTTTGCATTAAGGGCTTGTGCATCCAAAAATAAAAAGCGCATGACAACCTCTGCTTCCCTCTGCGAAGGGTCTATCTTTTACTTTTATGCATTTACTTTTATGTATTTACTTTTATGCAAGAGTCAATAAGTATTCATTCACATTTCAACCTCAATTATTCTCTAGTTGGCAAGCATCATGCGGTGGGGAAAGATCCAGGCACATATGGCCAGTCAAATATATTTGATCATGAATTATTATTGTTGACAATTATCTCTATGATAAATAAGTTGAGAGGCGAAACATTAAGCCCCTATCTTTCTTTGTGTTCGATGGATGCCATTTGTTCTAAAAATATGCTTTGAGTACTAGCAATCATAGAAGACTATATGATAATTGAGTATGTGGAGCTCTTACTTAGACTTTGTTGAAATTAAGTTGAATTGCAATTGTTTGGTGACTAAGAACATAGGTTGTTAAGTTTCAAGAGAATGCATTGTTTGAACGATAACATGTGAATTGATTGCTACTTTATCATGATAAGTTTTATGAGAAAAAAGTTGCTGTTATGATGCTAGGAAAAGTGATTGAAATTATCATTGATTAAACTTATGCACTATGCTAGCATTCACACTTCATAAATTATTTCTTTTATCATTTACCTACTCGAGGACGAGCAGGAATTAAGCTTGGGGATGCTGATACGTGTCCAACGTATCTATAATTTATGAAGTATTCATGCCATGTTTATTATAGTTTTGTATGATTTTGGTGCACTTTTATATGGCTTTTATATGATTTTTATGGACTAACATATTGACCTAGTGCCCAGTGCCAGTTGTTGTTTTCTGCTTGTTTTTGGTTTTCCAGAAAATCCATATCAAATGAAGTCCAAATGCAGCGAAACTTTTTGATGATTTTTTCTGGAAGTAATCAGACCCAGGAAGCTTCGGGGGAGCAGCAGAAGACCCACAAGGGCCCCACAAGCCACCAGGGTGCGCCACCCCCCAGGCACGCCCTCGTGCCTCGTGGGCCCCCTGTGGCACCTCTTTGCGTGATTCCAACGCTGAAAAATCATATATATTCAGAAACCCCCGAAAGTTAACCTAGATGAGTTTTTACACCGCCGCAAGCCTCTGTACCAAGGAGATCCCATCTGGAGCACTTTTTCGGCACCCTGCCGGAGGGGGGAATCATCACCGGAGCCCATCTTCATCATCCCGGCGGTCTCAATGACGAGGAGGGAATAGTTCACCCTCGGGGCTGAGTGTATGTACTAGTAGCTATGTGTTTGATCTCTCTCTCTCTCTCGTGTTCTTGATTTGGCACGATCTTGATGTATCGCGAGCTTTGTTAATATAGGTGGGTCATATGGTGTTTCTTCCCTCTCTATCCTTGGTGTGATGAATCAAATCTTTTCCCTTTGAGGTTTCGTTATTGTTGGATTGAATATTTCAGATTTGAGAACACTTGATGTATGTCTTGCATATGAATACCCGTCGTGACAATGGGGTATTATATTGATTCACTTGATATATGTTTTGGCACTCAACTCGCGGATTCCCGTGGTGACATTGGGGTAATCTATGCATAGGGGTTGATGCACGTTTTAATTATCTTTTCTCCGATAGAAACTTTGGGGTGCTCCTTGGAGTTCTTTGTGTGGATTGAATATTATGATTATGAAGTTGTTTGATGCATATCGTATAATCAACTCATGGATACTTGTGGTGACATTGGAGTATCTAGGTGACATTAGAGTTGGTTGATGTGTATCATATGGTGCTATTTTAGTACGAACTCTAGGGTTGTTTGTGACAATTATAGGAATGGCTCAATAGATCGATCGGAAAGGATAACTTTGAGGTGGTTTCGTACCCAACAAACAATTTCTATCTTATGTTCTCCGCTAATAGGAACTTTGGAGTGATTCTTTATCGCACGTTGAGGGATGATTATATGATCCAATTATGTTAGCATTGTTGAGAGATTGCACTAGTGAAAGTATGAACCCTAGGCCTTGTTTCTAAGCATTGCAATACCGTTTATGCTCACTTTTGTTACTTGTTACCTTGCTGTTTTTTATTGTTCGCACTCCAAAAACCTATATCTCCTATCCATACTACACTTGTATCACCATCTATTCGCTGAACTAGTGCACCTATACAATTTACCATTATATTGGGTATGTTGGGGACACAAGAGATTCTTTGTTATTTGGTTGCAGGGTTGTTTGAGAGAGACCATCTTCATCCTACACCTCCTACGGATTGATAAACCTTAGGACTTGAGGGAAAATTGCTACTGTTCTACAAAACTCTGCGCTTGGAGGCCCAACACGAGTCTACAAGAATAAGTTGTGTAGTAGACATCACTAATCCCATGGGGAGTGATGACTTCACATAAAAGAAGTATAATTTATAAAACTTGTTGGAAGTTGACAAACATAGCATTGGTCATTGTAGCAATTCATGAAAAAGTAATAAAGAAAGAGAGGTCTCATATATAAATATACTATCTTGGACATCTTTTATGATTGTGAGCCCCCATCAAATATTCTATGTCAATTAGTTGACGTTGGACAAGGAAGACAAGGTAATGGGTTATGTTTGCTTATATTCACATAGAAGTTATATTGTTTTGGATCCTCTAACATGTGGTGTTTGCCCCTATCTTTGCTAGCCAAAAATCCGCACCAAGTAGAGATACTACTCGTGCATCCAAAAACCCTTAAACCCAGTTTCATGCCATCAGAGTCCATCATATCCACCTATGGATTGAATAAGATCCTTCAAGTAAGTTGTCATCGGTGGAAAAGCAATAAAAATTGCTCCTAAATATGTATGAACTTTTATTGTAAGGGAAAATAAGCTTTGTACGATCTTGTGATGGTGGAGCAATAAAAGCGACAAACTGCATAATAAAGGTCACTATCACAAGGGGCAATATAAAGTGACGTTCCTTTACATTAAGAGTTGCACATCCAAAAACAAAAGCGCATGACAACCTCTGCTTCCCTCTGCGAAGGGCCTATCTTTTACTTTATGTATTTACTTTCATGCAAGAGTCAATAGTATTCTTCTCTATTCCGTTTTTATTTTCTCTTTTGGCAAACATCATGTGGTGGGGATTGATCCATGCATATATATCCAGTTGAATGTAGGTGATCATGAGTTATTATTGTTGACATTACCCTTGAGGTAAATACGTTGGGAGGCAAAATTATAAGCCCCTATCTTTCTATGTGTTCGACTGAAACTTTTGCTCCATAAGTATGACATGAGTGTCAGCAATCATAGAAGACTAAATGATAGTTGAGTATGTGAACTTGCTAAACAAAGCTCTTACATAGAATCTTCTTGATAATATGATAAATTACAATTGCTTCAATGACTGAGATCATAGTTTGTTAGTTTTCAATTTGGTTTATGGTTCATACTTTAACTTGTGGATGAATTGTTACTTTTTCATGAGAAGTTCTATGATGATATAGTGCTGTTACAATAAAGATCATGATGCTCCATGTCTGTATTTTATTTTTATCGACGTCTCTCTCTCTAAACATGTGGTCATGATTATCGATTGCGACTTTTCGCTTGAGGGCAAGCGAGGTCTAAGCTTGGGGGAGTTGATACGTCCAATTTGCATCATGATTTACTACTGTTATTTATTATGTTTTTTATCATTATTTCACCTTATGATACAATTCTTATGTCTTTTCTCTCTTAATTTGCAAGATTTACATGAAGAGGGAGAATACCGGCAGCTGGAATTCTGGACCTGAAATAGCCACATCAGAGATACATAATCTACAGAGCTCCAATTGACCTGAAATTTCACGGAGATTTTTTATTGAATATATAAAAAATACTGGAGAGAAGAAATACCAGAGGGTACCCTCCAGCTGCCAACAAGGCAGCAGGGCGCGCCCCCCTGGGCACGCCCTAGTGCCTTGTGGGGCCCACAGCTGGCGTCTGGCCCCCTCCCTCTGCTATATGAAGCCATTTGCCCTAGAAAAAAATAAGGAGAAGGCTTTCGGGACGAAGTGTCGCCGTCTCGAGGCGGAACCTGGGCAGGAACTATTTTGCTCTCCGGCGGAGCGATTCCGCCGGGGATACTTCCCTCCGGGAGGGGGAAATCGAAGCCATCGACATCACCAACGATCCTCTCATCGTGGGAGGACCAATATTCATCAACATCTTCACCAGCACCATCACATCTCAAACCCTAGTTCATCTCTTGTATTCAATCCATGTCTTAAAACCTCAGATTGGTACCTGTGGGTTGCTATTAGTGTTGATTACATCTTGTAGTTGATGCTAGTTGGTTTATTTGGTGGAAGATTATATGTTCAGATCCTTAATGCTATTCCATACTCCTCTGATCTTGAACATGAATATGATTTGTCAGTAGTTACTTTTGTTCTTGAGGACATGGGAGAAGTCTTGTCATAAGTAATCATGTGAATTTGATATTCGTTCGATATTTTGATGATATGTATGTTGTTACTTCCTTTAGTGGTGTCGTGTGAATGTTGACTACATGACACTTCATCATCTTTGGGCCTAAGGAAAGGCATTGTGGAGTAGTAATTAGATGATGGGTTGCTAAAGTGACAGAAGCTTAAACCCTAGTTTATGCGCTATTCTGTAAGGGGCTGATTTGGATCCATACGGTTCATGCTATGGTTAGAGTTATCTTAATTCTTCTTTCGTAGTTGCGGATGCTTGCGAGAGGGGGTAATCATAAGTGGGAGGCTTGTTCAAGTAAGAACAGCACCCAAGCACCGGTCCACCCATATATCAAATTATCAAAGTAGCGAACGCGAATCAAACAAACATGATGAAAGTGACTAGATGAAATTCTCATGTGTCCTCAAGAACGTTTTGCTTATTATACGAGTTCGTTCCGGCTTGTGCTTTGCTATAAAAAGGATTGGGCCACCTTGCTGCACTTTATTATACTTGTTACTTGTTACGAATTATCTTACTATCAAAACTATCTGTTACCGCTACTTTCAGTACTTGCAGAGAATATCTTGCTGAAAACCGCTTGTCATTTCTTTCTTCTCCTCGTTGGGTTCGACACTCTTACTTATCGAAAGGACTACGATTGATCCCCGATACTTGTGGGTCATCACATGTGGATTTTCAAGCTACATATCTTTAGTCTCTTTTTAGTCTTCGTTTTTTCTAGGTGATCGACGGCGTCCTACGAAGGGGATGACAACACGACATGTTTTTTGTTCTTTAGTTCCTTCTCATCCGATGAAGCTCCGGAAATTCACAGGGGCACGCACCTGCCATGTCCTGCCCGGTCGGTCGATTGCCTCGCGATTCATGAAGTAGTTGAATCTCGCACAAGGACACAGTAAGTTTTAAGTTTTAATCGTTGAAACTTATGATTTTGCATTTGAAAATTTCAATTTTCTCGGTCGCAGGTATCAAGTTTCAGAGTTGAAAATTTAAGCGGTTTTTTTGTCGGTCGCAGGTACTAAAGTCATGATTTTATCGGCCGCTCGTACTAAGTTTCAAGAGTTGAAACTTTACAACTTGTTTCAAAATTCATCAAAACATATTCAAAATGTTCTTATTTGAAAGCCCTCATCACGAAAAATATGAATATGAAAACATAACTTAATTTAGACTTTTTACTCAAAAGATATGAAAGTTTGAAAATCAAAAGCCGAAAGAGAAAGCACGCGTGAGGGACACGGTCCACCCCCCCCCCCCCCCCCCCCCCCCCCCCCCCCGCACCTACGTGCCCCAAATCCTCTCCCAAAATGAAGCTTGGCCAGATGGGGAACTTTCAAGGTTTGTGTCCCTCTCCCCCTGTCTGGTCAGAGTTGGGATTATCTTTTGGCCCTCCTCAGTACCGCTGCCTCTTGAAGCTCTTGGGTTTTAAACAAGGTTTCTCTGTCAAGATGGAGATCAGAAGCGGCAACAACCTTTGCTCACAGCAAGCCGCTGATAGATCCAGAAGGAATATGGTGTTGATTTCATCAAGGACATGCATATAATTTCATATGTTGTAATGGTGTTACTGTAAGTGCTAGTTTTATCTGATAGATGGTCTTAGGCCTTTCCACACACAAAAAAAACCTTATACTACATAAGTTAAAGCTCCCAAGAGCAACGATTTATAATCTTTGATTGCAGTGGATACGTGCACCATATTTACTGAAAATTTTGTTTATCAAAAGGGCTTCACGTCGATCCGACAGGTACATGAGCCGTGGACTTTAATTCTCGAGATAAAATCAAGGAGAACAATGGAGCATGAGTCACTGTATACTTTTGGCTCCGTGTCGGAGGACGTCCATAATGATTGAGGTTTCATACATTATACAATGCCCTATGGAACCTATGTGCATGCATGCATCCTAGCTCCGTTTCACATGATTGTTTTCATGCGAGCGGTTGCAGGTTTTAGAAAATTTGCCAAGAAAGAACACTTACTTGAGCATCGCCACACCCGCGCACCTAGCAAGAGCAATGTTTAATTAGCTCGTTGTTATCTCCGAGCAATGATTGTTACTCGGTTCTTTTTCTCTTTTGCATGGTGGTCTTAACGTGTTTATGGTCTGCGATTAGCTTTGATACGCACTGAGAAAAGTGATTCTATATAAGAACTCTCCGTTTCCTCGTCACCGAACAAGCCCTACAAGGAAGCATAGAACTGGTCTCTTCGCTCTCTTCTCCCCTGTACTGTTCCAAGCGAGCAGAGAGGCGAAAAATTTGCCGGCGCTGGCTCCAGTGACTCCTCTTCCCCGGGGGCCTTGGGCTCGCTGGTGGGAGGGGGGGTCACCGGATCCGACGCGCGGCTGTGTATAGCTGTAGATTAGGATTAAGCTACGTAGCTAGGCTTTCGGGCGTTCGTGGCCTTGCTCCGGCGAGGTTGACGGCGCTGCCGAATAAAGTTCCTCCAGATCCTTCCCCGACGTGGCTTCCTCCGCTGGTGTCGGCCATGGATCTGGGAGGTGGGTGTTCCAGGCGAGGTCGGTACGGCGGCGGTGGCGACCTCGAGTTGGATTTTGTTTCTCCTGCTCCACCGACGCAACGACGTGTGCTCCATCGTCGTTACAGAGCTATGGAGATATTCTACAGGAGCTGGTCGCCGTGCATCGGTGGCGGCGGCTATAACCAGAAGATGGCGAGGACGGGGCTTGGATGAAGGGTGCAAGCGTGCAGATCCGGCGGTCGGCGTCCTCGACGGTGTCGAGCAGCCTCGACGGATTTGGGGTCGGAGGGGTCCAGGTGCTCTGCCTGGCCGACGAACCACAGCGACAAGCTCCCTGCCCGGCGACGACGGGGCTTTTCTGAGGACCATGAAGCCCATGGATGGCGAGGGTGCTTCTCTGACCTATGGTGGTCCCCGGCTGGTGCTACGGCGGCGGCCGAGACGGGCGGTGAGCATGGTTGTGCTGTACAGGAATCTCCAAGGAGCTTGGTGCAATTTTCTTTGTGTTGGGGTGTTCTCTGCAAAAGCTCAGTTCCAGCTGTATTTCTGGTGTGTTCGCGTCGCATGCGTGTCCTGTATTGTTGGCTTTGATGTGATACGCGTGTTCTAAAAAAAAAACAAAAAAAAAACAAGCCCTACAAGCAGACGATATTAACAAACAGAGAAGAGAACCAAAGAACAAAAGTCTGTACATCTGCAGAAACTTCTCAATTCAACCGAGAGTCGTCGTCGTTTTCCTGCTGAAAACATGCAGGCATAAAGTACGCAATGATTCTACTAATCGATGACTCATCATTGTGGGGCGTATCGGCATAAGCGAACGTACTGTCCGCGGTACTGGGTTAATTAAAAACGTCAGAAAGTGCGAATTAAGAGCATTTTTTTTAGGGTACGAACTAAGGGCGCCTCAAACTGGCCTCAAATGGCCGGACTGTCCGGCGTTCTTCATATCCAGCCTAAATATAGAGCGGATATGAAGGGCCAAGGCGCTCCCGGACACGTCCACCACGCCAGCCCGGCCCACTGCCAACCCCATGACGTCCCCACGAAAACCCCAATCCGTCCCCTCTTCGAACCCTAGCTCACTCCACTCTCCTCTCTCGCTCCATCCCCTCCTCTCCTCTCTCCGATATGGATCGAATCCAATGACGCCAGCGACATGTCGAGCTCCGACCTCGACGTCGACGAGGAGCTGGCCCTTCGCATTGCGCTGGAGCGGTCTAAGGTGGACACGGGGGGCAACTCCGGATCTGCCCCGTCACCGCTCCCGCGTCGGGACAGCGCGGATGCCGGAGCTGGCCCTCCCGGCCCGCGCGCAGCTCCGCGAGGGCTGCGCCATCCGTGCCGTCCCCTGCCCTCGTCGGCCGCTGCTCCACACGGGCAGCGGTGGGTGCTAGTGCCCGCCCCGCCGGCCCGGACGCGCACGCCGGAATAGGAGGCGTATCGCCTGCCGCGAGAGGCAGCGGGCAAGGAAGAGGGACGCGGCGGAGCAATCCGTGCGCCGCCGCCGCGGGTTGCCGGCGGAGCCCAACGAGGACGAGAGGCTCCTCGCATCGGTCTACCGCCGGTCCCTGACGACGGCGGAGACGGACGCTCGCCGCCTACAGAAGAAGAACGCGGAAGCGCTCCGGCTTGCCATTGAGCAGTCGGAGCGCGAGGCGGCGGAGGCGGCTCGGGTGGCCAAGCTGAAGCGGTAGCAGGCAGGGCCGTCCGCCGGGTGAAGGGGCACATCGTCCTCTCCGACTCCTCGTCCGACGACGTCGACGACCATAGCTCCACCTCCTCCGACGACGACCAAGATCAACCACCAGCCGTAGACGCCTACAGCTGCGCCGGCGACCGAAAGGGCAAAGGCCCGGCGAGGAAGTGGTGATCCCGCTCCTCCTCCATTTATATTATCGTTTTTTAGTTGTTTAAGTTAAGAACTTGTCCAGCGATGAACTGTGGTGAACTTTTGGATGACGTAAAGTGGGTTTATGTGCATTTCGTTGTCCGTTTGATGCCGATTTCTTCGTCTGTTGTTTGATCACGTAGAGTAGTTCATCACGCTGCATGCATAGTATGGATATAGGGTGCAAGATATGAGGTACGCGGATGTGGAATCGATTATTTGAGGCGTGACTGGTCACTGTCCGCGGACGCGCCCAGGCCCGTCCGCGGGCTTTTGAGGGCCCAGATTTGCTGTCCGCGGCTGTAGATGCTCTAAGCATGGCCCAAATGGTTAATCTTCTTGCGGTGGAACCTGCCCACCAGGGTTCAAGTACCAGACTTGGCACTGCTGCTCACATTTTCTTGGATTTATTTCAAGCTTCCGGCGATGCTCGCTTAGTGGATGTGGCACCCCGCCTGAATACCACTTTAGCCAGACGGTCGCCGCACACGCCAGCCCAGGGAATCACACTGGCATGCGCTTTTACAACAAGTATCATGAACACAGACATTTCTATTATTGGATATATAAGTCTTACATGATATTTTTTTCAAGGGTGATGGCAGCGAAAAAGCTTTATCTAAGGCAGCATGGTCTTGGTGCGGCTCCAATCCACAGGGATCTGACTGGGTTACTCTTCTAGGTCGCGATCACTCCGGCTCCTTGCTAGTGGACGTCGGATCCTTAGGTGAACCTTGCCACATTGAAGGCCGCTGAGTACTTTTGAATGTACTCGCAAGCAAACCAAACCAACATATACACCAAGCAATGCAATCCATGGCATTCAAGCATGCACTTGTTATCTTAGCAGTATTAACTATCATGTTATAACAGGATTATCTAGCAAGATTAAACATCTAGCAGCATTAATCATCATGTCATAGCAGGATTAATTAGCAATATCATATCATAACAGGAATTATCTAGCATGTTAACTATCAAAGTAACTGTAGTATGACGAAGATACAGCATATCAAGTAAATAATCCATACTCCGAATATTCTCATGATCCAAATCCGATCCAAACTTTGCGGTCATCCGACCACTCATCTCATAGCCATCGCATGGCTAGCATTCATATCCCTGACATCAACTGATGTCCATGCATCCATACTGCAAGTCTGACAAACCTTACCATTCTCTGGTTCAGCCTTAGCAATAACATTATATAGTTTGTTCCTCCAGACTCGACACAGACCAAATAGTGTGACCTAGCACGAACTGTGTCCCATGACCGAGGACGCGGCTATTCGAATTGATTTACACTCTGCAGAGGTTGCGCACTTTACCCACACTATGGAGCTCCTGGCCTCGTGCTCCCATTCGGGTGGACCGGTGCTGCTCCAACAAAACTTGTCTATTGCCTGGCACTCTTACGGTCCCACCGACAATCATACCCTCCCAGGGTCAAGTCCTGGGTGGCCCTTGTGTCACCCCGTGACACCTGCCACCGTCGTGGCGAAACTAAACTGTCCCAAATGGGGACCCATGCGCATATAACCAAACTGGGCTCACAGGATTATCGCCGCCTACCGGGCCAGGGTAGCATGCACGCATAATCCCCCCTCTTTGGTGGTACCGATAAGAGGCAAGACAACAGACCAAGTCAGGGCCTCCCCATCCAGGCAAGTGTGGTTGCACTCGATGAGCTCGGTTCGGTGGCACTATGACTCGATCCAGCCGATGGAGGAGGTTGTCATTATTAAGTTACATTCTTAATCATTGCAATTAACAACAGTAATGCACAGTGAAAACATAGCAACCTATCTCCATATTTTCATCTACGACTCACTAGTGTGGTAGTATGATGAGCATTAGCAAGTATTGCAAATAGCAAGTTCAAACTAGCAGGAGTTTAATTATTTCTAGCACAGGCATATTTATTAATTGAACACGCAAGAATAACACAGAGCAATGCTTTAGGGCATATATCAGATGGTCGACTTGCCTGGTGGGTGAAGGAATACTCCGGAAAGAAGTGCGATCACCTCGCGGAGAATTTGCTGGAAAGGATTCTCTCTCGAAGGGGCTGATAGAAGGGCAAGGGCAAAATGGTCATTTACACAGTGTGGAAACATTATGAAAATGATACCATCGGAACAGGCTCGACGAACTGAAGACGTGGGCGTTGGATTTACCTCAATCGGAGTCACGGTTAAAAAGTTGTGGCCGTTCGTTCGATAGGCAGAAAAACAAACAGTGATTGTGCTTTTCTGCTCTTATCTAGTGAACGTCCGCAATTTAACTCTTTCGGCCGCCGGCTGGGAAACGAAAGCGTACTCTCGGTGTTTACGCTTTGACTAAACCGAAAACGTATTCCACTAAAGTGCGCCTCCACTTATCCTACGTGGCAGGGCGGGGCCTGGCTTCAGCCGATGACAGGTGGGGCCCTCCCCACCTTCTCTCTCCTCCCTCTCCTTCTTCCTCCTCCTCCTCTGTCTTACCCCGACACCGCGGCAGAGTGCTCTGGCCCCGATGGCCGGCGGGACTCCGGTGAGCCGCTGAGGCGGGCGAGGCCGCAGACGGGTGCGCCGGCGAGCACCACACCCAGGAGTGGGTCGCGCGGGCGGCAGGAGAAGCTGGAGATGCGGCGGCGAGGGGAGGCAGTAGGCGGCGGACGGGCTCGGAATGGAGGCCAGGGCCATCCCCGAGTCAAAATGGAGGTGGGGAGGGAGTCGTGGTGGTGGTGGGGGGTCGGCTACGGAGCCAAAGTGGAGCAATGAGGGCCGGGGATGGCCGAATTTTGGCGAGGTGCGCCGGCAGCCATGGCAGCTGTGGTGGAGCAGGAGGGCTCCTCGAGCTCCATTGACTGGTCGAAGAGGATGCTAGGAGGAAGGAGAGAAGGCTGGTGAGCTCGAACGGGCTCGGGAGAGGCTATATATAGCCGGACGACGCGGGTGGGCGAGCACGGCCACGGCGACGCGTGTGCCGCGCGTCGGAGCTTCGGGAACACGCGGGGAGAAGGGGAGAGGTGTCTAGAGGGCTCACGGGGGAGCGGAGGGAGCTCGGGCGTGATCGGGAAGACTCGGGAGCGACGCGGTCAGCCGGCTACGGTGGAGCAGACGCGGTCTGCTCCCGGACGTGGTCGCCATGCCGTGTCGGGCAAGAGAAAGGAGGGGGAGAGGGGTCCAGTGCGAGGGTGTGGCCAAGGGGAAGCTGCTGGACACAGTGTGGTGTCGAGGGTGCGAGGAAACGGACGAGGCCAAGGGCCCCAATGCACAGAGCGCGTGCATTGGCATGCCATACGCATGGTCACCACGTGAACAGGCTCACGCGGTGCGCTCTGACGTGCAACAGGTTGTCTACCGTGTGAACCCTACATGACAGAGACCCACTATGAGCTTGGTTTGGTTAAATCACCACTTTGCTGATGGGAGGGATCACCTGAAGTTTGGCTGTAGAAAACTTGGGCATGACGTTGTGGTCAAGATGAAGGGGATAAGGGCTAACCAGAATGTCACAGGGGTTTAGGGTAGGAAGGACTATGATCTGGTGCAATTGGAGATGATTTGGACAAAGATTTATCATAGTTGCCTCACAACTGCCAAATCTGGTCCAGAAACTAGATCAGGAAGTGGCACTCACTTGGAATGTTGGATTGGGCCGAAATTTGGTGGAAAATGATCATTTGGGCACATGAAGGCACTGTAAAAATTTCATACCATTTAGACAAGTAAAAATGGTACTTCCTTCACAATGCTTTCTGCTAGACAAAAGCTAGATGGAATTTTTGGGAGAAAATGGCTAGATAAAATGATGTGAATTTTTGCATGCTCACATCATATAGGGAATGTGAGGTCCTGGATAAATTTCAAGATTTTTTAAGCAATATAAAATATAGTTGCTTCACAACCTCAAAATAGATCCAGAAACAAGAATTGGATGATGCTCTCAAACTTTGAACTATGTAACCTGGGTTCTTGATGGAAATGGTGAAGATATGGATAGGAGAAGCTCCTCAAATTATTTGGGATTTTTCCTGGCTACCAAAATGGTAGCTCCTTTAGAAAGTGCCCAAAATGCAATATTGGCTTTAAATAGGAAAATGCAATTTCCCTTATGTAATTATAGCCAATATTTTTATGGGAGCTCAATATGATCACAAAGAATATCTCCACAAGTTTTCATGAACTTTGGAGATGGATAGATATTTTCCTGGATTTAATTCCTTTAAACAGTAGAAAAAGGAATTAATTTTAAATGAAAAATATTGCAAATGACTTGGCAATATTTTTGCATATCCAGGGTTTATAGTTGTGGGATGATCACTGGGAAACGTTTGGGAGGCAACAGAGCAAAGAAAATTGGGGTTCCTTTGTAACGGAAGGAATTAGGGTTTCCCTTCCGGTGACTCGGAAGGTAGGGTCTCGGCGGCAAAATCCTTAGAATATATCTTGGGTGGCAAGATTGGTCTGGAGAGAATCTCTGGTAGAATGGGAAAGGCAAGGCTATATGACCATCTTCATATACCCAAGAGTAAGAGAAAATCCGATAACACAAAAAAAAGACGGGAGTCAAATCCCGCGAAGGAAAAAAAACAAGGAGCGAAAACCAGGGTGTTACAAACCTACCCCCCCTTAAGAAAATCTCGTCCTCGAGATTTCCGGGCTTACCTCCCGGCTAGGGGGAAAATACCTATGTGGGACTTGGATCCATCAGCTATCTTGTCTTCATTGGTTTACTGGCCTTTTTACTGCCTCTTCTGACGGCTCAGGTGTTGTTTTTTCACACAACTACATTGAATCCTTCTCTTTCCTGACGGGCAAACCTTCTCTCTTGGTAGTTTGTAGCCTGCGGTTGGTTGGTTGCGAGTAGTATCAACAGAATAGCTCATTTTCAAAGCTTGGAGCTAGCTGCTTCGGGTTTTATTGCGATACTTCGTACACTGATTCTCATGGGCAAGACATCCTTCTTGGTGCATGGTATTGCTTGCATACATCCTCGGTAATCCCTGTTAAAACCTCTAAGCTAAACATAGTGTGGCTGTCATTCAGTGCATCTTTCCGGAGCATAGCCTTTTATCTTGGTTGATGGCCCATGTTGAGGAGTATGACATGCTGGCTGCATTGTTGTGGCCGTATATGCAAGAGTCCGACAAGGGTTGGTAATATTACCTTGTTGGTGAGGTTTTGTTTAACTATCGCGGATGTGGTTTATCCGAAGCTTCATTGTTCTTGGGAGTTCCTTTGATGGACCTGTCATGACCTGCCAATACGGCTCCTTGGTCACATCCAGCTTGTTAGGCTTGCACTCACGACTTACTCTTGCATATCTCGTAGGGGTTGCTGTGCTCATATCCTTGTTTGAACTATGGGGCTAATGTTTCCTTGAACACAGTCATTCTCGTGTATGAGTGGCTCACATGAACTGATCCACTAGACTGCATGCACACAACATATGCTGGGGTAGGATAAATCCTCTCATAATCCATTGAGCCCTAAGGCGGACGTGTGTCTGGACTAGTTCGTGCTTCTGACAGGATTGTTGTGGGCACGATGGCGTGCTGAAGAAAGCTGAATACCTTATGCTCAAAGCTTTTGCCAAGGTAGTGTGCCGAAGAAGGCTGGGTATCGTACCTCGGAAGTTTCCCCTCAGGTTGCTTACTGACGAAGGTCGGGTGCCTTATATTGAAAGCTTTCTGCGGTAGCATGCTGAGGAAAATAGGAGTGTCGTATCCCAGAAGATTTTCTCCCCAGTGGCATAGTGAGGAAGACTGGGAGTCTTGCGTCGTAAGCTCTTCTCGATAGCTTGCGAAGGAAGGCTGGGTTTCTTATACCAGAAGCCTTTTTACTGTGATATGCAGTCGATCCTGTGGCCGGTTCTGGTTTCCTTCTGGGATATCCGGAATTTATCCATAGCGGAGCCAAAACTTGGTGTGGGCCATACCTTGTCTGAAGATATTCTATGGGTCATGCACACCGCTTGTCCTTCTGCTAGTCTGATCATTGTAACGGTTGCCGACTTCGTGTTGATGATTAATCCAGATGTATGCTGATAGTAAGTAATTGGCGGATAACTCCATTCGGTTTAGCTGAACCTCCACATATTTGAATTCTCATTGATTCTGGGCAGTCATGAATTTATCCATGTTCATTGCAAACCTTGTTCACAGTGCCCGGAAATTTGTATATACACCAGTGAATTCCAAAATATGCTTTGCAATTTGAATCAACGTACCAGAGTTTTGTTGTTGCTCTCGGCACCTTCATATTCTTGAAATATGTCTTCTGCGGGTAATAAATGATTCTTGAGCCCATTGAGGAAGACTCAAGGTTCATCCCACTAACTAAAATAATCCTTGTATCGAGGACCGAATAATTTGCTCTTGCTGGTGTCCATTACTGATAGCTCATCTGACTATTCCTTAGGTATGATTTGTTTTGAGGCAGCGCTTTCAGGTATAGTCTGGCCTTGTCTGTTGCACGTAGAGTATGTTTCTGACCCATTCTTCATTCTTGATAGATCCGATGATAATGTTCTGAATATCGGGCAATTGGCTTGACTTGAGTCTTACTGAATTTGGATTATTGGGTATTATCCAAGTTGTGTGTTGGTCTTCTTCGGTAGCTCTCGCGGATGGATCCAGTCGGAGCGGCAGAATGGAATCGACAAAAGAAGCAAAAACCGCGAAAACCAAAAAGCATATAAAGCTCAAATTTTGCGGATCTTACACATGTGACCTAAGATTCACTAGTATAACTAGTATAGCGCACTCGATGCACCTCTAAGGATTTAGAAGCAAAACCACACAATGCTCCTGGTAGCGATTGGTGTCAAGCTCCTACTAATTCCTTAGGAACATCAAACTCGACGCATGACCATAGCCAAAGTGGCTTAGTCAACGATCCTAGGGTTGTCGGGGAAAAGATGGAATTTAAAGGCGTTTCCCAAAGGAAACTGGATTTGAGAAGAGAAATGCCATGGTTAGCAAGCAAGGTGGGGATATCTGGTTTACCTAGGGGTTCAGTGCTCACAGGTCGTTGCCTGGTGCGGACATTTCCCACCGGAGGCAAAGGCCACGAGAGTTGGGGTCTGATGGAGCCAAAAACCTTTAGGATTGCCTTATGATCAATAGTAGCCGTGCCAGTCTGGCAAAGATGGCTAAAATCCATCTGGGCTTTCTATTGATCAAGAGGCAATGAAATCTGGCTAGGGTAACCTACAGTCAGCCTGGCTCTGATACCATCCGTTGTGGCACCCCGCCTGAATAACACTGTAGCCAGACGGTCGCCGCACACGCCAGCCCAGGAAATCACACTGGCATGCGCTTTTACAATAAGTATCATAAACATAGACATTTCTATTATTGGATATATAAGTCTTACATGATATTTTTTTCAAGGGTGATGGCAGCGGAAAAGCTTTATCTAAGGCAGCATGGTCTTGGTGCGGCTCCAATCCATAGGGATCTGACTGGGTTACTCTTCTAGCTCGCGATCACTCCGGCTCCTTGCTAGTGGACGTCGGATCCTTAGGTGAACCTGGCCACATTGAAGGCCGCTGAGTACTTTTGAATGTACTCGCAAGCAAACCAAACCAACATATACACCAAGCAATGCAATCCATGGCATTCAAGCATGCACTTGTTATCTTAGCAGTATTAACTATCATGTTATGACAGGATTATCTAGCAAGATTAAACATCTAGCAGCATTAATCATCATGTCATAGCAGGATTATTTAGCAATATCATATCATAACAGGAATTATCTAGCATGTTAACTATCAAAGTAACTGTAGTATGACGAAGATACAGCATATCAAGTAAATAATCTATACTCCGAATATTCTCAAGATCCAAATCCGATCCAAACTTTGCGGTCATCTGACCTCTCATATCATAGCCATCGCATGGCTAGCATTCATATCCCTGACATCAACTGATGTCCATGCATCCATACTGCAAGTCTGACAAACCTTACGATTCTCTGGTTCAGCCTTAGCAATAACATTATATAGTTTGTTCCTCCAGACTCGACACAGACTAAATAGTGTGACCTAGCACGAACTATGTCCCATGACCGAGGACGCGGCTATTCGAATAGATTTACACTCTACAGAGGTTGCGCACTTTACCCACACTATGGAGCTCCTGGCCTCGTGCTCCCATTCGGGTGGACCGGTGCTGCTCCAACAAAACTTGTCTATTGCCTGGCACTCTTACGGTCCCACCGACAATCATACCCTCCCAGGGTCAAGTCCTGGGTGGCCCCTGTGTCACCCCGTGACACCTGCCACCGTCGTGGCGAAACTAAACTGTCCCAAACGGGGACCCATGCGCATATAACCAAACTGGGCTCACAGGATTATCGCCGCCTACCGGGCCAGGGTAGCACGCACGCATAATCCCCCCTCTTTGGTGGTACCGATAAGAGGCAAGACAACAGACCAAGTCAGGGCCTCCCCATCCAGGCAAGTGTGGTTGCACTCGATGAGCTCGGTTCGGTGGCACTATGACTCGATCCAGCCGACGGAGGAGGTTGTCATTATTAAGTTACATTCTTAATCATTGCAATTAACAACAGTAATGTACAGTGAAAACATAGCAACCTCTCTCCATATTTTCATCTACGAGTCACTAGTGTGGTAATATGATGAGCATTAGCAAGTATTGCAAATAGCAAGTTCAAACTAGCAGGAGTTTAATTATTTCTAGCACAGGCATATTCATTAATTAAACACGCAAGAATAACACAGAGCAATGCTTTAGGGCATATATAAGATGGTCGGCTTGACTGGGGGTGAAGGAATACTCCGGAAAGAAGTGCGATCACCTCGCGGAGAATTTGCTGGAAAGGATTCTCTCTCGGAGGGGCTGATAGAAGGGCAAGGGTAAAATGGCCATTTTCATAGTGTGGAAACATTATGAAAATGATACCATCGGAACGGGCTCGACGAACTGAAGACGTGGGCGTTGGATTTACCTCAATCTGAGTCACGGTTAAAAAGTTGTGGCCGTTCGTTCGATAGGCAGAAAAACAAACAGTGACTGTGCTTTTCTGCTCTTATCTCGTGAACGTCCGCAATTTAACTCTTTCGGCCGCCGGCTGGGAAACGAAAGCGTACTCTCGGTGTTTACGCTTTGACTAAACCGAAAACGTATTCCACTGGAGTGCGCCTCCACTTATCCTACGTGGCAGGGCGGGGCCTGGCTTCAGCCGATAACAGGTGGGGCCCGCACCACCTTCTCTCTCCTCCCTCTCCTTCTTTCTCCTCCTCCTCTGTCTTTCCCCGACACCGCGGCAGAGTGCTCCAGCCCCGATGGCCGGCGGGACTCCGGTGAGCCGCTAAGGTGGGCGAGGCCGCAGACGGGTGCGCCGGCGAGCACCACACCCAGGAGTGGGTCACACGGGCGGCAGGAGAGGCTGGAGATGCGGCGGCGAGGGGAGGCAGTAGGCGGTGGACGGGCTCGGAATGGAGGCCAGGGCCATCCCTGAGTCAAAATGGAGGTGGGGAGGGAGTCGTGGTGGTGGTGGGGGGTCGGCTACGGAGCCCAAGTGGAGCAATGAGGGCTGGGGATGGCCGAATTTTGGCAAGGTGCGCCGGCGGCCATGGCGGCTGTGGTGGAGCAGGAGGGCTCCTCGAGCTCCATTGACTGGTCGAAGATGATGCTAGGAGGAAGGAGAGAAGGCTGGTGAGCTCGAACGGGCTCGGGAGAGGCTATATATAGCCGGACGACGCGGGTGGGCGAGCACGGCCACGACGACGCGTGTGCCATGCGCCGGAGCTTCGGGAACACGCGGGGAGAAGGGGAGAGGTGTCCAGAGGGCTCACGGGGGAGCGGAGGGAGCTCGGGCGTGATCGGGAAGACTCAGGAGCGACGCGGTCGGCCGGCCACGGTGGAGCAGACGCGGTCTGCTCCCAGACGTGGTCGCCATGCCGTGTCGGGCAAGAGAGAGGAGGGGGAGAGGGGTCCAAGGCGATTGTGTGGCCAAGGGGAAGCTGCTGGACACGGTGTGGTCTCGAGGGTGCGAGGAAACGGACGAGGCCGAGGCCCCCAATGCACAGAGCACATGCATTGGCATGCCATACGCGTGGTCACCGCATGAACAGGCTCACGCGGTGCGCTCTGACGTGCAATAGGTTGTCTACCTTGTGAACCCTACATGATAGAGACCCACTATGAGCTTGGTTTGGTTAAATCACCACTGTGCTGATGGGAGGGATCACCTGAAGTTTGGCTGTAGCAAACTTGGGCATGACGTTGTGGTCAAGATGAAGGGGATAAGGGCTAACCAGGATATCACAGGGGTTTAGGGTAGGAAGGACTATGATCTGGTGCAATTGGAGATGACTTGGACAAAGATTTATCATAGTTGCCTCACAACTGCCAAATCTGGTCCAGAAACTAGATCAGGAAGTGGCACTCACTTGGAATGTTGGATTGGGCTGAAATTTGGTGGAAAATGATCATTTGGGCATATGAAGGCACTGTAAAAATTTCATACCATTTAGACAAGTAAAAATGGTACTTCCTTCACAATGCTTTCTGCTGGACAGAAGCTAGATGGAATTTTTGGGAGAAAATGGCTAGATAAAATGATGTGAATTTTTGCATGCTCACATCATATAGGGAATGTGAGGTCCTGGATAAATTTCAAGATTTTTGAAGCAATATAAAATATAGTTGCTTCACAACCTCAAAATAGATTCAGAAACAAGAATTGGATGATGCTCTCAAACTTTGAACTATGTAACCTGGGTTCTTGATGGAAATGGTGAAGATATGGATAGGAGAAGCTCCTCAAATTATTTGGGATTTTTCCTGGCTACTAAAATGGTAGCTCCTTTAGAAAGTGCCCAAAATGCAATATTAGCTTTAAATAGGAAAATGCAATTTCCCTTATGTAATTATAGCCAATATTTTTATGGGAGCTCAATATGATCACAAAGAATATCTCCACAAGTTTTCATGAACTTAGGAGATGGATAGATATTTTCCTGGATTTAATTCCTTTAAACAGCAGAAAAAGGAATTAATTTTAAATGAAAAATATTGCAAATGACTTGGCAATATTTTTGCATATCCAGGGTTTATAGTTGTGGGATGATCACTGGGAAAAGTTTGGGAGGCAACAGAGCAAAGAAAATTGGGGTTCCTTTGTAACGGAAGGAATTAGGGTTTCCCTTCCGGTGACTCGGAAGGTAGGGTCTCGGCGGCAAAATCCTGAGAATATATCTTGGGTGGCAAGATTGGTCTGGAGAGAATCTCTGGTAGAATGGGAAAGGCAAGGCTATATGACCATATTCATATACCCAAGAGTAAGAGAAAATCCGATAACACAAAAAAAAGACGGGAGTCAAATCCCGCGAAGGAAAAAAAAACAAGGAGCGAAAACCAGGGTGTTACAGTGGAGGAGATGTTCTTGTCGATTAAGAAGGTGCCTTAGTATCTGGAAGGTGCTCACAGGGATACGATGTGCGTACGTGCATTCATAGGGATGATCCTATGCACGTGTGTGTGAGCATTTGTGTTGTACCGTGTTAAAAAAATTCAGAAAGTGAGGTTATATACTGGAGAACACATAAATAAAGGAACAATTGGAACCTACTCTCTTTGTTCAGGTTTATTGGCCCTCTTATATTTTGGATTAAACTCTATATAACTGAAAAAATTGATTGATATTGTACGAAAATATATTATTGGTCACTATTTAAAAGAAGACTCCAACAGTATAATTTTGTGATGTATAGCTTATATTTAATTAATTAAATGTACAATCAAAGTTTGCCTTAAATATGATTAGCCCATAAATCCATATGGATGAAGTACTAGCAAGGGCAACTCCAGCGTGGTCCACCAAACTGGACACCATCAAATGTTTGCAGACACGTCCGGACATGTTCGTGAACATGAATATTGGCGGACGCACTAGTAGAAAATAGGGCTTTGGTTCTGGCCAGATCAGAGCAATAGTCCCGTTCATGTTACGAACCGGGACTAATGTGAGCATCAGTCCTGGTTCGAGCGGCTAGGACGCCGGCCGGGCCTCGGCAGGCATCAGTCCCGGTTCGACTGGGACCTTTAGTCCCGGTTCCAGACACCAACCGGGACTAAAGGGCCTCGCTCCCTTTAGTCCCGGTTGGTGTCTCCAACCGGGACTAAAGGTTAGTCTTCAGTCCCGGTTCTAGACACCAACCGGGGCTAAAAAGATGCCTATATATATCCTCGCCCCTGCCCGCCCTCTCCTCTGTTTTTTGGCCGTAGAAGGTGGGAGGTATGTGTGCTACTCTGTTCTCAATTATTATGCACATGAGGTGTTCGATGACATGCTCGAGCCACACTTAAGCTTTCTCCTCTGTTCTTCCTCCAAGCTCCATTTTCCCCAAGATTTGTCTAGATTTGGCGGTGCACCAACTATCCAAGTGTTCTAAAAGGTTAGCAACTTCATCCTTTCATCTCTCACTGCTAGTTTAGCTCATTTCATATGCTCTAGAAGTAGAGTGGTTTGTGGGTTTTAGTGGAGGAGTGTATGTGGGAGTTTATTTGATTTAGATGCACAATTTGAGCTCAAATTAACTTCTTAGTTTGCACATGTGTAGGGTGCCGTCCCGTCCCCGTCCTCACCGCCGTCGATCGCCCGCTCCGATCTCGTCGCCGGCACCACCGTGGTGAGCCTCTTGTTCTTATCTTTTTTTTAAAAGAACAAATTCTTACTTGTATGATTTAGATAGCTACTTGTATAATTTTCTTACTTGTATTATTGTTTGTTATTATATAGTGCCATGGTTTTGGTATCCGCCCCCGTCTGCTCTCGTCCGGTCTATGATTCGGATGTGGTATATTATCTTTTATAACTATTTGTTTCATTTAGTGCTTATGACAATTATGCCGACCAACTTGACATAGATGTTTTTATCTAGGAGGTATGTGAACCGGAAATTCCAACCGACCCTCTTGTCGAGAGGTTAAATTTAGTTGAAAAAGAAAACAATTATTTGAAAGAAAAATTGAAAAGAATTGAAGAAGAGAAGATGAAATTGGAGTTGCATGTTGCCGATGTCGTCGATCTACACAAGATCCAGATGGATGCAATGCGCTTGAAGATTAGAAAGATTAGAAAATATGCCATTGATAAAGAGGCTTGGTATCATTATGTTGTTGGATCAATTGTTACCTTAGTTGCGATTTTGATCGCATTTGTTGTTGCATTTAAATGTTTTACATAGTTGTATGTTGTTTTATGAGAACTATGTATGAACTTTATGTATTTATTTTTGCAGTAATAACATTTGATCACTACTGTACTTTGGTTTTAATGTGATGATGAACTTGTATTAATTTGGTCATTTCTCTATTCATGATGTTCTATAATGGTTGTTGATATACTTAATTACATAATGCAGATGAACCGGCAATGGATGTACGGTGACCGACGCACTTCCGAGTACATTACGGGCCTGCATAATTTTATCGATGTGGCTGAGGCAAACAAGCAGAATGGTTTTATGTACTGTCCATGTGTTGTCTGTGAGAATACGAAGGATTACTCTTCCTCGAAAACCCTTCACTTCCACTTGCTTGAGAAGGGTTTCATGCCCCACTATAATTGTTGGACCAAGCACGGAGAAAGAGGGGCTATGATGGAAGACAATGAAGAAGAAGAGGATGATGACAACTATCCTATGTTCCCTGAATACAGTGATACTGCAACGGGGGAAGCTGAAGATCAAGAGGCACCAGATGTGCCCGCTGATGATCTTCGCCGGGTCATTGTTGATGGACAGAGAGAATGCGAAAGTGAAAGGGAGAAGTTGAAGTTCGATCGCATGTTAGAGGATCACAAAAAATGGTTGTACCCAAATTGCGAAGATGGCAACACAAAGCTCGGTACCACACTGGAATTGCTGCAATGGAAGGCAGAGAATGGTTTATCTGACAAGGGATTTGGGAAGCTACTGAAAATAATGAAGAAGAAGCTTCCAAAGGATAACGAATTGCCTGACAGTACGTACGAAGCAAAGAAGGTTCTCTGCCCTCTAGGATTAGAGGTGCAGAAGATACATGCATGCCCTAATGAATGCATCCTCTTCCGCGGTGAGGAGTACGAGAATTTGAATGCATGCCCGGTATGCGGTGCATTGCGGTATAAGATCAGACGAGATGACCCTGGTGATGTTGAGGGCGTGCGCCCCAGGAAGAGGGTTCCTGCCAAGGTGATGTGGTATGCTCCTATAATACCACGGTTGAAACGTCTGTTCAGAAACAAAGAGCATGCCAAGTTGTTGCGATGGCACAAACAAGACCGTAAGAAAGACGGGATGTTGAGAGTACCCGCTGATGGGTCGCAGTGGAGAAAATCAAGAGAAAGTGGCCGGAGTTTGCAGGTGACGCAAGGAACTTATGGTTTGGTATAAGTGCAGATGGCATTAATCCTTTTGGGGAGCAGAGCAGCAATCATAGCACCTGGCCTGTGACTCTATGTATCTATAACCTTCCTCCTTGGTTGTGCATGAAGCGGAAGTTCATTATGATACCAGTGCTCATCCAAGGCCCTAAGCAACCCGTCAATGACATTGCTGTGTACCTAAGGCCATCAGTTGAAGAACTTTTACAGCTGTGGAATATAAAAGGTGTACGTGTGTGGGATGAGCACAAACAGGAGGAATTTGACCTACGAGCGTTGCTGTTTGTAACCATCAATGATTGGCCTGCTCTTAGTAACCTTTCAGGACAGTCAAACAAGGGATACAACGCATGCACGCACTGTTTAGATGAGACTGAAAGTATATATTTGGACAAATGTAAGAAGAATGTGTACCTGGGACATCGTCGATTTCTTCCAACCAAGCATGCCTTAAGAAAGAAAGGCAAGCATTTCAAAGGTGAGGTAGATCACCGAAAGAAGCCTATCCCCCGTACTGGAGATGATATATTTGATATGGTCAAGGATTTAAAAATAATCTTTGGAAAGGGTCCTGGCTGACAATCTGTTCCGAATGACGCTGACGGACACGCACCCATGTGGAAGAAGAAATCTATATTTTGGGACCTACCCTATTGGAAAGTCCTAGAGGTCCGCTCTGCAATCGACGTGATGCACGCGACGAAGAATCTTTGCGTGAACCTGCTAGGCTTCTTGGGCGTGTATGGGAAGACAAAAGATACACCAGAGGCACGGAAGGACCAGCAACGCATGAACGAAAAAGACGGCATGCATCCAAAGCAGTATCAAGGTCCTGCCAGCTACGCTCTTACTAAAGCAGAGAAGGAAATCTTTTTTGAATGCCTGCTCAGTATCAAGGTCCCGTCTGGCTTCTCGTCGAATATAAAGGGAATAATAAATATGGCAGAGAAAAAATTCCAGAACCTAAAGTCTCATGACTGCCACATGATTATGACGCAATTGCTTCCGGTTGCATTGAGGGGGCTTCTACCAGAAAATGTTCGATTAGCCATTGTGAAGCTATGTGCATTCCTCAATGCAATTTCTCAGAAGGTAATCGATCCAGAAATCCTACCAAGGTTACAGAATGATTTGGTCCAATGTCTTGTCAGTTTCGAGTTGGTGTTCCCACCATCCTTCTTCAATATTATGACGCACGTCCTAGTTCACCTAGTCGACGAGATTGCAATTCTGGGTCCTGTATTTCTACACAATATGTTTCCCTTTGAGAGGTTCATGGGAGTCTTAAAGAAATATGTTCATAACTGTGCTAGGCCAGAAGGAAGCATCTCCAAGGGCCATGAAATAGAGGAGGTCATTGAGTTTTGTGTTGACTTTATTCCTGACCTTAAGCCGATTGGTGTTCCTGAATCGCGGCATGAGGGGAGACTGGGTGTAAAAGGCACGCTAGGAACGAAATCAATAATATGTAGGGACGGGCATTCTTGGGCGCAAGCACACTACACAGTTCTACAAAATTCTACCTTGGTGGCCCCGTATATCAATGAACACAAGAATATTTTACGCTCCAAACACCCGGAGCAGTCTGACGACTGGATTACACGTGAACACATGGGGACTTTCAGCGGTTGGTTGCAAACACATCTCATGGGTAACACCACTGTTAGAGATGAGCTGTACTTGTTGGCCAGGACACCATCTTCGACTGTATTGACTTTCCAAGGGTACGAGATAAATGGGAATACATTTTACACGATCGCCCAAGATAAAAAGAGCACCAACCAAAACAGTGGTGTCCACTTTGATGCAGCAAACACCAATAGGGCAAAGGACACATATTATGGTTACATAGAGGAGATATGGGAACTTGACTATGGACGTGATTTTAAGGTCCCTTTGTTTCGGTGCAAATGGGTCAATCTGTCAGGAGGCGGGGTACAGGTAGACCCGCAGTACGGAATGACAACAGTGGATCTCAACAATCTTGGGTACACAGACGAACCATTCTTCCTAGCCAATGATGTGGCGCATGTTTTCTATGTGAAGGACATGTCTACCAAACCGAGAAAAAGAAAAGATAAGGAAGCGAATACATCATACGATGAGCCAAAGCGCCACATAGTTCTTTCAGGGAAAAGAAACATTGTGGGAGTGGAGGACAAGACAGACATGTCAGCAGATTATGAAAAGTTTCATGAAATTCCTCCCTTCACAGTGAAGACTGACCCAAGCATCCTGTTAAATGATGAAGACTATCCATGGTTACGGCGCAATAAGCAAGGGACACACGCGAAGAAATAGTTTTATACCCCAAAAGATCCCACTCTAGGATGTGTCCGGCTTCACCGCCATCACTTTCTCCCTACTGTGAGTTTCCGGACTTATAGCTGGAAAGTGCCACTTCGGACAAACCGGAGGGAATCTTTGTAAGAGCTAGCTAGGGCATTTTGGCATTTGAAACATGATTTTAGAATAATTATTTATTAAGTTATGAAATTTCAATTATTCATATCCTGTTAGTATTTTAATTATATAGAGGAGTTAATCAATGCAAATATTTAGACCATTTTAGCAGAGTACCAAGTTTGAGCTCATTTGGACATGTTTAGCAATGTTAAGTTGCTCAAATTAGAAAATGGACAGAGATGGTTTCGAGGGAATTTGATGATGTTATCTTGTTCTCCAAGCCATGAGACTTGGCAAGATCATCAAATATGGCATTTGTGACATGCTAGAATTTTAGTTATGATCAACTAAAACAAAACTATAATATTCTTCAATAGCAAAAAGAATCAACTAAAAAGCTTTTATAAAACTCTAGTTATGATCAAAATAATATTAACTTAAAACTATATAAAACTCTAGTTATGATCAAAGAATTAAATGAAAACTAGGCATGTATGCTACTGTTTTTGAATCTATAGCCACCTTCCTGCGCTCCGGAGGACTCGCCGCCGCGGCCGTGGCCGCTGTGCCTGCCACCTCCACCTCGCGCAGACATGGACAAGCTAGGTCCATACCCTACCTAAGGAGTTGGCAGTGGCACAAGACAGCGAAGCCAGAAAGAAAACCCCTCTTTTGGAGCTGAAGCGGCTTGGACGATGCTATATAGAAAGACCGAAAGACGGGCTTGCGGACATATCATGGAAAAGATAAATGCCGATGACATGTGGAGCCAGGCAAGCGCGAGCCCGTGTGTCAGGGACTCAGAGCGAGGAGCGCCTTGGTACACGTGTGCAGCGGCAATGATGAAGGATTGTCAGGGTGCGAGGCGGCGTTGCCACGCATCGAAATATGACCCTCGTCATAATGGTTAAGTGCGTATACAAAATATAGATACATATATAAATGATAGTTTCTCAGCGTCGACGACGTTTCACAGTGATCTTCTTTCCTTTTTTGTTCGTTGTTGAATAATTTAGCCCCTCGTCGTGACTTTTTCTTTTCCACAGAGTACGATCTTTCATAGGTAATGTAGTCTTGCTTCTTCTTTTGACGTATGCTTCATCGTCATCGTCATCTTCCCTCATCGGGTCAAGTTATGAAAAGTTTTTGAATCTGTTTAAAAGAAAACTAAAACTAAAATATCCTAAAAAGGTTTAAAACCAAAAACAGATTTAGTCCCGGTTGGTGCCACCAACCGGGACTAAAGGCCTCCCTTTAGTCCCGGTACGTTCCACCAACCGGAACTAAAGGACTGGGTTTCGCGCCCTTTGGGCTACTGAAATTTAGCTTTAGTCCCAGTTGGTGCCTCCAACCGGGACTAAAGGTAGGCCTTTAGTCCCGGTTGGAGCCACCAACCGGGACTAAAGCTCGGGCTATATAAACTTAGCGAAATTTTTCCTCCCCCAAACTTCTCCATCGCCTCTCCTCGCCTGGACGCGCTGCCCCGACGCCGTCGCCGACGCCCTGCCCCGACGCCCTGCCCCGACGCCGTCACCGACACCTCCTCGCTGTGAGCGCCGCCCCGATCCCCTCCTCCTCCTATTCCCCCCCCCCCCCGCCGCCGCCGTTGGCCCCTCCTAACGCCTGATCCGCGGCGACCCGCCGCCCCTCCCCACCGCCGCTCCACCGCGGCGATTCACCCGCGCCCCCGCTCCACCGCGGTGCCCCCCTCCTCCACCGGCGCCCCCCTCCACCACCGCCGCGGTGCCCACCTGCTCCACGCCGGCTTCGTCCTCTCCTGCGCACGATGAGGTTCCACGCCAATTTTTTTGTTACTATGAATTTTGTTTGTAGTATCATTTTATTTGTAGTATGAATTTGGTTAATTAGATAGATTATTAGATAGCTTCATATAGCTTAATTAGATAGTTTTTTAAATAGTTTCATATACGTTAATTAGATAGGTTAATTACATATTTTTTTAGATAGTTTCATATCGGTTAATATGTATAGTTTCATATAGGTTAATTAGATAGTTTTTTTAGATAGTTTCGTATAGGTTAATTAGATAGGTTAATAGATATTTTTTTAGATAGTTTCATATCGGTTAATATGTATAGTTTCATATAGGTTAATTAAGCTTTTTTTTATTTTTTGGATAGGTTAATTGGATAGGGTTTTTTAGTTTAATATGTATAGTTTTATGTAGGTTAATTTTTTTAGATAGTTTCATATGCCAGGGATTGCGCGGTTAACACCACATTAACTGCTGTGACTAAAGATACTTAACTTTTTCTTTCATTCCTTTTTGCCCGGGTCACGCTATCGATATGGGGGGGGGTCATTAAAACATAACCCCGATAACTTTGGTATAACTTCCACATGAGGGGGAGGAGTCCTCGACGATCGCCGGAGGAGGCCCCGACGATCGCCGGAGGAGTCGTCCCCGACGATCGCCGGAGGAGTCGTCCCCGACGATCGACATGAATAATTGATGATGAAGCTTATTTTGTAATTTGAGATGTTGTTAAAAGCTATATGATATGTGATGGTCTAAAATTTTAAATCGGTACAATTTACAGATTTGTGGTGTTGCATCTCCGAGGAGTGTTTATCGACGTCGGAGCTGTTGGTCCCCGATCTTCCCTCCGCTGATCAACTACTTCCTCTACAGCCGAGGGTGAGCTATGAATCCCCCTTCACCTCCTCTTTTTTTTTTGTCACTAGATTTCAAAAATGTGAACCGTGTATTTGATAGGTGTATAAAAAATATAGACATGTGGTGAGAGAAAAAAAGAAAAATATGGAAATCGTGTATTTGTTTTCATAGGAATTTGTTCTCGGCGACGATGCCCGGCCCGCATCCTCGTCGTCGACTCGGCGGCGACAACCAGTTTGAGAGGCGCCATGTATGGCACTGGGCTCCGCCGGGCTAGCACTGGGAGGTGCTACCTTCCGGGGCGCGCAACTTGGTGAGGAATCGGGGTCTCGTCGTCGACCCGGAGCTTCTTTGGTGGCGGTCGCGTGGGCCACTATCGGTGCAGAGGGAGCCGGCCCCCGAGAGGGTGGTACGTCGCCATGTCAGGGAGGAGGACGAGCACGTCCGTCGCTACATGGTTGCGTTGGACAACAGCTTCTCCAATACCTAGCAGTTTCTTTAGGGATCTCACCCGAGCTATGACCCTGTGATGGTTCCTTCTCTTTGGGTGTTCACCGCCCGCGGCTCAGGAACCGGGAGTCGACGTCCGGTTTGATTGGGTGAGATGTTTAGTGATATTATTGTTGCATTAACTGGATTATTCGAGATGTATTAGTGATATTATATGATAATATTATTGCATTAACTGGATTATTCGAGATGCATTAACTGGATTATTCGAGATGTTTAGTGATTTAATGCAACCATCATATGAATAAACTTTGTACATGTGTTTGGTGCATTTTCATGTCTATTTGCTGCTGGTATTTTTCCCATGCCATGGTAAACATGTTTAGGCACTGTAACAAGCTTGCAAACATGCTATGATACTATTGCTGTTTTACACTTGCTGAAAAACTGCTAAGTCTGAAACTGACTGTTATAAAACTTGTCAACTTTGCATGATGTTTGCCACTAATCCATTGCTCATATGCATATGATTCCTTCTTGTGATTTGGTCTATGTAATGTGTACTTTGATGCCATGCCCTTGGTTGCCATGTAAAGTTGCTGTAGCATGACTCAATCTTGCTCTCAAGTTGTCATCATAATGTTACTGTTTTGCATTCCCAGATTTCATTAAGTCTGAAAAACAGCTTATCTCTCATGGTTGTATATTGCCATGTTGTAATATTTGCAGAAACTATGGAACACGACAGAGACTTAGAACAAGAAGAGATGTTGGGGGATATAATCCGCGGCGGAGGTGATGATATCACCTCACAGTTTCTCAACGACTCCGATGGTGAGGGAAGAGAGGGTGACGGCTCCGGTGATCGAATGGAGGGAGAAGATGACGGCTCCGGCGGTGTTGGAGCCTTAACTGTTGCAAAGTCCGGCGAGGTATATTAATTAAGCCTGCTGACTAGATGCATTAATTGATTTGTATGTACATATATTAACGCTTCTTTCTTCTTTTAGCCCTCCGGATCAAGCCAACCTTCTGTAAAGAGACGAGGCCTGAAGAAAAGGTTGGGCGAGAATGAAAGGTTCACGATCGAAGAAATCGCTGCAGATGGCAAACCGACTGCTCCCAAGCTGACCGCAGACCGATTTATAAGTTAGCGCGGAGTTGTTGTTAGGGACAGCATCCCGATCAGCATTCAAGAATGGAATAAGCCAAAGGCGGACGATGGAGTTTCTTATGTCGACGATAGATCCAAAGATGAGCTTTGGAATACGCTCATGACAAATTTCAGCCTACCACCAGAGGTGGATCCAAATAGCAATGTTGTAGAGCAAAAAGTCAAGGCGTGGGCTCTTAAGAAGATGTCCGAACAATTCAAGAACTGGAAGAAAAGATTGCACGAAAAGTTTGTCCTGAAAGAGAAGACTCCAACATTCACCGGTCAATATGAGAAGATGAAAGATCACTGGCCCGCATTTGTGGCGTACAAGACATCGGAGAAAGGTAAGAAAAGGTCACTGATAAATAAGCAAAATGCTGCAAAGAAGGAATATCACCATGTTACGGGGTCAAGTGGCTACAAGGTTGCCCGGCCTACGTGGGACAAAGCTGAGAACGACCTGCTTGATAAAGGGATCCATCCAGAGACATTGAACTGGCCCGAACGGGCAAGGACTTGGTTCTTCGGGCATGGGGGAACTTTGCACCCAGAAACAGGGAAGTGTGTTTATACGAAAGATCAACTTGCAACACCCGTCAAAAACATTAAGGATGCAATCCAGGCCGTGCAGGAAGGGAAGTTCCATCCCGACAGAGAGAAGGATGAGCTTTCACGCGCCCTCGGGAATCCTGAACACCCTGGACGAACACGAGGCACATCAGGCTCCGTTCCGTGGAAGGTTGGGTTTCCCGACAGCAGAGACACTTATAGAAGCCGAGGGAGAAAGAAGAAAGAGGATGCAGACCGGCTGCAGAAGGTAGAAGAAAGATTAGCGTTGCAGGAGAAGCAAATAGAGGCACTTACCAGCCAGCGAGCTACCGGCCCATCATCTCAGCGGCACGAAGATCCTTCATTCGATACTTCCCACGGAGCTACCCCACCATCTCAGCGGAAAAGCAGCGTGGCTTCCACGGAGCTCGTTCGGCCGCCCATAGATGATATCACGGCTCCTGATCGCTACCCCGTGGATGATATCACGGAGAGGGAACATTGTGATCTACATGTGAAATGCATGAACATAACCTTGAAGGTGCCGGTCGGCTATGCCTTACCTCGTGTACCTAATGGAACTTACCATTGCTCTCCGATTCCAAATGGCTATGCTGTTGTCGAGGTGGATGAAGTTACCAACGGATTTGAGCAGCTGGAGCTTGAGTACCCTACAGGTGAATGGGAGACTCATCTGGGAGATGCCATAAGGACTACCATTCTATGGAGAAAGGAACACATCGTGCTTCCATACTGGACGCCGCGTCAGCAGACTCAGCCGGAGGAGGCCCCTCAGCAGACTCCTCACAGTCCAGCTCTATCTCCGCTGCCTCAGCCGTCTCCGCCGTGTCAGCACACTCCGTCGCGTCAGCGGACTACGTCAGAGGAGGCCCCTCAGCAGAATCCGCCGCGTCAGCCGACTCCGCCTCCTCCGCCGTCTCAGCACCGGCGGAAGAGATCCGCCGCCGCTCCGACAGCTAGTAGTACAACAGCGAAGAAATCCAGAGCAGGTAGCGTCAAGAAGGCTCCTGCCAAGTTACCATATGACATGACTGAGGAGGAAACCAAGGAGACCGTGGCTGCCGACGTGAAACGCCAGCTTGCACCGACCCATCCAGATCCAACGGAGAAAATAGATCCGGTAAAAGCGAGGCGCTTGCTGGAAAACCTTACAAAACCATCGCCGCCTCCGCTGCTATCAAACTATGACCGCTCTATTGTAAAGTCATATAGAGATCCACAGCAGCGGTCGGGAAGTAGCAGTAGTGCAAGGGGGAAAACAATTCCCCAGCTCGGCGAACAGAAAAACCAATCGTGCCCCCCGCTCAAGGTGTTTACCGATATCGCTAATGATCCGGGGGTAGCGGCCGCTGATCCTGGTTTCACTCTTGGTGATTACTTAGGCGATGAGGTACAGTTCGAAATGGCTGAGTTAGCCTTTAAATTCGAGCACGGGAAGCCTCTCGTCAGACCTGAGGAGCTCCCGCATCTACCAACGATGATGCGAATATTGCATGACTGGTACTTGGAAGCCTCAAAGCAAGGGAGCAACTATATCATTGCGGGAATTAAAGATGAGCATTACTTCAATGGAGACGAGGAGATTTTCATTGATTTTGAAGAATTATTTCAGTTATACAATCAAGACGCCATCGACAACTCTATCGTCAGTTGCTATTGTTTGTAAGTATCATTTCTGTAATTAAGTCTTTAGCTCAGCTCATTCATTGCATGTATAATTATCCTCACTATATATATTATGCAGAAAGAAGATCCTCGAATGCAAAAGTGGACAAATCTATGACATTGGGTTCATTAACCCAAATACTATTCATGAAGCTACGGTAAAATGGAACACCAAGGATACAGAGAAGAACTTGCTAAGGGCGTTAATTAAACAACAAACCAAAAGGGAAATACTATTTCCTTACAACTTCCAGTGAGTGTTATACTGTCTTGTACACATCATTCTGTTTCGCTTACTCGATGTTAAGTGTAATTGATGAGCTATGCGTGCGCAGGTTCCACTTTATTCTGCTAGTCATTCAGTTTGACGTAGGAAAAGTACTTGTCATGGACTCGTTACGTAAAGACCCTGAGATGTGGGCGGACCTGAAAAAAAATCTCCAGAGGTAATTTCAATCATTATCGCACTATATTGGCAACTATCGTTCATTTCCTGATATCAAGTAATTAATAACTCCTTTATTCATTTTCTTTGCCGGGCAGGGTTTGGAAAGAGTTCACCAAACAGGTTAGGGGTGAATGGAGAGAGGAGCTGCGATTTGAACAACTCATTGTAAGTAGTACTAGCTAGGTCCGCGCATCTCTTTGATTCTAGTTTCAATACCACTATCATGCTTGATTATTATTTTGATTGAACTCTATTCTTGTAAAGTGCTCGAGGCAGTGATCCGGGAATAACTTATGTGGATACTACGTTTGCGAGTTCATTCGCCAGACGACCTCTGAGACGGGCAGATTTTTGGAAAAACTTGAAGTACGTAAACAATATTCGCAAATTTATTTTATTACCATCAATTGTGTTGAGTTTCATTCATATATATATATATATATATATATATATATATATATATATATATATTGACCCCTTCTTTAAATTAGATCCAACAGAAGCGGGACGAACTCGTACCAAAGGCTCGCATACGAGCAATTCAAGAGCAATTGGCGGGATTCTTCCTTCAAGAGATCATAGCTAAAACCGGAGAATACCATCGAGAATTGGTAGTGAATGTTGGTAATTAGATATTAGGGATCGTAAGAGATGTTACATTGTATATATGCATGAACGTGTACTATACGTAGTAGCGTCGAATAGATATACGAAAACTTGTTGTTCGACCAAGCACGGAGAAAGAGAGGTCACTTCTCTCTATATTCATGACGATTTGTGTAATGGTTCCTTCATTGCTATATGTAGTAGCTAGCGTCGAGTTGAATGGAAAACGTAAAATAAAAACGAAAACCCTAAATGTAAAAGAATTGAATGGTAAACACAAAAAGAAAAGGGGGAAACACAATATGAAACCCCTAAACCCTCCAAAACCCTAAACCCCTCATTTCAAAAATAAAATAAAAACCCAGCGCTTGGCAGGTGCTGACACGTGGTTGCCTTTTAGTCCCGGTTGGTGTTACCAACCGGGACTAAAGGTCCTCCTGCCTGGGCGCCCTACAGCGGCCACGTGGAGCTCCTTTAGTCTCGGTTCGTAACACAACCGGGACTAAAAGTGGGGGCCTTTAGTCCCGATTGCTTAGTCCCGGTTGCAGAACCGGGACTAAAGGCCCTTAGGAACCGGGACTAATGCCCTGTTTTCTACTAGTGACGTCATCCAACCATGGTCATCAAACAATGAGCTGACACTAGATTTTCATTAATTTCAGTATAATTTGTTGACATACCAAAACGACCAGAACCTAGTTTTTTTCTACTCTTCGACCAACGTGGGCACGCGTCCCACGTCCTACTTATTCTTGGTGTCCGTCTGGCTGTCGATGCCACCAGTAGAGGTGAGGTCGACAATTGAGCTGGACGGTCCGACCTCGCCATCATTGCCGTCCGGCGCGAACTACGCGAAGCTGTTAATGTTGGCGCGAACTACGCGAAGCTGGTCCGGCATGTCGTCGAGCTCGAGCTCTAGCGCCTCGAAGAGGCGGCTGTGATCCGCCTCATTCTTGTGGAGCAGCCACCGCTCGCGGCAGATGGTGTGGGCGCTATGCACGAAATCGAGCATCACCAGCTGCTCGGCCATGGTACTCGGGTCCATCGTGACCATGGCCGCAACTGCCTAGTCGAACGCCTGTTCCCCTTCAATTTGGTCCTCCGCTAGCCGGTGCTTCTCGAGGAGTTGTACATTGTACCTCTGCTCCTCCTGCAGTAGCCAGAACACAGACACCGGCGATGCCTGGGCCTCCTGCTCCACCTCAACCATCATCCGGTTGTAGTGCTGCTCCGCCTGCAACATGGTGAACCCGGCCACTGGTGGCTCCTGCACCGACGTGGGCGTCTCATCCTCCTCCATCGTCTCGTCCTCCTCGTCCGAGCTCGAGTCCGGAGAGCTCGGAGGTTTTCCCACCGAAATGCAGGTCGTGCACCGGGCTTCCTCCACCACCACGTCGGCTCCCGGCCATTACGACGGCGGTCGACGAATGAGGAAGCAATGGTGTGCCGGCGGCTCGGACGGTGGGAGATGAGGCTCAGAGGGGTAGAGTTTTGTTGCGTCGCCGGCCTACTTTTAGATAGCGTGTGCCATGGTAGACGGAGCGGCGGCTTGAATGCGGGTGCCCAGAGATGGCTTCTCGTTCGCCGCGCCGCTGAAATGTCGGGCAAGCAGACTGCCGGTCAACCGGTTTGAATGCGGTTGGAAGCCGTCCCATCTGGTCATGTCTGCTCTACACCGGCATGAATGCGCCACGGAGAGCGAGCATGTGCGGCTGGAGAGGCATAGCGAAGGCTTGAATGCATAGCGGTGTGACTTCTGGGCAGGCGGATGGACGGTCAGCCGACTTGAGTGCGTTAGGAAGCCGCGCCGTCTAGTCACGTCCGCTCTGAACCGGCATGAATCGGTGTGGAGAAATCGCGGATGTGGCCGGAGGACGTGGGCCTGTGGTGTCGGATGTGTATGTGGCGGAGGTCTGGACGCCCACAAACCTCTCTTATACGTTTGGTTCCGATTTAGGGGATCTTGGACATCTGAATCGGCCCGGACAAATTTAATGACCAGCGTTGGATGACAAAAAGAAATGTACAGACTGTTTGATCCAAACATTTAGAAGCGATTTGATGAACTGTGTTGGAGTCACCATAACCAGTAGGAGTTCCAGGGGAGAAACAAGTGAACGCAGAGCCACGGATGCAGTTGGCTTTCGTGTGAAGAAGACAAGCGAAGCTAAGATATATGCACACAATGAGACGACCGATCGATGTTGATCGCGTCAGACATACAAGGATGCGTGGACGTATACATTCTCTGCAAGGTGGGGGGCCAATGAACAGAGCGATTCGCTTAGGAAAAGAACGAAAGCCCGTGCATAAAAACTTAGGAAAAGCGGCCAAAGTGCATGCGCCGCGCCCTCTCTAAAATTCCTCCCTGCTCATCGGCGCCTCAATTGTGCCCCAAAAGCCAAGCCAAACTAGCGGCTGCATGCATGCATACATGTGTGATGTTTAATTGTTTATAAGAACAAATAGTTTTGATGATCAAGATCGTTCCTGGCCAAGACGACGACCAGGCCTAGCTAAGAAAGGCGTCGAGACTAAGAATGCCAAAACGATGCATGCAACAGAGGTTGGTGGTCGGGTCGGTGTCCCCGTCACGTCCCAACAGCAACCTGTTCCCTAGAAGCAGGATATGTGCACTCAAATTTGCACTGTAGAACCAAGTAGCTAGGTATATCTTGCCCATGGTATGGTCAGCAATATCTGCTTGACTACCTGCTCGCCCATGCATGCTCGCCAAACTGCGTGGAACCTAGTTAACTTTGGCCGTGTTACTTTTGCAACTGGATGTTATCTCCTTGTTGATAGTTCGGCTACCATGCGCGGGCCGTTCACTTGTGGGTCTGTCCGTTATAGAGAGAGAGGGCGCGTAGCTTAGCATGCATGCACTCCTATGATTAGCTAGCTTGTTAAAACACATGACTATAGGCAGAGGCGGAGGACGAAAAAAAATTAAGGTGGGGCGAACTCTTCAGTAATTTTTCTTGATGCAAAATCGTAATAATAAATACACACTAACAATGCACATTAATATTTTCATGTCATCGTCAACAGAATAACCAAGGACAATGAAAATCTAAAAATGTTTAAATAGAAAAGAATCTAAAACATACCGATAATAAAGCTTTCAATCACGTAGAAGACCCAGGCAATGGCAATGCCCTACCCTTGTTCTAAAAATCTTCCTCAATTTTATCAAGGCCCTACCCTTGGAGCTACTGTCACTACCAAGTACTCCCTCGGTAGGGAGTACTTCAAAATATATTTTTCAAATCTGCAGTTCACAACACTAAATTATCTCCAAAATCTAAAATCATTACAATTGCATATTACTACAAGCTATTAAAAAATGCTACTAAAATTTAGTGATATACCCCTTCCCTTTAGCTGCTAGCCCCTTCCCTTCCCTCTCCATTTTCAGTTGGGGACGACACTACGCCGCACTGCGTTCTGCTGGCCGTGAAGGATGCGAAGTTGAGTGTTGGCTTTTAGAACGCTAGAACAAATCCACCGGAAGTTGTACATTGTACGTGTAGGTGCAAAGCTAGAAGAAGCAAGCAACCTAGCAGCTTGATTGATCTTCCATGTAATAGTGCATGCACGGCTAGCCAGAACCACACGTAGGTATGCGACCTGGTAGAGCTCGCAACTGATCGGATCGACTCGATCTCAACGAAAAATTCACGGCGACTCGTGAACTAAAAACTCATGCCAGCCGAGAGATGCATATGCATAGGTATAAGAAAAAATTACCGCCAATTCAAGGTATGGCGGCCGCCATGCCTTGCCCACTGGAGTCCTCCGCCAGTGACTATGTTAGGAATAAAGCCGTGGCCGTCACGGTGGCGACCACGTCGGGTGCGTGTACGTGCGCGCACCGGACGCGTCGGGTGCAGTCCGAGCTGGATCGGGTCCGTGGCGGGAGTGCACGGGTGCGTGTGTGTGGGTTGGTTAGACGGACGCGCGGGGTGTGGCCGCGCCGGGCGCTGGAACCAGTCGCGTCCCGTTGGCGTGCGTGCGCGGCGGGCGCGGGAGCTGAGGAGCGCGGGGCGGGCGTTGCGTGGGCACTGCGTCTAGTTGCATGCATGGCTGAGTTAGTTAGCTCGTGTGAGTAGTGCTGTTAGTGGTGGCCGAGTGCAGCGGCAAGCCAAGTCAGTGCGTGGTTGCTTGCGTGTGGTAGCTAGCCTGGTGTGTGTAGCTTGGGTATAAAAGGCCCTCCTTGTACGCGTTGTAGCCAAGTGTGCTGAGTTCGTGCTCAGGAAAGAAAACAAGCGGCCGTTCGTGCGGCCGGCGGCGTACGTGCGCCGGGTAAAGCTTGCTATGTGCGTCTTGTTCTTCCACCTTCTTTCTTCTACGTACGTGCGTGAGAGAGAGAGAAAGCTACGGCGAGAGGCAAGGCGAGGGCTGCTGCTACAACAGACTATGGGCATACTCACCGTGCTAGATGGTGATACTCCGAAGGTATCATATTATCATACTATATACTTACCCATACTGATGGTGGTGGAGCGAGCCATGCATATGATTAGCTAGCTCATTCACCTTTTTCGCAGATTCTACCCCGTGAATCTGTGATCGATCAAGAGATCACTGGACCAGAATAGACACGGAAGCACATTGGACCCAGTGGTGCAACCTGGAGAAAAACACTGCCGCTCTGTGCCTCGGCGAGCGGCCAGGGGACGAAGTGAAGGATCGATCCCTGTGTTCCTGCCGCGCAGACGGCAGGTTCGTGGCATTGGCATGCGATGCTGCCATGCTAGCGGAGTAACTGTAAGCCGCAAAACATGCACCTCGGCTAGCTCCGTCGAGGCTGGCGGCAAAAACGACAAATCTGACCTGTGGATGAAATACTAGTAGAAAACAGGGCATCAGTCCCGGTTCTAGAGAGCCTTTAGTCCCGGTTCTACAACCGGGACTGAACAATTGGGACTAAAGGCCCCCACTTTTAGTCCCGGTTGGGTTACGAACCGGGACTAAATGAGCTCCACGTGGCCGCTGTGGGGTGCCCAGGCTGGAGGACCTTTAGTCCCGGTTGGTAACACCGACCGGAACTAAAGGGTCTTCACGTGGCCGCTGCGCAGCGCTCAGGCAGGAGGACCTTTAGTCCCGGTTGGTAACACCAACCGGGACTAAAAGGCCGCCACGCGTCAGCCCCTGCCAAGCGCTGTTTTTTTTTGAAAGGAGGGGTTTAGGGGTTTTGGAGGGTTTAGGGGTTTCATATTGTGTTTCCCTCTTTTCTTTTTGTGTTTACCATTCAATTCTTTTACATTTAGGGTTTTCGTTTTTATTTTACGTTTTCCATTCAACTCGACGCTATCTACTACATATAGCAATGAAGAAACCATTACACGAATCGTCATGAATATAGAGAGAAGTGACCTCTCTTTCTCCGTGCTTGATCGAACAATAAGTTTTCGTATATCTATTCGACGCTACTACGTATAGTACACGTTCATGCATATATACAATGTAACATCTCTTACGATCCCTAATATCTAATTACCAAAATCGCATTGCCACTCCCGATGGAATTCTCCGTCTGTAGGTATGACATGGTCAACAAAGAATCCCGCCAATTCCTCTTGAATTGCTCGTATGCGATCAGTTGGTAAGAGTTCGTCCCGCTTCTGCGAGATCTAATTTAAAGAAGGGGGTCAATATATATATATATATATATATATATATATATATATATATATATATATGAATGAAACTCAACACAATTGATGGTAATAAAATAAAAATGTGAATATTGTTTACATACTTCAAATTGTTCTTCAGATCTGCCCCGCTCAGAGGTCTTGTGGCGAATGTACTCGCAAACGTAGTATCCACATAAATTATTCCCGGGTTCCTGCCACAAGAACTTTACGAGAATAGAATTCAATCAAAATGATAATCAAGCATGATAATGGTATTGATACTAGAATCAATGAGAGATACGCGGAACTAGCTAGTAGTACTTACTTTGGGGTGTGAAAATCGCAGCTCCTTTTTCCATTCACCCCTAACCTTGTTGGTGAACTTTTTCCAAACCCTGCCCGGCAAAGAAAATGATTACTTGATATCAGGAAATGAACGAAAGTTGCCGATATGGTGCGATAATGATTGAACTTACTTCTGGAGCATTTGAGTCATGTCCGCCCACTCCTTAGCCTCTTTACGTCTCGAGTCCAAGACAACTACTAGTCCCGCGTCAAGCTGAATGGCTAGCAGAATATAGTAGAACTTGCGCACGCATAACTCATCAATTACACTTAACCTCGAGTAAGCGAAACAGAATGTGCACAAGACAGTAACACTCACTTGAAGTTGTAAGGAAATAGTATTTCCCTTTTGTTTTGTTGTCCAAGTAACGCCTTTAGCAAGTAATTCTCTATATCATCGGGGTTTTTTGTACCGTATATTCATTTACGGTATTTGGGTTAATGAACCCAATGTCATAGATTTTTCCTCTGCATTCGCGGATCTTCAATCTGCATAATATGGTGTGAGGATAATTATACATGCAATGAACGAGCTGAGCTAGAGACTTAATTACAGAAAAAAAATACTTACAGACAATAGCAACTGACGATAGTTTTGTCGAGGGCGTCTTGATTGTATAACTGAAATAATTCTTCAAATTCAATGTACAACGCCTCGACTCCATTGAAGTAGTGCTCATCTTTAATTCCCACTAAGATACTGTCAGTCCCTTCCTTGCAGGCTTTCAAGTACCAGTTATGCAATGTTCGCATCATCGTTGATAGACGCGGGAGCTGCTCAGGTCTGACGAGAGGCTTCCCGTGCTCGTATCTAAAGGCTACCTCAGCCATTTCGAACTGTACCTCATCGCCTAAGTAATTAGCAAGAGTGTAACCAGGATGAGCGGCCGCTACCCCCGGATCATTAGCGATATCGGGAAACACCTTGAGCGGGGGGCACGATTGTTTTTCCTGTTCGCCGAGCTGGAGAATTGTTTTCCCACTTCTTGCAGCACTGCTAGTACTTCCCGACCTTTTCGCTTCATGAAATGTCTTTACAATACAGCGGTCATAGTGTGAGAGCGGCGGAGGAGATGGTGGTCGCTGAAGGGCATCCAGACAGCGCTTCGCTTTTACCAGATCTATTTTCTCCTTTGGATCTGGACGTTTCGGTGCAAGCTGGCGTTTCACATCGACAGCCACGATCTCGTTGTTTTCCTCCTCAGTCATGTCGTATGGTAACTTGGGAGGAGCCTTCTTGACGCTTGGACCTGCTCTGGATTTCTTCATTGTTGTACTGCTAGCCGCCGGAGCAGCGACGGGTCTCTTCCGCTGTTGCTGAGGCGGCGGAGGAGGCGGAGTCAGCTGACGCGGCGGAGGAGGCGGAGTCCGCTGAGGCGGCGGAGACAGCTGAGGCGGCGGAGGATTTTGCTGAGGGGCCTCCTCCGGCGGAGTCCGCTGACGCGGCGGAGACAGCTGAGGCGGCGGAGGATTCTGCTGAGGGGCCTCCTCCGGCGGAGTCCGCTGACGCGGCGGAGACAGCTGAGGCGGCGGAGACAGCTGAGGCGGCGGAGTGTGCTGACGCGGCGGAGACGACTAAGGCAGCGGAGGTAGAGCTGGACTGTGAGGAGTCTGCTGAGGGGCCTCCTCCGGCTGAGTCTGCTGACGCGGCATCCATTGTGGAAGCACGATGTATTCCTTTGTCCATAGAATGGTAGTCCTTACGGCATCTACCAGATGAGTCTCCCCTTCACCTGTAGGGTACTCAAGCTCCAGCCCCTCGAATCCGTTGGTAACTTCATCCACCCCGACAATAGCAAAGCCATCTGTAATCAGATTGCAATGGAAAGTTGCATCAGGTCTAGGAGGTAAGACATAGCCGACCGCCACCTTCAAGGTTAGGTTGATGCATTTCGCCATTAGCTCACAATGTTCCCTCTCCGTGATATAATCCACGGGGTAGCGAGGAGCCGTGATATCAGGCCGAACGAGCTCCGTGGAAGCCACGCAGCTTTTCCGCTGAGATGGTGGGGTAGCTTCGTGGGCAGTATCGAATGAAGGATCTTCGTGCTGCTGAGATGGTGGGTCGGTAGCTCGCTGACTGGTAAGTACCTCTAGTTTCTTCTCCTGCAACGCTAATCTTTCTTCTACCTTCTGCATCCGGTCTGCTTCCTCTTTCTTCTTTCTCCCTCGGCTTCTATAACCAGTGCTGTCGGGAAACCCATGCACCCATGGAACGGAGCCTGATGTGCCTCGTGTTTGTCCAGGGTGTTCAGGATTCCCGAGGGCGCGTGACAGCAGGTCCTTCTCTCTGTCGGGATGGAACGTCCCTTCCTGCACGTCCTTGATTGCTTCCTGAATCTTTGTGACGGGTGTTTGAAGTTGTTCTTTCGTGTAAACACACTTCCCTGTTTCTGGGTCCAAAGTTCCCCCATGCCCGAAGAACCAAGTCCTTGCCCGTTCGGGCCAGTTCAATGTCGCTGGTTGGATCCCTTTAGCAAGCAGGTCGTTCTCAGCTTTGTCCCATGTAGGCCGGGCAACCTTGTAGCCACCTGACCCCGTAACATGGTGATACAGCTTCTTTGCAGCATTTAGCTTATTTGTCTGTGACCTGTTCTTAGCTTTCTTCGATTTCTTGTACGCCACAAATGCGGGCCAGTGATCTTTTATCTTCGCACATTGACCGGTGAATTCTGGAGTCTCGTCTTTCTCGACAAACTGTTCGTTCAATCTTTTCTTCCAGTTCTTGAATTGTTCTGCCATCTTCTTAAGAGCCCATTTTTTGACTTTTCGCTGTATAAATGGGTTATTTGGATCCTCCTCTGGTGGTAGGCTGAAATTTATCATGAGCGAGTTCCAAAGCTGATCTTTGCATCTATCGTTGACATAAGAAACTCCATCGTCCTTCTTCTTATTCCATTCTTGGATGCTGATCGGGACACTGCCCCTAACAACAACTCCGCATTGATGTATAAATCGGTCTTGGGTCCGCTTGGGAACAGTCAGTTTGCCATTTGGATCGACTTCTTCGATCATGAACCTTTCATTCTCGCCCAACCTTTTCTTCGGGCCTCGTCTCCTTATAGAAGTTTGGCTCGATCCGGAGGGCTAAAAGAAGAAAGAAGTGTTAATATATGTACATACAAAACAATTAATGCATCTAGTCAGCAGAGGCTTGATTAATATATATACCTCGCCGGACTTTGCAACAGTTAAGGCTCCAACACTGGCGGAGCCGTCATCTTCTCTTCCCTCACCATCGAAGTCGTTGAGAAACTGTGAGGTCATGATATCATCATCTCCCTCGCGGAATATTTCCTCCAACGCCTTTTCTTGTTCTAAGTCTCTGTCGTGTTCCATAGTTTCTGCAAATATTACAACATGGCAATATACAACCATGAGAGATGGATTAGTGGCAAACATAGACCTAATCACAACAAGGAATCATATGCATATGAGCAATGGATTAGTGGATTATCGGGGTTATGTTTAACGACCCCCTCCCCCCTCATGTCGAAGTTATACCGAAATTATCGGGGTTATGTTTTAACACGACCCCCCCCCCCTCATGTCGAAGTCAATGAACAACATGAAAATTTGTAAGTGATTGCTAAACTTTTGTGCTTCATTTATATGAAGATCAATTATCCAATATAACTATGTTCGCGATATGAGGCATTGCACATTATCTAGAATCATATCTGATGAGTCGTCCTATCTTTCGGGAGAGGATATATATACTTTGCGGACCGCCTCTCTCATGCATGTCCGACGTGCAAAATGAATACAAGATGAATACAAGATTTATATACAAGATGAATACACAACTCAACAAATGAACCAACCATCATCCTATGAACAAAACTCAACATATGACAAATGGACACCTTTTGTCGAACAGCGGAGGGACGATCAGGGACCAACTCCACGGAGATGCAACACCACAACCTGTAATTCCACCGAGTGAAAAAAAATTAGGCAAACCCAAGTATGCCACTGGATAGAATGGAAGATTTTAGTTGAAATGGACCTATAAAGATCATGGCAAACGGATGCACGGAACTCAAATGGTGATCAAAGCAATATGCAATGCAAATCTGTCCATTATAGCTAGATACCAATTTGAAAGCAAGATTTGAACATGCTACAGAATTTCTACATGGCAACAAATGGCATGACATGAATGTACATGTAACACATGGCAAAACATGCTTACTGAACTAATTCAAATGACCCCTAGATCAATGGCAATCATCATGGCAAGTTGACAAGTATTAACAGATTTTCAGACTTAGTGATATTTGCATGGCATGGCAGAAATGAATAGATAGCAAGTTTACAAGCTTGTAGCACTCACTACAGGTCCTAACATGGCATGAACTAAAATGTACCAGCAAGATGACATCAAAATGCTCCTATTTCATGTTTAAAGATTGCCCAAAAGATGCTTGCATTAAAACATACAAAAAAGACAAAATGAACTCTAATGCAAAAAAATTGTTCTTTGATTTGTAGGGTAACGCAGTAGAAAACAAAAAATTTCCGACCTACGCACCAGCCCAGGACCACTATGGAGACTGCATACAAGGTTTGATCATTTTTCGTTACCGACTCGTAGCGCAGCGGAAGTAGAGTCGATGACGAACGGCGGTGCAGATCCCCGCAGCTATGATTTTACAACCTCCCAACCGCGAGGATGTATACCCTCATCTGCCCCGCGGACAGCCCTCCGGGAGGCGGTCGCACAGTCCCCCGGACGGTGTCGCGGACAGCCCTTCGGGGGGACCTCCGAAACTCGCACTGTCACTCGGACAGCCCTTCGGGAGGACCTCCAAAACTCGGACGGTCACACGGACAGCCCTTCGGGAGGCACTCTCGAACTAAGACCGAAACTACGATCTCTCTACAGAGTTGCACACATACGGTGTCATCTATCCGGCAGGGCTTCGCCGTCCAGAACTAGTTCCCACCGGAACCCAGACAGCCTTTCGGCTCTACGAAACTATTTCGTGGGAGGGAGAGAAGAAAGGCAGATCATGCATGCCATGTGTGTGAGAGTTGGAGTGAGGATGGAGAGCTCCTCTCCACCTCCTTATATAGTGGTGGAAGGGGTGAGGGGGGGGGGCTGAAATTTCAGCCCTCAAAACAAGCACCCACCAAACAAGGAAACATGTTCCCATCAAACATGGAGAAAACATGTTCCCTTGTCCATGGTGTTCCCCCATGGGGCCCCACCTTCCTCCCAACACTCTCCACCATTTGTGGGGGCTGCCCCCCACCATGGCCCCCCCCCCCAACACTTTGTCCAGCCACAAGGGGGCTGTCCCCTAAAGGGGGCGCCCCCAAAAACAGCCCAAAAACAGCCCCCACGATCCGTGGGATCTTGTCCCCTCTCGCTGGGACAAGATGTTTTCTGAAACTATTTCTTCTGAAAAATTCCGGAAGGTCCCAGAACATTTCCGGCACCCTCTAAAATTATCTGGACTCGCTCCGGAACATTTCCGGTATGGTGGTTTAATTTAAAACCATCTTCGTTTACCCGGTAAACAATTCCGGCAGCTCCGAAAACCTTTTTCGGTTTTTTCTCCGAAAAAATTCCAGAAATTACCAGACCAATCTGGCAACCTCCAAAACATTCCCGGTGCTTGCCGAAACCTTTTTGGATCAATGGTTTTATCCGAAACAACTTTTCGGTTTTACCGAAACTTTTTCGGTGTTCTCTCCGGAACTTTTCCGTTGTCTCCGAAACTTTTCCAGTGACTTTCTCTCGGACTCCTCGTCTAGTATTCAGCAGATAGATGACCCTTAAGCGTGTGACCCTATAGGTTCGGTGAAGCATAGACATGACCCGGAACCCCTTCCGATCAATGATCAACATCGGAGCCGTGGACACCCATTTTGATCCCTATACCCACACGAATGAATATTCGAGTGAACCTCGAGTTGCCGTGTGCTATTCCTGTTGCTTCGCGATATGTTACAAATACCCGAGGTGAGACATGTTGGCATCCCCGTGGATCAACACCTTGTCCACTATGCCAGTTACCTCGTTGCCGGTATTGTTCTCTTTTCTCGTTCCCGTGTTCCGGCATCCCTGTGATCAAATCACCCTGTGTCTGGCCAGACGATGATGGATACCGTAACACCGAGAGGGCCCAGAGATATCTCTCCATCGTCGGAGGAGCAAATCCCAATCTTGAGCTATCAAGTTACTTGACATACTTTTCCATGAACCCGTAAGCCGCCGTAATAGCCACCCATTTACGGATGACGTTTAACAAACCCCAAAGTTCATGAAGCAAGCATGAAGAAACTCGATACTCTCATGGTCTAAGGAATTATGCAAACATTAACTTCCTGTGTTATTAACCATTAACTTATGACGAATGTATCTCATAGCATAACACAATTTGGGTCGATTCAACACAAGTGTTCTACCAACAATTGTGCCCTCAAAATTGCCGGCATAGTCATGCCCATGATCAGGAAAACAGGATCATCATGCAATACTTGAGCCAGTCATAGAGGCTTGACTAGGAATACATTTTACCGTTTATTATCCCACATGTGCACATGAGTTTCCCTCCAAGCCTCGTTTTATTTGTAGACTCGAGAATCATTGCAGTTATAGCATGGAACATAAACATAATTATGAACAGGGAGATAATCAATAACATTTATTATTGCCTCTAGGGCATATCTCCTACAGACTCCCACTTGCACTAGAGTCAATAATCTAGTCAATGCTAATGCACTTTACACCTATGGCATACTGGTGTAAAATATGCTTCGCATGTGGTATAGCCCGATGTCCAACGAATCTGACAACTTCAGCTCCGTGTGTAACTTTGCATATCCTCGCGTTTTCACGCTTTCACAAAATTCATATTTTGTGTGGACTTGGCTTTGCCTATGTGTGAATCATTGATCGAAACCTGATTCCTCAGACTGAGCTATGGAGCAACTATCTGCTATAGTGTCCCATAGACCAAAGCCTTCTTGGAACCATACTAAGTTCATGAATGAACTATATGATTCAACAACTTCTTTGTCGCTTCTCAAGCGTCAACATACTTAGCCTTTGTTATAGAATTCGCCACAGTATCTTGTTTGGAACAATTTCCAACTATCGTGCCACCATATTGTGTATCACACAAAACCCTCAATTTAAATCGAAAATCGCATGGAGCATTGATGAAGACTGTATCGATGTAACCTTTTACAACGAACTCTTCATGATCTCCGTTTGCGAGAAAACATGTCATCAGTACTGCTCTAGTACTCAATGACATCTTTCACTGTTGTCCCATGATCAGTACTTTGATCACTATGGTATCTATACTCGCAACAACTTTGGAGTATTGGACATATCTGGTTGGTTTTACATACCATGGAATACATGATTAATCCAAACACAAGAGTGTGTGGAATCTCCATCATGTATTTTACTCATCAGTGTTTTGGGACACCGAGTCTTGCAAAAACTCTTTCCATGTGACTTCGGCAAGAATCACTCCTTGGCATTTTAAATGCTAAAAAGTTTTAGCATCTTGTCAATATGTATTCATTGCTTAGCCCCATTTAGGTAAATCTATCTCCATAGATCATCATGCCTAATATTGAGGCCATTTTAGCCTAAGCACTTCATCGAAAAACTATTTTCAAACGAAGTCCTAATTCGTGTCAAGAAATTTATTTCCAATTAACAATGTGTCAAGTACACACGGTTTTTAGAAATATTATTATGCTCCCACTTACTTTCTTGAATCACAAGCATCTTCGATACCCATTTGATGAAGTCAAACTCTTTTGACCATTTCATCAAAAACGAAGATTCCAACTCCACTTTGCTCTCTTCTGTCCATCGCTGGAACTCTGAAGTTTGCATACTTACTAGCATCCTCTGGATCGACAAATTACTTTGGACTGTATCACATATAAGTCCTAGGTTTCATTTCCATCGGATGGAAGTCCCTTTGTCATCCATGTTTCATATCTCATGATTGAAATATGTATTAACTGCTAGTTCAACCCGAACCGACTTCAAGCATCGCTACGGTGAAACAACCTCATCGTAGTCAACTCCTTGAACTTGTTATTTCAACAAGTCGAGCTTTATGGATAAAACATTTTTATCCGTATCAGTTTTTAGTTCCATAAATATTCGTTAGACTCTAAGTCTTCCGAAAGGTGTATCAAGGTTTTAATCTTGAATCACTTATATGGAAACTATCTCGGATTGTATTGGCATTTAGCCAATTCCGGAGTCAGGGCCCATCACTGCTTCCTTGTGTATTGTAGGTATACTGTTGTCCAACAACAATATCTCGTTAGCGCACGTGAGAGGTTTGCACGAACCTTGCCTACGAGGTTCAGCTGCAAGTTCGACTGAAGTCCATACATTTTATTGTAGAGACTTCCGTATCAGTCGCAGTAGGAAACTCCGGAATCACTTCCAAGGTTTCTTTCCTTTGATCTGATGACGAAGATACTGGTTATCTCGTCGAGTTGCACTGTCCTCCGACTCGCCTTTTGTAAGAACTATTCTCTTTAAAAGCATACCGTTTTGCGGCAAAATCCTTTGCCTCGGTATAGTGGTGGGGAATACCCAAACGACTTGGGATAACCTTACAAAGTAGCACTTGTCTGATTTGGAATAGGTTTGTAACCTTTTACACAAGCCCCATATTCCAAATGTTAAGAAAAGATATAACATGGTTGGGCGTACCATACCATGGCATCATTTCAACAGACCTGATGGATCTCTTTTCAGTGTAAAAGCCGCAGTCTCTAAAGCATTACTCTTTAAAAGGGATAATGGCAAATCTATTTATGTCATCTTTGATCTTACCATGTCATAAATGGTTCGATTACATCTTCACGGACTTTCCACTTGCAGTGGTGTTCCGGGAGGTGCAAGTTATGAAACCCCCTTTCACAACTCATCAGACATTCGCTAAACTTGTAACTCAAATATTCCTTTCTGCAATCGAATTGTAGAAACATAATTGTCTTGTTACAATATTTTCTTCTTCATTTTGAAAACCTTTTGAATGAATTCAAAAGATCCAGGCTTACGTCTCATCAAGTAAATATCAATATATATCTACTTGAGTCATTTTTGAAGGTAGACAAATCCACTGTTTGCAACAACATTTATTGGACTACACACATCATAATGTATGATTACCAATATGTTCTTTGCTCGTTCCTTATGGCCTGTGAACGGTATTTCAGTCACTTCACCTTTCAGAGGAAAGTTGCAAGTGTCAGATGATTCAAAATCAAATGACTTCAAAATCCATCATAATGGAAGTTTCCATGCGGGTTTCTCCAATGTGACCAAATGCAGTGCCACACTTGTGTGGTATTCTTTTAGTCTTGCGACATTTAGCGTCAGTGTTATGGATGTATCATATTACCATCAATATTCATAGCATACATCCCATCCTGTATGGAAGCATGGCCCTTCATGTTATTCATAACACCGAACATCAAAAGTTCTCTTATGAATAACCTTCTTGCAAAATACCTTATGCAAAGGGCTAGAGTGTATGAAACTCTAAATGAATTATGAAAGTAAATACAGAGGCAATGTATTAATATCAATATTCATAACATACATCTCATTCATAATGAAAGTATGGCCCTTATGTTATTCATAACATCGAACATCAAAAGTTCTCTTATGAATAACCTTCTTGCAAGATACTTTATGCAATGGGCTAGAGTGTAAAACTCTAAAATGAATTATGAAAGTAAATACATAGGGAATACACTAATGGAAGGTATAGTAACATTTACTATGTTCCCTGTGTGTATCTAAACCTCATTCCTGGCTAGTCTTTTAGGCCGTAGTAGTTCTTACATCGAGTTGCAACAGAGTGCAATCGAGCGGGTATCTTTGTGATTAACTCACAATACCCAAGAATTAGTGATTAACATGTTTAACCATAATTCCCAAGAACTATATCCTTGACCAGCCTTCTATACAACAAAAACTTGTATGACATTCATACATGAGCTGGATATTCCAGTCTTCTTTCCTATTGCCATTATACTTCTAACAGTTTAACTTTCAGTAATTCTCCTACTCTCAGAAGAAGCACCCAACTTAAGAGTGGCGTTAGCCCCGGACTTCCTAGGCGTGAAAATCTTACTAACACCCTTAGGACACTTCCTCTCTCTTTAAGTTGTTGTTTTATTCACCTTTCATCATATGACAGGCGTTCTCCTGGATCCCTCTCTTATCAGTCTTATGCATAGTAAAGACCTTTACTAATAGTTTGCAAACAAACATTGCTTTGGATATCTCATATCTATTAGCCTTTGTCTGTCTCTGAAGATGATTTTCAGATTCCATGAATATCACATAACTATCCAAACTTTCGAAGTTCGGGTCTCATGGAAGCAAACATATTGCACTTTGACTGAAAAGGAATTCTAGCTTTTGGATCGAAGGACGAGAGTCACATGATCCATAGCATTAGCGGGAGAATACCGAAAGCATGCGATAGGACAAAGTCCTTCTCGGCACTCTAGAGGACAATCCTCACATTACGTTACCAACCGTAAAGTTTTAACTAGATATTTAACAGCTATTCAATTTTAATAGGAAAGGTGGAAACGCGAGCCATTATTCTACAACTATTATGCAAACCACACTTAGACAGTGTTCAAAATTAATTGCACTGAGAATTAAACAAGTTAATTCTATAGTGCGCTCCCACTCAAATCAATATCTCTCATAATTGATTGTGAGTGATTCAAGACCCGCATATCCATTCAACGTCACGGTTCGAGATGAACACCCATGGCGTGAACTTCAATCGGTAGGCAAACTTGCCGATCACATCTCTATGCGATTCTTGTTCATCTTTCGATGCGTGTGTTCCGAGCTCATGACTTTCATGCCTGAACGTCAAGACAACCAAGTGATCTCGCTGCGAGGTCTCAACTCACCCGCCTCACACATCCCTAATCGTTCGCACCCATGGAGATCATGCAATGCCCCGAAAAGTTAGGTGCCGTGACGGTGCTACACTTGGGAGAACACTAACTACTTGATGTTTCAGTGAGAGATCACCCTAATAAAAAGCGACTACTGCACAATCAAGAAGGGTGCATCATAAGGGATAAACATCTCAGGCAATTCATAATAGCATGATATGGTATAGCCCTTTCTGACGGAGAAGTCTCGTATTTCTTCGTCTCTGGCATTCGCGTCGGTGTTCACCTTTGCGAAGATTGCCACCACCTTGTCGATGCACAAGATAATATTGCTATCTCTATAGCTAATAAAATAAGTGCATTACATAAGGTTGACACGCAGGTCATTTAAAGTGCAATCATATGGCTCCAGCCATCATGCCGAATCATGACACGCATGTCATCTTAATCAATTTACATCATATAGTCATCTCATACATAATCAAATTATTATGAATCATTGCTATACCACATCACATGCACATGCAAACCATCCTGCAAAACCAAGTTAGACGCCTCTAATCGGTTCATGCGAAATTTTATTTTATGTGGCTTCTAAGGTTTCGAAACAAACCGAAGCTACCAACGTCCATCATCAAGCATGATAATCCAAGTCGCTAGATTAACATTCCAGGGTGTATGAAACACGAGATAATAAAATCTCGAGCCCCATACTAAACTTCGTCATACGCGTGACCCCCGTGCAGATCACATCTGCATTGCCCTTTCGTCTGCGAAATTTCATCTTTCTCTTTAACTACGGTGGAATTCAATGAACTGTTAGCACTTCGTTGATCAATCAGGATCGCGGATTGCCAGAACATTGAAACTCCACCATACTGTTATCAAGATCAGAAATATGCAAATTCTAGGGAAGCAACAGGAACATCGGGTAACAGATTTCATCTGCTACCCGCACAAATAATTTTCAGCAATAGATCTCATCTACTACCTAATTATATTGTGCAACACCCATACATCTCTATGTATTCTAGATCGCAACCTGCATCTACGCATAGCACGGCTCTTGATGCAACTGTAGGGTAACGCAGTAGAAAACAAAAATTTTCCGACCTACGCACCAGCCCAGGACCACTATGGAGACTGCATACAAGGTTTGATCATTTTTCGTTACCGACTCGTAGCGCAGCGGAAGTAGAGTCGATGACGAACGGCGGTGCAGGTCCCCGCAGCTAGGATTTTACAACCTCCCAACCGCGAGGATGTATACCCTCATCTGCCCCGCGGACAGCCCTCCGGGAGGCGGTCGCACAGTCCCCCGGACGGTGTCGCGGACAGCCCTTCGGGAGGACCTCCGAAACTCGCACTGTCACTCGGACAGCCCTTCGGGAGGACCTCCAAAACTCAGACGGTCACACGGACAGCCCTTCGGGAGGCACTCTCGAACTAAGACCGAAACTACGATCTCTCTACAGAGTTGCACACATACGGTGTCATCTATCCGGCAGGGCTTCGCCGTCCAGAACTAGTTCCCACCGGAACCCAGACAGCCTTTCGGCTCTACGAAACTATTTCGTGGGAGGGAGAGAAAAAAGGCAGATCATGCATGCCATGTGTGTGAGAGTTGGAGTGAGGATGGAGAGCTCCTCTCCACCTCCTTATATAGTGGTGGAAGGGGTGAGGGGGGGGCTGAAATTTCAGCCCACAAAACAAGCACCCACCAAACAAGGAAACATGTTCCCATCAAACATGGAGAAAACATGTTCCCTTGTCCATGGTGTTCCCCCATGGGGCCCCACCTTCCTCCCAACACTCTCCACCATTTGTGGGGGCTGCCCCCCACCATGGGGGGCCCCCCCAACACTTTGTCCAGCCACAAGGGGGCTGTCCCCTAAAGGGGGCGCCCCCAAAAACAGCCCAAAAATAGCCCCCACGATCCGTGGGATCTTGTCCCCTCTCGCTGGGACAAGATGTTTTCTGAAACTATTTCTTCTGAAAAATTCCGGAAGGTCCCAGAACATTGCCGGAACCCTCTAAAATTATCTGGACTCGCTCCGGAACATTTCCGGTATGGTGGTTTAATTTAAAACCATCTTCGTTTACCCGGTAAACAATTCCGGCAGCTCCGAAAACCTTTTTCGGTTTTTTCTCCGAAAAAATTCCAGAAATTACCAGACCAATCTGGCAACCTCCAAAACATTCCCGGTGCTTGCCGAAACCTTTTTGGATCAATGGTTTTATCCGAAACAACTTTTCGGTTTTACCGAAACTTTTTCGGTGTTCTCTCCGGAACTTTTCCGTTGTCTCCGAAACTTTTCCAGTGACTTTCTTTCGGACTCCTCGTCTAGTATTCAGCAGATAGATGACCCTTAAGCGTGTGACCCTATAGGTTCGGTGAAGCATAGACATGACCCGGAACCCCTTCCGATCAATGATCAACATCGGAGCCGTGGACACCCATTTTGATCCCTATACCCACACGAATGAATATTCGAGTGAACCTCGAGTTGCCGTGTGCTATTCCTGTTGCTTCGCGATATGTTACAAATACCCGAGGTGAGACATGTTGGCATCCCCGTGGATCAACACCTTGTCCACTATGCCAGTTACCTCGTTGCCGGTATTGTTCTCTTTTCTCGTTCTCGTGTTCCGGCATCCCTGTGATCAAATCACCCTGTGTCTGGCCAGACGATGATGGATACCGTAACACCGAGAGGGCCCAGAGATATCTCTCCATCGTCGGAGGAGCAAATCCCAATCTTGAGCTATCAAGTTACTTGACATACTTTTCCATGAACCCGTAAGCCGCCGTAATAGCCACCCATTTACGGATGACGTTTAACAAACCCCAAAGTTCATGAAGCAAGCATGAAGAAACTCGATACTCTCATGGTCTAAGGAATTATGCAAACATTAACTTCCTGTGTTATTAACCATTAACTTATGACGAATGTATCTCATAGCATAACACAATTTGGGTCGATTCACCACAAGTGTTCTACCAACAATTGTGCCCTCAAAATTGCCGGCATAGTCATGCCCATGATCAGGAAAACAGGATCATCATGCAATACTTGAGCCAGTCATAGAGGCTTGACTAGGAATACATTTTACCGTTTATTATCCCACACGTGCACATGAGTTTCCCTCCAAGCCTCGTTTTATTTGTAGACTCGAGAATCATTGCAGTTATAGCATGGAACATAAACATAATTATGAACAGGGAGATAATCAATAACATTTATTATTGCCTCTAGGGCATACGTCCTACATGATTTGCAAAGGAGCTATATTCTCCCCAATTCTTTCGCACCCACAAAAATTACTCCATCTATTTGACAGTACCCACAACCCATTCCACCAAAAACATTTGGTTCCATAGTTCAAATTTTTTAAATTTCATCCAGTTCAAATTTTGACCAGATTCAAACTCCATGGTCAAAGCCCAATTTAAATTGCTCCAAAAATTCTGAAACTTTGCCAGACTCTCTTTTGTGCATCAACACCTCACCACAAAAGTTCTCAAAAATTCCTAGAGCCCTCTGGCATTTCATCATACACTTGATGTGCATTGTTTAGCACTGTCAAAAAATTCAGTAAATTCAGAAAATAGGAGGAGGAGGAGGGGATTGGTGTCGGCGGCATCGGCGTCCAGCAGGGGGGGGGGAATAGGAGGAGGAGGAGGGGATCGGGGCGGCGCTCACAGCGAGGAGGCGTCGGCGACGAGGGCTCGGGGGCGGCGGCGACGAGGAGCGGGCTCGGGGGTGGCGACGAGGAGCGGGCTTGGGGGCGGCGATGCAGGGGGAGGAGGACTCGGGGATGGCTCGGAGGAGATGGCGAGGTCCGGCAGCAGCCTGGCGGCGTCGAGGTGGTCTTCGGCGTCGGGGGAGAGGGAGATCGAAACTGGAGATGGTGTTTGCAAAAAATTTCTAAGTCCTACTTATATACACACAGATTTAGTCCCGGTTGGTGGCTCCAACCGGGACTAAAGGCCTACCTTTAGTCCCGGTTGGAGCCACCAACCGGGACTAAAGCTCATTTTCGGTAGCCAAATGGGCGCGAAAGCTCGGGCCTTTAGTCCCGGTTGGTTCCACCAACCGGGACTAAAGGCCTGACCGGGCACAGCTGACGGGTGGTGGGAGTTTAGTCCCACCTCGCCAAGCGAGAGCCGCTCGCATCGGTTTATAAACCCGGCTGTGGGTGAGTTGGCAAGATCCTATCAATGCAGACAGCTCATCGTCTAACCTGGTGCCTCTCTGCCCTGTGGGGCCTACTGGCAGAAGAAATACATGTCCCACGGGCCTGCATCCTGGCCCATATGGTTGGGCTTCTAGTCATATGCAGTCCATGGAGTGTAATTTCTCCTGTTAGTAGGCGGGTTTTTTTTTTCTTTTAATTTTTTTTGCATATGTTACATGTAAATTTTTGGACCTTCTCCAAATCACCTCTAAAATTTTGTACATGGTCACTTACATGTAATACACATGTAAATCAAAGGATATTTTAAATAGGTGTTTTAAAATTATTTTAATGTTTTGATTTAATTCTTTTTTCTATTAAAGTTTTCAACAAAAAATACTTTATGAAAATTTTAGTTGGATAAATTTTATATAATTTTAAGTTAATATTATTTTGATCATAACTAGAGTTTTATAAAAGCTTTTTAGTTGATTATTTTTGCTATTGAAGAATATTATAAAATACTTTTTGTTAACCTAATAATGTTATATTTTCTTTTCTGTTAAGGTATTAGTTTAGTATTTTGTTTTGTTTTCCATTTGCTTTGTTTAACTCCTCTGTATAATTAAAATACTAAAAGGATATGAATAATTGCTTTTTTTCTTTTAATTTTTTTTGCATATGTTACATGTAAATTTTTGGACCTTCTCCAAATCACCTCTAAAATTTTGTACATGGTCACTTACATGTAATACACATGTAAATCAAAGGATATTTTAAATAGGTGTTTTAAAATTATTTTAATGTTTTGATTTAATTCTTTTTGCTATTAAAGTTTTTAACAAAAAATACTTTATGAAAATTTTAGTTGGATAAATTTTATATAATTTTATGTTAATATTATTTTGATCATAACTAGAGTTTTATAAAAGCTTTTTAGTTGATTCTTTTTGCTATTGAAGAATATTGATAATCTTCATCATTTAACAGGATGCTTGGGTCAGTCTTCACTGTGAAGGGAGGAATTTCATGAAATTTTTCATAATCTTCTGATATGTCTGTCTTGTCCTCCACTCCCATGCCGAAAGTCCCCTCGACTTGATGACATGACAACACCTCCAGCGATTAATTTCTCTTCCACGACTAATTAATTTACTGGGAGCAACCAACCGAGCAGGTGAACTCGTCTTCCTCAGGTACTCTGCTGCTCTATAAAGATCTCCACCTGGTGCTCCAACCCACCCATTTTCTCGCTGCAGTCTACACTACTTGCTCAAGGCCTGAAGCTAAGCGACGTGCAGGTGAGCATTGTGCCCCTCCCCAGTATAGCCATCAGATAGTGACAAATAGTTCTATCAAGTTATTTTTCATAGGTACCATTGCCGCAACATTTCGCATTGAAGGGCCAGCATCAGGTTTGTCAATATGTTTTATGCTATGGCAATTTTAATTTTTTGCATATGTTATGTCTTTTTATTTTTTTTGTTTTTTTGTTATGGCAATTTTAATTTTTTGCATATGTTATGTTTTTTTATTTTTTTTGTTATTTTTTACATATGTTATGTCAAAAAAATTTAATGTTATTTTTTGCATATTTTATGTCAATTTTATAGAGAGGAGCGGGCTTGAGGTAAAGTCGGAGGTATGTACCTCATTTTTATATAATTTTAAGTTAATGTTATTTTGATCATAACTAGAGTTTTATAAAAGCTTTTTAGTTGATTCTTTTTGCTATTGAAGAATATTATAGTTTTGTTTTAGTTGATCATAACTAGAATTTTATATAACTTTATTCTTTGGCACATCAGGTGGTGGTTTGTCAATATGTTTTTGAAAAAATTGAGCATCCAACCGGTGCTCAGAAGACATTCATATTTTGTTTGGACATAATTGCATTGATTAACTCCTCTGTATAATTAAAATACTAAAAGGATAGGAATAATTGAAATTTCATAACTTAATAAATAATTATTATAAAATCATGTTACAAATGCCAAAATGCCCTAGCTAGCTCTTACAAAGATTCCCTCCGGTTTGTCCGAAGTGGCACTTTCCAGCTATAAGTCCGGAAACTCACACTAGAGAGAAAGTGATGGCGGTGAAGCCGGTCACATCCCAGAGTGGGATCTTGGGGTATAAAACTATTTCTTTGCGTGTGTCTCTTGCTTATTGCGTCGTAACCATGGATAATCTTCATGATTTAACAGGATGCTTGGGTCAGTCTTCACTCTGAAGGGAGAAATTTGTTGAAACTTTTCATAATCTTCTGACATGTCTGTCTTGTCCTCCACTCCCACGAAGTTTCTTTTCCCTGAAAGAACTATGTGGCGCTTTGGCTCATCGTATGATGTATTCGCTTCCTTATATTTTCTTTTTCTCGGTTTGGTAGACATGTCCTTCACATAGAAAACATGCACCACATCATTGGCTAGGACGAATGGTTCGTCTGTGTACCCAAGATTGTTGAGATCCACTGTTGTCATTCCGTACTGCGGGTCTACCTGTACCCCGCCTCCTGACAGATTGACCCATTTGCACCGAAACAAAGTTACCTTAAAATCATGTCCATAGTCAAGTTCCCATATGTCCTCTATGTAACCATAATATGTGTCCTTTGCCCTATTGGTGTTTGCTGCATCAAAGCGGACACCACTGTTTTGGTTGGTGCTCTTTTTATCTTGGGCGATCGTGTAAAATGTATTCCCATTTATGTCGTACCCTTGGAAAGTCAATAAAGTCAAAGATGGTGTCCTGGCCAACAAGTACAGCTCATCTCCAACAGTGGTGTTACCCATGAGATGTGTTTGCAACCAACCGCCGAAAGTCCCCATGTGTTCACGTGTAATCCAGTCGTCAGACTACTCCGGGTGTTTGGAGCGTAGAATATTCCTGTGTTCATTGATATACGGGGCCACCAAGGTAGAATTCTGTTGAACTGTGTAGTGTGCTTGCGCCCAAGAATGCCCGTCCCTACATATTATTGAGTTCGGTCCTAGCATGCCTTTTCCACCCAGTCTCCCCTCATGCCGCGATTCAGGAACACCAATCGGCTTAAGGTCAGGAATAAAGTCAACACAAAACTCAATGACCTCCTCTGTTTGATGGCCCGTGGAGATGCTTCCTTCTGGCCTAGCACGGTTACGAACATATTTCTTTAAGACTCCCATGAACCTCTCAAAGGGGAACATATTGTGTAAAAATACAGGACCCAGAATTGCAATCTCGTCGACTAGGTGAACTAGGACGTGCGTCATAATATTGAAGAAGGATGGTGGGAGCACCAACTCGAAACTGACAAGACATTGGACCAAATCATTATGTAACCTTGGTAGGATTTCTGGATCGATTACCTTCTGAGATATTGCATTGAGGAATGCACATAGCTTCACAATGGCTAATCGAACATTTTCTGGTAGAAGCCCCCTCAATGCAACCGGAAGCAGTTGCGTCATAATCATGTGGCAGTCATGAGACTTTAGGTTCTGGAATTTTTTCTCTGCCATATTTATTATTCCCTTTATATTCGACGAGAAGCCAGACGGGACCTTGATACTGAGCAGGCATTCAAAAAAGATTTCCTTCTCTGCTTCGGTAAGAGCGTAGCTAGCAGGACCTTGATACTGCTTTGGATGCATGCCGTCTTTTTCGTTCATACGTTGCTGGTCCTCCCGTGCCTCCGGTGTATCTTTGGTCTTCTCATACACGCCCAAGAAGCCTAGCAGGTTCACGCAAAGATTCTTCATCACGTGCATCCCGTCGATTGCAGAGCGGACCTCTAGGTCTTTCCAATAGGGTAGGTCCCATAATATAGATTTTTTCTTCCACATGGGTGCGTGTCCGTCAGCGTCATTCGGAACAGATTGTCCGCCAGGACCCTTTCCAAAGATTACTTGTAAATCCTTGACCATATCAAGTATATCATCGCCAGTACGAAGGACAGGCTTCTTCCGGTGATCTGCCTCACCTTTGAAATGCTTGCCTTTCTTTCTTAAGGCATGCTTGGTCGGAAGAAATCGACGATGTCCCAGGTACACATTCTTCTTACATTTATCCAAATATATACTTTCGGTCTCATCTAAACAGTGCGTGCATGCGTGCTATCCCATGTTTGTCTGTCCTGAAAGGTTACTAAGAGCAGGCCAATCATTGATGGTTACAAACAGCAACGCTCGTAGGTCAAATTCCTGCTGTTTGTGCTCATCCCACACACGTACACCTTTTATGTCCCACAGCTGTAAAAGTTCTTCAACTAATGGCCTTAGGTACACATCAATGTCGTTGCCGGGTTGCTTAGGGCCTTGGATGAGCACTGGCGTCATAATGAACTTCCGCTTCATGCACAACCAAGGAGGAAGGTTATAGATACATAGACTCACATGCCAGGTGCTATGATTGCTGCTCTGCTCCCCAAAAGGATTAATGCCATCTGCACTTAAACCAAACCATAAGTTCCTTACGTCACCTGCAAAGTCCGGCCACTTTCTCTCGATTTTTCTCCACTGCGACCCATCAGCGGGTACTCTCAACTTCTCGTCTTTCTTACGGTCTTCTTTGTGCCATCGCAACAACTTGGCATGCTCTTTGTTTCTGAATAGATGTTTCAACCGTGGTATTATAGGAGCAGACCACATCACCTTGGCAGGAACCCTCTTCCTGGGGCGCTCGCCCTCAACATCACCAGGATCATCTCGTCTGATCTTATACCGCAATGCACCGCATACCGGGCATGCATTCAAATTCTCGTACTCCTCACCGCGGTAGAGGATGCAGTCATTAGGGCATGCATGTATCTTCTGCACCTCTAATCCTAGAGGGCAGAGAACCTTCTTTGCTTCGTACGTACTGTCAGGCAATTCGTTATCCTTTGGAAGCTTCTTCTTCATTATTTTCAGTAGCTTCCCAAATCCCTTGTCAGATACACCATTCTCTGCCTTCCATTGCAGCAATTCCAGTGCGGTACCGAGCTTTGTGTTGCCATCTTCGCAATTTGGGTACAACCCTTTTTTGTGATCCTCTAACATGCGATCGAACTTCAACTTCTCCCTTTCACTTTCGCATCCTCTCTGTGCATCAACAATGACCCGGCGAAGATCATCATCGGGCACATCTGGTGCCTCTTGATCTTCAGGTTCCCCCGTTGCAGTATCACCGTATTCAGGGAAAATAGGGTAGTTGTCATCATCCTCTTCTTCTTTGTTGTCTTCCATCATTACCCCTCTTTCTCCGTGCTTGGTCCAAACATTATAGTGTGGCATGAAACCATTCTTAAGCAGGTGGAAGTGAAGGATTTTCGAGTCAGAGTAATCCTTCGTATTCTCACATACAGTACATGGACAATACATAAAACCATTCTGCTTGTTTGCCTCAGCCACATCGAGAAAATTATGCAGGCCCGTAATGTAGTCGGAGGTGCGTCGGTCACCGTACATCCATTGCCGGTTCATCTGCGTGCATTATATAATTAAGTATATCAAAAACCATTACAGAACATCATGAATAGAGAAATGACCAAATTAATACAAGTTCATCATCACATTAAAACCAAAGTACAGTAGTGATCAAATGTTATTACTGAAAAAATAAATACATAAAGTTCATACATAGTTCTCATAGAACAACATACAGCTCTCTAGAGCATCTAACAAATAAGAATTTTATCTTAAAAAAAAGATAAGAACAAGAGGCTCACCATGGTGGTACCTGCGACGAGATCAGCGCGGGCGATCGACGGCGGTGAGGACGGGGACGGGGATGGGACGGCACCCTACACATGTGCAAACTAAGAAGTTAATTTGAGCTCAAATTGTGCATCTAAATCAAATAAACTCACACATACACTCCTCCACTAATTAAAACCCACAACCCACACTACTTCTAGAGCATTTGAAATGAGCTAAACTAGCAGTGAGAGATGAAAGGATGAAGTTGCTAACCTTTTTTGAACACTTGGATAGTTGGTGCACCGCCAAACCTAGACAAATCTTGGGGAAAATGGAGCTTGGAGGTCGAGCTTAGAGAGGAGAAAACTTAAGTGTGGCTCGGGCATTTCATCAAACACCTCATGTGCATAGGAGGTGAGAACAGAGTAGCACACACCTCCCACACGCCGGCCGGCCAAAAAATAGAGGAGTGAGCGCGCAGGGGCGAGCATATATATAGGCATCTTTTTAGTCCCGGTTGGTGTCTAGAACCGGGACTGAAGACTGACCTTTAGTCCCGGTTCCAGACACCAACCAGGACTAAAGGGGTTGCGCCAGGAGCGAGGCCCTTTAGTCCCGGTTGGTGGCTGGAACCGGGACTAAAGGTCCCAGCCAAATCGGGACTGGTGCCTGCCGAGGCCCGGCCGGTGTCCTGGCCGCTCGAACCGGGACTGATGCACGCATTAGTCCCGGTTCGTAAGTCGGCCGGGACTGTTGCTCTGATCTGGCAAAAACCAATGCCCTGTTTTCTACTAGTGAAATTAATTCACAAACTGAACTGTTCAGGAAATTTTTTCACCCAACTGACCCTTTCGTGTGGCGCCCGACAGCTAGGCGCCACACTACACTGTGCAGCGCCTAGCTCTTAGGCGCTACACATCTGGCCAGCGTGGCACCCCTGGGCCAAGCCCTGCCTCACACCCAGCCCGTGCAGCGCCTAGCCGACAGGTGCCACACATGAGATGTGCAGCGTCTAAGAGCTAGGCGCCACACTTGTAATGTGCAGCGCCTAGCCGTTAGGCGCTGCACATTCTGTTACATGTAGGTTGGCTCCCCCTCCCCCACCCCCCCCCACACACACACCCCACCTCATCTCCTCACTCGCGATTTCCCCTCTTTCCCCCTCTCAAATCCTTCCCCAAATCTTGCAAATCTGAAGATTTTGTCCGTGGATTTCGAACCCAATCCCCCCCTCAAGGTAATCTCCTCCGATCCCCTCGTTTTCATCAAAAGAAATGCTCACCTTTGCTCATTTCTTGCTAGTTTGGGCAAACCCTAGTTTTTTTCATGGTTTTTGAAATTTGTATGGAAATATGAGATGTTTGTTTGCCAATTTGCTAGGTTTAGGCTTCTTACTATGCTAGGGTTAGGGTTATGGGTGTTGTTATGTTGGGGTTAGGGTTAGGGTTGCTAGTATGTTAGGGTTATGCTTATGGTTATTTTTAAGTGGGGGTTAGGGTTATTGTTTCATATCTATGTTAGGGCTTTGTATTTTGTGTAAATATTCGGATGAGTACTTATGGGATATATGTTATGTTGTGTTGTTTTAATTATTCTAGGGATGGGAAGAACATGTGTTTATGTTCATCATGTGGACAAAGAGGCTTTTTTGAAAGGCAATATTGAGCCGGACCCGGATGAGCTTGACATGGTGTTTGAGATTAGTCCTAGCTATGCCGATGTCTTGGAACAAGTGAGGAAAGATTTGAATTGGATGGACCCAAGTGACATCGTTGAGTTGGAGGGAAGGCATAATGTTGGTTTTGGAATGCACATCCGTTGGCAGACCATGCGTGTGAACTCCGAGCAACGTTGGGTTGCATACAAGGAGACGGTTGCCGAATCTCTAGACAAGGCTCTTGAGTTATTTGCTACCAAGAAGGTTGAGTCTAGTTTGCATTTGGACTTGAACCGGAACGCCTCCCCGTTGGTTGCTACTAGTCCCCCACCCATGAACCAAGATGAAATGAGTGAACCTCCTTTGACCCAACAAGTTTGTCCAACATTGATCCCGATTTCAAACAACCAAAATGAAGCTTTGCAAGAGGAGAATGATGAGTACGAGGACGATGACAATGAAGTTGATCTCCATGACAACAATGTGGGTGATCTCGACAAATATCATGTGCAAGAGACAATGGACCATTCCATCCCTTATTCCCGTGGCTATGCATCGGAGTCAGATGACGAAGGTCCCGATGAAGAAGTTGATGAGGAGGGGTTCATGGTGAAGGAGGCCGAAGCTTTCGAGAAGGTATTCCGGCGGGATCATCGGACACCATTGTTCAAGGATGTTAGTCTCGCGGATGAAGCCGTGGTAGATGGTGGCAAAGGTATACATCTTGGAGTTAGGCCATCTTCTCACCAGGATTTGGAAGACGGTAAGAACGGGATTTCTCCCGGGTCTAAGTTTGGAACCTTCTTGGAATTGAAGATGTGGCTCGACAACTACTCGGTTACGCATTATCGTCCACACAAGGTGGTTCACTCGTACGTCAATGTGCGTTACACGGTTGCATGTGAAGAGAAAACATGTCCATGGATTGTGCGTGCAAGACCATGGAAAGGAGGGCCCACTTGGCACATAGTGAGTTGTGTACCAAGTCACATGTGCCGAGGCAAGAAGGTGGATGAGAAGGTTGTGTCCCAAGACCACAGACAACTCACGTCCAAGTTCATCGCTTACAGGCTTTCCAACTCCATATCCACACTTCCAACAATGAGCATTCAGAGTGTCATGGACCTTGTGAAAGCCATCTTTCATTACAAGGTGAAGTACGGCAAGGCATGGAAGGCGAAGCAAGCCGCATTCAAGATGTTGTATGGTAATTGGGAGGAAGCATATAACTGAATCCCTAGGTTGTTGGGAGCTATGGCCGCCACAAACCCAGGCATGGTTCATGTGGTCGAGCCTCATGGGCACAAAATAACGATTCACAACGGGAGGACCGTCCGAGTATTTGGCTGTGCATTTTGGGCTTTTGAGCAATGCGTGAGGGCTTTCGAGCATTGTCGGCCGGTGATCGCCATTGATGGCACGTTCTTGACCAGACAATACAAGGCCACTCTATTGGTTGCAATAGCAAGTGATGCGAATAACCGGGTCTTGTCTTTGGCTTTCGCTTTGGTTGAGGTGGAGAACAATGATAACTGGGAGTGGTTCTTGCGTCAATTGAGAACCAGGGTATTACCGGCTGAAAGGAAAATTTGTGTCATATCGGATCGCCATCCAGGAATTCTTAACGCGGTGGAGGTTGACATTACCGGGCATGGTCCGTTGCACCATCGATGGTGCATGAGGCACTTTTGTTCAAACTTCTATAGGGCATGTGGCATTATGGAGTTGGCCAATGATCTTCAAGATTACTGTCTCGCTTTCTCCGACAAGCGGTTCACCAACTTGTACAACCAATTGTCAAACACAAAAAACTTGATCCCGGGGGTCTTGACTTTCTCAATAGGAACATTCAAGGAAGGAATAAGTGGGCACGTGCTTTTGATGAAGATGTGTGGCGCCCCTGCTCGACCGTGCACTAATCATACACGCAAACGTGCACGATCAAGATCAAAGACTCACGGGAAGATATCACAACACAACTCTAAACACAAATTTAAACATAAATCTTCATATTACAAACCAGGGGTCACGAGGACCCGAATACATAGGTCATACAAACAAATATTATCTGTGAACAGACGTAGTTAGTCAAGTTTGCCTTAAGAAGGCTAGCATAACAGCGACACTGATCGAAAAGGCGAAGGCCTCCTGCCTAGGGCCTCCGAACTATTCCTGGTCGGCGGGCTCAACGTAGTAGTAGGTGCCTCCGGGAATCTGCTGCTCCTGGACTCCGTCATCTAATAGCAGCAACCGGGTAGGGGGAAAAGAGGTAGCAAAGCAACCGTGAGTACTCATCCAAAGTACTCGCAAGACTTACATCAGAACTATACTAAGTATGCATCGGTATCAAAGGAATGGGCTATATCTTTGGACTAAACTGCAGAAATGCCAGAACAGAGGGGGAAAAGGGATAGCCTATCGAAGACTAGCATCTTGAAGCAATCTTGCAGTATCAGCAGAGAATAGAGCACAGCAGCATATAATAATAAGTATATATTAGCAATGCCCTGCGATCCTTCCTCGAATACCCTGCGAGAAAGTGATCCCGACAGCAGTAGTAACAGTTTAACATTGTAGCGGTATCCATTCATAGTTGTAGTAGATCAGGATACAACTTCGAGCGTCCTGTTACCGTGGACACGACTATTTGAATAGATTACTTCCCTGCAGGGGTGCACTACTGTTACCCAACACGCTCGATTACATCTGGCCGGACACACTTGCTGGGTAATACCCGGCCTCGGGTAATCGACACGGCGTAGTCCTACCTAGGCTCAGCAGAGAGGTCAGCACGCCGGTCAAAATCCTAAGTGTGAAGGGTTCTTGGGCCCATCGCCCTCTACACTCCTGCACGTTGCGTGGCTGGTCGGGGCCCAGGCGCGACACTGTATACACAAGTGACATAACCAGCCCACCCCAACGGTCAGCCCGCATATCTGAACTGTCACATCTGAAGAGCTTTCGGGAGAAACGTACGACGTAGAGGGCCCCATTAAACCATTATCCCGCATGGTGGTAGTGCGTATAGGCCAGCGGCCAACTCAGATCAAATACCCAAATTGGTTAGGCGTGTTTTAGTAGCTCGCAGAGACGAACAGGGTTCCTGTCGCTCCGACTTGGTAACACGCGGACCACGACCAGGGACCAGGCCCACCTCTCTCCTAGGTGGTCTCCACCTACATGTCGTTCTGCCACAATATCACTCGCGGGTACCCTTGGGTTCAACCCGTCTTGTTTCATTATCTCGCGGGCACTCTTGGAGCCGGCCCGACTTTAACATTTTAAAAGTATTGCAGTAATGTAACATTTACATGATCATCACCCAAAGTGATCACGGCCCGATAACAAGCCTGGCAAACGGACAAGGGTGAAGGGCCAGCTGATGAAACATAACATACCTAACTAAGCACCATAGGACAGCAGGTAAGGTATCAAGAGCAGGCGACGAAATCAGGCTATGCATCAGAATAGGAGCTGTCGGAGCAACAACAGAAGCTATTCTAATGCAAGCAATAGAGAGAAAGAGTAGGCGATATCTGGATGATCAAGGGGGTTTTGCTTGCCTGGGAGCTCTACTGAAGGGGTCTGGTCATCGATGACATAGTCGTACTCAGCAGTGTCATTGGCAGTCTCGGGGTCTATCGGGAGAGAAGGAGGGGAAAGAAACAATAAATACATGGCAAACAATGCAACACAGATGCATGACATGTCAACATGCTATGCTAGGGGTGTTTTAATGCAGTGCTAGGTATGTTAGTCGGAGCGGGAAAATATCCGGGAGTGTTCTCCCAGCTCCGGGTGATTATCGGTTAGATGATCCGGAGGGGAAGGTTCCATGTTTGCAGCGTTGGAGGCTTCTGACAGCTACATGGATGGCGTATTCGGGTTCGTCATATTTTTCTGGTCATTTTTCATATATAAATTATTTTCATCCGAGTTACGGTTTATTTTTATATGATTCTTCAAAGTTTTATTGAATTTCTAGAATTGTTTTAATTACTAAATTCAAATTATCCAAAACAGTGCCAAAATCCTTTTTATACACAGCCTCAGCTAGCCCTAGTGTATGACCAGTGGGTCCCAGTGGTACAGTCAGCAGCTGACTGTGCAAGTCTTATCCGAAGGAATAGTAACCAGGGCCCCACCTATCAGTTTATTAATTATCTAAATCATTTTTATTAGGCCTAATGAAACTACGTGGGGCCCGGCTGTCAGTCGGAGTCTAGGGTTAGACTAATTAGGGGTTAGGGTTAACTCGACGGCGACGACGTACAGAGGCGGCGCCGATGACCAAACGGGCGCCTCCAGCGGCTATTCGAGCGGCGGAGGGCAGGGATCGCCTCAGCGCGGAGCGCCGCATCCAACGATGCTGGCGGTGTAAGCCAGGGTCAACGGAAACGACGGCGGCGGCTATGCCCGACGGCGGCCGGAGCACGCGCTCGCGGGGACGACAGCTAGCGCACGGGAACGAGAGGGGAGAGGCCAAGGGGAAATTGGGCGCTCACAGCGTTGTAGAGGAGGCCGGAGGAGCTCGGAGGGAGCAGATCGACGGCGAGGTTAGTGGCGGCGTCCGACAAGGGAATCGACACGTGCGATGACGGTGGGGGTCCCCGGCTTCGATCCAGTGGCGTGGGAGAAGGAGCGGTCCGCTGCGGACCTCTTGGTTAGCTCAGAACGGAGAGGGGAAGCCGGTGGCCGCGCGATTTACCGGGGCGCGCTCGTGGCGGCGTCGGGCGCCGTATTTCATAGGAGAGCGACAAGGGAGGGAGGAGAAAATAGGGTTGGCTTAGTCTAGGGGCTCGGGAGAGATCTTTATTTGGCGCGGGGAGTCGTCGGATGGTCGACAGCGAGCGATCGGGGAAGCGGACGACGCGCACGCTTCGGCCGCGCGCCATGGCTTCTGGCCAGCGGGAGGAAGGAGAAGGCCTAGCCAGGCCGGGCCGAATCGCACTGTAGGACTTAAGCCCACTAGCACAGTGCCCACTTTCATTTCTCTTTTTCTTTTTCTGCTTTCTTTCTTTCTTCTGTTTTGCCTTTTCTTTTTGCTCCAAAAGACTTTTGTAAAATGTGCAAGTAGCCAATTCAAATATTAGGCAATGTCTAGTACTGCCACAAAAAGCTTGGGGGTTAAATGATTTCATTTGAATTTTATTTAAATGCAAATGGTTTAAATGGGCTATCTTTATTACTGTTTTGGGTTGCTAACTATCAAATGAGCAAACAAGTGAGGATGTTTTTCTTTACCATAATTACATATGAATTATCTCCTAAATCATGAACTATTTTTCATACAAGTTTGTGGCTTTTCAAATTTCACTTATTATTTGAATTTTGAATTGGAGTTGAATTATTTCTTAATTGCATCTCTTAGGATATAATGATGATGACTTGGCATCATTACCCTATGGTCACTGTGGCTAACCACTGGGGGTGATACAAATATCCTCCACTAAAAGAAATCTCGTCCCGAGATTTTAAGAGGTCGAGTAAGGGGGAAAGGTTTGTCTACGAAATTCTAACGAGTCCTCTTGTTCTTGTTATCGTTCTCGAAGAAGTTGATCTTGTTCGTTGATGTCTTCATTTTTCTGCTTCAGGTCATCTTGATGAAGTCGTCATCCTTTCTTCGGGAATCCATCGTACTTACGAATAGGGTAGGAGGGGAAACTTAAGGGGGTTGGATTGGTATAAGGTTAATCAACCGGGGTTGTCTCAAGGAATGAAGTACATGGTATCTCTCGAGTTGAAACTTAAGAAAAACATCGAGAGCAAAGTAAGGAGGTATAAGAAGTTTCGAATGGGTAGGCAAGCATTCGATGCCTAAAAAACAGAGTGTGAATGGGGTTCAGAGCAACGGGAATAAGTATTACATCTGATACCAGAATAGATCATCTCTAGGAAGGTGGCTCGTGAATTACATACGAAGCCAAGCACGAGGAATAACGTTGGACACAGAGATGTACAGGAGAGTCAGGTTTCGGTCCTGTGGAACTGTGGTTATTGTGGATTATGAGCAATGAGAGTGGTGACATCTTGTAGGGTCACGATAGCAGGGTATGTCAGAGGATAGTTTGTCAGCTATGTTGGCAACAACGTTGGTACCAAGGGCGGGGGGGGGGGCGCAGAGAACCATTTTCCTGCTCGCAATGCGAGGCGGACCATTAGGCAAAGTTCTCGTCCACCGGCGGTTACCAGAATGTCATCAACAATAGTAACAGGGTCTTACTGACAGAGTTGTACACCAAGGTGTTTACATAAGTAGAAAATTACTACTGCTTAGATCATATAATTTAAAGAAGGTTAAACAGACCAATGGAAAGGAAAATGTATTTATACACAAGAATTGGAAGTTTATCCTTTCCCAAGGACAAGCAGAATATGATATCCATGACAGGATAGCAAGTACTTAACCCTTTAGATAAAGGGGCGAGGAAAATTCATGACATTACCCATACAACGGTGTCTGGATAATTGATCAAGAAATGTTTAGTATTGCTCTTCCAATGTTCTTGTTGATATTCGGAGTACCACAGTCATGCTTCGGAATAGCAATGATATGGTGTTTTAAGTAAAGGTTGGGTTTGGAGAACATAAGAATTACACAAGGAATAATTTCAAGAATAACAAGGAACTCAAGGTATAACCAAATCATGACCAAGTCTGTGTTGAAAGGAAAAACAAGGATGTTGCCGATGATAACACAAATTATCGAGGGGCAAACATGGTAATTCTCGTCATGAATTCAATTCACATTTTGGAAGGAGTCAGATTGTTGACGAAGATCACAACACATTTTATCGAAATGTTACATGAAGATGTAATTAAACAGCGACGGCATCAAACAAAGGAATGGTGAAGCGGAAAGTTATTGGATCCACAGATAAGATGCAAACTCAGAATCGACGTTGCTTTTCAAGACAAACAACATGATGTTGAAAACTCGACGTAAGCTTTGCTCACGGTCTGAAGAATTCGTGCGCCCAAGAAGGACGAGGTAGCACGGTCTAAGGTAGCATGATAAGGATGTAGACGACAGGCTAGCAATGACAAAATTGAATATTAAACTTCCCAGCAACAAATTACTAGGAGTAATGAACTACAGTGTGGATTCGAGTCACTTCTCAGAGTTCTCAAGTGACGGACAATGCAAACATGCGGAGTGACTAAAACGGGAGAAGCATTATTCCAACAAGAATTCATAAGAGGTAGTGCGATGGCACGATATCCTCGAGATACCAGAGGGTAATATTCAAGGGTGGAACAGAATAGAAACTGATCTGGATCGTTGAGCTGCGGGCAGCAGATAGTTTAACCTTGTCGAAAAATAGACGAGGCACGAGAATGGATTCCTTTCAGATATATCAAATAAGGATAGGATGGTCGGAACCATAACTGCAAGGGATTAAATTTTAATGATACCGAAAGAATTATTCAAATGATTAAATATTTTACAAGAAGCTTCTGTGACGGTCTACGTCGTTTCCATGGGCATGAACATAAAGTTCAAGGTCAACTCCCACTTATTCAATGCATAGCCTTTCATTCACTTCTCATTTTCAAAGGAGTTGTAGTGCTGAAATTTTATCTGACAGAACGCCAGTAGAGTATAACTCGCATACTTCCTGGTGTACACAGATTAGGGAAGGCATAGGTTCAACCCGTCGGGGAATCTCAGGAACATATACCACAAACTTCAAGAGTAAATAACACAAGCTCGAAAGCAGAGCATGGTTGGCAAAAGCAAAGGATACAATTTACCAAAGGCATTATGTATCAAGGGAAGATCTCACAAGTTTTTTTAGAATATGCAGAAACGGTCGGATAATAATCCACCAAAGGGTCTGGCGGACCACAAAGGATCTGATGTGAGTATCGGTACTCAACCAGAAGAAGAAAGAATGCAAAGGCATCGGATCATAGTAACATCTAAATAAATTGAGGTATAAACTACAAAGGAACTACGATTTCCAATTCGGGAGATCAGAAGCAGATGCTCTGACCAAGGATGGATAAGTTGAATAGACTTATATGGACAATCAATGAAGGTTTGATTTGTCGAGATCCAGCTCATGTCCAGAATGACGTCTGAGCCAGAAGGACGAATTCTTGGAATCAACTGATAATAGAGAGTATTCGCGACCATATTGAATCGAGGGACTCAGAATGATAATGGCAAAGGATGTTAACGAAGATTACTAGACATATGGAATTTACCATAATGCAGACAGGCAAGACTTTCCAAAGCAATAGGTTGCCGAGGATTCTCGAAAGATCGAATAGTATTTCGAAGAATTTTGTGAAACACATGAACAACTAGGGATGAACGAATCCCCGGTAAGTGTGAGGAATTATTCGTAGGTGTATTCATGCGAAAGGGTGAAAGTACATGTAGTCCCCATGTGTGGTTTTGGTAATTAATGACAATCCTTATGGACTAATATTTGCATTGAGATATACATGTGAAGGAAATTTCCATTTGCAATGCATAAAGAATACTGGATGAATTGAAGGATGAAATCCATTAACACAAATATATGCATTGAGACTTGATAATGAATGACAATTCCCATGAAGAAACAATGGCATCAAGTTATATATTAAGACTTGTTCCTTGGGCGATGCAAGAAGGAGATTGGATGGATTCGGAATGAATGCCATATACATATAGTTGTGCATCAAGATTGAGGTCAATGATTGAATCAAATATGATCAAGATGAATTCCATGTGACGAACAAGATGTGATCTATATGGAGTTCATTGAAGGATCTCAGAGGTTGTCATGCTTAGGCTAATGGGGTGAGCCATGGTGGATCATGATCTTGAGAGAATGATTAAAGAAAAGAATTCTACATATGGCTTGAAGATAGGATCGTGATGAGCTCATATGTTGAGTCATGGATGATTATGTCTTGAAGCAAGTAATTCATGTGAAGATTTCGTTGTGCCTCTCAAGAGATTGTGATGGAGCATGAAGAAGAACAAATGATGACCAATATGGTATTCATGGATAAACTCTATATGGTCATATGATAATTGAGATATGGGTAATCATGTCTTGAAGAAATGAAGCATAGTGAAGAATTCAATATGGCCTTCAAGACATCAAGATTAAGCATGGAGTAAAGAGAAAGGTTGACCAAGATAAAGATCAAAGAATCGAACTCTAAATGGTCAACACACAAGTGCAAACGATGCATCACATAGGATCTTGTGGTATGATAAGAAATTGTCAATTGCACCTTGTGTACTAACCCATGCTTTGTGTTGTCTATGTTTATGAGGGTTTGGTTATTCTCATGGGCTCGCATCGAGAGAAAGATTCCAAGTGCCCATGAGAGGATGACATCAAGTGTTCATGATCACGGTTGACAAGGGCAAGTTCAAGATAACCATCCCGAAGGATTACATGCTTGAGGCTTGTGGATGATCACATGATGGACAAGTGAAGATGAATACAAAGCAAAGCTTCCCACATTGTGTATGGGAGAGCTACTTGAAGACTTCACCAATGTCTTGCCTTCAACTTGAGCCAAGAAGAAACATCAACATCAAGCTCAAGTGAAAGGCTCGAGTCAAAGGTATTAGTTCCGTTGGCGTTAGTGTTGTGGAGTGATGACCACCGAAGAAACATATACACTCAAGAATGGATTCTCGATAGCTTTGTAGTGTAGCTCTTTTATGATTCTTGAGTTATAGGGATCCCACACTATTAAGAGGGGATCAAAGGGGTTCATGATGGATTTGCTCAAGTCAACATCTTCTAACACAATTCCACTCCTATCCTATATACCAAATAAATCCATAGCCAACTAGGTTCCCCAAAGTATATGATCTAACCTTTGCATACTTTGCACCCTCCATTTTGGTTTATCTTGGGTGGTTCTCTATGTCAGGACCTGGAGCTTTTCCATAGCTTCAAAACGAGCCCAAGATCATCAAAATCGGAGTCCGTATGAAAAAGTTATGCATGTTTTAGTTTTGGGGTTCCTGCTATTTTTGTGATGGCCGGATGTCCGGGACTTGGCCGGATGTCCGGGATCCCAGGACGCCCCGGGTGTCCGGGATCCCCCCAGAAATACGACCGTCTCTGTCCAGAAACCTTACCAAAATGTTGGTTGTGCCCGCCGGATGTCCGGCACTTGGCCGGATGTCCGGGGCCCCAACTTTGGCCAGATGTCCGGGCCTTGGCCAGATGTCTGGGCCCTGTACATTGGCTCTGTTTTTCTCTGTACGTGTGCACATTTCACAGCTGCCGGATGTCCGGCCTCAGCCCGGATGTCCGGCCCGTCTCAGTCACTTACACTAAAACGGCTAGATTTCTTGGGGCACTATATATACCCCTCTACCCATCCGGTAGAGGGTTGACTATCCACTTCAAATCAACTCAAGAACACACTCTACTCTCTCTCACATCCTCATACACTAAATCCTAGATCCCGAAGGGATTTGTGAGAGTTCTTGAGAGGTTCTCCAATCAAGTGATAGATCCACTCCTTGCCCTTCTCTTGACCAAAGGAATTTTCGATTTGAGCAAGTCTTGAGCATTTCCCCTTTGTTCTTGTTACCCTTGGAGGTTGGAGACTACTAGGCGGTAGGAGTGCTCCGGTGAGGAATCAACTTGTGATTTGTCCCCCGGAAAGTTTGTGAAGGTTTGGAGGCCGCCTCAAGGTCTACCACTAGTGGTTGAGAATCGCCTTCGTGGTGATATCTCAAGGAGAATAGGGTGAGCCTTCGTGGCGTTGGTGTGCCTTCGTGGTAACATCCACCTCTCTAACGGTGACTAGCTTCCCTCCAAGGAAGTGAACATCGGGATACATCCTCGTCTCCGTGTCTTCGGTTATCTCTAACCCTAGCCACTACTTGTGGTTTACTTTGGTCTCTTGACCTTGCATATACTATATATTGTTGTCCTCATTATATTGTGTTGGCTATTTCCTTGAAGAGATTATTTAGGCCTACACTTTATATTCCGCAATTCATACTTGCTACTATTGATATATCTTGTACTTAGTGTGAATTGCTAGCTTGTAACATTCATTTCCATATCGTGTGACATAACTTGTGTAAGCTTGTAGTTCTTACTTGAGTTTGCTTGTATCGTTCAATTCCATATATTGTGATACAATTGGTGTAAGCTTGTATTGCTTACTTGTGGTTGTGTGTGTTATTCATTTCCATATCTTGTGATATACATTGAGTAAGTTTGTGTAACTTACATGTGCTTACTCATATCCTCGTTGTTCTCACCTTGTTTATCCTAAGTTGTTGGTGCACTTAGTGAGCCTAGTATATTTAGGATTTGTGCTTGAAAAGTATCGGCTTAGTTTATTTCCGCATTAGGATAAAGCCAAATCCGTAGAAATTATTAAAAATGCCTATTTACCCCCCCTCTAGGCGACATCGTGGTCCTTTCAAAGGTAACTGAAAGGCAGTAGGCACAAGGATTCTCGGAACAACAGAGAGTATTTCGGGGCATCTTGTAATAACAAGAGCAATGGGGAATAATTGTATGAATGACAAGGATGTGTAGTAATCCATAGGGATTTATCGGTGGTAGGGAATTGCAAAGACGGTGGGCACAAGGGTCTTGGAAAAACTTCGAAGAGTATCTTCAGAACCTTCTGGTGAATCAAGCGATCATCTGGAACGAGGGGCTCTCCGGGAGGAAATAGTTATGAGAACCTAAAGTTAGAGTTAGTAAAACCTTTAAACCGAATAGAAGAGAGATCAGAATCCCAGAGTAAAGAAGAGGAATAAAAGATCATAATCCCATCCATTGGCGATGTGGGCCCGTAAGCCACACAACAACGTTAGTAAAATTGTTTTTCAAAGACTGGACTCAACTTCGGCCAAGGAGTTGGAAGGGGCTTCCTATAGGCAGTTGGCTCTGGTACCAACTTGTGGTGCCCCTGCTCGACCGTGCACTAATCATACACGCAAACGTGCACGATCGAGATCAGAGACTCACGGGAAGATATCACAACACAACTCTTGTTGGTGCAATAATTTGCCTCCTTATGTTTTGGAGATTGTTGACATAAACAGTGAGGGACTGATGTGTTTGCTAGTGCACACAGAGTAACAGGTCCCTGAAGTCAAGAGGAGTTTGGTTCAAACTCCGATGAATATTCCCTGCGTAGCAGTGAAGGTTATCACCGAAGATTATGACGACAAGAGTGACCCCTCAAAAATTGCTGATGTGAAGCAATTGGTTCGGTGTTTTTCCGAAGGAAGTGACTGCGTCCGAGAAAATTGAAGACGAAGTGAAGACGTAGCATTCATTTCGGTGTTTCTTTTCTCTTATTGAGTCATAGGACCACCGTACTATTAAGAGGGGTGTAGCGTTCGAAACTTTGATTCTCTGATGCTAAACCCAAATCCTATGAAAGTTGCGAGAGAAATCTCCTTGTGTTCTGAGCAAATACTTGCCAGCAAGAGACTGTGATCTTCTTCGCTGCGAGAGATTTGTCTCTAACCGAGGAGTTAGCATTACTTGCTCTTCAAGTAATGTTACCGTTGCTCTTAAAATCCGACCGTTGTGAACGTGTCGGTTGGCCATTGGCTGGACCGCATGTCCAAAATGGTCATTTCCCATCAGGGAAGGCTGCGGCTATAAATAGCCACCCCGCACCGGCGTTGTCCGGTGGCTGCTCCATTTGATTCTGAGAAGATTGTTGAGCAACCCCCTCTCCGATAGATTTGAGTTTAAAATCCACCGAGAGAAAACCCCAGAGCCGAAAAATTAGATAGTGGTTCAGCCTCACTCGAATCTAAGTCCAGTACGCTCCGCCTATTACTCTTGAGAGCTGCAAACTCTCTAGACGGTTAGGTGTCAATTTCTTCAGAGACCAAGAGTAATTGTGGTTCTCGAAGAAGAAGTCTGTAAAGGTTCGGAGATCGCCTCAAGCATCTACCACGAGTAATCGGCATTGGTTGACGAACCAATTGTCGAGGAGAATAGGGCGAATAGAGTTTATCTTCTGTGTTAAATCACAACCCCTCCAACCAGATGTTGTCCTTTTGCAGAAGGGCGAACTGCTCTACCAAATACCTTGTCGCCATCGAGCATCTCTGGTCACCTCTGCTACTCTCCTTTACATTCGAACTATGCCATGTGACATGTTTCAATTATGTGATTTACCTTGATGCATGTTTTTAGTTTCCATTTGGTAGTTTGTATTCGCTCACTATACACTATTTTCATTCATTCCGCTGCTGGGTTCTGAGAGTTTTGATATTTCCGAAGAAAATTTAAAACTCCCATTCACCCCCCCCCTCTGGTAGACATACTTCGTTCCTACAATTGGTATCAGAGCAAGGTACTCCTTGACTCTGCTCATTTTGGTCTAACCACCTTGGAGTTTAAGTATGTCTTCAGTGAGCTACAAGTCGCACCTCAAGATTCCCATCTTTGATGGGACGGACTATCCCTTCTGGAAGGAGAAGATGAAGATCCGTCTCCGAGTTATTGATGATGATATGTGGAACGTGGTGCAGAATGGATTCATGGTTGAAGTGCCCCAGGTCCCCACTGACCACGAGAAGAAACTCATTCAGATGGATGCTCAAACCAAAGATGAAATTGGTGGCCATCTCTCTCGTGCTCAATTTCTTCGCTATCGTCAGTGTGAAACTGCAAAGGAATTGTGGGACATTCTCGAAAAGATAAACGAGGGTGTTTCATCTCAGAAAGAAGCTCGCATTGATACTCTTCGGGCCAAGTTCAATCGGTTCAAGCGAATTGGAAATGAAAGCTGCCAGCAAACCTTCGATCGTCTGAGTGACATCGCAAACGAGCTACAAGGTCTCGGCGCCAAAGACATCACTGATCACGAAGTTGTGAAGAAACTGCTCCGATCCCTTGACAGTTCGTTCGACACTCTAGTTCTGATGATTCGGGAACGAGCTGATTTCAAAGTTCTCGACTCTGCTGATATCATGGAAAGGCTAAACACTCACGAAGAACAAGAAGAAGAAAAGAGAGATCTCTATGGCTCAAGTCACCAAAAAAAGTCATGCTCTCAAGGCTGCGGCTGGTTCTTCCTCAGAAGGAAACGTCGATGAAGATTTAGATGACCCCGAAAGGATTATCAAGGACCTCGCATTGATCACGAAAAGATTCCAATGCCTTCATAGGAAAAAATCAGTTTCAGAAGAAAGGATCCAGCAACTCTGGCGGCTCCAAATCTTCATCAAAACCTACTGGAGATTACACCTGCTTCAAGTGCAAAAAGCCAGGACATTTCATCTCGGACTGCCCTCTCTGGGAAGCTGAAATCCGTGCCAGTGGAAGATTTGATTCAGGACACAACCATGGAAAAGGCAAGAGCAAAAGCTACGACTCCGATGATGAGAAGAAAACGAAGAAGTTCTTCAAGAAGAAGGATAGCTCCTCCAAGTCCTCGTCAAGATCTTCCTCAAGGAATCCCACCAAGTCCTCATCCAACCGCAAGAACACTTCTCGCAAGGCCAAGGCGTACATCGGCAAGGAGATGGATTCCGATGAAGAAGCGTCATCTGACTCCGAAGAAGTTGATGAATCCGATGAGGATTCTGATTCCGGCATGGCTGGCATAGATTGTGCCTCTACTCCTACATCGAAATTCTTTGAGAATCATTCGAGCGACAACAAGTCTCCTGCATACTGCTTCATGGCCAAAGCTTCGAAAGAAAAGGTATCCTCCAAACATCACAAGGTTCACTCCAGTGATCGATATTCTTCTGATGAGGATGACCATGCTAAACTGATCAAAATTGCTAATATGCAACAAAACTCTCTCGAGAAAATTGAGAAAACCCTCAGGAAGTTTGAAGGGTTGTTGGTTGAGGAGATGGAGAAAAATCAGTCGTTAACCGAAGAGCATTCCGCCCTCGAGTCTCGAATGAAAGAACTATCAGATCGTCATGATTTTCTCTCAGCTGACCATGAAAGATTGACTTATGATTACCTGAAACGGAAACAGGAACTCGAGTCGCTGAGAGAGGCTCATGATGACTTGATCAGAGAAAATTCTCTTCTCACCCAACAACTCAAAGAGAAACCTGAAGTGTTTGTACCTCCTTGCTTAAAATGTCTTGAATGCAGTAACGCTGAATCAAATGCTGAATCTTCTGTGAATACTAACCCCTCGGTCGAGGAAAAAGATTCTGTTTCTGATGAAAATGCTAGGTTGAAGGATCTTCTTCAAACAGGAATGTTCAAGTCTCTCAAAGGGCGTCAAACCCTGTGTGATGTTCTGAAGAAATCCATTCTTCACAAAAATCCCAGAAAGGAAGGTATTGGTTTCGAAAGGAAACTGAATGAGAATGGCTCCTACTGGGAACCTGATCAATATCCTCGCACTGTGTGGGTACCTGCTAAGAGCAAAACGCTCGATCCAGCTTTACTTTCGGGATATGACTCTCCTATCCCTGAATACTCATATGATGATTCTCTGGACAACTATAAGTTGTTCAAAAACCAACGTGGTGAGGCTGTTGCTCGCTATGTTGGACCAAATAGCAGGAATGGCCCCCCAAAGGAATCTATCTGGGTGCCCAGGAAAACTATCGAAGCATTACCTGTTACTAGACTACTAACCATGCAGGAAGAAAATGCTCGATATATCCTTGAAAAGATTCAACAGAATGAGTACATACTTGCCTCACCCAACCGCTATACTCATTCGTCTGGAAGGAATTTCAATGCATACTCTTTCGATTATGCTCGTACTCATTCAAGTTACAGTTCGTACAATTATCGAAAGAAATCATATCCTGCTCGCTCATATGTTTCGAAGCCACCTACAAAGATGTGGGTGGTTAAGAAAGCCTAATTTCTCTGCAGGACTATGTCTCCGGGTGTACAGAATGGATAATGGATAGTGGATGCACTAGTCATATGACCGGAGACAAGTCGTTGTTTGTCGACCCCAACTTAACTGCTTCATCTGAGAAGTATATTACTTTCGGCAACAACAACAAAGGAAAGGTAATTGGGTTAGGTAAAATTGCTATATCCAAGGACAAGAACGTTGATGATGTTTTACTTGTTCAGTCTCTTGGATTCAATCTCATGTCAGTTGGCAAGCTTTGTGATCTAGGCATGCTAGTTCTATTTTCTAAATCCAAATGCATCGTCTTTATGGCCACTGACAATTCCTTCGTTTTCGAGGGAAATAGAAAAGGTGATTTATATATTGTGGATTTCTCTAAGGGTCCCTCGGTCTGAACTTGTTTGCTTGCAAAAGCAACCGAAGGATGGCTGTGGCACCGAAGACTTGGTCATGCAGGTATGAGAAATTTGCAGACTCTCGTGAAGAAAAATCATCAAAAACTGTCATGACCACAACAAGACCACTGGAAATTCTTCATATGGATTTATTCGGGCCTCAAAACTATGCAAGTTTCGGAGGCAGTCATTATGGTCTGGTTATTGTTGATGATTTCTCTCGATACACTTGGGTATTCTTTCTCGAAGACAAAACCTGCACCCAAGACATCTTCAAAAGATTCGCTAAGAAGGCTCGGAATGAATATGATGTGCGAATTAAGCATGTCAGAAGCGACAATGGCACTGAGTTCAAAAATACTAACATCAAAGATTTTCTCGATGAAAATGGTATCACTCATGAATTCTCTGCCGCATACACTCCCCAACAGAATGGAGTTGTTGAGCGAAAGATTAGAACTCTCATTGAAATGGCGAGAACAATGCTCAGTGATTATAAAACTCCCATTCGTTTCTGGGCTGATGCTATTAACACTGCTTGCCATGTTGTGAATCGTGTTTATCTTCATAAATTCCTTAAGAAAACTTCATATGAGCTTATCACTGGCAAGAAACCGAATGTTTCTTATTTACGTGTATTTGGTGCACCTTGCTATATTCGTGACATGAATCATAATTCCAAGTTTGCGCCCAAGGCACATGAAGGTTTTCTTCTTGGTTATCGCTCGAACTTGCATACTTATCGTGTCTATAACTCTCACCACGGGAAAGTTATGGAAACGGTAAATGTGCGGTTTGATGAATCTAATGGCTCCCAAAAGGAGCACCTGCCTAATGTGATAGATGAACCTCCGATTTCGGATGCTATTCGGCAAATGGCTATTGGGGACATCAGGCCAGTCGAAGGTAATACACCTGATTCTTCCGATGATGATGCTCCCATAGCTCGATGCACACGCCAATCTACTGCCGAAGAAAATGCCGCACCGAACACAAATGGCAACCCAAATGCAAATGCAAATGCAAATGCCGATCAAAATGGCAATCAAGATGAAAATGGCGATACTAATGCCAATCCTGATGCTGATACTGAGGAAAATGAAAATGATCATCAAGGAGGAAATCCTCTCCCACGAGTGGCAAATCGAGTTGACCCTGCATTAATCCTCGAAGATCTCGAGAATCCAGGTTACCGACCCACAACTCGCTCTCGCACTGGTTTGGCTAACTACTGTGGCAGTTTCTCTTTTGTCTCATTGACAGAACCTACCAAGTATGAAGAAGCTATGAATGATCCCGATTGGATGAATGCCATGCAAGAAGAGTTGGTGCAATTTGAATTGAATGATGTGTGGGAATTGGTTGACAAACCGAATCCTAAGAAGCACAATATCATCGACACAAAATGGATTTTCCGAAACAAGCAAGATGAAAATGGCATTGTTGTGAGAAACAAAGCACGTCTTGTCGCTCAAGGGTATACACAGGTAGAAGGTATTGATTTCGGTGAAACATATGCTCCTGTTGCTCGCCTTGAGGCAATTCGTATTCTTCTCGCTTATGCAAATTACAATGATATTCTGCTTTACCAAATGGATGTGAAAAGTGCTTTCCTCAATGGTGAAATTGATGAGGAAGTATATGTTAGGCAGCCACCTGGCTATGAAAACCCTCAGTTTCCTAACAAAGTTTTCAGGTTGAAAAAGGCGCTATATGGGCTAAAGTAGGCCCCTCGAGCTTGGTATGACACTCTGAAGAGGTTTTTGCTCGACAAAGGGTTCAAGCCAGGATCCACTGATTCCACTCTTTTTACTCGTGCTATTGATGGCGACCTATTCGTGTGTCAAATTTATGTGGATGATATTATTTTCGGCTGTACTAACAATGCCTGCAGCATGGAATTCGGGCGAATGATGTCTGAGAAGTATCAAATGTCTATGATGGGTGAACTTAAGTTCTTTCTCGGACTACAAATTCATCAACAGGACAATGGAAATTTCATACCTCAGGAGAAATATCTGAGAGACTATCTTAAGAAGTTCAAAATGCAAGATTGCAAATAGAAGGGTTACAAAACTCCCATGCCCACAAATGGTCAGCTGGACGCAGACGTGTACGGTAAAGATTACAATCAGAAAGCTTATCGTTCGATGATTGGTTCTTTGCTTTACCTATGTGCATCCAGACCTGATATTATGTTGAGTTTTTGTATGTGTGCTCATTTTCAAGCTGCACCGAAAGAATCGCATCACCAAGCGGTCAAGCGTATTCTGAGATATTTGGCTCACACCCCCACCTTAGGTTTATGGTATCCTAAGGGAGCACAGTTTGACCTCGTTGGATATTCAGACTCAGATTATGCAGGTGACCGGGTTGACAGGAAATCTACTTCGGGGACATGCCATTTCCTCGGTAGATCATTGGTATGTTGGTCATAAAGGAAGCAGAATTGTGTCTCGCTCTCTACGGCTGAGGTCGAATATATTGCTGCTGGCGCTTGTTGCACTCAGTTATTTTGGATGAAGCAGACTCTGAAGGATTATGGCATCAAGGTCAAGAAGATCCCTCTATTGTGCGACAATGAGAGTGCGATCAAAAATGCACACAATCCTGTGCAGCACTCTCGCACCAAGCATATTGAGATTAGACATCATTTCCTACATGATCATGTTGCTCGAGAGGATATTGTTATCAGTCACGTCAATACCGAAGAGAATCTCGCCGATATCTTCACCAAGCCTCTCGATGAGAAAAGATTCTGTGCGTTACGGTGTGAGCTAAATATCCTAGATTCCGCAAATGTGCAGTAAGCTGGACTCGGCACCCGTACCAACACTTCCACATCTTAGAAGGAATGGGTGCATAACACTCGAAGAGCCTGAAAATTTTGACAAAGTGAAATTTTCTTTCTGAAAGTGAATACATTAACGAAGAACTAGACTAACCGGGTGCCACGATAATTGTGCGATGCTCGGGGTCATACAGTTCTTATACGGTGGGTAACGCCACCACAATTTCTCTTTGTTGAGTTGCATTTGAAGCTTTTGTGTTAGTCCGAATGTATTTCACTCATAGTTTTCTCTCGGGCGTTTGTGGTTTTTCGTCTGAGTGAAATACCTAGGACCCTGTTTTCCCTCCATTCTATCTCTTCCAGTCTATGTTGTTCCGTTATGAATGCACAAATTTCATCTGGAAACGAAACTTTATCTGGTGTCCTTGACCACGTTAAAGTTTCAGTCCGAACTTAATCAGTTTTGGCGAAAGCCGTCCAAAATTTGGGGTTTCCCGCCCAAGTCTGGACCACGTTCTTTGGTGACGGTTGCCACGTGCTCCTCGTCAACTCCAAGCTTATCAGATCCGTTGAATCACAATAGTCCCTTGACTTTGGCCGTCTGATCAGATTCACCGGGGTGCGGCTATTTCCTCCTCGCATATAAATGCTGTGCCGCCACCCTCCACGTTTCACTTCGCATCTTCCCCAACGCCACCTTTCGAAGCCCTACCGCACTGCTCCTCCTCGAGCTCGACGACGTCGACCATCTTCGCCGCTTCGCTGCCGGAAAGAGGTCGCCGGAGTCATTCCTCGCCGTCGCGGATCATCTTCCTCTCCGCGCCGCCGTAGTCGCTGCACATCACCAAGTTAGGGTATGTGTAGTGCGAACTCGTTTTTCCATTCTTCCTGTTTGAGTTCGTCCGTGGTAGAAATTGAGGTCGGCGGAGTCATTCCTCGCCGTCGCGGATCATCTTCCTCTCCGCGCCGCCGTAGTCGCTGCACATCACCAAGTTAGGGTATGTGTAGTGCGAACTGGTTTTTCCATTCTTCCTGTTCGAGTTTGTCCGCGGTAGAAATTGCCTTTTTTTACTGTATTTCTCAGATCCTTACTGATAGGTAACTTGTGCGGATGTGGTTTGTAGTTGTCCCTCGCATCCAAAAATTTCAGATCTAGGGTTTGTGTTATGTCTCGTACGAACAGAATGCTTAGCACGTTTACTAGTATTTTCTTCGAACCTACTAGTTTGTTCTACACATTTCTTTCGCCCGAAACATTTCTCAAAGTCTGCATCTATTTCTTCATCAAAAACGATTTCTTTTTCAAAATCTTCGCTGTGTGCATTCGTAACCCTGTCCCCATTTTGCCTCGCATCTATCTATGTTCACAGGAAAATGCAGTCAGTTGAGGATTCAGCTAAACCAGTAAGTCGGGCTGACAGAGATGATGTTATTCTGGGCACTGCTGATGAATCCAAAGCTCCTAATGCTAAGGTCCCAACGGTAGGCCCATCAACCAGCAAGAGAAAAAGGACCGATCAAAATGCCGACGAGCAAGAAGAGACTGCTCCGAAGAAGAAGAGGGGTGGCAGACAGGCATACACCAACACCGCCGAATACATCTCTCATGATCGGTATGACACTGTTCCAGGAGAAACCAAACATCAGAGAGATACTCGTCAACAATGGATTCGCCGCCACTGGGTGCGCAAGTGGTTCAACTATGAATTTGTTCATCCTCGGTTTGCTCAGAACTTTGCATTTCATCCACCGTGGGGTGACTGCCATGAAATTTCTCTCATCAAGGCAAATGGTCACCAAGAGAGACCACCTCCTCCATCAAATGCTCATGAGTCTTCCCTTCGCACACCTGCATCATATCCCGATGAGCTTGCTAAGCGTCAGCGCAATGCCATCAAGCGAGCCCAGAGGGCCGAAAAGCAAAAGGCTCATGAACAGGAAAACCTTCACCTCCTCAAAGATGATGTGGAAAAGAAAAAGGCCGAAGGAAAATCTGAAAGTCGTTCTAAGCGCAAGCATGATCCCAGCACTGCTGCAAAGAGAAAGAGCGCACCAAAGAGGAAAAAGGTTGAACCTGCTGATGATTTCGAATGAATGATTCTTCGGATAATGATGATGATCCTCCGCTCACCAAGGAAGAAGTTGCTGCTACTCTCAGTGAGGAAGTAAACATTACCACATCAACTGTGCTGCCTGATCTTCGGGTTAACTTGGTTCCAGAAGCACCACCGAAGAAGATCCCAACTAGAAAGACCCCTGCTACCACTGTCACAATGAAGCAGCATGTGAACACAACTCCTCATCCAGATGCTATCAATTTGAAGGATTTGGTAGTTGACGCTCCTGTGACTTCTGCCAAGCCAGGCGAAAATATTCCCAAACCTGACTTGAAGAAAATCAAGGCGCCTACCGAGAAAGTTGCTCCGCAGGCTACTGCTCCGAAGGAGAAGGTTGCTACATTTGCGCCTACCTTGACTCAGCCTTTGGCTTCAAAGCCTCCTTCCGAGCAAGTTCCTGTCCAGACTGCTCCCTCTGTCAAGTCTGATGCTCCTCATTACTATGATCACATATTTATCATGGAACAGCTCGATAAATTTGTGGACAATACTTTCGATGGAGAAGTGGCATCCCTACCTATTCCTGCCGAAGTTATTACTCAAGCCACTTCCGTAGTTCAAGAACTGAGAGAAGATGCAGTTGAGATCAACTCTCTCTCTGCCGAGCTAATGGACATTGATGAACGCATGAAAACTACCTCTTCAAAATTTGTCATCAAAGCGCTCGAAGACTCCTACAAGGATCTCAATCGTGCCATGACTCTCCTTCGCCACCGCAGGTTACGCTTTCACACGGATCTAGATGAAATTGTTCGGAAGATCTGTGATGAACATCAAGCCAAAGTCACTGGATACAATGATCTGGTCAAGGGCCATATTGATCAAGTTGCTCAGCAAAAGAAAAAGCAACGAAAAAGAATTGCGACGGAAAATGTACCTCCTACTCCGAAAGAACCATCACCTGTTCCCCAAGTTGCTTAGTCTCCTGCTCCGCAAGAAAAATCTCCTGAGCCAGCTATTCCTTTGAACCCTCCAGTCAAAGACTCGGATGCTCCTCCCTCGCCAAGGCCAACTGAATCAGTGCCTGTGGCCTCCCCTGCTCGAGCTGATATTCCCTCGCAACAATTTGTCTCTGAGGAAGGTGAAATCCCTCGCTCCGAGCCCCAAGCTTCTCCGGCTCATGAAGCTCCAAAAGTCTCGGCGTCTCCGATAGTCGAGCAACAATAGATTCCAGTCGAACAACAACCTTCAGTGAATGACTCGGCCTCAGTGCCTACAGTGATTGAACCTGCTCTACTGCCTTCTACCTCAGTACCTCCCACAGTTGCAACACCTGCTCCGTCTCCACTCAAGTTATCCATCGACACAGCTACACGAATGCCAGATGTTGGTCCCTCCAAACGGAAATATGTCTCTGATCGCCGCACGGACTCGGTTGTCTATGGTGATGAATATCTTTCTCCTGAAGAAGATCTCAAATATCCATACCCTCATGAAGAACTGCCTTTGTTCTCGTCAGGCGCAGGCGCAAAAGGTCCTCTTTTCAATCGGAATGCGCATCCCAAATTCTTTCAAGCCAATCCGTATGATGGGCCGCGCACTTCTGAATCGCCTCATTTCTGGACTAAGGAACAAGCCATCTATTACTCTCGGGTCCTCTATGAGAGCCGAAAGATATTTCCTCATGAATATCTGGACATCCCTGCTATGCGCAACATTGGCTATTTCAATCCATTGCTTCAGGATCTGGATGATTTCTGCCTCACCAAGGTCTTTGAGTTCGAGCACCCTTGGAACAGAGAGATTATTCTTCAATTCTACGCTACCCTATATATCTCTAGCGATGAATCTGATAGCTCCAAATGGGTTATGGAATGGATGACCGAAGGGAAACGCATCAAATGCACTTCAACGGATTTTGTCTCGCACTTCCATTTCCCTCGCTTTGAGCACGGTGACACTGAAATTCGGGTTCATAACATTGATGTCATATCAGATGAAATTTTTCGATGCACAATGGATCAAGAAAAGATTCGTGACTACACTGGTTCTCCACGTCCTGAGCATTTAACCTTCGACAATCAGATGCTCTTCCACATGCTCTCCTACACCATTTGCCCTCTGGCTGGTATGAATCCGGACAAGTCCATCTCAGATGTTCTTCGCAATGCTATATATGCAATCTCTGAGCGATACATTTTCAATGTAGAAGACATGTTCCTACGCATTCTGAAGGATTCTGCTCAATATCCCTTCTGCATCAAAGTGTTTGCGCCATGGATCCAGAAAGTTGTTGATCATGCAATGCGCACAGTGTATCTTGGGAAGGAAAGCCATAAGAGCTTCATTCCTCCTGTTCGCGATACTTTGAAAGTCATGGATGATATCTCTTCGGGGAAATCACCCGCATCAAGCTCCCAATACTATCACAAGCAATTTGATGGGCCTCGTCTGCCTCAGCGCGACCGAAAGATTTCGCCTCAACCTCCATCGCAACTCGAAGTTAGTTTGCGTACACAACAACTGCTACTGCAACATATAGCTGAGGATCGTCGCGAGAAAGAACATCTCGCCTCCGAGCTGAATGCTCTCAACAATCACACAAGGATAATGCATCTAATAGCTGATGAAAACAAGAAGAGACTCTAGAAATTGCTTCGCAAGTTCTTCACCGAGAAACAACTCCTGAATGTCAATCTCCAAGAGCTCTATGACTATATTGACAAAGGCTTCACTGTTGAAGATTTTCAAGATCGGAGTACCCCTCCTCTGCCTACTCGTGAGCCTACAACAGATCTTCTTCATCTCAAGCTTCGCAAACTGCTTGACGAATCTGAAGCCACCTCACCGACAGAGAAACCTGCCGAAGGCAATATGCATTCCCGTGTTCCTCCTATGGCCACTCCAGCTATTCCCTCATCTGCCCAGCCCCAAGCTATTATTCCTGAAGGAAAATCTGTTGCTGCTGAAGACGAAGACAATCCCGTCACTTCCGAAGAGGAACTCACCTCAGACAGCTCGTCTGGAGATGCCACCGATTGAGCCAAGCTCTGCGTTTCTTCACTCATGTTATTCGTCACCTTTTTAACACTTGTTGACAAAAAGGGGGAGAATTACATCGAGTCTCGATAGATTTGCTTTCGGTGTTTCATTTGTTTTTGGTTTCGTGCGAGTTTGCAACTTCTGGTTTAAGCTTATCCGTACTATGTTGTAAAACTCGATAACTTCTGCTGTAATGCTTATTACCCCTGCTGCTGCACTATTTCTCTCGAAGCATTTGTCTTGCAGGTGGAATTATTATCTGAAGTTATAATTGATTGCACTGCGATCTCGATGGATTATATCTCATCAGTGCGAATCAATGTCTCGAATGATTGAAATTTCCTCCATATACTTCAATTCTTGCAGGAGAATTTATCTCATATCTTTCTTCCCTGCATACATTTAGGGGGAGTCTATTTCATCTTCAGCAAAGTAACACTTACTCACTCTTGTTGGAATTGCTTTTTTACTTATCTATCTTCACTTCGATGATTATCTGTTTTGTCATCAATCGTCCAAAAAGGGGGAGATTGTTGGTGCAATAATTTGCCTCCTTATGTTTTGGAGATTGTTGACATAAACAGTGAGGGACTGATGTGTTTGCTAGTGCACATAGAGTAACAGGTCCCTGAAGTCAAGAAGAGTTTGGTTCAAACTCCGATGAATATTCCCTGCGTAGCAGTGAAGGTTATCACCGAAGATTATGACGACAAGAGTGACCCCTCACAAATTGCTGATGTGAAGCAATTGGTTCGGTGTTTTTCCGAAGGAAGTGACTGCGTCCGAGAAAATTGAAGATGAAGTGAAGACGTAGCATTCATTTCGGTGTTTCTTTTCTCTTATTGAGTCATAGGACCACCGTACTATTAAGAGGGGTGTAGCGTTCGAAACTTTGATTCTCTGATGCTAAACCCAAATCCTATGAAAGTTGCGAGAGAAATCTCCTTGTGTTCTGAGCAAATACTTGCCAACAAGAGACTATGATCTTCTTCGCTGCAAGAGATTTGTCTGTGACCGAGGAGTTAGCATTACTTGCTCTTCAAGTAATGTTACCGTTGCTCTTAAAATCCGACCGTTGTGAACATGTCGGTTGGCCATTGGCTGGACCGCATGTCCAAAATGGTCATTTCCCATCAGGGAAGGCTGCGGCTATAAATAGCCACCCGGCACCGGCGTTGTCCGGTGGTTGCTCCGTTTGATTCTGAGAAGATTGTTGAGCAACCCCCTCTCCGATAGATTTGAGTTTAAAATCCACCGAGAGAAAACCCCAGAGCCGAAAAATTAGATAGTGGTTCAGCATCACTCGAATCTAAGTCCAGTACGCTCCGCCTATTACTCTTGAGAGCTGCAAACTCTCAAGACGGTTAGGTGTCAATTTCTTCAGAGACCAAGAGTAATTGTGGTTCTCGAAGAAGAAGTCTGTAAAGGTTCGGAAATCGCCTCAAGCATCTACCACAAGTAATCGGCATTGGTTGACGAACCAATTGTCGAGGAGAATAGGGCGAAGAGAGTTTATTTTCTGTGTTAAATCACAACCCCTCCAACCAGACGTAGTCCTTTTGCAGAAGGGCGAACTGGTCTACCAAATACCTTGTCGCCATCGAGCATCTCTGGTCACCTATGGTACTCTCCTTTACATTCGAACTATGCCATGTGACATGTTTCAATTATGTGATTTACCTCGATGCATGTTTTTAGTTTCCATTCGGTAGTTTGTATTCACTCACTATACACTGTTTTCATTCATTCCGCGGCTGGGTTCCGAGAGTTTTGATATTTCCGAAGAAAATTTAAAACTCCCATTCACCCCCCCCCCCTCTGGTAGACATACTTCGTTCCTACAACTCTAAACACAAATTTAAACATAAATCTTCATATTACAAACCAGGTGTCACGAGGACCCGAATACATAGGTCATACAAACAAATATTATCTGGGTACAGATATAGTTAGTCAAGTTTGCCTTAAGAAGGCTAGCATAACAGCGACACTGATCGAAAAGGCGAAGGCCTCCTGCCTAGGGCCTCCGAACTACTCCTGGTCGGCAGGCTCAACGTAGTAGTAGGTGCCTGCGGGAATCTCCTGCTCCTGGACTCCGTCATCTGATAGCAGCAACCGGGTAGGGGAAAAAGAGGTAGCAAAGCAACCGTGAGTACTCATCTAAAGTACTCGCAAGACTTACATCAGAACTATACTAAGTATGCATCGGTATCAAAGGAATGGGCGATATCTTTGGACTAAACTGCAGAAATGCCAGAACAGAGGGTGAAAAGGCCTAGCCTATCGAAGACTAGCATCTTAAAGCAATCTTGCAATATTAGAAGAGAATAGAGCACAACAGCATATAATAATAAGTATATATTAGCAATGCCCTGAGATCCTTCCTCGACTACCCTGCGAGAAAGTGATCCCGAGAGCAGTAGTAACAGTTTAACATTGTAGCGGTATCCATTCATTGTTGTAGTAGATCAGAATACAACTCCGAGCGTCCTGTTACCGTCGACACGGCTATTCGAATAGATTACTTCCCTGCAGGGGTGCACTACTGTTACCCAACACGCTCAATTACACCTGGCCGGACACACTTGCTGGGTAATACCCGGCCTCGGGTAATCAACACGGCGTAGTCCTACCTAGGCTCAGCAGAGAGGTCAGCACGCCGGTCTAAATCCTAAGTGTGAAGGGGTCTTGGGCCCATCGCCCTCTACACTCCTGCACGTTGCGTGGCTGGTCGTGGCCTAGGCGCGACACTGTATACACAAGTGACGTAACCAGCCCACCCCAACGGTCAGTCCGCATCTCTGAACTGTCACATCTGAAGAGCTTTCGGGAGAAACGTACGATGTAGAGGGCCTCATTAAACCATTATCCCGCATAGTGGTAGTGCGTATAGGCCAGCGGCCAACTCAGATCAAATACCCAAATCCGTTAGGCGTGTTTTAGTAGCTCGCAGAGACGAACAGGGTTCCTGTTGCTCCGACTTGGTAACACGCGGACCACGACCAGGGACCAGGCCTACCTCTCTCCTAGGTGGTCTCCACCTGCCCTGTCGTTCCGCCACAATATCACTCGCGGGTACCCTTGGGTTCAAACCGTCTTGTTTCATTATCTCGCGGGCACCCTTGGAGCCGGCCCGACTTTAACATTTTAAAAGTATTGCAGTAATGTAACATTTCCGTGATCATCACCCAAAGTGATCACGGCCCGATAACAAGCCTAGCAAACGGACAAGGGTGAAGGGCTAATGAAACATAACATACCTAACTAAGCACCATAGGACAGCGGGTAAGGTATCAATAGCAGGCGACGAAATCAGGCTATGCATCAGAATAGGAGCTATCGGAGCAACAACAGAAGCTATTCTAATGCAAGCAATAGAGAGAAAGAGTAGGCGATATCTGGATGATCAAGGGGGTTTTGCTTGCCTGGATGCTCTGCTGAAGGGGTCTGGTCGTCGACGATGTAGTCGTACTCAGCAGTGTCGTCGGCAGTCTCGGGGTCTATCGGGAGAGAAGGAGGGGAAAGAAACAATAAATACACGGCAAACAATGCAACACAGATGCATGACATGTCAACATGCTGTGTTAGGGGAGTTTTAATGCAATGCTAGGTATGTTAGTCGAAGCGGGAAAATATCCGGGAGTGTTCTCCCAGCTCCGGGTGATTATCGGTTAGATGATCCGGAGGGGAAGGTTTCATGTTTGTAGCGTTGGAGGCTTCTAACAGCTACATGGAGGGCGTATTCGAGTTCGTCATATTTTTCTGGTCATTTTTCATATATAAATTATTTTCATCTGAGTTACGGTTTATTTTATATGATTTTTCAAAGTTTTATTGAATGTCTGGAATTGTTTTAATTACTAAATTCGAATTATCCAAAACAGTGCCAAAATCCTTTTTATACACAGCCTCACCTAGCCCTAGTGTATGACCAGTGGGTCCCAGTGGTACAGTCAGCAGCTGACTGTGCAAGTCTTATCCGAAGGAATAGTAACCAGGGCCCACCTGTCAGTTTATTAATTTACTAAATCATTTTTATTAGGCCTAATTAAACTACGTGGGGCCCAGCTGTCAGTCAGAGTCTAGGGTTAGACTAATCAGGGGTTAGGGTTAACTAAACACCAGCGGGCCCCACTGGTTTAAAACCAGCGCGCGCCGGCGACGACCTACAGAGGCGGCGGCGACAACCAAACGGGCGCCTCCAGCGGCCATTTGAGCGGCGGAGGGCAGGGATCGCCTCAGCGCGGAGCGCCACATCCAACGATGCTTGCGGTGTAGGCCAGGGTCAACGGAAACGACGGCGGCGGCTATGCCCGACGGCGGCCGGAGCACGCACTCGCGGGGACGACAGCTAGCGCACGGGTATGAGAGGGGAGAGGTCAGGGGGAAACTGGGCGCTCACAGCATTGCAGAGGAGGCTCGAGGAGGCTGGAGGAGCTCGGAGGGAGCAGATCGACTGCGAGGTTAGTGGCGGCGTCCGATGAGGGGAATCGACGCGTGCGACGACGGTGGGGGTCCCCGGCATCGATCCGGTGGCGAGGGAGAAGGAGCGGTCCGCTGCGGACCTCTTGGTCAGCTCGGAACGGAGAGGGGAAGCCGGTGGCCGCGCGTTTTACCGGGGCGCGCCCGTGGTGGCGTCGGACGCTGTATTTCAAAGGAGAGCGACAAGGGAGGGAGGAGAAAACAGGGTTGGCTTCGTCTAGGGGCTCGGGAGAGATCTTTATCTGGCACGGGGAGTCGTCGGATGGTCGACAGCGAGCGATCGGGGAAGCGGACGGCGCGTACGCTTCGGCCGCGCGCCATGGCTTCTGGCCAGCGGGAGGAAGGAGAAGGCCTAGCCAAGCCGGGCCGAATCGCATTGTAGGACTTAAGCCCACTAGCACAGTGCCCACTTTCATTTCTCTTTTTCTTTTTCTGCTTTCTTTCTTTCTTCTGTTTTGCCTTTTCTTTTTGCTCCAAAAGACTTTTGTAAAATGTGCAAGTAGCCAATTCAAATATTAGGCAATGTCTAGTACTGCCACAAAAAGCTTGGGGGTTAAAGGATTTCATTTGAATTTTATTTAAATTCAAATTGATTAAATGGGATATCTTTATTACTGTTTTGGGTTGCTAACTTTCAAATGAGCAAACAAGTGAGGATGTTTTTCTTTACCATAATTACATATGAGTTATCTCCTAAATCATGAACTATTTTTCATACAAGTTTGTGGCTTTTCAAGTTTCACTTATTATTTGAATTTTGAATTGGAGTTGAATTATTTCTTAATTGCATCTCTTAGGATATAATGATGATGACTTGGCATCATTACCCTGTGGTCACTGTGGCTAACCACTGGGGGTGTTACAAGATGGCCGGAGGTACGGTCAAATGACAAGCAACCTGGCAGAATGCTTCAATAGGGTGCTTAAGGGTGTACGCGCATTACCCGTGACGGCAATAGTTCAATACACATTTGACAAGATGAATGCGTACTTTCTAAAGCACTCAATGGAAACGGATAAGCAGATTGCGGGTGAGAACAAGCAGAAGTACAAGTACAAGTTCCCACCAAAGGTTGATGAATGGTTGGAATTTCAATCACGGAAGGCGGACTCCCAAGAAGCTGTACTATATAACGATAACGATTGGTTGTACGAAGTGAAAGAGCCAGGAGGAACCACAAACGATGGCCGCCAACACGGAGGCCGGGCTTTCAAGGTCTCCCTAACACGGTGTGATTGCTCTTGCGGGAGGCCATCGTTACTTCATCTCCCATGCTCGCACTTGTATACCGCAGCTCACGTTAGGAATCTGGACGTCAATCACCCGCTCACCGTGCGGGAGTCCGAGTTCTCAATCATGACGGTTAAGAATACAGGGGCTCCCCGATTTCACCCATACTTGGACCAATCACAATGGCCGGAGTACCATGGAGTTCAACTATGACCCGATCCGTAATTGAAGGTCATTACACGGGGAAGACGTAAGACAAAGCGTCTTAGAGCTGACATGGACGGATAGGGCCATGGTGGCGGTCGAGAATCGGGCAACGGCCAATTCCAAGAGCCTCGTGAGACACCCTGTTGTGGGGAGTGCAAAGATGGGGGACACAACACAAGAACTTGTACCAAACCAAGAAGGAGATCAAAGAAAAATGATGCAAGCACAAGCCAACAAGGAGATACACAAGTTCCTAGCCAAGCAAATAGTAGTCAACGTGGTCATACGCAACAAGGGCCAAGCCAAGCAAGTGGTAGCCAACCAAGTACAAGCCAACAAGTGCCAAACCAACCAAACCAATTAAGGAGTAGCCAACGAGGAACTAGGCAACAAAGAGGGAGCCAAATAGGTCTTACAAGAGGCCGTGGTGGTGGTCTAGGCCATGGTGGTGGTAGAGGCCATGGTGGTGGTCTTGGCCTTGGTGGTGATCTTGGCCTTGGTGGTGGTCTTGGCCTTGGTGGTGGTCGTGGTACAGGAATGTTTTCATACCTAGATGGACCATTTCCGTATGTGACTAACTATTATCTTGCAATTTACATGTTTTTTCATAGTACACTATTGTTATTTATGGTTTCATGTTGTTCTTGTCCTTACTAACTATTATGTTGCAATTTTTGTAGGTATGGCGGCATCTCAACCCAACAAAGCAACATTGAAGGGGGTGGAGGACAAGGATGGGGAAGGTGAGATGCCGGGGTGGTGGGAGAAGGCTGCGAAGAAGGTGAGAGAGGAGGAGGCAGCCGCTCTAGAGAAGAAGAAGCAAAAGGAGTTCTAAGAGAAGATGGAGGAAAAAAGGAGAATGACATTTTGGGAGATCGCGATGAGGGACAAGGTGAAGATTGCATGTGAGAAGGCAGCTGCGAAACGGCAAAAGGATTTTGAAGAGAGAACTAAGAAACTTTGGGCTTTTGAGAAGGCAAAGAAAGAGAGGGAGAATTCTCTATTCATAGAGAGGGTGGTTCACGAGGCTCATCTCATAAGAAAAAGGGAGGAGGAAGAAGAAGAAGGGAAAGGGACCTTGCTCGACACAATAGAGCAATGTGACCTTCTTGTCTTCATCACTATGATCTTCGATTTGGTTGTGGACCAAAATGTGTACTACTATGTGCTATGACTCTTCTATGTCTACTACTATGTGCTATGACTCCTTTATGTGTACTAATATGTGTATGACTATGTGTTTTGGACTACTCTATGTGTACTACTATGTGCTAGACAGGACTGTGTATGTGTGCTATGTGCTAGACATGCTTTGTGTTATAGGATGTGAACCACAAAATGTAAATTTTTTAAGGTTTTGAAATAGAAGACAGTGCAACGCCTGAGGGCCAAGCGTCACACTGTGTAGTGCAGCGCCTGAGGCCTAGGCGTTGCCCCATACTTAGACAAAATTTTGGCCGAGAAAACCTACTGGAACCTTTCTGTTGCTCTCTGGACCTGATATCCAGATGTGCAACGCCTAGGTGTCAGGCGTTGCACTACACAGTGTGACGCCTGACGCAGTGCAGCGCCTCAACAAAAGGCATTGCACCCACACTTAGGCAAAATTTTGGCCGAGAAAACTTACTGGAACCTTTCTGTTGCTCTCTGGACATGATATCCATATGTGCAACGCCTAGGCGTCAGGCGCTGCACTACATAGTGTGACGCCTGACTTCTAGGTGTTGCACATCTGGATATCAAGTCCAGAGAGCAATAGAAAGGTTCCAGTAGGTTTTCTCGTTGAAAATTTTGTCTAAGTGTGGGTGCAATGCCTTTGGCTGAGGCGATGCACTACATAGTGTGACGCCTGGCCCTCAGGCGTTGCACTGTGCAGTGCAGCGCCTCTGCGAAAGGCGTTGCAGTCACACTTAGGCAAAATTTTGGCCGAGAAAACCTACTGGAACCTTTCTGTTGCTCTCTGGACATGATATCCAGATGTGCAACGCCTAGGCGGCAGGCGCTGCAGTACACAGTGTGACGCCTGACGCCTAGGCATTGCACATCTGGATATCAAGGCCAAAGAGCAACAGAAAGGTTCCAGTAGATTTTCTGGTCGAAATTTTTGTCTAAGTGTGGGTGCAACGCCTTTGGCTGAGGCGCTGCACTACACAGTGTGACGCCTGGCCCTCAGGCATTGCACTGTGTAGTGCAGCGCCTCAGCCAAAGGCGTCAAGCATCTGTTCACTGCAGAAACAGCAGATTTGGTGTTCATTTGATTTTCATCCAATATTTTTATTGATAATATATAATATGGATCTCACATAAAGCACTTTGGTCATACATTAAGACAATTTCAACATCACTTCAAGTTCAACAAACACAAGTAGCACATTACTAAGAGTTCATCAACATCCTTTCAACATCTTACATAACCTCACAAGTTCATCAACCAAATAAAACGACGACTAGTTCAGTTTCATAAGGAAACGATGACGACTAGTTCCTTCCGCGCGTGCCTCCTCTTCCCCTCTTGCTGGCTATCTTCTTCCTCATGGCAGGACGAACCAGATGCGGTGCCTCCTCTTCCTCCTCCTCCACCTCATCATCCAAGCTAGCCATCCGCGAGCTCCCTTCGAGCACCCTCTTGTCTTTGGTGTTGAAGTCGTCAGGCGTGAACCGTTTGAAGTTCCTCCTAGGCTTCAACATGTATGCAGACCGAACTTGATAACCCTCCAGTGTCATGTCATCATCAACATTAAGCTATCATAAAAACAAACGATATGGTAAAGACCGTGCGTCATAATAAAGTGAGAAATACATCAAAAAGATGAATATGTGCTATTGTCATACCGCTTGGGTGATGATAACCCACAAGTATAGGGGATCAATTGTAGCTTTTTCGATAAATAAGAGTGTCGAACCTAATGAGGAGCTAAAGGTAGAATTAATATTCCCTTCAAGTTCTATCGACCATTGATACAACTCTACGCGCACTTAACGTTCGCTTTACCTAGAACAAGTATGAAACTATTTTGCGGGTGTAAGGATAAGACAAGAAGTACTTAACGAGAATAAAACTAGGATTAATTTGCGAGATAATAAAACTACGAGTAAATTGCAAGATAATAAAAGTTAGTTGTTTAGTAGAAAGCTTTTTGTAACACAAGAGAAAGATTTGTCCATAGGCAATCGATAACTAGACCGGTATTCATTATTGCAATTTTATATGAGGGAGAGGCATGAGCTAACATACTTTCCGTACTTGGATCATATGCACTTATGATTGGAACTCTAGCAAGCATCCGCAACTACCAAAGATCATTAAGGTAAAACCCAACCATAGCATTAAGTATCAAGTCCTCTTTACTCCCATACGCAACAACCCCCTTACTCGGGTGTAAGCTTCTGTCACTCTAGCCGCCCACTATAAGAGAATTATGAACGTATTGCAAACCCTATAGTGGGAATCCCTCACGCTTGCACGACACGGAGGGCACCATAGGACAGCACCAAAATAAAACATACAACTCAAACCAATCACGATCATCAATCAACCCATAGGACAAAAAGAATCTACTCAAACATCATAGGATGGCCACAAATCATTGGATAATAATATGTAGCATTAAGCACCATGTTTAAGTAGAGATTACAGTGGGGATAAGAGGTGTTACACCGCTGCATAGAGGGGGAGAGAGTTGGTGGTGACAGCGGCGAAGTTGTTGGTGTAAATCGCCATCACGATGGTTCCCCCGGCGGCGCTCCGGCGCCACCGGAAGAGAGGGGGAGAGAGCCCCCCTCCTTCTTCTTCTTCCTTGGCATCCCCCCTAGATGGGAGGAGAGTTCCCCCTCTGTTCCATGGCTCCCATGGCGGCGGAGGGGCAGGAGCCCCTCCTAGATTGGATCTTTCTCTCTGTTCTCTTCTGTTTCGCGTTCCTGTTTTCTGGTCTTTCGCGTTTCTTAAATTCCCGGAGATCCGTAACTCCGATTGTGCTAAAATTTTAACACGATTTTTTCTGGATATTAGTTTCCTTGTGGCTGAAGAAGAGCCCCAACCGACTTACGGTGTGCCCACGAGGCACCACCGCGCGCCAGGGGGGGGGGGGCGCGCCATGGTGGCTTGTGGAGGCCGTGGGCCTCCGTTTGCATTGATTCCACCTCCCAAAAATCACATATATTCCAAAATAATTCTCCGTAAAATTTTATTGGATTTGGACTTCGTTTGATATGGATTTTCTGTGAAACAAAAAACAAGCAGAAAACAGGAACTGGCACTGGGCACTGGATCAATATGTTAGTCCCAAAAATAATATAAAATGTTGCCAAAATTATGTGAAAGTTGTAGAATATTGGCATGAAACAATCAAAAATTATAGATACGATGGAGACGTATCAGGTGACCACACCCTCATCCTCCAGATGAGCTGTCGAGGTAGTCTCGTCCTTCAGATGAGCCCCATGGTCAGTTGAGGGATTAGATGGTGTACCGGACCTAGACAAACATGGTTCTGAATATTCTGGGTCACGGCAACCGATAAGGTTTGATAACCGCCTTAACCTCAGGCCCTGACGCTGTAACATGGACAAGTGTATGAGATATCAAACTTAGCAACATATGTAACATGGACACCCAATTGAGATATGTACCTTAATGAATGCTCGAAGTGCACCTTCCTCCTTGCCTTTTCCAATCGGGGTTGTCTCCAGAATAGTCTGGCTTTCATCAGCTGCTTCTTTGATCTGTTTGTGCTGTGGATGAGAACGACATAAACACGTTAGGCAATCAAAGATGTGTAATAGGGCCAACGGGAAAGCGCAGAGGGGAAGACTTTACCAAATAGTTCATCACTGGAGCATTAGGGACTCGGTGCCCTTCCCTGACAAGTTTGTTGTACTCGTTCTTGGATAGCTCATCAAAGGTGGTGGGATCTTCCAAAATATCATCATGGTATGCCGCCTTGCATATCTCAACTCGAGTACTTTCAAGAAACCATTTAAGGTAGTTGTTGAATGCCAGTGGGCAGTACTCACGAAGCTTGGCTACAGCAGAAGTATGAGCTTGCTCCACACTAAGATGGAACATGGTCACATACTTCGAATGATGTTTGTCCCGGTCCTTGATCTTTCGCTGCCTTCTCCTATCCAACCTGCATGGTAAAAAAACCAAACATTAGCACTATCAGAAAGGACCTGACGATGCTAAGTGCACACAGTTCATTCTCTCTTACCTGTGAAGTGCTTTCTCGGTTTCCACCCATTCCGGCGGGTGAGGCTGGAACAAACCAAACTGTCGAAGCACACGATGTGGCATGTGAAACTCAACCGCCCAGTTGCATATTAGTGGGCACCGCATAAGCCAAAGATGCCTATCCCTCAAGCACTTCGGATTCAGGACGAATTCTTGTGCATTACCGAATGTATCCTTGGTGCCATATGGCTCCCATTCCACCAGGAACGTAGCACAACAACGCAACATTGATGTCAAGTTTTCATAAAATCATGAGAATTAGTGATGTAATGTCCACGTTTACCTGCTCAGCCGTAATCGTGTCCAACTCGGTGGTGTACTGCCGGTACATGAGATTGACATCGTTCGTCATCTCGGATACCACATCCCACTTGTAAGCCCAAGTGGGGAGCCTTAGTTCATCGTCTTTGTCATCCCATGCATTGTACTTTACATCCTTCGGGCGTCCAACCGGAAGGCGCTCCCAGCTCCATACCGAAAGTAGGAGCATACAACCACCAATACATCCGTCCCTTGAGATCCTGCAACAAGCATCGTCCAGCTGCACATAAAAGAAAACATGGTTCACTTACAAGCAAGGTTGCATTGGTAATGTAGAAATGAAGTGAAAACAAACCAACCAACAACCTGTCGGTACAAGTAGGCCAGTGCCGCTGAACCCCAACTCCATTGGTTGTCGAAGACGGTCAACGCCTTAAGCCACATCCATGGAGCGTTTTGGCTTGTGGCGTCAGCAAACAAAGTCCTGGAGATAACGTACCGCATGTAGACACGAGCATATGTCTGGATCACATCATCAGTAGCATCCTCAGGGCAATGCGCAAAGTTCGTTGCAATCCATGTGAAAGGAGCTCCGGCTGCGACTCTTTCCTTCCTCTTCTCTCCCTCTTGTACCGGAGCCTCTGGAGGAGCCATACCAATAAGGGCCTCCATCTGCTGGCACCACCCATCAGAGTCGGTGCTCATACAGAGAGGCTTCCCCTCGATAGGAAGACTGGTGATCAAGGAGACATCCTGGAGCATCACGGTCATCTTCCCGGTCCGAAGATGGAAACTGTGTGTCTCCAGCCTCCATCGATCAACAAGCGAGGTGACTAGTGGAGCATTGAGGTTCGGCGTGGACCGGCTGACCAACTGAATCCACGGGAGGAGTCCTATCGCCTTGATGTACGGTGTGTACCGCTCATCGTAGGGCATGGCACCACCCGAGACCCCGTGAGACCGAATCTTCAGAGGTTCAAGGTTCCGCAAACAACCAAGTCATGTCAAATCTTACGACATGTCAATTTCAACTAAAGGCAAATTTTAAAATACCAGCTACTATGATTATTGATTATTACCATCTCCTTCTCCCTCATCATGTAGGCCCGGTGTTGTGTGTCATAGAAATCATCGAGAAGCCAAACCATCCTACATATTTTAAACAATAAACATACATTAGCTAACTACCATACTCCCTATTCATTATTTAATATGCGAGCATTATTTCATATGTATTCATCTCAACAATCGGTAAACACTAAAAGGAAATTTGAATACCAATCTAAGATATACAATGAAAGCACGTCAACAATCATCACAAAAATCTTATGTATTCACAATATAGGGTTCCACAATGCAAGCATTATTTACAATACTCACTCAATAAGCCAGGGTTCCGCAACGGAAGCATTGACAATACTCAACTCAAAAATCATCTACACAAGCTTCTCAACATGTATATGGTTTCATCTCAACAATCTAGGCTTCACTATGCAAGCTTATATTGTCAATACCCATCATAAATACTAGGGTCCCACAATGATTACAAATCATCTACTAATCCTAATCACACAAATCTATATCAATATTACATACAAATTTCTAATCCAACCAAAACAAGGGTTCCACCAAAACTTGAACAATCTAGGGTTCCACAATGACTACAAATCCTAAATCACACCACACTATTTCAATTTTTCATATAAAATTCGAATCCAAGCAAATCAAGGGTTCCACCAAAACTTGGATAAATGTGAAAAATGTGAATGAATTTACGGAGGAAAAGAAAGGGATCGGAGGAGTTTACCTTGCAGGAGGGATTAGGGAAGAAACTCACGGCCAAAAACATTAGATCTGTTGGATTTTGGAGAGGGGATGTAGGGGGGGAGAGGAGAGGGCCACCGCCGCTGCTCTCTGTAACTGCTGGTTCGGATGGGGAGGGCAGGCCCGACGCAGCTTAAGTCAATGTGCAGCGCTTAACGGCTAGGCTCTTAGGCGCTGCACATCTCATGCGTGGCGCCTGTCGGCTAGGCGCTGCACGGGCTGGGTGTGGGGCAGGGCCTGGCCCAAGGGTGCCACGCTGGCCAGATGTGTAGCGCCTAAGAGCTAGGCACTGCACAGTGTAGTGTGGCGCCTTGCTGTCGGGCGCCACACAAAAGGGTCAGCTGGGTGAAATTTTTTCCCGGACTGTTCAGTTTGTGAATTGATTTCGTCCACAGGTCAGATTTGTCATTTTTGCCGAGGCTGGCATGCGAGGCGAGAGGAGACGGGACGGGACTTGCATCGCGGAACTGGGACATCTGGGCCCCGTCCCGTGCTGTGCAGGTTGTATCGGGATCCGGGTGTGTGTGCACGACGCGACACACGACTTGGACTTCTGGCACTCGTGGGCGTTCTCGTTCTTGCTACTCTCCAGAGTCAATTTCTGTTGCAGGCTTTACAGGTAGCTGTCGAGCCTTTTTGGATCGTGTTCCAACCATGTGTCGCATACTGCACCATAAACTACTCCCTCCTTAATAGGGTTCAATTTTAAAATCTCTCCAACCAAGATAGATGGTGAGTGGTGGAATAAATTCCGTAGTTTGCATAAGTAATTGATTAATACGTTCGTTTTTCTCAAAAAGTTATGTTTATCGATGCATTAATTACAACACATGCATGCATGACCACTAAATGTCCATAAACTTCTACATACATTGGTGAGTTTTCTCTTAATACTTGCATGGGGTGATTTAATGTACCTCGATATCCAAAGATGTGATGGTAAGTAGTAGAACTGAGACTTATAAAACGGAAAAACAAAATTTTTGAGATGAGCCCTGTAAACCGAAAAGGGGGGAGTAATCCAAAACAAAACAAAAATTGCTGCCCATGCTTTGAAGTTTAACATTGATGATGGTGTGGGAGCAGGTGCCATATTCGTAATCGTATTAAAGGAAGGTGAAGCATGCACCCGCGAAATAATAATTTTACTAAAACGGCATGTGCTTTAGAGTTGCAGCCACCAACTTTGATTTTTCTTCTTCCATTTTTGACCTGATTCGGCCCCCGCTGCGCCGGGTTATAGGTGATGGAGCAAACCGGCGGACAACCCCCTTTGGGCTCGGGCCATTAACAATTTTTTTCTTTCTGGTTCGAAAACGTTTGCCGCGCGCGCAGTTTTCCTGTTCAATGGTTGTCGCGCATTTTCTTCGGGAAGCGACCAATCCGGGTTTGTGAAGCTTCCCTAAAAAACATCCGGGTTTGTGAAGCTTGTAACTGGTTTTTTTCCTTTTCTTTCTTTGGTTTTTTGGATGGTTTTTATTCTGTTTTCCCTTTTTCTTTTTCCTTCTACTTTTTCCTTTTTGCTTTCTTAATTGCGTGAACTTTTTTCAAATTTGAAAACTTTCCTCAAATTCATGAAGTTTTCTCGTGAACTTTTTCTCAAATTCACAACTTTTTGATTTTTTTAACGTTTTTACTTCAATTCGTGAACTTTTTTCCTTCAAAATCATGAACTTTTTTCAAATCCATGAAATATGTGAACTTTTATTCAAATTTGTGTACTTTGTTTTCACATTTATGAAAAACAATTAAATCCGCAAACTTTTTTGAATGCCTGAACTTTTTTGAGTTCGTGAACTTTTTCCAAGTTTTTGAATCCCACAAACTTTTTCGAGTTCGTGAACTTTTTCCAAATCCATGAACTTTTTTTGACATCATGACTTTTTAAATTTCATGAACTTTTTTTTGAAACCATGATTTTTTCGTGTTCTTGAACTTTTTTTGAATTCCTGATTTTGTTTCTTCCAGAAAATCACATTTTTCAAAAAGTCAACGGTTGACCGGTCAACAGAGACCAGCAAACCAGAAAAACTGAAGCGTATCGATCCATCGCTTGCTTCATGTGTGGGCCGGCCCATGAGGGGGTGTGCGTGGGCGCCGGTTACTCTCCAGGCACTTGTGGCGCCGGGGAAGAGGTCCCAGGCAAACACGGACGAAAGCAAAGGAACCGCCATGATCCACCAAACCGCAGAACACACGGCCGCAGGCCGCTGGCCCATTAGGTGACGGCGGTGAGCGCGGGCTTGTTGTGCTAAATATTGTAGTAAGCCCGTTATCACTATATACACATAAGAGCCTGAGGGGACGTCGTCAAATAGCCACCCTTTCGCACAGCGTAGCGGCCGAGTGGACTGACCCGATCAACGCTCGCACTGAAGCGATTCGTCAGAGGTGGCGAGGCAGCCAACTTTTTCCTTCCAGCAGTTTTTTTGTTTCCAAATGGTTTTTTCATTCGATTTCAAAAAACATGAAAATATTATTGATTTAAGATAAAAGTGGTTTTAAAAATAAATTTTAAAAAAAATTCGGAACAATTTTGGATTTTTTGAATTTTTGCCAGAAAGTGCGACATTTTTAATTTTTTGAAAATATTATACATGATTTTTTTAAAAATTGTAAAACATACTATACGTGAACATTTTCTGTATTTTTGATCATTTTTTAATAATCGGAACTATTTTTGAAATTGTAAATATTTTTAAAATATGAACATCTTTTGAATTATTTTAACATTTTTGTGCAAACAATGTTTTTTTTAATTCTATAATTTTTTAAAATCCATATATTATTTAAAAAATACAAAAACTTTAAAATAACTTGAACAATTTCAAATATTTGGGAAATAAAATTGAAAATATGATCATTTTTAAAATTTTAGGAATTTTTTTTGGGAAATACAATAAAAAAGAAAATGAAAAAACAATAAAAACAAGAATAAAAGGAATAAAGGAATAAACTGTAGCACCCCGATTTTTTGGCCCTTTCTTTTTCTTTTGGATTTCTTCGAATTTTTATTTGGAGTTCTTTTTCCGTGGCTATGTGGTCTTAAAACTTGGGGAGACCATCTCTCCTGCCACTTCCAAGTGGTTTGTCACTCTCAAATCCATCCCTAGACCATGTCATTTCCATCTTAGCCCAACCTCAATTTTTATTCATTGGGAATATTCTTTTTCTATTAAAGGAATAACCATGTTTGCCCTAGGTTGTGAAGCAACCTATATTTCTGTCTTTCCCAAAATTTCCACAAAATTCTCATAAATTCTTTGGATCATATCTTCCACCAATATGTTAAAATCCATCCCTGCCTAGTTCAAAAATAATTCAGGAATATTCATTTCCTATTCTGTCTAGTATGGCACTTTATGAAGGAAGCGCTATTTATCTTTTCTTGATTGTCTTCAAAAATTTTGGGCACTCTCTCATATCCAAATTATTGCCACATACCAAAATTCAGCTCATTTGCCTAGTACATCTTCCTCACCAAATTTCCAAAGTTTCTGTCCAGAGAGAAGCTTTGTGAAGGAAGTACTGGCTAGGCTAATCCAAATGAGTTGAAATTTTTCTAGGTCATTAATATGATCAAATAATTACTCTCCACCAAATTTAATCTCCATCCAACAATATATGTGAGCACACCTTCAAATCTTTGTTTCTGGTCATAATTTCAGTTTGTGAAGCAACTATATTTTATATTGCTTCAAAAATTCTGAAATTAATTCAGGACCTAAACATCCCTATATCATTTGAGCATGCCAAGATTCACATCATTTTGCCAAGCCTTTTTCCCCACAAAATTCCCCCAAGTTTCTGTCCAGTGTGGAGCATTGTGAAGGAAGTACCATTTTTATTCATACAAATGGTATGAAATTTTTATGGCGCCTTCATATTCCCAAATGATCATACTCCACCAATTTTCAGCCCAATCCAATCATCCATGTGAGTGCTACTTCATGATCTAGTTTCTGGACCAGTTTATGTAGTTGTAAAGCAACTATGATAAATCCTGGTCCAAATCTTTTCAAAATCCACAGGATCATAGTACTTCCTACCCTAAACCTCTATGACATCCTGGTTATCCCTTATCCCATTCAGTTTGACCACAACTTCATGATCAAGTTTGCTATAGCAAACTTCTGTTGATGCTACCCATTAGCACAAAGTGGCTTTCTTCGTTCTATCACTTCAGAGTAGGGCTGCAAACGAGTTGAGTTCGAGCGAGTTGGTGTTGGCTCAGCTCAACTCATATTAAAATTCGAGCGAGCTCAAACTGAGTGAAGCTCAAGATCGAGCTGTAGAACATGACTCGTGCTCAGCTTATAACTTTCGAGCTAAATGAGACGGAAAAAAATATAATTTTATGGCGATTATTCCAAATAGATAAGGACACAACACGACACAACTTTGTACGGCCATCTCGTCGTGCTCGGGAGAGCTCATCTTGGTCTCTTGGGCGAACTAGCAATAGATGGTGGTCTTCGTGGACGAAAAACAAGAAAACGAAGGTGCAGATGCTGGGTACTTTTGCCAAAAACAACAGGATATTTAACACATAGTCGACCACGTACCATAATTAGGCCTAAATCTTCTCTGCACTTAATTAAACTTCCATGTTTGCTGGTAAATAAAATGGAGAAAAATCGTGGACAGCATATATGGTAACAAATTATCTTATTTCCATTTAATATATGGCATGATGATTTAACATAATGATATTATGTCGAACTATCGAGCTAAAATCGAGCGAGCCAATATTGGCTCAAGATCGGCTTGTTTCTCGGTCGAGCTACATAAAGTGTTCAAACTCAGCTCGTTTCTTTTCGAGTCGGTCTCGAATCGAGCCAAAAAACGAGTCAATCTCGAGCGGCTCACGAGCCTCGAGCTTTTCTTGCAGCCCTACTTCAGAGAGGTCCCACTTAGGAAGGACTACACGCTAGACATGTTTTTACTGGCCAGAGCTCATCGCATGCGCCTGTGCACGCGGTGACCACGCGGCTAGGAAGCCATTGTCGCGCTTTGGATGGCGTTTTGCCCCAGGCTTCTTCTGCTCGCCATGTCCGCGCGTCCCAGCATGTCCCAGAGCACCGCCGTAGCCACGCGTTTGCTCCCCAGCCCTGGTCCCCTCCTCCTTCGCCCTCCTCGTGCCACGATAGCCACGGCCGCGTGCGCATAGTGGCCGAGTGGCCGACCGGACTTCACCTCTCCCGCGTCTGCCCTCCTCTGGCGCTCCACTACCCCTCTCCTGTCGCCAACCACGCCTGCCCACGTGCGCACGCGTACGCGGCCGCGCCAGGGCATCAACTCCACGCTCCCGTCGGCATCCGGCGAGGGCATCGTCACCGCAGCTATATAAGCCCACCCCGAGCCTCTCCGAGCTATCCATCCTCTTCTCCACCCAACCAGTAGCCTCCCCGACCACTCATTTGAGCTCAAGTTGTCCTCCTCGCCTCAGTCGACCACCATGGCCGCCGCCCTCCCGCGCTCAAATTCGCGCAATGTAGAGCTTCCCTCTCCCTCTAGCCAGCACCAGAGAGACCCCCTATCCTCCACCAAATCTCGAGGACGAGATTTATCGTAAGGGGGTAGGTTTGTAACACCCCGATTTTTTGGCCCTTTCTTTTTCTTTTGGATTTCTTCTAGTTTTTATTTGGAGTTCTTTTTCCGTGGCTATGTGGTCTTAAAACCCGGGGAGACCATCTCTCCTGCCACTTCCAAGTGGTTTGTCACTCTCAAATCCATCCCTAGACCATGTCATTTGTTGGGGAACGTTGCATGGGAAACAAAATTTTTCCTACACACACACAAGATCTATCCATGGTGATGAGCATCTACGAGAGGGAGAGTGAATCTACATACCCTTGTAGATCGCTAAGCGGAAGCGTTAAGAAACGCGGTTGATGTAGTCGAACGTCTCCGCGATCCAAATCGCAAGTCGTCCCTCGATCCGATCACGAACTAGTGCCGAACGGACGGCACCTCCGCGTTCAACACACGTACGGCTTGATGACGCCTTCACCTCCTCGATCCAGCGAGCGATGGTGAAGTAGTAGATGAGTTCCGGCAGCACGACGGCGTGGTGATGGTGGTGAGGAACAATCTCTGCAGGGCTTCGCCAAGCGCTACGGAGATTATGACAGGAGAACTAGAGGGTTAAGGTTGCCGACACACGGCTTGGGAAATCTTAATGTGTCCCGTGTGCTAGCCCTGCCCCTCTATTTATATGTTGAGCCTTGGGGTCTAAACTTGGAGTAAAAGCCTCCTCCAGGTCGGTTTTGCCCGCACAAGGTCGGTTTGGCCCGCAGGGAAAGAGTCCAACTCGGATCCCTGCAGTACCGCGCACAAGCGGTAGTACCGCTTCAAACAAGCGGTAGTACCGCTCGGGCGGTAGTACCGCTTCACACAAGCGGTAGTACCGCTCGGGCGGTAGTACCGCTTCACACAAGCGGTAGTACCGCTTACGCGGCAGCAAAACTACTTTTGCACTTTCCAATACCTCGTGGGCTTTTATCGCTTGGCCCATATAAAGTGTTCTCGCACCCGAACACTTCGGTAAACATCCGAAACTTCTTCCGGCGAATTCCGGAACCCTTCCTGAGATCAAAACACTATTATCACATATATCAATCTTTACCTCCGGACTATTCCGGAGATCCTCGTCATGTCCGGGATCTTATCCGGGACTCCGAACATCCTTCGGTCACCAACAAAATAACTCAACTATACTAATCGTCACCAAACGTTAAGTGTGTAGACCCTGCAGGTTCGAGAACTATGTAGACATGACCGAGACACCTCTACGATCAATAACCAATAGCGGGACCTGGATGCCCATATTGGCTCCTACATATTCTACGAAGATCTTTATCGGTCGAACCTCTATGTCAAGGATTCAGTTAATCCCGTATACTGTTCCCTTTGTTCTTCGGTATGTTACTTGCCCGAGATTCGATCGTCGGTATCTCTATACCTAGTTCAATCTCGTTACCGGCAAGTCTCTTTACTCGTTTCGTAATACAAGATCTCGTGGCTAACACTTTAGTCACATTGCTTGCAAGGCTCATTGTGTTGTTGTATTACCGAGTGGGCCCTGAGATACCTCTCCGTCACACGGAGTAACAAATCCCAGTCTTGATCCATGCCAACCCAACAGACACCCTCGGAGATACCTGTAGAGCACCTTTATAGTCACCCAGTTACGTTGTGACGTTTGATACACACAAGGTATTCCTCCGATGTCAGGGAGTTGCATGATCTCATGGTCAAAGGAAAAGATACTTGACATGCAGAAAACAATAGCAATAAACTGACACGATCATATGCTACATTCGTAGTTTGGGTCTTGTCCATCACATCATTCTCCTAATGATGTGATCCCGTTATCAAATGACATCTCATGTCAATGGCTAGGAAACCTTAACCATCTTTGATCAACGAGCTAGTCAACTAGAGGCTTACTAGGGACACAGTGTTGTCTATGTACCCACACATGTATTTGAGTTTCCAATCAATACAATTATAGCATGGATAATAAACGATTATCATGAACAAGGAAATATAATAATAACCAATTTATTATTGCCTCTAGGGCATATTTCCAACAGTCTCCCACTTGCACTAGAGTCAATAATCTAGTTCACATCACTATGTGATTTACATTGTAATGAATCGAACACCCATGCAGTTCTGGTGTTGTTCATGTTTAGCCCTTGGAAGAGGTTTAGTCATCGGATCCGCAACATTCAGATTCATGTGTACTTTGCAAATATTTATGTCGTCCTCCTTGATGTAATCGCGGATGGAATTGAAACGTCGCTTTATGTGTCTGGTCCTCTTGTGAAATCTTGGTTCCTTGGCTAGAGCAATGGCACCAGTATTATCACAAAACAGAGTCATTGGGTTAAGCGCACTAGGCACTACTCCAAGATCTGTCATGAACTCCTTCATCCAGACACCTTCCTTCGCCGCCTCCGAGGCAGCGATGTACTCCGCTTCGCATGTAGAATCAGCTACCACGCTTTGCTTGGAACTGCACCAGCTAACCGCACCCCCATTAAGAATAAATACGTATCTGGTTTGTGACTTAGAGTCATCCGGATTAGTGTCAAAGCTTGCATCGACGTAACCCTTTACGACGAGCTCTTGATCACCTCCATAAACGAGAAACATGTCCTTAGTCCTTTTTAGGTACTTCAGGATATTCTTGACCGCCGTCCAGTGTTCCATTCCTGGATCACTTTGAAACCTTCCGACCATACTTATGGCAAGGCTAACATCGGGTCTTGTGCACAGCATTGCATACATGATAGAGCCTATGGCTGAAGCATAGGGGATGACACTCATCTTTTCTCTATCTTCTGCAGTCACTGGGCATTGAGTCTTACTCAACTTCACACCTTGCAAAACAGGCAAGAACCCCTTCTTGGACTGATCCATTTTGAACTTCTTCAAAACTTTGTCAAGGTATGTGCTTTGTGAAAGTCCTATTAAGCGTCTCGATCTATCTCTATAGATCTTGATGCCTAATATGAAAGCAGCTTCTCCTAGGTCCTTCATTGAAAAACTCTTGTTCAAATATTTCTTCACGCCTTCCAACATTTCTATATTGTTTCCAATCAGTAATATGTCATCTACATATAATATTAGAAACGCTATAGAGCTCCCACTCACTTTCTTGTAAATACAAGCTTCTCCGTAAACTTGTATAAACTCGAACGCTTTGATCACCTCATCAAAGCGAAGATTCCAACTCCGAGATGCTTGCACCAGTCCATAAATGGATCGCTGGAGTTTGCAAACTTTGTCAGCATTCTCTGGATCGACAAAACCTTCTGGTTGCATCATATACAACTCTTCCTTAAGGAAACCGTTAAGGAACGCTGTTTTGACATCCATCTGCCAAATTTCATAATCGAAAAAGGCAGCTATTGCTAACATGATTCTGACGGACTTAAGCATCGCTACGGGTGAGAAGGTCTCATCGTAGTCAACTCCTTGAACTTGTGAAAAACCCTTTGCCACAAGTCGAGCTTTATAGACGGTGACATTACCGTCCGCGTCCTTCTTCCTCTTAAAGATCCATTTGTTCTGAATGGCCTTACGCCCTTCAGGTAATACTTCCAAAGTCCACACTTTGTTTTCATACATGGATCCCATCTCGGATTTCATGGCCTCTAACCACTTCTCGGAATCCGGGCCCATCATCGCTTCTCCATAGCTCGTAGGTTCATCGTTGTCCAACAACATGACCTCTAAGACAGGGTTGCCGTACCACTCAGGAGCAGTACGCGTCCTTATCGACCTACGAGGTTCGATAGCAACTTGATCCAAAGCTTCATGATCATCATCATTAACTTCCTCTTCAGCTGATGTAGGCTCTACAGAAACATCTTTCTGCGCTGCGCTACTTTCAGGTTGAAGTAAAGGTTCATCAACCTCATCAAGTTCTATCTTCCTCCCACTCAATTCTTTCGAGAGAAACTCTTTCTCAAGAAATGTTCCGTTTTTAGCGACAAACACTTTGCCTTCGGATCTGAGGTAGAAGGTATACCCAACTGTCTCTTTTGGGTATCCTATGAAGACGCATTTCTCCGCTTTGGGTTCCAGCTTTTCAGGCTGAAGCTTTTTGACATAAGCATCACATCCCCAAACTTTAAGAAATGACAGCTTTGGCTTCTTGCCAAACCAAAGTTCATATGGCGTCGTCTCAACGGATTTCGATGGTGCCCTATTTAAAGTGAATGCAGCTGTCTCTAATGCATAACCCCAAAACGATAGTGGCAAATCGGCAAGAGACATCATAGATCGCACCATATCCAATAAGGTTCGATTACGACGTTCGGACACACCATTACGCTGTGGTGTTCCAGGCGGTGTCAATTGTGAAACAATTCCACATTGTCTTAAGTGACTGCCAAACTCATAACTCAGATATTCTCCTCCTCGATCAAATCGTAGGAATTTAATCTTCTTGTTACGATGATTCTCAACTTCACTCTGAAATTGTTTGAACTTTTCAAACGTTTCAGACTTGTGTTTCATTAAGTAAATATACCCATATCTACTTAAGTCATCAGTGAAGGTGAGAAAGTAACGATAACCACCGCGCGCCTCAATGCTCATCGGACCGCATACATCAGTATGTATGATTTCCAATAAGTCACTTGCCCGTTCCATTGTTCCAGAGAACGGCGTTTTAGTCATCTTGCCCATGAGGCATGGCTCACATGTGTCAAGTGATTCAAAATCAAGTGACTCCAAAAGTCCATCAGCATGGAGCTTCCTCATGCGTTTTACGCCAATATGACCTAAATAGCAGTGCCACAAGAAAGTGGTATTATCATTATCAATTCTACATCTTTTGGCATCAATGTTATGAACATGTGTATCATTACTATCGAGATTCAATAAGAATAAACCCCTCACATTGGGTGCATGACCATAAAAGATATTACTCATATAAATAGAACAACCATTATTCTCTGATTTAAATGAGTAACCGTCTCGCATTAAACAAGATCCAGATATAATGTTCATGCTTAACGCAGGCACTAAATAACAATTATTCAGGTTCATCACTAATCCCGATGGTAATCGAAGAGCGAGCGTGCCGACGGCGATCACATCAACCTTGGAACCATTTCCCACGCGTATCGTCACTTCGTCCTTTGCCAGCCTCCGTCTATTTCGCAGTTCCTATTTTGAGTTGCAAATATGAGCAACCGCACCGGTATCAAATACTCAGGCACTACAACGAGAGTTGGTAAGGTACACATCAATAACATGTATATCATATATACCTTGTTTGTTGTTGGCCGCCTTCTTGTCAGCCAAATACTTGGGGCAGTTCCGCTTCCAGTGTCCAGTTCCCTTGCAATGAAAGCACACAGTTTCTGGTTTGGGTCCAGCCTTGGGTTTCTTCACGAGAGGAGCAACTGCTTTGCCACTCTTCTTGGAGTTACCCTTCTTACCCTTGCCATTTTTCTTGAAACTAGTGGTTTTATTGACCATCAACACTTGATGCTCCTTCTGAATTTCAGACTCAGCGGCTTTTAGCATCGCAAACAGCTCGGCGACTGACTTGTTCATCCCGTGCATGTTATAGTTCAACACGAAGCTCTTGTAGCAGGTGGCAATGATTGAAGAACTCTGTCAGTGATAGCCTCTGGCGGAAGGGGCATCCCCAATTCAGCCAGACGGGTGGAGTACCCAGACATTCTGAGTACGTGATCACTGATAGACCCGTTCTCCTCCATCTTGCAAGCATAGAACTTATCGGAGATCTCATATCTCTCGATCCGGGCATTCTTCTGAAAGATAAACTTCAACTCCTGGAACATCTCATATGCTCCATGACGTTCAAAACGTCTTTGAAGTCCCGGTTCTAAACCATACAATATTGCACATTGAACTATTGAGTAATCTTCAGAACGAGCCTGCCAGGCGTTCACAACGTCTAGAGACTCAACTGGAGCGGGTGGATCACCAAGCGGTGCATCAAGGACATAAGCCTTCTGGGAAGCCGTAAGGACAATCCTTAGATTACGGGCCCAGTCCACAAAGTTACTTCCATCATCTTTCAACTTAGCTTTCTCTAGGAACGCATTAAAATTCAGGGGTGCTACTGCGCGAGCCATGATCTACAACATAAATATAGCAAAGACAACTTAGACTATTGTTCTAGATAATGAGTTTAGTTAATCATATTACTTAAAAACTCCCACTCAAATTGACATCCCTCCGGTCATTCGAGTGTAACATGATCCAAATCCACCAACTCAAGTCCGATCATCACGTGAGTTGAGGTGGTTTCAATGGTGAACATCTTTATGTTGATCATATCTACTATATGACTCATGTTCGACCTTTCGGTCTTTTGTGTTCCGAGGCCATGTCTGTACATGCTAGGCTCGTCAAGTTTAACCCGAGTGTTCCGCATGTGCAACACTGGCTTGCACCCGTTGTATGTGAACGTAGAGTCTATCACACCCGATCATCACGGCGTGTCTCGAAACGACGAACTTTCGCAACGGTGCACACTCGGGGAGAACACAATTTATCTTGAAATTTAAGTGAGGGATCACCTTATAATGCTACCGTCGTCCTAAGCAAAATAAGATGCATAAAAGGATTAACATCACATGCAAATCATAAGTGACATGATATGGCCATGAACTTGTGCTTTTGATCTCCATCTTCAAAGCACCGGCATGATCTCCATCGTCACCGGCATGACACCATGGTCTCCATCATCTTGATCTCCATCAACGTGTCGCCATGAGGTTGTTGCGCCGACTGTTGCTTCCACGACTATTGCTAACGTTTAGCGATAAAGTAAAGCATTACATAGCGCTTAATGATTGACACGCAGGTCATACAATAATTAAGGACAACTCTATGGCTCCTGCCAGTTGCCGTACTCATCGACATGCAAGTCGTGATATACTATACAACACATGATCATCTCATACATCACATATATCTCATCATGTAATTGGCCATATCACATCACAACATACCCTGCAAAAACAAGTTAGACGTCCTCTAATTGTTGTTGCATATTTTACGTGGCTACTACGGGTTTGCAAGAACCATTCTTACCTATGCAAAACCACAACGTGGTGTAGTGATTGCTTTTTGATCTTCTAAAAGAACCCTCTTCATTGAAATCGATTCAACTAAAGTGAGAGAGACAGACACCCGCTAGCCATCTTTATGCAACGAAGTTACATGTCAGTTGAAGGAACCTGTCTCGCGTAAGCGTACGCGTAATGTCGGTCCGGGCCACTTCATCTCACAATACCGCCGAATCAAGTATCAACTAGTAACGGCAAGCAATATGTATACACCCACGCCCACAACTCGTTTGTGTTCTACTCGAGATCTCATCTACGCATAGACCTAGCTCAGATGCCACTGTTGGGGAACGTTGCATGGGAAACAAAAAATTTCCTACGCACACACAAGATCTATCCATGGTGATGAGCATCTACGAGAGGGAGAGTGAATCTACATACCCTTGTAGATCGCTAAGCGGAAGCGTTAAGAAACGCGGTTGATGTAGTCGAACGTCTCCGCGATCCAAATCGCAAGTCGTCCCTCGATCCGATCACGAACTAGTGCCGAACGGACGGCACCTCCGCGTTCAACACACGTACGGCTTGATGACGCCTTCACCTCCTCGATCCAGCGAGCGATGGTGAAGTAGTAGATGAGTTCCGGCAGCACGACGGCGTGGTGATGGTGGTGAGGAACAATCTCTGCAGGGCTTCGCCAAGCGCTACGGAGATTATGACGGGAGAACTAGAGGGTTAAGGTTGCCGACACACGGCTTGGGAAATCTTAATGTGTCCCGTGTGCTAGCCCTGTCCCTCTATTTATATGTTGAGCCTTGGGGTCTAAACTTAGAGTAAAAGCCTCCTCCAGGTCAGTTTTGCCCGCACAAGGTCGGTTTGGCCCGCAGGGAAAGAGTCCAACTCGGATCCCTGCAGTACTGCGCACAAGCGGTAGTACCGCTTCAAACAAGCGATAGTACCGCTTGGGCGGTAGTACCGCTTCACACAAGCGGTAGTACCGCTCGGACGGTAGTACCGCTTCACACAAGCGGTAGTACCGCTTACGCGGTAGCAAAACTACTTTTGCACTTTCCAATACTTCGTGGGCTTTTATCCCTTGGCCCATATAAAGTGTTCTCGCACCCGAACACTTCGGTAAACATCCGAAACTTCTTCCGGCGAATTCCGGAACCCTTCCGGAGATCAAAACACTATTATCACATATATCAATCTTTACCTCCGGACTATTCCGGAGATCCTCGTCATGTCCGGGATCTTATCCGGGACTCCGAACATCTTTCGGTCACCAACAAAATAACTCAACTATACTAATCGTCACCAAACGTTAAGTGTGTAGACCCTGCAGGTTCGAGAACAATGTAGACATGACCGAGACACCTCTACGATCAATAACCAATAGCGGGACCTGGATGCCCATATTGGCTCCTACATATTCTACGAAGATCTTTATCGGTCGAACCTCTATGTCAAGGATTCAGTTAATCCCGTATACTGTTCCCTTTGTTCTTCGGTATGTTACTTGCCCGAGATTCGATCGTCGGTATCTCTATACCTAGTTCAATCTCGTTACCGGCAAGTCTCTTTACTCGTTCCGTAATACAAGACTCGTGTCTAACACTTTAGTCACATTGCTTGCAAGGCTCATTGTGATGTTGTATTACCGAGTGGGCCCTGAGATACCTCTCCGTCACACGGAGTAACAAATCCCAGTCTTGATCCATGCCAACCCAACAGACACCCTCGGAGATACCTGTAGAGCACCTTTATAGTCACCCAGTTACGTTGCAACGTTTGATACACACAAGGTATTCCTCCGATGTCAGGGAGTTGCATGATCTCATGGTCAAAGGAAAAGATACTTGACATGCAGAAAACAATAGCAATAAACTGACACGATCATATGCTACGTTCGTAGTTTGGGTCTTGTCCATCACATCATTCTCCTAATGATGTGATCCCGTTATCAAATGACATCTCATGTCAATGGCTAGGAAACCTTAACCATCTTTGATCAACGAGCTAGTCAACTAGAGGCTTACTAGGGACACAGTGTTGTCTATGTACCCACACATGTATTTGAGTTTCCAATCAATACAATTATAGCATGGATAATAAACGATTATCATGAACAAGGAAATATAATAATAACCAATTTATTATTGCCTCTAGGGCATATTTCCAACATCATTTCCATCTTAGCCCAACCTCAATTTTTATTCCTTGGGAATATTCCTTTTCTATTAAAGGAATAACCCTGTTTGCCCTAGGTTGTGAAGCAACCTATATTTCTGTCTTTCCCAAAATTCCCACAAAATTCTCATAAATTCTTTAGATCATGTCTTCCACCAATATGTCAAAATCCATCCCTGCCTAGTTCAAAAATAATTGAAGAATATTCATTTCCAATTCTGTCCAGTATGGCACTTTGTGAAGGAAGCGCTATTTATCTTTTCTTGATTGTCTTCAAAATTTTTGGGCACTCTCTCATATCCAAATTATTGCCACATACCAAAATTCAGCCTCATTTGCCTAGTAAATCTTCCTCAGCAAATTTCCAAAGTTTCTGTCCAGAGAGAAGCTTTGTGAAGGAAGTACTAGCTAGGCTAATCCAAATGAGTTGAAATTTTTGTAGGTCATTCATATGATCAAATAATTACTCGCAACCAAATTTAATCTCCATCCAACAATCTATGTGAGCACACCTTCAAATCTTTGTTTCTGGTCATAATTTCAGCTTGTGAAGCAACTATATTTTATATTGCTTCAAAAATTCTGAAATTAATCCAGGACCTAATAATCCCTATATCATTTGAGCATGCTAAGATTAACATCATTTTGCCAAGCCTTTTTCCCCACAAAATTCCCCCAAGTTTCTGTCCAGTGTGGAGCATTGTGAAGGAAATACCATTTTTATTCATCCAAATCGTATGATATTTTTATGGTGCCTTCATATTGCCAAATGATCATACTCCACTGATTTTCAGCCCAATCCAGTCATCCATGTGAGTGCTACTTCATGATCTAGTTTCTGGACCAGTTTTTGTAGTTGTAAAGCAACTATGATAAATCATGGTCCAAATCTTTTCAAAATCCACAGGATCATAGTCCTTCCTACCCTAAACCTCTGTGATATCCTGGTTATCCCTTATCCCATTCAGTTTGACCACAACTTCATTATCAAGTTTGCTATAGCAAACTTCTGTTGAAGCTACCCATTAGCACAAAGTGTCTTTCTTCGTTCTATCACTTCAGAGAGGTCCCACTTAGGAAGGACTACACGCTACACATGTTTTTACTGGCCAGAGCGCACCGCGTTCGCCTGTGTACGCGGTGACCACGCGGCTGGGAAGCCATTGTCGCGCTCTGGATGGCGTTTTGCTCCGGGCTTCTTCTGCTCGCCGTGTCCGCGCGTCCCAGCATGTCCCAGAGCACCGCCGTAGCCACGCGTTTGCTCCCCAGCCCTGGCCCTCTCCTCCTTTGCCCTCCTCGTGCCACGATAGCCACGGCCGCATGCGCACAGTGGCCGAGTGGCCGACCGGACTTCGCCTCTCCCGCGTCTGCCCTCCTCTGGCGCTCCACTACCCCTCTCCCATCGCCATCCATGCCTGCCCACGTGCGCACGCATACGCGGCCGCACCAGGGCATCAACTCCGTGCTCCCATCGGCATCCGGTGAGGGCATCGTCACCGCAGCTATATAAGCCCACCCCGAGCCTCTCCGAGCTATCCATCCTCTTCTCCACCCTACTAGTAGCCTCCCCGACCACTCATTTGAGCTCGAGCCGCCCTCCTCGCCTCAGTCGACCGCCATGGCTGCCGCCCTCCCGCGCTCAAATTCGCACAATGTAGAGCTTCCCTCTCCCTCTAGCCAGCACCAGAGAGATCTCCTATCCTCCACGAAGCCCCTCCGCCCTTCCCCTCGTCCTATGGTGCCCTGTGGCCGCGAGCCCCATCGGCGCCTGTAGCCGCCGTCCGCCGCGGCCGCGGCCCTGCTCGTTCCAGAGCTCTCCGGCAAGCGTGTTACCTCCAGGCGGATGCACCACTTCGCGCTGGTCATCTCGGTGACCGGAGCTGCGCCTGGGGTGGACCGAGCCGCCGGGACGGGCGCCGGCGTCGAGCCCCCTCCTCTGCACCGCGGGCGCCCGTGCGAGGTAGAAGACGAGCCGGGCCAGGCGGCCCCACCTTCCCCGTGACCGCACCTGTCATTGGCTAAGGCCAGGATAAGTGGAGGCAATTTTTCATAGAATATGCTTTCCTGTTTTGAAAGCGTACCCTGGCGTAGTTCTCGGCTAGATTACGTTTTCTCTGCAGAGAAGGCGTATTTTCAGAAATGCGCTTTCACTTTTCAGCCGCCGTCCGAAACTATTAAATTGCGGACGTTCGTCCGTTAACAGCAGAAATGAACACATTTTTATTCGATTTCTGCCTAACGAACGAACGGCCACAACTTTTTAACCGTGACTCCGAATCAGGTGATTCCAAAGCCCACGATCTCAGTTCGTCAAGCCCGTTCTGTTGGTATCATTTTCACTATGTTGTCATATACTGAAAATGACCATTTTGCCCCTGCCCTTATTCAGCCCCCTTCGAGAGGGAAACGTTTCCGACAAATTTTTTCGCAAGCCTCTCACACTTCTCCCCGGTGAATCCTTCATCCCCAGGAAAGCCACGACAGCCACTTGCATGATGGCATTGCAATAGCCATGGTTTTCACTTGAATGTTGGAATAATTATTTATTCATATAATTATTTTGAATGTTACTGATATGCTTGTGAATCCATGCTCATTGCTTATGCCATGTTCATTTTCATCTAGTAAGTGATATGATTAATTGCTAAGGATATTCTTATCATGTTTTTATTCTTGTAATCATTTCAGATGCTAGTGGTAATGATATGCTCACATGCATAGTGATGGTTGGTTATGCAAATACTTGTTATATTCATGATCATCGTTATGCTATGCTCATTTGCATCCCGTAGAATAAATGATTTATCATTGTTGATGTTAAATGGTTATGTTGCCCATCCATGGTTACACTGATGTCATGCTCATGTGCATCGTTATTTCATTATGTTATTATGACTCAGCTCATCACCATTCAAGTTAAACCTGACCTTAATCGAACTTGAACAAATCTGTTGGCTGAGTCATGGTGCCACCGAATCGAGCTCACCAGTGCAGCCACACTTGCCTGGATGGGGAGGCCCTAATGCGGTCTATTGTCATGCCTCTCGCCGGTGCCTCCAACTAGGGAAGGTTATGCGCGCGCGCTGCCCTGATCAGGTAGGCGGCCATAAGCCTTGTGTGCCTTGGTTGGTATTGAGCTCAGGTCCCCGTTTGGGACGATGTTTTTGTTTGGCCACGATGGTGGCAGCCACAGAGGTGGCGGATGTCATGAGTTGACATCAGGGCCACCCATGACATAGCCCAAAGGGGAGTTTGTTGGAGTGGCTGGGAGAGTGTCATGCAATAGATTGGTTTTGTCAGAATATCGTTGGTCCACCCGAATGGGAGCACGAGGCCACGAGTTCCGTAGTGTGGGTACAGTGTACTAACCTTTGCAGAGTGTATAATCTATCGATAGCCGCGTCCTCGGTCATGGACACAGTTCGTAGTAGGTCACACTATGGGTCAACAGAAATGATAACCTGAATAATAAACAACCCCGGTTCGATGAGGAAAGAAGTTGGTTGATCTTATGTGGTCACAAGATAATCACGATGGTATTCTTGATGATGGTTGATCATGAGGTGATCGTGTGATGATCACGACGGTAAGAAAGATTGATACCTATGATGGTTACGAGATAACCTCCGAGCAGAGTAAGTTGGTCCATGTGACCTTAAACATCGCCCCCCTTGCATGCTAGTGCTAGTATCATCATGTTCATATCATGAAGTATATGTACATGCCATGCTCATGTTGTTCTAGTAGTACCGTGTTCATCATTGATAATTAACCTGTAAATGCCATGCTGTTGTTTGTCTTGATTGCTTTGGTTGCTGTGAGCTTGCGAGTATATTCAAAGTACTCACCTGGCGTGTCATGCCAGATTGCAGGTGATGCTGTGATTGATTGTTTGTCGAGGATCCCGAGGTTGCGCTCTAGGATGCGTCCCAGCAGAGTCCCTGCAGAGTGGAGTTCATCACCGTCGTCGTTGTTCCGCTGCTAGAATTTATTCCGCTATGAGATGTTCCGCTGCTAGCATAGAACTACCTTAGCAGGCGAAGTGTCGCCGTGCCCCTGTAACCTTTGTATTCTCGGACCCTTGTACCCGTGTTATTTGTAATAAAGAGCTGATTTGTTCTGTGCCAAGCAGTGTCGTATTCCAGAAGACTTGATCTCTGGGCTGGAATACGGGATGTTCCGGTTTCTCTGAGCCGGGGTGCCAGATAAACCATGCAAGAACCTTCTTCCCAAAACCACTAAAAACCGGGCAGGACCTTACCGGGACGTTGTACAATGTGTGCTTGCTAAATGGCCCGGCCTAGAAAGGAATCACTATGTGAGTACCTTGTGCGATTGTCTGACCGTCACGAGATGATGGTACGAAATCACTAATTAAGGGTTAGCCCTTGATAAGGTCACTCCCCCATCTTCTCGGGTGCTGAAAAGTGGCGCACTGAATGTGTGCCACTTGTCGTAGCCTGTGAGTTTTCCTTTTTTTCATAGATTCGTTTATTCAAAACGTTTTATCTCTTGAACTGTGAGTCCAAATACTGAACCGTTTTCATTGTTGGATTTCTCGCATCGAGATCTCCGAAATTAGATCACATGTTAATAGGTTTTGACAAACTTTTTTTCATGAAAAAACGGAAACCGAAAATGTGATAACCAAAAAAATAGGCAACCAAAAAAAGCGAATACCAAACAAACCGAACCCTAGAATCTTGGTTGCGATTTTCACTATTTTGGAAGCATAGGTTGTGCTTTTCCCATTTTTGGGGAAGCACAGGTTGTACTTCTCGCGGAAGCAAAGGTGTGCTTTTCATCTTTTGACAAACACATCTATGCTTCTCATGGAAGCACAAACTATGCTTCTTAGACAAATTTGCTTCTTCGAGAAGCACATATTTGTTTTTCTAGAAGCACAGTTGTGCTTAAGAAAAACAAAAAAAACAAACCTAGAGAAAACCAGGTAAAAATCGAAAAGCCAAAAAGAAGAAGAAACCATCTAAATCCAGAAAACACGTAGAGAAAAAAAACAAAATTTAGATGGAGCGCCCAGCACACGACACGTGACAGTGGTTGGATGCACCACTTGACGCACTCTGAGGTAAAAACAATTGACCCTTGCGGGAGCTTCCCAGGGATAACCGTTTGTTAGTTGCACCCATGGTGGTAGGGCTTCCGATATGTTTGGGCTAGGTCCCCCGAGGGCCGTAAGAATTCCAATCATTTTGCGCAATCTACATGTGATCCAATAGTTCATAAATCATATTTGATGCTCCTAGCACTAAATCGTTGCCCTAATGCGCATGGGACGTACGTTTTGGGTGGATTGATTTATCCCTTTTAAAAAAAACTTTATTTTACCTTTTTTCACTGGGTCTTTTTTTTGTTCGGCCTTTTTTTTCAAGTTTTGGTTCTATTTTAATTTATCTTTCCTTTGTTTTTAGGGTTTTCTTGATTTTATTGCTTTTATTTTCCCTTTTCATTTAGTTTTTTATTTGTAAATATTTTTATAAGTAGGTATTTTTAAATACATGGTGTACATTTTTTAAATACATAATTAACATTTTTTTTATTGTCCTTCTATTCTTCTATATTCATAAATATAGTTTTGCCTATAAGTTTTTACCAAAATATACAATGAGCATTCATGATATTTGCAAAATATATGATGAATATTTTTACATACACTATGAACATTTCAAAAGTAGGTGATGCACAATTTGAAAATATATGATGACCTTTTTTAAATAGACGATGTAAGTTTTCAAACATAAGACAAACCTTTTCTAAATAAAGGGTGAAAAAAAATCAGTTTTTTTATTTTCCCTAATATACTTTTAACATTTGAAGTTGTTTAAAAAAATTAATACACCCTGCAATCCATATTAATTGTCGCTAATTTAGTACAAAGTCGTACTAAATCAGAGACAATTAATATGGATCGAAGGGAGTAATACATTTGTAACATGTGTTTTTCTAAAAATAAAAATCTAAGATTATTGGGCAACAATTTTAAGAAAAGATTATTGGGTAACACTTTGGCAGGCCGTACAGGGACGCTAGTGGGCGCCATCCCGACTCAACGTTGGATTGGAGGAATTTTAAAGAATAACGCGGGTGCTGTGTGCGCAAGCTGTACCTTACTCTCTTTTTTGAGACAAAGCTGTACCTTACTTATAGCGGGGCTGGATTTCTAAAAATACTTATAGCGGGGCTAAGCACACAATCGCCCATGAGGGCCTTAAATGTGTCGCAGTTGGTACAACCAGTTCGTATTTTAGTAAAAACAAATCATGATAAACATATTTTAGAGTCTTAAAAAAATGTGCCTAGATATAGAAAAATATGTACTTTTATAAAAATGTTCACGTTTTCCTTTAAAAATCATGTAATATTCAAATGTGATCACATACTTTTATTAAAATAGAAGTGTTATTGCATTTTAAAAATTGTATATGTCATTTTAAAAATGTTCATCTGATGTTTAAAATTTCATAGAATTTTAATAGGTGTTTAGATCGAGAATGGCGTTTTGGATCTCAGCCTCCATGGAGGCCAAATTTTTGAAAAAATCAAAATTAAAAAATTTCAGTTTCAAAAAAAATCTGAAAAAATGTATACAAGTAAACAAGGATGTGAGGTGTATTTGTGTAAAATTTCAGGATGAAATACGTTGAAATGTGACCTGTACAAAAAAGACAAATTCATGGTCAGGGAGGATGAATAGTATAATGTGTTAAAATGCCCCAGATTTTTTTTTTTTTTGCACAACCATCATTCAACTCATTTCGTCCTGAAAATTTACACACTTGTGATTATGCCTTCATCTATATTTGTATTTTTTCCTGAATTTTTTGACATGTAAAAATAAGAATTTTCACGAATTTTGAATTTTGCATTTGGAGGCCTCCAAAAGCAATTTCTGGTTCAGATCTTTTAAAAAAATACTAAAGTAGTTTAAAAATTCTTATGTGCTTTAAAAAATATTCATGAGTTTTAACGAGTATTTATGATTTTATTAAAAAGAAAAAAAGATAACATGCAAAGAAAATTAAAAATTGAAAATCAGAAAATAATAAATACTAAAGAGGGAAAAAAAGGAAGACTAATCCAGGTAAGAACGAAGAAAATGCCCGAGCCAGAACTGCTACTGTGTCCAGTCCATAGCAATAGTGCATGGGCGATTGACCCCTAATAAGGACAGAGGAGTTGGGGGCATGCTCATCGCATATATTTTGCCATCATTTTGAACAACCGTGCTTTATGCCCGACCCACAAGCCGAGCAAAAGGAGCCCTAGTTTAGGCCTAGATTAGGTCAGACAACCCGTCAAGATGAGCCAAAAAAAACAAATATCCCATCGCCTTAGTTTTTTTTCTTTTTTGCGAACTCCATCGACTTAGTTTCAAAGTCACTGGACCCCACATTGTACTCACTCGTATATATAATTTCAAACAAGTGGGGTCAGGGGTGTTACTCGCATCGCGGGGGCTCGATGCTGGATAAAGTTGTGTTCATATGTTCGTTTGACAACTTGAGATTACGTCCCGCTGTCATACAAATCCACGTACATTCATGTGACGTCGTTCAGGTATTTTGTGAAACACTATAGAACCCGAGAGCTTAGTTCGAAAAGTTTCAACACGCTATGTCTGGCGTACGTTATAAAACAGTGCAATGGGTATCATACTAGTTTTTGCTGACACTCTCGGAATCACATTACTATTGTTGTATATGTACAAGAGATGATACACATGAGATAGTGCGACTATAGGAAAATTTAAGCAAGGAATTTGAGGTCAAGGGCATGAGCTAACTGAAATATTTCCTAGGCACTGATATTGCAAGGTCACTCAAAGGTATTGTTCTCGCCACAGCGGAAGTACACTTTGGACCTGCTGAGCAACATAGGTAAGCTACTATTCTCAATGTGTATGTAGATGACATAATTGTTACTCCCTCTATAAACTAATATATAAGACATAGAGGGAGTAGACATATGTCTTATATTAGTTTATAGACATAAGTTGGGGGCCACGACGGTCATCGACCTTTGCTCCAGCGACAGCGACGGCGACGGGTCCGACGGCAACGGAGATGGCGACGGAGAGGGCGAGGCCACCGACCCCAAGACCGGCTCGGACTGGGAGAGGTTGATGAACGAGACCGATAGTGAGTACTTTCTTTAGTTTTAGTTTAAATTTCGGTTAATGTTATGTAAAATAGTTTATGCAACTGGTTGAATCGAGTTCGAATCAAATTTCATGAAGTAGTTTGAATCAAATATGTGTATAATTTTTTTTAAGAAATTAAGTTTAGGATTCGGTTAGAAACCACATTTTTTTAGAGGACCAAATATACTCTTCTAAAGGATAAGAGGCCATATACTCCTCGAATTATACGGAATCGGTTAGAGATGCTCTTAATTAACACGGTAATAACACAGTAAAGATTAAGTGCAAGAATCGTAGGTTCACTTGGAGTAATGAGAGACAAAATCCAACTCTAGTAGGCAAAGACAAGTTCTTCTGCACCACTAGCTGGGAGGCAATGTTCCCGGCCTACGGGCTGATGGCGGTGGCGACAGTTAGCTCCGATCACCGCCCCTTGTTGCTGGCGAGCTGCAGGGCCCTGCCTCGTCGCGCTCGTTTCCGTTTTGAATCGTTCTGGCCAAGATTTCCACACTTCCAGGAGACGATGGAGAGGGCATGGCAGAGGCCGGTTGGGCACACCTGTGCGTTCGCCAGGATACGGGTGAAGATGACTAGAGCTGCCCGGGATCTCAAGATCTGGAGCAAGGCGCTCTTCAGCGATGCAAAGGTGCAATTCCATATTGCCACTGAGGTCATTCTCAGGTTGGATGTGGCCCAGGAGAAGAGAATTCTAACAGAGGCAGAGTTTCAGTTACGCAAGCTCCTGAAGATGAGAATTGTGGGACTTGCAGCGATCGAGAGAGCCAGGAAGTTGCAGGCGTCGCGAGTGCTTTGGCTGCGGGCTGGTGACGTGAACACGAAGTTTTTCCATGCAAAGTGCTGCTCCCGCAGAAGAAGGAACTTCATCCACTCCATCCAACACAATGTTCAAATACTCTCAAAGCATGAAGACAAGGCACAAGCAATTGATGTTGCATGAAAAAATACGATCAATTGGGAGCAGCTGCACCTCCCCCGGATCCCAGCAGCCGGCCTCGACAACCCTTTCACTGCGGAGGAGGTTTGGGAGGCCATTCTGCAGACGCCAACAGAGAAATCTCCGGGGCCCGACGGCTTCATTGGCATTTTTTTCAGAAGTTGTTGGCCGATCATTAAGTATGACATCATGGAGGCCTTTCAGCAGTTCTATAACCTCGCCGGTGGGAACCTGGAGCAGTTGAATGCGGTGATGATCGTGCTGTTGCCCAAAAAAGATGGTGCTGAAAGGGTGACGGACTACAGACCAATTAGTCTGATCCACTCTTTTGCAAAGTTGGTCACCAAGGTGCTCTCCATCAGACTAGCGAAGGTTATCCACACGATCATCTCGCCCGCTCAGGCAGCTTTCCTGATAGGAACTACTAAGGATCTCACTGTCTGATTACACGAATATTGTCTAAATTACAAGCTCAGCGAGCCAAATCGGTAGGAAAGGGAAGGGAAGGTAGTTCATAAGCCACCGCCGCCAAGTTCGTGATCCTCTGGATCAACCCTAGCGAAGCCACTAGGGGTCTTAAGTACTTCTTTGTAGCCTGGTGGTTGAGCCGCCCACCCATTCCGGGCCTGTTACCTTAGTGTTGGGATTCCTATCGCGTACAGGCCTGGCCTGCCTCCCTTCCTCGGATGTGCTGGCCTCCGTGTCTTGCCCTGTAGCTGGAGTGTCGCTGACAATCCCCTCTCCTTGAAAAACGGCTTGCCCCCAAGCCGGCGCATCGGGGAAGCATTGCTGAAGGCACCCGAGATCTTCCCATTTGGCCTTGTCTTCTGTAGAGTGCGACCAATGCGTGAGGCCCTGCCGGATCGTCTTGCGCCCGGTGGTCTTGTCGCGTAGGCGGAGAACGCGCAGCGTACCCAAGCTGGGGCACGCGGGAATCGCCGGTGCAGGTCCTCCAAATCCTCCCAGGTAGTGTCGTCGGTGGGCACTCCTGTCCAACGAATCTTGCCTTGGCGGACCATTTTGTTGGCCGCCTTGCGCCAGCGGTACTGAAGTATTTCGAGAGGAACCTGAAAGGCCAACACATCAGTAGGAAAGGTGTTTACTGGCTGCTCCTGTCGAAGGTGTGCCGCCTTGAGTTGCGACACGTGGAATACGGGGTGGACCAGGGAGCCTTCTGGGAGCTGGAGACGGTACGCCACGGCTCCAATCTTGGTTAACACAGTGAAGGGGCCAAAGAACTTGAATGCTAGCTTGTGGCAAGCTCGCTGAGCCACTGAGGTCTGCACATATGGTTGTAACTTCAGGAACACTTTGTCTCCAGGTTGAAACGTGCGATCCGAACGTTTCTTGTCAGCCTGATCTTTCATCCTTTGCTGAGCATGGTGCAAGTGCTGCTTGACCAGATCGAGCATCAACTGTCCTTCTTCCAACCAGGCCCTTACGGCCAACGGCTGGCAATCATCAGTCGTGACCAAACCCAAGGACCGAGGCTCCCTGCCATAGAGGACTGCGAAAGGAGATTTACCCAGGCTAGAATGGGTGCTTGTGTTGTACCAAAACTCCGCCAGGGACATCCACTTGCACCACTTCTTGGGAGACGCTTGAGAGTAGCAGTGGAGGAAGGTCTCGAAGCATTGGTTGACCCTCTCGGTCTGACCATCCGTCTGTGGGTGCCTTGCTGTGCTCAGGAACAGTTCATTGCCAGTGATTTTGAAGAGGTGCAGCCAAAACTTACTTGTGAAGAGAGGATCCCTGTCCGATATGAGGTACCTGGGCATTCCGTGGTGTTTGTAAACATGGTCCATGAACTATTGCGCCACCGTTTGAGCAGTGAATGGATGTACCAGAGGCACAAAGTGGGCGTATTTGGTGAACTTGTCGACCACCACCATAATGCAATTGTGGCGACCCGATGGGGGAAGACCATTGATACGTCCATTTTGCATCATGTTTTGCTACTGTTATTTATAGTGTTTTTAATCAATATAACACTTTTTTGGAGCAATTCTAATGCCTTTTCTCTCTTAATATGCAAGATCTACACAAGGAGGGAGAATGCCGGCAGCTGGAATTCTGGACCTGAAAAAGCTATGTCAGAGATACCTATTATGCACATCTCCAAATGAGCTGAAATTTCACGGAGAATTATTTTGGAATAAATAAAAAATATTGGAATCAAGAAGTACCAGAGGGGGCCACCCAGGTGCCCACGAGGCACCAGGGCGCGCCACACCCCCAGGCGCGCCCTGGTACCTCGTGGGGCCCCTGGCCAGCCTCTGGCCCCCATTTTCTGGTATATAAGTCATTTTGCCCTAGAAAAAATATAGAGAAGACTTTCGGGACGGTGCGCCGCCGTCTCGAGGCGGAACTTGGGCAGGAGCATTTTTGCTCTCCGGCGGAGAGATTCTGCTGGGGAAACTTCCCTCCGGGAGGGGGAAATCGTCGCCATCGACATCAGCAGCGATCCTCTCATCGTGGGAGGACTAATCTTCATCAACATCTTCACCAGCACCATCTCATCTCAAACCCTAGTTCATCTCTTGTATTCAATCTTTGTCTCAAAACCTCAGATTGGTACCTGTGGGTTGCTAGTAGTGTTGATTACATCTTGTAGTTGATGCTAGTTGGTTTATTTGGTGGAAGATTATATGTTCAGATCTATTATGCTATTCAATACCCCTCTGATCTTGGACATGATTATGATTTGTGAGTATTTACTTTTGTTCTTGAGGACATGGGAGAAGTCTTGTCATAAGTAATCATGTGAATTTGGTATTCGTTCGATATTTTGATGATATGTATTTTGTTGATTCCCTTAGTGGTGTTGTGTGAACGTCGACTACATGACACTTCACCATATTTGGGCCTAAGGGAATGCATTGTGGAGTAGTAATTATATGATGGGTTGCTAGAGTGACAGAAGCTTAAACCCTAGTTTATGCGCTATTCCGTAAGGGGCTGATTTGGATCCATATGTTTAATGCTATGGTTAGAGTTATCTTAATTCTTCTTTCGTAGTTGCGGATGGCGAGAGGGGGTAATCATAAGTGGGAGGCTTGTTCAAGTAAGAACAGCACCCAAGCATCGGTCCACCCACATATCAAATTATCAAAGTAGCGAACGCGAATCAAACAAACATGATGAAAGTGACTAGATGAAATTCCCATGTGTCCTCGAGAACGCTTTACTTACTATAAGAGATCGTTCCGGCTTGTACTTTGCTACAAAAAGGATTGGGCCAACTTGCTGCACTCTTTGTTACTATTGCTACTTGTCACTTGTTACAAATTATCTTGCTATCAAACTACTCGTTACCGATAATTTCAGTGCTTGCAGAAATTACCTTGCTGAAAACAGCTTGTCATTTCCTTCTGCTCCTCGTTGGGTTTGAAACTCTTACTTATCGAAAGGACTACGATTGATCCCCTATACTTGTGGGTCATCAAAACTCTTTTCTGGCGCCATTGCCGGGGAGTGAAGCGCCTTTGGTGAGTGGAATTTGGTAAGGAAACATTTATATTACATGCTGAAATTTACTGTCAGTTGTCACTATGGAAAGTAATCCTTTGAGGGGTTTGTTCGGGGTATCTTCACCTCGACCGGAAACACAAATAGTTGCTCCTCAACCTACTACACCTACTGAAAATATTTATTATGAGATTCCTCCGGGTATGATAGAGAAACTGCTAGTTAATCCTTATGCAGGAGATGGAACGGTACATCCTAATATGCACTTGATCTATGTGGATGAAATTTGTGGATTGTTTAAGCTTGCAGGTTTATCCGGAGATGGAGTTAAGAAGAAAGTATTCCCTTTATTTTTGGAGGGAAAGGCATTAATGTGGTATAGGCTATGTGATGATACTGATAAATGGGACTGGAACCGATTGAAACTAGAATTCCATCAGAAATTTTATCCTATGCATTTGGTTCATCGTGATCGGAATTATATATATAATTTTTGGCCTCGTGAAGGAGAAAGCATCGCTCAAGCTTGGGGGAGGCTTAAGTACATGATGTACACATGCCCCAATCATGAGCTCTGAAAAGAAATTATCTTACAGAATTTTTATGCTCGGCTTTCTCATGATAATCGAACTACGCTCGATTCTTCTTCGGCTGGCTCCTTTATGAAGAAAACTATTGAATTCAGATGGGTCTTCTGGAAAGAATTAAACGCAACTCTGAAGATTGGGAACTCGACAAAGGTAATGAGTCAGCTATAATACTTGAGTTCGATTGTGTTAAATCTTTTATGGCCACTGATGCTTTTCATAAGTTTAGCACTAAATATGGACTTGACTCTGAGATAGTTGCTTCCTTTTGTGAATCATTTGCTACTCATGTTGATCTCCCTAAGGAGAAGTGGTTTAAATATCATCCCCCTGTTAAATAAAAGATTGAGGAACCCGTTAGTGTTAAAGAAGAAACAATTGTTCACCATGTTGATCCAGTTGTGCCTACTGCTTATATTGAGAAATCACCTTTTCCTGCTAGGATTAAGGAACATGCTAAAGCTTCAACTGTGGTTAACAAAAGTAATATTAGAGCAACTAGACCCTCTAAACAAATTAAAGTTGAACCTGATGTTGCTATGGTTAAAGATCTCTTAGTCGATAATATAGATGGGCATGTTATTTACTTTTGTGAGGAGGCCGCTAGAATTGCTAAACCTGTTAGAAATGAACGAGATAAGTTAGACAAGAACAAGCCCGTAGTTGGTATGCCTGTTGTTTCTGTTAAGATTGGAGATCATTGCTATCATCGTTTGTGTGATATGCGTGCTAGTGTGAGTGCTATTCCATTTTCTTTATATCAAGAAGTAATGCATGAAATTGCACCTATTGAGATTGAAGATATTGATGTTACTATTAAGCTTGCAAATAGAGATACTATTACACCACTTGGGATTGTTAGAGATGTTGAAGTCTTGTGTGGCAAAATCAAATACCCTACTGATTTCTTAGTACTTGGCTCACAACAAGATAACTTTTGTCCCATTGTATTTGGTAGACCTTTCTTGAATACTGTTAATGCTGAAATTGATTGTGTTAAAGAAAAGGTTCGAGTTAAGTTTGGTGATATATCTCATGAGTTTAATTTCTCCAAGTTTCGTAGACAACCTCATGATAAAGAATTGCCTGGTAAAGATGAAATTATTGGTCTTGCTTCTATTGCCATACCTCCTACTGATCCGTTAGAACAATATTTGCTAGACCATGAAAACGATATGCATATGAATGAAAGAAATGAAATAGATAAGATGCTCTTTGATCAACCACCTATCCTTAAACATAATTTGCCTGTTGAAACTCTTGGAGGCCCTCCACTGCCTAAAGGTGATCCTGTATTTGAATTGAAGCAATTGCCTGATACATTGAAATATGCTTATCTTGATGAAAAGAAGATATATCATGTTATTATTAGTGCTAACCTTTCAGCTCATAAAGAAAAGAGATTACTAAAAACTCTAAGGAAGCACCGAGCTGCTATTGGATATACTCTTGATTATCTTAAGGGCATTCGTCCCACTCTATGTCAGCACAAAATTAATATAGAGCCTGATGCTAAACCAGTTGTCGACCACCAACGACGATTAAATCCTAAGATGAAAGAGGTGGTAAGAACCGAAATATTAAAACTTCTGGAAGTAGGTATAATCTATCCCATAGCTGAAAGTAGATGGGTAAGTCCCGTTCATTGTGTCCCTAAGAAAGGAGGTATTACCATTGTTCCTAATGATAAAAATGAACTCATTCCACAAAGAATTGTAACTGGTTACATGATGGTAATTGATTTTAGAAAATTAAACAAAGCTACTAGAAAAGATCATTACCCCTTACCTTTTATTGATCAAATGTTAGAAAGATTGTCTAAGCATACACACTTTTGTTTCCTAGATGGTTATTCTGGTTTTTCTCAAATACCTGTATCACAACCCGATCAAGAGAAAACCACCTTCACTTGTCCTTTTGGAACTTATGCTTATAGACGTATGCCTTTTGGTTTATGCAATGCACCTTCTACCTTTCAAAGATATATGACTGCTATATTCTCTGACTTTTGTGAAAAGATTGTTGAGGTTTTCATGGATGATTTTTCCGTTTACGGAACTTCTTTTGATGATTGTTTAAGCAACCTTGATCGAGTTTTGCAGAGATGTGAAGAAACTAATCTTGTCTTGAATTGGGAGAAGTGCCACTTTATGGTGAATGAAGGCATTGTCTTGGGGCATAAAATTTCTGAAAGAGGTATTGAAGTTGATAAAGCTAAGGTTGATGCTATTGAGAAAATGCCATGTCCTAAAGATATTAAAGGTATAAGAAGTTTCCATGGTCATGCTGGTTTCTATAGGAGATTTATTAAAGACTGCACTAAAATTTCTAGGCCTCTTACCAATCTTTTGCAAAAAGATGTTCCATTTGTTTTTGATGATGATTGTCTAGAAGCCTTTGAAACACTTAAGAAAGCCTTAACCACTGCACCTATTGTCCAACCACCTGATTGGAACTTGCCTTTTGAAATTATGTGTGATGCTGGTGATTATGCTGTTGGTGTTGTTCTAGGACAGAGGGTTGATAAGAAATTAAATGTTATCCATTATGCTAGTAAAACTCTAGACAGTGCCCAAAGAAATTATGCTACTACTGAAAAAGAATTTCTAGCAGTTGTGTTTGCATGTGATAAATTCAGATCTTACATAGTTGATTCTAAAGTAACTGTTCACACCGATCATGCTGCTATTAAATATCTTATGGAAAAGAAAGATGCTAAACCTAGACTCATTAGGTGGGTTTTATTGCTACAAGAATTTGACTTGCATATTACTGATAGGAAGGGAGCTGAGAATCCCGTAGCAGATAATTTGTCTAGAATGGAAAATGTTCTTGATGACCCACAACCTATTAATGATGATTTTTCTGATGAACAATTAGCTGTCATAAATGCTTCTCGTACTACTCCATGGTATGCGGACTATGCTAATTACATTGTTGCTAAATACATACCACCTAGTTTCACGTACCAACAAAAGAAAAAGTTCTTCTTTGATTTAAGACATTACTTTTGGGATGACCCACATCTTTATAAAGAAGGGGTAGATGGTATTATTAGACGTTGTATACCTGGGCATGAACAGGAACAAATCCTACGGAATTGTCATTCCGAGGCCTACGGAGGACACCATGCGGGAGAGAGAACTGCACACAAGGTATTACAATCTGGTTTTTATTGGCCTACTCTTTTCAAGGATGCTCGTAAGTTTGTCCTATCGTGTGATGACTGTCAAAGAATTGGTAATGTTGGTAGACGTCAAGAAATGCCTATGAATTATTCACTTGTTGTTGAACCATTTGATGTTTGGGGATTTGATTATATGGGACCTTTTCCTAAATCCAATGGGTATACTCATATTTTAGTTGCTGTTGATTACATTACTAAGTGGGTAGAAGCTATTCCAACTAGTAGTGCTGATCATAACACTTCTATTAAAATGCTTAAAGAAGTTATTTTCCCGAGGTTTGGAGTCCCTAGATATTTGATGACTGATGGTGGTTCACATTTTATTCATGGTGCATTCCGTAAATTACTTGCTAAATATGATGTCAACCATAGAATTGCATCTCCTTATCACCCTCAAACTAGTGGTCAAGTAGAATTGAGTAATAGAGAAATAAAATTAATTTTGCAAACAACCGTCAATAGATCTAGAAAGAATTGGTCTAAGAAACTTGACGATGCATTATGGGCTTATAGAACTGCTTATAAAAACCCTATGTGTATGTCTCCTTATAAAATGGTTTATGGAAAAGCATGTCATTTACCTCTTGAGTTAGAACATAAAGCATATTGGGCAATTAAAGAACTAAATTATGATTTTAAACTTGCCGGTGAAAAGAGGTTATTTGATATTAGCTCATTAGATGAATGGAGAACCCAAGCTTATGAAAATGCCAAATTATTTAAAGAAAAAGTTAAAAGATGGCATGATAGAAGAATTCAAAAACGGGAATTTAAAGTAGGTGAGCAAGTTCTATTGTACAATTCTCGTTTGAGATTCTTTGCAGGGAAACTCCTCTCCAAATTGGAAGGACCGTATATCATCGAAGAAGTTTATCGCTCCGGAGCCATCAAAATAAATAACTCCTAAGGCACTAATCCGAGAGTGGTGAATGGGCAAAGAATTAAGCACTATATTTCAGGTACTCCCATTAATGTTGAAACTACTATTATTGAAACAATTACACCGGAGGAATACATAAGAGAGACCTTCCGGAACACTCCAGAACCCTGAAAAGGAAGAGGTATGTGATACGGTAAGTAAACCGACTCCAAAAATTCCATAAAAATACTTTCTGTCAGTTTTGGAATATTAGAAAAAATACAAAAATAAGAAACAACCGAGGGGACCCACCTGGTGCCCACGAGGCACCAAGGCGTGCCACCCCCCCCCCCCCCCCCGGCGCGCCCTGGTGGCTCGTGGGCCCCACGTGAGCCTTCCCGACTCCGTTTTCTTCTGGATTACTTGTTTTGCAAGATAAAAAAATCTTTATATATACTCCCAGATGTTTTGACCACCGTATCGCAGAAATCTCCTCTGTTCTTGTTTCGTGCTATTTTTCTGACATATCTAGATCGCTATGGCCCCATCAAGCTCTTCCAAGGACAAGTTCTACGAGATGGTCATCAACCCCTACCTACCGGAGGTGATGAAACACCCTCAAGCCATTAAGATGCGTGAGGGGGTGCTTCACATCCGGGATGTTCAAGGACCCAAGAAGACCGGGAGCGTGGAGTCCAGGCTCGAAGCAGTGGAGCAGGAGATCTTCAAGTGCCAAGGGATGGTAGAACGTGGACTGAGCGCCAACCACTCCATGATCACAAGGTGGAGGGCCAATCAATGGGGGACATCATCTTCAAGCTCAATGAACGGATCGATTATCTCCAAGGCCAAATCTATGATCTTCAAAACCAAAATTATGAGTATGAGGCAAGATTCAAAGGTATGAGTTTAGCTGCAAGTTTCAGGACTCCAGAGACTCGTTCATATTTTTATGATGGGGAACCTATTCCATGGAAGCCGGAGGACAAGCCCATCACTTCATCACCACCACCATCACCGAAGAAGGAGACTTGAGCACATGGGTATGGGCACTCCCCTTGGCTTGTGCCAAGCTTGGGGGGAGGTGCCCCGGTATCGTATCACCATCACTTTTATTATCTTTACCTATTTTTAGTTCAATCCTTAGTTATTTCGTGATCTAGTTGAATAAAATTTTAGTATGATCTATTTTCGAGTGTTAGCTTCGTGATCTATCTATCTATGTAATCGAGTTGAGAGTTATATAATAAAGAGTAGTTTGAGTTTTTGCTTCTTTATTTTCATGTTCCAATTCTAGCAATGAAAATAATGAAAAATATCATATGCTAATCTTATGGAAAGTAATGACATTACATAAAGAAAAGTATAAGTGGTAAGAGCCGCTAAATTAAATTCTCTTTTAGGCGAAGGAAGTATGACCGCTTTACCAATAGTTGAGACTCAATCTGGAGACGTTTCCGCCTATATTCCTACTAATGTAATCTCCATTACAGATGGACAAATATTCTTATCTGCGGATCTATTCAATGCCGGAATTCGACCCGCTATTAATGTGGGTATTTCTGTTTCCAGAGTAGGAAGTCAATGATGCAATTCATGAAAGAATTAATAAGGGAAGAGAAGATTCACATGCAAATATACTATCTTGGACATCTTTTATGATTATGAGCCCCCATTAAGTATTTTATGCCAAATTGTTAACATTGGACAAGGAAGACAACGTAATGAATTATGTTCGTTCATATTCACATAGAAGTTATATTGTTATAGATCCTCCAACATGTGGTGCTTGCCCAATATTTTTGCTAGCCAAAAATCCGCACCAAGTAGAGATACTACTTGTGCATCCAAAACCTTTAAACCCAGTTTCATGTCATGAGAGTCCACTATATCTACCTATGGATTGAATAAGACCCTCCAAGTAAGTTGTCATCGGTGCAAAAAGCAATAAAAATTGCCTCTAAATATGTCTAAACTTTTATTGTAAGGGAAATAAGCTTTGTACGAACTTGTGATGGTAAAGAAATAAAAGAGACAGACTGCATAATAAAGGTTGCTATCACAAGGGGCAATATAAAGTGACGTTTCTTTGCATTAAGAGCTCTTGCATCCAACAACAAAAAGTGCATGACAACCTCTGCTTCCCTCTGCGAAGGGCCTATCCTTTACTTTTATGTATTTACTTTTTATGCAAGAGTCAATAGTGTTCTCCTCTATTTCCTTTTTATTTTTCTATTTTGTAAGCATCATGTGGTGGGGAAAGATCTAGGCATACATATCCAGCTGGATATGAGTGATCATGAGTTATTATTGTTGACATCACCCTTGAGGTGAATAAGTTGGGAGGCGAACTCACAAGCCCCTATCTTTTGTGTCTGGCTGAAACTTTTTGCTCCATATATATGTCGTGAGTGTTAGCAATCATAGAAGACTAAATGATGGTTGAGTATGTGGACTTGCTGAATAGCTCCGACATGAGACCCTTCCTGAAAATATGATGAATTGCAATTGCATTGTTGACTGAGAACATAGTTTGTTAGTTTTCAAGAAAGTTTATGCCTTATACTCGATTGTTGTGATGAATTATTACTTGCTCATGAGAAGTTTATGATAATAAATATTGCTGTTATAATAATGATCATGATGCTACTATGTCCGTATTTTGTTTTTATCGACACCTCTCTCTCTCTCTCTCTAAACATGTGGACATGATTATCGATATCGGCTTTCGCTTGAGGACAAGCGAGGTCTAAGCTTGGGGGAGTTGATACGTCCATTTTGCATCATGTTTTGCTACTGTTATTTATAGTGTTTTTAATCAATATAACACTTTTTGGAGCAATTCTAATGCATTTTCTCTCTTAATATGCAAGATCTACACAAGGAGGGAGAATGCCGGCAGCTAGAATTTTGGACCTGAAAAAGCTATGTCAGAGATACCTATTCTGCACAACTCCAAATGAGCTAAAATTTCACGGAGAATTATTTTGGAATAAATAAAAAATATTGGAATCAAGAATTACCAGAGGGGGCCACCCAAGTGCCCACGAGGCACCAGGGCGCGCCACCCCCCAGGCGCGCCCTGGTACCTCGTGGGGCCCCTGGCCCCCATTTTCTGGTATATAAGTCATTTTTCCCTAGAAAAAATATAGAGAAGACTTTCGGGATGGTGCGCCGCCGTCTCGAGGCGGAACTTGGGCAGGAGCACTTTTGCTCTCCAGCGGAGAGATTCTGCCGGGGAAACTTCCCTCTGGGAGGGGGAAATCGTCGCCATCGACATCACCAGTGATCCTCTCATCGTGGGAGGATTAATCTTCATCAACATCTTCACCAGCACCATCTCATCTCAAACCCTAGTTCATCTCTTGTATTCAATCTTTGTCTCAAAACCTCAGATTGGTACCTGTGGGTTGCTAGTAGTGTTGATTACATCTTGTAGTTGATGCTAGTTGGTTTATTTGGTGGAAGATTATATGTTTAGATCTATTGTACTATTCAAAACCCCTCTGATCTTGGACATGATTATGATTTGTGAGTAGTTACTTTTGTTCTTGAGGACATGGGAGAAGTCTTGTCATAAGTAATCATGTGAATTTGGTATTCGTTCGATATTTTGATGATATGTATGTTGTTGATTCCCTTAGTGGTGTTGTGTGAACGTCGACTACATGACACTTCACCATCTTTGGGCCTAAGGGAATGCATTGTGGAGTAGTAATTAGATGATGGGTTGCTAGAGTGACAAAAGCTTAAACCCTAGTTTATACGCTATTCCGTAAGGGGCTGGTTTGGATCCATATGTTTAATGCTATGGTTAGAGTTATCTTAATTCTTCTTTCGTAGGTGCGGATGCTTGCGAGAGGGGGTAATCATAAGTGGGAGGCTTGTTCAAGTAAGAACAGCACCCAAGCACCGGTCCACCCACATATCAAATTTTCAAAGTAGCGAACGCGAATCAAACAAACATGATGAAAGTGACTAGATGAAATTCCCATGTGTCCTCGAGAACGCTTTACTTACTATAAGAGATCGTTTTGGCTTGTCCTTTGCTACAAAAAGGATTGGGCCAACTTGTTGCACTTTGTTACTATTGCTACTGGTCACTTGTTACAAATTATCTTGCTATCAAACTACTCGTTACCAATATTTTCAGTGCTTGCAGAAATTACCTTGCTGAAAACCGCTTGTCATTTCCTTCTGCTCCTCGTTGGGTTCGACACTCTTACTTATCGAAAACACTACGATTGATCCCCTATACTTGTGGGTCATTAACCATCGATGAAGTCCATGGTGGCCATCTCCTAGGGCTGGCTTGGAATGGGTATCCGTTGGAGCAATCCTGGGTACCATGCTCTGCCCGGCTTGGCTTGCTGGCATATCGTGCACGTGCACACGTATTCTCGAACAGCACGACGCATGCCGGGCCAGGAGAAATGATGCTTGATATGAGCCAATGTGACTGGGAAACCCGAGTGTCCTCCAGTTGCAGCATCATGCAAAGCTGAGGTAATCTTAAGCTGCAGCTCTGTGTTATGCCCCAGCCACACCTTGCCCATGTAATGCAACACCCCCTGCTGTAAGGAAAAAGGACCCTGCTGTCCCTCGCTGGCCACATCGGCCACTAGCTTCTGACACTAAGGATCCGAGGCGTAGCCCTTCTGCAGTTCTTCGAGCCACAATGCCTTGCATTCAGTGATGGTTGCCACTTCCTCCGACGGTTCATGAGCTCGTCTAGATAATGTGTCGGCTGCTTTGTTGTCTTCCCCTTTCTTGTAACATATTTTGTACTGGAGACCCAACAACTTGGTAAAAGCCTTGTGCTGCCAAACCGTGGAGAGGCGCTGCTCCTCTAAATGTATCAAACTCTTCTGGTCAATGCGGATCTCGAACTCAGCAACTTGCAGATAAGAGCGCCATTGGTCCACGGCATGCAGTATGGCCATGCATTCCTTCTCATAAGTGGATAAACCAGCTGACTTGGGGCCCAATGCTTTGCTCAAATAGGCAATTGGGTGTCCGTTTTGCTGCAACACAGCCCCGATGCCCTTGTCACATGCGTTCGTCTCTACCACGAGGGGCCTTGCAAAGTTGGGTAAGGCCAGCACCGGAGCGGTGATCAATGCTTCCTTGAGAGCATCGAATGCCCTTTGAGTGTTAGCTGTCCAGACAAATAGGATCCCCTTGCGCAAAAGTTGAGTCAAGGGTCGACAAATCATGCCAGAGTGTCGGACGAACTTGCGGTAGTACCCTGCGAGCCCGTGGAATCCACGCAACTCTTTGACAAAAACCGGGGTTGGCCAGTTACGGACTGCTTCGATCTTGTCTTGCTCGGTCGCCACTCCCTCGGCACTAATGTTGTAGCCCAAGTATGAAATTTGCTGTTGCGCGAAGAGGCATTTGGATTCTTTTACTTGCCACTGATCCTTCTTAAGCAGCCCCAAAACCTGATCCAGATGCTGCAAATGGTCCTCCAAGGTTGCACTAAACACCAAGATATCATCAAAAAGACCAGAGCACACACTCGTAGGACCAGGGATAGTGTGACGTTCATCGCTCCCTGGAGGGTGCATGGTGCATACGCGAGTCCAAACGACATCACCTTGTATTTGTAGTGGCCGATGTGTGTTTGAAATGCTGTTTTTGGTGCCTCTCCTTCCGCCAGCCGGATTTGATGATAGCCCGCACGGAGGTCCAGTTTGGAGAACCAGCGCGCGCTGGACAACTCGTCAAGCAGCTCGTCAATCACCGGCAAGGGGTACTTGGTCTTGCATGTCAACGCATTAAGTCTTCGATAGTCCACACACAGGCGCCACGTGAGATCTTTCTTCCTGACCAACACGACTGGGGAAGAGAAGGGGCTATGGCTCAATTGGATGATTCCTTTTTTCAGAAGCTCTGCAACTTGGTTCTTCGATTTCAGTCTTGAGTGCTGGGGGGTACCGATATGGGCGAGTCGCAAAGGGTTGCACTCCCGGCATTAGTGGAATGCGGTGGTCGCAAGCTCGCGTGGGCGGCATGGCCTAGGGCTCAGCAAACACCTCCCTATAGCGATCGAGCCGGTCCTTGACTTGTGGTGGCAGCATCCGCTGCTCCGGTGTATCCAATTGATACATATGCAGGATTAGGAGGCTTGCGTTATCTTTGCAGAGAGCTTGCATTTGCACTGTCGACGTCGGTGAGCAGTGAGGTTCCCTGTTGGGAAGGCCTTGCAACCTGACTGTGCATCCTTGTTGCTGGAATTCAATGCGGCGCCCCACCCAGTCCACTCTCATAGGACGGTGGCGTTCCAACCAATCCATTCCGAGGATGATATCATAGCTTCCCAATTGCAGGACCTTCAAGCTGCTGCAAAATTGTTGGCCTTGGCTCCACCATGTGCAGTCCGACACTTCATGAGTACACAACAGCTCGCCCCCATCCACCACTTTAACTCGGAGACGTCGTGCGAGAGGAGTGGCCTTGATTTCACTCTTAATCAAATCTTGCTTGATGAACGAAGAAGAGCTTCCTGAGTCGATGAGCACAAGGACCTGGTGCTCACTGATCCATCCTTGCAACTGTAATGCCTTGGGCGATGCTGTACCGTCCAAGGCGTGGCAAGAAATTTCTGCGTAGTTCGCCGCATCGTCATCTTGCTGCTCGTCGTCCGTTGGCGTGGTACTGTCCTTTGTATCCAACATCTGCAACAGTTCTTTGATGACGTGGAGAGGCACGGAGGCGGGGCAGTGGTGGTCCCACCCCCAGCGTTCCCCGCACGTGAAGCACAACCCCTTCGCACGTTGATACGTCTCCAACGTATCTATAATTTATGAAGTATTCATGCCATGTTTATAACAATTTTATATGGTTTTGGTTTGATTTGATTAGAACTAACCCGAACTGACGCTGTTTTCAGCAGAACTACCGTGGTGTTGTTTTTTATGCAGAAATAAAAGTTCTCGGAATTGGACGAAACTTTTTGACGATTTTTTTTGGGACCAAAAGAGACCCCCGAAGCTTCGTGGAAGGACCAGAAGCCTCACGAGGAGGTTACAAGGCAACACGGCACACCCTGGGGAGGGTCGTGTGCTGTTACCTTGTGGGCCTGTCGTAGCTCCTTTTTGCGTGATTCCAACACTGGAAAATCCTATAAATAGAGAAACCCCCAGAAATAAACCTAGAACTTCGAAGCCGCCGCCACAAGCCCTTGTACCAAAGAAATACCATCTGGAGACCTATTCCAGCACCCTGTCGGAGGGGGAAATCATCACCAGAGGCCATCTTCATCATCCCGGCGGTCTCCATGACGAGGCGGGAGTAGTTCACCCCGGGGCTGAGGGTATGTACCAGTAGCTATGTGTTTGATCTCTCTCTCTCTCTCTCTCTCTTGTGTTCTTGATTTGGCACGATCTTGATGTACCGCGAGCTTTGTTAATATAGTTGGATCATATGGTGTTTCTTCCCTCTCTATCTTCTTGTGATGAATTGAGTCTTTCCCTTTGAGGTTTCGTTCTTGTCGGATTGAATATTTCAGATTTGAGAACACTTGATATATGTCTTGCATGTGGATACCCGTGGTGACAATGGGGTATTCTATTGATTCACTTGATGTATGTTTTGGTGATCAACTCGCGGATTCCCGTGACCTTGGGGTGATCTAGGCATAGGGGTTGGTTGCACGTTTTCATCTTCTTTTCTCTGATAGAAACTTTGGGGGTACTCTTTGAGGTTCTTTGTGTGGATTGAATATTATGAATCTAAAGTTGTTTGATGCATATCGAATAATCAACTCGTGGATACTTGTGGTGACATTGGAGTATCTAGGTGACATTAGAGTTGGTTGATGCGTATCATATGGTGTTATTTTAGTACGAACTCTAGGGCTGTTTGTGACACTTATAGGGATGCCTCAATAGATTGATCGGAAAGGATAACTTTGAGGTGGTTTCGTACCCTACAACAATTTCATCTTATGTGCTCCGCTAATAGGAACTTTGGAGTGATTCTTTGTCGCACGTTGAGGAATTGTTATATGATTCAATTATGTTAGCACTGTTGAGAGATTGCACTAGTGAAAGTATGAAACCTAGGCCTTGTTTTCAAGCATTGCAATACCATTTGTGCTCCATTTTATCACTTGCTACCTTGCTGTTTTTACAGTTTCAGATTACAAAAACCTATATCTACTATCCATACTACACTTGTATCACCATCTCTTCGCCGAACTAGTGCACCTATACAATTTACCATTGTATTGGGTGTGTTGGGGACACAAGAGATTTCTTGTATTTGATTGTAGGATTGTTTGAGAGAGACCATCTTCATCCTACGCCTCCCACGGATTGATAAACCTTAGGTCATCCACTTGAGGGAAATTTGCTACTGTCCTACAAAACTCTGCACTTGGAGGCCCAACAATATCTACAAGAATAAAAGTTGCGTAGTAGACATCAAGCTCTTTTCTGGCGCCGTTGCCGGGGAGGTGAGTGCTTGAAGGTATATCTTTAGATCTTGCAATTGAATCTTTTAGTTTCTTGTTTTATCACTAGTTTGGTTTTATAAAAGAAAACTAAAAAAAAGGAATTGAGGTTGCCTCAAATGCTTTATCTTAAAATGTCTTTCTTGAAAATAAGGATTTTGATAATTGTGCTCAATTGTTAGAGGAAGAATTTAATAAAATGTTTTATGTGAGTCCTTTGAATGATGAGCATGATTGCAATGTTGTTAGTATGCTTTCTGTTAGGGCATATTTCTCTCTAATGCTTTTGGTGATTGATGACAATGCGTTTGCGGACTAACCGTGTGCTTTGAGCATTTCAGATTTTATTAGGTGGCACGAGACGGTTTGTTCCCCTCGATGGTAAAGAGTGAAGACGGTGTTTTTCCGACGATTTCTTTTTGGTGGATTTGAGTCGTAGGAAACCCGTACTATTAAGACGGGGTCCGCTTTGGAAGGTATGGGTGGAATCAACATGTACACAACCCATTTGCACCCACATAACCTTCCCGCAACATGGAGCATCCCTCTGTTATCTTTGGGCAATTTGAATGCACCCAAGCGGTAGTACCGCTCGGTACCACGGTAGTACCGCTTAGAGCGGTACTTCCGCTGTGGTCTACCGCAGCACTACCGCTTGGAGAAACCCCTCTCTGGTGTTGTTTTCCGCTAAGCGGTAGTAGAGCGGTAGTCGAGCGGTAGTACCGCTTGGTGTGGTACTACCGGCCCCTACTACCGTTGCCACTACCGCCCTTGTGTGAGGTGGTGTGCTCGGTTCGGTTGCCCATTTCTCTTAAGCGATAGTGGGGCGGTAGTAGAGCGGTAGTACCGCTTGTTGCGGTACTGCCGTTCCAGTACTACCCCACTACCTCGGTTTCCTCTGTCCTGCGATATCTTAAGCGGTAGTACCGCTGAGTTGAGCGGTAGTACTGCTTGGTGCGGTTCTACCGCTCCAGTTCTCTGTTGCTCGCGTTGGACAGACGGGAACTACCGCCCAAGCGGTAGTACCGCTCCTCAGAGTGGTAGTACCGCTTGTGTGCGGGCTGTGGGCAGATAACGGTTGAATTTTCCCCTCCTATAAATAGGGGGTCTTCTTCTCCAAGTAGACTGACCTCTTTCCTCTCTTTGCTCCATTGTTGCCCCAAAGCTCAAAAGTGCCCGATCTCTCTCCCTAGCCAATAGACCTTGTTGATTTGCTAGGGTTTGGAGGAGAGGGCCCCGATCTACACTTCCACCAAGAGATATTTGATTCCCCCCACTAATCCCTTGCGGATCTTGTTACTCTTGGGTGTTTGAGCACCCTAGACGGTTGAGGTCACCTCGGAGCCACATTCCATTGTGGTGAAGCTCCGTGGTTGTGTTGGGAGCCTCCAATTAAGTTGTGGAGATTGCCCCAACCTTGTTTGTAAAGGTTCGGTTGCCGCCTTCAAGGGCACCACTAGTGGAATCACGGCACCTCGCATTGTGTGAAGGGGTGAGGAGAATACGGTGGCCTTAGTGGCTTCTTGGGGAGCATTGTGCCTCCACACCGCTCCAACGGAGACGTACTTCCTCTCAAAGGGAAGGAACTTCGGTAACACATCCTCGTCTTCACCGACTCCACTTGTGGTTATCTCTTACCTTTACATTGTGCTTGATTCACTTGTATTGTATCCTTTACTTACTTGAGTTGTGTTTGTTAGCATCATATAGCTTGCTCACCTAGTTGCACATCTAGACAACCTATTTTGTTGCTAACCCTAATTTGTTAAGAAAAGCTAAAAATTGGTAGTTGCCTATTCACCCCCCCCCCCTCTAGTCAACCATATCGATCCTTTCAATTGGTATCAGAGCCTCGTCTCTTTATTAAGGGTTTCACCACCCGAAGAGTATGGTTGACGACGGGGAACGGGTTGAGGAAGTGCCCGAGGCTGTGGAGATGAACACGGTCACCCGAGACGTCTTAAACGAAGCTATGGCTTCACTTAAGACGTCTATGACGGCCGAGGTCAAGTCCATGCTTAAAGAACTCCTTGAGGGGTTGAAGTCCACTCCCGATCCGTTGCTTGTGGTTAATCCCACCGCACCGGCATCGGAGGTCAATTCCGGCAAGGAAGCGGCTAAAGACTCTCAAACATCTTCCCCTCATGGTAAGAATGGGACGGGAACGCACGCCTCGGTTCCCCCTCCCCCGGTCTATGGAGGACCGGTCCCCTCACCTCATATAAACAATCATGGTCCTCCTCCTAAGCTTGATTTGACTAACTTCGCTAATTGGGTGTTTCGTATTAAGTCTCATTTGAATTATAGCTCAACACAACTTTAGAGAATCATTGAACAAGGCTATTATCCGCATGACCCAAGCAACTTGTCCCCAAGAGAAGAAGTGGACAACCAACTCAACGCATCCGCCTTGTTCATTCTTCAAGCCGCCATGCCTCCCGAAGAGCTTCCTCATTTGCGCCCATTCACTCTTGCCAAAGATGCATGGGAGCATATCAATTCATTGTACAAGGGAAGCTCGAGCATTCAACGCTCCAACTTTGAGGTTATTCTTGATGAGGCCGATGAGTTTGTTATGAATGAAGATGAAGATCCTCGTGAGCTTTACCGGAGATTGACTACTCTTGCGGTCTCACTCCGAGATCACGGGAGCAAGGACACGGATGACAATTGGATCAAGCGCAAATTTCTCAAGGCCATTATGCCTTACAACAAGAGCATGTCCTCCGTGATTCGTCAAAGACCGGACTTCCACACCTTGTCCTCTAGTGATGTGTTGGATGAGTTTATTGCTATGAACATTTTGAACAAGACCGCCGACAACGCACTTGCTTGTGTTCAACGCTCAAAGAAGCCCAACCTTGCTTTGAAGGCCAAGGTAGTTCATGAAGAGGAAGAAGAAAATGAAGATTGTGAGGATGAAGATTGCCCCGAAGACACCAAATATGCATACCACGAGCACATGGCTCTTGCATCAAGACAATTTTGGGGCAACAAAAGAAACTCGAAGCCCAACTTTTCAAGAAACAAGACTAATGGCTCTAAAGGCAAAAGTCAACGTGTGAGGACTTGCTACAACTGTGGTAATGTGAGTCACTTCGTCGCCGATTGCCCGTATGAGAATAGGGAGGAAAATGGTGGCAAGCTCATACGTAAAGACAAGGGCAAGTCCTTCCCAAGCAAGAACAAGTTCAACAAGAAGGTGCCTCAAAAGAGTTTGGTGGTGCAAGAAGAGTATGACTCCGATGATGATGAAGATGCAAATGGTGCAGGGGTTGCTACGGCCTCCGTCGCCATCGCCACCTCTCCATCACCAAAGGTGTCCCTCTTCGACTCCCCCAACGATAACTCCATCACCACCCACAAGTGCCTCATGGCCAAGGCCACCAACAAGGTAACCTGCAACATCAAAACTAGCATTTCTTCCACTCCTTCTTTGATGAATTGTGTGGAAGAAAGTGAGGAGGCAAAGGTGGAGGAAAATGAATTTGACAAGTTCATGGCCAAGCTCAAAGGTGAGACCAAGAAGCACTTTGTGGCTCTCTTGGAACAATTAGGTGAGGCAAATGAAATCATAGATTCTCATGAAGAGACAATCTCTAAGTTGGAAGGGCATAGTAGAGATTATGCCGATGAGATTGCCGATCTTTCTATTGCTCTTGAGGAAGAGCAAGGTCATAGAGTGGCTCTTGAGGAGACACACAATCTAGATCTTGCTAAATTAAAGAAAGATCGTGATCATGCTCAAGTTCTTGCTAATATGCTTAAAAATGAGAAGGCTGAACTTGGGGTTGGCCATGCTAGACTCGAAGAGGAGTTTGACTTACTTGACAAGGCTCACAAGGCCTTGAAAAGTGCTCATGCTACACTCAAGGAGTCTCATGATCAACTCCAAGTGAAGCTAACTAAAGAAATTGCCACTTGTCCTCCTTTTGTTCTAATTGATAATGCTCGTGCAACTAACCCTTGTTGTGAGCATGCACATCTTGTTGAGGAGAATGCCAAGTTGAAAGAGCAACTCGAGAAAGGCCTTGTGTCGTGCATACAAGGTGAGAAAAACCTCAACGAACTTTTGAGCAATCAAAAGGAAGTTGTGGCCAAGGAGGGACTTGGATTTGCACCCAAGTCGAAGAAGAAGAAGTCAAACAAGAAAAACAAGACCAAGCAAGCTCTCCCTCTCAAAGATACATTTGTGAAAGAGGGAGAGGGTGCTCCTAAGAAGAAGAAGAACGAGGCGGTGGGTGGTAATGTCAAAAGGGGCAAGACCACCCATCCCAACAAAGCCGGCAATTTTAACCCTTCTTATGTTTTATGCCGTGCTAGTGATGGGCATGTTTATGCCAAATTTGTTGGTTCTTCTTATGAGTACATTGAATGGTCTATTTGGGTTCCTAAGACCCTTGTTACTAACATGAAAGGACCCATTCAAGAATGGGTACCTAAAACCAAGCATTAATCTTATGTAGGAGTTTGCTTCTGGTGGGGTGTCATGGTTGCTTGATAGTGGAGCGACAAATCATATGACCGGAAGCAAGGACTTGGTGGTGGACGTTCAAGCAAGTTCATCTATGCCCACCCATGTTCAATATGGTGATGCCTCGATGTCAAAGGTATTGGGTCTCGGCAAGGTGGTCATCTCACCGGACTTGTCCATTGAGAAGGTCATGCTTGTTGAGAGCCTTGCATACAATTTACTTTCCGTTCGTCAACTTGCTATTATGGGCTTTGCAACGTTCTTTGATATTGATACCGTGGCCCTTTTGTGGAGCAAGACTCTTAAAGTAGCTTTTGTTGGGCATGTCGAGAACGGTCTCTATGTGGTTAACTTCTCGGAGCGACCCACTAAGACCGCGACTTGCCTAATGGCTAAAGTTGACGTGGGATGGCTTTGGCATCGCCGTTTAGCCCACGTCAATATGAGATCTTTGCAAAGTCTCCTCAAAGGGGACCACGTCCGAGGACTAACAAATGTGAGCTTTGCCAAAGACCGTGCTTGCAGTGCTTGTATCGAAGGAAAGCTACATGAGACGGCTCACCGACCCACGACTATCATCTACTCGAAGAGGCCCTTGGAGCTCCTTCACATGGATCTCTTTGGACCGCCATCCTTTGATAGTCTTGGGGGAAGAAAGTATTGCTTGGTGATTGTGGATCATTATTCAAGATACACTTGGGTATATTTCTTCAAGAGGAAGAGCGAGACCCAACAAACCGTGATCGACTTTGCAAATGAAGCTCAACGTCAACATGATGCAAAGATATTGATCATTAGAAGCGACAACGGCACCGAGTTCAAGAACTACACCTTGGATGAGTTTCTTAGTGATGAGGGGATCAAGCATCAATATTCCGCACCATATACCCCTCAACAAAACGGTGTAGCGGAGAGGAAGAACCGGACGTTGATGGACGCGGCAAGAACCATGATGGCGGAGTTCAAGTCTCCATACAACTTTTGGGCCGAAGCCATCAACACCGCTTGTCATGCATCCAATCGGCTCTACCTCCGCAATGGCTTGAACAAGACTCCATATGAAATACTTACCGGCAACAAGCCCAACCTCAAGTACTTCCGGGTGTTCGGTTGTAAGTGTTTCATTCTCAAGAAAGGTGTTCGCTTATCTAAATTTGATTCTAGAGCTCAAGAGGGCATATTTGTTGGTTATGCTACAAACTCTCGTGCTTACCGTGTTCTCAACAAGTCCACTGGACTCATTGAGGAGACGTGTAACGTGGAGTTTGATGAGAATAATGGCTCCCAAGTGGAGCAAAGTGGTCTTTGTGATATAGGTGATGAAATTCCTCCTCAAGTCATAAGAAGAATGGGTGTGGGTCAAATCCTACCCATTGAGGAACCCCTTGTGGTGGAAGGAGAAGGACAATGTTCTACGCAAGTGGAACCATCACCGACACAAGACCCACACGCTTCCGAAGAACAATCCGAAGGCCCTCAACCAAGTGATCAAGATCAAGGGCAAGATCAACCTCAAGATAATGGTGATGCACCAAATGATGCCCAAGATCAAGATCACGACACCGAGCAAGCTCAAGATCAAGGGCAAGCTCATGATCAAGAGCAAGCTCAAGATGATGCTCAAGATTTTCAAGATGATCCTCCTCAAGTGACACCGGAGGAGCTATTGAAGCGTTGTGCCGCCAAGATTGCTTCCAAACTCGAGAAAAAAGGACATATCCTAGAAAATGTCTATGGAAGCTTAAAGAAAGGGGTAACCACTCGTAAACAATTATCAAACTTTTGTGAGCATTACGCGTTTGTCTCGTGTGTTGAACCCCAAAAGGTACATGAGGCGCTCGAGGACACGGATTGGCTTGAAGCCATGCATGATGAACTCAACAACTTCGAGCGCAACAAAGTGTGGACATTGGTGCCAAGGCCAACGGAGAATCATAATGTCATTGGAACCAAATGGATCTTCAAGAACAAGCAAGATACGAGCGGTGTTGTCACTCAAAACAAGGCAAGATTGGTGGCACAAGGCTACTCCCAAGTCGAGGGTATCGACTACGGTGAAACCTTTGCTCCCGTTGCTCGTCTTGAATCTATTCGTATGTTGCTTGCATATGCTTCTCATCATGATTTTAAATTGCAACAAATGGATGTGAAGAGTGCATTTCTTAATGGTCCTCTTAATGAGTTGGTATATGTCAAACAACCTCCGGGGTTCGAGGATCCCAAGTTCCCCAATCATGTATACAAGCTCGATAAGGCACTCTATGGCCTTAAACAAGCCCCACGTGCGTGGTATGAGCACCTTACAGAGTTGTTGCAAGACCGTGGGTTTGAAATTGGGAAAATCGATCCCACTCTTTTTACTAAGAGGGTTAAAGGGGATTTGTTCATATGCCAACTATATGTTGATGATATTATCTTTGGTTCTCCTAACAAAGCTTTCAATGATGAGTTTGCCGCACTAATGACCGAGAAGTTTGAGATGTCTATGATGGGAGAGTTGAAGTTCTTTCTTGGATTCGAAGTCAAGCAAAGAAGAGAAGGAACCTTCATCAACCAAGCCAAATACACTCAAGACATGCTCAAGATATTCAAGTTAAATGATGTCAAGCCGGCCAAGACTCCAATGCCTACCAAGTGCCAACTTGACATAGATCCCAATGGTAAAGCGGTGGATCAAAAGGTATATCGTTCCATGATTGGATCCTTGCTTTACCTTTGTGCATCTAGACCAGATATCATGTTGAGTGTGGGAATATGTGCACGGTTTCAAGCCGCGCCTAAGGAAAGTCACTATGTGGCAGTCAAGCGAATCTTTCGATATTTGGCTCATACCCCAAACTTTGGCTTATGGTATCCCAAAGGAGCAAGCTTTGATCTAATGGGTTATTCGGATTCGGATTGGGCGGGAGACCGTGTGGATAGGAAGTCAACCTCCGGAGGGTGCCAATTCCTTGGTCGCTCTTTGGTGAGTTGGTCTTCGAAGAAGCAAAATTGTGTGTCTCTCTCCACCACCGAGGCCGAGTATGTAGCTGCCGCAAGTTGTTGTGCACAATTGCTATGGATGAGGCAAACTTTAAAGGATTACGGTGTCACTTGTGACAAAGTGCCTCTTTTCTGTGACAATGAAAGTGCAATTGCGATCTCCTACAACCCGGTGCAACATAACAAGACGAAACACATTGAGATTCGTCATCATTTCATTCGGGATCACGTCAAGCGTGGAGAGATTGATATTATTCATCTTAGCACTCAAGAGCAACTAGCGGATATTTTCACGAAGCCATTGGATGAAGCAAGATTTCGCGAGTTAAGGCATGAGCTAAATATCATTGATTCGAGCAACGTGGCTTGATTCTCGTCACATCCCACCGCACTCATCATGTTTATCTTGTTCTAGATGTAGGCATGGACATAGGGGGAGTGTTGTTCTCTCAATGAACTCTCCCTCCCCCCATTATGCATAAATTAATCAAAGTCTTTCACGTTAGCCATTTATGATGGTAATTGTGCTTCAAAGATGAGTTTTGGTTTTGGGCCCAAGGTTAAAATCTTCGCGGTGCCAAACCATTCGACTCAAACAAAGGTGGCTTCGGCCACCGACCCTCTCTTTTGGGAGGGTTTGGCTCTCTTGTGGTTTTCATTGCTTTTTCTAGTCTTTTTGGTCTTGTTGTGTTCTGGATCGCTCCAAGTTTGCTCTCCGCTTTTTTTGTTGTTGTTTTTTAAACCTTGGAGTGACCTTTCCCATTTGCTGGTTTTCGAGTCTCAAACCCAAGCCCATCTCATCTCAAACCTCTTATAAGTTGCATAAGCCACCACTTCAAATTTTGACCCTGGCTGTTTTCTGAGCTGCAAGCGGTACTACCGCTGTGTCTGGATGGTACTACCGCTTTAAGCGGTACTACCGCCCACTACGCGCGGTACTACCGCTGGGAGCGGCACTACCGGCCTTCTGCTGTTTGTAGTGCCGAAGCGGTACTACCGCTCTCCGTAGCAGTACTACCGCTTAGAGGGCTCCGGGAAGGGTTAAGTGGGGGCAGGGGAAGTTACTTCCCCATACCCATTCATCTCTTCTTCCCCACGCCTCTCTCTCTCTGCAGCGAAGAGAAGCCGCGGCGGCCGCCTCCGGTACGCCGTTTCCGCGCCGTCTTCCTCGATTCCGACCGGTGGAGTCGATCCCCACCACTCCCTCGTGCTATGGACGACGGTATTGCCCCCGTTTCTTGTTCCTATGGTTCTATCTTTTGAAGCTAGGCTTTTGGGCAATGCGTGGTGAAACATCAATCTTTGGCTAGATTGTGGCATGAGTAGGACGAGGTTTGACTGCTAGATAGGAGGATAGGTTCTTTTTGTGTCGATTTCGAAGTTTTGGATCTCCGGTACTACCGGATCTGGCACGGCTGTGCGCCTGTGCAGACCACGGTACTACCGCTTGGTCATGGACGGTACTACCGCTTAAGCGGTACTACCGCCCACTGGCCAGCGGTACTACCGCTCGTCTCCCAGGCGGTACTACCGCTGTCAGGGCGGTACTACCGTTTGAGATCCACATCTTCTGAATCGTTACAACTGGTTCCTCTCCCTCACTCTTATTTCTTGGCTTATGCATATCTTTTTCACCTGCTTTCCCTCGTGTTTGTGTGTCTGGTTCAGGTGGTAGTAGCTTCGGTCCTCATGTGGCTCGTCGCAAGAATCCGAAGCGTGGTCGCACTCGATATCTTCAGCCAGCCAGTTATGCAAGTGATGAAGAAGAAGAGGCTCCACCAGCATCTGCCAGGAGGACAAGCAAGAAGACCGTTGCCAAGAAGAAGAAGGAGCAGGCCAAGTCAGTGTCAGAGATGAATGCCAAAGAGTATTGGGCCTACCATAGGCACAATCCCTACACTCGTCCTCAGGACCCTGCTCTGGTGAGACGCCCTTTCTGGAACAAAGATCAAGCTGCAGCGTACCATGATGTGATCAAGGGCAAGAAGAATACGTTTGTCAAGACCAAGTCCATTGACATTGCTCACATGAAGACTGACATGGCTTACTTTGGTGAGGCTCTGGCGCTTTGTGAGCAGTTTGACATCGTCAAAATCATCACCTTCAACAACGACTTCGATCCTGAGTTAGTGGTGCGGTTCTTTGCCACAGTGCACTTTGGGACTGATGATAACAGGACTCTCACGTGGATGACTCATGGTAGACAGATGCAGTCTACCTGGAAGACCTTCATGAACAGTCTGGGCTACGGAGATGAGGGGCTGGACAACTCTCTTGGCCTTCGCCCCCACAGGAATCCGTCTCCGTCCCACAAGGACAAGCTGCTCCGGTACATGCACATCAGGAAGACTGGGAAGGGAGAAACTAAGGAGCTGATTCCGTTTCTGGATATTATGCATCGCATTCTCAGGAACACTCTTTTCCCTCGTGTGGGAAACTTTGACATGGTACATGGGTACCTGGTTGATATGTTGGTCATCTGTCAGAAGGAGAAGGGCAAGTCTTGTGTGCTGGATGTGTCTCATGTTATGTGGAGTGAGCTCCGCTCGGCAGCCTATGGCCGAAAGGTTCCCATTTATGCTCTTATGATCTTCAAGCTAATTGTGGAAACTTGGCACAGGCTGTTTCCTGAGGAGAGGCTTGAGACCGGTCCTATGGCTTCTCATGATATTACCAAGCTGAGGCAGAAGGAGCACTGGGGTTCAGTTCCTGAGGTTGAGATTCCGGGTGCTGAGTCCGGAGAGTCTGATGAGCCTGAGTATATTCCACCCTCAGAGCAGCCATCTTGGGCTGCCAAGCTCAACCGGAAGGTCAAGAAGTTGTTCTGCTTCCAGTCAGACATTCAGCACCGCTTGTACCAGGCTCATGTTAAGGAGAAGCTTGATCGCCGCCGTCAGATTGCGATGATGAGGAAGATGGAGATTGATGCTCCCAGCGGTTCAGAGAAGACCATCACGCCTAAGGATAGGTGGATTTCTGAGCACGGCACGTGGACTGACTCGGAGGATGATGCTGGCACTTCTGCTCCGTCTGCTGCTGCTAGGGGCCAGGGTGATGAGGAGATTGTTGAGGAGTCAGAGGATGGCAGTGATGAGGATGGGACCGAGGACTCCATGGACGAGGATGCGGAGTAGGGCTACCACCTCGGGTTGTTTAGTCACTCTTTGCCTTTTTGGCCTCTCGATGTCAAAGGGGGAGAGAGTTTAGGACCGGGGATTTGCATGGGTTGCCGAGTCACAAGCTCGTTTTTATTTGTCTCGATTTCCCGCTTGTGAACTCTTTTATCTTATTTGCTTTCGTGTGAGACTTGGAGACTATGCTTGTATGGTGTAAGACATACGCTTATCTCTATTCTATCCTATTATGTCGTTATCCTAGTATGTGGAGCTATGATTATGTTGTTGCCCTTTTATCTTCATGCTCTCATGCTCATACTTGCATCTATGATTAAAGTTCATATTATGTTTGTTGCAAGTATTGCCTTGTCTATAAAATATAGGGGGAGTGTTGATCCTATGTGTGTGTGCTTTGCATTCCAAAAGCATATCCAAATAGTGCACACATCTAGGGGGAGCCCGTCTATATTTTGTAGAGTTTCGGTTTGCACTGTATTATTTAATATTCCCTATGCAAATCGGGTGTTGTCATCAATCCACCAAAAAGGGGGAGATTGTTAGGGCATATTTCTCTCTAATGGTTTTGGTGATTGATGACAATGCGTTTGCGGACTAACCGTGTGCTTTGAGCATTTCAGATTTTATTAGGTGGCACAAGACGGTTTGTTCCCCTCGATGGTAAAGAGTGAAGACGGTGTTTTTCCGACGATTTCTTTTTGGTGGATTTGAGTCGTAGGAAACACGTACTATTAAGAGGGGGTCCGCTTTGGAAGGTATGGGTGGAATCAACACGTACACAACCCATTTGCACCCACATAACCTTCCCGCAACATGGAGCATCCCTCTGTTATCTTTGGGCAATTTGAATGCACCCAAGCGGTAGTACCGCTCGGTACCATGGTAGTACCGCTTAGAGCGGTACTGCCGCTGTGGTCTACCGCAGCACTACCGCTTGGAGAAACCCCTCTCTGGTGTTGTTTTCCGCTAAGCGGTAGTAGAGCGGTAGTCGAGCGGTAGTACTGCTTGGTGCGGTACTACCGGCCCCTACTACCGTTGCCACTACCTCCCTTGTGTGAGGTGGTGTGCTCGGTTCGGTTGCCCATTTCTCTTAAGCGGTAGTGGGGCGGTAGTAGAGCGGTAGTACCGCTTGTTGCGGTACTGCCGTTCCAGTACTACCCCACTACCTCTGTTTCCTCTGTCCTGCGATATCTTAAGCGGTAGTACCGCTGAGTTGAGCGGTAGTACCGCTTGGTGCGGTTCTACCGCTCCAGTTCTCTGTTGCTCGCGTTGGACAGACGGGAACTACCGCCCAAGCGGTAGTACCGCTCCTCAGAGCGGTAGTACCGCTTGTGTGCGGGCTGTGGGCAGATAACGGTTGGATTTTCCCCTCCTATAAATAGGGGGTCTTCTTCTCCAAGTAGACTGACCTCTTTCCTCTCTTTGCTCCATTGTTGCCCCAAAGCTCAAAAGTGCCCGATCTCTCTCCCTAGCCAATAGACCTTGTTGATTTGCTAGGGTTTGGAGGAGAGGGGCCCGATCTACACTTCCACCAAGAGATATTTGATTCCCCCCACTAATCCCTTGCGGATCTTGTTACTCTTGGGTGTTTGAGCACCCTAGACGGTTGAGGTCACCTCGGAGCCACATTCCATTGTGGTGAAGCTCCGTGGTTGTGTTGGGAGCCTCCAATTAAGTTGTGGAGATTGCCCCAACCTTGTTTGTAAAGGTTCGGTTGCCGCCTTCAAGGGCACCACTAGTGGAATCATGGCACCTCGCATTGTGTGAGGGGGTGAGGAGAATACGGTGGCCTTAGTGGCTTCTTGGGGAGCATTGTGCCTCCACACCGCTCCAACGGAGACGTACTTCCTCTCAAAGGGAAGGAACTTCGGTAACACATCCTCGTCTTCACCGACTCCACTTGTGGTTATCTCTTACCTTTACATTGTGCTTGATTCACTTGTATTGTATCCTTTACTTACTTGAGTTGTGTTTGTTAGCATCATATAGCTTGCTCACCTAGTTGCACATCTAGACAACCTATTTTGTTGCTAACCCTAATTTGTTAAGAAAAGCTAAAAATTGGTAGTTGCCTATTCACCCCCCCCCCTCTAGTCAACCATATCGATCCTTTCACTTTCTATGAATATCCATGATGCTAATGATATGCAAAGCCATAAGCTTGGGGATGCTATGTTTGATGAATATGATATTTTTAGTCCTCCTTCTTTTGATGAGCAAATTTATTATGATGATTGCATGTCTCCTATTTATGATGATTATATTGATGAAAGTGGGTTTGGAAGAGTGTCAACTCTAGGTACTAATGATCCCACTATTTTGGAGGGTGTTGAATCTTATGGCAATAATTATGAAAGTGGATTTGGAGAGGTCATGACTTTATTTAATGATGATTCCACTATTTTGGAAGAGGTTTCAATTGACTATGATAACAAAGTTGCTATCTATGATGACATGTATGCTATAAAAACTAATGATAACTATGAAACTTGTCATCATGATTTTAATTTTCAATTAGATTATGCCAATTAAGTATCACATGATAGTTATTTCATTGAGTTTGCTCCCACTATTATGAATGAGAATAAATTTGCTTATGTGGGGAGTAATAAAAATTCTATGCTTGTAGGTCATGAAAAGAATGCTTTATGTGATAGATATATTGTTGAATTCATTCATGATGCTACTGAAAACTATTATGAGAGATGATCATATGCTTGTAGGTGTTGCAATAATATCACGTTTCCTCTCTATGTGTTGAAATTTTTGAAGTTATACTTGTTTTGCCTTCCTATGCTAGTTGATTCTTGCTCCCATAAATTATTTGCTCACAAAATCCCTATGCATAGGATGTGGGTTAGGCTTAAATGTGCTTGCCATATGTTTCATGATGCTCCCATTGTGTTTCATATTCTTTACTTTTATGTGAGCATCATTGAAATCATCATGCCTAGCTAAAAGGCACTAAGGAAAAGCGCTTGTTGGGAGACAACCCAATATTTATACCTTCTGTTTTTGTGTGTTCACATGATTAAGATACTGTATTAATCATGTTTCATATGTTTTCTTTCAATAATGTGCCAAGTAAAGCCTTTGGGATTTTCTGGATGCTTGTTGATTTGATTCTGTGCAAAAACAGAAACTTTTGCATCCAGTGCTGGAATTTCTATTCTGTACTGGAGCGTGAGAAAAATCTGAAATTTTTACACAGTATTTATATACAAATTTTTTACGTTTTCCTAATTTTTCATAATTTTTGGATGTACAGAAGTATGTTTTTTAATTCGCTCACTACATGCTGTTCTGTTTTTGACAGATTCTGTTTTCGGTGCATAGTTTGCTTGTTTTATAGTTTCTATGGATTATATTTAGTAATATTAATTGTGGAAATTATAGAATACAGTAGGTATTATGTGATAATAATTATGAATATTTTCTTGACAGTACCTAAGTGAATGATTTATTTTCATACTAACCTATCTCACGGAGTTCCGTTAAGTTTTGTGTGATTGAAGTTTTCAAGTTTTAGGTGAGATATCAATATGAGGAGAATAAGGAGCGGCAAGAACCTAAGCTTGGGGATGCCCAAGGCACCCCAAGGTAATATTCAAGGAATACTCAAGCTTCTAAGCTTGGGGATGCCCCGGAAGGCATCCCCTCTTTCATCTTCAACACTATCGGTATACCTCACTCGGAACTATATTTTTATTCGTCACATAATATGAGTTTTGCTTGGAGCGTCATTTTTTTTGTTGAGATATGCTTGCTGTTATCCATAATCATGTTTTGTATCTTTTAGTTCAATAAAATGCCAATTATAGCCTTTACCATGCTCAGTTTGCAAGTTTATGTGTTGTTGTTTGAAAATAGAAAGTTTTTTGTTATGTCCTGATTTTTTGTGAATTGTTAGAACATGATAAAAATCTGAAACTTTTACACGGTAAGCATGCCTGAGCTCTCTGTCACATGGTAATTTTTCAGAATTTTTTTAGTTAGGGAAGTATGAATTTTTATCTCCCCTTTACAGACTGTTCTGTTTTGGCAGATTGCTGTTATAGTTGCATTGTTTGCATATGTTTGCCTATTTAATGTTTCTATTTGTGGATAGGAGTATTAAATATGCAGAGGCATTTAGTATGCAATCTTTAATTATAATTTTAGTGATTTTCTACAGTAGAGAATGTTAAGGTTTTGAGTTGATTTATACTAACTTATCTCACGAGTTCTTGTTGAGTTTTGTGTGGATGAAGTTTTTAAGATTTAGGTGAAGCCATGATATGAGAGGAATTAAGGAGACACAAGAGTTCAAGCTTGGGGATGCCCAAGGCTCCCCAAGATAGCATTCCAAGAAGTCTCAAGCAACTAAGCTTGGGGATGCCCCGGTAGGCATCCCACCTTTCTTCATCAACACCTATCGGATAGCCTAAGTTTTTACTTGTTCACATGATATGTGCTATTCTTGGAGTGTCCTTTTTTTGTTGTTATTTGAATAAAATACTTGGATCTTAAATCTTTATTTAGAGAGAGTCTTCACATAGCTACCCATTCACTTAACTACTCTTTGTTCTTCACTTATATCTTTTGGAGTAGTTTGTCATTTGCTCTCGTGCTTCATTTATATCCCAAGAGTAAATTGTTGAATGAATTGAATATCATAAATTTGAAATTATATATGCTTCGTATGCTTGTCCCATGGGGAGTATTGACTTCACATATATGAAGTATAAGTGGTAAAATTTATTGAAAGTTAGCAAACATAGCATTGGTCACTTGAACAATTCATGAAAGAATATTGAAGGAAGAGAGATTTCACATATAAATATACTATCTTGGACATCTTCTATGACTGTGAGCCCCCATTAATTATTTTCAAACTTGACAAGTAGTTGACGTTGGACAAGGAAGACAACGTAATGAGTTATGTTTGTTTATATTCACATAGAAGTTATATTGTCATGGATCCTCTAATATGTGGTGCTTGCTTAGGATCTTTTGCTAGCCAAAACTTCGTACTAAGTAGAAATACAACTTGTGCATCCAAAAATCCTTAAACCTAGTTTCTTGCCATGAGAGTCCACCATATCTACCTATGGATTGAATAAGATCCTCTAAGTAAGTTGTCATCGGCGCAAAAAGCAATAAAAATTGCTCCTAAATATGTATGATCTTTTATTGGAAGGGAAAATAAGCTTTATACGAACTTGTGATGGTGAAGAAATAAAAGCGACAGACTGCATAATAAAGGTTGCTATCACAAGGGGCAATATAAAGTGACGTTCCTTTCCATTAAGAGCTTGCACATCCAAAAATAAAAAGCGCATGACAACCTCTGCTTCCCTCTGCTAAGGGCCTATCTTTTACTTTTCTGTATTTACTTTTATGCAAGAATCAGTAATGTTCATCCCTATTCCACTCTATTTATTCTCTAGTGGGCAAGCATCATGTGGTAGGGAATGATCCAGGCACATATATCCAGTTGAATATAGGTGATCATGAGTTATTATTGATGACATTATCCCTGAGATAAATAAGTTGGGAGGCGAAACATTAAAGCCCTATCTTCCTATGTGTTTGACTGAAACGGTTTGTTATAAAAATATGTTTTGAGTGTCAGCAATCATGGAAGACTAAATGATAGTTGAGTATGTGGAATTTGCTAAAACAAAGCTCTTACATAGACCCCGTGCTACTTGTAGACTGCGTTGGCATTTCCCCGAAGAGTAGAGGATGATGCAGTATAGTAGAGATAAGTATTCCCCTCAGTTAAGAACCAAGGTTATCAATCCAGTAGGAGAACCAAGGAAGATCCAGTGAACAACACCTACACACACAAAAGCAAACACTTGCACCCAACGCGAATAAGAGGGTTGTCAATCCTCTTAGCGGTTACTTGCAAGGATTAAGTCTGATAGAGATAAATTGATAAAGTAAATTACTAAACTAAATAAAAGTAAATAAATTGCAGCAAGGTATTTTTATGTTTTTTATATGATAAAGATAGACACGGGGGCCATAGTTTTCACTAGAGGCTTCTCTCTCGAGCGCAGAAACATACGGTGGGTAAACAAATTACTGTTGGGCAATTGATAGAAAAGCAAATAATTATGACGGATTCATGGCAATGATCATGTATATATGCATCACGTCCGAGACAAGTAGACCGACTCCTGCCTACATCTACTACTATTACTCCACTCATCGACCGCTATCCAGCATGCATCTAGAGTATTAAGTTAATAAAAACAGAGTAACGCCTTAAGCAAGATGACATGATGTAGAGAAGAAAATTCAAGCAATATGAATAAACCCCATCTTTTTATCCTTAATGGAAACAATACAAATACGTGTCATGTCCCTTTCTGTCACTGGGATTGAGCACCGCAAGATTGAACCCATCACAAAGCACCTCTCCCATTGCAAGATAAACCAATCTAGTTGGCCAAACCAAATCGATAGATCGGAGAGAAATACAAAGCTATATTTAATCATGCATAAAAGAGTTCAGAGAAGACCCAAATATTTCTCATGAATAATCTGATCATAAACTCACAATTCATCGGATCCCAACAAACACACCGCAAAAGAAGATTACATCGGATAGAACTCCAAGAACATCAAGGAGAACATGGTATTGAAGATCAAAGAGAGAGAAGAAGCCATCTAGCTACTAGCTATGGACCCGTAGGTCTGTGGTAAACTACTCACACATCATCAGAAGGGCAGCAAGGTTGATGTAGAAGCCCTCCATGATCGATTCCCCCTTCGGCAGAGTACCGAAAAAGGCCTCCAGATGGGATCACGGAAGAACAGAGGCTTGTGGCGGTGGAAAGGTTTTCTCTTCTGGCTCTCTGATGGTTTCCGAATATTTGTGAATTTATAGGAGTGGAATTAGGTCAAACGGAGCCACGACGGCCCCACAAGGCATCAGGGCGCGCCCCCCCTAGGGCCGCGCCCTGTTGCCTTGTGGAGGCTTCGTGAACCTTCTGGCCTCCTCTCCAAGTCTCCAGGGTCTTTTTTGTCTAGAAAAAAATCTCCAAAAAGTTTCGTGGCATTTGGACTTCGTTTGGCACTGATTCTCTGAAAAGCCAAAAACAAGCAGAAAACAGCAACTGGCACTGGGCACTAGGTTAATAGGTTAGTCCCAAAAAATGATATATAATTGCATATAAAAACATCCAAGATTGATACTATAATAGCATGGAACAATCAAAAATTATAGATACGTTGGAGGCGTATCACCCCTCCTGAAAATAAGATGAATTGTAATTGTTTGATGACTGAGAACATAGTTTGTTGGTTTTCAAGAAAGTTTATGGTCTATACTTTAAACATGTGAATAGCTTGCTACTTGATCATGAGAAGTTTTATGAGATGTGCTACTGTTTATGATATATATTGATGCTAGAAAAAGTGATTGCAATTATTATTGATCAAACGTATGCACTATGCTAGCATTCACACTTCATAAATTATTTCTTTTATCATTTACCTACTCGAGGACGAGCAGGAATTAAGCTTGGGGATGCTGATACGTGTCCAACGTATCTATAATTTATGAAGTATTCATGCCATGTTTATAACAATTTTATATGGTTTTGGTATGATTTGATTAGAACTAACCAGGACTGACGTTGTTTTCAGCAGAACTACAGTGGTGTTGTTTTCTGTGCAGAAATAAAAGTTCTCAGAATTGGACGAAACTTTTTGACGATTTTTTTGGGACCAAAAGAGACCCCCGAAGTTTCGTGGAAGGACCAGAAGCCTCACGAGGAGGTGCTACTTGTAGCTTGCGTTGGTATTTCCCCGAAGAGGAAGGGATGATGCAGCACAGTAGAGATAAGTATTTCCCTCAGTTATGAAACCAAGGTTATCGAACCAGTAGGAGAATCACACAACACCTCGTTAGCAGCACCTGCACACAAACAACAAATCCTTGCACCCAATGCAAACGAGGGGTTGTCAATCCCTCGGCGGTTAATTGCAAGATTATATTGTATATGATAGATTGAAACAAAAATACAAAATAAAATAAATAAAAGAAAATGGCAGCAATATTTTTAGGGTAATATGATTTAGATAGACCCGGGGGCCATATATTTCACTAGAGACTTCTCTCGAGAAAATAGCATACGGTGGGTAGACAAATTACTGTTGGGCAATTGATAGAAAAGCAAATAATCATGACGATATCCAAGGCAATGATCATGTATATAGGCATCACGTCCAAAATAAGTAGACCGACTCCTGCCTGCATCTACTACTATTACTCCACACATCGACCGCTATCTAGCATGCATCTAGTGTATTAAGTCCATAAGAACGGAGTAATGCCTTAAGAACAATGACATGATGTAGACAAGATAAACTCACGTATGAATAAACCCCATCTTTTTACCCTTAGTAGCAATGATACATACGTGTCATGTCCCTTTCTGTCACTGGGATTGAGCACCGCAAGATCAAACCCACTACAAAGCACCTCTTCCCATGGCAAGATAAATCAATCTAGTTGGCCAAACCAAATCAATAGATCGGAGAAGAAATACAAGGCTATAATAATCATGCATAAAAGAGTGTAGCAAAGACTCAAATAATTTCATGGATAATCTGATCATAAATTCACAATTCATCGGATCCCAACAAACACACCGCAAAACGTGATTACATCGGATAGAACTCCAAGAACATCGAGGAGAACATTGTATTGAAGATCAAAAAGAGAGAAGAAGCCATCTAGCTACTGCCTATGGACCCGAAGGTCTGTGGTAAACTACTCACGCATCATCGGAAGGGCAGCAAGGTTGAGGTAGAGCCCCTCCGTGATCGATTCCCCCTCTGGCGGAGTACCGGAGAAGGCCTCCAGATGGGATCTCTCTGGAACAGAAACTTGCGGCGGCGGAAAAAGTATTTCGTGGACTCCCCTGAGGGATTCTGATTTTTTCTGAATTTATAGTGGAAGAATTAGGTCAAACGGAGTTGGGTGGGCCCCACGAGGTACCAGGGCGCGCCACCCCCCTGGGGCGCGCCCTGGTGCCTCGTGGCCCACTCCTTCATCTTCTGGCCCTCTCCCGAAACTTCCAGTGTTTATCTTGTCCAAAAAAAAATCTTTAAAAAGTTTCGTGGCATTTGGACTTCATTTGGTATTGATTTTCTGTAAAACAAAAACAGGGCAGAAAACAGCAACTGGCACTGGGCACTAGGTTAATAGGTTAGTCTCCAAAAATGATATATAATTGCTGTAAATGATTATAAAAACATCCAAGATTGCTAATATAACAGCATGGAACAATCAAAAATTATAGATACGTTGGAGACGTATCAGGAGGTCACAAGGCAACACGGCGCGCCCTGGGGGGTCGTGTGTTGTTGCCTTGTGGGCCCCTCGTAGCTCCTTTTTGCATGATTCCAACACTGAAAAATCCTGTAAATAGAGAAACCCCTAGAAATAAACCTAGAACTTCGACGCCACCGCCACAAGCCTCTGTACCGAAGAAATACCATCTGGAGCCCTGTTCCGGTACCCTGCCGGAGGGGGGAATCATCAACGGAGGCCATCTTCATCATCCCGGTGGTCTCCATGACGAGGAGGGAGTAGTTCACCCTCGGGGCTGAGGGTATGTACCAGTAGCTATGTGTTTGATCTCTCTCTCTCTCTCTCATGTTCTTGATTTGGCACGATCTTGATGTACCGCGAGCTTTGTTAATATAGTTGGATCATATGGTGTTTCTTCCCTCTCTATCTTCTTGTGATGAATTGAGCCTTTCCCTTTGAGGTTTCATTCTTGTCGGATTGAATATTTCAGATTTGAGAACACTTGATGTATGTCTTGCATGTGGATACCCGTGGTGACAATGGGGTATTCTATTGATTCACTTGATGTATGTTTTGGTGATCAACTCGTGGATTCCCGTGACCTTGGGGTGATCTAGGCATAGGGGTTGGTTGCACGTTTTCATCTTCTTTTCTCTGATAGAAACTTTAGGGGTACTCTTTGAGGTTCTTTGTGTGGATTGAATATTATGAATCTGAAGTTGTTTGATGCATATCGAATAATCAACTCACGGATACTTGTGGTGACATTGGAGTATCTAGGTGACATTAGAGTTGGTTGATGCGTATCATATGGTGTTATTTTAGTACGAACTCTAGGGCTGTTTGTGACACTTATAGGGATGGCTCAATAGATTGATCGAAAAGGATAACTTTGAGGTGGTTTCGTACCCTACAACAATTTCATCTTATGTTCTCCGCTAATAGGAACTTTGGAGTGATTCTTTGTCGCACGTTGAGGGATTGTTATATGATTCAATTATGTTAGCACTGTTGAGAGATTGCACTAGTGAAAGTATGAACCCTAGGCCTTGTTTTCAAGCATTGCAATACCGTTTGTGCTCCGTTTTATCACTTGCTACCTTGCTATTTTTATATTTTCAGATTACAAAAACCTATATCTACTATCCATACTACACTTGTATCACCATCTCTTTGCCGAACTAGTGCACCTATACAATTTACCATTGTATTGGGTGTGTTAGGGACACAAGATATTTCTTGTATTTGATTGCAGGGTTGTTTGAGAGAGACCATCTTCATCCTATGGCTCCCACAGATTGATAAACCTTAGGTCATCCACTTGAGGGAAATTTACTACTGTCCTACAAAACTCTGCACTTGGAGGCCCAACAACGTCTACAAGAATAAAAGTTGCGTAGTAGACATCACACGTCGATAGGCACGAAGGGCTGTGACCTTGTCAGCGTCCTGCGCTGGTCTTGCCGCATCCAGCGCCTGACGGTCTTCTGCTCCGACTAGCCCTCCTCCGCGAGGAAGAGCAGCTGCCAGTGGCAGGGCTGCTGCTGGCCTGGCGATAGGTCATGGCGTCACCACGTCCTGGCGGCGCGGCCGCTCCCTCCGGAAGCCCTCGGCAAGCTCCTCTTGCAGGAGATCCAAGGACCCAGCCGCTTTGAGATCCACCGGCCTTTGGATGATCAGGACCGCCCGGATGTCATCGCGCAGGCCCTCCACAAACCTCGTCAAAAAGTACAACGGGTGAATTGCCTCTGAATAAGACAGTAAATGATTCATCAAGGCATCAAATTGTTTGATATATTCAGGGACGGATCCCACTTGCTTAGTATGGTAAAACTGCCTAATCAACTGCTGATGTTGGTCCCGCTCAAATTTGCTACATAGGAACTCACAGAACCCCTCCCAATTCAGGCCAGAAACCTTGCGCTGAATGGATTGCAGCCAGATTGTTGTGGTGGTGGAAACAATTTAGAGTGGCCATAGGCAACCAGAAGGATTGGTCTATGATACGTCTCTGTCGTTTCTACTTTCCCAAACACTTTTGCTCTTGTTTTGGACTCTAATTTGCATGATTTGAATGAAACTAACCCGGACTGACGCTGTTTTCAGCATAACTACCATGGTGTTGTTTTTTGTGCAGAAATAAAAGTTCTTGGAATTAGACGAAACTTTTTGGAGAATTTTTATGAATATAAAAAAAATACTGGAGCCAAGATCTACTGGAGGGGGGCCACTGGCTGCCCACGAGGCACCAGGGCGCGCCACCCCCCCTGGCGCGCCCTGGTGGCTTGTGGGGCCCACGTGGCTCCGCTGACCCTAATCTCAGGCCTATAAATTCACAATTCCAGAGAAAAAAATAGGAGAGGAAGTTTTATTGAGTTTCACGATATGGAGCCATCGCCACCTCCTGTTCTTCATCGGGAGGCCAGATCTGGAGTCCGTTTGGGGCTACGGAGAGGGGGGTCTTCTGGCATCGTCATCATCAACCATCCTTCATCACCAATTTCATGATGCTCACCACCGGGAGTGAGTAATTCCTTCGTAGGCTTGCTGGACGGTGATGAGTTGGATGAGATTTATCATGTAATCGAGTTAGTTTTGTTAGGGCTTGATCCCTAGTATCCACTATGTTCTGAGATTGATGTTGCTATGACTTTGCTATGCTTAATGCTTGTCACTAGGGCCCGAGTGCCATGATTTCAGATCTGAACCCTTTATGTTTTCATGAATATATTTGTGTTCTTGATCCGATCTTGCAAGTTATACGCACCTGCTACGTGTTATGATCCGCATACCCCTAGGTGACAATAATTGGGATTCTTTCCGGTGATTGCCGTAGTTTGAGGAGTTCATGTATTCACTAAGTGCTAATGCTTTGTTCCGGTTCTCTATTAAAAGGAGGCCTTAATATTTCCTTATGGACCCCGCTGCCACGGGAGGGTAGGACAAAAGATGTCATGCAAGTTCTTATCGCAAGCACGTATGACTATATACGGAATACATGCCTACATTACATTGATGAATTGGAGCTAGTTCTGTGTCGCCCTAGGTTATGATTATTACATGATGAATGTTATCCAACAAAATCACCGATCCAATGCCTACTAGTTTTTCACATATTGTTCTTGCTAAGTTACTACTGTTGCTACTGCTGTCACAATTGCTACTACTGTTGTTGCTACTGTTACTGTTACTCGTATTGCTACTGCTATCAAACTACCATACTACTGTGCTACTGATCACTCTGCTGCAGATATTTAGTCCCCAGATGTGGTTTAATTGACAACTCAACTGCTAATACTTGCAAATATTCTTTGGCTCCCCTTGTGTCGAATCGATAAATTTGGGTTGAATACTCTACCCTCGAAAACTGTTGCGGTCCCCTATATTTGTGGGTTATCAAGACCTTTTTCTGGCGCCGTTACCGGGGAGCATAGCTATATTTGTTGAGTCACTTGGGATTTATATCTGTTGATCACTATGAAGAAGCTGAAAGACGCTAAGACCAAGATCGTTCCCTCTAATACGAGGGGAGGTAAGGAACCGCCATCTAGCTCTGCACTTGATTCACATTCTATTTTGATTAAACTTGCAACACCACCACCTGCTATTAATTGTGATATGTCGCAAGTTATTGATGATACCACTTCTACTATGAATGATACTTCTGATGATGCTGGTACTATGCTTGATAATGTTGTGCCACTTGGTGAATTTCTTTCTGAACAAATTGCTAAAGGTAAAGAAACTGAAAATGCTGAAACTCTTGAGAATTATGATTCACCTATTATGCCTAGCTCTCCTACTAGAGTTGAAACAACTGATGACCATTGCTTTGATGAGATGGCTTGAGCTATTCTTGCTTGTAATGATAGAAATGAAGTTATAAAATTGCTTGCTGAAATGAAAGAAAAATCTCTGAGCGAGAGAATGAAATATGATCCTAAGTTTGCTACCTCTCCCATATTTGTTACTGATAAGGATTATGAATTCTCTGTCGATCCCGAGTTAATTACTTTGGTTGAATCTGATCCTTTCCATGGCTATGAAACTGAAACCGTTGTGGCACATCTTACTAAATTAAATGATATAGCCACCCTATTTGCTCATGAGGAAAAAATTCGCTATTACTATATTCTTAAGTTGTTTCCTTTCTCATTAAAGGGTGGTGCTAAGGAATGGTTTAATACTCTTGCTCCTGGATGTGTGCGTAGTCCCCAGGATATGATTTATTATTTCTCTGGAAAAAAAATTCCTGCTCATAAGAAACAAGCTGCCTTACAGGAAATATTTAACTTTGTGCAAATTAAAGAAGAGAATTTCCCTCAAGCTTGGGGGAGGCTTCTCCAATTACTTAATGCTTTGCCTGATCATCCTCTTAAGAAGAATGAAATACTTGATATCTTCTATAATGGACTAACCGATGCTTCTAAGGACTACCTAGATAGTTGTGCGAGTTGTGTTTTCAAGGAACAGACTATTGAACAAGCTGAGGAATTATTGAATAATATATTGAAGAATGATAATGATTGGACACTTCCTGAACCACCGCCTAAACCCGTTCCGAAGAAGAGGGGTATTTTATTTCTCAGTCCTGAAGATATGCAAGAAGCAAAGAAATGTATGAAGGAAAAAGGTATTAAAGCTGAAGATGTTAAGAATCTACCACCTATTGAAGAAATACATGGTCTTGACACACCGCCACAGGTAGTAGAGGTAAATTCTCTTATAAAGTTTGATGAAAGTGATATTCCTTATAACAAACCTCCTAGTCAATGCTTGTATGAATTTGACAATTATATTATTAAGCATGATCACTTCAATGCAAATGTTATGAAACAATTGAAACGAAATGCCTACATGATTGATCGCTTGAGTGACTTGTTCTTTAGAATTGCTAATGATGTTAAAGGTGTAAATAAACATGCTTCTATGGTTCAAACCCAATTAGAACAAGTTGCTAAATCTCAAAGTGAATTGCTCAATGAAATGAACAACAATATGAATGATCATGATGTTAGAGTAATGACTAGAGGAGGTAGAATGACTCAGGAGCCACTTTATCCTGAAGGTCACCCTAAAAGAATTGAACAAGACTCTCGAAGAATTAATGCGGATGCACCTAGTCCATCTAAAAAGAAAAAGAAAAAGAAAAAGAAAAATGATAGGACTTTGCATACTTCTAATGAACCCGAGGTAGAAAAACCCTTGGAGGATAGTAATGATGTTTCTATTTCTGATGCTGAAACACAATCTGGTAATGAACATTCACCTGATGATAATAATAATGATGATGCTCATATGGATACCCAACCAGATAATGATAAAGAACCGGATAATGATGTTGAAATAGAACCTGCTGTTGATCTTGATAACCCACCTCTTAAAAATAAACGCTATGATAAAAGAGACTTCGTTGCTAGAAAACATGGTAAAGAAAGAGTACCATGGGTTCAAAAACCCATGCCCTTTCCCCCTAAACCATCTAAGAAAAAGGATGAGGAAGAATTTGAACGCTTTGCTGAAATGCTTAGGCCAGTTTTTTTGCGTACTCGTTTGACTGATATTTTAAAGATGGCCCCTTATGCTAAATATATGAAAGACATTGTCGCAAAAAGAAGGAAGATACCTGAAGCTGAAATTTCCACTATGCTTGCAAATTATTCTTTTAAGGATGGAGTACCTAAGAAACTAGGAGATCCAGGAATACCAACTATACCATGCTCCATTAAACGAAATTATGTCAAAACTGCTTTGTGTGATTTAGGAGCCGGTGTTAGTGTTATGCCATTCTCTTTATATAAAAGACTTGATTTGAATAAACTCGCTCCCACTGAAATATCATTGCAAATGGCTGACAAATCAACTGCCATACCTATCGGTGTTTGTGAGGATGTGCCCGTTGTAGTTGCAAATGTTACTATTCTAACAGACTTTGTTATACTTGATATGCCCGAGGATGACAACATGTCGATTATCCTTGGTAGACCCTTTTTGAATACCTCAGGGGCTGTTATTGATTGCAACAAAAGCAAGGTCACATTTCATATCAATGGTAATGAACATACGGTGCACTTTCCGAAGAAACAATTTCAAGTAAATGGTATTTGTGTTATTGGAAAGACTCCGACAATTACTATTGGAAGTTTTCAACTCCCTCTTCCTACTGTTAAAAATAAATATGAAACTCTTATTATTGGGGAGATGCATATCCCCGTTGAGGTAACTTAGTGTTATACGAAAATTCTTCGGTTTCATGTCACTCGGAAATGGTTTGTTAATAAGACTTGATCAACCTTATTAATGGATTCTTTTTGAGAGGCATGTAGTCGATGAATTTAGTAAGCACAACCTTCTGTACCCACCTTTTGTTTTCTGTTATTTTTAGTTAAATGCAATAAAATGCCATGATTACCATGTTTTTTGAATTATCCGTGCAATAAAAAATGCCTAGAAATGAAAGTGCTCAGAATGCAATAAAATTTTGATATGAATTTTTATATAATATTTAAGAATTTTTGGCACTAAAATCATACCAGGGGGATGCCCCACGTGCCCACGAGGCACCAGGGCGTGCCACCCCCCCCCCCCCCCTGGCGCGCCCTGGTGGCTTGTGGGCCCTACAGGGACCCCCTCACTTATCCCTTCAGCCCACTTCGTCTCTTACCTCTAGCAAAAAATCTTGGTAGCTCTCTCTCTCTCTCTCTCGTGTTCTTGCTCACAAACCTGAAATTTTTTATCTCTTTGCTCGGAGCTCCGTTTCCGAAACTGTTTTGGGAGATTGCTCCTTGGTATGTGACTCCTCCATTGCTCCAATTAGTTTTTGCTCTAGTGGATTATATTTTGCATAATTAGCTGCTCTTGGTACTACTGAAAATGAGCTTGCATGTTGAATTCTTTGAGTTCCAAGTAGTTTGAATGCTTGATATAGCTTCTAGACATCCATATGAGTAGTTGCTATCAATTTTGTGAAGTTTTGTTGATATCATTTTGTGGCCCAAATTTTTTTAGAAATTTGTTCTTAGGAAAAAGAATATCTCCCGGAGGAATTCTTCGAAGCGGACCGCCAAGGGAGTCCTTGGGGACTCCTCGGACAACGACCTCAACATTCCGTGTAGGACGGAGGTCCGGCCGTGCGAATGGCCGCACGATGCCTTCATGAACGAAGCCGGATTCTACCAAGAGTTCGCGCAATTTGTTGCTAATGCCGGATTGACCAACTTCCTCACAGATGAGTGTGACCAGCACCACATCCTTACAAATTCCTTTGTGCAAAACTTTCATTTTCTGAATAGGCTCGAACCCCCTAAGGTGCGCTTTGATTTATATGCTGAACATTATCAAATACCTCTAGCTGAGTTTTGTGAGATATGTTTGATCCCCTTTGATGGGGAAATTAGAAAGCCTCGCCTAGAGGAGTTTGAGGGTTTCCTCCACACTTTAAGCGTGGGAGAGGAAAGGGGCGTGTCGAGAGCCCGAGCCACTAGCTTGCAGTTTCCTTCTGTTCATTACTTTGCTTTATTCATAGGGAAATGCTTGACTGCTAGAGAGCAAGGTGGTGCGCTATGTGCACCTGACTTTGCCATTTTACGCCGCGCACTTCATAATGACAACACTTATAACTTGGGAGCTATCATTGCACGCCGCTTGCACACTAATAGGACTAAGGGTAAAATTCATGGTGGAATTTATGCTACTCGCTCAGCGAGACGTTTTAATGTTAACATTCGCCCTCATGATTATTTGTTGCCCAGAGTTTACTTGGATCACCAGTCTATGAGGGATCACCACTTTATTGATGCCCCTGAGCCTCCTCACCACATCCGTTATAACTTAGTTTTTAGTGAAGATACTCGTGATATTATTCCGTTGCCTGCACCTGCTTTGTTTGATTCTCATGCCAGGAACGGATATACCGTGATGCCACCGGACATCATTGCTTACCGGAATGCCTTGGCAGCGGCAGAGGAGGAGGCCCAGGACTTGGACGCTAGGGTGCCGCCACCTCAGGACTTTCACATGGGACCGGATGGCTAATATGGATGGCCGTAGACCAAGCTAGGCCAAAAGCCTAAGCTTGGGGGAGTACGTATCTCTCACTGACATTACATTCATGATCACATATTTCATTCCAGTTGTCGGTGTTCATACTTCTTCATTGTATAAACCATGTTAGTTTTATTTTCTCGCTTTCTTCTTGTGTGTTTGAAAAACTTTGAGAAAATCCAAAAACATTTCTCGTTTCTTTTCGGTTTTTCTTTCTAGCTTAATTAGTAGTAGTATTAAAAGAAAACCCAAAAAGATTTCCCGTTTCTTCTTTTGCTTGTTGGGAGTTCTCTCATGTAAATAGTTTTTCTCATTTTTGTTTTGCCTTCTTTAATTTGCTTTCTTCAGAAAACTAAAAACTCCAAAAATATTTCAGTGTGTTTCTCTGAAATTCTTTTCTTTTGTTGAGTCATCATAGGGAGAAGACCACGATGAAAATGTTGAGTGGCTCTCGTATGCATTATTGTTGATCTAACAAAGAGCCCATATTACCTTGTCTTCTCCTTTGAATAAAATGCTTGCAGATCCCAGCTTAGTCCACGACACACTTGCACTATTTTTATTTTCATATCATTCGGTCGTGCAAGTGAAAGGCAATAATGATGATGCTTTGATGAAGTGACTGTGACAAGGAAAAGCGGGTATGAACTCAACTTGTTCTTTGTTTTTGTAAATATGTTTAACTCAGTATCCATGATTCAGCATATTATGATTAAACATGTTTATGATGATAATTAGAGATTATAGTTGCTCATGCCATGCTTAAGTAGCTAGGAGTGGATAATGATTTATCTTGGGTGTCAACATGCATTAAAATGTTCATGATGTAGTATGATGATATGGTATCCTCCTCTTAATGTTTCAAGTGGCTTGACTTGGCACATGTTCACGCATGTAGTTGATTCAAAACCAACATAGCCTCCACGATATTTATGTTCATGGTGCTTATATCCTACTCATGCTAGTATTCAATGTTTATTATTCATAATGCATGATTATGACCGTTTTCGCTCTCTAGCTGGTCGCTTCTCAACCTATTTGCTAGCCTTCGCCTGTACTAAGTGGGAATACTGCTTGTGCATCAAAACCCTTAAACCAAAGTTATCCCAGATGAGTCCACTATATCTACCTATATGCGGTATTACTCTGCCCTCCTAAGTAAATTTGCATGTGCCACCTCTAAATATTCAAATGAACATCTGTTTTGTGTGCCCGTACCGCTCATGGAGCGACAGGGGGCGGTCAGTATCTTCCATGCTAAGCGGGTTATTCTCATGATGAGTGTTTATTCACTTGTCCTTGCATGAGAGGGGCTGGTAATCGGGATGCCCAGTCCCATTATTGAAATTGCAAAATAATAAAACAAACTCCCTCGGAAAGTTGTTGGTATGGAGGGCACCCGAGGATTCGGCTAGCCATGGCTTGTGTTTGTTGGTGGAGGGGGAGTAAACTTTACTTTACCGCTTGGGAACCGCCGCTAATGTGTTTAGCATGGAAGATATTGAAAACTCTCGGTCGTAACGTTGACAGGAAAGGCATACCTCCCAAAATTTCACTTAACTCTGATTTAAGCTTTGAGCTCTGGCACCTCTGCAAATCCATGCTTCCCTCTGCGAAGGGCCTATCTATTTACTTTTATGTTATTTTCTTTTATTGTTGAGTCATCACCTTCTCAAACAAGCACCAGACCTGAGAGCACTATTGTCATTCTCATGCATTGTATATAGTTAATGTTGTGTGCATCATGACTGGATCTCTTCTACCATGAATTACAATGTTTAGTCGCTGCTTGAACTTTGGAGGTGCTCTGCATTTATGTTTTGCGGTCTCAGAAAGGGCTAGCGAGATACCATGCTGTCATATTATATCATGATCGTTTTGACAAAGTGTTGGCATTTGAGATATCTTATTATTGCTCGCTAGTTGATCATGCCATTGATATGAGTGAATATAATTTATAAGAGTTATCATTTGCATGGTTAGTTATAATCTTTGCTGAAAACTTGGGTACTATTTAAGCATATATATAGATACAAGAACAAAAGAGTTCGTAAAAGTTTTTCTTTATCACTTTCAGTTTGTCAACTGAATTGCTTGAGGACAAGCAATGAGTTAAGCTTGGGGGAGTTGATACGTCTCCGTCGTATCTACTTTTCCAAACACTTTTGCTCTTGTTTTGGACTCTAATTTGCATGATTTGAATGAAACTAACCCGGACTGACGCTGTTTTCAGCAGAACTACCATGGTGTTGTTTTTTGTGCAGAAATAAAAGTTCTTGGAATTGAACGAAACTTTTTGGAGAATTTTTATGGAATATATAAAAAATACTAGAGCCAAGACCTACTAGAGGGGGGCCACTAGCTGCCCACGAGGCACCAGGGCGCGCCACCCCCCTGGCGCACCCTGGTGGCTTGTGGGGCCCACGTGGCTCCGCTGACCCTAATCTCAGGCCTATAAATTCACAATTCCAGAGAAAAAAATAGGAGAGGAAGTTTTATTGCATTTCACGATACGGAGCCGCTGCCACCTCCTGTTCTTCATCGGAAGGCCAGATCTGGAGTCCGTTTGGGGCTCCGGAGAGGGGGATCTCCCGGCATCGTCATCATCAACCATCCTTCATCACCAATTTCATGATGCTCACCGCCGGGAGTGAGTAATTCCTTCGTAGGCTTGCTGGACGGTGATGAGTTGGATGAGATTTATCATGTAATCGAGTTAGTTTTGTTAGGGCTTGATCCCTAGTATCCACTATGTTCTGAGATTGATGTTGCATTGACTTTGCTATGCTTAATGCTTGTCACTAGGGCCCGAGTGCCATGATTTCAGATCTGAACCCTTTATGTTTTCATGAATATATTTTTGTTCTTGATCCGATCTTGCAAGTTATACGCACCTGCTACGTGTTATGATCCGCATACCCCAAGGTGACAATAATTGGGATTCTTTCCGGTGATTGTCGTAGTTTGAGGAGTTCATGTATTCACTAAGTGCTAATGCTTTGTTCTGGTTCTCTATTAAAATGAGGCCTTAATATTTCCTTATGGACCCCGCTGCCACGGGAGGTTAGGACAAAAGATGTCATGCAAGTTCTTATCGCAAGCATGTATGACTATATACGGAATACATGCCTACATTACATTGATGAATTGGAGCTAGTTCTGTGTCGCCCTAGGTTATGACTGTTACATGATGAATGTTATCCAACAAAATCACCGATCCAATGTCTACGAGTTTTTCACATATTGTTCTTGCTAAGTTACTACTGTTGCTACTGCTGTCACAATTGCTACTACTGTTGTTGCTACTGTTACTGTTACTCTTATTGCTACTGCTATCAAACTACCATACTACTGTGCTACTGATCACTCTGCTGCAGATATTTAGTCTCCAGGTGTGGTTGAATTGACAACTCAACTGCTAATACTTGCAAATATTCTTTGGCTCCCCTTATGTCGAATCAATAAATTTGGGTTGAATACTCTACCCTCGAAAACTGTTGCGATCCCCTATACTTGTGGGTTATCAGTCTACCCCATACATAGCAAAATATTGCTCGCACAACCCCTTCCACAACCGCGGGTTCTCTCCATAGAATTGTGGGAAGCCCATGGCCGGAAAAGCATGGATGTTGCCCCCTCCCGAGGACGCAGAAGCCAGACCCCCGCCCATCAGGGGGGAGGTGAACGGAAACGGGGACGACGGCAGAGGGGCGGGTGGGTGTTGCGACTGACCTGTTGAAATGATCGATATGGTTGACTAGAGGGGGGGGTGAATAGGTGTCGGTACCAAAACCGGCTGATCTCGGGTAGGGGGTCCAAACTATGGGTCTAGGAATCAATGGGTAACAGAGAGCGTAGAGACGACGATTTACCCAGGTTCGGGCCCTCTCAAAGAGGTAATACCCTACGTCCTGCTTGATTGTATTGATATGATTGTGCGAAGGTTACATAGATGATCTACCTCGAGATCGACTGGGCTAACCCTAGGTAATGAATATGATGATTCTGTCCCTCTACGGGCTAAACCCTCTGGTTTATATAGACACCAGAGGGATCTAGGGTTACATATGGTCGGTTACCATCAGAGGATAAACATGCCAGCTACGCTAATAATTACTTGGAGGGGACGCCGAGTCTTTGATGGTTTCCTTCTGATACACGGGGTCGCCCACAATCCGGCCTTCCATCGACGAGTAGAGAGCGGCCCACCAGCCCGGCCTATGAGAGATAGGCCGGCAACCCGGGTACTCCCTAGTCCGGGACACCCTCAGTAGCCCCCGAACTAGCCTCCAATGCTGAACTGCAGGATGACAGTCTTCAGCAGCTTCATGCTCCAAAAGTCTTCGGCTTGGGTGGCAAGTTCCCCTCTTTACCTATATTTGCTTAAACAATAGTCCGGTCACGAGCAACCCGGTCACCGAAGTATCCTCTGATAGGTGAGGCTCCATGGGGCCCGTCACACCGCTTTTCTTCACCTAGAATTAAATGAGAACCCTCGATTTCTGTGCATCCACGGAATGCGAGTGGTCCGATGGGTTTTTACAAAAACACCCCTCTCTCGGGGGGAGTCAAGGCTATTTTAATAAGCCAAGGGCGCGGAGGTTAACACACCCCACCCCTTGCCACTCTTCCTTACGCCCTTGCAAGGTCACAACCAGCAAACAATGGCGAGCGTCTCAGGCTCTTCTTCACGCCCTCACGGCCCCCGTCAAGGTGATTGGGCAAGCTGCTCTGTGCCCCTCATGCGTTTACGCAGGCTCGAGACGCAGGGATACTTCCCTGCTTCAGATCTCGCATCCACCCGCCCCGGATTAACTTCCGCGGACGGGGAGGCCCTCGCAGAGAACTTCCCTTCCCCTCACGGGGAGGAAAGGGTGTGCTTCGAGCCCTTCCTCCTGCGAGGCCTGGGTTTCCCCATTCATCCTTTCCTGAGGGGTCTACTAGAGTTTTACGGGATTCAACTGCACCATCTTACCCCAGGGTTGATTCTTCACATATCAGGCTTCGTCGCTCTTTACGAGATGTTCCAGGGCTGCGAGGCCCACTTCGAGTTGTGGAGGAAATTCTTCTGCCTCGTCCCCCGCACCCGAGAAGGGACAATCTACGAGGTTGGCGGGGCCGAAGTATGGCGCATCGCGGGGACCGGATACCCCGTAGGGACTCCGAAGAAAGACGCCGAAGAGTGGTCTTCGGAATGGTTTTATATTGAAGACGTCCCCCTACTCGATCCAGTTCAGAGGGGGCTACCCGAATTCTCATTGGTCTCTCCGAAGAAGTGGTTCAACTGGCGCCCGAAGGGTGCTTCCCAAGAGGAAGGCGCCGAAGTAACTCGGCTGGCCGCTCAAGTGAGGTGGCTAGCCCACAACGGGCTATCTATCATCGACGTGATGGCCGCAGCCATTGCTCGGTGCGTCCAACCTCTCCAACAGAGAATACATCCGTTTTGGTGCTACAACGGGGAAGATGATGCAACCCGGTACACGCGGATGGGGCCTGCCAATCAGGCGGCGATGGTAGCCATACTGGCCGATCTCTTCAAGGGAGAAAAGCAAGAATTTGCTCGGCTAAGGCCTAAAGAAGGCTTCTCAAGCTATAAATCCATTGAGATGGTGAGTCCGACCATGTTTTATAGTTCGGAGGACATCCCAAATTTTCCTTAACCAGATTTCCATCCTGTCCGAACAGAACTGGAGGCGCTGGATCGAGACAGTGAGCTGCCCTGCTCCTCAACCGGAGGATCACTCTCGTGACAATGATCCTGGGTTCCACGATGACCCTGAAACATCAATTGATTTCGAGGAGGGGGTCTTCTACCAGGAGAGCCTTGACGGTTCCAAGGTGGCCCTTTTGGCCGATCATCCCGGGGCGCTTCCCTCTTCCGCTGTAAGTGGCCAACGGGCTTCTTCTCGAAAGAAACACTCAGCCGCGTCTGCTTCGAATACACTGACACCTACTCCCAAGGGCCGCCGTACGACGCGCCGGACAGCCACAAGAGCGGCACCAACGGCCCCAGCGACGAGTAGTCGTGGGATGACCAGACGCGCGGCCCCAATGGGGACTACATCATCGGTGCCCCGCCCGAAGAGATAACGCATTCACTATACCGTCATAGCCTCTATCTTCGACATCCACCGAGTATGCCAATAATTTTCTCCACGGTGTCCTGTAGACGATGTGTGGAACCGCCCTCGGCTGAGGATGTTGAAGAGGCGCCAAGGGGTGACTTGAATCCGAGGTCGCCGGAGGTAACTGAAGTTACTCCGGGGATCCCAACCGAGGACCCACATCCCGAGGACTCAGGAGGCGTCTCGGTCACTAACTCCGAGGTGGAAAGTGTGATGAATCATCGGCGGCGTAAAGCGTCATTTCGGCAATCCGCGTTATCCGATCAGGAGTTTAATGCTCTGAGTTCGGTAGACGCGTACCTCGGCGCTGCCCGAACGGGACTTGAAGGGGCAGTGAAGCTCATGTCTACAAATGTGCAAGTATGGTATTGGTTTTGACAACTAGTATCTAACCCAGTAGCCCCCGAGCCTTAATTTGGGCGGGACGTCCGAGTTAAGGGTCTGATGTTTATGATGCCCTGTTATTGTGCAGACTGTTCGAGAGCAAAACAAACAGTTGTCCGAGGACCTCAAGCTGGCGCGAACAAAGTTAGAGTCTGTGAAAGCCGAGCTAGAGGGGGTGAAGAAATTCACCAGAGAGACACATGGTAAGTGCCAAACTGGAATTCGTTGCGAGGAAAATTGAATTGAACTCCTCTGCTAATGAAAGAGAATTCCATAGCAGCCGAGTTGATAAATCAGCTGCAGAAGGATTTGGAGACTGCCAGGGAAGCTCAAAGGTATGCGGAGTCACAACAAGAGGCCGGCTACCGAGTTCTTTCCCGAAGTCATGAGGGGAGGGATAAGCTCAAAGCGGAGAATCAACAACAGGCCCAAGAAATCAAGAACTTGAAAGCTCAGCTGGCCCAATCCCAGGAAGAGAGCCAGAAACTGAAAGCTGGCATGTTCGGTAAGTGCGTTCTAGCTTGTCAGGTTATTGACTGCATACCTGAGACGGTAAGGAGAACACCTCGCTCGTTTAATTGCAGTTCTTCTGACCGGACGCCCCGAGGAGGAGGCCAGCTCTTTCGGACGGGACCTGGTGAAGGAGCTCTCCATTATACACGAGCGGGCCTGGAAAGCCATGAGAAGCATGTTCAAAGCATTGTGGCCTGGCGAAGTGGCCCCGGAAGGGATGGCCGAACTCGCGCATCGCTTCAAAGGAGCTCGGCGCCGCTGTGAGATATGGAAGATGTCATCTTGCCGTGAGGGAGCACGGGAAGCTTGGGCGATGATCAAGACCCGTTTCACCAAGCTGGAACCGGAGCATTTAGCTAAGGTTGGGCCGGTAGGGCCAGATGGGCAGGAAGTGCCCGTGCATCTAGTGTATGACCAGGTTATGCCCGCAGCTCGGCTGTCCCAAGCAGATTGTGTTTTGGAGACCATAATAGATGGTCTTGATCAAGATTAAGAGTTTGATTCTATGTATCTATGTACTTTACATCAAATAGTCTCCAAACCATGCTAAAAACGTTGTCTTAACCGGCCATCGGCTTCCGCCTCCTCGACCAGGGGCCGAGGAGTGTTTCCTACTATGTGATCCGAGAAACATCGGAAAACACTTCAGAGAACCAGGCAATCCGGCCACTTGGTGCAAACAGACAAAAACGCGCTCGGGGAGTTATATTATATTACTGCTTAACATAAGAAACATCTTCCGACGAAAATAGTCCCTCTATGGGTTCCTTTCTTCGGGTTACCACGGTAATCGTGGACGTATAACCGAATGCCCGAAAAAGACGAGGATGGTTACTTCGGGAAAATAACCCCAGAATCTTGGCAATTTGACCAATTATTTTCACTTCCCTCGTGGCCGACCAATTTTGTTCTTAAGAACGCTAGCTTTTGGCTTCACCCGTCTGAGGCACGTACCCGGGAAATCCGGACATGACAATCACAGAGGTGCTCCCTTTACTCCCTAGCCGAACAATCGGGAACGTAGGGAGTAAACATAGGAGCGAGGCAACCCAGCTTGGCCAAATCTTAAGTCAAATTGATGCATATAGTGGCGTGTAAAACGATACAGGAAGGTTGCAAACTCGTAGAAGACAGATGATTGCAAAAATAAAATGTGATTGGCTCCGTAAAAGAAGCCCCCAGGTAACAGCATGTGGTACATTCGAAGATGTTTGCCGAAGAAAAACTTAACGTAGGTCGGCGTGTCCGAACACAACCCGGGAAAGACTAACGACCAGGAAAATATAAATCCGAGAGGGATAAACCGGGCAAGGTAAGGGCACGGAATCAGCATTAGAAGCGCCGCAGCCTAGCTGCATTCCATGGGTTTGGTTCAAGGTGGTCGTCCGTTGGATCGCGGAGGCGATATGCTCCACCCGCGAGTACTTGATCGATTATGAAGGGCTCCTCCCATTTGGGCAACATCTTATGCTTCTGCTTCTCCGGCAGACGTAGGACGAGATCACCGGCGTTGTAGGCCTTAGCCCGTACTTCCCTGCTCTGATAACGTCTGGCCTGCTGCTGATAAAAAGCGGAACGAGCCCGAGCTATGTCGCGCTCGCCCTCCAGAGCGTCCAGGTCATCTTGCCGATCTAGCTCGGCTTCCTTTTCTTCATACATACGCACCCGAGGGGCGTCGTGAATAAGGTCACTGGGGAGGATGGCTTCTGCCCCATACACCATGAAGAATGGTGTGTAGCCCGTGGATCGATTAGGAGTGGTGCGCAGGCCCCACAGTACGGAGTCAAGCTCCTCAACCCAATGGCAGTCGGATTCTTTTAAAGATCGGACCAAACGGGGCTTGATGCCACTCAAGATCAGTCCATTAGCTCTCTCGACCTGTCCATTAGACTATGGGTGATATACTGAGGCATAATCGAGCTTAATGCCTAAATTAGCGCACCAGTCTTTGACTTCCTGGGCGGTAAAATTGGATCCATTGTCCGTAATTATGCTGTGGGGGACACCGTAACGGTGTACGACGCCGGATATAAAATCGATAGCCGGCTTAGACTTGGCCGAGGTTACCGGTTTTGCCTCAATCCATTTAGTGAATTTGTCTACCATGACGAGTAGATATTTCTTTTTCTTGGTCCCCCCTTTAAGTGGTCCGACCATGTCCAGCCCCCAGACCGTGAAAGGCCAAGTGATTGGGATCGTCCAAAGGGTCGTGGAGGGCATATGACTCTGATTTGCATAGAGCTGGCATCTAACGCAATGTTGGACCAGTGTTTGGGCGTCTGTTCGGGCAGTGGGCCAGAAGAACCCTGCTCGGAAAGCCTTGCTGACCAGGGCCCGAGCTGCCGCGTGGTGACCGCCCAGGCCAGCGTGAATCTCGGCCAGGAGCTGCCTTCCCTCCTCTTCGGATATACATCTCTGGAGAATGCTAGTAGTGCTTTTCTTATATAGCTCTCCCTCGTGGACTTTATAGGCTTTAGATCGTCGAATGATACGCCTTGCCTCAGTCTGGTCAGCCGGTAGTTCTTGGCGGAGGAGGTAGGCGAGGAAGGGCTCGGTCCATGGCACGATTACCGCCATGACTTCGTGAGCCGAAGATGTCATTTCGATGGCCGAGCCCCCGATAATTCCGTTATCTGGTTCAATGGGCGGAGGGACGAGCTCTCCTGAGGTATTGGTTTCCGAGCCCTGGGCATCCGCCTGCCACACCACGGACGGCTTGAAGAGTCGTTCCAAAAAGGTGTTCTTGGGGACGCGGTCGCGCTTAGCGCCCATTCGAGCAAGAATATCCGCAGCTTGATTGCTGTCACGAGGTATATGGTGAAACTCCAGTCCTTCAAAGCGGGCGGAGATTTTCAGGACGGCGTTGCGGTATGCTGTCATTTTTGGGTCTTTTGCGTCGAATTCGCCGTTAACTTGAGAGATGGCGAGCTTAGAATCTCCCAGTACCTCCAACCGCTGTATGCCCATTGACACCGCCATCCGAAGTCCATGTAACAGAGCTTCGTATTCGGCTGCGTTGTTGGAGTCGGTGTACATGATCTGGAGTATGTACCGGATATTATCACCAGTGGGGGATGTGAGGACCACTCCAGCCCCTAGCCCGGCGAGCATTTTGGAGCCGTCAAAGTACATCGTCCAATGCGAGTATGTATTGTATTCCCGAGGGAGTTCGGCTTCCGTCCATTCTGCAACGAAATCAGCCAAAACCTGAGATTTAATAGCTCGGCGTGGTCGATATATGATTTCGAAGGGGAGGAGCTCTATAGCCCATTTGGCTATACGGCCGGTGGCATCACGATTATTAATTATGTCGTTAAGTGGTACTTCGGATGCCACCGTAACCGAGCACTCTTGAAAATAGTGACGGAGCTTTCGGGATGCCATAAAAACGGCGTAGGCGATCTTCTGATAGTGCGGGTACCTCATTTTACATGGGGTGAGCACTTCGGATACGTAGTAGACAGGTTTCTGTACCTGGAGCGTGTGACCCTCTATCTCTCGTTCGACGACGAGAACCGCGCTGACCACCTGATTCGTGGCCGAGATATATAGCAGCATTGGCTTGCCCGGACTAGGTGCTGTCAAGATTGGGTTGCTGGCCAGGAGAGTTTTTATTTCCTCGAATGCTACTACCGCCTCGTTGGTCTACTCGAAGTTCTTCGTCCGTTTGAGCAATTTATAGATTGGTAAGGCTTTTTCTCCGAGGCGTGAGATGAAGCGGCTTAAGGCTGCCACACATCCGGCCAGTTTCTGGACGTTTTTTAGCTCGGTGGGGATCGCCAGCTCGGATAGTGCCCGTATTTTCGCTGGGTTGGCCTCTATTCCTCTATGGGAGACGATGAATCCGAGCAGCTTACCGGCAGGCACTCCGAAGACGCACTTTTCCGGATTGAGCCGTATATCGAAGGTCCGAAGACTATCGAAGGTTTGTCAGAGATCGTCCACCAGCTGGCTGACGTGTTTGGTCTTAACGACCACGTCGTCCACATATGCCTCGACCGTTTTGCCGATTTGTTTTTCCAAACATGTTTGAATCATGCGTTGGTATGTAGCCCCTGCGTTCTTTAATCCGAAGGGCATTGTGTTGAAGCAGAATGGTCCGTAGGGAGTAATGAATACTGTGGCCGCCTGGTCAGACTCCTGCGTCATGATTTGATGGTATCCGGAGTAAGCGTCGAGAAAGCATAGCGAGTCATGCCCGGCGATGGCGTCTATGATCTGGTCTATGTGGGGCAAGGGAAACGGATCCTTGGGGCAAGCCTTGTTTAAGTCCTTGAAATCGACACACAACCGCCAGGATTTATCCTTCTTGGGTACCATGACCAGATTGGCCAACCATTCAGGATGTTTGATATCTCGGATGAATCCGGCTTCGAGCAATTTTGCCAGTTCCTCGCCCATAGCTTGACGCTTGGGTTCGGAAAACCGACGTAGAGTCTGTTTGACTGACTTAAAACCCTTAATTATGTTCAGGCTGTGCTCGGCTAATCTACGCGGGATCCCTGTCATGTCTGACGGGTGCCAGGCAAAGATATCCCAGTTTGCACGCAAAAATTTGCGCAGCTCTTCATCGACCGCAGGGTCCAGCTGAGTTCCAATGGACGCCGTCTTGTTAGGATTAGTTGGGTGCACTTGGAATTTGACGATCTCATCCGCTGGTTTAAAGGATGTGGATTTAGGCCTTTTGTCGAGGATTACGTCGTCCTTATCCACCGTTGAGCGGAGCGCGGTCAGTTCTTCGGCTGCGAGGGCTTCGGACAGTGCTTCAAGGGCGAGTGATGCCGTTTTATTCTCGGCTCGAAGGGCTCTGTCCGGGTCACTTATTTCTGTGATTACGCCGTTTGGCCCTGGCATTTCGAGCTTCATGTACCCATAGTGTGGGATGGCGTGGAATCGCGCGAAAGCGTCGCGCCCTAATAAGGCGTGGTATCCACTAAGAAAGGGCACTATGTGGAAAAGTAGTTCTTCGGATCGGTAGTTCTCAGGGGTTCCGAAGACCACATCAAGAGCAACTCGGCGACTACAACGAGCCTCCTTTCGGGGGATGATCCCTCGAAAGGTGGTGTGACTTTGCCCGATGCGGGATCTGTCAAACTACATTTTGTCCAAGGTGTCCTCGTAAATGAGGTTTAGCCCGCTACCGCCGTCCGTCAATACCTTTTGTAGTCGAAATCCATCTACTATGGGATCAAGGACAAGGGCGACAGCAGCTCGAGTAGGGCAGGACCTCGGCTGGTCTTGTTCACTGAAAGTGATGGGTGTGTCCGTCCATGAGTCTGTCTCTGCCACATGGTCAATTTGAGCGAGCTCTCGAAGAGCTCTCTTCCTTTGATTCTTCGAGGAATACGTCTCGTAGATTGTTAGGATTTCGGCGTCGTCATCAAAGGGCGCTGCTGTACATTTATTTGAGTACGGGCCTCTGAGGATGACTTCGCCGCTCTTGGCGACTTGCCTAACCACCCAACAAGCTCGAAGGCTGTGGGTTGGGTTTGCGTTGAGGAGGACGGGGTGTATAGGGCATGGTTTGTCCAGTAGTTCGTCAAGAACCGTTCTAGACCTTGTCAGAGGTTTCATTCTTTTCTCGGATGGCTCATAGTGAGTTGTCCGGCGAAGGTGTGCGCGTTTTGCCCGAGCTCGGTTTGGTTCCTCTGTACGGATTGACTCCGTTTGTTCGAGCTGAGCCTGCCAAGCATACTCCATGGCGCAGTATTTGGACACCAGGTCCGATAAATCAGAGAAGTTTTGGATGTGGCGGCGGGCGAGGGCGTTTAAGACGCCTTCGTCTTGGCAGTTCTGTCGGAAAACCTTCAGAATTTCCTTGCTACCACCGTCCGTCATCTTTTTTTTGACGATAAGGAATCTAGCTCAGAAGTGTCGAACTGACTCTCCGGGCTGCTGTTTTACGTACATTAGGTCCCATATGTCGGGCCGTCCTGAGTTATTTGGACAGTACTCGGCGTGGGGGTTGGGTGGGATAAAAAATTTGATCCCAGCGGAGGGCGAGCCCGGGGCTTTGGCGGCCGAGTCCTGGATCGACATGGAATCTAACGCGCCGAGCTCTAGGTATGGATAGTTAGCCGGGCTCGAATGCGTGGACTCAAAGTTGTGTGTTGAACCAGACTTCGGCTCTAAACCCTCTCCAGAGCGGAGTTCGGTTTCCGGGCTGGAGGATGAGGCCTGCTGGTCGTGAACCGGTACTCCATACGCTCCCGGTTCCAGGGGGAGGGGCGAGCCCTCGGTTGGGCCTTCTATAGTGGCGACCAAGTGGGCGGCTGGAGGGGTGTGAATTTCCCTGTCATCGGTCTTGAGCCCGATCTGATCGTAAACCGAGGACTGGCCATCGGTGATTCCCAGGGCTTGGATCCGATCTAGTATCCCGTTTAGCAATGAGAGATCCGTCGGGTCCAGGTTCTGGTAGCTTACGGGGTCGACCCGCAGTATGGCTGTGACGGGGGCGTCTGAATTTGCCATGCCGTCATGTTCGGCCAGGGCTAATCTTCGGCAACCGAGCACGGAGATTAGATCCGGGCTCGAGGCTGGACCCGTAATGGTGGCCGTTCCAGTAGTGGGGTTGGCCGTACCCGAAGTCAATGCTTCAGGGCTTGCGGGTCCTTCAGGCGAGGCTGAGGACCCAGCGAGGATAAGATCTCCCCGGGAGTCGGCGACAAACTCTAAGTTTCCGAACCGGATCTCCTGGTCGGGGGTAAAGCTGTCGACTCGATCGAGGCGACTGGCTGGATCGGCGTGTAGCATGATGATGCCGAATGCGAAGAGCTGGCCGGGAACGAAAGTGTCCCTGCGGCTAGCGTCGTTGCTGATGATCAGATGAGCCATTGATCCTTGACGACCCACGGCGGAACTCTCAATGAAAGCACCAATGTCGGTACAAAAACCGGCTGATCTCGGGTAGGGGGTCCGAACTATGGGTCTAGGAATCAATGGGTAACAGAGAGCGTAGAGACGACGATTTACCCAGGTTCGGGCCCTCTCGAAGAGGTAATACCCTACATCCTGCTTGATTGTATTGATATGATTGTGCGAAGGTTACAGAGATGATCTACCTCGAGATCGACTGGGCTAACCCTAGGTAATGAATATGATGATTCTGTCCCTCTACGGGCTAAACCCTCTGGTTTATATAGACACCAGAGGGATCTAGGGTTACATATGGTCGGTTACCATCAGAGGATAAACATGCCAGCTACGCTAATAATTACTTGGAGGGGACGCCGAGTCTTTGATGGTTTCCTTCTGATACACGGGGTCGCCCACAATCCGGCCTTCCAGCGACGAGTAGAGAGCGGCCCACCAGCCCGGCCTATGAGAGATAGGCCGGCAGCCCGGGTACCCCCTAGTCCGGGACACCCTCAATAGGCAACTACCAATTTTTAGCTTTTCTAAACAATTTAGGTTTAGCAACAAAATAGGTTGTCTAGATGTGCAACTAGGTGAGCAACCTATATGATGCTAACAACAACAACAACAACAAGCGAGCAAGCAATGCAACACAACAATATCTTGCACAAAGTAAAGGAAAGAAATAACCACAAGTGGAGTCGGTGAAGAAGAGGATGTTTTGCCGAAGTTCCTTCCCTTTGAGAGGAAGTACGTCTCCGTTGGAGCGGTGTGGAGGCACAATGCTCCCCAAGAAGCCACTAGGGCCACCGTATTCTCCTCACGCCCTCGCACAATGCAAGATGCCATGATTCCACTAGTGGTGCCCTTGAAGGCGGCGACCGGACCTTTACAAACAAGGTTGGGGCTCTCTCCACAACCGAATTGGAGGCTCCCAACACAACCACGGAGCTTCACCATAATGGATTGTGGCTCCGAGGTGACCTCTTCCGTCTAGGGTGCTCAAACACCCAAGAGTAACAAGATCCGCAAGGGATTAGTGGGGGAAATCAAATTTCTTTTGTTGGAAGTGTAGATTGGGGCCCTCTCACCCAAACCCTAGAAAATCAACAAGAGTTATTGGCTAGGGAGGAAGATCAGGCAAAAATGGAGCTTTGGGGGAAAAGAGGTAAGTCTCCTTGGGGAAGAAGACCCCCTTTATATAGTGGGGACAAATCCAACCGTTATGCCTCTCACAGCCCGCGCCTAAGCAGTACTACCACTCCACGAGCGGTACTACCGCCCGCGTGGTAGTTTCAGGTACATAGCATAGCAGGCGCAGTGCCTCAGGCCAGTAGTGCCACCAGAGCGGTACTACCACCCGTCCCAGCGGTACTACCGCTGGGGCTGTAGTGCAGCGAAACTAGACTGGGGGAGTACAGAGGCAGCGGCACTACCGCGCTTGTACTGCCGCCCTACTGTCGTGAAGAGGCAAAAGTGTCCAGAAGCTTTTGACTAAGCGGAAGTGGAATGGAAGTGGCCGAGCGGTAGTGCCGCTCGCAAGCGAGCGGTACTGCCGCGCCACTGCCGCTTAGTGCTCTGTGCTACAGCGAGCCAGCGGTAGTGGGGCGGTGGTAGGGACGGAAGTGCCTGAGCGGTACTACCGCCCTACTACCGTGCCACTTCCGCTGAGCATGAAACAACAACAGAATGCCAAAGCTAAGCGGTAGTACGCACGGTACAGGACGGGCGGTACTACAGATCGCCAGCGGTACTACCGCTTGGCAGCTTACAGAACATGAACACAAAAGAACAGTTGGAACTCCAAGGTTGCGGGAAAGGAAAGAGGGTGCAAAGGGAACGTGTACGTGATGATTCCACCCAAAACCTTTCTGAAGCGGACCCCCTCTTAATAGTACGGTTTTCCTAGGACTCAAGTCCACCGAAAAAGAAACGCGGGAAAAATAACCGTCTTGCTTTAACACTCCGAGGGGCATCAATAGTCTTGTGCCATATGATAAATTATCTGAAATGCTCAATGCACACGATTATTCTGCAAATGCATTGTCATCAATCACCAAAACCACTAAGGGATAAATATGCCCTAACAATCTCCCCCTTTTTGGTGGATTGATGATAACACGGGATTTGCATAAAGGATAAATGAGATAATAAGCAAACCCAACATCTACAAAATATAGACGGGCTCCCCCTCGATGTGTGCACTATTCAGATATGCTTTTGGAATGCAAAGCACACACACTAGGATCAACACTCCCCCTATATTTTATAGACAAGTCAACACTTGCAACAACATGATATACGAGAGAAAAGCATGTATGCAAGTCATGGCATGTGAGCATAAAGATAAGGGCATACTAAGGATAATATCTCACAAGCAAGCCAGTACTAGACATAAAGATATAGATAGGGTAGCATATGTCTCACACCATATGATAGGAACTTAGGTTCTCACAACCACAAACCAAACCAAAGCAAATGATAAAAGAGTTCACAAGAGACGAAAAGCGATAGCAAACAAGACACACTCGTGACTCGGCAAATCCCTAAGCTCTCTCCCCCTTTGGCATCAAGACACCAAAAGGGCAAAGAGCACTAAACGGTCCTAGGTGGTAGCGAAGATCCAGGACGCCCTCAAAACTCCTCCTCGTCGTCAGAATCGTCCTCTGCAGCAGTCTGTTGGACCTCCTCCTCAGTATCTGACCACCTACAGTGCTTGGAGGTCCACTCCTCCTCATCGGTGATCTTGTCCTCTGACCCACTTGCAATCTCCAAGCCGATGTGCCTCATCATGGTCTTGTCATGACTGCGGGCCTTCTTCTCTGCCACATGAGCCCTATACTGACCCTGAGCCTGGATGCAGAACAACATCTTCATTTTCTCTTTCAGCTTGGCAACCCATGTTGGCTCCTCAGAAGGTGGCACATACTCATCCTCATCCTCATCATCTCCCTCAGACTCAGCCGCAGCCTCAGTCTGAGCCTCAGGTGCCGGAGCACCAGGTGTGCCCCATAGATCCTTCTACCTCAGCTTGATAACCTCGTGAGAAACTAGATCACCAGTCACAAACATCTCATCCGGAAAGGTGGAAGCCCAGGTCTCCTCAATGAGCTTCATCAGAAAGGGGCCATAGATAGGACACTTGCGCTCAAGCATGGCGGAGTACAGCTCTGACCACATGACATGCGAGACATCCAACACCTGCTATGTGTTCTTCTCCTCCTGGCAGAAGAGCAACAAATCCACGAGATAGGAATGAACCATGTCAAGATTCCCAATGTGGGGAAACAAGGAGTTCCTGAAGATGCGATGCATGATATCCAAGTAGGGAATCAGCTCATAGGACTTCTTGCCGGTGGAGGAGGTCTTCTCAATAGAGTACTTGTAGAGAGCAGACTTGTGAGTGGCTCCATCCTCCTTGTGAGGGCGGAATCTAATGGGGTTCTCCTTCCCTTCATCATTGTAGCTCAGGCTCTCCATGAAATCCTTCCAAGTTGCCTTCAAAACCCTTCCATTGGTCATCCAGGTGAGAGACCTAGCCGCATCAGAGCCAAAGTGGATCGTGGCATAGAATTGGGCCACAATCTCTGCATCAAAGACTATGTTGAACGATATGATCCTGAGTATATCCAACTGAGCACACATAGAATAGGCCTCACCAAAGTACTGAGGATGCTTCTCCAAGTGACCGAGATCGACAGACCTGACATCCACATACAGATTCTTCTTGGCCTTGAGAACATCATGATAGATGGACCTCTGCTTCTTGTTCCAAAAGGGCCGATTGACGAGAGCCGGATCTTGAGGGTGGCGGTACGGATCCGGTACTACCAGAGGTGCCAAATTCAAATTCCCTCCAACCAAACTTCAATCCAACTATTCTAGCAGTCTTCAACGCCCTACTCATGCCTCAATTCGCCAAAAAATCGGAGAATGCAACAAATATTGCCCTAAAACCTAGATCCAAAAACTAGAATCATAGGAGAGAAAAACAGGGGCAATAATGGCATCCAAGGCAAGAGGAGAAGGTGGGGATCGATCCCACCGGACGGAATTGTGGAAGACGGCACGGAATCGGTGGCCCGGAGGTGGCCACCGGAGCAAGGGCGTCGCCTGGGAGAGAGGTGAGCATGAGGGAGAGAGAGATGAATGGGTATGGGGGAGTTGGAACTCCCCCTGCCCGACTCATAACCCCCTCACGAATTCCACAGAGCGGTAGTACCGCTCGAGGAGCGGTAGTACCGCCCCAGTACGATAACACGACAGGAGGTCGGGTAGTACTGCTCCAGCGGTAGTACCGTGGGTCCGAGCGGTAGTACCGCCCAGTCACCAGCGGTAGTACCGCGCAGACGAACACTTGCAGTATCAAGTTTAGAAGGGTGGCTTATGCAAATATTAGGGGTGGTAGATGAGATGGCTTGGGTTGGAGGCAAGAAAACCAGCAAAAGGGAAGAGGCACTCCAAGTTCAAAGGAACAAACAAAAGAAGAGCAAACTTGGAGTGACTCAAAAGCACAAAACACCTCTCCAAGAGAGGGCAGTGGCCGAAGCCACCTATGTTTGAGTCAATTGGTATGGCACCGCGAAGATTTTAACCTTGGGCCCATGACCAAAACTCATCTTTGAAGCACAAGTACCATAAAAAATGGCTAATGTGAAAGACTTGATCGATTTATGCATAATGGGAGGAGGGAGAGTTCATTGAGAGAACAACACTCTCCCTATGTCCATGCCTACATCTAGAACAAGATAATCATGATGAATGCGGTGGGGTGTGTCGAGATTCAAGCCACATTGCTCGAGTCAATGATATTGAGCTCATGCCTTAACTCGTGAAATCTTGCTTCATCCAATGGCTTCGTGAAAATATCCGCTAGTTGCTCTTGAGTGTTGACGTAGATAAGATCAATCTCTCCACGCTTGATGTGATCCCGGATGAAATGATGACAAATCTCAATATGCTTCGTCTTGCTATGCTGCACCGGATTGTAGGAGATCTTGATCGCACTTTCATTGTCACATAGAAGAGGCACTTTGTCACAAGTGACACCGTAATCCTTTAAAGTTTGCCTCATCCATAGCAATTGTGCACAACAACTTGCGACGGCTACATACTCGTCCTCGGTGGTTGAGAGAGACACACAATTTTGCTTCTTTGAAGACCAACTCACCAAAGAGCGACCAAGGAATTGGCACCCTCCGGAAGTTGACTTCCTATCCACACGGTCTCCCGCCCAATCCAAATCCGAATATCCCATGAGATCAAAACTTGCACCTTTGGGGTACCATAAGCCAAATTTTGGGGTATGAGCTAAATATCGAAAGATTCGCTTGACCGCCACATAGTGGCTTTCCTTAGGTGCGGTTTGAAACCGTGCACACATTCCCACACTCAACATGATATCCGGTCTAGATGCACAAAGGTAAAGCAAGGATCCAATCATGGAGCGATATACCTTTTGATCCACCGCTTTACCATTGGGATCAATGTCAAGTTGGCACTTGGTGGGCATTGGAGTCTTGGCCTGCTTGACATCATCCAACTTGAATCTCCTGAGCATGTCTTGGGTATATTTGGCTTGTTTGATGAAGGTTCCTTCTCTTCTTTGCTTGACTTCGAACCCGAGAAAGAACTTCAACTCTCCCATCATAGACATCTCAAACTTCTCCGTCATTAGTGCGGCAAACTCATCATTGAAAGCTTTGTTAGGTGAACCAAATATAATATCATCAACATATAGTTGGCATATGAACAAATCCCCTTTAACCCTCTTCGTAAAAAGAGTGGGATCGATTTTCCCAATTTCAAACCCACGATCTTGCAACAACTCGGTAAGGTGCTCATACCACGCACGTGGGGCTTGTTTAAGGCCATAGAGTGCCTTATCGAGCTTGTATACATGATTGGGGAACTTGGGATCCTCGAACCCCGGGGGTTGTTTGACATATACCAACTCATTAAGAGGACCATTAAGAAATGCACTTTTCACATCCATTTGTTGCAACTTAAAATCATGATGAGATGCATATGCAAGCAACATGCGAATAGATTCAAGACGAGCAACGGGAGCAAAGGTTTCACCGTAGTCGATACCCTCGACTTGGGAGTAGCCTTGTGCTACCAATCTTGCCTTGTTTCGAACAACAACACCGTTCACATCTTGCTTGTTCTTGAATATCCATTTGGTTCCAATGACATTATGGTTCTCCTTTGGTCTTGGCACCAATTTCCACACTTTGTTGCGCTCGAAGTTGTTGAGTTCATCATGCATGGCTTCAAGCCAATCCGTGTCCTCGAGCGCCTCATGTACCTTTTGGGGTTCAACACAAGAAACAAATGCGTGATGCTCACAAAAGTTTGTTAATTGACTACGAGTGGTTACCCCTCTTTTTAAGCTTCCATAAACATTCTCCATGACATGTTGTTGATGCTTGAGTTTGGAAGCAATCTTGGCGGCATGACGCTCCAATAACTCCAAAGGCATTTGAGGAGGATCATCTTGAACATCTTGAGCGTCGTCTTGAGCTTGCTCTTGATCTTGAGCTTGTTCTTGATCTTGATCTTGCGCTTGATCTTGAGCTTGCGCTTGATCTTGAGCTTGCGCTTGATCTTGAGCTTGCACATGATCTTGAGCTTGCTCGGAGTCTTGAACTTGATCTTGGGCATCATTTGGTGAAATACTATCATCGTGAGATTGATCTTGTTCACTCGGTTGAGGGCCTTTGGTTTGCTCTTCGGAAGCATGTGGGTCAATGGTCGATGATGGCTCCACTTGTGTAGAGCATTGTCCTTCTCCTTCGGCCACAAGGGGTTCCTCAATGGGGAGTATTTGACCAATCCCCATTCTTCTTATGGCTTGGGGAGGAATTTCATCACCTACATCACAAAGACCACTTTGCTCCACTTGGGAGCCATTATTTTCATCAAACTCTACGTTACACGTCTCCTCAATGAGTCCATTGGACTTGTTGAGAACACGATAAGCATGAGAGTTTGTAGCATAACCAACAAATATGCCCTCTTGAGCTCTAGGTTCGAATTTAGATAAACGAGCACCCTTCTTGAGAATGAAACACTTACACCCGAATACCCGGAAGTACTTGAGGTTGGGCTTGTTACCGGTAAGTATCTCATATGGAGTCTTGTTCAAGCCTTTGCGGAGGTAGAGCCGATTGGATGCATGACATGCGGTGTTGATGGCTTCGGCCCAAAAGTTGTACGGAGACTTGAATTCCTCCATCATGGTTCTTGCCGCGTCCATCAACGTCCGGTTCTTCCTCTCTGCTACACCATTTTGTTGATGGGTATATGGTGCGGAGTATTGATGCTTGATCCCCTCATCACTAAGAAACTCATCCAAGGTATAGTTCTTGAACTCGGTGCCGTTGTCACTTCTAAACATCAATATATTTGCTTCATGTTGACGTTGAGCTTCATTTGCAAAGTCGATGACGGTTTGTTGGGTCTCACTCTTCCTCTTGAAGAAGTATACCCAAGTGTATCTTGAATAGTCATCCACAATCACCAAGCAATACTTTCTTCCGCCAAGACTATCAAAGGATGGAGGTCCAAAGAGATCCATGTGAAGGAGATCCAAGGGCCTCTTCGTGTAGATGATAGTCGTGGGTCGGCGAGCCGTCTCATGTAACTTTCCTTCGATACAAGCACTGCAAGCATGATCTTTGGCAAAGCTCACATTTGTTAGTCCACGAACGTGATCCCCTTTGAGAAGACTTTGCAAAGATCTCATATTGACGTGGGCTAGACGGCGATGCCAAAGCCACCCCACGTCAACTTTAGCCATTAGGAAAGTCGCGATCTTAGTGGGTCGCTCCGAGAAGTTAACCACATAGAGACCCTTCTCGACATGCCCAACAAAAGCTACTTTAAGAGTCTTGCTCCACAAAAGGGCCATAGTATCAAGATCAAAGAATGTGGCAAAGCCCATAAGTGCAAGTTGACGAAGGAAAGTAAATTGTATACAAGGGTCTCAACAAGCATGACTTTCTCAATTGATAAATCATGAGAAATCACAACCTTGCCAAGACCCAATACCTTAGATGTTGAGGCATCCCCAAATTGAACATGGGTGGACATAGATGGGCTTGGTTGCACGTCCACCACCAAATGCTTGCTCCCGGTCATATGATTTGTTGCTCCACTATCGAGCAACCATGATCCTCCACCGGAAGCAAACTCCTACAAGAGATCAATACTTGGTTTTAGGTACCCATTCTTGAATGGGTCCTTTGATGTTAGTAACAAGGGTCTTAGGAACCCAAATAGACCATTCAATGTACTCATAATAAGAACCGGCAAATTTGGCATAAACATGCCCATCACTAGCACGGCATAAAATATAAGAAGGGTTAAAATCGCCGGCTTTGTTCGATGGAGTGGGATTGCCCTTCTTGACATTTCCACCCACCACCTTGTCCTTCTTCTCCTTATGAGCACCCTCTCCCTTCTTGACAAATACCTTGTTGAGACGGAGAGGTTTCTTGGTCTTGTTGTTCTTCTTCTTCTTTGACTTGGGCACAAACCCAAGTCCCTCCTTTGCCACAACTTCCTTTTGATTGCTCAAAAGTTCGTTGAGGTTCTTCTCGCCTTGTATGCAAGTCACAAGGCCTTTCTCGATTTGCTCCTTCAACTTGGCATTCTCCTCCACAAGATGAATATGCTCACAACAAGGGTTAGTAGCATGAGCATTATCAATTAGCACAAAAGGAGGACATGTGGTTATTTCCTTAGTGAGCTTTGCTTGGAGTTGATCATGAGACTCCTTGAGTGTAGCATGTGCACTTTTCAAGGCCTTGTGAGCCTTGTCAAGTAGCTCAAACTCCTCTTTGAGTCTAGCATGGCCAACCCCAAGCTCAACATTCTCGGATTTAAGCACACGAGCAAGAACTTGAGCATGATCATGATCTTTCTTTAGTTTAGCAAGGTCAACGTTTTGCGACTCCTCAAGAGCCGAACGAAGACCTCGCTCTTCCTCAAGAGCGATGGAAAGATTCGCAATCTCATCGGCATAGTCACGACTATGGCCTTCCAAGTTAGTGATATTCTCCGCGTGAGACTCAATGATATCATTGGCCTCACCTAATTGTTCCAAGAGAGCAACAAAGTGCTTCTTGGTCTCACCTTTGAGCTTACCCAAGAACTTGTCGAACTCATTCTCATCCACCTTTACCTCCTCTTTTTCATTCACATAATCCATCAAAGAAGGATTAGAGGTGAAGGAAGTTTTGATGTTGGAGGTTACCTTGTTGATGCCTCTTGCCATGAGGCACTTGGGGATGGAGTTCTCGTTGGGGGCGTCGAAGAGAAACACCGAGGTTGCGGAAGAGGTGGCAATGGACACGGTGGCCGTTGCAAACACTTCACCACTTGTGTCATCATCGTCGGAGTAGTACTCTTCTTGCACCACCAATCCCTTTTGTGGCACCTTCTTTGTGGCATTGCTATTGTTCATGGAGGACTTGGCCTTGTCTTCGCGGATGAGCTTGCCACCATTGTCTTCCCTCTTCTCGTAGGGGCAATCCACCACGAAATGACTCACATTGCCACAATTGTAGCAAGTTCTCACACGTTGCTTGCCCTTGGAGCCACTTGAGTTGTTCTTGGAGAAGTTGGGCCTTGAGTTTCTCTTGTTGCCCCAAAATTGCCTTGACGCAAGAGCCATGTGCTCGTGGTAAGCATATTTGGTGTCTTCAGGGCAACTCTCCTCTTCTTCCTCTTCATCTTCTTCTGGAATTGCCTTGGCCTTCAAAGCAAGGTTGGTCTTCTTTGACCGTTGGACACGAGCTAGATTGTTGTCGGCGGTCTTGTTCAAAATGTTCATTGCAATGAATTCATCCAACACTTCACTTGAGGACAAGGTGTGGAAGTCCGGTCTTTGACGGATCACGGAAGACATGCTCTTGTTGAATGGCATGATGGCCTTTAGGAACTTGCGCTTGACCCAAGTGTCATCCGTATCCTTGCTCCCATGATCTCGGAGTGAGACCGCGAGAGTAGTCAATCTCCGGTATAGCTCACGAGGATCTTCATCATCCTTCATCACGAACTCATCGGCCTCATCAAGAATGACCTCAAAGTTGGACCGTTGAATGCTTGAGCTTCCCTTGTACAATGAGACGATGTGCTCCCAAGCATCCTTGGCGGTAGTGAATGGCTGATACGTCTCCAACGTATCTATAATTTTTTATTGTTCCATGCTGTTATATTATCAATCTTAGATGTTTTTATATGCATTTACAACAATTATATATCATTTTTTGGGACTAACCTATTAACTTAGTGCCTAGTGCCAGTTGTTGTTTTCTGCCTGTTTTTTGTTTTACAGAATATCAATACCAAATGAAGTCCAAATGCCACGAAACTTTTTGGATATTTTTTTCTGGACAATACCAACACTAGAAGCTTCGGGAGAAGACCAGACGCCAGAGGCGCGCCTTGGTGCTTCGTGGGCCCACCTCAGCTCAGTTTGACCTAATTCCACCACTATAAATTCCCAAAAAATCAGAAACCCTCAGGGGAGTCCACGAAATACTTTTTCCTCCGCCGCAAGTTTCTGTTCTCGAGAGATCCCATCTGGAGGCCTTTTTCGGTACTCCACCGGAGGGGGAATCGATCACGGAGGGGCTCTACATCAACCTTGTTGCCCTTCTGATGATGCGTGAGTAGTTTACCACAGACCTTCGGGTCCATAGTTAGTAGCTAGATGGCTTCTTCTCTCTTTTTGATCTTCAATACAATGTTCTCCTCGATGTTCTTGGAGTTCTATCCGATGTAATCACTTTTTGCGGTGTGTTTGTTGGGATCCGATGAATTGTGAGTTTATGATCAGATTATCCATGAATATTATTTGAGTCTTCTCTGATCTCTTTTATGCATGATTATTATAGATTCGTATTTCTTCTCCGGTCTATTGATTTGGTTTGCCCAACTAGATTGATTTATCTTGCCATGGGAAGAGGTGCTTTGTAATGGGTTCGATCTTGCGGTTCTCAATCCCAGTAACAAAAAGGGACATGACACGTATGTATCGTTGCTATTAAGGGTAAAAAGATGGGGTTTATTCATACGTGAGTTTATCTTGTCTACATCATGTCATCGTTCTTAAGGCGTTACTCCGTTCTTTATGGACTTAATACACTAGATGCATGCTGGATAGCGGTCGATGTGTGGAGTAATAGTAGTAGATGCAGGCAGGAGTCGGTCTACTTGTTTCAAATGTGATGCCTATATACATGATCATTGCCTTGGATATCGTCATGATTATTTGCTTTTCTATCAATTGCCCAACAGTAATTTGTTTACCCACCGTATGCTATTTTCTTGAGAGAAGCCTCTAGTGAAAACTATGGCCCCCGGGTCTATCTAAATCATATACTAAAACCCTAAAAATACTTGCTGCACTTTTTTCTTTATTTATTTTACTTTGTATTTTTGTTTCAATCTATCTATCTATCACATACAATTTAATCTTGCAACTTACCGCCAAGGGTTTGACAACCCCTTGTTTGCATTGGGTGCAAGGATTTGTTGTTTTGTGTGCAGGTGCCGCTAACGAGGTGTTGCGTGATTCTCCTACTGGATTGATAACCTTGGTTTCATAACTGAGGGAAATACTTATCTCTACTGTACTGCATCTCCCTTCCTCTTCAGGGAATTACCAACGCATATCACAAGTAGCAGGAAGAATTTCTGGCGCCGTTGCCGGGGAGACATCATCAACATCTGTCAAGTACCTACGCACAAAACTCTCATCTCCTTGCATTTACTTTATTTACTTTATTTGCATTTGCCTCTCGTTTTCATCTCCCCCACTTCTAATTTTTTTTACAAAAATACAAAAAAAAATTCTGTTTGCCTTTTTCTTGTTTGCTTGATTCCTTGCTCATTTTATCACTATGGCTAGTTCTTCGCTCGTTACTATTACCCCTGAAAATGAAGTGCTTAATTTTAAACAAAGGGGAGGAGAGAATTTAAAAGATGCTTGGTATAGGATTTGTGATGCTCATAATAGATCAACTTGTAAGCAATCCTCTACCATCATTCTTCGCAATTTTTATGTGGGCATTACTACTTGGTATAGATTTGTGCTTGATACTATTACTGGGGGGAATTTCTTGATGTGTCCCTCTACGGATGCTTTTAATGCTATGGGAAATTTAGTGGGATCACCACCTATTACTATTAATGAAACAACTTTGACCTTGGAACATGTTATGCAAAGGTTAGATGCTATTGAAAATAAAATGCCTACCGTTGAGCATATTGAAAATTTAGATAAAAAGATTCATAACCATGTTACTCAATTTGGATCAAAGGTAGGGATTACTCTTAAGACGCTAAAAGAGAAAGAACCAATAATTAATGAAAGGATGGAACAAAGTCCCGCTAGGATCGATAAGTTGGAAGAAATTATTAATAATTTGGTTCCGCTTTTTCATTCGCTAAAACTATTGAAAAAATTACTCCTAGCAAGAATTGCAAGTTTATATATGTTCCTAAGACCAATGGTGCTACTTCTAGTAAGGGAAACGAGGATCTTAAAATGATTAGCGTGCACCCCAATTTTATTGATATAATTAAGGAACCTATTCACAAAAGTAAAATTCTTGATTTTGTGCCTAGAAGTGTGATGGTGAGGAACACCTATGTTAAATCTATTAGAAAAAATGGATGTGTGATTGAGGAGTTGGAAACCAAAGATGACAATACTTGAAACTATGCATTATGCCTAGCTAGGGGCATAAAACAATAGCGCTTGTTGGGAGGCAACCCAATGAATAAAATAAATTTTTATTATTTGTTTCTGTTATTGTGTGTTTTCACTTTCATTCTACTGTTATGATTGTGTTTTTGTGTTTTTAATTAGTGTTTGTTCCAAGTAAAACCTTTAGGATGATTTGGAAGATAGTATAATTGATGCTGTTTGGAAAACAGAAAGTTTTGCGTTCAGTGCTGGAATTTTGGTTCTGTACTGGAGCGTCAGAAAAATCTGTAATTTTTACACAGTATTGGTATATGAATTGCCCACGTTGTTCTAATTTTTCAGAATTTTTGGAGTTATAAAAGTATGGCTTTTAAATAGATTGCTACAGACTATTCTATTTTTGACAGATTCAATTTTTGATGTCTTGCTTACTTGTTTTGATGAAACTATGGATTGTATCGGGGGGTATAAGCCATGGAGAAGTTAGAATACAATAGGTATAATGCAAAAATAAAATATGAATGGGTTTGCAACAGTACTTAAAGTAGTGATTTGTTTTGTTATACTAACGGATCTCACGAAGGTTTTGTTGAGTTTTGTGTGATTGAAGTTTTCAAGTTTTGGGTGAGATCACGATGGATGAAGGAATAAGAAGTGGCAAGAGCCTAACTTGGGGATGCCCGAGGCACCCCAAGGTAATATTCAAGGAAGACTCAAGCGTCTAAGCTTGGGGATGCCCCGGAAGGCATCCCCTCTTTCTTCTACCAACCATCGGTAATTTTACTTGGAGCTATATTTTTATTCGTCACATGATATGTGTTTTGCTTGGAGCGTCGTGTATTATATGAGTATTTGCTTTGTTTGCTTTTTAGTTTGTCACAATCATCCTTGCTGAACACAACTATTTTGAGAGAGCCACACGTTCATCATAATTTGTTAGAATACTCTTGTGCTTCACTTAAATTTTTTTGAGCTAGGCAGTTGCTCTAGTGCTTCACTTAAATATTTTTGAGCACGGCGGTGGCTAAATTTTGAAGAAATAAACTCTCATGCTTCACTTATATTATTTTGAGAGTTGACAAGATTAAAATTTTGAAGAAATAAACTCTCATGCTTCACTTATATTATTTTGAGAGTTGATAAGATTGAAATTTTGAAGAAATATTTGCACTCTCATGCTTCACTTATATCTTTTTGAGAGTTGATGAAAGTAACGGTAATTTGCACAAGATATGAATTTGGTCCCAAAGTGATGAATATTCAAGAGGGACATAATAAAAACTTTCATATAGATCATTGGATATGATAAGTGTGATTCCTTGCAATAGTTTTGCGATATGGAAATGATAATATGTGAGTCATGTTAGTGAGTAATTGTGATTCAGTAAGAATATTAGTGTTAAGGTTTGTGATTCCCTATGCATGCACATTCAGTCAATAGTTATGCAAAGAAATTATATCCTACTTATGGTGCATTATTCGGTGTTAGTTATGTTCAATGCATGTTTATGACCGTTTTCGCTTTTTGGTTGGTTGCTTCTCAATCTTTTGCTAGCCTTCATTTGTACTAAGCGAAAATACTGCTTGTGCATCCAAACTCCTTAGACCCAAGTTGTGCCAAATAATTCCACTATATCTACCTATATGCGGTATTTCAATGCCGTTCCAAGTAAATTCGCGTGTGCCAACTCTAATTTTCAAAATAATTTTTCTGTTTTGTGTGCCCGTACCGCTCATGAAGCGGCAGGGGGTGGCCAATATTTTCCATGCTAGGTGTGTTATTCTCACGATGAGTGTTTATTCACTTGTCATTGCACAAGAGAGTGGCTGGTAATAGGGATGCCCAGTCCCACAATGAAATCAAAAATTAATAACAACAAAATTCCTTGGAAAGTGATGGTATGGAGGGCACCCGTGGATACGGCTAGCCATGGATTGTGAAAGAATGGTGGAAAGGAAATAAACTTTACTTTCTGTTTGGGAACCGCCTATGATGTGTCTAGCATGGAAGATATTGGGAATTCTCGGTCGTTTTCGTTGACAGGAAAAGCATGCCTCTCAAAATATTTTTATCTCTCTAATTTAAGCTTTGAGCTCTGGAACATTTGACAAATCTCTGCTTCCCTCTGCGAAGGGCCTATCTATTTACTTTTATGCAATTTTTATTTTCTTGAGTCTCCATCTTCTCTTATAAAGCACCAACTAGAGAGCACTATTGTCATACTTGTGCATTGTGTGTAGCTAATATTTGAGTGTGTTTCATGAATGGATCAATGATTGAGCATAATGGGCTAGGGATAACTTTCTTTAGCGTTGATATTTTGAAAGACATGATTGCTTGTTAGCATGCTTGAGTATTTATATCTTCATGTCAAATTATAGACTATTGCTTTGAATCATTCAAGTCCAATGTCCATGCTACAAAAGAAAAGAATATATGATGAATATTATAGGCAGCATTCCACATCAAAAATTCTATTTTTATCATTTACCTACTCGAGGATGAGCAGGAATTAAGCTTGGGGATGCTAATACGTCTCCAACGTATCTATGGCCACAAATGAGAGAGCTCTTCTGGCGGCATTGCGGATTGGAGAATGAACAAAGCGGAGTGATTGAGTTGATTGTCCACTTCTTCTCTTGGTGTCATGTTGTAACGATCATGAGGATGGAAACCTTGCTCAATGACCCTCCAAAATTGTGTTGAGCTGTGATTCAAATGAGATTTGATATGAAAAACTCAATCATGAAAGTTATTCAAATCAAGCTTAGGAGGAGGACCAAGAGGATTAATGCGAGGTGATGGTACCGGACCTCCATAGTTCGGGGGAGGGCCAACCGAGGCATGGATGCCCATCCCATTTTTCCCTAGAGGGGAAGAAGTTTGAGTACCTTTAGCCGCTTCCTTACCGGACTTGCCCTCGGACTCCGATGCGGTGGGATTAACCACTTGCATCAGACCGGTAGAAGATTTCAACCCCTCAAGGAGTTCTTTAAACATGGACTTGACCTCGGCCGTCATAGACGTCTTAAGTGAAGCCATAGCTTCATTTAAGTCGTCTCGGGTGACCGAGTTCAACTCCACGGCCTCGGGAACAACTTCATCCCTATTCCCGTCGTCAACCATACTCTTCGGGTGGTGAAACCCTTAATAAAGAGACGAGGCTCTGATACCAATTGAAAGGATCGATATGGTTGACTAGAGGGGGGGTGAATAGGCAACTATCAATTTTTAGCTTTTCTAAACAATTTAGGTTTAGCAACAAAATAGGTTGTCTAGATGTGCAACTAGGTAAGCAACCTATATGATGCTAACAACAACAACAACAAGTGAGCAAGCAATGCAACACAACAATATCTTGCACAAAGTAAAGGAAAGAAATAACCACAAGTGGAGTTGGTGAAGACAAGGATGTGTTGCCGAAGTTCCTTCCCTTTGAGAGGAAGTATGTCTCCGTTGGAGCGGTGTGGAGGCACAATGCTCCCCAAGAAACCACTAGGGCCACCGTATTCTCCTCACGCCCTCGCACAATGCAAGCTGCCGTGATTCCACTAGTGGTGCCCTTGAAGGCGGCGACCGGACCTTTACAAACAAGGTTGGGGCTCTCTCCACAACCGAATTGGAGGCTCCCAACATAACCACGGAGCTTCACCACAATGGATTGTGGCTCCGAGGTGACCTCTTCCGTCTAGGGTTCTCAAACACCCAAGAGTAACAAGATCCGCAAGGGATTAGTGAGGGAAATCAAATTTCTCTTGGTGGAAGTGTAGATCGGGGCCCTCTCACCCAAACCCTAGAAAATCAACAAGAGTTATTGGCTAGGGAGGGAGATCGGGCGAAAATGGAGCTTGGAGCAACAATGGAGCTTTGGGGGAAAAGAGGTAAGTCTCTTTGGGGAAGAAGACCCCCTTTATATAGTGGGGACAAATCCAACCGTTATGCCTCTCACAACCCGCGCCTAAGCGGTACTACCGCCCGCGCGGTAGTTTCAGGTACATAGCACAGCAGGCGCAGTGCCTCGGGCCGGTAGTGCCACCGGAGCGGTACTACCGCCCGTCCTAGCGGTACTATCGCTGGGGCTGTAGTGCAGCGAAACTAGACTGGGGGAGTACAGAGGCAGCGGCACTACCGCGCTTGTACTGCCGCCCTACTGCCGTGAAGAGGCAAAAGTGTCCAGAAGCTTTTGACTAAGCGGAAGTGGAACGGAAGTGGCCAAGCGGTAGTGCCGCTCGCAAGCGAGCGGTACTGCCGCGCCACTGCCGCTTAGTGCTCTGTGCTACAGCGAGCCAGCGGTAGTGGAGCGGTGGTAGGGACGGAAGTGCCAGAGCGGTACTACCGCCCTACTACCGTGCCACTTCCGTTGAGCACGAAACAACAATAGAATGCCAAAGCTAAGCGGTAGTACGCACGTTACAGGACCGGCGGTACTACAGATCGCCAGCGGTACTACCGCTCAGGGGAGCGGTACTACCGCTTGGCAGCTTACAGAACATGAACACAAAAGAACAGTTGGAACTCCAAGGTTGCGGGAAAGGAAAGAGGGTGCAAAGGGAACGTGTACGTGATGATTCCACCCAAAACCTTTCCGAAGCGGACCCCCTCTTAATAGTACGGTTTTCCTACGACTCAAGTCCATTGAAAAAGAAACGCGGGAAAAAATAACCGTCTTGCTTTAACACTCCGAGGGGCATCAATCGTCTTGTGTCATATGATAGATTATCTGAAATGCTCAATGCACACGATTAGTCCGCAAATGCATTGTCATCAATCACCAAAACCACTAAGGGAGAAATATGCCCTAACACCTGTGCCCGAGAGAGCCCGAACCTGGGTAAAATCCTGTGTCCATGTTACCATCGCTCCAAGACACCTAGCTTAGGAACCCTACTACGAGATATGCCAGATTTAGAACCGACACTGGTGCTTTCATTGAGATCCTGCAAGCAGTCGCCACGGTGCGATGGGAATTCAGATCATCTCCGGCGCGATCTACGCGTCGGAACCAAGCTTTATTGTCGATGTCGGCATCTTCGTCGCCGGCCCGACTGGTCACCTCGGCTGGACCGAGGACTGCGCTCCGCGTCGGATCATCAACATCGGACAGATACTTTCACCAACATCAACTCCGATCTCTATCAAGATCATGGGGGATTCATCCATGGAACTCGGGGGCTCATGATCAACATTGCCCTCGGGCGACCGTGCAGTTTTTCTGGACAGCGGGTTCGCGTTCACCGTCACCGCCTCCTCGAGTGTTGTTTTGACGAATCCTTTGGTGTAATTGTGCGGAATTGAGTCTATAATGACCCCGTAAAATTTCGTCGTATTCCGATGGAGGAAACTCTGGCGATCTATGATATACCGGAGCCCTGTCAAATCTGGACGTGAAACTGGACGAGTTTAGGGCGAGGAGTCCAGCGTCCAGCTCGGACATCCTTTGGAAGATCCAACCATTGATCGGCTGTGGAATTCCTATATCTACCATTTCTCAAAATTTCAGCTTGATCCGACCATTCAAACTCCGGGAACAGCCTGAGGAGTGCGTCAATTTCCGGATCTGTTTTCTGCACGAAAACGAATCCGACCCGAGTTCATCTTTTTCATGAACAGATTATCAGACATCCTTTTTGAAGGGAATTTCTTATAGGGTATCGTGTTTTGTTTTCAAGCACGTGCCTGCAAATTTTAAAAGCCTTTCCCGAGGTAATCTTCATCGTCGCGTTGGTGTCAAACCGGTCCGACAACGTTGCTCCACGGTTGCCGACCTACGCTAGACAGTTCATTGCTTCATCGAGCCGAGGTTAACCTCATCAGATCATCACTCCGGCGAGCCGACCTGGAGTCCGGCATCGCGAATGCCAAATAATCGTCGCCCCACAGATTGCACGGATGGGGCGCGCCGGCATCGCCACGCGGTCACGTCATCAAGCCGGCATTGACCAGTTCCGACCTGCGTCGGCATCGCCGCACCGTTGCTTCTTCAAGCCGATACCCGCCACGCCGACCTGCTTCGACACCTCGGCTGGCATGGGGCTGCAACATCACCTTACCAACCTGCTCCGTCACCTCGGCTAGACCCGGGGCTTCGCCATCTATTCATCAACCTACTTTGGGGACTTCAGCGTCACCAGCTGGCCAGGTTCGTCACCTCGGCTGGACCAGGGGCTTCGCCTCACCACGTCGACCGCGCTACGTCACTACTTCATCAAGCCGAGCTCTTTGCTCGGGCACCTCGGGACCGGCTTGGGGGCTGTGACCTCGACCCGCCGCAAGCTCGGCCCGCGTCATCAACACCGAGCACATTAACCAGCTAAGTCGCTTTCATGCTCAACTTTTTTCAATTTTTAATTTTTGTTCGGTTCGACCAAGCATTATATTTGCGTTAAACAAAAAAGCTGTTTGTTAAAAAACACCTTTTTTCCCATGTTAATTGGGGGCTCTTAAATTTATATGAGCCGTTTTATAATAAATATTTTTTTCTTCTAAGTCGTTGCAAAGTCTTTTTCAACTCGAGTGTATGGTCAATAGCCGGATAGCTTGATTTCTCTCTAAAGCCGCTCGAGTTTAGTTCGCTAAATTGGCCTCTGAGAAGCACTCCGCCTTCGGGATATGGAGGTTGAAGCCGAAGGCTGACCTACTTGAAGTTTAGAGATCGGATGTGTCATGTTAAAGCACGACGGAAGGAAATTTTTATTTTAAGACCAATTTTCGGATTGGCACCAAAACTTGATTTAGTTCGGACGTCAAGTTTTTACATAAGTTTTTTGGCTTTTCGAGCTTATGGCACTTTTAAGCTATTTGTATGTTTTTCTTTAAGGAAGCGGGACATCCTCATGACCGAGGTGCCCTGCATAATAATTCAGCTCAGGAGATCTTTTCCGACCCGCAGCTCGGCATCTTTCCTACCGACCTACACCTCGGCGTTGGCGAAACGCACATGACATCTGGACTAGTTCCTGAGGAGATTCGATCCTCAGGTTGGTCGGCCGCACCCAACCTGAGTCTCGGGGGATACTGTGTGTCTCCAGCATAACTCTCGCAGTACAACGTCGGATGCCTTTAAATCATCGGCAATATCAACGGGGGGCTGCGACTAGAGCCGAACCCACCAAAAAGCCAAGGTACTCCGAGGAGTCCTCGGCAAAACGTTCTTGGATATTGCTTTATATGCATCAGTTTCGAATTGTGTCTTCGGTCAATAGTTGGGTTGCCCGGCTCCTGTGCTTGCCTCCTACGTTCCGCTTTGTTCGGATAGGTGTGCAAAGGGAGAACCAATGCGATTGTACTTCCGGTTTGCCTGGTCAAGTGCCTCAGTGGAGAAAGCCGAAAACTGACTGTCACAATAAGCGTAAACTGGTCAGCGATCCGATGATGGTGTCAAACTATAGATCGATAGAGGTTATCCCGTGTTAAACGATGGGCCTTTCATAAAATTGGCCGAAGTGTTAATGGTTTGACCTCGGCTGACGCCGAACACTAACCGGGGGCTAGTAACTGGCCTCCCAACTTTAAGCTCCTATGACTAAGAGAAAGTTATAAAGCCTGCATATCTGATTGCCTTGTTTCCGCTAACACAACCGCCTCCAGGCACCGAGACGTCGGCTAAGGGTTGTCTTGTTATTGCGAAAACACCCTGCGTAGCATCTACAAAGGGGTGGAAGCCGACGATGGGCCACTTTCAGATTATAAATAGTCGCAACGGAGTCAAAATAACATATAGCATAAAGATGCAAATACAGCTTAAAGGCTGACAATCACAACATGTGGCGAGGGCTCCTTGAGGCACCTCGGCACGGTTACATCGGGACTCCTGGAGAGCCCAACATATCATCAACGTTTGTATTCAATATACGAGCGCTGCCTTCCGTAATCGTCGTTATAAAGCCATAAATATGCATCAATTTGACTGAAGATTTTGGCCAAGCTGGGTTGCCTGGCTCCCGTGTTTACCCCTTACGTTCCCGATTGTTCGGCTAGGGGGTAAAGGGAGCACCTCTGTGATTGTTACTTCCGGGTCATCCGGGCTAGTACCTCAGACTGGGTGAAGCCGAAAGCTAGCCATCTTAAGAATATAATTGGTCGGCAACGACGGAAGTGAAAATTTTGGTTCATTAAAGACCACAGAGTTCGGGAACTTTTCCCAAACTAAATCCTCAATATTTTCCTCCCACATTGATCGGAGTTGAGGTTTCACGATCATGGTCAACATGATAGCCTGGGAAACGGAACTTATAAAGGAACTATTTTTCCCAGAAGATGTTTCTTACGTTAAATAGTAATATAACATATCTCTCCGCGTATCTTTGTTTATAAAACCGTATGGCCGGATTGCCTTGTTTTCCGTAAATCTTTGCCCTTATAAAGGCTTTATAAAGTAGGAAAACACTCCTTGGCTACTGGCCGAGGAGGTTGAAGCCGATGGTCGGTCAACAAAGTTTTGTACAATGCAGATCCGAGCGTTAATGATACTTGGATACATAGAATCATTACACATAAATTGTGATTAAAATCAATTTACTCCGGATATCGATCCTTAACTCGGCCACCCTTGCCCAAATTAAGGCTCGGGGGCTACTGGGCTTCGCGCTTCTCATTTAAAAGCCATTAAAGGGTTACATCGATCCCCTAATCTGGTGTTGCCACCCGACCAGTGGCTCGGGGGCTACTGCATTGACGATTCAATGCAGACAATTTACAAAGTGCAAAATAGTTTCCGAGGAGATTACGATCCTCAAGTTGGTCGGCCGCACCCAGCCTGAGTCTCGGGAACTGCTGCACACCGTGTTTCCGTTCCTAAGTATGCTGCTGAACTAGGAGTTGATCCTCAGGCCTATTTTGCGAATCGACCTGAGTCTCAGGGGCTACTGGGATCAGCGGTTTTATGTTTTCCTTCAGGTGCATCTGGGATTTTTGGCCGACACACTCGGCAGAGAATAAATTGCACCAATTGAAAAAATATCCGCAAAAATTAGCCCACAGCCTAGGTGGTGCACCACCTCGGAAGCAGTCCGGCATAAAGCTCAGCTGCGAGTGGCTGGCTCCATAGAGAACTTTTTCGGCGTTAAGCTCGGATAACCTTCTTCAAACTTTTTAAAAGACGAGGTACTCTATGCCTCCTCGGATGCAGTCCGGCGTTGGAGCTCGGCTGCAAAAAGACACCTCGGATGCAGTCCGACATTGGAGCTCGACTGCAAGAGGACACCGCCACCCGGGAAAAACTTTGAACCCGAGGTGTGGCGTAAAAAATAACAAGGCATTGATAAAGGCCAAGAACCTAAAGGGGCTCCTCGGATGCCCGACGTGTCAACTCTTCGGATACACCTCGGCGATCCTCGAGATCGGAGATGAGAATATTTGTTGAACCGGTTTTCAAGACCAACGACCGAAGATGAAGAACAATTCGGAAGAACCGAGGAGCGTCCCCAACTTGAAGACCGATTCAGGGGGCTACTGACGGTGTCCTGGACTAGGGGGTACTCATCACGTCGTCTCCCGACCAGGTGGATCGGGCCGAGGACCCCCATGGCGGTTCACTCATGGGCCACTTCGGGCAGCCCATGACGCATACAAGGAAGATTCCACAAGACTTGGTGATCAAGACAAGGACTCCTCTCCACCGACGTAGCCGACTAGGACTCTTGTTATCCTAGGCCTCTGGTGCATATATAAACCGAGGCCAGGCTAGTCGATAGATCATCTCATATTCATTAGAACAATCTCGTGGTAGATACTTGTACTCTGTACTACACCCCATATGAATACAATCAAAAGCAGGACGTAGGGTATTATCTCTTCGAGAGAGCCCGAACCTGGGTAAAATCCTGTGTCCATGTTACCATCGCTCCAAGACGCCTAGCTTAGGACCCCTACTACGAGATATGCCGGATTTAGAACCGACACCGGGGTAGTTCCTTGGAACTGCCCCCGGGGTTGTTTTTGCTCGCCGTGGCCAACGGGCCCAGAGGATGGCTTCCACGGTGCGATGGGTGCGGCGGCCGTGGGGTTTGCCATCGTCTTGCCAGTCCCCTCCGGTATGTCGATGATGACATGGGGCTGGTATGCCGGCGCCACCCGCTGAAGGGCACCGACGGCCTCCTGCAGATCGGAGACACGGGCCTCCAACTCTGGCTTCCACGCTTGGATCGCTTCCACCTTGGCGCTGAGGTCACCGATCGATCCCTTGATGTCAGAGGAGAACTCCCCATGAGCTCGCGCATGAACTTCTTGGCTTCGTCGTCCATGGCGAGCCGCTTCTGCTTCTCACTCCTCGTCTCGATGATGGATCGAAAAGTTGGGGCCAGATTTGCGGTGGAAGGTGGTAAAAAAAATGGCTCTAGATACCAATTGATAGGAACTACTAAGGATCTCACTGTCTGATTACACGAATATTGTCTGGATTACAAGCTCAGCGAGCCAAATCGGTAGGAAAGGGAAGGAAAGGTAGTTCATAAGCCGCCGCCGCCAAGTTCGTGATCCTCTGGATCAACCCTAGCGAAGCCACTCGGGGTCTTAAGTACTTCTCTGCAGCCTGGTGGTTGGGCCGCCCACCCATTCCGGGCCTGTTACCTTGGTGTTGGGCTTCCTGTCGCGTACGGGCCTGGCCTGCCTCCCTTCCTCGGACGTGCTGGCCTCCATGTCTTGCCCTGTAGCTGGGTGTCGCTGACATTTCCTAAAGGCCAAATGCATACAAGACAGTTTCCTATACGTGCAAAACGGTGTAAGGGCTCTGCAAAGGAGGAAGGTGCCGGCGCTCCTGTTAAAATTGGATATCTCAAAAGCTTTTGACAGCGTATCTTGGGATTACCTCCTGGAGTCTTGGTTTCAGTGCAAGATGGCCAGATTGGGTAGCATGGCTGCTGGCATCGTCAAGTTCAGAAATTCTGCTAAACGGCACGCCGGGGAGCAAGATTGTACACCGCCAGGGGCTGCGGCAAGGCGACCCCCTTTCCCCTCTCTTGTTCATCCTGGCCATAGACCCGCTGCACCACCTCATCCAGAGGGCAGCGGAGCTGCAGATGCTGGCGCCGCTACCAGGCAGAGAGATCAAGCTGCGTGTGAGCCTGTATGCCGACGACGTGGTTATTTTTGCCAATCCAGTGCAACATGAGATTCAGACTCTGCTGCTGATTTTGAACTTGTTTGGGGAGGCCTCGGGGCTAAAGATTAACCTGGCTAAATCCACTGCTACCCCCATTCGCTGTGACGAGCTCGATATCCAGGAGGTGCTTCAGAATTTTGGAGGCCAAGTCACAGATTTCCCGATCAGGTACCTGGGATTGCCGATCACGCTGACCAGAACACGTCTGGTGCATGTTCAGTTTGTTTTGGACCGCATCAGGGCCAGGTTGGCAGGATGGAAAGGACGACTGCTCTCGATTGCGGGGCGGCGGGTACTCGTGCGTGCAGTGCTCAGTGCAGTCCCGACCTTCGCCATGACAGCGCTTCGGATGCCGAAGCGTTTCTTCAAGGAGATAGACAAGACGAGGAGGCGCTTCCTCTGGGCTCAGGAGGAGGAGATTTCCGGTGGGAAATGCAAGGTCAACTGGACAAGGGTGTGCTCCCCGGTTAGGAATGGTGGCCTTGGGATCATGGATCTCGAGCGCTTCAGTAGGGCCCTTAGACTGCGGTGGCTGTGGCTCTCCTGGAAAAAACCCCAGAGGCCATGGGCAGGCATGGAGGTGCCATGCAACGAGCATGACCGCGAGTTCTTCAGTGCTGTAACTTCGGTCTCTGTCGGCAACGGGAGAACGGCCAAGTTTTGGACCTGCTCCTGGACGGGCGATCGTACGTTGAAGCTGTCCTTCCCAAATCTGTTCAAGCACTCCCGGAGGAAAAACCGAACTCGGCGTTGAGCGATGATGCATGGATAAAGGACCTGGCACATGGGCAAACTGCTCCTCTGCTGCAAGAGTTCATCGCCATGGCTAGGTTGCTCAGGGGGATTGGCCCGATCATAACAAGTGATGCTCAAGACGAAATCGTGTGGAAGCTAGAAGCGAATGGGGTCTACTCTGCTGGGTCTGCATACAGAGCTCAGTTCCATGGTAGCTGCAGCTCAAACTTCGAGAATTTGTTCTGGAAGGCGTGGGCGCCCGGTAAGATGAAGATTTTCAACTGGCTTCTGTATCTGAACAGACTGTGGTGCATTGATCGGCTCCAACGCCGGGGATGGACAAACAGCTATTTCTGCCAACTCTGCCTGCGCAACCTCGAGTCTTCGGATCATCTGTTCTGGCAGTGCCCCTTCGCCGTGCGTCTCTGGAACTCCATGGCCACCTGAGTCGGCTGCGCTGCGCTCAACGTCTGCAACTGGATCGAGGGCGCCAACTCTGAAGATCGGGTGTTGAAGATTATCAATGATACTAGGTTTGAGCACAGGAAAGGAATCAAAACCGTGATCATCTGCGCACTCTGGGAGCTATGGAGGGAGAGGAATCAGTGCACCTTCAGAGGGAAGATCGCCTCTCACCATGATACGATCGCCGCGGTTCGGCGCGCGCTAGACCAATGGAGGCAGGCTGGGGGTGTTTGTGTGCAGCAGCCTTTTGCTGAACCACCGGCGGGCATAGGCTAAGATCTCTGTTGAGAGAGCCCTTTCGTTTTTTCACCCTTTCTTTGTCATTTTGTTTTCTTTGCCAGGGATCTTCCATGCCCTAGGCACACCCTCATGTATTTCTTTGCCCACTGCTTTCTGCTATCACTAATGAAAAGCCAGCGGAGCTGGATCTTTCAAAAAAAAACACGGTAAAAACGTATGGCTGTTCCGTATGTCTATTTGTGCACCCAACAAACGCAACGCTTGTACGTTAGCTCTTGGAAATCAATATCATCAGTTTCAGAATCTTCATAAAATAAATCAGTCCCTGAATATGTACAGTTAACTCCTGTACGGTTCTTTTCATATAAATTAACAAAAAAAATATGCAGGCGGATGGACAGCATGGCTACAAGAAATCTATCCTTTGGATAGTTGACAGGGCAGCAAGCAACAAGAAGCATGCTCACTGCCGAAAGAATTGCTTTATATACACACAACAAAAAGAACCAAGGAAAAGGTGTAATTTCTTCAGAAAGAGAAAGGTGTAACTCTAGCCTACCCGAATGAACAAAGATCCCCTACTCCTATGCTCGAGTGGATGTACTCATCTGGACTTCTGGATGATAAGCATCACGAGAATCTTCCGACTTCTCCATCTCTCTCGTAATCTGGATGTCATTGGGCATGAAATGTTCCCTGATGGCCTTTGCGGCAAAATGAGGGATCATTCCAACCACAATCACCGCAAGAAGCAATGCCCAGAACAATGCAGTTCCCATCACCTTATAGATTGCCCTGTGATTCAATTAGAGAATCAGAAATCATGTAGGATACTGTTTCAAATTTGAAGAGCATGTAGGTTTTCTTTTCCCAATAGGCAAGCAAATAATAAGGATCAATAAGGATGAGTATGTACCAGAAACCGGGCAAGGTGGGTATGGAGTCTATGATGATGACGCAAATCCATGTCGCCACAATACTGCCCCATATTGCTGCATGAGTGATCCAAGTCCATCTGATGACATCCATGGCAAGGTGAATGTTGACAAGAATGACAACAGACAGTGTCCACAGGTCTCCCAGGCTGGCGCTGTCGATTGCACTGTTTTTGTATGCGAGGTAAGGGATGAAGAAAACTGCGACGCTCTGCCAAACGGAGTCCACCATGATGAAAATGAATAGTCTTACGTTGTAACTCTCCTCCTGCTGCCCCGCACCGTAGAGTTGGGGATATTTCAGCAATGTCCTTCTACTCAGATCCTTGTCGAGAATGGCGACAATGACAGTTGGCGCAGAGGTATAGATCACAGAGTATAACACACTGCTCCACTCATTTATTGCTGTTGACAAGGTATAACCAGTGTAAAGTACATACCTGCAATGGTTATCGTGGTTTAGGTATATTTGTAATTGCAGATTGAACGAACTTGGTAATAAAGGGAATGCACTTACCAGAAAAGCACAAAGACAAAAGTAGCATTTCTGTAAAAGTTGTATAGGATCATGTAGCTCATTCTCTGGTAGTTCCAGTGGCCATGAACTAACAACAGGGGGACCAGAAATCTAAATTGCCCCATGGCAAAATCTGAGGCCATCACAGCTTGCCTTCCTTCTTGACCACTGATGCCAATGCCAACATCGGCCATTTGGATCATGGATACATCATTTGCACCTGAAAAAGTAATACTTCTTCAGATTAATAACAACAAACGGATAATTTGGAGCAATAGATGGAAGTGCTAAACTAGTTTGAAACAAAAAATGTACCATCTCCAATAGCTAGAGTCATGTCGCTTGTTCGCTTCTTTATTAAATCAACAATCCCAGCCTTCTGTAGAGGAGCCACTCGACAACATAGAACGACATCGCATGCTATCGCGACTTCAAAAAGCTGCAAATTTGACATTTTATGGGTTATTTATAAGAAAATTACTCTGTTTTTCTTTTTGCGGGAAAATCACTGCGCTTATACAGATGCTAGTGTGATTGCATACCTTCTCCTCCCGGTCTGTGTCAAAAATGTAGACGAGACTGTTACCGTCAATGATCAAAGCGAGCGGAACTCTAGATTGAGAGTCTGTAGATAGTGACCGAAGTTTGTTAACCATGGAGATTGCATCATCCAGACTTTTTCTGCATGACTCTCTTGAATTACTATTGATCACAATCTGTGTCATATCCCTTGTGAGAAGCTTGCAGGAATAGCCAATGGAGATGGCAGTTTCTTGTTTGTCACCTGTCAGCACCCAAACCTTAATCCCTGCTTCCCTTAGTTTTTCAATTGCTTCAGGAACTCCATCTTGCAGCTTGTCTTCGACACCGGAGGCTCCCAGCAGGCGCATGTTCCTTTCAATGTTGGTGGCCACACTACGTAGGAGATTGCCTCTGCCTAATAATGCAGTGCTAGCCTTCTCATAAGCCATTTGCCACTCCTGAAACTCTGAGTGGCTAAGTTCCCGCACACCGATGACAAGCGTTCGCAGGCCGACTGACGAATATGAATGGAGATGTTTCTCAGTTGCCTGGACAACATCTGGATTCAGTGTTTTGTCGATGATTCCAAACATGGAACTATCTGCACCTTTTACAAACAGCTTGATAGTCTTGTCCGGGCAGCCAATTATAACTGACATCCTCTTGCGGTCGCTGTCAAACTCATGAAGACCAAGGACATCAAACCTGCACAATAAGTCCAGTAAAGGCGATTAAATGTTTTGCCAAAGTTATTAGTAATGGCCAGATGCACAAAGGACTGAAGCAAAACGTAAGCATATGTTGCACATTCTGAATGTACCCAAAAACTAAGGAAACCAACTCAACCTATTGCAGTCATCAACCAATGTTAGTTTAGGTGAAGCAATATCTGAAGTTCTACTACCACAAATGGACTGAACCACATGCCGTGCAGGCCCAAAAAAAGAGATGCAAGCAACGGCCACAAACCAACGAAACCTCCCCAACTAGTACTAGAAGACACAAACTAACGGCAAACTGTATATCATGAAATGAAAGCAAAATTCCCATGGTCAATTTGTCCTTATTCCCAATGCAAATCTATCATCAATGATGTATACCTCTGCTTCTGACCAAGGACGTCAATGACAATGTGCCCGGAGCTTCGCTCAACGAGCACAAAGCCATACGCCGCGGCGGCAGAAACCAATGCCTGCTCGTCCGGCGACTCGCCTTGGTAGTCAATCACCTTCTTCATTAGGTCAGGGCCATCAATGATCAAAGGAACAATGGTGTTGCACGTTGCCAGGGCAAGAAAGAACTCTCTTGCGTTCCTCCCTTGCTCTGTAGCACCCCCATTCCTCACCAGCTCCATCACCTCTCTGTCGACGTTCACCGGCACCTTTGGCACCCAAGCCGGCTCACCCTCTGCCATGAATCAAAGGCCATCAAATCCCATCCCAGACTCCTCCACTCGATAGAATTTACTGAGAATAAGAGAGAAGCTAGCCCTACCGACAGGTCGCTGCCGTGCGACGTCGCTGTAATCGACGCCGTCGATGCTTGCGCACCGGAACTCCATCTTGTTCTGCGTCAGCGTGCCGGTCTTATCGGAGAAGACGCACTTGACCTGCCCCAGGTCCTCGTTGATGTTGAGAGCCCTACACTGGAACCTCGAGTCGGACGACGCGTCGTACAGCTTGGCGTCCCGGATCATGAAGTATGCCTGCCCGAGCCTCACCAGCTCCATGGAGATGTAGAGCGAGATGGGTATCATGATCTGGAACACGATCACCGCCATGAGGAAGTTGAACACGATCTGCGCCGCGATGCCGTAGTAGTTGTAGTTCTCGTTGCCCTCCTTGCCGACCTTCAGGTAGTCCTTCTTGTGGAAAAACTGCGCGAGCTCCAGGTCGGTCTGGTGGGTGCGCAGCCACACGCCCGAGAGCGTGGCCACGACCGAGCAGAGCACGATGAGGATGCCGGAGAGGAAGAGCGTCTCGCGGTTCATGTGCGTCTCCAGGCGGCTGCGCTTGGTCGGCGTGCCCGCGTTGTTCAGCATCGCCTTGGTCTCGCGCCCCGCGTAGACCACTACGCCCACGGCCCAGGACGTGTTCTTGAGGTCGCAGCCGCGCAGCACGATGTTGGACGGGCCCAGCGGTATCCGGCGGCCCTCCCCCTGGAGCTCCAGGTTGGCATGGAAGCCGTAGATGTTGCGGTTCGGGCGCTCGCACCTGACGACGGCGCCGGCGAGATGCTCGAGTGGCGTCGTGAGCGTCTCTTGCTTAGCGTAGCGAGTCTTTAGGTTGGACTCGCCGTCAAGGTTGAGCGTCTGCACGTAGGCGACGCCGGTGGTGTCGCTGGTGGCGAGGAGGACCATGTCCGCAGGGGGCGACTCGTTGGCACCGACCCGCACGACGTCGCCGACGCGGACATGCTTCCACTCGGTGGGGACGAATTGGGCGCCCGCGCCGGGCGATAGAACAGCGGCGACGCGGTTATTCTCGGCGCGGTCGGAGCGGTGGCGGCGCCAGTCCTCGTACGCGTCCTTGACGGCGGTCACCGCGAGGACGAAGGCGAGCGGCATGACGGAGGCCCCGCGGCCGAAGACCGCGAGTTGGGGGAGCTGGTTGAGCACGGCGATGACGAGGAAATAGACGTAGGCGAGGCGGTGGAACTGCTCGAACAGGTTCCGCGGCAGGAAGGTGAGCGGCGAGTACTTGGCCGTGCGCACGGCGTTCCCGGCGAACTGGAGCCGCTCGTTGGTGCGCTCCGCGTCGCCCACATGCACCACCCGCGCGTCGTCGTCGCCCAGCTCCTTGTGCGACATGGACATGGACGACATGTTCCGCGACGATCCATGGTCCTCGGCCATGGCGTGCGCTGACCGGCCGGACCAACCGCGTCAGTGGGAGAACCTCGAATCCCCGCCCATGGCGACGCTCGCCAAAGTCCGATTTTTGACCGGGGCACACGGACAGCCGAGCTGGGTTTGGGTTCAAGAAACAAACAGGGGAGGAAGGAAGGATGCAGAGCAGTGGTTGGGTTGAAGTGGATGCGTGGGAGTAACTATGGCGAGTGTTGCATTAAAGATGGGCTGCTGCTGCAGAGGAATTTTTATTTCAGGGGGGAGAGGGAGACGAAGCAAGCAGAGAAAAGATACGCAATCTTGCTGAGGACTTGAAATGGTCTGCTCATGGCGCTTAAAATCTGGCGGAGGGGAGTTGGTGAGGACAAAAGCACCGTTTGGATGAGCGAGCGAGGGAGGGAGAGACCTGTAGGCAGGCTTTGGGTTTTGGGGCTGCTCCTCTCATGTCTCCTCTAATAGTAGTCTATATGTACAAGCAAGGGATTCTAGTCTAGAAATAAAAATCTAACAAGTAATCGATATTAGTTATTAGTCAAGTCATCAAAGGCAAGTAGAAATTTGATTAGGTCTCAGTTCAAAAAACAATAATTTGATTAAGATGGCATTGGATAAAGCTCCCTCCTCCCAGAAGCTTCTTATTAGTCCCGGGAGAAGACAAGGGAATGAAGCCAACCGAGCTGTTATTTTTGTTTATAGGCGGCTTATAACTTAATAATGTGGTTTAATTAGTGCAGAAACAAAGCTGTCATACGTAGACAGACTCGGAGTAGCGCAGCCGGTAGCTTAGCTGGTCAAGAAATGGTGGATAGAAACGGGCTCCGAAAGTGGGGAGATGGTGACTGCGACTCGCTAAACAACCCTCTCATTTTCGTCGGGTTGGTACTTTGGGGTGCCTGCTCTGCTTTCTGACGGAGATGGCGAAGCTTCCAGAGCCGCCAAATGGATTGCAGATGATGCTTCTTCATTTCTTGGGTCATCGATGGTGTGCCGGCGATGATGGGTCCCTCCCAATTACAGGCAAACAGTTTGCAACCGTGCTGGGCGAAGCTTCAGTTTCTGTTGGAGTCCCCTTGGCCTTAGTATATTGGCTGAGATTTAAGATTTACTGTAATTTGTATCCAGTAAATTAAGCCCAGATAAACCAAGAGCTATAGAAAAGGCATTTGCATTACTTGCACGGCAATCACGAAATACTAGCATCTCTGACTTGATGACTTTTCGCTACGCCAAGACTACTGCTTTCTTTTCTGCGTTTAGTTTCGAAAATCAAGTCAACGTTCGCCATGGAGTACGTCAGATGAACAAGCGCCTTCAGCTCAACAAAAAAAAGGATTAACAAGTGCCTTCATAAATAATTGTTGGACGCAAACATATTTTAGGCAGGGAGAATCTTGACAGAGGATCGCTCAGTCGCTCTGCTCTGCTCCAGGAGCAGAGCATGGAGGCCATAAATCTTGGCAAAGCCGCCTTTCAACCTCTGCGCAATTTGTAAACTACAGAGTTGACATCAAACCCTCGACTCAAAAGTCCCCGTAAACCACGGCCATGTGCTTTGGTAAACATGGCGACGAGTCATCGCTCTAGACTCTAAAAAAGAAATCTAGAAGCCCATGCGTGACGATAGCGCATGCGCCATCGTCCAATCTTGTGAACAAACCCACAAGCTACGTTGCACTAAACTACAGTATGCTGCTCCTGCACCGGTCTTGGCTCTACGTCCATGTTCCTATTGGTCTCAAACCTTTTAAAATCCAGTTGGATGGCATACCATCGTGAAATAGGCGTGGCACAGGGAAGTAACTGGTGAAATATTTTAGGTGTTCTGACGAAAGCATGAAGTATATATATTTATTTTCTTTCTTTTTGATGAGATGAGAAATGGAAGCATGAAGTTTCTCATCTAGTAGTAAAAGGAAGGAAATCATGGAGCTATGCCGTGCGCACTGCGCAGAGCATGGCAGAACTGGAAAGAGGTCGAACTGGGAGCAGAGCATCGTCCAAAATTTCGTCGCAGTTCATGGATGGATTGATGGATGACCGACGATGTATGAAGTGACCACGCCATATCGCTCGCACAGTGGATTTGACTAGGAGAAAAACGAGTACTCCCTCTCTTCCACAATGTAGTGCGCCCACGCTTCTCGAGATCTAAGTTTGACCATAAATTTAACCAACGAGACCGACTGCGGCGGGAGCAAAAATTATACCACTGAATGCGTATCGTTGGTTAAATTTAGTGATATAATTTTTGTTCCCGTCGCAGTCGGTCTCGTTGGTTAAATTTATGGTCAAATTTAGATCTCGAGAAGCGCGGGCGCATTGCATTGTGGAATTGAGGGAGTATTTTAAACATGGATGTGATCTGTCCTTGGAAAGTAGAGTAGGCAGAGTAGTGGTTCGTAGGTGCTCGCAGGAGAGGACAAAGTTGCTCTTTCCTTTTTCCTTTGTATTTCCCCCCTTCTTTGCTGGATCAATTCTACTGTATACCTCTTCCAGATAACAGTTTGACTACCAACAAATTTCACTCTTCACAAGTATTTTGAGGGTGCATGCCTTTGACCAAACGAGTTTTTTTTTTAGGATAGACCAAACTAGTTTTGGTAGTAATCATTTATGGGTGTTCTCATCCAGTGGGGATGAGATTTCTTGTGTAGTACTAGAAGGTCAGGCACTGAGCGAAAAGAGGCTTATGGAATATTTTCCCGTGTTTTTTTTTGACGTAAATTTTCCCGTGTTTAGGTGACCAAAGTTGACCATTTGATTTGAGATGGAGAAATACAAGCAAGACAGCCACGTGAATGGGACATGATGTTAGAAGCATCCATTGGAATCGTGTGGGCTCCATCCGAGATTAGTTAGATCGAGTCAACTCCGTTAAACAACGTTCTTGGGCTGCCGGACTAACTAACGGTTTCACGGGCTGCCGGACTAACTAACGGTTTCACGTGCGAGGCACTCAAATTACTACTTCCGTCTGGGTTTATTAGTCCTTATCGTATTTTGGACTGGTAATCGGGGCGGAGATAGTAGTAGTGGACTCTTGTGTACAAGTCCGTGTCTACACACGCTCCTAGGGAAATGCAATAAATATGAAAAGAAAAACAAGAAATAGAATGGCGGAGAAAAATAATATCCCAACCTTATAGCCAGACACAATATATGAGTGATTATAAATAATACTTTTACATGACATGACACCTTCCCATAGCCAAGAGCTGGGTATGCTATTAGTCATGCTCTTAACCCCGCAAGACCATGATTAGCGCGGTGTGCGAACAAGTAGAAGTATTCCACACATGAGCTAGAAGGTTCATTGATAATCATGTCTAGAGCAGTCTCGCACCGTTCCACTAGAATCCCAATTTTTATCCCATCTAGAACCATGAGCGCGGCGAACCATCCTCTAATTGGATGGTTAGGAGGACAGTGCTATCCTTAGCGCACCAGAGTTTAAGTCGTAGACTTGACATTGGTGCTCGCATTTTCTGGATTTATTTTAGACTTCCAGCGATTTGTGTTCAGTGGGAGGAAACGTTCCCGTCGACTACAAAGACGCCTATGGCGAATTCGTCAATGTCAAGATGATATGCCGGCTCAGTCTCTCGGAGATGCTTATAGGGGTAGAGTGTGCGTGCATACGTTCATAGGGATGAATGTATATACGTATGTATGAGCGCATGCGTCTACATTGTTAAAAAAAAAAAACAGCTCCAACGGCAGCGGTAAATCGATGGCACGGAGAGTGGTGATACCCACCGAAACCCTTTTGACGCACTACTTCAGGAGACGGGGAGGGGAAATGCTAGCGTGCGATGGTGGTACCGTGCTAGTCATGCGGAGCGTCGCGATCGTCTCCCCTCGCCGTGCACGGGCGGCTAGGCTAGGCCAGGGTCATCAAGATGGCTCGCATGCGATGGGACCGGACATATCCACGTCCGCGCAGGCCGCTGTGCAGGTGGGCCGACCAAAGTAGGCGCCGTCCAGGATGATGGAAGTCTAGTTTGGAAGCCTCGTAGGCGCCGTCGGGTTTGGCCTCTTTGGGCCAGGCACGGGCCCACGTGCCTTGGGCAGCACGGGACGAGTGCCGCCGCGCACGACCCAATTCGTGGCAGCAGCCTTTTGTTTACCATCACACGCCATGGGAACCTCATAAAAAAAAATCACATGCCCCGGGGCTATGACCGTGATGGATCGACTTGTTCAGAGTTTCCCAACCAAAGTTTGTTCACATAAAAAAAAAGTGTGTTGCAGGAAATTTGATTTGTGGCACCACGACAATACTATTGCCTACTAGAGTATAATATGTCGGTCTAAATACACAGTGTCGGTGTAATGAGAACCAGGGTCTCATCAACCTTCTTAGCATGGGTCATTCCCGTCCAGGATTGTTGCCTGACAACCCCGGCAAGGCCAAGCTTCCCGGCGAATACCATATCTGGCAAGCATTATATTAACAAACAAGAACAAGAGCTCGTTGGGGAGAAGCTTCTTCCCAGCGGCATGATCTCCTAGCAAGACAAGACCCGGCAAGGCTTGCCGGGGGACAGCTGGGAACAAACACAAGAATATCAAGAAGGCATTCAAGCCGATGATCAAAAGACAGAAGATCGAAGGCTGGATTCCCGGCAAGATACTTGCCGGGAAGGCTCGCGAAGGCCCGGCAAGGCCTTGCACCCGGCAAGATCCCACCGCCCTGCCACCGCTCCAGCGCAGCGACCAGCCTGTCGTTTAGGGTTTGTCCTCCTGGATGCGTGTCATGGCACTAGCGGCGGATGGGGTTAAGCGGCGCTGATGGGACGGGCTCTTTTTCCGTCCCCAAGAAAGTAAGGGACACCTAAGTAGAGCATTTAATGCGTTTGTCCTAAGTCGTCAGTGATAAGCATGTAAACACTGTAGCAACTTTACACCTCTTGTACTTGATGTTCGCCACTGTTGGTGACCCCTTTGTCATATAAAAGGAGGCCCAAGGCGAAGCTACGGGGGAGGAGGAGCTTTCTGGCCCAGCTGCATGCGTAGCCGCCCTTCTTGTGTACTGTTCACCAAGAAGCGCTCCGTGTATCTGAGCTCAAACACCCACAATAAACCAAAGCAGGAGTAGGGTTTTACGCGACTCAGCGGCCCGAACCTGGGTAAAACATCCCCGCGTTGATCGTTGGATCCGCTCTTTGTGTACATCTTCTCCCCAGCCGGACCGTAAAAGGGATCCACGCGGTCCCATAGGTGTCGTACGCCGACATCTTTGGCGCGCCAGGTAGGGGGAGAGGTTGCGTGAACCCGATCTAGTGGTCAGCGCGTCAGTTTTTGATCGTCTTCATCGTCATGGCGCCCAAGAAGAAGCGGGGGCGGCTGAAATTCCTTGCGAAAGCTAAGTCCTAAAACTTTAATCGCTTCCTGTTGCGTAGTCTTATCCGTGTTTTTGTATAACCTGTGCGCGGGGGAGCGCTCTTAAAACACTCTGCGCTCCTGGTTGTTCTGGGTCCGCCCAACAACACAGATGCAGCTGTAGTTTTTTCTAGAGCGTTAAGCTCCCGAAGAGGCGACGTTCTCGATAGGCTGCTAGACAGGACCCGGTCCTAAGCGCCATTGACCAGGACGTGCGCGTTCGGGAGGTATTTCGGCAAGCGTAGGGATTCATTGTACAAAAATGCAATCATTTAAGGAAAGGGCTTAGCAAGTTTTATTTTAAGGTTTCTGCGTAAACCCGTATGCTGAGGAGCCTTCCCGGGGCTAGTTGCGCTCCTTGTCGCCTCGAGTCCACTCGGCGATGTGAGCAGCTGCACTAAAGCTGGGAAGGAAAAACCTTTTTCGGGAGGCGGCGTTCCCGGCAAGCCGCTAAGGACCCGCTCCTCAAAGCGCTGCTGACTGGATCGTGCGCACCGGAAAGTGTTCCGGCAAGCAAGGGAATATTTGGCAGAAGTCAAAATTACAACAAATTAGTCATAAAGCCAGAAGCTAATTAATTTGTTGTGTTAAAACGCTGTCGTGGCATTACATGTCCGAATCAGTATTGCAGGTATACAGGTGGGCGATTACTTTGCAGCCTTCCCGGCAACATCATTGCCGGAAGCCAGCGTCGAGAACGTCAAAGTTCTCCGCCGAAGTCATAAGCCTTCCCGGCAACATCATTGCCGGAAGCCGGCGTCGAGAACGTCAAAGTTCTCCGCCGAAGTCATAAGCCTTCCCGGCAACATCATTGCCGGAAGCCGGCGTCGAGAACGTCAAAGTTCTCCGCCGAAGTCATAAGCCTTCCCGGCAACATCATTGCCGGAAGCCGGCGTCGAGAGCGTCAAAGTTCTCCGCCGAAGTCATAAGCCTTCCCGGCAACATCATTGCCGGAAGCCGGCGTCGAGAGCGTCAAAGTTCTCCGCTGAAGTCATAAGCCTTCCCAACAACATCCTTGCCGGAAGCCGGCGTCGAGAACGTCGAAGTTCTCCGCTGAAGTCATAAGCCTTCCCGGCAACATCTTTGCCGGAGGCCGGCATCGAGAACGTCAAAGTTCTCTGCTGAAATCGCAAACTTTTCCAGGAATATTCTTCGGCGGAAGAATAGCAAACCTTGTCGTCGAGTCATGCGCTCCGACAAGGGGGCTTTCAACCTTGTCGTCGAGCCATGCGCTCCGACAAGGGGGCTTTCAACCTTGTCGTCGAGCCATGCGCTTCGACAAGGGGGCTTTCAACCTTGTCGTCGAGCCATGCGCTCCGACAAGGGGGCTTTCAACCTTGTCGTCGAGCCATGCGCTCCGACAAGGGGGCTTTCAACCTTGTCGTCGAGCCATGCGCTCCGACAAGGGGGCTTTCAACCTTGTCGTCGAGCCATGCGCTCCGACAAGGGGGCTTTCAACCTTGTCGTCGAGCCATACGCTCCCACAAGGGGGCTTTCAACCTTGTCGTCGAGCCATGCACTCCGACAAGGGTTGTTTTTCTTAAACAACTATACTTCCAGAAGGAAAGGGCATGGCAGTCATGACCCACGCCAAATTTGGCCCCACCTCCAGCATCGAGATCTTTGAGTTCTCTGCTGTAGGCGGGCCCGGGGGCTCCTGTCGGTGTAATGAGAACCATGGTCTCATCAACCTTCTTAGCATGGGTCATTCCCGTCCAGGATTGTTGCCTGACAACCCCGGCAAGGCCAAGCTTCCCGGCGAATACCATATCTGGCAAGCATTATATTAACAAGCAAGAACAAGAGCTCGTTGGGGAGAAGCTTCTTCCCAGCGGCATGATCTCCTAGCAAGACAAGACCCGGCAAGGCTTGCCGGGGGACAGCTGGGAACAAACACAAGAATATCAAGAAGGCATTCAAGCCGATGATCAAAAGACAGAAGATCGAAGGCTGGATTCCCGGCAAGATACTTGCCGGGAAGGCTCGCGAAGGCCCGGCAAGGCCTTGCACCCGGCAAGATCCCACCGCCCTGCCACCGCTCCAGCGCAGCGACCAGCCTGTCGTTTAGGGTTTGTCCTCCTGGATGCGTGTCATGGCACTAGCGGCGGATGGGGTTAAGCGGCGCTGATGGGACGGGCTCTTTTTCCGTCCCCAAGAAAGTAAGGGACACCTAAGTAGAGCATTTAATGCGTTTGTCCTAAGTCGTCAGTGATAAGCATGTAAACACTGTAGCAACTTTACACCTCTTGTACTTGCTGTTCGCCACTGTTGGTGACCCCTTTGTCATATAAAAGGAGGCCCAAGGCGAAGCTACAGGGGAGGAGGAGCTTTCTGGCCCAGCTGCATGCGTAGCCGCCCTTCTTGTGTATTGTTCACCAAGAAGCGCTCCGTGTATCTGAGCTCAAACACCCACAATAAACCAAAGCAGGAGTAGGGTTTTACGCGACTCAGCGGCCCGAACCTAGGTAAAAAATCCCCGCGTTGATCGTTGGATCCGCTCTTTGTGTACACCTTCTCCCTAGCCAAACCGTAAAAGGGATCCACGCGGTCCCATATGTGTCGTACGCCGACACACAGTGTATGCTTGTTCACTGGACCTTCAACTCAACAATAATGTTCCGATCACCAAAGCAATATGTTTGTGCTTAAATTTTGACTTTCTACTAAGGGGCTGTTGGATAATCCTGCAAGCGACATGGGAAGGTCCAAGTCCAACACAGCACGGAACACATGTGAAATGCCACGCGAGTCCGGCATGTTTTGTGTGGTCGGGCCCACGGCCAGTATGGACCAAAGAGGAGTTTCTCAACTTAATTGTACTTCTTCCCTCCATTAATAGTACTTCCTCCCTCCATTAATTGACACGTATGTACACGTCCATGTCGGATACTCTCTCGGCTTCTAGACGGGGTTGCATTTGCATTCATCATATTCCCGTACCCAATCGGGAATTGATTGTTGCAGTTGCTCTACGGCGAGACCTGTCACATCCATCGATCGCATAATTTTCCTCGCCGGAATAGTGAGCCTGCAGCTCTGATTGCCCCTACGTGTGGTACATGCAAAAGCTTCCTACGTCAAAGCCTTCGTGGCATGGTGCCGTGGCACATGGATCATTTGCTAGAAGATTGTAAAAGAAAGAAAATTCGACTTCATGTCGTGGATCCCAGGCCATCTGCCCCATTCAGGTAAATTGGTCACAATTCTACGCCACGCTTTTGATTGGAAACACGGATGAATATCCATCTTGGAAAGTTCTTATCGCTTTCATGGTTGGCTCTAGAGACGGGCATCGCTTGGTCAGAGAGCCTAAAAGGTCTCGACTTTGAATATTCTGTTTGCCATGTAGGCACTGGCGTAGGGCTCCGGTGGGCAAGGTATGGCGCCCGCCATACCTTGATTATTGACAAAAAAAAAAAATTATACCTATGTATCTATCGCTTTTGTACCTTTGGACATTGGCTCGAGCGAGCATCGACCGTAGCCAACGCATCTAGCGCCCACGTAGACGTAGTACCTAATAAAAAAAAAAGAAACGAACGCCCACCCACTGGCGGAGGGCTCCGGTGGGCACGGTATGGCGCCCGCCATACCTTGATTATTGGTAAAAAAAATTATACCTATCTATCTATCGCTTTTGTACCTCTAGACATCGGCTCGAGCGAGCATCGACCGCAACCAACGCATCGAGCGCCCACGTAGACGTAGTACCTAATAAAAAAAAAAGAAACGAACGCCCACCCACCTAGACCCAGACGCGACCAACTCCACCCACCCGTCCCAGACCCAGACGCAGCGCGGCGGCGGCGGCTGGCCAGGTCGCGAGGACTAGGCGGGCGCGACGACGGGGCAGCCGACGGCGGCAGCGGGCTGGGGGTTTGGAGGGCTGCGGCACAGCGGCGGCTTCAGCGGCGGGTGGCGGCTCCAGCGACGCAGCAAGCGGCGGCAGCAGCAAGCGGCGGCTCCGGTGGCGGCTTCAGCGGCGGCTCCGGCGACGGCTTCAGCGGCGCGGCGGCTTCAACGGCGGCTCCAGCGGGCGACGGCCACAGTCGGGGTCGGGGATTTTTCTGGTAATCCCCAGGGTCCTAACTCTGAACTTTGTTGGGCATTGACGTTTTTTCTTCTGTCAATTCTCCATGATGTGAACCACTGCAGTAATTCTGAATAAAATAGATGAAAATTTATGTAGTGAACTTGTACAATAGGGTGGAAAGTTTGTTTATATTCATTCATGCTAGTGTACTGTCCAGATTTAGAATTTAGAAATTAGATGATTATATACATGCAAGCTCTCTGTGCAAGCTAATAAGATGCCCAACCGGCGCAGTTCTGTCCAGATTGCCAGAAGATGGAAGGAAAGGGGAAGGGACTAGCAAATCAAAAGAAAAGGGGAAGAGGTAATTTCTCATTTTTCTGAAATTTTGTAGCAATTTTGAACAGCAGCTTGAAGCTTTAAATTCAAGCAGATTTTAGTGATATATTAATCTTGTCATTGCAGATTTGAAAAGTATTTTGAAGTGATTGGTAGTGGCAGCAGCTCAAAAACGAATCCAAGCACCCGCGAAAGTGTCAATATTTCGGCAAATGTCAATCATCAAGATCAAGTGACTTCCATGGAAGTAGATCATGAAAATTTGATGCCAACCGAACAAGTGGAGGAACAAACTACAGATTCCGTCGAAGCTATAGTGGAAGAGAATGTTGAAGTTCACGGGGTTGAAGGTATAACTATTTTTAGTGAAGATTACATAAATGGTGATCCAGGACTTCGCATTCCACTTGATAGTTTTGCCCCCAACATTAGAGATGATGTTAGATTTGCTTATATACGAATGGGTGCAACTCAACCAACTAGTTGCACTTTCCCCCCAAATAGAGATGGAAGATGCTTCCGGCCACAATGGTATAAGGACTTTGATTGGTTGGAATATAGTGTAACAACGCATAAGGTTTATTGCTCCTGTTGCTATCTTTTTAAGCATGACCGAATGGATGATAAATTTGGGCATGATGTCTTCTCCAAATTTGGTTTTGACTGTTGGAAAAATGCGGTTGCGGCATTTCGTAAACATGTTGGTGGTCCATGTAGCATCCACAATATTTCAAAAACAACATGCGATGATTTTAAAAATCAAGGGGCAAGTGTGAAAAGTAAAGTTACAACTTACATCCAAGGTTCACTAGTCAAGTATGAAACTCGTGTGGATACATCTTTGGGCATTGTAAGTTATCTAGCATTGCAAGGTGAACCATTTCGTGGATACGATGAATCCAGTTCTTCTTTGAACAAGGGGAATTTTTTAGAGTTGCTTGATTGGGTCAAAGAAAGAATTCCAGAAGTGAAGGTTGCATTTGATGAGCTATGTCCTAAAAATGCCAAAATGACTTCCGGGACAATTCAAAAAGACCTTGTCAAACATTTTGCAACTGCAGTCACCAAAGTAATCAAAGAAGAGATGGGTGACTGTCTTTTCACTGTTCTTATTGATGAGTGTCGTGATATATCGGTGAAAGAACAAATGGCCGTGGTTGTCAGGTACGTATTGAAGCATGTTAAGTGTCTATGTGTTTTTTTCCTTTTGTTATATGTAGAGTGGGTTAACTAATTATCTGCCTACTTCTACAGGTATTTGATCAAAAAAGGAGAGACCGTTGAAAGATTTTTAGCTATTAAGCATGTCCCAGACACAACATCTGCCTCTTGGAAGAAGGCTTTGTTGGAGGTTTTTGCTAAACACGGTCTAGTTGTTGCAAGACTACGAGGGCAAGGATATGATGGGGCATCTAATATGAGAGGAGAATTCAATGGACTTCAGAAGTTAATTCGAGATGAGAACCCATATGCTTTCTATATCCACTGCTTTGCCCACCAACTGCAGTTGGTAGTTGTTGCTGTTTCGAGATGCTGCAAGGGTGTTGAGGATTTTTTTGAATATGTGACCATGATTGCCAATCTCAGTACTTCATCTTGCAGGAGGAAGGATAAATTGCTTGAAAAGCAAAAAGAAGTTCTTTTGGATAAGATTGAGAGAGGTGAGATGCCCACAGGAAGAGGGAAAAATCAAGAAACATCCTTGGTCAGACCTGGAGACACAAGATGGGGATCTCATTACACAACCTTATCTCGCATTGAATCAATGTGGGATGCAGTCATAGAAGTTTTGGGCATTGTTGAGGTTGATGTGCGTGTTCCATGTAGGGCAGGAGGTTTGGTTCATCAAATGGAGACTTTTAGCTTTGTGTTCATCCTGAAGATGATGCTAAAAATCCTTCGTATCACAAATGATTTATCTCTTCTATTGCAAAAGAAGGATCAAAATGTTGTTCAGGTATGTGAATATGTGATGGATCATGTCAGATGTATCTAGTATGGTTGATATATTTTGTTCATGTAAGCATACATGCATCTAAAATTGTAATTATCTCATTTCAGGCAATGTCATTGGTTACGGATGTGAGAACACGTTTGATCAACTGGAGAAATGATGGTTGGGAGACACTCTTGGAAGATGTCAAAGCCTTTTGCACCAAAAACGACATTCCAATACCAAGTATGGATGACATCTTTACAAAGTGGGGTAAATCAAAAAAAGGTGGACGAAACAATGTCACGGCTGATCATTTTTTTCGTGTGGACACCTTCTAACCTGCTATAGACTCCATCACCACGGAGTTTGATCATCGTTTTAATGAGGTATCTTCAGAGCTGCTCCAGAACTTCTCTTGTCTTGACCCAAGAAACTCATTTTCTAGGTTCAACCTGAATAAGCTTGCTAGGTTCACAGAGATTTATCATGATGATTTCTCTGACTATGAACGTGAACATGTAGAAGATAACCTTGATCTATTCATTATCCATATGAGAAGAATTGAAGACTTTAGAGCTTGTCATGATATTGCAAGCCTACCTAAAATGATGGTTGAACTTGAAAGGCATGTCATGTTTCCTACTGTTTGTCGCCTCATTGAATTGGCATTGCTACTACCGGTAGCGACGGCAACTGTTGAAAGGGCCTTCTCATCAATGAAAATCATCAAGACTGAGTTGCGCAGCAAGATGACCGATGGTTGGCTTAATGACTTGATGGTTTGTTATATTGAGCGAGAGATCTTCAAAAGTATCGATCTTGGTAAAATTAAGCAAGATTTTCAGAATGAGGGTAGGGCATTGCCATTGCCTGGGTCTTCTAGACGCCATTGAAAGCTTCATTATCGGTATGTTTTAGGTTGTTTTCCTATTGAAACATGCCTACATTTTCAGTGTATTTGGTTTTTGGTTGTAATGTGTATTGACTCTTTCGATTTGCATCAAAAGAATTCTTTCCTTAAGACTTCGCCACACCTTAATTTTTTTCCGTCCTCCGCCTCTGCATGTAGGCTTTGAGAAACTAGGATTAAGATGCAATAGGTGCTGATCATCACTGGAAGAAGTTGATGGTTTTGGATGGCCCAATAGCTAAGCCGGTGGTCCAATCATGCCAGGAGAATCCGGCTTTCCTGGATGAGCGGCGGGGCGATGTACCAGTCCATGCGCAGCGCCCGGGACATCCGCCGCGAGCGATGACAGCTGCGCGCCCTGCAGCCGGGGAGTGAACTCTTTGCAGAGATCGAGGCGGAGGTGAACGAAGAGGCGGCGCAGGCGATCGCGGAGGGAACGATGTTGCCTACGTCGGCACCATGTTGGTCGGTTCGCGCCGGGCCGCAGCGACCACGAGGTTGGCCCGTCGACATCGACCGACGACGTCCACATGGCGAACTCTGAAGAGGAAGAGTAGGTCATGGGACACGGGCATGGACACATCTTGTGTCATGTGGGTCGGCAACCCGCAATTTCACTTTCCAGAGTTCACGGCCGTTGAGCTCGTCGGATATGGGAAGACAAAATGTGGAAAACAAACGCCTCCATGACCGGTGAAGATTTAGACTAGATTTTGTTATGTTTAAAAAAAAAATCATGCCGCTTTGTTTAATGAAATATGTCAAAAATGTCATGAATTTGGTCCGATTTAAATGAAAATCATCTGTTTTGCATGAAATTTATCCGATTTATTAAAATTTCGTTTGAAATGTGTCCTTCAGCCGTTTGATGGATAGGGTTGGATGACCGGCTACTATATCACTATCCATGGACGCGTCCACAAACAAATACTATGTCTGATTTAGGGGCTGGTGTTGAACATGCCCTAAGCTAATTATGGATTGTTATGGATCAACATGGCACTGTACTTTAATATACTCTGGATCGAAGGCTTGGGCAGGACAAATTGAATATATTTTTATGGTAAATTATATTTTTCGAGGATGGTAAGTTTAGTTGGCGAGTATCGCAAATCCGTCTCAGTTTATTTTTTTGTCAGAAAATTACCGTACTTGCAGACTAAACTTTTCATCATGACGTCAATATGAATTGCTATGAAAAGCACCAGATTGGTAATGCCTAATAATTTGGCGTCAGATTTTTAGTGTTTCCGGACTAAAATAGTACCGGGTACTACGAGCAGCCACACCTGCCCTGTGGCTTGTACCGGAGTGAAGCAGTTGACAGTTTTGCTTTCTCTGCCCAGATGGTCGGAGCGACGTAGGAGTATCACATTAGCCGCAGGATTTCGTGACACCAACTGAACACTTTAGTTTTCCCCTTGTCTCACTAACATCAACTACTCCTATATGACGTCTGCCTATGCAAATGTCAATGTCGATCGCATCACAACCTCGCATATTTATCGTTATGGCAACAAACAAACAAACAAACAAAACAGAAATTTCACCCACAAACAATGCAGTCAAATCATAACAAAAACAGATGAATTTCACCAACGGCGGCAATGCTATGAGAAGCAAGACTTTTGCACTGAACGGGTGGGGTGGGGAGCTCGTACCTTTGCCTGGTGCCGAACACGTCCACGACGATGTGGCCGGAGGTGCGCTCCACGAGCTTGTGCCCGTACGCCGCGGCGGCGTACACCAGCGCCTGCTCGTCTGGGGACTCGCCCTGGTACTCCACCAGCTTCGCCGCCGGGTTCGCCGTGTCCTCGACGATGGGCACGATGGTGTTGCAGGTTGCCAGCGCCAGGAACAGGTCGCGGGCGCGGCTGGCCTTGGCGCCCGTCCCGTCCTTGAGCAGCGCCGCCAGCTTCGGGTCGGTCTTCACCGCCGTCTTCGGTCTCAGAACCACGCCGTCCGCTGCACCCAAAAATGTCCCGCGAAACATGGATTAGATTCTTTTCTCCTCCTGATTGGATGTTGAATTTTACTTAGAAAAATAACTGGGATGTCAAACGAAGGTGTGCTGTAACATTAGTGTGTCGTGCCGGGCTCTCATCCCAGGAAAATGGATGGTGACGATTCATCGTTATCGATACACCCAGTCTTCTCAGTCTCAAATTGAAATCCAAAAGAATGTTTTTTGTTGACGTCTGGTAATTCTATGCTTATTGGGGCAGATGGCAGTCAACCCTGATCAGTGACCCGAGGTTGTAGCATTCGAAGGGTTAATGCATAGAAAAGTCAAATGGCAACACAATCTACAGGATTTTCAGGTCCCGGTAGCTTAAATGTTCTGCATAGTGGAACAGCTCGCTTTTGCCTTTTGGGCTTAAAAAGGGGGAGAAAAGTTCATTCAAAAGTTTGACTCGATCAGTGGCATAAACTAATCAGTCATTGCACGTACTTGTCATTGTAACCATCAAAAGATGTTCTCTCTTTTCACCGGCCATCTAACTATCGAAATGTGTCAGTGTATGTATCTTGCGTGTTGCAGAACTCGCGTGCTCATTTCTGGTTCGGCGTGTGGATGCAGAAACTTCAAATTCTGCATACGTGTACCCGAAATAACCATGGCGATCACTCTAGCACGCAACATACTGGCGAGTGACATGTCTAGATTCTAATACTACTACAGTAGTTTTCTTACGGTCAGATAATGCTAGCACCGCCGCTCAAAATGGGTTATTAGTCAACCAACCTTACCGCTGGTGAAAATTTCAACCAAAACTAACATTTGCTTACCTTGCACGGCATGTCCGTCCTCCTCGCCGCCGTCGGTCTCGCTGAAGTCGCGGCCTTGCACGCTGGCGCAGCGGAACTCCATCCGATTCTGCGTGAGCGTTCCGGTCTTGTCGGAGAAGACGTAGTTGATCTGCCCGAGGTCCTCGTTGATGTTGAGCGCCCGGCATTGGAACCTGGCCTGGCTCTTGTCGTCGAACATGTGGTTGTCCTGCACCATGAAGTATGCCTGCCCCACCCTGACGAGCTCCATGGATATGATGAGCGCGATGGGGATGATCACCTGGAACAGCATCACCGCCGACATGAACGTGAACACCACCTGCGCGCCCGTGCCGTACCAGTTGTACTTCCCGCGGTCGTGCCCAGCCCCAGAGTAGTCGTATTTGCGGAAAAAGGGGATGATGGCGAGCTGGTCGCCGTGGTCACCCAGCCAGATGCCGGCGAGGAGAGACAACACCGAGCAAAGGACGACCAGAACCACGGCCAGCGCGATGATTTCGCGGTTCATGTGCGTCTCGAGGCGGCTGCGCTTGGATGGCGCACCCGAGCTGTTGAGCACGACCTTGGTGTCCCGGCCGGTGTACACTGCCACTCCGATGGCCCAGACCGTATTCTTGAGCTCGCAGCCACGGAGCATGACGTTGGAAGTGCCGAGGGAGATGGCGCGGCGGCCGTTGAGGTCCACAGTGGCGAGGAAGCCATAGATGTTGCGGTTGGGCTTCTCGCACTTGATGACACCGGCGAGCGCCTCCGGCGGCGTGGACATGGTTTCCTGCTTTGCGTAGCGCGTCTTGAGGTTGGACTCACCGTCGAGGTTGATGGTCTGGATGTAGGCCACGCCGGTGGGGTCGCTCGTGGACACAAGCACCATGTCGCACGGAAGCGTCTCGTTAGCCACCAGACGCACCACGTCGCCAACTTGAATGTCCTTCCACCGCTTCGGCCGGAACACGCCGTCGACCAGCACGGACGCCGTGCGGTTGTTCTCGGTCTTGTCAGACCGGTGGCGCCTCCAGTCCTCGTACGCGTCCTTCACTGCCGTCACGCCGAGCACGAAGGCCAGCGGCAGAACGCCCGCTTCCTTGGACACCACGAGGAGTTGCGGCACAAAGTTGAGCACCGCCAGGATGAGGAAGTAGATGTAGGCCACCCTGTGGAACTGCTCATAGAGGTTGCGTGGGATGAAGGTCAGGACGGAGTACTTGGAGGTATGGATGGAGTTGTCCGGGAACATGGCCGGCGGCGCGTTGGTGCGCGGCGCGTCGTTGATGTAGACAAACCGCGCGTCCTCGTCGCGGAGGTCCCGCTGCGAGCCGGCACGCTCGGACGCGGACCGCCTCGTGGACGACCGCGAGACGCTGGACGGCCTCGACCGGGCGGTCCGGAAGCTCTCGAAGGACGGCGACGTGGATTCCGGCTTGGAGGGCGACCGGAAGTCGGCCGCGAAGGTGACGGACGACGTGTCTGCCGCCGACCGCAGCGAGCGCGATATCGACGGCGAGTGCTTCAGTATCGGCGACGGCACTGGGTCCGGCAGCCTGGCGGGCGGGTCCATGTCTGCTCCGGTCGCTTGCTGCGGCCGTTGCGATGGATGTGGTGGCGGCAATTGCCCTTCTGGCCGCATGCTTGTGTACGTACGCCGAAGAGTACGTACTAACTAAAGCACCCAGCTGCTAGGCGCAACTGCTATGATAAGATTGGATTTAGCCAAGCGAGGAACAAGAAGGGATGATTACTTGATTTGTCTGCACTGGAGTTAACGAGATCGGCCAAGGTTTTGGAGGGACCGCTTGGTCGTTTGCGAGAGACAGGCGGGGAGTTCGAAGGAGATGAGGTCTGCAGCTGCGTTATCAATTTACGGGGAAGGAGAGGAGAGGCTTTTGCTGCGAGTAAGACGCGCGGGGGGGGGGGGGGGGGGGGGGGGGGGGGGGGTGGCGGTGGTTTGGCTGCCTCTCTTCCAGATGGAAAATGGTCAGGGACGGCGAAATACTCCCTCTCTTCCAGAAATGAGATGGAAAATAGTCAGGGGCGGCGGGTGCTCAAACTGGACCGGAAGGCGTCAGCGTTTGATTTTGCGCCGGTGCTGATGCGCATGGACCGAGTTCAGGGGGTTAACCGGGGGGCGCTCGTGGGCCCAGGATTTTGCCTTTTGAGGATATCAGTGGGATGTAATCATAAAGAAAAAGTACTCCCTCGGTAAACAAATATAAGAGCGTTAAGATCAGTAGCTTGTAAGCCCGGGTGCCACTGTCATGCTCACGTCTCCTTGCGTTCGTGACATATGTTGTACACTCTTATTTACTCATTCTGTTTCCTTCTATCCAGTGGCGGAGGATGAAAAAAAAATCTAAGATGTGGCGAACTCTTAAGCATTTTTTTTGATGCAAAACCACATAGATAACTCACACTAACAGTGTACACTAAGATTTTTAAATAATCTCAAACATAATATCTAAATACAGTAGCATTGCAACTTTTATAGGTACTTGGATTGGAGCTATTGTGACTACCAACTGACTCAAAATATCTTGTCAAATCTGCATTTTATGACATGAAATGTACAAAAATCACCTCATTGTAGATTGCCAGGTTACTCTCCGAAAATGACACTAAAATTCAGAAAAAAAATACCTCCCCCGTTCGTCTTTGGGAGCCTCTTCCTCGTCCTGTCCATCTTCGTCGGAATGCCGAATGCCGAATGCCGCTACTACCGACCACCGGCCTCACGCGCCGCCTGCTGGGCGCTGCCCACACGCGCTGCAAAAACTGCAGTCCTGCTGGCCAACGGGAAAGCGCGCCGCTGCTGTTGGCCGGCGGGAACGCGAGCCGCTCGCTCCGTGGCCGCTCCGGCCTGGGCGCTAGGCGGCTAGGGTTCGCACTGGCACGAAGACGATGGTCCTCTCCTCTCTCGTTTGGACTCTAGAGCGACGAACAAACGATTGACTTCTTGTGATTATCTTTCTCGTGATTATCTTTGGATCTATCTGTGCTTATACGTAAACCTATATAAAAAAGCGCTGCAAATCAAGGTAGGGCGAGCGCCACACCTCGCCCTACCGAGAGCTCCGCATGTGCTTCTATCAATGAAATGATACGCAAGCTTTGCGTATTCACGAAAAAAGTAGCTTGTAATTAGGTCAATCTTGAATCATTAAAGATAGTGCATCGAATAAGTTGTCAATAGATCTTAACAGTTTTTTCACCACCTCATGATCAGTGATATCTGAGGTGCCTAGATATTGAAGTTCATTTCATATATCATTGAGACAATCAAAAGTATGTTGAACACTTTCATTGTCAAGTCTTTGGAAGTGGTTGAAGAGGTTCCTAAGAAGATCAACTCGGGAGTCTCTTTGAGTGGAACCTTCATCATTGACCTTTGAGTGCCATTCCCAGATTAGCTTTGAGGTTCCCAGAGAGCTGATATGTCCATGTCGTGCCTTGGCCAGATGACCACAGATGATGTTTTTGCTGAGCATCAAGTTATCGGTTCCTCTAGTATTTAGTAGCAGGAGTCTCGGCATTTGGAGGAGGATAGCTAAAAGGGCATTTCCCGCCTTAAGTGTTTTGGTGTTGATGACAATGCAATTTGCGGACTAACCGTATGCCTAAGCTACTCGGCTATACTTTATGTGACACAAGACGGTTGGGCACCCCCCCCGGATGGAAAGGAGCGAAGACGGCATTTCCGACGCGTTTTATTTCTTTGGTCGTAGAAAATCCATACTATTAAGAGGGGTCCGCATCGGAAGGTACGAGTGAAATACACATACACAAATACATATTGCACCCACGATATAACCTTTCGTTTCAAGGAGAGAGTCCTTCATCTAACCTATGCAGGAAAACCTGTTCAGAGCGGCTGTACCGCAGATGCCAGCGGTTGTACCGCTCCCTTGTGGAGTGGTCACGCTGACACTGCCACGGCGGTTGTACCGTGGGCAAGGGCGGTTGTACCGCTTCACTTGCGGGTAGTACTACCGGTCGTTGCATCGGCTCGACTACCGCCCAAGGGGTGATTCCCTTGGGTATGGCAGCGGTACCCGAGCGGTGGCCGCGCGGCTATTCCGCTTAATTCTTTATTTAGCGGTACTATCGGGGTAATTGGCGGTTGTACCACCCCAGACTTAGTGGCCGCTCGCGAGGGCTTTCTGGACGGTGTACCGGTCCGTGTACCGCCCTAACCACCACTCCGCGGGTGATTTCGCTCGGTTTTTAGGTACGGTACCAAGTGGTGGTTGAGCGGTTGTTCCGGTTATTAAGTTAATAACCGATACAATCGGGACGCCCAGTGGTTGTACCGCTCTGGTCCTGCAGACATGCCTTTATGCCTTGGGCGGTTGTACCGCTACTCCAAGTGGTTGTACCGCCCCTGTGCCACTACTGCAGGAATGCCTAGCATTGGTGGGCGCCTAACCTCTTGCCATTGCTAACATAGCATCAGTGGCGGGCGCCTGCCCGCCGGTGTTAGCACTATAACAGTGGCGGGTGGTGGTTTGGCTGCCTCTCTTCCAAATGGAAAATGGTCAGGGACGGCGAAATACTCCCTCTCTTCCAGAAATGAGATGGAAAATAGTCAGGGGCGGCGGGTGCTCAAACTGGACCGGAAGGTGTCAGCGTTTGATTTTGCGCCGGCGCTGATGCGCATGGACCGAGTTCAGGGGGTTAACCGGGGGGCGCTCGTGGGCCCAGGATTTTGCCTTTTGAGGATATCAGTGGGATGTAATCATAAAGAAAAAGTACTCCCTCGGTAAACAAATATAAGAGCGTTAAGATCAGTAGCTTGTAAGCCCGGGTGCCACTGTCATGCTCACGTCTCCTTGCGTTCGTGACATATGTTGTACACTCTTATTTACTCATTCTGTTTCCTTCTATCCAGTGGCGGAGGATGAAAAAAAAATCTAAGATGTGGCGAACTCTTAAGCATTTTTTTGATGCAAAACCACATAGATAACTCACACTAACAGTGTACACTAAGATTTTTAAATAATCTCAAACATAATATCTAAATACAGTAGCATTGCAACTTTTATAGGTACTTGGATTGGAGCTATTGTGACTACCAACTGCCTCAAAATATCTTGTCAAATCTGCATTTTATGACATGAAATGTACAAAAATCACCTCATTGTAGATTGCCAGGCTACTCTCCGAAAATGACACTAAAATTCAGAAAAAAATACCTCCCCCGTTCGTCTTTGGGAGCCTCTTCCTCGTCCTGTCCATCTTCGTCGGAATGCCGAATGCCGAATGCCGCTACTACCGACCACCGGCCTCACGCGCCGCCTGCTGGGCGCTGCCCACACGCGTTGCAAAAACTGCAGTCCTGCTGGCCAACGGGAAAGCGCGCCACTGCTGTTGGCCGGCGGGAACGCGAGCCGCTCGCTCCGTGGCTGCTCCGGCCTGGGCGCTAGGCGGCTAGGGTTCGCACTGGCACGAAGACGATGGTCCTCTCCTCTCTCGTTTGGACTCTAGAGCGACGAACAAACGATTGACTTCTTGTGATTATCTTTCTCGTGATTATCTTTGGATCGATCTGTGCTTATACATATACCTATATAAAAAAGCGCTGCAAATCAAGGTAGGGCGAGCGCCACACCTCGCCCTACCGAGAGCTCCGCATGTGCTTCTATCAATGAAATGATACGCAAGCTTTGCGTATTCACGAAAAAAAGTAGCTTGTAATCAGGTCAATCTTGAATCATTAAAGATAGTGCATCGAATAAGTTGTCAATAGATCTTAACAGTTTTTTCACCACCTCATGATCAGTGATATCTGAGGTGCCTAGATATTGAAGTTCATTTCATATATCATTGAGACAATCAAAAGTATGTTGAACACTTTCATTGTCAAGTCTTTGGAAGTGGTTGAAGAGGTTCCTAAGAAGATCAACTCGGGAGTCTCTTTGAGTGGAACCTTCATCATTGACCTTTGAGTGCCATTCCCAGATTAGCTTTGAGGTTCCCAGAGAGCTGATATGTCCATGTCGTGCCTTGGTCAGATGACCACAGATGATGTTTTTGCTGAGCATCAAGTTATCGGTTCCTCTAGTATTTAGTAGTAGGAGTCTCGGCATTTGGAGGAGGATAGCTAAAAGGGCATTTCCCGCCTTAAGTGTTTTGGTGTTGATGACAATGCAATTTGCGGACTAACCGTATGCCTAAGTTACTCGGCTATACTTTATGTGACACAAGATGGTTGGGCACCCCCACCCCCGGATGGAAAGGAGCGAAGACGGCATTTCCGACGCGTTTTATTTCTTTGGTCGTAGAAAATCCATACTATTAAGAGGGGTCCGCATCGGAAGGTACGAGTGAAATACACATACACAAATACATATTGCACCCACGATATAACCTTTCGTTTCAAGGAGAGAGTCCTTCATCTAACCTATGCAGGAAAACCTGTTCAGAGTGGCTGTACCGCAGATGCCAGCGGTTGTACCGCTCCCTTGTGGAGTGGTCATGCTGACACTGCCACGGCGGTTGTACCGTGGGCAAGGGCGGTTGTACCGCTTCACTTGCGGGTAGTACTACCGGTCGTTGCATCGGCTCGACTACCGCCCAAGGGGTGATTCCCTTGGGTATGGCAGCGGTACCCGAGCGGTGGCCGCGCGGCTGTTCCGCTTAATTCTTTATTTAGCGGTACTATCGGGGTAAGTGGCGGTTGTACCACCCCAGACTTAGTGGCCGCTCGCGAGGGCTTTCTGGACGGTTTACCGGTCCGTGTACCGCCCTAACCACCACTCCGCGGGTGATTTCGCTCGGTTTTTAGGTGCGGTACCAAGTGGTGGTTGAGCGGTTGTTCCGGTTATTAAGTTAATAACCGATACAATCGGGACGCCCAGTGGTTGTACCGCTCTGGTCCTGCAGACATGCCTTTATGCCTTGGGCGGTTGTACCGCTACTCCAAGTGGTTGTACCGCCCCTGTGCCACTACTGTAGGAATGCCTAGCATTGGTGGGCGCCTAACCTCTTGCCATTGCTAACATAGCATCAGTGGCGGGCGCCTGCCCGCCGGTGTTAGCACTATAACAGTGGCGGGCGGTGGAAATTGCCCGCCAGTGACTTCGATCTCGTAGCAGTGGCGGGAGAGCTTGTCAATGGCGGGCAGCTCGGCACTCCCGCCACTATTGTATAATGTATGTGTGGTGGGCACTTAGTAGCGCCCGCCACTTATTATTGCACCATGCTAGAATGAAAAATGCTGCCACGGTAGCGTTAGCTAATGCAAATAGAGAACAGTTCTCAATAAATGGGAGCACATCGAGAATAAAAATAGTGGTAATAACTCAGAATAAAGAACGAGAAGTACATTAAGAATAAACGAGTAACGAAAAATACATCATCATCAAATATAGTCTACTGATAAAGTTAAACAACATAGTTCATTGGCCAAATATGTTTAGTCACGCTTGTAGTGGTGCCCGCTTGAAAGCTAGGTTAGCCTCTTTTGTTTGTTCGACTCATCTTCTTCGGTGTTATTATAGAATATGCCAGACGACGAGCGGACCTCCTTGTTTATGATTGTCGCGAACTTGACTTGTACTCCCCCTTTAAAGAAATATAAGAGCGTTTAGATCACTACTTTAGTGATCTAAATGCTCTTATATTTGTTTACGGGGGGAGTAGTTCTTCGAGCACTAAGCCAGCTTCGGCCGAATTGTTTTGTAATTCTTGACCCCATTTGAGGATTTTATCATGCTTCTTTAACATTTTCGCGGACCGTATGAATTCTTCCATGTGAATGCAGACGTAGAAGCCACAAGTCAGACTAGTCGTCGGTTGTTGCATACAAGATAGATTGTTTCATCTGAAGGCAATCATTTTATTTCCACTCCCTTTGTAGTTTTTTTTCAACCGTGAGGCCTCCTGTATTATTCCAATTAAAAAGACATTCATCCAGAAGGTCCTTGAGGAGCGACTGAAAGAGCATGGTGCCCCCATGGTTGGTTTTGGTAATTGATGACAATCCATATGGACTAATGGTTTGCCTTGAGTTACATTTGAAGGGTTTGTCCATAGGCTTTGCTTGAAGATCATTCGTTGGTTTCAAGGCTATAAGTAGAAGATTATGTGTTGACCAAGGTGGTATTCAAGGATTTATCCAAAGATTGGTCATGTGAGAGTTGAGCTTATTACAAGCATGTCTTGAAGAAGAAGATTGTGTGAACTTTCATGTTTACCTTCAAGACATCATCTTAGTGAATCAAGTTGATCAACACACAAAGCGTACAAGATGTACCGTGAGGGATCAAGTGATCCCATGGTATGGTAAGCATTGTCCATTACGCTTTGTGTACTAACCCATGGTCTACGTGGGGTTAGGTATGTTTCCATGGGCTTGCATCGAGAGGAAGATCTCATTCAACCCATGGAGGATGATATCAAGTGGTGATCGTCATCAAGATTGCGGTGTGCAAGTTCAAGTGGAGCATCACGAAGAGATCATGCTTGAAGCTTGCCGTCCATTGTGGTGACAATGGACATGTGAAATGTGCCGAAGAGAGGCTCACCCATAGTGGAGTATGGGGGAGCAATCTACTAGTCTTCATCGAGCCAACGCAATCAAGAAAGGTGGTCCAACTTGAGGAAGTCAAAATCGTCATCATCTAGCTCAAGTGGACTATGTGCAAGGCAAAGGTTTGCCCTTGATAGGTTTTCTATTTTACCAGTCTCATGGTGGTAGTTGGGAGACCGGGTTATAGGATCGATTACCGTACTATCAAGGGGGGCTCTCAAGTAAGTAGCTTGATCGTATCATTCATAGAGAGCTCAAACCATTGCATCCTTGCACCATCTTTCTTGGTTCTTATTTGGCTCTTCTCTTTGTGAGGTTTCAGAGTTTGTGCCCGTCTTCTTGTCAAACTCAAGCTCATCGAAAACAGAGTTCGTATGCATCATCTTTGCGTTTTCGATGTTGGGGAGTTTGCCGGTTCATATTGTGGGAAGGTCCTCTTCCTTATCCTATTGGAATTTCTTCTCCATTGCTGGTTCTTATTATAACCAACAAGCTTGAGTTTGCTGGATTCGGAGTTCATTTGCAGTAGTTATCGTAGTTTCGATCTTCTAGGCTGCATCTGTTTTTCTGGGCAGGTTTTCAGCTCCCAAGCGGTAGTACCGCTCTGCTCCATGGTAGTACCGCTTATGCGGTACTTCCGCTATGAGCTACCGCACTCTCTACCGCTTAATTTTACCCCTCTGTTGGTTCTTTGGTGCATCACGGCAGTAGCATGGTAGTAGTAGGGCGGTAGTACTGCCCGCGCGGTACTACCGCATTTTTACTGCCGCTGCCACTACCGCTTGTTTTTTCAGCTTCTGTTGCCTTCTTAGCATTTATGGTACTAGGACGGCAGTAGACCACGGTAGTACCGCCCCGTGCGGTACATCCGCCCAGTCGCCTCCCTGTAGCGATGTTCCTACTGTACTAAGTGATCCTAAGCGGTAGTACCGCTGACGAGGGACGGTAGTACCGCTCCGGCGGCACTACCGCTCCCACACTTCACGTGCACACTGAGCTACACCTGGAACCACCGCTCCCAGCGGTAGTACCGCTTGTGTGCGGGCTGAGCAGGTAACTGTTGGATTTTCCCCTTCCTATAAAAAGGGGTCTTCTTCCCCATTGGAGCTTATCTCTTTTGCTCGTGTTCTTCCCCCATTGTTGACCTTCTTCGAGCTTGCTATCTCTCAATCCCTTCAATGATTCTTGCTAGTTTTTGAGGGAAAAGAGAGAGGAGATCTAGATCCACATTTCCACCAATCACTTTCTCCTCTATGTGAGGGGAACCACTACTGCAGGAATGCCTAGCAGTGGTGGGTGGGAAAAGGCCAGCAGTGGCGGGCAAGGCTCCCAGGGCCGCCCGCCACCGACCTCCTGCCACTGCTATTATGGCATCAGTGGCGGGCGGGCGCCCGCCACTGGTGGGCGTTCTCTAGTGGCGGACGCTTTTGGTTGCCCGCCACAACTATAATCTCTGCCCGCCACTGTTTCTAATAGGTACAGTGGCGGGCGGCGCGTAGTGCCCGCCACAACAGTTTTCTCCGCCCGCCACTGGTAGTTGTCTAGGCATATAGAAGAATAGCTGCCGCGGCAGCGTTTTTTGCTGCCGTGGCAACATTTTAATTAGGTGGTTAGAGTATTTCGCACTCAATGATCACATTGCAATACAAATATAGAATTCTATCTCATCATTCAAACAATCATGCAGTACATTAATTATTACAACGTCGCCATAATAAATAAGAGTAATAGTGAAGCAAAGCAGTTGGGTATAAAAAGTGCTGGAGAAAAAAACATGTGTCTCAACACATAATCAATAGTTTATGAAGCTGTTTTGAAAAATTGTCTCGAGTAGGCTACTCGCTGGCAATCGATGACCGAAATGTGTCTTCGACTCGGTGAAGTCATTCTTCATGTGACTGTGGCACGTAGTGGTAATTCCCATCCTCATTTACAACCTCCTTGTTGATGATTTTGGCCAACACCTTTTGGATGCGCTCAGGCTCACATAATAATTCCCCTATGTCAATGTCCTTCTCCATCTCCTCAGACCACTTGATGATCTGGCTATGATTTCGCAAATATTGACTTTTCTTCAAATAGTCGTTCATGACAACCATTGCAAAGTAGCCGGACATATGGGAGGTTCTGACATTTGGTTCTTGATAGCAACAAGCGCTAGTGATGAACTTGAATTCTGAATACTATGTTACCTTGTTGTTGAAGTTCTTACATTTGCATAGAGCATCATTTAGAACCTCCTTCAATTTTGTCCATTGCTTCTGAGGGTCTCTCTTCGAATCGAAGAAATATGCCAAGCCCTGCGTCGGCAATAGTGCGATTATGATCCAATGTCGGTCGCTGCGCAATAAATGAAGAAATTAGCATGGATGAGATCAAACTAGAAGGTAAACTATATATGTTTCATAATAAATGAGTGAACGTTAAAAACTTACTTGTCGCAGTATGGCAACAGAAAGGTGTCCTTTTGCGGATGAGTCGAAATCATGCACGGCAATAGGTAGTTCGAGATGAGCTCCTGGCTAATTACGGATTCGAGGTTGTGGCAGTGCATGTAAAAAGGATCAAGTAAAGACACTTTACTATGCCCGAGTAGGGGATCTGAAGCTCGATGAAGTGCCCAAAGCCTCATTAACTCCGGGGAGAGTGCACTCACATAGAAGATATTTGCATGGATCACCTCATTAAATGGCAGATCAATTGTATCAGCCGGAAACTGAAGGACGAAATTATAACCTTGTAGAACCTTGGCCCTGTAACTTTGTTGACCTTCTTCTTTTGATCTACGTACCACGTCGTCGTGTAGAACATTAAGATCTGTCGAGAGGGTCATCAACGTAGAGTCCGATAGCGACGGTTCGCCGGGCTTATACTGATTCCATTTATGTCCTTCAGGGAAGACAATTGGCACAGGTGGCTTGTCTGCGGATGGTCCGCAATCAGCACGTAGATCCTTCCTCGCTAATTGCGGAATATCCTTGGCTATGTTGTCTCCAGTGCTGTCAATGTTGAAAAGGGGGTCAAGGTTCGCGAAGGCGGGATCGCAGTCATTACCTGAGAATCCGTGTGGATTAATCTCCTCTATATCACTGAGTGGCCACTTAAGCAGGTACCCCCACAGCACTTGTCCTAACATAGTGATGCCTTCATCAGGGGGTGAGGCAACGAACAGTATTCAAAGCCCGGCATTACATACTGCCCTAGCACCCTCGTGATGTCCAGTGGCAGGACGACCCCGTGCATCATTCTAGTACCATCTGTAAATGGAATTATTTGCCCCTTGGCAACCTTCATCGGCACGCCGCTCACTTTGGCTAGCAGCCAGCATGAAACATGCTGCGATGCTTGTGGCTGTTGGGTGCTACTATACAGATGATGCTCTTGGCCAGACAGGAATATTTCAGCTAACCTTCTTTCAATTTCTGCATCTACTTTCGCATCTACTTTGGCGTCGATCTTGTCATCAACCCTGATTTTCCTTCTATATTTTTTTAACTCTTTGGTCTGGGAATAGGCCTGGTCCCACAACATCCTACCCGCACCCAACACACGCCCAGTCTTGGGCTTCCTGTCAACCCCAAATCCCTCGTTCATAGCCCGTGTAAGATGGTCTTGATACCTATAGCCGTACAAAGATTCATCAAGACCGGGTCCAAATTCCTCCTTCATTTTTCTCTACAAAAAAGTACATAAGTTGTGGTAAACGATTAGTATGATAATAATTGTAGTAGGTACTAAATTATTAGTCTTCAGTGACGTTACCAGGCTCTCCTCCGTTGAGCGAAGTTGCGGCGTCGGGAGGACTAACTCGTTAGTCTCTGGGTCTCGAACTGCACGGGCCCTGAGGAAATGGAAGTCACGCAGACGATCTTGATGTTCCAAGAATGGGGGTGGTTTACCCGCGGCTTCAAAGTCCGCGGCCTCCTTCTCCCACTTGGGTATTGCAGCTTTGTAGCCACCAGAGCCCAGACGGTGGTTACCTGGCAGATTTTTCCGTAAATTACGGAAATGATCGCTTACCTCTTTGCTTGACTCGCTTCCTGATGATTCACAAAACTTCGTCCATTCTTCGTGATCCATAGTTGGATTGAGTCGCTTAACGGTCTCGAAGTCCTTACCCCCGAGATTGCAATGGGCACTGCTCTTCCAGTCCCTAAACATTTTCAGCCATTTCGATAGGGCATACTCTTCGGCCTTTTTTTAGAGTCAGACGGAAATGCATAACTCTGGTGTAACGCTTCGAGTAGCTTCTGCTTATGTCTACCGATATCCTTGCAACCGATCGAGATGTTTTTTCTCAAGATGCAACCTAGCATTTTACTATATGTCTTTGCCGCGACATCTGGGGCGACGGGCTCTCCTGTTGGGCCAACTGCGGTTATTGTAATGATACCTTTGTTAAGCTTGTTCGGTTGCCTAGACTTACGCGTGCTCTTGTTGCTGGCGGTGGTGCTGGATGAAGTCCTGTCAGTGTGGCTCGTTTCTCCTCGCCCGGTGGGCGGTTCTTCATGATGGTCGTCGCCCGTTTCGACGTTGGGGGCGCTCATCTCAATGTTAGGGTTGTTGTCGTTGAGTTCGTCTTGAGATGATGCTCCCGCATGGGGATCCATTCGTCGAACTACAAAATTGACAAAGAGTTAAAATTTTGGCATGAACTTTGCTAAAAGTAGGGCATATTGAGTGCCAGAAATTTGACGAAACGGAAATTAATCAACGTTTCGTCAGAACATTGGAACTCATATTAATTCCTGCAAATAAACCGGTGTAGACATTTCATCGAACACCTTGTGTTGCTCAAATAATGCTGTTTCATGTTACTTGAAGCAGATGGGTTAGCCGTAATATATATGTACCTCGGTGGGAGACTGCTCGGCGGTGGCGATGGTGTTGGAGTACAATGGCCACGCTGGCGACGGTGTTGGAGGAGATCTAGGGGCCGGCGGCGTTGTCGGACTAGAGCGTGGGCACGCGACGATGACCCCGCGGTGGCACCCTAGGCTCTTCCTTATCCGTGCAAGCACGGCAGGTGAGCACGCGGCGGCGGCGTCGGTGGCGGCGCAGGAGGCAAGCACGCCGGCAAGGTGAGGTCAACGGCGCGTGGCGACGGCTGGTGATTTCGGTTGGGAGGGGGCACGGTTTGAACGAAACACGCGGTAAGGTAAGAGGAGGAGGGGGAATTGGGGAGGGGATCGACGTGGCGGGTGTCCCGGCCTGCCCGCCACCGCAAATGTCTGACATGGCGGGCCCCCCTCCCCCGCCCGCCATCGCAATTTTTTTAATGTTTTTTTTGGAATTTTTTTAAAAGGTTAATCCTTCTAATCAATATATTCATCACACGACATGGCCATTATCTATCCGATCCACACATGCACACATATATATGTGTTAATAGTACAAATTAACCTTCACATAACGACACATTACAAATAAGTTGTTAATGGATTCTACTGACGGTCTTCACATGAATTTTGGTGATCCTCTTCCTGGTATGGACTATTGTGTTGTTGTGACTCCGTCTTGACCATGGTGCAATGTCGTCATTTGGCAATGTTGATCTTCTTCTTCTCGATACATGTTTGATGCCTTCTTGTTCCTTGGGGTAGTCGTCGAATTGGTCATAGTCCTCCTCGTCATTGACTTTGTCCATTCCGATGATACTCCTCTTTCCTCTTCGGTAGACCACACGGGTAGGCTTAATTGGGTCTTTTATGTAGAAGCATTGAGACACAGTCTTCGCCAGTACCCATGGCTCATTTAAGGCACTTATTGCAAGCACGTTCACGGGCTCATTTCGTGGTGGTATAACCATGGTAGTGAAATAGTCGTCTTCTTGAAGTACTTGTTTCGCCCATCTAACACGGAACATGGGGAATATCCCTACATCCGCGTACCTTAGTTCCCAAATCTCTTCGATTCTCCCATAGTGTTTGTTCTTTTCTTTACCGGTGTATGCATGTAGTGTCACCCCTGAATTCTTGTACACACCTTTTACCTTGTCTCTGGCCTCCGTATAGAAAGTGTATCCGTTGATGTCATAGGCTTGGTATGTGGTCACATTCAACGTGGGTCCCGATGCCAAGGAGAACAGCTCAGTACCTCTGTCATCATTTTCTGACAATGGATGTTCTCACATGTATGTCTTGAACCAAGCCGCAAACTTTTTGTTGTGCTCATTTGTTAGTTGCTCATCGGAGCATTTTATCCCATGTTTCCTATATTCAGTTCTCAACTGCAACATATGCTTCCTAGCATATGGGTTGACACACTTAATGTGTTGTAACACCACAGTGTGAGCTCTTATGAAGTCGGGCGCTCGGTTGGGATCATCGAAGGTCACATGCAAATTCTTTCTCCTTTTCTTGTGACCTATGCCCTTGAGCCTGCCAATGTGCTTATTCTTGGGCATGCCCAAAGGTTTGTCGACTTCAAGGTAATCTGTACAAAACGAGATAACCTCCGCAGTTAGAAATCCCTGGACGATGCTTCCGTCTGGATGTGACCTATTATGAACGTATCGTTTGAGTATCCCATTTAACCTTTCGAAAGGGAACATATTGTGGAGGAATACTGGGCCCAGGTCTATGATGTCTCCGATAACATGGACAAGCAGATGCACCATGATGTCAAAAAATGAGGGCGGGAAGTACACCTCAAGCTCACATAGTATGGAAACAATCTCTTCTTGTAGTTTCTTGCAACGCTCCAGGCTGATCGATTTATGAGAGATGACGTCAAAGAAGTTACAGAGGTCTTGGAGTGTCTTTCTGACATGCGGTTCCATTATTCCTCTAAGTGCAACCGGCAGTATTTGTGTAATCATCACGTGACAGTCATGCGACTTCATCCCAGATAAAGTTTTCTTCTCACGTGACAAATATCTGTGTATGTTTGACGAGTGCCCGGAACTTACCCGAACATCAGCAAGGCAGTTGAATATCTTGTCAAGCTCCTCTGGAGACAGACTGTAGCAAGCGGGTTTGAATTTTGACACCGTTTTCTTAGCCTTACCAACTTCGCTTTCCTCCACGTCAGCCCACAAATCCGGCCTAATTTGAAGTGATTCTAGGTCTTTTCTTGAGCTCCCCGTATCTTTTGTCTTGTCTGGGATGTTCAAAATGGTAGCAACCAAACTCTCACAAACATTCTTCGCGATATGCATGACATCGATACAATGGGGTGTGGAGAGATACTTCCAATATTTCAAGTCCCAAAATGGACACCGCGTTTTCCATACTTTTAACAGTGGCTCCACTCTCTTCCGTTTCTTTCCAGGCTCTGGACACTCTTCCCAGTTGTTCGGCATTTGTAGGATTTCTATTCCACTCCTTTTGCGTGGCTTCCCTCGCTTTTCTTTTGTGTTATCAAACAAATCTTCTCTATTTCTCCATTCATCATTTTTATTCAGCCATCTTCTATGCCCCATGTAAACTATTTTATGAGAGGCCTTCAGATATAGAGAATGAGTTTCATCCATGCACCTAAAACATGCGCAGTTCCCGTGGCAAACCTGACCCAAATTATAACCGTATGCCGGATAGTCCTGCACCGTCGTGAGCAGCACAACTTTCATAGGGAAGTATGTACCCGTTTTAGCGTCATATGTCCGCACCCCCTCATCCCATAAAATTTCTAGCTCCTCCTTCAGTAGCTGCAGATACAAGTTCAGATCACTACCCGGTTGGCTTGGCCCTTGAATTAGCATGACCATGTGTAGATACTTTCTCTTCATGCACACCCATGGGGGAAGGTTGTAGATGCAGACAACCACTGGCCAGGTGTTGTGCACGTTGTTTTGGTTACTAAAGGGATTCAGACCATCCACACTATAGCCCAGCCTGACATTCCTATCATCTCCACTGAAATGAGGGAACTCGTCATCGATTGCTTTCCACTGCCGACCATCTGCAACATGTTTAATCACTCCATCACCCCTCTTCCTCGTAGAATGCCAAAGCATAAGCTTTGCCTGCTTCTTGTTTGCATACAAATGCTTCAGGCGTGGAATGATTGGAAAGTACCATACAACCTTATAAGGAGTACCGCTAGCGGGTGCTCTATCATCATCATTGTCTTCCCGACTATTGTTTCCCTGCTTGAATCAGGGAAAATTGCATGTTGGACACCTTGTTAGGTTGGAGTACTCATTCCGGTAAATGACGCAGTCATTTTTGCACGCATGGTACTTTACCGGCTCCATGTCAAGAGGACACAATACCTTCCTTGCCTCATCGATACTTTTTGGCAACACGTTGCCTTCAGGCAGAACATCATGCAAAAACTTCAAATTCATATCGACGGAAGTGTCTGTGCTATTGCTTTTTTGCCTTAAAGTCCATAAGATTCATCGTGACACTTAGTCGGGTGTGTTTTGCCTTGCAACCAGCGTACAAAGGAGTTGTTGAGTCCTTCACAAGAGTCGCCAGTTTGGTAGCCTCTCTACGAGAAGCTGCCTCGGTGCTAGTCTCTTTCACGATCAACTCTTGCATGTGTTCATCATGCACCATTCCCGCCAATTTGCCCCAGATGATTGCCTCCTCCGTTTCGGCCTCCTCACTTTCATCGGACTCTTCACCGGGCTCGTCGTATTCATCACCGTCAGATTGTTCATCATGTCCATCTATCATCCATTCTTGTTCCTCGTCATGTTCTGCTCCTTCACATGACATCCCATCCTCACCATGACTTGTCCATGTTGTATAACCGGGCATGAAACCACTAGCCAACAAGTGCTTATGCAACTCTCCTGATTCAATTGTGTACATAACATCATTCTCGCAAACAACACATGGACAACATATTTTCTTCGAACCCTTTTTCCTAACATATTCCTCCGCAAACTGTAAGAACTCTATCAAACCATTAACAAAATCATTGGACGCCCGTGGTATGGAGTACATCTAACTACGATCCATCATTCGACGCCAAAACCTGCAACATATATACATACATAACGTAATAGATTATTATTCGATCTAAGAATATGGAAAATTAAAAAATTCGGCATGACCATTGCTAATAATGGGACATATTGAGTAACACCAACTAGACGAAGCGGAAATTAATCAACATTTCGACGAGATTTGGCACTCATTTGTATTCCCTGGAAATTTTCAACAAAAGCATCCGATCAACCGAATGTTGAATCGCCCAACACGTCCACCAAGCCACACACCAACAATCAAGTACACATGCATGCGTATACATACACACGAGGTTGAATTTAGAAAAAAATTCTCACCTAAAATGTGTCTCCTCGTCTCTCTCCGATCGATGTCGTGTCCGATCGATCGGATGAGAAGAGAGAGATGTGGTGGATGATCAATGGTGAGAGGAGTAGGAGGAAGAGGAAGAGGGTGTTGTGGGAGAGGAAGAAACTAGGAGGGGAAGCCACTGAACCAGGAAGCAAACATCACACACGATCTTATCACTGGCGGGCAGCAGGAGTAGCCCGCCACTGCAAAGTGACGTGGACAGCAACCCCACGCGGGAAAATATTTTGTGGCGGGCAGAAATTTTGCCCGCCACAGTTATGTAAACTACCACTGGCGGGCGTGGTAGAGGACCCGCCACAGCTATGTTCTGTTAAAATTGGGCATCCGGCAATGAAAGCTAGTGACGGACGCTAGCCAGCGCTCGCCACTGCTTCATCTACTACCTGTGGCGAGCAACAGCTAGGGCCTGTCACAGATGAGTTACGGAAGCAAGCCTCGTCCAGGAGATTGTAGCTGTGGCGGTGTTTGAATTCTACCCGCCACAGTTGATCTATTAGTTTTGGCGGTCGCTGTTTGTTACTCGCCGCTGCTAATTTTTAAAAGTAGCTGTGGCGGGTGACCTAGGCCGCCCACCACTCATTGGGGTTCACCTATAAGCCCTTTCCCAGTAGTGAACCCCTTGGATCTAGATCTTGGAGTTCTTCGTGTTCTCTTCTTCGTTCTTCCTCTCATTTTCCTCCCTAGCATTAGTTGCTTTGGTGGGTTTTGGGAGAGAAGGACTTGGGCACTCCGTGTGCCCTTGCCATTGCATTTGGTGCATAGGTTTGAGTTCTCCACGGCGAGACGTGGAAGTGAAGTTTGAGAAGCTTGTTACTCTTGGGTGCTTGGTACCCTAGAGCTTGTTACTCTTGGGTGCTTGGTACCCTAGAGCTTGTTCCTCTTGGGTGCCTTGGTGCCCTAGATGGTTGGTGGTGCCTCGGAGCTCAATCATTGTGGTGAAAAGCTCTGGGCAAGCGTCGGGGTCTCCAATTAGGTTGTGGAGATTGCCCCGAGCAATTTGTACGGGTTCCGGTGACTTCCCCCAAGGGTTGCCATTTGTACGGGTTCGGTAACCGCCCTCAAGGGTCCCTTAGTGGAATCACGGCATCTTGCATTGTGCGAGGGAGTGAGGAGATTATGGTGGCCCTAGTGGCTTCTTAGGGAGCATTGTGCCTCCACACCGCTCCAAATGGAGATTAGCATCCGCAAGGGTGTGAACTTCAGGATACATCGTCGTCTCCGCGTGCCTCGGTTATCTCTTACCCGAGCCCTTTACTTATGCACTTTACTTTGTGATAGCCATAGTGTTTCATGTTATATATCTTGCTGTCACTTAGGTGTTTATCTTGCTTAGCATAAGTTGTTGGTGCACATAGGTGAGCCTAGTCGATTTAGGTTTTGTGCTTGACAAATTAAACGCTAGTTTTATTCCGCATTTGTTCAAGCCTAAACCGTAATTATTTTAATGCGCCTATTCACCCCCCCTCTAGGCGACATCCACGATCTTTCAGCGACCAATCTTTTCCCGGGCTCTTCGTGGAATTCATCAAGTAACAATTGCACCTTTGCGGTTTTACCACTAGGAGAACCCCAATGGTTGCTGCGCAAAACAGAATAAACATACCGCGAACATGAGAAAGTTAAAACATAAATGAAGGAAGAAGGTACAAAAGCGAAAGCATAAAGCCAGAGAAGGACGTACATGGGTCGGTAGGGCACGAGGAGGAAGTTTTTTAGCGTGTTATGTTGCATGAAATCCAGAAGGTAATTCTTCATGCACTGCCTACCTTCCTCATTTTTAGGTTTTCCTCGTTCATGAGATAAGGGTCGGCTATGGTGACATTAGAAATATTCTGGCGTCTTACCTCAGTGGCTTGAAAAAGCGCCCATAGCGTCATTAGGCAAGTTTCAAGACTATAGAATTTGAACATATAGAAGATCTCTTTGAAATCTACATATATTTTATCCCCGCCGAATTTTTCAAAGAAACTATATCCCTTTGGCACCATCGTCGTGTAATGTGTTGGGTTAACGATGCCTCCTTGCTGCTTATTGGCTAGCTCTGAATCCACTATTTTGTCATGTAGAATCTTCGTCTCAAGCCTAAGGTGCTCGTACACTTTTCTGGTACCATTCTCTTACCTGGGATATAGGCAGGTGCTTTTGGGTTGTTAGCACACTGCTCATATGCCAAGGACTTCTTCGGTTCCTTCTTCTTTTGCGGTTGTTGGGGATATTCCCCACGACCAAGACTCGGCCAGATGTGTGACCCGGCCAGAAGCATGGTGGCTTCATGGATCACCTTACTTTTCGGGTCATGGCCAGAAGACAAGAAGGGCCCGAAGGCCCAGAGTGAGACCTGGCCGAATGCCGGCTCATGGAGAAGGCATGAGAGGGATTGTCTTAACACGGAAGAAAAGACCCGGACTAGGATCCGACTTGTAATAGAAAAGAGACTAGTTGTAGTCCTAGTAGGACTCTACATGTAAGCCGGCCCCTTCAACTTATATAAGGAGGGGCAAGGCACCCCAAGAGGGACAAGTTGGGATAGACAGACAAATTAGTAGCTCTCGAGATAGAGGTAGCAAAGCTGCACCCTTGTAATCGAGATGATCATCATCAATATCAATCAAGCAGGATGTAGGCTTTTACCTCCATCGTGAGGGGCCGAACCTGGGTAAAACTCGCGTCTCTCGATTCCGACCAACCCCTTCAAGTGTCCACCTAGTTGCGATGGCCTCACCACTAAGTCCTTTCACGAGGACATCTTTCCATGACAAAACCACGACAATTGGTGCCCACCGTGGGGCCTGTGCATGGTTGTGTTATGTTCATGGAGGGAGCTCTCGAGGGATCAAGAAGCTCACGATTGGCCGGGTGAAGAAGAGCCGGCGCGGAAGGATTTACATTGACTCGGAGTTCATCAGTCGAGATTCAAAAATTCAATGGTAGCATAAATCAGATCAGTAAAAAAAAAAATCTTCGTCGGCGGCGGCACACACGCGACCTCCTAACGTCGAGCAAAGGAGTGCCTAAAGTCAACACAGGCGGCTACAAAGGAAAATTAGAGGTAGTGTACATCGTGGAACCAAAAAAGAAATTCCACACTTGGAACAAACCCCATGTGAAGATCCATTGATTTATTTGACAGAAGTGGACAGGGGACCGGAATTAACATTAGTACTAATGCAATTACACATCCTTCAAGAAAGAAAGCTATTTGTACGTGCACTCTTGGTGGAGGAATCAACCAAGATCGATCCGGCCTCCACTATAGCTGCTACGCGTATCTGTATGCACGAGGTGTTCAAATCGGAAGCAGCACTCAGTTTCCTTATCGGAGTTGGATAAAAAAAGAAGAAGGAAAGGACTGACAGAGCGTCGCTAGTATTATGCCACGTAAAGCCATCAGGAGACAAAGTCCGCTCGGAGTCATACAGAAATTCTGGGCAATCTGACCGGCCACTGGTTGCTATCCATAATCCAAAAAAAGGGAAAAAAAGGAGGAGCACCCGCCTGGCGCACCTCACAGAACCAAGTCCCAAGGACATGAGCTGCAGCCGCTAGCGGACATGTCGGTGCATGCGTTGGACAGGTGTACATGAAACCAACGTTTGCTAGGTACAGATGCACCGATCCAATGTGGGACTTCATGTAGAAAAAGCAAGACAAGACTAGTACTAGTACCTACTAGCACTAGTGCTAGTACGTACTAGTCTAATCCTTTTCTCCAGAATCAGTCCATCATGCGAAGTGGAGGCCTCTGTAGCACTTCAAATGCTACGTCCAAATTCATCCAAAAAATTAGGACAATTGTTCACATTAAAGGGTGACCGTTGAACCGCGAATACAGAGCAATAATTCATCAGATCGGTCTACATCAACACGCCGGGTCCACGCCCACCCGTACGAGCTGCCTAACGGATGTGCGCAAGCCGCTTCCCCCGCAGTCCGGTCTACATCGACACGCTGGGGCCGCACCCGCCCATATGAGCTGCCTAACGGACGTGCGCAAGCCGCCGCCCCCGCGGTCCGGTCTACATCGACACGCCGGGGCCGCACCCGCCCATATGAGCTGCCTAACGGATGCGCGCAAGCCGCCGCCCTCGCGGTCTGGTCTACATCGACACGCCGGGGCCGCACACGCCCATATGAGCTGCCTAACGGACGCGCGCAAGCCGCCGCCCCCGCGGTCCGGTCTACATCGACACGCCGGGGCTGCACCCGCCCGTACGAGTTGCCCAACGTACTGGCGCGCAAGCTGCCGCCCATGCGGTCCAGTATACATCAACACGCCTAGGCCATGTCCGTCCGTGCCGCACTGCCCAATGGACGTGCGCAAGCCGCCGTCCCCGCGGTCCAATTGACATCAACACACCGAAGCATGCCAGAGTCCACTCCGTCGACCGGCCCACACCAAGCTATCCGGCAAAACACGCAGCTCACCATCCTGTGGTCTGGTCTAATTCACCACATCAAAAGAAACAGAAGAGTCGGCCATGGAGGAAACATCCCCGAAAGAGCAAAGAGAGCCGGTCTCAGTAGAGCCGGCAACTCAAAAACCGGCAGTGAAGAAACAGAAAAGAAAATGACCCTAGAAGAGCCAGGAGAGCCGGACTAAAAGAGAATAGAAAGGAATGGGAGGACATACGACGAGCGTCGCAAAGATCATCAACGCGCCACATCGCCTCCGGCTTCAATAAATTCCAGCTTTCAGATATCAACTATACGCCGGTTTATGCCACAGCCAAGTATAAAGAATCTCAAGCCAACTCCTCGAGTCGACTTAAGACTCGAGGGCTACACAGACATGACTCGGCAGATTTGGCTGGTTTCAACAAATACAAAACCCTGGGTCGTTGCAGGGAAGACAACCCGGTCCCGGGGGCTGCTACCTTATTGGCGAAAAAATAAAGGTTGCCAAAGAGGACTAGCTGCCACGATGCGTAGTTCAAACATAGGTATCCTGCCTTATTGGCGAAAAAATAAAGGTTACCAAAGAAGACTAGTTGCCATGATGCACAGTCTAAACATCGGTATCCTGCTCAATAATGATCAATGGAATAAAGCCGGCTTATCCGGACCCCAGATGTTTTGCAGTAGTAGCACTGTCTCCTGTATATCCTATGCTGAGCTTTTACGTGACCATATGGTTACTTGGGGGCTTCCAACTCATCGAGTTTAGCTTACAAAACCCTTTTAACCCGGCAAAAAGCCAAACTTTACTTGGTTAAACTTGCCTGTTAGCAAGATGCTGCTCTGAAAAGGTGACCCGGTGTACGCCTAATGAGTCAATCACAGAGGTGACCCTGAACTCATCAGAGTTAAAACACTAGTTGGTCACGTGAGAGCCGGCTTTCAGAGAGCTAGGACAAACCAAAAGAGGCGGTAAGTCTGCTTCACTAAAGCAAATCAGACTCGAGCCTCGAAAGCCGGTCTGATGTCGTGCCACGAAAGCCGGCGTTTTTATACTCTGTTATCATACACATACATCATCATACATTCCATCATCATACATTGCATCATCATACAATGCATCATATATACATGTCTATATTTGTTTATGTCGTAGGAGCCGGTTTTCAAACCGGGTTACATTGTAACTCTGCAGGAACAAACAAATCTTTGATAGCCAAAATGGCCGGGTCTTATATGGTTTATCAAAACCAGTTTTAAATAAACATGGCTATCAAAGCCGACTTTGAAACAATCGCAGGTACATATTTACTACATCTACAAAACCGGCTTACAATTAAGAGCCGGGTCTTCCTCATGGTTTATCATAACCAGTATTAAATGATTGAGGTTTTCAAAGCCGACTTAAGGAGATGGTTATTTCCTTCTAAATCCAAAACGCTGGCTTACAGCAAGGAGCAGGGTTTAATAAACTACCAGTGGCAATTCACAATTTGGATTATTCTGATGCTGCAAAGGAGAACAAAAATTCAAACAAGGATATCATGGCAAAGATCATGGAAACCGGCTTTATTAAAGGCAATGAAATATGAAGTGTTATGCAAGGCAGCACTCTTGATGGATTTAGCAACAAATTCAGCATTGATATGCAAAGTACCCAGCAACATCATCCAGACAAACTGTCCCTTAGACTCAGGTAAGTTTTTCTTCACAATTGTCAAATGCCGGGTCTTCAAGAGTTGCTTTGGCCGGCTTGTTTGGTTTTCTCCTTGAGTTCTGGGGGCTACACTTTTTTGAAGTTGGAAAAATGTTGGAGTATATATTACAGAAGTCCCGAGCTGCTGCAGGCAATATAACCCGGCACTTGGGGGCTACAGTGGATCTGATTTTATTCTACAATGGAAGGAATAGTCCCGAGTCACCGCAGGCACATGACCCGGCACTTGGGGGCTACATTATTCAAATCAAGATTACATTAAGTATGAAAGTCCCATGTCGCTGCAAGCATGCACCACGGCACTTGGGGGCTAATGCATTGTCATTTTAAACTACTTTCATTGAAGATCCGGCTCACTATTAATAGTGACCCGGCCCTTGGGGGCTATAGTCATCGACTCTACAGATAGTTCAAGTTCCAGATTGATGAGGATAGCTAACCCAGCCCTTGGGGGCTATACTATTTGTAGTTATACATCTACAAACATCAAAAGATAAGTTCAAGTCCCAGGTTGCTGCAGGCAAGACAACCCGGCACTTGGGGGCTACAACGTTCAGTTGTTTAAACAGATCATAAGGTCCAAATTGAAGACCCGGCCCATCACATACTGATGAGCCGGCCCTGAGGGGCTACACATGTGAAATGCAAACATTCAGTTTATGACTGGTGACTCAGATGAACAATCCGGATTTCTCTAAAGTTGCAACAGTTATATTTAAGCAAGTCTTAAGCTATCACTACGTTCTACTCTTAAGACTTGGGGGCTACAGGTAATGTGGATATAAGGGAGGAACATCTTCAAGTTCCCAGTTTTGAGCGAGCCGGGTCTCATATCATACGGATTTCTTATTCCTAATATCTTCATCAAATCTGAAGCGTTGAAAGTTGGCTCAACATCAAGCCAAAACATTGGAAGACAACTCAAAATGTCATATGGGTTATTTTTCCAATATTTTTCTGCATGGAACCAGCGTCAGCAAGTTGATTCTGAAGTCAGCATGTTGACATGACAGAGACTCGGACTTTTCAGGAGCTGGTCATTTAACATATTCTTATTTCAGGAGCTGGTCATTTAACATATTCTTATTTCAGGAGCTTAGCATGAATAAATTCAAGCTAACCTAGGGGCTAATGTTGGGGATATTCCCCACGACCAAGACCCAGCCAGATGTGTGACCCGGCCAGAAGCATGGCGGCTTCATGGATCACCTTACTTTTCGGGTCATGGCAAGAAGACAAGAAGGGCCCGAAGGCCCAGAGTGAGACCCGGCCGAATGCTGGCTCATGGAGAAGGCACGAGAGGGATTGTCTTAACACGGAAGAAAAGACCCAGACTAGGATCCGACTTGTAATAGAAGAGAGACTAGTTGTAGTCCTAGTAGGACTCTACATGTAAGCCGGCCCCTTCAACTTATATAAGGAGGGGCAAGGCACCCCAAGAGGGACAAGTTGGGATAGACAGACAAATTAGTAGCTCTCGAGATAGAGGTAGCGAAACAGCACCCTTGTAATCGAGATGATCATCATCAATATCAATCAAGCAGGATGTAGGCTTTTACCTCCACCGTGAGGGGCCGAACCTGGGTAAAACTCGCGTCTCTTGATTCCGACCAACCCCTTCAAGCGTCCACCTAGTTGCGATGGCCTCACCACTAAGTCCTTTCACGAGGACATCTTGCCGTGACAAAACCACGATAGCGGTGGTCTATCATTTCCACGTGTGGTGGCAGAAGTCTTTCCCTTAGTATTCATTTTTGCATCCTTTAGATGCGTGTTCCTTTTTTTCATCGGCTGGACGGAAACGGGCGGATAGGACATCGCTTCTTGGGCCACCACATTCTTTAGTGTTTTTGGAGTAAACTTTGGTTTTTTGCAAGGTTGCGTCTCGGGATGGGCTTGCGGCGTCTCCTCATCTGCAACATAATTAGGATTTTGTGATTCTTCAAGTATGTGCTATTCCCGCACATCCGTAGCTGATACGGGGTTACAAAGATCTAGAGGAGATCGTCTAGGTGGCAGTCCAACACCGTGGATGTTTGGATCTGGTGATGGTGCTCCAATGCCGGTGGTTGGAGAAGGTGTTCTATTTGGGGATGGCTTATCTATTATGATATGCCTTGCAGGCCACTTGAGGTAACCAACAAAGCATTCTGAAAGGGGCTGCGGCTCATCGCCCTCTTCCATAATGTTTTGTGGTAGAATCAAACTCTCGTATTGTGGGGACACCCTAAGCAAACTAACCTTCCGCACGTTCTCATCTAATTTGTTGTTGTGCATGACATTTCTTGTAAAGACTCTAGCTTTTGCAACCTGCAACAATTCGCCACTCACAATAGCTAGGAGAGCGCAAGGAAGTTGTTCCTCCCACCATTGTGGTGACCCGCCATGACCATTCATGACATTATTGACCGAGGGGCTACTGCTCTTTGTGGGAACAAGGGGCAGCGGCGTATGGGTCTCCACCGTTTGTGCCATATTTGTTGACCCTTTGGACTCAATATGCTTTTGAACCTCTGCCAGAAAATCAGGTAAGATTTCCTTTAACCTTTCCCGGACTAAGTGATCTATTTTCTCTTTGTCCCTTCTTTCTTTTTCTGACTTAGTCATTCTTTTCTTGGAGGGATAGTAGGCATCCCAGAAAGTACTGCCGGCACCGAGCTTACGGCCTCTTGTGGGCTCTCTCTTCCTTTAGAGGGCGTAAAGAATTGGGTTGGATGACCAGCTTGGCGCATCTGACGACTCTTCAGAGCTTGGTGTGTTTTGGGTAAAATTTGCCTGCATGAACAAACTAATATCATTTAGAAACTGCTCCTAAACATATATGATGTAAAGTGGTTGCATAGGCTAATTACCGCTCTTTCGGCTGCCTTTGCCGCCTCAGGGTCCTCGAAGTAGTAGAGTCCGGTGTCTTTATCAAGCGCCACGAGGGATCAAAAATATTTCTTGGCACACGGGTCCAGGATATTACTGAAGGGCATGGGTTGACCTTGTGATAGCATCATGCTTATCCCAGATTGGCTGCTTCCCTTCATAACCACGGGTGCCTAGATTGTGGTTCCCTACCATTTGGCTTCGGAGCTTCGCAAACTTCTCTTTGTCCTTTTTGGTAGTACCTAAGTCTCGGTAATCAAGGAACACCTCCCATTCCTCATCGGTAGGATATAGCTTTTTGATATCCTCTAAATCATGCCTGTCGTCCAGTAGCTTGTTTGCACGGTATCTATTAGTAGTTAAGGCCTTAGTGAACACACGCATGGCATGGATTTCTGCAAGTGCATTGTCACAGTCGTTGAACTTGAAAATATCTCTCATCTTTCCTAATAGGAGGTTGGACCATTGTTTGTTCCTATGGCCCCTTAAGGATCTAAGGTTTATGCCATAGTTTTCACGGGCGATGGCACCTAGGGATTCCCCCATTTCATTGCATTCTTCATCGGACTAATGGGTGTCCCTTCTTTGTTAATCCGTTTTATTACATAAGTAGCTGTAGGCACCTTATTCTCTGACCTAGCCTTCCACGGCTGAATTTTTAAATCAGCTTGTGCACCATTCGGGTATCCTTCCTCTTCAGCACCATCCAACTCTTGTTCCCAATGGTGGCCTTCGTCTTGAAGACCATCCTCGAACTCTTCTTCCCCATCTTGCACTTCCTCTTCAGCACCATCTGACTCTTCTTCCCCATCTTGCCCTCCATCTGCAGCACGATCGGTCTCCTCATGCAACTCGTAAGCATAATCAATACGAGAGGTGTGCTCATTGCATGCCCGATTTGGCTCCTCCTATTGGGAAGTCAAAGTCTCACTCTGAGATCGTGTGTGTCTCGCCATCTTTTATCTGCAAAATAATGATTGCATCAGTAATGTGTAAAAAAAATAAATAGAAATTCATAAAAAAATCGGCAAGATGAGTGCTAAAAATGAAACATATTTAGTGCCAGAAATTAACCAAAATGGAAGTGAATCAACATTTTGTCTAAATTTGGCAGTTATTTGTATTCCCTGTAAAAGAATACAACAAACCGCAATCTAAATCAACACTTGCCATTGCCGTCTATAAAAAAAAAATTCGGCCTATTTGCTAAAAATGGGACGTATTGAATGCCAGAAATTCGATGAAATGGAAGTGAATCAATATTTCGTCAAAACTTTGCCACTCATTTCTATTCCATGTAAATGAAGACAACAAACCGCAATAAAATTCACCACCGGCCATCGACATTTATCAAAAAAAAAAACCCGGCATAACCTTTGCTAAAAATGGGACGTATTGAATGCTAGGAATTCGACGAAATGGAAGTGAATCAACATTTCGTCAAAACTTTGGCACTCATTTCTATTCCCTGTAAAAGAAACCGCGAGCATCGACATATAGCACAAGCAATTGTATCATATTCGTCCATCTAACAACAAACCGCGAGCACGAACATATCACAAGCAATGAATTGAAATCATTTCAAATCAACGAACATATATAGCACAAGCAATGAATTCAAGCAACCAAGACAGTGGTATGTAGATGGCCAAGGAGCCGTTGGTGGGGGCGGAGGTGCGCCGGCGGCGAGGGGTAGATGGAGAGGGACGAGGAGCCTTTGGTGGGGGCGGAGGGGTAGGTGGTGAGGGCTGAGGAGCATGTGGTGGGGCCGGGGATGCGCCGGCATTGGTGGAGGGGGAGAGGGGGCGGCCGAGGGCGCGCGGGACGGCATTGGGTATGGGATGGAGGGGAGTGGCGGAGCGTGCGGCCACGGCCTGCGGTGGCGGCGCGTGCGGGGTGTGCGGTGGCGCGGCGTTCTGGGGGATTGGGTGGGTGAGCAGAGTGGTGTAAATTGCGCGCAGGTGATACGTCCATTTTGCATCATGTTTTGCTACTGTTATTTATAGTGTTTTTAATCAATATAACACTTTGAGGAGCAATTCTAATGCCTTTTCTCTCTTAATATGCAAGATTTACACAAGGAGGGAGATTGCCGGTAGCTGGAATTCTGGACCTGAAAAAGCTATGTCAGAGATACCTATTCTGCACATCTCCAAATGAGCTGAAATTTCATGGAGATTTATTTTGGAATAAATAAAAAATACTGGAAGAAATAAATACCAGAGGGGGCCACCCAGGAGCCCACGAGGCAGCAGGGCGCGCCACCCCCCCACCAGGCGCGCCCTGGTGGCTCGTGGGGCCCCTGGCCAGCCTCTGGCCCCCATTTTCTGGTATATAAGTCCATTTTCCCTAGAAAAAATATAGAGAAGACTTTCGGGACGGTGCGCCACCGTCTCGAGGCGGAACTTGGGCAGGAGCACTTTTGCTCTCCGACGGAGAGATTCTGCCGGGGATACTTCCCTCCGGGAGGGAGAAATTGTCGCCATCGACATCACCAACAATCCTCTCATCGTGGGAGGACCAATCTTCATCAACATATTCAACAACACCATCTCATCTCAAACCCTAGTTCATCTCTTGTATTCAATCTTTGTCTCAAAACCTCAGATTGGTACCTGTGGGTTGCTAGTAGTGTTGACTACATCTTGTAGTTGATGCTAGTTGGTTTATTTGGTGGAAGATTGTATGTTCAGATCCATTATGCTATTTAATACCCCTCTGATATTGAACATGATTATGATTTGTGAGTAGTTACTTTTGTTCTTGAGGACATGGGAGAAGTCTTGTCATAAGTAATCATGTGAATTTGGTATTCGTTCCATATTTTGATGATATGTATGTTGTTGATTCTCTTAGTGGTGTCATGTGAACGTCGACTACATGACACTTCACCATATTTGGGCCCAAGGGAATGCATTGTGGAGTAGTAATTAGATGATGGGTTGCTAGAGTGATAGAATCTTAAACCCTAGTTTATGTGCTATTCCGTAAGGGGCTGATTTGGATCCATATGTTTAATGCTATGGTTAGAGTTATCTTAATTCTTCTTTCGTAGTTGCGGATGCTTGCGAGAGGGGGTAATCATAAGTGGGAGGCTTGTTCAAGTAAGAACAACACCCAAGCACCGGTCCACCCACATATCAAATTATCAAAGTAGCGAACGCGAATCAAACCAACATGACGAAAGTGACTAGATGAAATTCCCATGTGCCCTCGAGAACACTTTGCTTACTATAAGAGATCGTTCCGGCTTGTCCTTTGCTATAAAAAGGATTGGGCCACATTGCTGCACTCTTTGTTACTATTGCTACTTGTCACTTGTTACAAATTATCTTGCTATCAAACTACTCGTTGCCGATAATTTCAGTGCTTGCAGAAAATACCTTGCTGAAAACCGCTTGTCATTTTCTTCTGCTCCTCGTTGGGTTCGACACTCTTACTTATCGAAAGGACTATGATTGATCCCCTATACTTGTGGGTCATCAAGACTCTTTTCTGGCGCCATTGCCGGGGAGTGAAGCGCCTTTGGTGAGTGGAATTTGGTAAGGAAACATTTATATTACGTGCTGAAATTTACTGTCACTTGTCACTATGGAAAGTAATCCTTTGAGTGGTTTGTTCGGGGTATCTTCACCTCGATCGGAAACACAAATAGTTGCTCCTCAACCTACTGCACCTACTGAAAATATTTCATATGAAATTCCTCCGGGTATGATAGAGAAACTGCTAGCTAATCCTTATGCAGGAGATGGAACAGTACATCCTGATATGCACTTGATCTATGTGGATGAAATTTGTGGATTGTTTAAGCTTGCAGGTTTATCCGGAGATGGAGTTAAGAAGAAAGTATTCCCTTTATCTTTGGAGGGAATGGCATTGACATGGTATAGGCTATGTGATGATACTGATACATGGGACTGGAACCGATTGAAACTGGAATTCCATCAGAAATTTCATCCTATGCATTTGGTTCATCGTGATCGGAATTATATATATAATTTTTGGCCCCGTGATGGAGAAAGCATCGCTCAAGCTTGGGGGAGGCTTAAGTACATGATGTACACATGCCCCAATCATGAGCGCTCAAGAAAAATTAGCTTACAGAATTTTTATGCTTGGCTTTCTCATGATAATCAAACCATGCTCGATTCTTCTTCGACTGGCTCTTTTATGAAGAAAACTATTGAATTCAGATGGGATCTTTTGGAAAGAATTAAATGCAACTCTGAAGATTGGGAACTCGACAAAGGTAATGAGTCAGGTATAATACTTGAGTTTGATTGTGTTAAATCTTTTATGGCTACCGATGCTTTTCACAAGTTTAGCACTAAATATGGACTTGACTCTGAGATAGTAGCCTCCTTTTGTGAATCCTTTGCTACTCATGTTGATCTCCCTAAGGAGAAGTGGTTTAAATATCACCGACCTATTGAATTAAAAGAAGAACCCGTTAGTGTTAAAGAAGAAACAATTGTTTACCATGCTGATCCAGTTGTGCCTACTACTTATGTTGAGAAACCACCTTTTCCTGTTAGGATCAAGGCCCTCCTGATGGAAATATGCCCTAGAGGCAATAATAAAGTTGTTATTATTTTATATTTCCTTGTTCATGATAAAGGTTTATTATTCATGCTAGAATTGTATTGACCGGAAACTTAAATACATGTGTGAATACATAAACAAATACCGTGTCCCTAGTGAGCCTCTACTAGACTAGCTCGTTGATCAAAGATGGTTAAGGTTTCCTAACCATAGACATGAGTTGTCATTTGATAACGGGATCACATCATTAGGAGAATGATGTGATGGAAAAGACCCATCCATTAGCTTAGCATATGATCGTTCTGTTTATTGCTACTGCTTTCTTGAATGCCAAATACATGTTCCTCAGACCATGAGATCATGCAACTCCCGGATATCGGAGGAATACTTTGTGTGCTATCAAAACGTCACAACGTAACTGGGTGATCATAAAGATGCTCTACAGGTATCTCCGAAGGTGTCCGTTGAGTTGGCATGGATCGAGACTGGGATTTGTCACTCCGTGTTTCGGAGAGGTATCTCTGGGCCCTCTCGGTAATGCACATCATAAGAAGCTTGCAAGCAAAGTGACTAAGGAGTTAGTTATGGGATGATGTATTACGGAACGAGTAAAGAGACTTGCCGGTAACGAGATTGAACTAGGTATGGAGATACCGACGATCGAATCTCGGGCAAGTAACATACCGACGGACAAAGGGAATTACGTATGTTGTCATTGCGGTTCAACCGATAAGATCTTCGTGGAATATGTAGGAACCAATATGAGCATCCAGGTTCCGCTATTGGTTATTGACCGGAGAGGCGTCTCAGTCATGTCTACATCATTCCCGAACCCGTAGGGTCCGCACGCTTAACGTTCGTTGACGATATAGTGTTATATGAGTTATGTGAATTGGTAAACGAATATTGTTCGGAGTCCCGGATGAGAGCCCGGACGTCACGAGGACTCTCGGAATGGTCGAGAGGTAAAGATTTATATATGGGAAGTCATATTTTGGGTTCCAGAAAAAGGTGCAGTTTTTTTGGTATTGTACCGGGAAGCTTCCAGAAGGTTACGGAGGATTCCGGAGGGGTCCGGAAGTCCACAAGTGGGTCCACCACGTCCCAAAGGGCTGGCATAGGCTAAGGGGAGGCGCCCTGGCCTTATTGGGCCAGGCGCACCAAGTCCTCAAAAGCCCACGCAGCTAGGGAAGGAAAAAAGGGAGAGTCCTAGTAGGAATAGGATTGGACTTTGGAGTCCAAATCCACGTCTGTACTATTCACGGTTACCGTTCACGTGGCACTATTCCTTCTACTCCAAGCCCCTACACATATATAAATAGAGGAGAGGGGGCGCCCCAAAGGAAAACAACATTGTCTTAGCCGTGTGCGGCGCCCCCCTCCACAGTTCCGTCCCTCGGTCATATTTTCGCAGTGCTTGGGCGAAGCCCTACGGAGATAGCATCACCATCACCGTCACCACGCCATCGTGCTGCCGGAACTCATCCACTACCTCGTCGTCTTGCTAGATCAAGAAGTCGAGGACGTCACCGAGCTGAACGTGTGCTGAACGCGGAGGTGCCGTACGTTCGGTGCTCGGTCGGTTGGATCGTGAAGTTGTTTGACGACATCAACCGCGTTGTTCTAACGCTTCCGCTTACGGTCTACGAGGGTACGTAGACACACTCCCCCTCTCGTAGCTATGCATCTCCATGGATAGATCTTGCATGTGCGTAGAATTTTTTTGTTTTCCATGCAACGTTCCCAACACCTCCTCCACCTAAGGGTGATCCTGTATTTGAATTGAAGCAATTACCTGATACATTGAAATATGCTTACCTTGATGAAAAGAAGATATATCCTGTTATTATCAGTGCTAACCTTTCAGAGCATGAAGAAAAGAGATTACTAAAAACTCTAAAGAAGCACCGAGCTGCTATTGGATATCTCTTGATGATCTTAAGGGCATTAGTCCCACTCTATGTGAGCACAAAATTAATATGGAGCCTGATGCTAAACCAGTTGTCGACCACCAACGACGATTAAATCCTAAGATGAAAGAGGTGGTAAGAACTAAAATATTAAAGCTTCTAGAAGCAGGTATAATCTATCCCATAGCTGATAGTAGATGGGTAAGTCCCGTTCATTGTGTCCCTAAGAAAGGAGGTATTACCGTTGTTCCTAATGATAAAAATGAACTCATTCCACAAAGAATTGTAACTGGTTATAGGATGGTAATTGATTTTAGAAAATTAAACAAAGCCACTAGAAAAGATCATTACCCCTTACCTTTTGTTGATCAAATGTTAGAAAGATTGTCTAAGCATACACACTTTTGTTTCCTAGATGGTTATTCTGGTTTTTCTCAAATACCCGTATCAGAATCCGACCAAGAGAAAACCACCTTTACTTGTCCTTTTGGAACTTATGCTTATAGATGTATGCCTTTTGGTTTATGCAATGCACCAGCTACCTTTCAAAGATGTATGACTGCTATATTCTCTGACTTTTGTGAAAAGATTGTTGAGGTATTCATGGATGATTTCTCCGTTTACGGAACTTCTTTTGATGTCTGCTTAAGCAACCTTGATCGAGTTTTGCAGAGATGTGAAGAAACTAATCTTGTCTTGAATTGGGAGAAGTGCCACTTTATGGTGAATGAAGGCATTGTCTTGGGGCATACAATTTCTGAAAGAGGTATTGAAGTTGATAAAGCTAAGGTTGATGCTATTGAGAAAATGCCATGTCCTAAAGATATTAAAGGTATAAGAAGTTTCCTTGGTCATGCTGGTTTCAATAGAAGATTTATTAAAGACTTCTCTAAAATTTCTAGGTCTCTTACCAATCTTTTGCAAAAAGATGTTCCATTTGTTTTTGATGATGATTGTCTAGAAGCCTTTGAAACACTTAAGAAAGCCTTAACCACTGCACCTATTGTTCAACCACCTGATTGGAACTTGTCTTTTGAAATTATGTGTGATGCTAGTGATTATGCTGTTGGTGCTGTTCTAGGACAGAGAGTTGATAAGAAATTAAATGTTATCCATTATTCTAGTAAAACTCTAGACAGTGCCCAAAGAAATTATGCTACTACTGAGAAAGAATTTCTAGCAGTTGTGTTTGCATGTGATAAATTCAGATCTTACATAGTTGATTCTAAAGTAACTGTTCACACCGATCATGCCGCTATTAAATATCTTATGGAAAAGAAAGATGCTAAACCTAGACTCATTAGGTGGGTTTTATTGCTACAAGAATTTGACTTGCATATTATTGATAGAAAGGGAGCTGAGAATCCCGTAGCTGATAATTTGTCTAGAATTGAAAATGTTCTTGATGACCCACTTCCTATTAATGATGATTTTCCTGATGAACAGTTAGCTATCATAAATGCTTCTCGTAATACTCCTTGGTATGCAGAGTATGCTAATTATATTGTTGCTAAATTTATACCACCTAGTTTCACATACCAACAAAAGAAAAGTTCTTCTATGATTTAAGACATTACTTTTGGGATGACCCACATCTTTATAAAGAAGGATTAGATGGTATTATTAGACGTTGTATACCTGAGCATGAACAGGAACAAATCCTACGGAAGTGTCATTCCAAGGCTTACGGAGGACACCATGCGGGAGACGAGACTGCACACAAGGTATTACAATCTGGTTTTTATTGGCCTACTCTTTTCAAGGATGCTCGTAAGTTTGTCCTATCTTGTGATGAATGTCAAAGAATTGGTAATGTTGGTAGACGTCAGGAAATGCCTATGAATTATTCACTTGCTATTGAACCATTTGATGTTTGGGGATTTGATTATATGGGACCTTTTCCTAAATCCAATGGGTATACACATATTTTAGTTGCTGTTGATTACGTTACTAAGTGGGTAGAATCTATTCCAACTAGTAGTGCTGATCATAACACTTCGATTAAATGCTTAAAGAAGTTATTTTCCCAAGGTTCGGAGTCCCTAGATATTTAATGACTGATGGTGGTTCACATTTTATTCATGGTGCATTCCGTAAATTGCTTGCTAAATATGATGTCAACCATAGAATTGCATCTCCCTATCACCCTCAAACTAGTGGTCAAGTTGAATTGAGCAATAGAGAAATAAAATTAATTTTGCAAAAAACTGTCAATAGATCTAGAAAGAATTGGTCTAAGAATCCTTATAAAATGGTTTATGGAAAAGCATGTCATTTACCTCTTGAGTTAGAACATAAAGCATATTGGGCAATTGTAGAACTCAATTATGATTTTAAACTTGCCGGTGAAAAAAGGTTATTTGATATTAGCTCATTACATGAATGGAGAACCCAAGCTTATGAAAATGCCAAATTGTTTAAAGAAAAAGTTAAAAGATGGCATGATAGAAGAATTCAAAAATGGGAATTTAAAGTGGGTGAGCAAGTTATATTGTACATTTCTCGTTTGAGATTCTTTGCAGGAAAACTTTTCTCTAAATGGGAAGGACCGTATATCATCGAAGAAGTTTATCGCTCCAGAGCCATCAAAATAAACAACTCCGAAGGCACTAATCCGAGAGTGGTGAATGGGCAAAGAATTAAGCACTATATTTCAGGTACTCCCATTAATGTTGAAACTAATATTATTGAAACAATTACACCGGAGGAATACATAATAGAGACCTTCCAGAACACTCCAGAACCCTGAAAAGGAAGAGGTACGTGATACGGTAAGTAAACCGACTCCAAAAATTCCATAAAAATACTTTCTGTCAGTTTTGGAATATTAGAAAAAATACAAAAATAAGAAACAACCGAGGGGACCCACCTGGTGCCCATGAGCCACCAGGGCGCGCCACCCCCCAGGCGCGCCCTGGTGGCTCGTGGGCCCCTCGTGAGCCTTCCCGACTCCGTTTTCTTCTGGATTACTTGTTTTGCAAGATAAAAAATCTTTATATATATTCCCGGACGTTTTAACCACCGTATCGCAGAAATCTCCTCTGTTCTTGTTTCATGCTATTTTCCTGACAGATCTAGATCACCATGGCTCCCAAAAAGCTCCATACCAAGCACCGTATTGTGCAACCATCGCCGGGCAAACGTCCTTACAGCGAGGTTTATTACGAGTGGTCGTCGGGAGAGGAAGACGATGGCAAGGAGGACAAGGTCGAGGGAATTAAAGGACCCCAGGCTCCAGAAGGAGGGAAAGCGATTCCCATGGAGGAGACCGCAGAGAAGGGATATATAATTCAACCCTTATATGATCATCTCTCCCCATCCGTAATTGAAGCCTTAAGAGTCTTTGAAATAGTTTTTGTTCAGAATACATCTCTCACTTGTGAAGTTATTTTGTTGGAAGAGCAAAACATCGCTCTTCGGAGCATCAACCGTAGATTGATGTATCTGCTACAGCTGAAGGACAAGCTCACCACTTCATCACCACCGCCATCACCGAAGAAGGAAACTTGAGTACATGGGTATGGGCACTCCCCTTGGCTTGTGCCAAGCTTGGGGGAGGCTCCCCGGTATCGTATCACCATCACTTTTATCATCTTTACCTATTTTTAGTTCGATCCTTAGTTATTTCGTGATCTAGTTGAATAAAAGTTTAGTATGATCTATTTTCGAGTGCTAGTTTCGTGATCTATCTATCTATGTAATCGAGTTGAGAGTTATATAATAAAGAGTAGTTTGAGTTTTGCTTCTTTACTTTCATGTTTCAATCCTAGCAATGAAAATAATGAAAAAGATCATATGCTAATCTTATGGAAAGTAATGACATTACATAAAGAAAAGTATAAGTGGTAAAATTTATTGGAAGTTAACAAGCATAGCATTAGTCAATGATGCAATTCATGAAAAAATTAATAGGGAAGAGAAGATTCACATGCAAATATACTATCTTGGACATCTTTTATGATTGTGAGCCCCCATTAAGTATTTTATGTCAAATTGTTGACGTTGGACAAGGAAGACAACGTAATGAATTATGTTTGCTTATATTCACATAGAAGTTATATTGTCATAGATCCTCCAACATGTGGTGCTTGCCCAATATCTTTGCTAGCCAAAAATCCACACCAAGTAGAGATACTACTTGTGCATCCAAAACCCTTGAACCCAGTTTCATGTCATGAGAGTCCACTATATCTACCTTCGGATTGAATAAGATCCTTCAAGTAAGTTGTCATCGGTGCAAAAAGCAATAAAAATTGCCTATAAATATGTCTGAACTTTTATTGTAAGGGAAAATAAGCTTTGTACGAACTTGTGATGGTAAAGAAATAAAAGCGACGGACTGCATAATAAAGGTTGCTATCACAAGGGGCAATACAAAGTGACGTTCCTTTGCATTAAGAGCTTGTGCATCCAACAACAAAAAGCGCATGACAACCTCTGCTTCCCTCTGCGAAGGGCCTATCCTTTACTTTTATGTATTTACTTTTTATGCAAGAGTCAATAGTGTTCTCCTCTACTTCCTTTTATTTTTCTCTTTTGCAAGCATCATGTGGTGGGGAAAGATCTAGGCATATATATGCAGTTGTATATGAGTGATCATGAGTTATTATTGTTGACATCACCCTTGAGGTGAATAAGTTGAGAGGCGAAATCATAAGCCCCTATCTTTCTATGTGTCTGGCTTAAACCTTTTGCTCCATATATATGTCCTGAGTGTTAGCAATCATAGAAGACTAAATGATGGTTGAGTATGTGGACTTGCTAAAAAGCTCCTACATGAGACCCTTCCTGAAAATATGATGAATTGCAATTGCATTGTTGACTGAGAACATAGTTTGTTAGTTTTCAAGAAAGTTTATGCCTTATACTTCATTGTTGTGATGAATTGTTACTTGCTCGTGAGAAGTTTTATGATAATAAATATTGCTATTGTAATAATGATCATGATGCTACTATGTCCGTATTTTGTTTTTATCGACACCTCTCTCTCTCTAAACATGTGGTCATGATTATCGATATCGGCTTTCGCTTGAGGACAAGCGAGGTCTAAGCTTGGGGGAGTTGATACGTCCATTTTGCATCATGTTTTGCTATTGTTATTTATAATGTTTTTAATCAATATAACACTTTGTGGAGCAATTCTAAAGCCTTTTCTCTCTTAATATGCAAGATTTACACAAGGAGGGAGATTGCCGGCAGCTGGAATTCTGGACCTGAAAAAGCTATGTCAGAGATACCTATTCTGCACATCTCCAAATGAGCTGAAATTTCACGGAGATTTATTTTGGAATAAATAAAAAATATGGGATGAAAGAAATACCATAGGGGGCCACCCAGGAGCCCATGAGGCACCAGGGCACGCCACCCCCCTAGGCGCTCCCCGGTGGCTCGTGGGCCCCTGGCCAGCCTTTGGCCCCCATTTTCTGGTATATAAGTCCATTTGCCCTAGAAAAAATATAGAGAAGACTTTCGGGACGGTGCGCCGCCGTCTCGAGGTGGAACTTGGGCGGGAGCACTTTTGCTCTCCGGCGGAGAGATTCTGCCGGGGATACTTCCCTCCAGGAGGGGGAAATCGTCGCCATCGACATCACCAACGATCCTCTCATCGTGGGAGGACCAATCTTCATCAACATCTTCAACAACACCATCTCATCTCAAACCCTAGTTCATCTCTTGTATTCAATCTTTGTCTCAAAACCTCAGATTGGTACCTGTGGGTTGCTAGTAGTGTTGATTACATCTTGTAATTGATGCTAGTTGGTTTATTTGGTGGAAGATTGTATGTTCAGATCCATTATGCTATTTAATACCCCTCGGATATTGAACATGATTATGATTTGTGAGTAGTTACTTTTGTTCTTGAGGACATGGGAGAAGTCTTGTCATAAGTAATCATGTGAATTTGGTATTCGTTCGATATTTTGATGATATGTATGTTGTTGATTCTCTTAGTGGTGTCATGTGAACGTCGACTACATGACACGTCACCATCTTTGGGCCTAAGGGAATGCATTGTGGAGTATTAATTAGATGATGGGTTGCTAGAGTGACAGAAGCTTAAACCCTAGTTTATGCGCTATTCCGTAAGGGGCTCATTTGGATCCATATGTTTAAAGCTATGGTTAGAGTTATCTTAATTCTTCTTTTGTAGTTACGGATGCTTGCGAGAGGGGGTAATCATATGTGGGGGGCTTGTTCAAGTAAAAATAGCACCCAAGTACTGGTCCACCCACATATCAAATTATCAAAGTAGCGAACGCGAATCAAACCAACATGATGAAAGTGACTAGATGAAATTCCCATGTGTCCTCGAGAACGCTTTGCTTACTATAAGAGATCGTTCCGGTTTGTCCTTTGCTACAAAAAGGATTGGGCCACCTTGCTGCACTCTTTGTTACTATTGCTACTTGTCACTTGTTACAAATTATCTTGCTATCAAACTACTCATTACCGATAATTTCAGTGCTTGCAGAAAATACCTTGCTGAAAACCGCTTGTCATTTCCTTCTGCTCCTCGTTGGGTTCGACACTCTTACTTATCGAAAGGACTATGATTGATCCCCTATACTTGTGGTTCATCAGCAGGCTGGGGGATAGTTTTCGCGGCCGACCGAGTGTACGTAATTTCATTCAGTCCCGCGCCTGAAGTTTGAAAAAAGGAATTGCAGTGGCGGGTGCTTCCGGCCGCCCGCCGCACGTAGTGGACTTACTAGTGGTAGGTCCTTCTCGGCACCCGCCACACATAATAGGTCTGACATCAAAAATTCAGTTTATCGTTTTATGTACAACACAATGCAACATGAATAAATAACGACCATCCAATCCACATGTCTTAATATTACAAAATAAGCTTCATGAATACATGACACCACGGTGATTATCGATCCGATCCACATGTCTTAATATTACAAAATAACCTTCATATAATATTAGAAAATAGGCTTCGTTAATTAACTCATTTTGCTGATGGTTTTCACGTGAATTTTTGTGATCTTCTTCCTGGTATGAACTATTGTCTTGTTGTAACTCCGTCTTAACCTTGGTGCAATGTCGTCATTGGGCAATGTTGATCTTCTTCTTCTCGGTACATGCTTTACGCCTGGATTTTCTTCCGCTGGGTCATCAAATTGATCATAGTCCTCCTCGTCATTGACTTTGTCCATTCCGATGACACTCATCTTTCCTCTCCGGTAGACCACACGGCTAGGCTCAATTGGGTCTTTTATATAGAAGCATTGGGACATAGTCTTGGCCAATACCCATGGTCATTTAAGGCACTTATTGCATGCGCGTTCACGGACTCATCTCGTGGTGGTATAACATGCATGGTAGTGAAATTATCATCTTCTTGAAGTACTTGTTTCGCCCATCTAACACGGAACATGGGGAATATCCCTACATCCGCGTACTATAGTTCCCAAATCTCTTCAATTCTGCCATAGTGTTTATTCTTTACATTACCGGTGTAGGCATGTTGCGTCACCCCTGAATTCTGGTACACTCTTTTCAGCTTGTCTCTGGCCTCCGTATAGAAAGTGTATCCATTGATGTCATAGGCTTGGTGTGTGGTCACATTCATCGTGGGTTGATACATCTCCGACGTATCTATAATTTTTGAGTGTTTCCTGCTATTATATTATCAATCTTGTATGCTTTATACACCATTTTATATCATTTTTGGAAACTAACCTGTTAACTCAGTGCTCAGTGCCAGTTGCTCTTTTCTGCTTGTTTTTGGTTTTACAGAAAATCCCAACCAAACGGAGTCCAAACAAGATGAAACTTTTTGATGATTTTTCTGGACCAGAAGAGACCCTAGATGCTTCGGGGGGAGTCCAGGCAATAGACGAGGAGAAGACAAGTCAGGAGCGCATGCCCTGCCCACTTGTGGGCCCCCTGTTGCTCCGTTTACCCTAATTCCTGGCTTATAAATTCCCAAATATTCAGAAACCCCCAGGGGAGCCACTGAAACAATACTTTCGCCGCTGCAAGCCTCTGTTCTACCATGATTCCATCTGGAGGCCTTTGCCGGTACTCTGGCGGAGGGGGAATCCACCACGGAGGCTATCTTCATCAACCTTGCTACCTCCATGATGATGTGTGAGTAGTTCCCATAGGACCTATGGGTCCATAGCAGTAGCTAGATGTCTCTCTCTCTCTCTCTCTCTCTCTCTCTCTCTCTCTCTCGATCTTCAATACAATGATCTCATCTGAGTTCAATCCGATGTAAACTTTTGCGGTGTGTTTGTTGGGATCCGATGAATTGTGGGTTTATGATCAGATTATTCATTGAAAGTATTGAGTCTTTTCTGATTTATTATGTGTGATTTTATAGCCTTGTATTTCTCTCCTATCTATCCATTTTCTTTGGCCAATTAGATTGATTTATCTACAGTGGGAGAGGTGCTTGCTAGTAGGTTCAATCTTGTGGTGACCTTACTGTGTGACAGGAGGAGTAGCAAGGTGATACGTCTCCAACGTATCTATAATTTTTGATTGTTCCATGCTGTTATATTATCAATCTTGGATGTTTTTATATACATTTACAGCAATTATATATCATTTTTTGGGACTAACCTATTAACTTAGTGCCCAGTGCCAGTTGCTGTTTTTTGCCTGTTTTTGGTTTTTCCAGAATATCAGTACCAAACGAAGTCCAAATGCCACAAAACTTTTTGGAGATTTTTTTCTAGACATAACAAGTACTGGAAGCTTTGGGAGAGGGCCAGAAGATGAAGCAGTGACCCACGAGGCACCAAGGCGCGCCCCAGGGGGGGCGCCCTGGTGGCTTGTGGGGCCCACACAGCTCTGTTTGACCTAATTCCACCACTATAAATTCTCTAAAATCGGGAAACCAACAGAGGAGTCCATGAAATACTTTTTCCGCTGCCGCAAGCTTCTGTTCTCGAGAGATCCCATCTGGAGGCCTTTTTCGGTACTCCGCCGGAGGGGGAATCGATCACGGAGGGGCTCTACATCAACCTTGCTGCCCTTTCGATGATGCGTGAGTAGTTTACCACAGACCTTCGGGTCCATAGTTAGTAGCTAGATGGCTTCTTCTCTCTTTTTGATCTTCAATCTAATGTTCTCCTCGATGTTCTTGGAGTTCTATCTGATGTAATCACTTTTTGCGATGTGTTTGTTGGGATCCGATGAATTGTGAGTTTATGATCAGATTATCCATGAATATTATTTGAGTCTTTTCTGAACTCTTTTATGCATGATTGTTATAGCTTCGTATTTCTTCTCCGATCTATTGATTTGGTTTGGCCAACTAGATTGATTTATCTTGCCATGGGAAGAGGTGCTTAGTAATGGGTTCGATCTTGCGGTGCTCAATCCCAGTGACAGAAAGGGACATGACACGTATGTATCGTTGCTATTAAGGGTAAAAAGATGGGGTTTATTCATGCGTGAGTTTACTTTGTCTACATCATGTCATCTTGCTTAAGTCGTTACTCCGTTCTTTATGGACGTAATACACTAGATGCATGCTGGATAGCGGTCGATGTGTGGAGTAATAGTAGTAGATGCAGGCAGGAGTCGGTCTACTTGTCTCGGATGTGATGCCTATATACATGATCATTGCCTTGGATATCGTCATGATTATTTGCTTTTCTATCAATTGCCCAACAGTAATTTGTTTACCCACCGTATGCTATTTTCTTGAGAGAAGCCTCTAGTGAAAACTATGGTCCCCGGGATATATTAAAAACCCTAAAAATACCTTGTTGCACTTTTTGTTTATTTATTTTATTTTATATTTTAGTTCAATCTATCTATCTATCACATACAATTTAATCTTGCAACTAACCGCCGAGGGATTGACAACCCCTTGTTTGCGTTGGGTGCAAGGATTTGTTGTTTTGTGTGCAGGTGCTTTTAACGAGGTGTTGCGTGATTCTCCTAATGGATTGATAACCTTGGTTTCATAACTGAGGGAAATACTTATCTCTACTGTACTGCATCTCCCTTCCTCTTCAGGGAATTACCAATGCAGCTCACAAGTAGTACAGGACACGTATTGTATTGTTGCTACTAAGGGTAAAATGATGGGGTTCGAACATATTATTTGGTCTTATTTTTTCTATATTATGTCATCATGCTCCAAGCATTACTCTGTTTGTTATGAACTTAATACCTTAAGATGCATGTTGGATAGCGGTTGAGGGGTGGAGTAATAGTAGTAGATGCAGATGGATGTCGGACTACTTGTCTCAGATGTAATGCCTATATATTGATCATGCCATGAATAACATCATAACTATGCGCTTTTCTATCAATTGCCCAACAGTAATTCGTTTACCCATCGTTGCTATGCTCATGAGAGAGAAGCCTCTAGTGAACGCTATGGCCCCCGGGTCCATTCACTTTATATTTACTAAAACCCTAAATATCCTTGCTGCAATTTATTTACTTTTATTTTCTTTTGCAACTTATCTATCTATAACTACCCGAATTAATCCTTGCAATTAACGAGTACAAGGGGATTGGCAACCCTCTTGCCCGTGTTGGGTGAAAGTATTTGTTGTGCGTGTGCAGGTACTGTTGACATTTGTCTGCGTGAGTCTCCTACTGGTCCGATAACCTTGGTTCTTAACTGAGGGAAATACTATCTGCTACTATACTACATCACCCTTCCTCTTCGGGGAAATTCCAAGTAGTAGAAGAAATTTCTGGCGCCGTTGCCGGGGAGGCTTCACCAAACAAATACAGGTTCCTTCACACACACTTAGCATTTACTTGTTTTACTTTTATTTGCAATTTGCCTTTTATTTGCCTTCTCCTTTTCATCTCCCTCCACTTCTCCATTTTTTTTTCAAAAATATCAAAAATATTGTGTGTGCTTGCTTTGCTTGTTGCTATGGCTAGTTCTTTGCCTTTTGCTTCTACCCCTGAAAATGGAGTGCTTAATTTTAAACAACGGGGAGGAGAAAGTTTAAAAGATGCTTGGTATAGGATTTTCGATGCTCAAAATAGATCTACTCGTAAGCAATCCAGCATTGTACTTCTCCAAAAAAAATTATGTGGGTGTTTCTACTTGGTATAGATTTGTGATTGACACTATTACTGGAGGAAATTTTCTGAGTAGTCACCCTTTGGATGCTTTTAAAGCTATGGGGAATTTAGTGGGATCACCACCTATCACTATCAGTGAAACGACATTAACCTTAGAACATGTTATGCGAAGGTTAGAGATTATTGAAACTAAAATTCCAAATATTGAACACATTGAAAATCTTGATAAAAAGGTGCATAACCAAGTAACTAAATTTGGCTCATCGGTGGGAACCACATTAAAATTACTAAAGGATAGAGAACCAATCACCGATAGAGTAGAACAAAGTCCCTCTAGAATTGATAAATTGGAAGAGATTATTAATAATTTGGGTTCAACTTTTTTTACGTTAAAACCAATGAGGGGACTCCTACAAATAAAAATGCTAAAACTATGTATGTTCCTAAAGTTAAGGGTGCTTCCTCAAGTAAGGAGATCTAAAAATGATTAGCGTTCACCCCGATTTCATCGATATAATAAAGGAACCTATGCTTGATAACAAATTCCTTGACTTTGTGCCTAGGAGTATCATGATTGAGAATATGCTTGCTAAACCTCCTAGGATGTCACATTGCATAATCAAGGAATTGGACAAGGATGATAACACTTGAAACTATGCATTATGCCTAGCTAGGGGCATTAAACAACAACGCTTGTTGGGAGGCAACCCAATAGTTATCTTTTTTGCTTTCCTTTTTTATTTGTTGAGGCAACCCAATGATTATTGCTACTGTAATATTATGCCAGAACAATTATGAATCAATTTATAACAGTACCTAAAGTGGATGGTTGATTTATTATACTAACGGATCTCACAAAGTTTCTGCTGAGTTTTGTGTGCTGAAGTTTTCAAGTTTTGGGTGAGATCACGATGGATGAAGGAATAAGGAGTGGCAAGAACCTAAGCTTGAGGATGCCCAAGGCACCCCAAGGTAATATTCAAGGAAGACCCAAGCGTCTAAGCTTGGGGATGCCCCGGAAGGCATCCCCTCTTTCTTCTCCAATCTATCGATAATATTACTCAGAGCTATATTTTTATTGATCACATCATATGTGTTTTGCTTGGAGCGTGATACGTCTCCAACGTATCTATAATTTTTGATTGTTTCATGCTATTATATTACCAATCTTATATGGTTTATATGCAATTTTATATCATTTTTGGGAACTAACCTATGAACCCAGTGCCAAGTGCCAGTTGCTGTTTTCTGCTTGTTTTTGGTTTTACAGAAAATCCCTACCAAATGGATTCCAAATGCTACGAAACTTTTTGACTATTTTTTCTGGACCAGGAGGGACCCTAGAAGCTTTGGGGGAGGACCAGAAGCCAGACGAAGAGACGGCAAGGCAATGATACGTCAATTTTGCATCATGTTTTCCTACTGATATTTATTATGTTTTGGGTCATTATTTCACTTTATGATCCAATCCTAATGATTTTTCTCTCTTATTTTGCAAGTTTCTCATGAAGAGGGAGATTGCCGGCAGCAGGAATTCTGGACCCGAAAAGGCAACAACAGAGATAGATATTCTCCACAACTCCAAATGACCTTAAAATTTACGGAGAATTATTTGGGAATATATAAAAAATATTGGTAGAAGAAATACCAGGAGGGGACCCACCAGAGAGCCACAAGCTCAGGCGCGCGCCCCACCCCCCTGGGCGCGCCCTGTGAGCTTGTGGGCCCCCCAGCAGGCCTCCGGGGCCCATCTTCTCCTATAAGATGCAATTTACCCTAGAAAAATCAGAAGAAGACTTTCGGGATGAAGTGCCGCCGTCTCGAGGCGGAACCTGGGCAGGAGCACTTTTGCTCTCCGGCGGAGCGATTCTGCCGGGGATACTTCCCTTCGAGAGGGGGAAATCGAAGCCATCGACATCACCAACGATCCTCTCATCGTGGGAGGACCAATCTTCATCAACATTCTTCACCAGAACCATCTCATCTCAAACCCTAGTTCATCTCTTTTGCATTAAATCTTTGTCCCATAACCTCAGATTGGTACCTGTGGGTTGCTAGTAGTGTTGATTACATCTCGTAGTTGATGCTAGTTGGTTTATTTGGTGGAAGATTATATGTTCAGATCCTTAAGCATATTCAATACACCTCTAATCTTGAACATGGATATGATTTGTGAGTAGTTACTTTTGTTCTTCAGGACATGGGAGAAGTCTTGTTATAAGTAATCATGTGAAGTTGGTATTCGTTCGATATTTTGATGATGTGTATGTTGTTATTGTTCTAGTGGTGTCATGTGAACGTCGACTACATGACACTTCACCATATTTGGGCCTAGGAGAATGCATTGGGGAGTAATAAGTAGATTATGGGTTGCGAGAGTGACAGAAGCTTAAACCCTAGTTTATGTGTTATTCCGTAAAGGGCTGATTTGGATCCATATGTTTCATGCTATGGTTAGCTTTATCTTAATTCTTCTTTTGTAGCTGCGGATACTTGTGAGAGGGGGTAATCATAAGAGGGTTGTTTGTTAAAGTAAGAACAGCACCCTAGCACCGGTCCACCCACATATCAAATTATCAAAGTAGTGAACATGAATCAACTAAACATGATGAACGTGACTAGATGACAATTCCCATGTGTCCTCAAGAACGCTTTGCTTACTATAAGAGAACGTTTCGGCTTGTCCTTTGCTTTAAAAAGGATTGGGCCACTTTACTGCACCTTGGTTACTATTGTTACTTGTTACTTGTTACGAATTACCTTGCTACAAAACTATCTGTTACCGCTACTTTCAGTACTTGCAGAGAATACCTTGCTGAAAACCGCTTATCATTTCCTTCCGCTCCTCGTTGGGTTCGACACTCTTACTTATCGAAAGGACTACAATTGATCCCCTATACTTGTGGGTCATCAAGACTCTTTTCTAGCACCGTTGCCGGGGAGTGAAGCACCTTTGGTAAGTGGAATTTGATAAGGAGACATTTTTATTGCGTGCTGAAATTTATGATCATTTGTCACTATGGAAAATAATCCTTTGAGGGGCTTGTTCGGGATATCTTCATCTCGACCGGAAGCAATAAGAGTTGCCCCTCAACCTACTTAACCTACTGAAAATATTTACTATGAGATTCCTTCGGGTATGTTAGAGAAACTGCTAGCTAATCCTTATGCAGGAGATGGAACAGTACATCCTGATATGCACTTGATCTATATAGATTAAATTTGTGGATTGTTTAATCTTGCAGATTTATCCGATGATGGAGTTAAGAAGAAGGTATTCCCTTTATCTTTGGGGGGAAAGGCATTGACATGGTATAGGCAATTGGATGATACTGGAACATGGGATTGGAACCGGTTAAACCGGAATTTCACCAGAAATTTTATCCTATGCATTTGGTTCATCGTGATCGGAATTATATATATAATTTTTGGCCTCGTGAAGGAGAAAGTATCGTTCAAGCTTGGGGGAGGCTTAAATACATGATGCACACATGCCCCAATCATGAGCTCTCAAGAGAAATAATCATACAAAACTTTTATGCTCGGCTTTCTCATAATGATCAATCCATGCTGGATACTTCTTCTACTAGTTCCTTTATGAATAAAACTATTGAATTCAAATGGGATCTTCTAGAAAGAATTAAACGTAACTCTGAAGATTGGGAAATCAACAAAGGTAAAGAGTCAGGTATAAATCTTGAGTTTGATTATGTCTTTTATGGAAACTGATGCTTTTCATAAGTTTAGTACTAAATATGGACTTGACTCTGAGATAGTAGCTACCTTTTGTGAATCATTTGCTACTCATGTTGATCTCCCTAAGGAGAAATGGTTTAAGTTTCATCCACCTATTGAAGAAAATCATGAAGAACCAGCTATAGCTAAGGATGAAACAATCATTTATAATGTTGATCCAGTTGTGCCTACTGCTTATATTGAGAAACCTCATTTCCCTGTTAGGATTAAGGAACATGCTAAAGCTTCAACTGTGGTTAATAAGAGTAATATTAAAACAATTAAACCCTCTGAACAAATTAGAGTGAAACCTAATTTTGCAACAATTAAAGATCTTTTGGTTGATAATATTGATGGACATGTTATATACTTCTGTGAGGAAGGAACTAGGATTGCTAAACGAGAAACAACAGATAAAAACAAACCTGTTGTTGGCATGCCTGTTGTTTTTGTTAAAATTGGAGATCATTGTTATCATGGTTTACGTGATATGGGTGCTAGTGTAAGTGCTATTCCATTTTCTCTTTATCAAGAAGTCATGAATGATATTTCACCTGTTGAGATGGAAGATATTGATGTTCCTATTAAGCTTGCAAACAGAGATACAATTTCACCACTTGGGATTGTGAGAGATGTTGAAGTCTTGTGTGGTAAGATCAAATACCCTACTGATTTTCTAGTTCTTGGATCACAACAAGATGATTTTTGTCCCATTATATTTGGTAGACCCTTCTTGAATACAGTTAATGCTAAGATTTATTGTATTGGGGAAACAATCAGTATTAATTTTGGTGATGTATCGCATGAGTTTAATTTCTCTAAGTTTCTTAGACAAACTCATGATAAAGAATTGCCTAATAAAGATGAAATTATTGGTCTTGCTTCTATTGTTGTTCCTCCTACTGATCCTTTAGAACAATATCTGCTTAACCATGAACATGATATGCATATGAATGAAAGAAATGAAATAGATGAAATATTCTTTAGACAAGCACCTATCCATAAACACAATTTGCTTGTTGAAACTTTGGGAGATCCTCTCCCGCCTAAGAGTGATCCTGTGTTTGAACTAAAGAAACTACCTGATACACTAAAATATGCTTATATTGATGAAAAGAAGATATATCCTATTATTATCAATGCTAACCTTTCACAACATGAAGAAAAGAGATTACTTAAAACTCTGAGGAAGCACCGTGCTGCTATTGGATATACTCTTGATGATCTTAAGGGCATTAGTCCCACCTTATGCCAGCACAAGATTAATATGGAGCCTGATGCTAATCCAGTCATTGATCATCATTGTCGTTTGAATCCTAAGATGAAGGATGTGGTAAGAACTGAAATATTAAAGTTTCTGGAGGTAGGTATAATTTATCCTATAGCTGATAGTAGATGGGTAAGTCCTGTTCATTGTGTCCCTAAGAAAGAAGGCATTACTGTTGTTCCTAATGATAAAAATGAACTTATCCCACAAAGAATTGTAACTGGTTATAGGATGGTAATTGATTTCAGAAAATTAAATAAAGCTACTAGGAAAGATCATTACCCTTTGCCTTTTATTGATCAAATGTTAGAAATATTATCTAAGCATACACACTTTTGCTTCTTAGATGGATATTCTGGTTTTTCTCAAATACCTGTATCAAAAGAAGATCAAGAGAAAACCAGTTTTACTTGTCCTCTTGGAACTTATGCTTATAGACGTATGCCTTTTGGTTTATGCAATGCACCTGCTACCTTTCAAAGATGTATGACTGCTATATTCTCTGATTTTTGTGAAAATATTGTTGAGGTATTCATGGATGATTTCTCTGTTTACGGAACCTCTTTTGATGATTGCTTATGCAACCTTGACCGAGTTTTGCAGAGATGTGAAGAGACTAATCTTGTCTTCAATTGGGAGAAGTGCCACTTTATGGTGAATGAAGGTATAGTCCTTGGGCATAAAATTTCTGAAAGAGGTATTGAGGTAGATAAAGCTAAAGTCGATGCAATTGAGAAAATGCCATGTCCTAAAGATATCAAAGGTATAAGAAGTTTCCTTAGTCATGCTGGTTTCTATAGAAGGTTCATAAAAGACTTCTCTAAGATTTCTAGGCCTCTTACTAATCTTTTGCAAAAAGATGTTCCATTTGTTTTTGATGATGATTGCGTAGAAGCCTTTGAAATACTTAAGAAAGCCTTGATTTCTGCACCCATTGTTCAACCACCTGATTGGAACCAACCCTTTGAAATTATGTGTGATGCTAGTGATTATGCTATTGGTGTTGTTCTAGGTCAAAGAGTTGATAAGAAATTGAATGTTATTCATTATGCTAGTAAGACCTTGGATAGTGCTCAAATGCAGACCTTATATTGTTGATTCTAAAGTTACCATTCACACCGATCATGGTGCTATTAAATATCTTTGGAAAAGAAATATGCTAAAGCTAGACTGATTAGGTGGGTTCTATTACTACAAGAGTTTGATTTGCATATCGTTGATAGAAACGGAGCTGAAAACCCTGTAGCAGATAATTTATCTAGGATGGAAAATGTTCTTGATGACCCACTTCCTATTAATGATAATTTTCCTGATGAGCCATTAGCTGTTGTAAATGCTTCTACTTCTTGTAATAATCCTTGATATGCAGACTATGCCAATTACATTGTTGCTAAATATATACCACCTAGTTTCACATACCAACAAAAGAAAAAGTTCTTCTTTGATTTAAGACATTACTTTTGGCATGACCCACATTTATATAAAGAAGGAGTAGACGGTGTTATTAGACGTTGTGTACCTGAGCATGAATGGGAACAAATCCTACGGAAGTGTCATTCCGAGGCATACGGAGGACACCATGCGGGAGACAGAACTGCACATAAGGTATTGTAGTCTGGTTTTTATTGGCCTACTCTCTTCAAGGATGCGCGTAAGTTTGTCCTTTCTTGTGATGAATGTCAAAGAATTGGTAATATTGGTAAACTTCAGGAAATGCCTATGAACTATTCACTTGTTATTGAACCATTTGATGTTTGGGGTTTTGATTATATGGGACCTTTTCCAAAATCTAATGGATACACTCATATTTTAGTTGCTGTTGATTATGTTACTAAGTGGGTAGAATCTATTCCAACTAGTAGTGATGATCACAACACATCTAGTAAAATGCTTAGAGAAGTTATTTTTCCGAGGTTTGGAGTCCCTAGATATTTAATGACTGGTGGTGGTTCACATTTTATTCATGGTGCATTTCGTAAACTCCTAGCTAAATATGATGTCAACCATAGAATTGCATCACCTTATCATCCTCAGTCTAGTGGTCAAGTTGAATTGAGCAATAGGGAAATAAAGTTAATTTTGCAAAAGACTGTTAATAGATCCAGAAAGAATTGGTCTAAGAAACTTGATGATGCATTGTGGGTTTACAGAACTACTTATAAAAATCATATGGGTATGTCTCCATATAAAATGGTCTATGGAAAGGCATGTCATTTACCTCATGAGTTAGAACATAAAGCTTATTGGGCAATTAAAGAAATTAATTATGATTTCAAACTTGCTGGTGAAAAGAGGTTATTTGATATTAGTTCTCTAGATGAATGGAGGACACAAGCTTATGAAAATGCCAAGTTGTTTAAAGAAAAAGTTAAAAGATGGCATGACAAAAGAATTCAAAAACGGGAATTTAAAGTAGGTGATCAAGTTCTATTGTACAACTCTCATTTCAGATTCTTTACAGAAAAACTTCTTTCTAAATGGGAAGGACCATATATCGTCGAAGAAGTTTATCGCTCCGGAGCCATCAAAATCAACAACGCTGAAGGCACTAATCCGAGAGTGGTTAAAGGGCAAAGAATTAAATATTATATCTCAGGTACGCCCATTAATATGGAAAAAATATTATTCAAACTATGACACCGGAGGAACACATAATAGAGACCTTCCGGAACGCTCCAAAACCCTGAAAAGGAGTAGGTATGTGATACGGTAAGTAAACTGACTCCAAAAGTTCCATAAAAGTACTTTTTGTTCGTTTAGGAATATATAAAAAATTAGGAAAATAATAAACAATTAATAAAGTGCACGAGAAAGCGACAAGCTCAGGGGGCGCGCCCTACCCCCAAGGGCGCGTCATGTGAGCTTGTGATTCCCCCGTGGACTTTCCCGAATCCGTTTTCTTTCCATACTACTTGTCCCACACGGGAAAATTTCATTATATATACTCTCGGATGTTTTGACCACCGTATCTCAATTTTCTCCTGTTCTTGTTTCGGGCTATTTTTCTGACAGGACTCGGTCGCCAAGCTCTCCATGGCTCCCCAAAGGCTCCGTACTAAGCATCGGATCATGCAACCCTCACCGGGCAAACGTCCTTTCAGTGAGGTCTATTATGAGTGGTCGTCCAGAGAGGAGGACGCCGTCGAGCAAGAGGGAACTAAAGAGGTCACGGGCAGCCGGATCCATGAAGAAGGGAGTCAATCCACACCCCTAGTGGAGGCTACAGAAAAGGGAGACATATTGCAAACTCTCCATCATAATCTTTGTTTATCTGAAATTGATGCATTAAGGGCTGTTGAAGCAATTTGTGCCCAGAATACAGCGCTCACTCACGAGGTTATTTTATTGGAGGAGCAGATCCATGCTCTTAGAAAGATCAATGATAATCTGTGGTTCCTGCTCCTGAAGGACAAGCCTACTACTTCATCACCATCATCACCGAAGAAAGACACTTGAGTACACGGGTATGGGCATCACCCTTGGCTTGTTCCAAGCTTGGGGGAGGTGCCCCGGTATCGTATCACCATCACTTTTACCATCATTATCTATTTTAGTTCGATCCTTAGTTATTTCATGATCTAGAAGAATAAAGTTTTAGTATGATCTAGTTTCGATGCTTGTTTCGTGATCTATCTATCTACGTAATCGAGTGTGATAGTTATATAATAAAAAAGTAGTTTGAGTTTGGTCGCTTTACTTTCTTGTTCAAATCCTAGCAATGAAAAGAATAAAAAAGATCATATGCTAATCCCATGGGGAGTGATGTCTTCACATAAAAGAAGTATACTTGATAAAATTTGTTGGAGGTTCGCAAACATAGTATTGGTCATTGATGCAATTCATGAAAAAGTAATAAAGAAAGAGAGGTCTCACATATAAATATACTATCTTCGACATCTTTTATGATTTGGAGCCCCCATCAAATATTCTATGCTTGATCAAATAGTTGACGTTGGACAAGGAAGCCAACGTAATGGGTTATGTTTGCTCATATTCACATAGAAGTTATATTGTTATTGATCCTCTAACATGCGGTGCTTTCTCATAATCTTTTGCTAGCCAAAAATTCGCACTAAGTAGAGATACTACTTGTGCATCCAAAAACCCTTGAACCCAGTTTCTTGCCATGAGAGTCCACCATATCTACCTATGGATTGAATAAGATCCTTCAAGTAAGTTGTCATAGGTGCATAAAGCAATAAAAATTGCTCCTAAATATGTATGCTCTTTTATTGTAAGGGAAAATAAGCTTTGTACGAACTTGTGATGGTAAAGAAATAAAAGCGACAGACTGCATAATAAAGTTTTCTATCACAAGGGGCAATATAAAGTGACGTTCCTTTCCATTAAGAGTTTGCACATCCCAAAATAAAAAGCGCATGACAACCTCTGCTTCCCTCTGCAAAGGGCCTATCTTTTACTTTCTATATTTACTTTTATGCAAGAGTCAATAATGTTCATCCCTATTCCGTTCTCATTTATTCTCCACTTGGCAAGCATTATGTGGTAGGGAAAGATCCAGAGATATATATATCTAGTTGGATGTAGGTGATCATGAGTTATTATTGTTGACATTATCCTCGAGATAAATCAGTTGGGAGGTGAAAACTATAAACCCCAATCTTCCTATGTGTTTGATTGAAACTTTTGCTCCATAAATGTACCGTGAGTGTTAGCAATCATGGAAGACTAAATGATAGCTGAGTATGTGAACTTGCTAAACAAAGCTCTTACATAGACTCTTTCTAAAGTTATGATAAACTGGAATTGTTTCACTAAGATCATAGTTTGTTAGTTTTCAATGAAGTTTATGGTTCATACTTTAACTTGTGAAGGAATTATTACTTGATCATGAGAAGTTTTATGATGATATATTGCTGCTATGATAATGATCATGATGCTTTCATGCATGTACTTTGTCTTATGAAAAAAGTCCATTTTACTACCCTGAACAAACTTGGTGGTTCACATAACACCCTGATCTTTATTTTAGCTCCCTTAACCCCCTCAACAATTCCAGACCGGTCAAAAACCATCCCTGGGTGGTTTTGCCCCGATTGAGTGCTGACGTGGACAAAGTCAAAAGCGGTATTTGACCAGCGGGTGGGCCCTCCCTCGTCAGATTCGTGCCCTCATTAGGTGAAGAGCGTAGCTGGCGCTCAGTTCACGCCGATGACACTATCGTTCGTCGCCAGCGCGGCCAACGCCTCCTCCTCCGCTTGTTACTTTGTCCGAGAGCTTCACCTCGCTCCGCTATACACTCCTAGCAAAGGAACTTGTCTAGGTCGCCGAGAATCACCGTCACCATGTCTTTTTCCCCGCCTCCGGTATTGACCTCTGCCGCCTCGATCTCTTCCTCCAGCGACCCCCGCTTCCCCTCCTCAGCTTCCCGAGCGCAGTGGTGCTCCCCTGAAGCTGGCAGTCCCGTCCATTTGGAGCCGCGCGTCCCGAGGACCTCTCCCGGCATGGCCGAGCTCTGGCGCCCGCTGTAGTTCTTCGCTAGGGCGGCCGACACCTCCTCCTCACCATGAAGCCTTGTCTTAGTGCCTCGCCTTGCTCTGCTATACATTCATGCTAAAGGAATTTGTCTGGGCTGCCGTGAATCGCCGCCGCGCATCTCTTCTTCCCCGACTCCAGCATCGACCACCGCCACCTCGATATCTTCCTCCGGTGAACCCCCCTTCTCCTCCCCTGCCTACCGAGCACCATGGTGCTCCCCTGAAGCGCACGAGACCACGGCCATCCTCAGAGCAAAGATTTGCGACCCGTGGCATCGGCATCGACCTTGCGCGCCCACGGCCGTCCTCCGTCCATGAAAGGCGCGGAGCTGCTGTTGTCCTTTACCGAGCGTGTGCTCGTGCGCGTTGGTGCGACAGGGTGCAGGCACAGCTGGGCGTGGTCGCGGCCATAGGAGGAGCCTCCCATCGCCGGTGCAGCGCTGCTCTGCTTCCCCAACCTTCTGTCCCGTCCACGCTCAAGATTTGGTCGTCGTAGCCGTGCCCCTGCCAACCTGACAAGGGAGGCCCACCCACAGGTCGAAACCATCGTTGACCAGTGCCACATCAGCAGCAAGTGGAGACAAACCACCCAGGGGGTTCCTTCGTCTGGTATGAGTTTGTTTAGGGGGTGAAAGGAGCCGAAAAATAGATGAGGGGGTAATATGAACCACCAACTTTATTCAGGGTAGTAAAATGGACTTTTTCTTGTTTTATCGACACCTCTCTCTCTAAACATGTGGTCATGATTATCTATTTCGGCTTTCACTTGAGGACAAGCGAGGTCTAAGCTTGGGGGAGTTGACATGTCCATTTTGCATCATGTTTTCCTACTGATATTTATTATGTTTTGGGTCATTATTTCACTTTATGATGCAATCCAAATGCCTTCTCTCTTATTTTGCAAGTTTCTCATGAAGAAGGAGATTGCCGGCAGCTGGAATTCTGGACCTGAAAAGGCTACATCAGAGATAGATATTCTCCACAATTCCAAATGACTTGAAAATTTACGGAGAATTATTTTGGAATATATAAAAATATTGGTGGAAGAAATACCAGGAGGGACCCACAAGAGAGCCACAAGCTCAGGGGGCGCGCCCTACCCCCTGGGCGCGCCCTGTGAGCTTGTGGCCCCCCAGCAGGCCTCCAGGGCCCATCTTCTCCTATAAGATGCTATTTTCCCTAGAAAAAAAATCAGAAGAAGACTTTCGGGATGAAGCGCCGCCGTCTCGAGGCGGAACCAGGGCAGGAGCACTTTTGCACTCCCGCGGAGCGATTCCGCCAGGGATACTTCCCTCTGGGAGGGGGAAATCGAAGCCATCGACATCACCAACGATCCTCTCATCGTGGGAGGACATGTGAGAAGTCACCAATGATCCTCTCATCAACATGAACATCTTCAACAGCACCATCTCATCTCAAACCCTAGTTCATCTCTTCTATTCAATCTTTGTCCCAAAACCTCATATTGGTACCTGTGGGTTGCTAGTAGTGTTGATTACATCTCGTAGTTGATGCTAGTTGGTTTATTTGGTGGAAGGTTATATGTTCAGATCCTTAAGCATATTCAGTACACCTCTGATCTTGAACATGGATATGATTTGTGAGTAGTTACTTTTGTTCTTGAGGACATGTGAGAAGTCTTGTTATAAGTAATCATGTGATGTTGGTATTCGTTCAATATTTTGATGATGTGTATGTTGTTATTCTTCTAGTGGTGTCATGTGAACGTCGACTACATGACACTTCACCATATTTGGGCCTAGGAGAATGCATTGGGGAGTAATAAGTAGATGATGGGTTGTGAGAGTGACAGAAGCTTAAACCCTAGTTTATGCGTTTTTCCGTAAGGGGCTGATTTGGATCCATATGTTTCATGCTATGGTTAGATTTATCTTAATTCTTCTTTTGTAGTTGCGGTTGCTTGTGAGAGGGGGTAATCATAAGAGGGTTGTTTGTTCAAGTAAGAACATCACCCTAGCACCGGCCACCCACATATCAAATTATCAAAGTAGCGAACGCGAATCAACTAAACATGATGAACGTGACTAGATGACAATTCCCATGTGTCCTCGAGAACGCTTTGCTTACTATAAGAGAACATTCTGGCTTGTCCTTTCCTATAAAAAGGATTGGGCCACTTTGCTGCACCTTGGTTACTATTGTTACTTGTTACTTGTTATGAATTACCTTGCTACAAAACTATCTGTTACCGCTACTTTCAGTACTTGCAGAGAATACCTTGCTGAAAACCGCTTATTATTTCGTTCTGCTCCTCGTTGGGTTCGACACTCTTACTTATCGAAAGGACTACGATTGATCCCCTATACTTGTGGGTCATCAGACAACAGGGCGCGCCCTGATGTCTTGTGGGCCCCTCGTGGCTCCGTCTGACCTAATTCCAGCGCTACAAATTCCCAAATATTCCAAAACCCCCAGAGCGATATCCGAAACAATTATTCCTCCGCCGCAAGCCTTTGTTCTTCCGCGATCCCATCTGGAGGCCTCTGCCGGTACTCTGCCGGAGGGGGAATCGATCACGGAGGGCTTCTACATCAACCTTGCCGCACCTCCGACGATGTGTGAGTAGTTCCCACAGGACCTACGGGTCCATAGTGATTAGCTAGATGGTTTTCTCTCTCTCTCTCTCTTTGATCTTCAATACAACGTTCTCCTCGGAGTTCTATTCGATGTAATATTCTTTTGCGGTGTGTTTGTTGGGATCCGATGAATTCTGGGTTTATGATCAGATTGTTCATTGAAAGTAATTGAGTTATATTCTGAACTTCATTATGTGTGATTGTTATAGCTATGTAATGCTTTCTGATCTATGAGTTTTCTTTGGCCAAGTTGATGATTAGATCTTCAGTGGAAGTGGTGCATAGTAGTAGGTTCAATCTTGCGGTGTCCTCACCTCGTGATAGAAGGGGTAGCGAGGCACGTATTTGTATTGTTGCTACTTAGGGTAAAACGACGGGGTTCGATCATATTGGTTGGTCTTATTCTGTCTACATTATGTCATCATGCTTCAAGCACTACCCTGTTTCTTATGAACTTAATACCTTAAGATGCTTGCTGGATAGCGGTCGGTGGGTGGAGTAATAGTAGTAGATGCATAATCGTTTTGGTCTACTTGTCACGGACGTAATGTCCATGTACTCATCATGCCATGAATAACATCATAACTATGCGCTTTTCTATCAATTGCCCAACAGTAATTTGTCTACCCACCTGTGTGCTATGTTCTTGAGAGAGATGCCTCTAGTGAAAACTATGGCCCCCGGGTCCATTCACCATATTTACTAAAACCCTAATTTACTTGCTGCAATTTATTTATTTTTATTTCCTTTTGCAATTTATATATCTATCACTATAAGAATTAATCCTTGCAATTAACGAATACAAGGGGATTGACAACCCTCTTGCCCGCGTTGGGTGCAAGTATTTTGTTTGTGTGTGTGTGTAGGTACTGTCAACCTTTGTCTGTGTGAATCTCCTATTGGTTCGATAACCTTGGTTCTCTACTGAGGGAAATACTATCTGCTACTATATTGCTTCACCCTTCCTCTTCGGGGAAAATCCCAACGCAACTCACAAGTAGCAGAAAGAATTTCTGGCGCCGTTGCCGGGGAGACTTCATCAAACAAAGCAAGGTCCCTTCACAAACATTATCATTTACTTGTTCTACTTTTTATTTGCTTTTATTAGTCTCATTAAAAAATTCAAAAATACAAAATAAATTATCTTGTTTGCTTTCTTACTTGAAGTTGCAATCATGTCTGAGTTTGAGAAAGTTATCGTTGAAAGTGCTAGTGAGGATAGTACTAGTGAGTCTGATGAGGGAGAGCTTAAGTTGCCTAATCTTAACAATGAACCTCCCTTTAATTGGAAAACTAAAACATATCGAGTTGGGAGTGGAAATATAATTGGCAAAGTGTCGGTGTATAAAACATGGGTATTTTATACCCTGACTTATGCACAGAGAGTAGCAGCCTCCTTGCCGGCCAAGCCTTGCCGGGGACCGCCAAGACCAAAACTCAAGGTCCAATTATAGAAGCTCAAGATAAAACATCAACAAGCACTCAACTAGTACCGAAGATGAAGACATTTCTTGCCGACTAGACTAAACCGGCAAGGGGAAGACCCGGCAAGCTCCGTACCGGCAGGCTTCCGCCAGTCCTCCAGCGTTCCACCTCACCGCACAGATGTTCGCTAATGGGTGAGGTGTCGACCACGCAGGCTGGTTGGTGAGGCTTGTCGGGCACATGTCAGCACGCTGGGACAGGATTTACCTTTAATGACACCCGTCCAGGAGGCGTGTCAGAATAATACGAGGTAGCTGGGCGAGCGGTGCAGAAACCTTTCCGGGACTACCTCTCCACATGACACCTAACGGTGCATTTAATGCCTTTGTCCTAAACTGGCAGAGTTAGGTATGATAGCACTGTTTGCTATCTAATTGACATGTAATTACTATTTTGCCACTATGGTAACCCCTTTAGCTATAAAAGGAAGGCCAAGGCAACAGTTAGAGGGATTCAGACCCCTTTTCAAACACTTGCACGTCTCGCGTAGCAGCACTCTCCGCACCTTCCCGGGGAGAAGCGCTCCCTGTACTTGTGCTTTCATACAACCAATACACCAAAAGCAGGAGTAGGGTTTTACGCTTCTCAGCAACCTGAACCTGGGTAAATCCCTTGTGTTTTCCATTGATCCTGCTCTTTGTGCACGTCGATCCCCCCTGCCGAACCACAAGGGGCTGGATGGCCCCATAGATGGTCGTGTCACCGCGACATCCTTGGCGCGCCAGGTAGGGGACATCGCTTGCGTGAACCTTGATCAGTGGATTGCGCATCTTCTTCATCATCTTCATCAACTTCCTCGTCATCCTCCTCATCGTCGAAGGCGCCCAAGAAGAAGGGTATCACGATGATGGCCACCCCGCACGCATCCGCAGGCGGCGCGGCCAATACAGGTGGTGTAGATACCGCGGTTGGCACTACCAGTGCAGGCGGAGCGGTCGCCACACCCACCGCGGTCGACGCAGGAGACGAGCACGCTGGAGGCAGTCGACATCCTTGATCCTCTGGCGAACAGAGCCGTGACGGCGCGGGCGGAGCGGACGGACATCCTCCTCCTCCTCCTCGCCGTGTCGACGAACGCAGCCACCGGAGTGGCAGTGCCCGGGCCGGCACGAGCCAAGATCCCGCCGCGGCGACATCCAAGGATGCAGCTTCGGAACCGACGCCGTGTCCCTCGCACAACGGGCGCGAAACGGCCCCGAGCGGCGCCAACGACTCCGGACAGCGGCGACCTCACGGCAAGACTCCTATTGATCAAATTCCAGATCCTCAGGCACCGCCTCCGCCACGGCGACCTGCTGCTGATCATGTGCCGCAGCAGCAAGACCGGGATGGCGCTCCTGCTGGCTCCTCCAGGAGTAGAGCGACGTCGCGGTCTTCGCTTCCGGCCATGCCAGCCACAGCGGCAGAAGCAATGGCGCGAGCCCAGATGCTGCTGAACTTCCCTCCAGCGGCAGAGAAGATGGATGAGTGGAGAGCCACCATCCAAAGCTTGATTGGGTTTGTCGAGGCCAGTAAATCACAGCAAGCGGAGCCCTCACGGCGTCCGCAAACAGCACCGGCAGCTCCAGCTGGTGGCCGCGTTGACGGTACTACGCTAACGGTGCAATCACCTCAGCGGCAACAGTCGCAACAACAGCAACGCCAACAACCGCGGCAGGCTCGATGACCTTTTGAGCCCGACGAAGTGTCGATGGCCTCTTCGGATCCGCGAGTGCGGCAAGACTAGCAGCAAGTGCTGCGAGACAGGCGGACAGAAGACGCCTGCACCACCATCGAACGGCGCCGGGAGGCGCGCCGTCAATCCAACGCGCGCAACGGCCCCATCATTGATGAGCCTGCGCCAGGGGTTGGCGGATATCGACCTTACGAGGTTGGGTGTCCCGCCTTCACCCGTGAGCTGCGGCAAGTCCGATGGCCGTCTGTCCGAGCCTTCGAGCCAGAAGTACTAGAAAAGTACGACGACAAGCTGAACCCGACAGAGTTTCTGGGCATTTACTCGATTGCCGTGCAAGCTGCCGGAGGAAGAGATGAGAAGATCCTCGCCAATTACTTTCCATTGGTACTGAAGCCCAACGTGAGATCTTCGCTCATGAACTTGCCAGAGAACTCCATTTCTTCGTGGTCAGATCTCTGCAATGAGTTTGTTGGTGCCTTTACCGGAGGCCACAAGGCCCCCGGGCAGCCCAGTGACCTACAAGTGATTCCGCAACGAGATGGTGAAACTTTGCGCAAGTATATCCAAAGATTCAGCCGTGTACACCGCAATATCCCTGATGTGCACCCCACAGCCGTGATTGCCGCCTTTCACATGAATGTGCACAATCGAAGGATGCAGGAGAAAATGAACGTCAAGTTGCCCAAGACCGTCAACGAGCTCTACACATTGGCGGATAAGTGTGCACGCGCTGAGGAAGGAAGGAGACTTCCCGGGGAGGACGTTGGTGCCGAGGTAGATTCTGAGGATGATGATGCTGCCATCCCAAGGAAGAAAGGCCGAAAGCGTAACAGGAAGCGCAAAGGCAAAACTGTTATGGCTGTTGAAGGCTCCGACAACTCCGAGTCCGCCAAGAAAGCCAAGACTGAAAACTCCGGCAAGGAGGCTGCTGTATACGCCGCTTGCTAGGAGGCGGCGGCAAGCGAGAAAGCTGGCAAGTCTGATGGACTATACTGCAAGATTCACCGTACCAAAGGCCACGATCTCCAAGAGTGCCGGCAAGTCGAGCACCATGTTGAGAAACAGAAAGCTGAATACGAAAAGCGTGACAAAGAGAACGGTCAAGATGGTACCGGTGGGTCTGGCAAAAAGGGCCGTGGTGGTCGAGGAGGCCGCCGCGGCAAGGCCAAGCAGCAGAAAGAGAAACCTGCAAGAGGCCGAGACAAGAAAGAGGAAGATGATGGGAGCGACGAAGAGGATGATGATGAGACCAGCGAACAAGAATTCCAGAAGGCAACCGATGCCATGTGCATCGACGGAGGAGCATCTTTGCACTCCTCTCACCGCCAACTTAAGCAATGGGCGCGTGAGGTTAATGCGGCGGAACCGGCAATGGGCTCTCAAAAGCCACTCAAATGGTCACACACGCCTATCATTTTTTATGCTGAGGACCACCCTGATCGCATAACTGCGGTCGGGTGTTTGCCGTTGTTGGTTTCACCAACAATTCGCAACCTCCAAGTAACAAAGATGTTAGTTGACGGTGGGGCCGGTCTGAATTTGATCTCTCTGGAAGTTATCAAAAGGCTGCAGATCCCCGACGAGGAACTTGAGAAAACGGGCACATTTCAAGGAGTGAACCCGGGAAGAAGCCAGCCCAAGGGAAAGATCGCATTACCGGTGACGTTTGGCAGGGAACTGAACTACAGATCGGAAAAGATTGTGTTTGACGTTGTCAAGATCCCCTTGCCGTACAATGGAATTCTTGGCCGCCCAGCCTTGGCGAAATTCATGGCAGCATCTCACTATGCTTACAACACATTGAAGATGCCAGGGCCGATGGGTGTCATTTCCATCAACTCTGACAAGAAAGATGCAGTCATTTGCGTCGACAAGATGTACAGAGACGAGGTTGCAGCAGAGGCCGCCAAGACACCAGCTCCCGCCAAGAAGAAGGAAAAGATGAAGTCCGACAAGACCTCTAGCAAGGATTCCAGGAAGCGCACCTCTTCGGAGTGCTGCGCGCCTGTTGAAGACTTGCCAGAGTACTCTGCCGGTAAGAAATCCAAAGCTGCTTCACTGGCAACCAAAAAGGTGCCGGCGAGGGAGGACAGCACTGACGGTACCTTCACCATCAGTGCCACCCTTGAAAGCAAATAGGAAAGCGTGCTCGTTGCCTTCCTGCGGGCGAATGTCGATGTGTTTGCATGGCGACCATCTGACATCCCCGGCATTCCCAGGGAGGTAATTGAGCACCACCTTGCTGTCTGTCCCCACACCCGGCCCGTCAAGCAAAAAGTCTGAAAGCAAGCGTTGGAGCGGCAACAGTTCATTGCCGAAGAAATCAAGAAGCTTGAAGCAGCAGGACTGGTTAGAGGTGTACTACATCCAACTTGGTTGGCAAATCCAGTTATGCTACGCAAAGCAAACGGAAAGTGGAGACTTTGTATTAACTACACTAATATTAACAAACCATGTCCAAAGGACTCTTTCCCTTTGCCGCGCATTGATCAAATTGTAGACTCTACTTCCGGCTGTGATTTGCTCTCCTTCCTTGATGCATACTCTGGATACCATCAGATATTCATGGCCAAGGAGGATGAGGAGAAAACCGCATTTATTACTCCATGTGGCACGTACTGCTTCGTGCGTATGCCTTTCAGATTAAAGAGTGCCGGTTCAACATTTGCAAGGGCAGTCCAGATTGGTTTTGAGTCCCAGCTGCACAGGAATGTGGAAGCATACATGGATGATATAGTAGTCAAGACCAAGGACAAATCTACCCTCATTCAAGACTTGGAAGAAACGTTTGCGAACTTGCACAAAATCAACTTAAAGCTCAATCCCGAGAAGTGTGTATTTGGCGTCCCGTCCGGCAAGCTTCTCGAATTCTTTGTATCTCAACGAGGAATTGAAGCAAATCCCGACAAGATCAAAGCAATTGAGCAGATTCAAGCACCAAAAAGCGTCAAAGATGTGCGGCGTCTTGCCGGTTGTGTTGCTGCCTTGAGTAGGTTCATTTCAAGATCTGCTGAGCGCGCCCTGCCGTTTTTCAAGATTTTGAAAAAGGCAGGCCCGATGAAATGGACTCCGGAAGCAGAGGCCGCACTGCAGGACTTGAAAGGATACCTCTCCTCCGTGCCAACACTAGTTGCGCCTAGACCGCAAGAGCCGTTGCAGCTATACGTAGCGGCAACGAATCAAGTGGCTAGTGCTGCATTAGTGGCACAGAGGGAAGTCGATGATGAGGAAACAGCCACGGCAAGCCCGTCCAGCGACAAACCGTAATCTTCCCCGGCAAGGCCTGGTGCTGATAAGTCACCGACAGTGCAAGCAAGTGAAGCTAATCAGCAAGTGGTGCCGAAGAAGAAGGTGGTGCAGCGACCCGTGTATTTTGCTAGTTCCCTTCTGCAGGGAGCTAGATCAAGATACTCTGGCGTCCAGAAGCTGCTTTTGAGCCTCCTTATGGCCTCGAGAAAGCTGCGCCACTACTTCCAAGCACACGAAATCACCGTCGTCACTTGCTTCCCGTTGCAACGCATTTTGAGAAATCCAGAGGCAACTAGCAGGATAGTGGAGTGGGCGTTGGAATTGTCAAGCTTTGCACTTAAGTTTGAAAGCACTTCAACCATCCAGAGCAGAGCCTTGGCGGAGTTCATTGCTGAATGGACGCCAATGCAGGATGAAGAGACTCAAGAAACAGCTCTCCCCGGCGAAGAAACAACCAAAGAATGGATCATGTACTTTGACGGTGCCTTCTCGCTGCAAGGCGCCCGTGCCAGAGTGCTGCTTGTCGCACCCACCGGAGAGCACCACAAGTATGTGGTTCAAATGCACTTTCCCAGGGAGCAAGCTACAAACAACACTGCTAAGTACGAAGGACTCCTTGCCGGTCTTAGGATCGCAGTGGACCTTGGGATCAGGAAATTGGTCGTCGCGGTGACTCACAGCTTGTTGTGAAACAAGTAAACAAAGATTACCAGAGCCCGTTGATGGAAGCGTATGTGGAAGAAGTGAGGAAATTGGAAGAACACTTTGACGGGTTACAAACAGAGCACGTCTGTCGTGCGAAAAACAGCATTGCTGATAGCCTGTCAAAGTGTGCTGCTCAAAAGATTCCCGTGGAACCGGGAACATTTGTGCTCCATTTGAATCAACCAACAGTCACTCCATCAACGCAGGCCAGTAAGAGAAGGAAGTTGAATACCGGCAAGTACTTTCTGGCAGAGCTCCCAGAAGCCGCCAGCAAAGATGTTACCGGGAACAACGACACGGTCGTCGGTGAGCAGCAGCTTAGCGCAGAACCTCAGGTTCTTGCCGCAGAGGCAAGCGCTCCCGCAGCCGAAGAAATGCCTTTAGTCCTTGTCGTCGAGCCGCAGGCTCCGGCATGGGCACAGCGGATAGTTCATTTCCTTCAAACAGGAGAACTTCCTGATGAGCAAGAAGAAGCTGAGAAAGTAGCCCGTCAGTCAAGTATGTATCAGTTTGTGGATGACACGCTATACAGAAAAAGGCGAAACGGTGTGAAATTAAAGTGTATTTGTCGGGAAGATGGACTGAAGCTGTTGGCAGAGATACATGGAGGCATATGTGGCTCTCACATAGGTTCAAGGGCACTTGCCGGCAAAGCTTTCCGGCAAGGCTTCTATTGGCCCACTACCCTCCAAGATGCAACTGAGCTAGTAACTAAGTATGAAGCATGCTAGTTCCATTCAAAGAACATACACCAGCCAGCCCAAGCTCTCCAAACAATCCCTCTCTCCTGGCCCTTTTCGGTCTGGGGGCTCGATATCTTGGGCCCCTTCCCTCGTGCTGCCGGGGGCTTTGAGTTCTTGTACGTCGCCATCGACAAGTTCACAAAGTGGCCTGAAGTGGAGCCAGTGAGAAAGGTGACAACGCAATCAGCCATCAAGTTCTCCAAAGGATTAGTTTGCCGTTTTGGGGTTCCTAACAGAATCATCACCGACACCGGCACACAATTCACGAGCCGCACCTTCATGCAGTATATCCAAGACCTTGGCAGCAAAATCTGTTTTGCGTCTGTTGCTCACCCGAGAAGCAACGGCCAGGCGGAAAGGATGAATGCTGAAGTGCTGCGTGGCCTCAAGACAAGAACTTTTGACAAGCTGTGCAAGTGTGGAAGACACTGGATTGATGAGTTACCGGAGGTTCTTTGGTCACTCAGAATGACACCAAATCGAGCTACCGGCCAAATGCCCTTCTCCTTAATCTACGATGCAGAAGCGGCGCTCCCCACAGAACTCATATACGGGTCACCTCGAGTGCTCGCTTATGATGAAGCTGAGCAAGAGTAGTTGCGGCAAGACGACGCAACGCTCCTTGAGGAGGATCGTCTTCGGGCGGCTGTGCGAGCTGCACGCTACCAGCAAGCCTTGCACCGCTATCATAGCCGCAAAGTGCATGCCCGAAGCCTTGAGGAAGGCGACCTTGTTCTTCGGCGCGTTCAGTCCTCCAAGGGATCAAACAAGTTGACGCCGAAGTGGGAAGGCCCTTACCGGGTAGTACGAGTCACCAGACCTGGCGTAGTCCGTCTGGAGACCGAAGATGGCACCCCAATGCAGAACTCATGGAATATTGAGCATCTTCGCAAGTTCTACCCATGAGGCGCAGTTGCCGGGCCTAACGGCAACCCCTTTTTGTACAAGCTTAGTCGACCAGACATGTAATCCTTTGTACAAAGCCAGGCGCAGATCCTGTGCATAATAAAGCTAAGTGTTTTCACAACTCCTCGTACATATTCATTTATATGTGGATGCATATGATGTTGTGATTTACACTTTAATTTGTATGAAATGACTGATGAACCGTCAAGGTTCCCAACCCACTCTTTTCTCTTCTTTCTTTTTCTTAAAAGGACAGAAGGATCCCTCGCGTGCAAGTTTCCCGAGGAGAGTGGAGATGGGGTACCATTTTAATGACGTTCAAGTGATCATTTTATGCAACGAGAGAAACAGTGCAAGGAAAAGCTAAGTTGAAAACTTTGAAAAAAAATCCTTGTTACATTCGTGTTTTCCCTTGAACGATTCTGTGCTTTGTATGAGAAACCTGCACACGAAAGGAACCTTGTCGTGATCGGTCTGCGCTCTAGCTTGCCTCGAGTCCGCTCGGCAAGCCTAGCAGCTGCGTTCTGTCCCGACAAGTAGCCTTGCTGGTAGCGGCACTTCCAGCAGGCTGCTAAGGACCCGTTCCTTGAAGCGCTCGCGGCAAGTGTGCGCACCGGCAAGTTTCCCAAACAGCATAGGGACACAATCATACAAAGGCGAAATAAAGCAAGGGGATCAACATGCATTCGTCTAAACTCGACAACAATAGATATTCATTAAAAAAAGGTGCTCAATTACATTTTATTGGCCCTTCCTCAGGGTTTACATCGAGTGCAAGGAGGGCAAAAGGGGCGCTTAGGCAAAGCCCGGCTTGTTCCCGGAAGGCCAGATGATGGTGCTGCTGGCGATCAGCCAGACTCATCGTCGTCGTCTTCAATCTTCACGCCCGGAGATCCATCGTCATCGCCGTCATCATCGTCATCCTCAGCATTGCTGGAGGAAGCGGTATCGCTGTCGCTCGAGCTCTCCATGCAGCACTCCAGACGAGCGCCTGAAGCCCCGAAGAACTTCACGACAAGCATGTCTGGTCCGTCCAGCCGGAAGTGAAGGAGGTGCCCTTGCCCTAAGCAATGGGCACGGGCAAAGGATTTCCACCTGCGCGTGAGTTACATAATACCATTGTTGGAGGTGTCAACGGTTACCCAGACCGGGCCGTTGCAGCAACCATCCACGCGCGGCCATAGGCCGCGCAGGTGGCGGCCTTCCATCTCCCTGGCAAAAGGGCGAGGAAGCCGCAGCCAGCTCCACAGCTGATCGCGTAGCTCCAAGACGAACTCTTGCGCCGTGTCCTCTGTGTGGCCTTCCGCCAGCGGAGGAGGGGCCGAAGACGGAGCTGCAAGCGCCCCGCCACGGCCGCCCCGACCGCGTGCACCGCGTCATCCGCGACCACGGGCTGCGGCCCTCCCTTGAGTGCTGGAGCCAGCCTCTGCAGCTGCGGCCGAAGCATGAGCATGAAGCCGAGGAGAAGCTCTTGCCGCGGCAGCAGAGACACGGCCATGACCTCTCCCTCTCGCCATGCCGTCGTTAGATGCGGGGGAAGAGGATGAGTGAAAGAGACGGTCTGAGGATCAAGGCGGAAGGAGATGAGTGAGCATCGCATCCCGCAGTCCCCTCTTTATAGGAGGAGTGTGGGGGGCTGGCTCTTCACCGTCTTCGAATGGCCACCCACGTTCGCCAATCCCACGCCCTGCGGTCTGGCTGGGCGCATTACTCCAGCAACCGCCCACGTTCGCCAATCCCGCGCCCCGCGCCCCTGGCCCGGCACGTCACTCCAACGGCTGCCATTCTCCACCAATCCACTGCCCTGCATGCATGCAGACGCATGTGATGGAGGGGCACAGAAAAAGGAGAAGTAAAGACAGACATGGCAGTTATCCTTTGCCATGCATGGCTATGCGGCCGTTCGATTTGAACCAATGGCACCCCGCATGTGAGTGTACCCCTGGTCTGAGCACGCCTATAGGCCGTCCACCTGACGACAAGGTTTGCCGGGGGGTGACCAAGAGCACACCCAAGACCATACTAAGGAAGAAGCAAAGAAGATCTCAAAAGATGATAACCATCATGACGAAAACCGCAGCGGCAGTTTTCCCGCCGTGTGTCTGTGCATTGTTTGGGCCTAGCCTAACGACGCTTCGGACGCGCGTATGGCCCAGGCTCGGGGGCTCCTGTTGGTGTATAAAAAATGGGTATTTTATACCCTGACTTATGCACAGACAGTAGCAGCCTCCTTGCCGGCCAAGCCTTGCCGGGGACCGCCAAGACCAAAACTCAAGGTCCAATTACAGAAGCTCAAGACAAAACATCAACAAGCACTCAACTAGTACCGAAGATGAAGACATTTCTTGCCGACAAGACTAAACCGGCAAGGGGAAGACCCGGCAAGCTCCGTACCGACAGGCTTCGGCCAGTCCTCCAGCGCTCCACCTCACCGCATAGATGTTCGCTAATGGGTGAGGTGTCGACCCCGCAGGCTGGTTGGTGAGGCTTGTCGGGCATGTGTCAGCACGCTGGGACAGGATTTGCCTTTAATGACACCCGTCCAGGAGGCGTGTTAAAATAATACGAGGTAGCTGGGCGAGCGGTGCAGAAACGTTGCCGGGACTACCTCTCCACATGACACCTAACGGTGCATTTAATGCCTTTGTCCTAAACTGGCAGAGTTAGGTATGATAGCACTGTTTGCTATCTAATCGACATGTAATTACTGTTTTGCCACTGTGGTAACCCCTTTAGCTATAAAAGGAGGGCCAAGGCAACAATTAGAGGGATTCGGACCCCTTTTCAAACACTTGCACGTCTCGCGTAGCAGCACTCTCCGCACCTTCCCGGGGAGAAGCGCTCCCTGTACTTGTGCTTTCATACAACCAATACACCAAAAGCAGGAGTAGGGTTTTACGCTTCTCAGTGGCCCGAACCTGGGTAAATCCCTTGTGTTTTCCATTGATCCTGCTCTTTGTGCACGTCGATCCCCTCTGCCGAACCACAAGGGGCCGGATGGCCCCATAGATGGTCGTGTCACCGCGACACAAAGGTTGTATTCAAGAATTCTTTACTTGCACGGGAGTCATTCTGTCAATTGATGGGTCCATTCTTAAAATAACAAGTAGTTATGTGGATGCTATTGCCATGCTTGTGGTTAAATTACAAAGAAATTTTTGCATATTCATCCAGTCTTACAAAAAATGTTCTTTGAGCTTCCTAATAGCCATTACCCTAGAGCTAAAAAACTAGCCACTATTATCCTCATGAATGAATTTGATTACATAATCCAAGAGGCTAGAGATATCTTTGCTTTTTATAAAGTGGATTTTGAAAATCCTCCTATAGAAGAAATTCTTCATGATCAAGATGCTATGCGTAGGATGGAATCTAAAGATTATTACGCTTTTGGAGAGAATGCTAGGAAGAAAGTCCCGCAACTAGATTTAATTCAAAGACTCTTTAATAATACTTACGATAAATTTGGCTGGATTGTTAAAGGTATTAAGGAAGAGTTTAGTGAGGAATGGTTTGAGAATACCTCTAGAGATCCCATTGATGATGAAATCTCCGTTTTATATAAAGATCTTTATGGAGATGACCCTATCCCTCAAGAGTTTGAGATCATGAATGTTAAAATCACTAAGTATAGTCCATTTAATTATTTGAGTTCACCCACCAGAAAATTGGAAATTGATAAAAAGGAACTCTTGAGGAGGATTTGTGATGAACTGGCTCAAAGGAATAACAATGATGACAACACTTGAAACTATGCATTATGCCTAGCTAGGGGCATTAAACAATAGCGCTTGTTGGGAGGTAACCCAATAGTTATCTTTATTTTTTCTTTTTCTTTTTTGTGTGATGACATGATTATTGCTACTGTGATGATTGTGTTTTTATCTTTTGTAGCATCCCAATTTTCAATTTGGATGTTTATAAATAGATCATTCATATGCATCCATGATTTATGCATTTTTGCCCTTCATTTCTTTTACTTGGATTTTGATCCAAGGAACTTTATGCAATTCAAGGACCAAAAGAGAGAATTGGAAGTTTCCTTAAATCCATTTTTGAAAATTCTTTGAATTCAAAATTTGGAATTTGGATCAAATTTGGTTTCACTAAATTCATTTCCATTATTTCCAAAAATAAAATAAAGAGAGAAGATAAAAGGACTTCTTCAAAAACAGAAAGGAAATATTGGAAATTGAATTTGAAATCAAAATATATTTATTTGGTTTTATTTGCAAATTATTTTAAGGCTAATTTTATAAGCATTGCAAAAATATTTATTTTTAAAATAATGCATTTAGGACAGAAAATAGTTCACATGGTCTAGTATATGACCAAATATTTATGTGAATTTTTCTGGGTTTTTTAGGATTGTTTTATTGTCTTTTGGAGCGTTAATGCTTCTGTAAAAAAAAAGAATGTTGTTTTTAAAATAAATAAAAAAACTGGCCAGCCAGCCCAGCCTAGCGCCAGGCCGAGCCAGCCAGCCGGCCCAGCAGTGGCCAGGCGAGGCCACGGCCAGCAGGCCAGCCGCCAGCGAGGCCACCGAGCCGCTCCCCTCGTACGTCTCTCGCTCTCGTTATCTCTCTGTCTCTGGCGCCTGGGCCCCACCTCTTCTTCTTCTTGCCCACGTATAGAGCAGAAACCTGGACGGGCACGCTCCCGACGCCGACTTCCGTTCAACCTCGCGGGAATCCTATCTCTAGTCAACCCCTCGCCCACGAAAGATGTCCAATAAATAGCCACGACCCCTCTCCACCGATTCAGTTGAAAACCCCTCGCCAAATCCACCCTAATCGCTCGCCCTCGTCGTTCCAATCTCGCCGGAAACGCTGCAGTTCATCGCCGTATTCCCACGCCGGTGAGCCATCCCGAACCTCCTCCTTCCGTAGTTCGACTGCTCTTGATCTCTACAACCGTTTTGACAAGGTCTTGCATCCCCTCTCCATCTACAGAAGCCACCCCGACCACGCCATCTTCGCCGGTGCACCCGGAGCACGCGAGCTTCATCACTTGGCTTTGTCGCCGTTCGTCGTCTCCGATCATAACCGACTCCACCACCGGACGAGCCACTCTCCACCGCATCCTCCCGACACCTCCGTCGCCGCCCACGACCGCCGGAGCCGCCACCCCACCGGACCAGAGCCGCCCCCAATGCTCGTTCGTTCCACTGTAAGCCACAGCGCCTGTTCGTTTCAGTTAAAAAAACGTTTCAGTTAGATTGGTTTTTTTTCGGTTTAGATCAAACCGACTTTCGGTTTTATTTTTTTAGCCGCCACGATCCGTTTTTCTTACGGATCAATCGTCTGCTGTTTCACACGCAGCAAACACCCGTGCAGCCAATCGGAGAGCACCACTTGGCCTCTGGCCGATATATAATCTTTTCAGTAAAATTCCAATTTCAGATTTCTGTCAGATTTTTCTTTTAGCATATCTTTAAATCTATAGATCCAATTTCGTTGATTCTTTTTCCTACGGTTTCATAAAAATCCCATATATCCAGAGAACCAATCTAAAAATAATTTTGACAATTTAAAATTTGAATTTGAACAGATTTATGTTCAAACTTGTTTTGGCTATAATTTAAAATCTATAACTCCAATTTAGTTGATTCTTTTTGCAAATCGAAGCTTGTGACAAGTACTTTATGTTAATGTCAAAATCATATATTTTTGCTACTGTTAAAATTGCGTTCTGTACAGAAACTTTACTTGGTTGTTTTTGGAGTTTTCCGAAGTCTTTTCTTCGTTTTCTTTTTGATTCTTTGCTTGATTGCTTATGTGTGTCAATGTTTGCTTTGTTAGATCATCCGGAGTGCGAAGCTTGCTACTACGAATCCTTAGAGTTCAACGATCGTCTGCAAGGCAAGTTCACACCTTGATCATACTTTTCTATACCCAGTTTTTACTATGCATTATTTAGACCCATAAAATTTGCATGAGTAGGATTGGGAAATTGTGGCATTGTTATGTAGTTCATGAGGTAGGAACCTATGACCTTTGATCACCATGGGAATATTTGTTATGTCATATATTTCTTAGCCATGCTCGTAGACGGGGATTGGTATGTGTGATTCATGCAAGTTGCGAGAGAATTAATAATTTGGGTAAAACTTAAGGTGGCAACATTAACACACATCTGGGTGGATTGGTTGGGGCACCTGGAGAAAGCAGTGCTTGCCCAAGGGGATCCCGGAGTACCCGTGTGATCACCCTAGGATTGCCACCTAGGCTTAAAGGGATCATACGACACTTCATGACTAGAAACTTTCGTGTGCAGCCACAAGCCATTATGGGCTCTGGCATAGTTGAGTAAGTTGTGTGACCTCTTTCCGGGTAGGCTAGCAGATGTAGGGGAATGTAAGTGTACCGGTCAGGGTTTAGGGGAAATGCTTCTGAAAGACTGTGTCTCGATCTTCCGATCATGGAGGTGGTCGAGTCTTGTGGGGAAGAGTGCGCAAACCACTGCAGAGTGTAAAAACTAATCATGATTAGCCGTGTCCCTGGTTATGGACAAATTTGAGTATCTAGAAGTGAATTATTGGTTGATCTCATCACTTTATTTAATTAATGAATTGGATTATTGAAAATTTTGGTTAAGGGATTGAGTTGGAGGAACCTTCTCAATAATGGCATAAACTTGGTAGTAAATAAAAATTTATTCCGTTGTTGTAGGGAAAAATTAGCTTTATGCAAATTTAACTTAGAGCCTCCACCAGCCAAATATGCATATAGAGATAGACATTTTCATTATTATTCTATGGTGTGAAATTGCCAGCATATTCCATGTGCTGACCTACACGGCTGCAACGTCTCATGTTGCAGAGTTTTCCGACAAGGATTTAGGTGCGATAGGTCGTTGTTCTGCACTCAGTTTGCCATGGAGTTGATGGACTCATTTACCTTCGAAGCTTCCGCAGTTATTTTATTCAGTTGGCCTTCAGCCATATTTATGTAATAAATACTCTTTTGAGGACCTCGATGTAATAAAGTGTGTGATTGAACTCTGTTATAATTCCTCGAGTACTGTGTGTGTCAACATACCGATCCAGGGATGACACTTAAGCACAGAGACTCCGATCCATTTGGGTCGGGTCGCTACATCTTTTAATTAGCAGTTGTGCCAAGTAAAGCCTTTGGGATGATTTGAATGATAGTATAATTGATGCTGTTTGATAACAGAAAGTTTTGCGCCCAGTGCTGGAATTTCTATTCTGTACTGGAACACGATAAAATTCTGAAATGTTTACAAAGTATTGGGATACAAATTGTTTAGGTTGTCCTAATTTTTTAGAAGTTTTGGAGCTATAGAATTATGACTTTAATTCAGATCATTATAGACTGTTCTGTTTTAGACAGATTCTGTTTTTATAGCATAGTGTGCTTGTTTTGATGATGCTATGGATTATATCGGGGGGTATAAGTCATGGAAAAGTTAAAATACAGTAGATATTATGCAAGAACAATTATTAATCAATTTATGATAGTACCTAAAGTGCATGATTGATTTATTATACTAACGGATCTCACAAAGTTTCTGTTGAGTTTTGTGTGTTGAAGTTTTCAAGTTTTTGGGTGAGATCACGATGGATGAACGAATAAGGAGTGGCAAGACCCTAAGCTTGGAGATGCCCAAGACACGCCAAGGTAATATTCAAGGAAGACCCAAGCTTCTAAGCTTGGGGTTGCCCCGGATGGCATCCCCTCTTTCGTCTACAATTCATCGGTATATTACTCGGAGCTATATTTTCATTCATCACATGATATGATTTTTACTTGGAGTGTCTTGTGCCATAGTTTTATTTTGCTTGCTTGCTAGTTTGCCATAATCATTGTTTGCTCGAGACACCTTTTGAGAGAGACACACATTCATCATGATTTGTTAGAATACTCTATGTGCTTCGCTTATATCTTTTGAGTTATGAAGTTGCTCACGTGCTTCACTTATATCTTTAGAGCATGGTGGCGGTTATATTTTATAGAAATTATTTGCAATCTCATGCTTCACTTATATCTTTTTTAGAGTCTTTTAATAGGAAGTGGTAATTTGCACGGGTTATATGACTAGTCCAAAAATGATCGGTATACAAGAGTGGTATAATAAAAACTTTCATGTAGATCACTGAATATGAAACGTGTGATTTAATTATATTGATGTAGTAATATAAAAGGGTACTAGTTCATAATCATTGGTTAGTAAAAATATCAATATTAAAGCTTGTTATGTATTACTCATTTAAGTGTCTGTCATGGCATGACAGGGATGTTGGAGCATATTTATTCCTCTTTGAAATCCTTTGTGTTGTTCGAATCGGGGGCGCGCGATGGTTAACTCCTACCAACCTCCTCCCTAGGGGCATGTGAGTAGTACTTTGCTTCAAGGGCTAATAAAACTTTCACAATAAGTATATGAGTTCTTTATGACTAATGTGAGTTCATGGACTAATACAGCACTCCCACCTATCCATAATTTGCTAGCCTCTTCGGTACCGTGCATTGCCCGTTCTCACCTTGAGAGTTGGTGCAAACTTCGCCAGTGCATCCAAACTTCGTGATATGATACGCTCTATCACACATAAGCCTCATATATCCTTCGTCAAAACAGCCACCATACCTACCTATCATGGCATTTCCATAGCCATTCCAAGATATATTGCCATGCAACTTCCATGGTTACTATTCACATGAGTTGTGTGTTCATCGTCATATTGCTTTGCATGATCAATAGAGCTGACATGATATTTGTGGCAAAGCCACCGTTCATCATTGTTATACATGTTACGTTAGATCATTGCACATCCTGGTACACTGCCAGAGGCATTCATATAAAGTCATATTCTTTTTCTGTTTTATCGAGTTGTAAGTAAATAAAAGTGTGATGATCATCATTATTAGAGCATTGTCCCTGTGAGGTAAAGAATGATGGAGACCGATGAGTCCTTGAAAAAGTGGGGATGAGGTCCATGAGATTGTTCTAAAAAAATGAGAGAAAAAGAGAGAAGGTGCAATGCTACTATCCTTTTACCACACTTGTGCTTCAAAGTAGCACCATGTTCTTCATATAGAGAGTCTCCATGATTTGTCACTTTCATATACTAGTGGGAATTTTTACATTATAGAACTTGGTTTGTATATTCTGATGATGGGCTTCCTCAAATGCCCGAGGTCTTCATGAGCAAGCAAGTTGGATGCACACCCACTTAGTTTCAGTAGTGAGCTTTCATACACTTATAGCTCTAGTGGATCTGTTGCATGTCAATCCCTACTCCTCGCATTTGTATGGATTGAAAGGCTTCTCCATTGCCTAACAATTCGCCGAGTTGATGGAAGACTTTCTTCACTTTTGTCTTCCCTTATAAACCTCTACCAACATATTCTATTCCACCCGTAGTGCTAAGTCCATGCCTCACGCTCATATTTTGAGTAAAGTTGAAAATGCTGAAGCGAGAAAAGGTACGATACAATTGGTTGGTTTAGCACCTGGGGGCTCATGATTTGTACTTATGTTAGGAAGACGGAGTCATGCCATGCTTACATAATTCAATGAGTAGGGATAACATTCGTTAAGCATCGTATATTTTGAAAAGTAACGATTGTTTTCTAGTATTCATGGATATTATTATGTTGATATCAATTACTTCATCATTTCTCAATATTCATACCGTAAGAGATTACATGATAGACATGTTAGGTAGCATTCAACATGAAAATTTCCTTTTTTATCATTTACCTACTCGAGGACGAGCAGGAATTAAGCTTGGGGATGCTGATACGTCTCCAACGTATCTATAATTTTTGATTGTTTCATGCTATTATATTACCAATCTTATATGCTTTATATGCAACTTTATATCATTTTTGGGAACTAACCTATTAACTGCCAAGTGCCAGTTGCTGTTTTCTGCTTGTTTTTTGTTTTACAGAAAATCCCTACCAAACGGGGTCCAAACGCTACGAAACTTTTTGAAGATTTTTTCTGGACCAGGAGGGACCCTAGAAGCCTCGGGGGGAGGACCAAAAGCCAGACGAGGAGACGGCAAGACAACAGGGTGCGCCGAGGGGGGTAGATGCTCCCTGATGTCTTGTGGGCCCCTCGTGGCTCCGTCTGACCTAATTCAAGCGCTATAAATTCCCAAATATTCCAAAACCCCCTAAGCGAGACCCAAAACAATTATTCCGCCGCCACAAGATTCTTTTCTTCCGTGATCCCATCTAGAGGCCTCCACCGGTACTCTGCCAGAGGGGGAATCGATCATGGAGGGCTTCTACATCAACCTTGCTGCACCTCCGATGATGTGTGAGTAGTTCTCACGGGACCTACGGGTCCATAGTGATTATCTAGATGGCTTTCTCGCTCTCTTTGATCTTCAAAACAACGTTCTCCTCGGAGTTCTATTCGATGTAATCTTCTTTTGCGGTGTGTTTGTTGGGATCCGATGAATTATGGGTTTATGATCAGATTGTTCATTGAAAGTAATTGAGTTATATTCTGAACTTTATTATGTGTGATTGTTATAGCTATGTAATGCTTTCTGATCTATGAGTTTTCTTTGGCCAAGTTGATGATTAGATCTTCAGTGGAAGTGGTGCATAGTAGTAGGTTCAATCTTGCGGTGTCCTCACCTCGTGATAGAAGGGGTAGCGAGGCACGTTGTATTGTTGCTACTAAGGGTAAAACGACAGGGTTCAATCATATTGTTTGGTCTTATTCTATCTACATTATGTCATCATGCTCCAAGCATTACTCTGTTTGTTATGAACTTAATACCTTAAGATGCATGCAGGATAGCGGTCAAGGAGTGGAGTAATAGTAGTAGATGTAGAACCGTTTCGGTCTACTTGTCACGGACGTAATGCCTATGTACTGATCATGCCATGAATAACATCATAACTATGTGCTTTTCTATCAATTGCCCAACAGTAATTTGTTTACCCACCGCGTGCTATGTTCTTGAGAGAGATGCCTCTAGTGAAAACTATGGCCCCCGGTTCCATTCACCATATTTACTAAAACCCTTATTTACTTGCTGCAATTTATTTATTTTTATTTCCTTTTGCAATTTATATATCTATCACTATCAGAATTAATCCTTGCAACTAACGAGTACAAGGGGATTGACAACCCTCTTGCCCGCGTTGGGTGCAAGTATTTTATTTGTGTGTGTCTAGGTACTGTCGACCTTTGTCTATGTGAATCTCCTATTGGTTCGATAACCTTGGTTCTCTACTGAGGGAAATACTATCCGCTCCTATATTGCTTCACCCTTCCTCTTCGGGGAAAATCCCAACGCAGCTCACAAGTAGCAGAGCGTCGTGTGCTATAGTTTTAGTTTGTTTGCTTGTTTTCCACAATCATTGTTTGCTGGACACAACTATTATGAGAGACACACATTCATCACAATTTTTTAGAATGCTCTTTATGCTTCACTTATATCTTTTGAGTTAAGGTAGTTTTGCTCATGTGCTTCACTTATATGCATAGAGAACGGCGGTACTTATATTTTATAGAAATCATTTGCACTCTCATGCTTCACTTATATTCTTTTGAGAGTTAAATAGGAAGTGGTAATTTGCACGAGGTATATGTTTAGTCTAAAAATGATAGGTATACAAGAGTGGTATAATAAAAACATTCATGTAGATCACTGAATACGAAGCGTATGATCAACGATATGGAAGTTATAATACAGAAGCTTACTAGTTAATAAACATTAGTTAGTAAGAATATTGGTGTTAAGGTTTGTGATTCACTATTTCATTAAATTGTCAGTATTGGCATAGTGGGGAAGTTTGAGCGCAATGAATCCCTGATTAATATCCTTTATGTTGTCCGGGCCGGGGGCGCGCGATGGTTAACTCCTCCCAACACTACTGTAGGAATGCCTAGCAGTGGCGGGCGTGAAAGTGCACTTGCTGCCTTGGTGGTTTTGGTAATTCATAACAACATATGTTTCATTGAACTAATGTCTACCTAAGCTACATTTCAGGAAGTTCAATGATTAGGCATGGCAAGGACTAGTGATTATGGACCCCTCAAAATGCTAAGGACATGGATTGGCAAAAACTCAAGACTCTACATTTTTGGTTTAGTGATCCAAGATCACATTGAGTCCATAGGAAAGCCAATACTATTAAAAGGGGATGAGGTTTTGATAATGATCTATTTGCTCAAGTGCTTAGTGATACTGCTCCAAAACCCTCAGCCACTTTCTCTATCCATATCTATCCAAAACCCTAAAAGCCAACTCGGTCCCACCGAATACATCCTTCCCCGACCCACCGAGTTCATCAAGACAGTGCCACAGCCTAAACCCTAACAAATCGGATCCACCGATATGGATCTCGGTCCCATCGAGATGGGTGACCATCTTTCTGTTGCCTAGTTGCAATTATTTCGGTCCCACCGAAATTGCACTCGGTAACACCGAGATGGAGTGACCAAGTTTCTGTTGCCAAGTTGCATCATTTCGGTCCCACCGAGATTATACAATCAGTGCCACCGAGGCTGGGTCTAGCCCTTACCATTGCACTTTAGTTGCTCCGAGATGTTCCCATTTGGTCCCACCGAAACTTCAAACGTTCATATCTTTTGCACAGGTCGGTCTCACCGAGATTTCAAATCGGTGCCACCGAGTCTGGTCAAAAGTGTGTAATGGTTGGATTTTGTGTGGAGACTATATATACCCCTCCACCACCCTCTTACCTAGTAAGAGAGCCATCAGAACGTGCCTACATTTCCACCATTCATTTTCTGAGAGAGAACCACCTACTCATGTGTTGAGATCAAGATATTCCAATCCAACCATTTGAACCTTGATTTCTAGCCTTCCCAAGTTGCTTTCCACTCAAATCCTTCTTCCACCAAATCCAAATCTGTGAGGAGTTGTTTGAATGTTGGGGAGACTATCATTTGAAGCACAAGAGCAAGGAGTTCATCATCAACACACCGTCTATTACCTTTTGGAGAGTGGTGTCTCCTAGATTGGTTAGGTGTCACTTGGGAGCCTCCAAGATGATGTGGAGTTGAACCAAGGAGTTTGTAAGGGCAAGGAGATTGCCTACTTCGTGAAGATCTACCCCGAGTGAGGCTAGTCCTTCATGGACGTAAGCCATGGTGGAATAGACAAGCAGGTTGCTTCTTCGTGGACCCTTTGTAGGTGGAGCCCTTCGTGGACTCACGCAACCGTTACCCTTCGTGGGTTGAAGTCTCCATCAATGTGGACGTACGATAGCACCACCTATCAGAACCATGCCAAAAATTATCGTGTCTTCATTGCGTTTGAAATCTCCGATCCCCTCCTTTACTTACATGTGCAATTGTTTACTTTCTGCTACTACTCTCTTAGAATTGCATGTGTAGGGTGTTACTTGACTTGTCATACTTGCTAAAATCTTCCCACAACTAAAATTGGGAAAAGGATAGATTTTTATTTGGTCAAGTAGTCTAATCACCCCCCCTCTAGACCTACTTTCGATCCTACAAGTGGTATCAGAGTTTTGGTCTCCATTGCGTTGGTTTCACAACCTAGGAGAGTATGGTGTCTAGTGAGGGTAACTATCACCGTAGAGGTCCATATTTTGATGGTACAAACTTTGCTAGTTGGAAACATAAGATGAAAATGCATATTCTTGGTCATAACCCCGCCGTTTGGGCTATTGTTCCTATTGGCTTGCAAGGTGAATTCTTTGAGGATGGTAAGGAACCAGATCATGAAGCAACCGCGGAAGAATTGAAGATGTTGCAATACAATGCTCAAGCTTGTGACATTCTCTTCAACGGTTTGTGCCCCGAGGAGTTCAACAAGATCAGCCGCCTCGAGAATGCAAAGAAAATTTGGGATACTTTGGTTGAAATGCATGAGGGTACCGAGTCCGTCAAGGAATCTAAGTTGGATGTGCTTCAAAGTCAACTTGACAAGTTCAAGATGAAGGATGGTGAAGGAGTCGCTGAAATGTACTCTAGGCTAGCTCTCCTCACAAATGAGATTGCCGGCTTAGGAAGTGAAGAGATGACCGACAAATTCATCATCAAGAAGATCCTTAGAGCTTTGGATGGAAAATATGATACCATTTGCACATTGATCCAAATGGTGCCAAATTACAAAGATCTCAAGTCCACGGAAGTCATTGGAAGGATTGTTGCTCATGAGATGTCACTCAAGGACAAAGAGGAGCTACACAACAAATCAAGTGGTGCTTACAAAGCCTCAACCGATGCTCCCACAACTTCAAGTGACAAGCTAGTATCCAATGAAGAGATAAGCCTAATGGTGAAAAGATTCAACAAGTTTGAAAAGAACAAAGGAAAAGAAAGAAGCTCTAGCTCAAGACACTATGAGAAGAGATCATCAAGTCGTGACCGAAATTGCTATAATTGTGGAAGACCCGGACACTATTCCAATGAGTGTACGACACCTCACAAGAAAACAGATGAATCACCAAGAGGAAGATATAGAAGGGATGAATCACCCCACAAGGAGAGAAGGAGTAGGGATGACCGTTATGAACGAAGATCCTCTCGAAGAAGCAAGGATTCGGAAAGGAAGGACAAGTCATCCAAGAGCTACACAAGAAGAAGACATCAAGCTCATGTTGGTGAATGGATTTCCGGCTCCGACTCCGACAACCACTCCGAGAGAAGCTATCACTCCAACTCCGACTATAGTCAAGATGAAGGTGTTGCCGGACTTGCTCTTGTGTCATCCAACTCCTATGATCTATTTGATTCACCAAATGAAGGAATTGGAAGATGCTTCATGGCAAATGGCCCCAAGGTATCACACCCTGAATACTTTGACTTCAATAGTGATGAGGATGATTTGCTTGGTGATGATGATTTACTTGTTGATAAGGCTAGTGATGTGAGCTACAATGAAAATGCTAGTAATCATGATAGTCAGGAGGAAACGAATGACAATGCTATGAAGGAGATTGAGCATCTAACTAAAGAACTAAATGCTCTTAAGTTAGCTCATGAAACAACTCAAGAGGATCATAGAGAACTTCTAAGAACTCATGAAAAGCTACGCTTCGAGAAGCTAAATTTAGAGCAAGAGCATGAGTTTCTTAAAGCTATCAATGATGATCTTCGAAAGAAGAGTTCTTCATATCTTGCCAAACGTTTAATCTTGTCTACCTTTATGCCACAAGTTAAATCTAAGCAAACTTGTAATAAGGGTAAAAAGGGTTCTACCTCTAGTAGTAACAATAACAATGCTAATCCAATGTTGTTGCTTCTAGTAGTTCTATTGATTCCACTAATGATTCTCTTAGCCAAGTTACACTTGAGCAAGAAAACAATCTATTGAAAGGAATTATAGAAAAGGGTGCCTACAAGAGCCTTGCCGGGAGTAAGCAATTTGAGGAAATTGTACGCAAGCAAGGAAGGCACCGGAAGAACCAAGGTGTTGGTTTTGAACGAAAGTTCAATGCCAATGGAGTTGAGTGGGAAGAAGATCAATACCCCAAGACGAAGTTTGTTCCTCAACAAGAGAAGTATGATCCTATTTCCTTCAAGGGAACACAAGCTCAAGATGATCTTCCACCACAAGACCACAAGCTAAAAGGCAAGGACAAGCTTCAAGAGGAGATTGACTCATTTGAAGAAGCACCTCAAGCCTTGGTCAAGTGGATTCCCCAGACTTCATCAAGTGCTACTTCAACTCCAAGGATTCCCATCAAGTTGATGTGGGTCCCAAAGAAGAAGAACTAGAGAGTTCTTGAGGGTGACTCCGCCAACAAACTTCACTCATATTCATTTATGGCAAGAACTTGTGCAACCAACTTCAACATCTTGCACTAGTTCATGGAGTCACAAACCCTCTTGTTGGTAAGGCAAGGGACAAGGTATTCAATGCATTCATGGACATCATCTTATATGCATTGCACTCTATGTCTATGGATATCTTTGTGTGTTCCTTGTGTGGGACTAACCCATGTAGGTATTGATAGTGCAAAACTTCAAGGATTGCTCCCAACTCTTGATGGTCTACATCAACATTGAGCATCCACATCTTCAACATCTACATGAAGTCATCATCAACAAAACCCAAGGTTAGTTCATCCCTCCTTGGGGGGTATCACATCTAGGGGGAGCTTTGCTCTAAGACTTGAGCTAAAGCAACTCTAATGGTGTGAACACATCAATGCTTTATGTAAAAGTGGTAACCCCACTTGTGCTTAAACGATGAGTATGACCTATGATCAAATGTTCTCATTTGGCTTCTAAGTCAATATACTCATATATAGATGACTATGTCATCGCCCATTGCTTGGTAGATGTTAGAATTGGTTGTGCATGTTTGACACATATTTCATTTGCTATCTTATTGTGTGAACATGTTGCTATGCATATTTTTCTCATCCGAGAACATCCATTTGTTGTTTTGCTTGTCTTGGTTTTTCTGGCCAAGTGGATGTACAAGAATGCCTAAGAACCTTCTCTAGCTATCTATTCCTTCTTGTCTCAAATTCTATTCTTGCTATATCACAAAATTTGGACAAGTCATTTTCGTACCCTCCGGGTGAGGCGCACTCGGAGTCACCGATCTGAAAGGGATGAACTCCAAAACCTTCAAATATGTTTCGGTGTGACCAATCCATATCTATTCGGACTCACCGAAATTATTTGATTGATTTGAGTTTTTGATCTCAGTGTAACCGATTCGGACCAGCTCGGCGTCACCGATTTACTGTAACCACTCGCAGTTACATGACTCGGTGCCACCGATTTGCTCCACTCGGTGCCACCGACAGTAGCTGGGTATATAATCCCGTGGGGCCGTACGGTTGAAATCTTCTCAAACGTTTCATTCCCTCACCCCCTCTGCCGCCGTTGCCCCTGTCTCCAGACTTCACCGTTACGCCCAGCGCGCCCTCGCCGTTGGATTCCGCCGCCTTCAATGGATTTCCTTCCCTCCGTTGCCACCGTAGGGGATTTGCGCCAAGTTTGGGTAAAATCCCATCCCCTTGTGCTTCTACTTTCTGATTCTATGCACTAGGGATTTGCCATGTTTCTTGCTACGTATGAAAGCTTCCTGTCCACAAGATTAATTCCGTAGAATAGAATTGAGCAAAAAATTTAGGGTTAAGTTTCCGCAGAACTAATCTCGGACCCACCGATTTGAAATTTTCGGCGTCGCCGATTTGGTTTAGGCCATTGCACTAGTATGTCTTGGTGCCACCGAGTTGTACTAATCGGTGAGACCAAAAAGCAATTTCTATGAAACCCTAGCATCTCGGCAAGACTGGACCCCATCTCGGTCTGACCGAAGTGGTGTGCCAAGTCCCTGTCTCATGCCTTGGCTTCACCGAAATGTTTAACTCGGTTGATCCGATATTCATTCTGTGAAAACTTGAAACTAAAGTTTGAACTCAGATTTTTCAAAAATTAGCTGCATTTTGTGATAACTCTTCCTCTCTGCCTATACCTATTCTCTTCACAGGTCTGTTTGCAAGATGTCTGAAGCAAGTGATAGCCAGCACATGTCATAGAGATCAGCAGAGCTGAGTGCAGGGTCAAGCCTTGAGGAGAGTTTCTATGAAGGAGAAAGGAGTTCTCCTGATCTGCCCAAAGCTGCTACTAGGTCCAAAAAGAAGAGGAATTCTGATGATGATGATGAGGACTTTGCAGCTGAGGAGGCCACCTCCAAGAAGAAGAAGCCAATAGTTGTTGCCAAAGAATATGGCACAAGAAAAGAAAGAGGAGTTACCAGAAAGATGTCAGAATCATCTGCAGCAAAGAAAGGAATGAAACTCGCTCTTGAGGAGCCAAGTGGCTCAAAGGCAAAAGCTGCAGGGAAGAAAAGAGAAAGGAAATAGACTGCCCATGTAATCTTCAAGTAAACCTCCATGGGGAGAGATGATGCTACTAATGATGAGGAAGAACCAGCAAATCCACCTCCATCAAAGCAACAAAAGCTTATGGCAAGTGCAATGCAATCCAACACCTCCTCCAAGACAAAGAAAGCTACAACTACAAGACCTAAGAGGACCACAAGAGATGTCTCAGCAAAAGAGAAGAACAAGGCCCCAGTGCCTGAAGCTAATGATGATGATGATGTGCAAGTGCTGAAGAAGCTAAGACCCAGACTTCCTGATCATAATGATGATCATCCTCTTGCTGAAAATATGAAGGAAAGGAAAGACCAAGGTCTCCGGAAATGGAGAGAAGCTGATCCCTATGCTCAGAGGAGAAGGACATCAGTTGATAACAGATTCCACACTAGAGAACAACAAGATTTTTATGAGACTGTGCTATTGGACAAGAAACCCATTGTTTGTGACATGAAGTGGGTAGATTGGAAATTCATTGACAAGCATGAAGACAAGTTTCCACATGTGCATGAAGGATTCAGACTATGTGGAGTTGATGAGTTCATTGGGCAGAAGTTGACCTCATGGAATGTTGAGTTGATTATGCAGTTCTACTCCACTGCCCATTTCTATCCGGATGGCAAGATTGTCTGGATGACAGAGGGAGTGAGATACTCTTCCACTATAGATGAGTGGGCTGCAATGCTAAAGGTTCCAAAGGAGGAAAGTGGAGACGTAGATGTCTATGCCAAGCGCAAGATGGATCACAACTCAATGAGGAATATGTATAACCCTATTCCAGAAGCAGATCAAGAAACTCATAAGCTTGGATCCATCAAGCACCTACTTCCTGGACTAGTAACGTCCAATACCATTCTCAGGCATACCTTGATGCCCAAGTCTGGTGATGAGAGGATGATTCACGGACACTCCATCAACTTGTTGCACTTGATTGATAATCCTCAGAGATTCAAAGTAATGGACTTAATTGTGGAGACAATTAAGCGTGTTGCTGCTGACCAAAAGAGATCTTGTGGATTTTCCCCCCACATTCAGATGTTGATCAATGCCAAGTTTGGCACAGGGACTTATCTGCTTGATCGCGAGAACCTTCCTTTGAGGCCAGAGTTTAAGGACAATGTAGTGGTGATGGACCCTTCACACCCTACATCTGCTGAAGCCCAGAAGAGGATAGCCGCAGCTGCTGCAGCCAAAGCTCAGAAGGGATCTGGACCAAGTTCTTCTACTGCTCATCTCAAGACCAAGACAGATCAAATGGCATATCTGCTTGAAGCCACCTAGAGGATTGAACAGAGTCTGGCCAACCTTGTCAAGAATCAGGCAAGCTTAGAGCGGATAGTGGAGACAAAGTTGTATGATCTTGATGTCAAAGTCACAGAGATCCAGACCACAGTAGAGACACTTCAGAGAGATGTGGACAGAGTCAGAGAGTCTGACAGTGGTGATGAGATTCCTACTACAACATATTTCAGACAGTGCCTAGGGCACCAAGATCTGCTGCTGTACCCACTGCAGATGTGAGGACTACAGCTTCTGCACCTGCTGCTGCAGCAACAGTTCCTCAACCAGCTCAGCTACCAGTGTCTACACCTCCAACTCAGCAGACTTTAGCCGAAGCCTTTGCAGACGCAGTGATCTCAACTCCATCCACTCAGACAGGAGCTGCCAGCCAGAGGACTTCACCACCTGGAGCTGTCGGAGATCGAGCCCAGAGCGACTCATAGCTCTATACATTTTCGATCTTTTTGGTAATTGTTGCCAAAGGTGGAGAAGTTGTATAGATCATTAGGTCTTCGAGAGAGAGAGTGCTTTGCTCTTTCGTTTTGTTGAGTTTTTTTGCTATATTTGGTTTGCGTTCTTTCATCTGTGATACTTTGTTTGTTATGCATGTGAGATACTACGTTTGACGTGTGTTTGATCATATGATGCTTCATGCTATGCATTTTGCTTATCTATCCGTATCATTATCTATGTATGATCATTCACGTATGTCCTTGGTGGTGAGTGCTTGTATTCCATTCACATCATTTTGTGCGCTCCACCAAGATGTATGTGACATGGAAGAGTAACCCATGATCCTAATCGATTGTGCATTTGAATTCAAATGCAAATTCTAAATAATGCACAAATTTAGGGGGAGCTCTTGCTTATCACATACTTCTCAAAGCGATGATACTATTCATTGATTATATTCTCTATCGAAGCTTTGATCTATATGTTGTCATCAATTACCAAAAAGGGGGAGATTGAAAGTGCATTTGCTCCCTTGGTGTTTTTGGTAATTCATAACAACATATGTGTCATTGAACTAATGTCTACCTAAGCTACATTTCAGGAAGTTCAATGATTAGGCATGGCAAGGACTAGTGATTATGGACCCCTCAAAATGCTAAGGACATGGATTGGCAAAAACTCAAGACTCTACATTTTTGGTTTAGTGATCCAAGATCACATTGAGTCCATAGGAAAGCCAATACTATTAAAAGGGGATGAGGTTTTGATAATGATCTATTTGCTCAAGTGCTTAGTGATACTGCTCCAAAACCCTCAGCCACTTTCTCTATCCATATCTATCCAAAACCCTAAAAGCCAACTCGGTCCCACCGAATACATCCTTCCCCGACCCACCGAGTTCATCAAGACAGTGCCACAGCCTAAACCCTAACAAATCGGATCCACCGATATGGATCTCGGTCCCATCGAGATGGGTGACCATCTTTCTGTTGCCTAGTTGCAATTATTTCGGTCCCACCGAAATTGCACTCGGTAACACCGAGATGGAGTGACCAAGTTTCTGTTGCCAAGTTGCATCATTTCGGTCCCACCGAGATTATACAATCAGTGCCACCGAGGCTGGGTCTAGCCCTTACCATTGCACTTCAGTTGCTCCGAGATGTTCCCATTTGGTCCCACCGAAACTTCAAACGTTCATATCTTTTGCACAGGTCGGTCTCACCGAGATTTCAAATCGGTGCCACCGAGTCTGGTCAAAAGTGTGTAATGGTTGGATTTTGTGTGGAGACTATATATACCCCTCCACCACCCTCTTACCTAGTAAGAGAGCCATCAGAACGTGCCTACATTTCCACCATTCATTTTCTGAGAGAGAACCACCTACTCATGTGTTGAGATCAAGATATTCCAATCCAACCATTTGAACCTTGATTTCTAGCCTTCCCAAGTTGCTTTCCACTCAAATCCTTCTTCCACCAAATCCAAGTCTGTGAGGAGTTGTTTGAATGTTGGGGAGGCTATCATTTGAAGCACAAGAGCAAGGAGTTCATCATCAACACACCGTCTATTACCTTTTGGAGAGTGGTGTCTCCTAGATTGGTTAGGTGTCACTTGGGAGCCTCCAAGATGATGTGGAGTTGAACCAAGGAGTTTGTAAGGGCAAGGAGATTGCCTACTTCGTGAAGATCTACCCCGAGTGAGGCTAGTCCTTCGTGGACGTAAGCCATGGTGGAATAGACAAGCAGGTTGCTTCTTCGTGGACCCTTTGTAGGTGGAGCCCTTCGTGGACTCACGCAACCGTTACCCTTCGTGGGTTGAAGTCTCCATCAACGTGGAAGTACGATAGCACCACCTATCGGAACCACACCAAAAATCATCGTGTCTTCATTGCGTTTGAAATCTCCGATCCCCTCCTTTACTTACATGTGCAATTGTTTACTTTTCGCTGCTACTGTCTTAGAATTGCTTGTGTAGGGTGTTACTTGACTTGTCATACTTGCTAAAATCTGCCCACAACTAAAATTGGGAAAATGATAGATTTTTATTTGGTCAAGTAGTCTAATCACCCCCCTCTAGACATACTTTCGATCCTACAGGGCGCCTAAAGCCCAGCAATGGCGGGCGCCTAGCCCAGCAGTGGCGAGCAAGCCTCTTTGGGCCGCCCGCACTGACCTCCCGCCACTGCCGAAGAGGCATCAGTGGAGGGCGCCCGCCCGCCACTGGTGGAGCCTAACAGTGGCGGGCGAAGTTATTTGCCCGCCAGTGCTGCTATGTCGTAGCTATGGCGGGCGACTCTACCAATGGCGGGCGTGGCAGGGCGCTCGCCACTTCTCTTTGGAATAGGCGCGGCGGGCGCTTAGGGGCGCCCGCCACTGATTGCTACACCTGGGTAGAATAAAAAAGCTGTCGTGGCAGCATATATTATGCTGCCACACCATCGTTAGCTGATGTAAATAGGTGACCGTTACCAATTAAATGGGAGCAAATCAGGAATAATACTAGTGGTAATAACTGAAAATAAAGAACTAGAAGTACATTATAAGAATAAACAAGTTACGCAAAATACATGGTCATCAAATATAGTCTGCTAGCTGATCAAGTTGAACAACATAGTGCATGACGCCAAATATGTTTAGTCACGGTTTTAGTTGTGCCTGCTGCAATAAGCTAGGTTAGGCTCTTTTGTTGGTTGGACTCATCTTCTTCGGAGTTATTATAGAATAGGCCGGACGACGAGCGGACCTCCTTGTGTTATGATAGTCATGAACTTGACTTGTAGTTCTTCGAGAACTAAGCCAGCTTCGGCCCAATTGTTTTGTACTTGTTGACCCCATTTGAGGATTTTGTCATGCTGATTTAACATTTTCGCAGACCGTATGAATTTTTCCATGTGAATGCAGGCGTAGAAGCCACATGTCAGACTCATCGGCGGTTGTTGCATACAAGATAGAGTGTTCCATTTGAAGGCAATCATTTTCTTTCCACTTCCTTTGTAGTTTTTTTCAACCGTGTGGCCTCCTATAGTATTCCAATCAAAAAGACAATCATCGAGAAGGTCCTTTAGGAGCGACCAATCTTTTCCAGGGCCCTTCATGGAATCCAGCAAGTAACAATTGCACCTTTGTGGTCTTAGCACTAGGAGAACCCAATGGTTGTTGCACAAAATAGAATAAACATACCGCGATCATGAGAAAGTTACAAATTTTGAGACATGAAAACATATATGAAGGAATAAGGTACAAAAGCGAAAGTGTAAAACCAGAGAAGGACGTACATGGGTCAGTACGACACGAGGAGGAAGTTTTTAAGCTTGTTCCGTTGCATGAAATCTAGAAGGTAAGTCTTCATGCACCGCCTCCCTTCCTTATTTTTTAGGTTTTCCTCGTTCATGAGATAAGGGTCGGCTATGGCGACATCGGAAATATTCTTGCTTCTTACCTCAATGGCTTGAAAAACTGCCCATAGCCTCATTAGGCAAGTTTCAAGACTATAGAATCTGAACATATAGAAGATCTCTTTGAAATCTACATATATTTTGTCCCCGCTGAATTTTTCAAAGAAAGTATATCCCTTTGGCACCTTCGCAGTGTAACGTGTTGGGTTAACGATGGATCCTTCCTTATTATTGGCTAGCTCTGGTTCCACAATTTTGTCATGTAGAATCTTCATCTCAAGCCTGAGGTGCTCGTACACTTTTTGTGGTAGCATTCTCTGACCCGGGATATAGACAGGTTCTTGTGGGTTGTCAGCACATTGTTCATATGCCAAGGACTTCTTCGGTGCCTTCTTTACCGGTGGTCTACCATTTGCACGTGAGGTGGCAGAAGTGTTTGCCTTAGTATTCATTTTCGCACCCTTTAGATGTGTGTTTCTTTTTTTTTCACCGGTTGGACGGAAACGGGCGGACAGGACATCGCTTCTTGGGCCACCACATTCTTCAGTGTTTTTGGAGTAAACTTCGGTTTTTTGCAAGGTTGCGTCTCGGGATGGGATGACGGTGTCTCCTCATCTCCAGCATAATTAGGATTTTGTGATTCATCAAGCATGTGCTCTTCCTGCACATCCTTAGCTGATACGGGGTTGCAAAGACCTAGAGGAGATCGTCTAGGTGGCGGTCCAATGCCATGGATGTTGGGAGATGGTGATGGTGCTGCAACGCCGGGGATGGTCGAAGACGGTGTTTTGTTTGTGGATGGATTTTCTTCCATTATGATATGCATTGTAGGCCACTTGAGGTAACCAACAAAGCATTCCGAAAGGGGCTGTGGCTCATCACCCTCTTCGAGAATGTTCTATGGCAGAATCAAACTATGGTATTGTCCGAACACCCTAATCAAACAAACCTTCCGCACGTTCTCATCTAATTTGCTGTTGTGCATGACATTTCCTGTAAAGACTCTAGCTTTTGCAACCTCCAACAAGTCGCCACTACTATTAACTCTAGCTAGGAGAGTGCAAGGAATTTGTTCCTCCAACGAATGTGGTGACCCACCATGACCATGCACAACATTAATGACCGAGGGGCTTCTAATCTTTGTGGGAGCAAGGGCCGGCGGCGTATCCACCATTTCTGGCATATTTGTCGACCCTTTGGACTAAATGTGCTTTTGAAGCTCTGCCAGAAAATCAGGTAAGACTTCCTTTAACCTTTCATTGACTAACTGTTCTATTTTGTCTCTGTCCCTTCTTTCTTTTTCTGACTTAGTCATCCTTTTCTTGGGAGGATAGTAGGCATCCCAGAAAATATTGCCGGTGCCGAGCTTATGGCCTCTTGTGGGCTTTCTCTTCCTTTGGAGGGCGTACAGAATTGGGTCGGATGACCACCTTGGGGCATCCGGCGACTCTTCAGAGCTTGGTGTGTTTTGGGTAAAATTTGCCTACATGAACAAACTAATATCGTTTAGAAACTGCTCCTAAACATATATATGATGGAAAGTGTGGCTATATAGGCTAATTACGTACCGCTCTTTCGGCCGCCTTCGCCAACGCAGGGTCCTCGAAGTAGTATAGTCCAGTTTCTTTATGAAGCACTGCTAGGGATCGAAAATATTTCTTGGCACATGGGTCCAGGATATTACTGAAGGGTGTCAGTTGACCTTGTGAAGAAAACATAGCATCATGCTTATCCCAGATTGGCTGCTTCCCTTCATAACCACGGGTACCTAGATTGTGGTTCCCTACCATTTGGCTTCAGAGCTTCGCAAACTTCTCTTTGTCCTGTTTCTGTGCATCCGTGTCTCGGTAATCAAGGAACTCCTTCCATTCCTCATCGGTAGTACTAGGATATAGTTTTTTGATATGCTCTAAATCATACCCGTCGTCTAGTAGCTTGTTTGCATGGTGTCTATTACTACTCAAGGCCTTAGTGAACACGCGCATGGCATGGATTTCTGCAAGTGCATTGTCTCGGTTGTTGAACTTGAAAATATCTCTCATCTTTCCTAACAGGAGGTTTGACCATTGTTTGTTTTTAGGGCCCCTTAAGCATCTAACGTTGATGCCACAGTTTTCACGGGCGATGGTACCTAGGACGTTACCCCATTTCGTTGCGTTCTTGAGCGGACTAACGGGTCTCCCTTCTTTGTTAATCCGTTTTATTACGTAAGTAGCTGTGGGCACCTTATTCCGTGACATATGCTTCCGCGGCTGATTTTCCAAATCAGCTTCTGCACCATTGAGGTCTCCTTCCTCTTCAGCACCATCCAACTCTTCTCCCAAATGTTGGCCATCTTGCACTTCCTCTTCAGCACCATCGTCGGAATATCCTTGCACTTCCTCTTCAGCAGCACCTGAATCTTCTTCCCCATCTAGCCCTCCATCTGAAGCACAATGATCGGTATCCTCGTGCAACTCGTAAGCATCATTTGGCCCATCCTGTTGGGAAGTCAAAGTCTCACTCTGAGACCGTGTAAGTCTCACCATCTTTTATCTGCAAAACGAAGATTGCATCCATAATGAGTAACAAATAGAATTACAAATTAATAAAAAAATTTGGCAAGATGAGTGCTAAAAAAGAGACATATTAAGTGCCAGAAATTCAATGAAATGAAAGTGAATCAACATTTCATCAAAACTTTGGCACTCATTTCTATTGCCAGTAAAAGAAGACAACAAACCGCAATGAAATTCACCACCGGCCATCGCCAGTTATCCAAAAAAATTTGGCAAGATGAGTGCTAAAAAAGAGACATATTAAGTGCGAGAAATTCAACGAAATGGAAGTGAATCAACATTTTGTCAAAACTTTGGCACTCATTTCTATTCCCTGTAAAAGAAGACAAAAAACCGCAATGAAATTCATCACCGGCCATCGCCATTTATCCAAAAAAAATTGGCAAGATGAGTGCTAAAAAAGAGACATATTAAGTGCCAGAAATTCGACGAAATGGAAGTGAATCAACATTTCGTCAAAACTTTGGCACTCATTTCTATTCCCTGTAAAAGAAGACAACAAACCGCAATGAAATTCACCACCGGCCATCGCCATTTATCCAAAAAAAATGGCATAACCATTGCTACAAATTGGACGTATAGAATGCCAGAAATTCGACGGAATGGAAGTGAATCAACATTTCGTCAAAACTTTGACACTCTTTTGTATTCCCTGTAAATCAAACCGTGATCATCGACATATAGCACAATTAATTGTATCATATTCATCCATCATAGCACAACAACCCGTCAGCACGAGCATAGCACAGGCGAATTGAAATTGTTTCAAATCAATGACCATATATAGTAGAAGCAAAGAATATTCAAGCAACCGAGGGCAGCGGTGGCCGAGGAGCTGTTGGTGCGGTCGGAGGCGTCCCGGCGGATGGGTATGTGGAGATGGCCGACGGTCGTCCGTTGGTGCGGGCGAAGGCGCGCTGGCAGAGGGGGTTGGTGGAGAGAGGGCCGAGGAGCAGGGGGGTGGCCGATGGCGTGCGGCCCGCCATTGGGCCGGTGTATGGTGGAGAGGGAAGGGGAGAGTGGCAGAGTGGACGAGCGTGCGGGGGGCCTAGGCGGCAGCGCTTGTGGGGGGCGGCGGAGCGTGCGTGGGCCGGCGGAGCGCGGTGGCGTTCAGGGGGATTGGCCATGTGGGGGAGCTCAGCGTGTCGTGAATTGGGCGGGCATCAGATTTTCATAAGTCCGGCGCAGACGTAATTTTCGGCAAGTCCTGCACTGGAGTTTGAAAAAAATAGTAGCTGTGGCGGGTCCTGCCACCAGCCCGCCACAGGCTCTTTAACGTAGCACTGGCGGGCAGTGAGGAGGACTCGCCACAGCTACGTTCTGGCATAACCGGACATCCGGCAAGGATAACCAGTGGCGGTTGCTAGGGTGCGCTCGCCACTGCTTCGTCATCTAGCTGTGGCGGGCGCTATTTAGAGACCATCACTGCTGAGATGCGAAAATAAGTCCCGTCCGGGAGATTATACCCGTGGCGGGCAACAAGTCCTGCCCGCCACAGTTATGCACTTAGCTGTGGCGGGCACGTTCTAGCACCCGCCACAGCTTGTTTTCAAAAATAGCTGTGGCGGGTGCCCCGCCTCCCCCGCCACTCATTGGGGTTCACCTATAAGCCCTTTCCCAGTAGTGCAACCTCCTCCCTAGGGGCATGCAGGTAGTACTTTGCTTCGAGAGCTAATAGGCTTCACAATAAGTATTTGAGTTCTTTATGAGTAATGTACGTTTCTGGACTATATGCACTTCTACCTATCCATATTTTGCTAGCCTCTTCGGTACCGTGCATTGCCCATTCTCACCTCTAGACTTGGTGCAAACTTTGCCGGTGCATCCAAATCCCATGATATGACATGCTCTTATCACACATAAACCTTATTGTATCCTTCCTCAAAACAGCCACCATACCTACCTATCATGACATGTCCATAGCCATTTCTTGATATATTGCCATGCAACCTCCACCATTACTATTCACATGACTTGAGCATTCATTGTCATTTTGCTTTGAATGATCATATAGAGCTGACATGATATTTGTGGCGCAAACACTGTTCATCATCATTATTATACATGTTACGCTAGATCATTGCACATCCTGGCACACTGCCAGAGGCATTAATATGTAGTCATATCATTCAGTTTATCGAGTTGTAAGTAAATACAAGTGTGAAGATCATCATTATTAGAGCATTGTCTGAGTGAGGAAAAGAATGATGGAGACTGATGAGTCCTCGAAAATGTGGGGATGAGGTCCATGATATTGTTCTAAAAAGAGAGAGAGAGAAAAAGAGAGAGAAGGGGCAATGTTACTATCCTTTACCACACTTGTGCTTCAAAGTAGCACCATGTTCTTCATATAGAGAGTCTCCATGATTTGTCACTTTCATATACTAGTGGGAATTTTTACATTATAGAACTTGACTTGCATATTCCGATGACGGGCTTCCTCAAATGCCTGAGGTTTTCATGAGCAAGTACACTTATAGCTCTAGTGCATCTGTTGCATGGCAATACCTACTCCTCGCATTGATATCGATTGAAATGCCTCTCCATTGCCTAACGATCCGCTGAGTTGATGCTAGACTCTCTCAACTTTTTGTCTTCTCTTATAAACCCCCACCATCATTCTCTATGCCATCCGAAGTGCTAAGTCCATGGCTCACGCTCAGGTATTGGGTGGAGTTGAAAATGCTGAAGCGAGAAAAAGTATGATACAATTGCTTGGTTTGGCACCGGGGTATTCATGATTTATACAAGGAAAACCGAGTTATGCCATGCTTACATGATTAAATGAGTAGGAATAACGTTCTTTAGCAATGTTATTTTGAAAAGTAATGATTATTTTCTAGTATTCTTTTATATTATCGTTCTGATATCTATTAAGTCATCGTTTCTCAACATTCATACCCAAAAGAATTACATGATTAAGACATGTTAGGTAGCATTCAACATCAAAAATTCTGTTTTTATCATTTACCTACTCGAGGACGAGCAGGAATTAAGCTTGGGGATGCTGATACGTCTCCGACGTATCTATAATTTTTGATTGTTTCATGCTATTATACTATCAATCTTGTATGCTCTATACACCATTTTATATCATTTTTGGGAACTAACCTATTAATTCAGTGTCTAGTGCCAGTTGCTGTTTTCGGCTTGTTTTTGGTTTTACAGAAAATCCCTACCAAATGGAGTCCAAACACGATGAAAATTTTTGACGATTTTTTTTGGAATAGAAGAGACCCTAAAAGCTTCGGGGGGAGTCCAGACGCCAGACGAGGAGAGACAAGGCAGGGGGCGCGCCCTGCCCCCTTGTTGGCCCCCTGTTGCTTCGTTTACCCTAATTCCTGGCCCATAAATTCCCAAATATTCAGAAATGCCCAGGGGAGCCACCGGAACGGAGACCTTTTCTGGTACTCTGCTGGAGGGGGAATCCACCATAGAGGCTATCTTCATCAACCTTGCTTCCTCCATGATGATGTGTGAGTAGTTCCCACAGGACCTACGAGTCCATAGCAGTAGCTAGATGGCTCTCTCTCTCTCTCTCTCTCTCTCTCTCTCTCTCTCTCTCTCTCTTTTGATCTTCAATACAATGATCTCATCTGAGATCAATCCGATGTAAACTTTTGCGGTGTGTTTGTTGGGATCCGATGAATTGTGTGTTTATGATTAGATTATTCATTGAAAGTAATTGATTCTTTTCTGATATTTATTATGTGTGATTTTATAACCTTGTATTTCTCTCCAATATATCCGTCTTCTTTGGCCAATTAGATTGATTTATCTTCAGTGGGAGAGGTGCTTGGTAGTAGGTTCAATCTTGCGGTGACCTTACTGTGTGATAGGAGGAGTAGCAAGGCACGTATTGTATTATTGCAACTAGGGGTAAAACGATGGGGTTCGAACATATTATTTGGTCTTACTTTGTCTATATTATGTCATCATGCTCCAAGCATTACTCTGTTTGTTATGAACTTAATACCTTAATATGCATGCTGGATAGCGGTCGAGGGGTAGAGTAATAGTAGTAGAGGCAAATGGATGTCGAACTACTTGTCTTGGACGTAATGCCTATATATTGATCATGCCATGAATAACGTCATAACTATGCGCTTTCCTATCAATTGCCCAACAGTAATTCATTTACCCACCGTTGCTATGCTCATGAGAGAGATGCCTCTAGTGAATGCTATGGCCCCCGGGTCCATTCACTTTATATTTACTTGCTGCAATTTATTTACTTTTATTTTCTTTTGCAATTTATCTATCTATCACTACCAGAGTTAACCTTGCAATTAACGAGTACAAGGGGATTGACAACCCTCTTGCCCGCGTTGGGTGCAAGTATTTGTTGTGTGTGTGTGCAGGTACCGTTGACGTTTGTTTGCGTGAGTCTCCTACTGGTTCGATAACCTTGGTTCTTAACTGAGGGAAATACTATCTGCTACTATACTACATCACCCTTCCGGGGAAATCCAAACGCCTATCACAAGTAGCATGGGTCCCGATGCCAAGGAGAACAACTCAGTAGCTATCTCATCATTTTCTGACAATGGATGATCTCGCATGTATGTCTTGAACCAACCCGCGAATTTTCTGTTGTGCTCTTTTGTTAGTTGATGATCGGAACATTTTATCCCACATGTCCTATATTCAATTCTCAACTCTAACATGTGCTTCCTAGCATATGGGGTGACGCACTTAATCTGTTGTAACACCACAGTGTGCGCTCTTATGAAGTCAGGCTCTCGGTTGGTAATGTCAAAGCTCACATGCAAATCCTTTCTCCTTATCTTGAGACCTATGCTGCTAGCAATGTGCTTATTCTTGGGCATGCCCAAAGGTTTCTTGACTTCTAGGTAGTCTGTGCAAAATGAGATAACCTCCGCGGTTAGAAATCCCTGGACGATGCTTCCGTCTGGATGTGACATGTTATGAATGTACCATTTGAGTATACCATTTAACCTTTTGAAGGGGAACATATTGTGGATGAATATTGGGCCCAAGTCTATGATATCTCTGACAACATGGACAAGCAGATGCACCATGATGTCAAAAAATGAGGGCGGAAAGTACACCTCAAGCTCACATAGTATGACAACAATATCTTCTTGCAGTTTTTGGCAACGCTCCATGCAGATTGATTATGAGAGATGACGTCAAAAAAGGTACACAGGTCTTGGAGTGTCTTTCTGACATGCGGTTCCATTATCCCTCTAATTGCAACCGGCAGTACCTGTGTAATCATCACGTGACAGTCATGCCACTTCATCCCAGATAAAGTTTTCTTCCAACGTGACAAATATATGTGTATGTTTGACGAGTGCCCGGAACTGACTCAAACATTAGAAAGGCAGTTGAATATCTTATCAAGCTCCTCTTGAGACAGACTGTAGCAAGCGGGTTTGAATTTTGACACCGTTTTCTTAGCCTTGCCAACATCGCTTTCCTCCACGTCAGCCCACAAACCCTCCCTAATTTTCTTGAGCTCCCCGTATCTCTTGTCTTTTAAGGGATGTTCAAAATGGTAGCAACCAAACTCTCACAAACATTCTTCGCGATATGCATAACATCGATACAATGAGGCGTGGAGAGATACTTCCAATATTTCAAGTCCCAAAATGGACTCTGCGTTTTCCATACTTTTAAGAGTGGCTCCACTCTCTTCCGCTTCTTTCCAGGCTATGGACACTCTTCCTAGTTGTTCAACATTTCTAGGATTTATACTCCACTCCTCTTGCGTGGCTTCCCTCGCTTTTCTTTTGTATTATCAAACAAATCTTCTCTGTTTCTTCATTCATCATTTTTATTTAGCCATCTTCTATGCCCCATGTAAACTGTTTTATGAAAGGCCTTCAGATATAGAGAATGTGTTTCATCCATACACCGAACACATGCACAGTTCCCATGGCAAACCTGACCCGAATTATAACCGCATGCCGGATAATCTTGCACTGTCGTGAGTAGCGCAACATTCATAGGGAAATATTTACCCGTTAGCGTCATATGTCCGCACCCCTTCATCTGACCATAAAATTTCTAGCTCCTCCTTGAATAGCTGCAGATACAGGTTCAGATCACTACCCGGTAGGCTTGGCCCTTGAATTCACATGACCATGTGTAGATACTTTCGCTTCGTGCACACCCACAGGGGGAGGTTGTAGATGCATACAACCACAGGCTAGGTGTTGTGCACACTGTTTTGGTTGCTAAAGGGATTCAGACCGTCCATGCTATAGCCTAGCCTGACATTCCTATTATCTCCACTGAAATGAGGGAACTCATCATCGATTGCTTTCCACTGGCGACCATCCGCAACGTGTCTAATCACTTCGTCATCCTTGTTCTTCCTCCTAGAATGCCAAAGCATAAGCTTTACCTGCTTCTTGTTTGCATACAAACGCTTCAGGTGTGGAATGATTGGAAAGTACCATACAACCTTATAAAGAGTACCGCTAGCGGGTGCTCTATCATCATCATTGTCTTCCCGACTGTTATTTCCCCGCTTGAATCGGGGATAATTGCATGTTGGACACCTTGTTAGCTTGGAGTGCCTGTTTCGGTAAATGATGCAGTCATTTGCATGCGTGGTATTTTATCGACTCCATATCAAGAGGACACAATACCTTCCTTGCCTCATCGATACTTTTTGGCAACACGTTGCCTTCAGGAAGAACATAATGCAAATACTTCAAGTTCATACCGATGAAAGTGTTTGTGCTATTGCTTTTTGCCTTAATGTCCAAAAGATTCATCGTGACACTTAGTCGGGTGTGTTTTGGCTTGCAACCAGCGTACAATGGAGTTGTTGAGTCTTTGACGAGAGTCGCCAGTTTGGTAGCCTCTCTACGAGAAGCTATCTCGATGCTAGTCTCTTTCACGATCAACTCTTGCATGTATTCGTCGTGCACCATTCCGGCCAATTAGCCCCTGATGATTGCCTTATCCGCTTCGGCCTCCTCAGTTTCGTCGACTCTTCACCCAACTCGTCCTCTTCATCACTGTCGGACTGTTCGGCATGTCCATCCATCATCCATTCTTGCTCTTCATCATGTTCCGCTCGTTCACATGACATCCCATCCTCACCATGACTTGTCCATGTCGTATAACCGGGCATGAAACCACTAGCCAACAAGTGCTTATGCAACTCTCTTGATTCAATTGTGTACATAACATCATTCTCGCAAATAACACACGGACAACATATTTTCTTCGAACCCCTTTTTCTCACATCTTCCTCCACAAACTCTAAGAACTCCATCAAACCATTAAAAAAACCATTGGACGCCCGTGGTATGGAGTACATCCAACTACGATCCATCGTTCGACGCCAAAACCTGCAACATGAATACATAATGTAATCGATTACTATTGGATCTAAGAATATGAAAAATTAAAAAATTAGGCATGTCCTTTGCTAAAAATGGGACATGTTGAGTGACATCAACTCGACGAAACGGAATTAATAAACATTTCGACGAGATTTGGCACTCATTTGTATTCCCTGAAAAAATGCAACAAAGCATGCGATCAACCGAATTTTGCATCGCCCTACACGTCCACCGCGCCACACCAACAATCAAATACGCATGCATGCTCATACAATGATATATACTACTCAAATTAAAGCCTATACATACAATTTAGAAAAGAATTCTCACCTAAAATGTGTCTCGCTCGTCTCTCTCCGATGTCGTGTCCGATCGATCGGATGAAATCAAGAAGAGAGAGATGTGGTGGTTGGAGGTGTTTAGTTTCATGGGCCTACCTCTAGAGGGTTAGAGAGGGTGGTGAGGTCGATGAATGCTAATCTCTACTCCTAAAGCAAGAGTCTTCGGTTGTGGTGGTAGGTCATCGTAGGTCGTCGCTCGCTTCATTCGTTTCGCTTCGATCATAATTCGAGTGTCTCCCGATCAAGGAAATAATCACGTTGGAATCCCCAGTTTCCAGGTAAGGCAAGTCTCTCCTGGAAATAATCCACAATCAAATCCTAACTTTCCCGTTGAATCCCACCAACCGCTTTAGTTTTTTTAGTATACCAAAATTTTCTACCCTAACAATTCCATCGGTTCTCTCCACATCTCTCCTCACCTACCGACCTCTCTTGTGCCCCCTGGATGCCAACCCATGCTACACCTCTTCTGCGCAGCCGCCATCATCGCCACGTGCTCTGCTCCTCCACGCCTACATCCCCGATCGAGCTCTCTCATCTCGTAGAGCGTGAGCTACTCATGGAGGCTCACCGGTTCTTCCATGATGGCGACGTTGAGGGCTGGTGGAGGCCATTCATCACGGACGTGTCTCGCTTTGTGCAAGTCGAGGTGGTCGCCGACGGCGGGACTGGCATCAACGCGTCGGTTTCTGATGACCCACAAGTATAGGGGATCAATCGTAATCCTTTCGATAAGTAAGAGTGTCGAACCCAACGAGGAGCAGAAGGAAATGACAAGCGGTTTTCAGCAAGGTATTTTCTGCAAGCACAGAAATTATCGGTAATGAGTAGTTTGATAGCAAGATAATTTGTAACAAGTGACAAGTAGCAATAGTAACAAAGAGTGCAGCAAGGTGGCCCAATCCTTTTTATAGCAAAGGACAAGTCAGGACGATCTCTTATAATAAGTAAAGCGTTCTCGAGGACACATGGGAATTTCATCTAGTCACTTTCATCATGTTGGTTTGATTCGCGTTCGCGGCTTTGATAATTTGATATGTGGGTGGACCGGTGCTTGGGTGCTGTTCTTACTTGAACAAACCTCCCACTTATGATTACCCTCCCTCGCAAGCATCCGCAACTACGAAAGAAGAATTAAGATTTCTCTAACCATAGCATTAAACATATGGATCCAAATCAGCCCCTTACGGAATAGCGCATAAACTAGTGTTTAAGCTTCTGTCACTCTAGCAACCCATCATCTAATTACTACTCCACAATGCATTCCCTTAGGCCCAAAGATGGTGAAGTGTCATGTAGTCGACGTTCACACGACACCACTAAGGGAATCAACAACATACATATCATCAAAATATCGAACGAATACCAAATTCACATGATTACTTATGACAAGACTTCTCCCATGTCCTCAAGAACAAAAGTAACTACTCACAAATCATATTCATGTCCAAGATCAGAGAGGTGTTGAATAGCATAATAGATCTGAACATATAATCTTCCACCAAAGAAACCAACTAGCATCAACTACAAGGTGTAATCAACACTACTAGCAACCCACAGGTACCAATCTGAGGTAGGGTTTGAGATGAGATGGTGTTGGTGAAGATGTTGATGAAGATTAGTCCTCCCACGATGAGAGGATCGCAGGTGATGTCGATGGCGATGATTTCCCCCTCCCGGAGGGAAGTATCCCCGGCAGAATCTCTCCGTCGGAGAGCAAAAGTGCTCCTGCCCAAGTTCCGCCTCGAGACGGAGGTACACCATCCCGAAAGTCTTCTCTATATTTTTTCTAGGGAAAATGGACTTATATACCAGAAAATGGGGGCCAGAGGCTGGCCAGGGCCCCACGAGGTTCCAGGGCACGCCCTGGTACCTCGTTGGCACCTGGGTGGCCCCCTCTGGTACTTCTTGCTTCCAGTATTTTTTATTTATTCCAAAATAAATCTCTGTAAAATTTAAGCTCATTTGGAGATGTGCAGAATAGGTATCTCTGACATAGCTTTTTCAGGTCCAGAATTCCAGCTGCTGGCAATCTCCCTCCTTGTGTAAATCTTGCATATTAAGAGAGAAAAGGCATTAGAATTGCTCCGCAAAGTGTTATACTGATTAAAAACACTATAAATAACAGTAGCAAAACATGATGCAAAATGGACATATCAACTCCCCCAAGCTTAGACCTCGCTTGTCCTCAAGCGAAAGCCGATATCGATAATCATGTCCACATGTTTAGAGAGAGAGGTGTCGATAAAAACAAAATACAGACATAGTAGCATCATGATCATTATTACAATAGTGATATTTATTATCATAAAACTTCTCATGAGCAAGTAACAATTCATCACAACAATGGAGTATACGCATAAACTTTCTTGAAAACTAACAAACTATGTTCTCAGTCAACAATGCAATTGCAATTCATCAAATTTTCAGGAAGGGTCTCTTGTAAGAGCTATTTAGCAAGTCCACATACTCAACCTTCATTTAGTCTTCTATGATTGCTAACACTCACGACATATATATGGAGCAAAAAGTTTCAGCCAGACACAGAGAAAGATAGGGGCTTGTGTGTTCGCCTCCCAACTTTTTCACCTCAAGGGTGATGTCAACAATAATAACTCATGATCACTCATATCCAACTGGATATATATGCCTAGATCTTTCCCCACCACATGATGCTTACAAAAGAGAAAAATAAAAAGGAAGTAGAGGAGAACACTATTGACTCTTGCATAAAAAGTAAATACATAAAAGTAAAGGATAGGCCCTTCGCAGAGGGAAGCAGAGGTTGTCATGCGCTTTTTATTGTTGGATGCAAGAGCTCTTAATGCAAAGGAACGTCACTTTATATTGCCCCTTGTGATAGCAACCTTTATTATGCAGTCTGTCGCTTTTATTTCTTTACCATCACAAGTTCGTACAAAGCTTATTTCCCTTACAATAAAAGTTCAGACATATTTAGAGGAAATTTTTATTGCTTTTTGCATCGATGAAAACTTACTTGAAGGATCTTATTCAATCCATAGGTAGATATAGTGGACTCTCATGACATGAAACTGGGTTTAAGGGTTTTGGATGCACAAGTAGTATCTCTACTTGGTGCGGATTTTTGGTTAGCAAAGATATTGGGCAAGCAACACATGTTGGAGGATCAATAACAATATAACTTCTATGTGAATATGAACAAACATAATTCATTACATTGTCTTCCTTGTCCAACGTCAACAATTTGGCATAAAATACTTAATGGGGGATCACAATCATAAAAGATGTCCAAGATAGTATATTTGCATGTGAATCTTCTCTTCCCTTATTAACTTTTTCATGAATTGCATCATTGACTAATACTATTCTTGTTAACTTCCAATAAATTTTACCACTTATACTTTTCTTTATGTAATTTCATTTCTTGCCATAAGATTAGCATATGATCTTTTTCATTATTTTCATTGCTAGAATTGGAACATGAAAGTAAAGAGGCAAAAACTCAAACTACTCTTTATTATATAACTCTCAACTCGATTACATAGATAGATAGATCACGAAGCTAACACTCAAAAATAGATCATACTAAACTTTTATTCAACTAGATCATGAAAGAACTAAGGATCGAACTGAAAATCGGTAAAGATAATAAAAGTGATGGTGATATGATACCGGGGCACCTCCCCCAAGCTTGGCACAAGCCAAGGGGAGTGCCCATACCCATGTGCTCAAGTCTCCTTCTTCGGTGATGGTGGTAGTGGTGAAGTGATGGGCTTGTCCTCCGGCTTCCATGGCATAGGTTCCCCATCATAAAAAGATGAACGAGTCTCCGGAGTCCTGAAACTTGCAGCTAAACTCATACCTTTGTATCTTGCCTCATACTGAAAATTTTGGTTTTGAAGATCATAGATTTGGCCTTGGAGATAGTCGATTCGTTCATTAAGCTTGAAGATGATGTCCCCCATCGATTGGCCCTCCACCTTGTGATTACGGATGAATTCCGTGATCATGGAGTGGTTGGCGCTGAGTCCACGTTCCACCATCCCTTGGCACTTGAAGATCTCCTTATCCACTGCTTCGAGCCTGGACTCCACGCTCCCGGTCTTCTTGGGTCCTTGAACATCCCGGATGTGAAGCACCCCCTGACGCATCTTGATGGCTTAAGGGTGTTTCATCACCTCCGGTAGGTAGGGGTTGATGACCTTCTCATAGAACTTGTCCTTGCAGAGCTTGATGGAGCCATAGCGATCTAGATCTGCCAAAAAAATAGCACGAAACAAGAACAGAGGAGATTTTTGCGATACGGTGGTCAAAACGTTCGGGAGTATATATAAAGAATTTTTATCTTGCAAAACAAGTAATCCAGAAGAAAATGGAGTTGGGAAGGCTCACGTGGGGCCCACGAGCAACCAGGGCGCGCCAGGGGGGGTGGCGCGCCCTGGTGCCTCGTGGGCACCAGGTGGGTCCCCTCGGTTGTTTCTTATTTTTGTAATTTTTCTAATATTCCAAAACTGATCGAAAATATTTTTATGGAATGTTGGAGTCGGTTTACTTACCGTATCACATACCTCTTCCTTTTCAGGGTTCTGGAGTGTTCCGGAAGGTCTCTCTTATGTATTCCTCCGGTGTAATTGTTTCAATAATATTAGTTTCAACATTAATGGGAGTACCTGAAATATAGTGCTTGATTCTTTGCCCATTCACCACTCTCGGATTAGTGCCTTCGGAGTTGTTTATTTTGATGGCTCCGGAGTGATAAACTTCTTCGATGATATACGGTCCTTCCCATTTAGAGAGAAGTTTTCCTGCAAAGAATCTCAAACGAGAATTGTACAATAGAACTTGCTCACCTACTTTAAATTCCCGTTTTTCAATTCTTCTATCATGCCATCTTTTAACTTTCTCTTTAAACAATTTGGCATTTTCATAAGCTTGGGTTCTCCATTCATCTAATGAGCTAATATCAAATAACCTCTTTTCACCGGCAAGTTTTAGATCATAATTTAGTTCTTTAATTGCCCAATATGCTTTATGTTCTAACTCAAGAGGTAAATGACATGCTTTTCCATAAACCATTTTATAAGGAGACATACCCATAGGATTTTTATAAGCAGTTCTATAAGCCCATAATGCGGCGTCAAGTTTCTTAGACCAATTCTTTCCAGATCTATTGATGGTTTTTTGCAAAATTAATTTTATTTCTCTATTACTCAATTCTACTTGACCACTAGTTTGAGGGTGATAGGGAGATGCAATTCTATGGTTGACATCATATTTAGCAAGCAATTTACGGAATGCACCATGAATAAAATGTGAACCACCATCAGTCATTAAATATCTAGGGAGTCTGAACCTTGGGAAAATAACTTCTTTAAGCATTTTAATAGAAGTGTTATGATCAGCACTACTAGTTGGAATAGCTTCTACTCACTTAGTAACGTAATCAACAGCAACCAAAATATGTGTATACCCATTGGATTTAGGAAAAGGTCCCATATAGTGAAATCCCCAAACATCAAATGGTTCAACAGCAAGTGAATAATTCATAGGCATTTCTTGACGTCTACCAACATTACCAATTCTTTGACATTCATCACAAGATAAGATAAGCTTACGAGTATCCTTGAAAAGAGTAGGCCAATAGAAACCAGATTGTAATACCTTATGTGCAGTTCTGTCTCCTGCATGGTGTCCTCCGTAAGCCTCGGAATGACACTTTCGTAGGATTTGTTCCTGTTCATGCCCAGGTATACAACGTCTAATAATACCATCTACTCCTTCCTTATAAAGATGTGGGTCATCCCAAAAGTACTGTCTTAAATCATAGAAGAACTTTTTCTTTTGTTGGTATGTGAAACTAGGTGGTATAAATTTAGCAACAATATAATTAGCATAGTCTGCATACCATGGAGTATTATGGGAAGCATTTATGACAGCTAATTGTTCATCAAGAAAATCATCATTAATAGGTAGTGGGTCATCAAGAACATTTTCCATTCTAGACAAATTATCAGCTACGGGATTCTCAGCTCCCTTCCTATCAGTAATATGCATGTCAAATTCTTGTAGCAATAAAACCCACCTAATGAGTCTAGGTTTAGCATCTTTCTTTTCCATAAGATATTTAATAGCAGCATGATCGGTGTGAACAGTTACTTTAGAATCAACTATGTAAGATCTGAATTTATCACATGCAAACACAACTGCTAGAAATTATTTTCCAGTAGTAGCATAATTTCTTTGGGCACTGTCTAGAGTCTTACTAGCATAATGGATAACATTTAATTTCATATCAACTCTCTGTCCTAGAACAACACCAACAGCATAGTCACTAGCATCACACATAATTTCAAAAGGCAAGTTCCAATCAGGTGGTTGGAAAATAGGTGCAGTGGTTAAGGCTTTCTTAAGTGTTTCAAAGGCTTCTAGACAATCATCATCAAAAACAAATGGAACATCTTTTTGCAAAAGATTGATAAGAGGCCTAGAAATTTTAGAGTAGTCTTTAATAAATCTCCTATAGAAACCAGCATGACCAAGGAAATTTCTTATACCTTTAATATCTTTAGGACATGGCATTTTCTCAATAGCATCAACCTTAGCTTTATCAACTTCAATACCTCTTTCAGAAATTTTATGCCCCAAGACAATGCCTTCATTCACCATAAAGTGGCACTTCTCCCAATTCAAGACAAGATTAGTTTCTTCACATCTCTGCAAAACTCGATCAAGGTTGCTCAAGCAATCATCAAAAGAAGTTCTGTAAACGGAAAAATCATCCATGAAAACCTCAACAATCTTTTCACAAAAGTCAGAGAATATAGCAGTCATACATCTTTGAAAGGTAGCAGGTGCATTACATAAACCAAAAGGCATACGTCTATAAGCATAAGTTCCAAAAGGACAAGTGAAGGTGGTTTTCTCTTGATCGGGTTGTGATACGGGTATTTGAGAAAAACCAAAATAACCATCTAGAAAACAAAAGTGTGTATGCTTAGATAATCTTTCTAACATTTGATCAATAAAAGGTAAGGGATAATGATCTTTTCTAGTAGTTTTGTTTAATTTTCTAAAATCAATTACCATCCTATAACCAGTTACAATTCTTTGTGGAATGAGTTCATTTTTATCATTAGGAACAACGGTAATACCTCCTTTCTTAGGGACACAATGAACGGGACTTACCCATCTACTATCAGCTATGGGATAGATTATACCTGCTTCCAGAAGCTTTAATATTTCAGTTCTTACCACCTATTTCATCTTGGGGTTTAATCGTCATTGGTGGTCGACAACTGGTTTAGCATCAGGTTCCATATTAATTTTGTGCTGACATAGAGTGGGACTAATGCCCTTAAGATCACCAAGAGTATATCCAATAGCAGCACGGTGCTTCCTCAGAGTTTTTAGTAATCTCTTTTCTTCATGCGCTGAAAGGTTAGCACTAATAATAACATGATATATCTTCTTCTCATCAAGATAAGCATATTTCAACGTATCAGGCAATTGCTTCAATTCAAATACAGGATCACCTTTAGGTGGAGGAGGGCCTCCAAGAGTTTCGATAGGCAAATTGTGTTTAAGGATAGGTGGCTGATCAAAGAACATCTTATCTATTTCATTTCTTTCATTCATATGCATATCGTTTTCGTGGTCTAGCAAATATTGTTCTAACGGATCAGTAGGAGGTATGGCAATAGAAGCAAGACCAATAATTTCATATTTACTAGGCAATTCTTTATTTTGAGGTTGTCTACGAAACTTGGAGAAATTAAATTCATGAGATATATCACCAAACTTGACTCGAACCTTTTCTTTAACGCAATCAATTTCAGCATTAAAGGTATTCAAGAAAGGTCTACCAAATATAATGGGACAAAAATTATCTTGTTGTGAACCAAGTACTAAGAAATCAGTAGGGTATTTGATTTAACCACACAAGACTTCAACATCTCTAACAATCCCAAGTGGTGTAATAGTATCTCTGTTCGCTAGCTTAATAGTAACATCAATATCTTCAATTTCAACAGGTGTAATATCATGCATTACTTCTTGATATAAAGAAAATGGAATAACACTCACACTAGCACCCATATCACACAAACCATGATAGCAATGATCTCCAATCTTAATAGAAATAACATGCATGCCAACTACGGGCTTGTTCTTGTCTAACATATCTCGTTCATTTCTTACAGGTTTAGCAATTCTAGCAGCCTCCTCACAAAAGTAAATAACATGCCCATCTATATTATCGACTAAGAGATCTTTAACCATAGCAATATCAGGTTCAACTTTAATTTGTTCAGAGGGTCTAGGTGCTCTAATATTACTTTTGTTAACCACAGTTGAAGCTTTAGCATGTTCCTTAATCCTAACAGGAAAAGGTGGTTTCTCAATATAAGCAGTAGGCACAACTGGATCAACATGGTAAACAATTGTTTCTTCTTTAACACTAACAGGTTCCTCAATCTTTTCTTTAACAGGGGGATGATATTTAAACCACTTCTCCTTAGGGAGATCAACATGAGTAGCAAATGATTCACAAAAGGAAGCTACTATCTCAGAGTCAAGTCCATATTTAGTGCTAAACTTATGAAAAGCATAGGTGGCCATAAAAGATTTAACACAATCGAACTCAAGTATTATACCTGACTCATTACCTTTGTCGAGTTCCCAATCTTCAGAGTTGCGTTTAATTCTTTCCAGAAGATCCCATCTAATATCAATAGTTTTCTTCATAAAGGAGCCAGTCGAAGAAGAATCGAGCGTAGTTTTATTATCATGAGAAAGCCGAGCAAAACAATTATGTAAGATAATTTCTTTTGAGAGCTCATGATTGGGGCATGTGTACATCATGTACTTAAGCCTCCCCCAAGCTTGAGCGATGCTTTCTCCTTCACGAGGCCAAAAGTTATATATATAATTCTGATCACGATGAACCAAATGCATAGGATAAAATTTCTGATGGAATTCTAGTTTCAATCGGTTCCAGTCCCATGTATCAGTATCATCACATAGCCTATACCACATTAATGCCTTTCCCTCGAAAGATAAAGGGAATACTTTCTTCTTAACTCCATCTCCGGATACACCTGCAAGCTTAAACAATCCACAAATTTCATCCACATAGATCAAGTGCATATTAGGTTGTACCGTTCCATCTCCTGCATAAGGATTAGCTAGTAGTTTCTCTATAATACCCGGAGGAATCTCATAATAAATATTTTCAGTAGGTGCAGTAGGTTGAGGAGCAACTATTTATGTTTCCGGTCGAGGTGAAGATACCCCGAACAAACCCCTCAAAGGATTACTTTCCATAGTGACAAGTGACAGTAAATTTCAGCACGTAATATAAATGTTTCCATACCAAATTCCACTCACCAAAGGCGCTTCACTCCCTGGCAACGGCGCCAGAAAAGAGTCTTGATGACCCACAAGTATAGGGGATCAATCATAGTTCTTTAGATAAGTAAGAGTGTCGAACCCAACGAGGAGCAGAAGGAAATGACAAGCGGTTTTCAGCAAGGTATTTTCTGCAAGCACTGAAATTATCGGTAACGAGTAGTTGATAGCAAGATAATTTGTAACAAGTGACAAGTAGCAATAGTAACAAAGAGTGCTGCAAGGTGGCCCAATCCTTTTTATAGCAAAGGACAAGCCGGAACGATCTCTTATAATATGTAAACGTTCTCGAGGACACATGGGAATTTCAGCTAGTCACTTTCATCATGTTGGTTTGATTCGCGTTTGCTACTTTGATAATTTGATATGTGGGTGGACCGGTGCTTGGGTGCTGTTCTTACTTGAACAAACCTCCCACTTACGATTACCCCCTCTCGCAAGCATCCGCAACTACGAAAGAAGAATTAAGATTTCTCTAACCATAGCATTAAACATATGGATCCAAATAAGCCCCTTACGGAATAGCGCATAAACTAGGGTTTAAGCTTCTGTCACTCTAGCAACCCATCATCTAATTACTACTCCACAATGCATTCCCTTAGGCCCAAAGATGGTGAAGTTTCATGTAGTCGATGTTCACACGACACCACTAAGGGAATCAACAACATACATATCATCAAAATATCGAACGAATACCAAATTCACATGATTACTTATGACAAGACTTCTCCCATGTCCTCAAGAACAAAAGTAACTACTCACAAATCATATTCATGTCCAAGATCGGAGAGGTGTTGAATAGCATAATAGATCTTAACATATAATCTTCCACCAAAGAAACCAACTAGCATCAACTACAAGGTGTAATCAACACTACTAGCAACCCACAGGTACCAATCTGAGGTTTTGAGACAAAGATTGAATACAAGAGTTGAACTAGGGTTTGAGATGAGATGGTGCTGGTGAAGATGTTGATGAAGAATAGTCCTCCCACAATGAGAGGATCACTGGTGATGTCGATGGCGATGATTTCCCCCTCCCGGAGGGAAGTATCCCCGGCAGAATCTCTCCGCTGGAGAGCAAAAGTGTTCCTGCCCTAGTTCCGCCTCGAGACGGCGGGGCACCATCCTGAAAGTCTTCTCTATATTTTTTCTAGGGCAAATGGACTTATATACTAGAAAATGGGGGCCAGAGGCTGGCCATGGGCCCCACGAGGTACCAGGGCGCGCCTGGGGTGGTGGTGGCGCGCCCTGGTGCCTCGTGGGCACCTGGCTGGCCCCCTCTGGTACTTCTTGCTTCCAGTATTTTTAATTTATTCCAAAATAAATCTCCGTAAATTTTTAGCTCATTTGGAGATGTGCAGAATAGGTATCTCTGACATAGATTTTTCAAGTCCAGAATTCCAGCTGCCGGCAATCTCCCTCCTTGTGTAAATCTTGCATATTAAGAGAGAAAAGGCATTAGAATTGCTCCACAAAGTGTTATATTGATTAAAAACACTATACATAACAGTAGTAAAACATGATGCTAAATGGACGTATCAGTTTCCAACGGCATCAGCCCAACTAATTATGCTGGAGCCGCGACACTTCCAGGGTCGTGATCTACCACTACGACGAGGCCATGAAGCTTCACCTCCGAGCAAAGGCCAGATGTAATAGTTGCCTGTTCCCACGCACTGCTTGTTCCACAGAGTTTTTTGGCTACCTTTTGGTATGACGTAAGCATATGAGTTATGTCAAATTTAGCGGCGATCGGCAATATAAGTGGACGATATGATGAAGGTTGTTGCATGCAGGTAACTGTGACCTAGCAGGACGTACGCATTAGTAATTTAGTATGCAGATGTTGTCTTCCTAATGTACAAGCTGACAAGTTGTTGAATGCCATGACATGATGTTTCTTTCGCAGTCATGCAGATTTTGTAGCTTGCAGGATTACTAGAAGTTGCAACAAATTGACCTTATCTAATGGATTAATGTTCAAGTGCATGGATGAGAGATCAGTTTCCTACTCCATCGGTGTTCTCTCGAGAATTCTCAACTAATTTGGTGACTGCTTCATTTCCTTCTAGGCGAAATCACCTGGTTGAACTTGTGATCTTATAGAGCCAATATATCTGGAGCCCACAGGTTTTGTTCCTTTTTTTCGAATGCAAAGTAAAAAAAAATCATTGTGTGAGAGTGAAGCTATTTGTTAGAAAAAACTAAATCTTATGAACTTTGGAAGCTAGAGCTTTATGATTTACCAAGTATAGTTATACATAGTTCTGGAGTTGCAACAACATCCCAACTTTAACAGTACATCTAACACTATAAGTATAAGCGCTCTTATGCATGATATATTGTAATACTGATAACAATACTGTTAGAGACAAATTTCAGCTCCCATAGGGTGCTGATATATTGTAACCTTTATGGATATTTTCTAGCAACATTAATGGATATTTTTATATTTTGTTTGATGATAAAAATGGATCGTCATCATCTTTCAGATGAATATTTTGAAGCTGGCTAAACTGGTTTTGTAGCATGCCTCTAACTACCTCTGCACATGTACATTCAATTATATATCAATTTGTTGGAAGTCACAAATAGAATATGAAGAAAAGCATGTAAAAAAGCTGTATGTTTTTAACAGGTTCTCTTCTACGTCATAATTGCTTTGGAATGTTCAAGATGAGCTTCTTTCGAAACTTTGTGGATGATGAAGCAGCAATCAAGGCTCTTCAGTTTTGTCGTTGTTTGATTCGGCCTGCAGTTTCTACAAATGATGTGCCACTTAGGCTTTGTATTGCGCATTCTTATATGTTCACCATCTCATCCTTGTGGCAAGTAAACAGATATACTCCTTGCTTTGATACACGTATTTTGCAATGAACATTCTCATCTGTGCATGTTTACGTATATTTTGTCAAACGGATTCTTTTTGTATGTCCTTGTGTCGGGCCAGTGGGAACCAGGGTACCACGGCGCGTCTGCCTGTGGCCCAGGAAGCAACACCTTGCAAAGGCCCAAGAGGCGGCCCAGTCACGGGCGCCGCAAAGCAAGACACCTCGCGAGGCACCAGCCTCACGAGGACCCCTCCACACGGAGCAGACCACCAAGACTTTGCAGCAGCAGCAGGTAGCCTCGCGAGGCGGCCTCCCGAGGCCACCCGAGGTGGGCGCCGCCTGGCGCTGGCCACGTGGTCCAGTGCCCACCACGTGGGTGATGCGCTTGGCGATGAACAGTGGCAGGAGCCGTACCAGCAGGCGCGGACAAGGAGGGTTTCCTCTTTGGTGCTAAAGGAGCAGTACCAGCCCCCCTCCTGCAAAGCAAGTCCCAAAGCTTCATTTGGTGAAAGAAGACCAAGACGATAAGGCGCGCAGGGTGGAGGTCATCACCGAGCCCACCGGCGCGTCATGGATAACACCTTTGCAGGCGAAGACCGTCTTTTGTCAGGATAAGCCTGGGCGCCTATCCCCCTTCAATTGCCGTTGTGTGTGGCTACCCTTCCCGCCAACATATTCGGGGGAAGAGGACCAAGGCGGCTATAAAAGGGGCAGGGCTGCCATCGTAGAGAGATATCGATTCCTTTGTCTTCAACCTTGTACGCGAGAAACTTCTTGCTCACCATAATCCCAAACACAAAGCAGGAGTAGGGTTTTACACCGTGAGGTGGCCCGAACCAGGGTAGCTGCTGTGTCCCCTGTCGTGCCCTGTGCTCAGCGTGCTCTTGTCGTAGTCTCGCCGTGGTCACCATTGGGCCGGTATGAACGAGCTCGCCCAGTGTTCGAATCAGGGTCCCCGGAGCCCCGATTCCGACATTTGGCGCGCCAGGTAGGGGGCGCTGCTTCCGTTTCCATCTGCCTCAACATCGCCATGGCCGACGCTCAATGCGAGCGCGCGGAGCGCAGGGCAGTCAGGGTGGCCCAGATGGAGCAGGTCGCCCGTGACAACCGTAGCCGTCGCGCCGGTGCCGCCACCGACCCTGCTGCTAGGGAGCAGCAGGCCTCTTCCCTCCACCTGTCCGTGCAGCTAGTCGGCCACACCACCACCGCATCCTCGCTCGCCCGCCGCGGGCCGCCATGCCCGCAGGCCGCACTGCTCATGGCGCGCGAGCTGCTGTGCTACCGCCCCACCGAGGCCGGCTACAATGCCTGGCTGGGCTGCATCACCGAGCTCGTCAACGTCATCGGAGACGCCACCGTGGCCTCTCACTCGCTCCGCCCTCCATCGCCTCGCGCCGGGGAGGTGGTGCATGGCGTGCCTCCACCGCCTCCTCCATCAAACGGGGACGCCGGGCGCCCCCCGTGGCGCGCGGGCGTGATAACCCACAAGTATAGGGGATCAGTTGTAGCCTTTCTCGATGAATAAGAGTGTCGAACCCAACAAGGAGCTAAAGGTAGAATCAATATTCCCTTCAAGTTCTATCGACCACCAATACAACTCTACGCACACTTAACGTTTGCTTTACCTAGAGCAAGTATGAAACTAGAAGTACTTTGTAGGTGTAATGCTAGAACTACTTTGCAAGAATAAAACTAGGAGTACTTTACAAGAATAAAACTATGAGTAATTTGCAAGATAATAAAAGTTAGTTATTTAGCAGAAAGCTTTTGTAACACAAGAGAAGGATTTGTCCCTAGGCAATCGATAACTAGACCGGTAATCATTATTGCAAATTATATGAGGGAGAGGCATGAGCTAACATACTTTCCGTACTTGGATCATATGCACTTATGATTGGAACTCTAGCAAGCATCCGCAACTACCAAAGATCATTAAGGTAAAACCCAACCATAGCATTAAGTAACAAGTCCTCTTTACTCCCATACGCAACAACCCCCTTACTTGGGTGTAAGCTTCTGTCACTCTAGCCGCCCATTACAAGAGAATTATGAACGTATTGCAAACCCTACAGTGGGAATCCCTCACGCTTGCGCGACACGGAGGGCACCATAGGACAGCACCAAAATAAAACATACAACTCAAACCAATCATGATCATCAATCAACCCATAGGACAAAAAGAATCTACTCAAACATCATAGAATTGCCACATATCATTGGATAATAATATATAGTGTTAAGCACCATGTTTAAGTAGAGATTACGGCAGGGAGAAAAGGTGTTACACCGCTGCATAGAGGGGGAGAGAGTTGGTGTTGACGGCGGCGAAGTTGTTGGTGTAGATCGCCATCACGATGATTGCCCCGGCTGTCGGAAGTAGGGCTCCGGGGACCCAAAGGTTCGAACACTGGGGTGAGCTCGTTCTACTACTTCTTCCCCTACCACGGCAGTGCTACGGCGAGACTACGGCGAGAGCGCGCTAGCGTAGGACGGGCAAAGGCACAGTGGTTTACCCAGGTTCGGGCCACCTTGCGGTGTAAGACCCTACTCCTGCTTTGTGGTTGAGATTATCGTGGATGAGCGAGTTCTTGCGTACAAGGTTGAAGATGATGGATCCCCCCTTCCTCTCTCTCCCCTCTCCCCGGTGCTACGGTGGCTGCACTGCCCCTTTTATGCCGCCTTGGTCCTCTTCCCCCTCGAAACTTAGGCGGGAAGGGTTGCCACACTTGGCGGTTTTTAAAGGGCACAGGCGCTCAGGCTATCCTGACTAAAGGTGGTCTTCGCCTGCCAAAGCATGATCCATGACGCGCCGGTGGGCTCGGTGATGACCTCCGCCCTGCGCGCCCGCCATCTTGGTCTTTCTTCGCCGATCGGGCAAGCTTTGGGGTTGCTTTGGGGAGTAGATAGCTGGCCCTGCTTCCTTAGCACAAAAGAGGAAACCATCTGCATCCGCGCCTGCTGGCGCGGCCTCTGCTGCTGCTCGTCGCCGCGCGCGTCACCCACATGATGGGCTCCAGTCCACGCGACACGCCGAACGGTCTTCTCCTCGAGCGCCTGCGGGAGGGGGCCTCGGAAGGCCACCTTGGGAAGCCGCGTCGTGAGGCCACTCGGGAAGCCGCCTCGTGAGGGGACTTGGGAAGCCGCCTCGTGAGGGGACCTCGCGAGGCCGTTTGTGGTGGTGCTGAGCGTTGCCTGCTACTCCCTGAAGAGGGGGCCTCAGGAGGCTAGGGCCCCATGAGGGGGCATGGCGAGACACTTGGTGGCGACGGCCCGCCGGGCACACTCCAGGCGTCGCGCCCTGGGCCAAAGGCAGACGGGCCTGGATACCCCGGGTTCCATGGGCCCGATAGTAGCCCCCGGGCCCGCGGCGCGTACGTTTGCGCCTACAGAGGGGCGAAACAGCGCGGGCCCTAACCGCCTGCGGCCAGGCGCGACGCGTGGCGCACGATGTGATGGGCGACGCCCCCACTTCCCCACGACGCCTTGGGAACTGCCGCGCTGACATAAATCTTGGCGCCGGAGAAGGCGGAGCGACGAGGGGAGTCCCGCGCCGAGATAAAAAGGGGGGAAGCGAGAGCCAGAGCCCCCACTCATATTCTCCTTCCTCTAGCTTCCTCGTCTCCTTGCTAGAACTGCCGAAGAGATGGCGAGAGGACGAGGGCGCGGCCGTGACTCCGCCGCCGCATCGCAGGTCCCGCCCCGAGGGCGTGGTCGATCCTCGACGGCCGCCGGCGCCGGGCCCAATAGTCGCGGAAGGGGTGCTGCCCGCGGGCGCGCAAGGCCGAGGCGGCCACGTCGGAGCGGCTGCGCTTCCGCCCCAGGCGGGGATCCACTCGGCGGAGGCGGCACGCGAGTTCATCGTGAACATGCACCACAGCCCCTGCACCTGGCTCCGACTCCCGGACTCCTTCGCGGCGGCGATGGCGGACCGCGCGCCCTTGGGCCTGTGGGTGCAGGCCAACGGTTGCTGCAACGGCCCCTCCTGGGTGGCGACAGAGCTTACCGCCTCGGGCTTCATGTTCCTGAGGCAGGGGTGGAAGTCGTTCGCCCTCGCCCGCGGCCTGAAGCGGGGGCACGTCCTCCTGTTCAAGTACGACGGGGCCGCCACGCTCTTCGTGAAGAACTTCGGGCTCTCCGGTAGCCGCCTGGCGTGCTGCACGGAGAGTGAGGATAGCTACAACACCTTCTCCAGCGAGGACGACTCCTCCGACGGTGTCGCCCCCTCCGGCGGGGGCGGAGGCGACGGCGGCTCCCCCCACGTCAAGGGCGAGGACGAGGACTCCGACTAGGCACGCGTGATGACGACTCTGGAGCCGGGACACCGTGTGCACGGTGACGGGGCCGCACTCGCCTAGGCCTTTCTTTCTTTTTGTTCTCCTGCATTGAACCGATGTAAACCCCACGGGGGCGTGAAACAGTATCTTCTTGTGTTGAACTTAATACTTTTGTGACGTGGGGTTGCATGCATTCTCTCCCGAAGTCCTCCCGTGAGGTTGGTTTTTTTTATTCTTTGCTCGACTCAGCGCTCTACGCCGTCAGGACCCAGCCCCCGAGCGGGCCTCAGCCGTCGCTGGTATGTCCGGTCGCGATGCCGGGACAAGGCCAGGAGGTGAGGGGCACCGTGAGCTAGTGAAGGCTCCTGAGGCGCGATGCTCAGGGAGCCCCCCTTTGGCGAGCAAGCGGCTTACGCAGAAAAAAAACGCCGGCACCCACAGAATCGGGAGGGAGAGAGCTTGAGTGATGGTAAGGGCGCCTCATGAGGCAGTCACACTTAGCTTTTGGCGGATAGCGGTGTTGGGTGAGCCACGACTCATGAGGGGCTCACGCAGCTCGCGAGGCCCGGTGTTCGAAGCATCTTCGCCTCGCGAGGCCGGCTCACCTTCGCGCAGCTCGACTCCTGAAGGGCTGTATGTCGAAAAATCTCACGATTAGGGGAGCGGCACGCGCTTGCTAACTCACCCGTGGCCGTTGCGTGAGGAGATAAGGCACCAAGGACCTTGGTGAGGTGACGTGCGCGGGAGCAGGCCCGCGAGCCAGAGCTCAGTCGCATGGATTTGGCAGCGCTGCAGGGACGGACCCGAGCACAGGCACCGTGCCTAGCCCCCGCTCACGGAATTGGTCAGGGGAGGGGTCGCGAGCGTGAGGCGCTCTCGGGCGGCGCCGAATTTATCATAGAAATTAGCAGGCAATTGAGTAGGTAATATAATTCATCAAAGTAAAAGTCAGTAAAATCCATTACACGACCAAAAGGATAAGGTTCCGGGAGCGAAGCTCGAGAGGCGCGGCGGGAAGGAGTGCGGGTCGCGCGGGGCGACGCGCCGGGCGCGCCCGGCAGGACCGCACTGTAGTGACGTCAGACCACTCGGCGCGGCGCGCCAAGGGAGTCTGCTCCTTCGGAGCCAGGGGGCTCGCGAGGAGCGGGAGGCTCACGAGGCCCTGGTGCGAAGGGCGCCAGCCTCTGGAAAGAGGCGCCGGCTTTCCTCAGCCCGAAGGGCATGCACGTGCCGCCAATGGTGGGACCAACGCCCTAACCGCCTCGCAGCAGCTGGAAGGTGTCACGAGGGCAGGACTTGTTGAGGTTGGTGAAGTCGACGCACACGCGCTCCTTGCCGCCTTTCTTGGGGACGACGACTGGAATGGCGAGCCATTCAGGATGGCGCACCTCACGAACAACTCCGGCTTCTTGGAGTTTCTGAACTTCACTGACGATGAACTCTTGCTTCTCTGGCGCCTGGCGCCGCGCTTTCTGCTTGACCGGGCGTGCATTGGGGCACACCGCTAAGTGGTGCTCGATCACCTCCCTCGGCACACCGGACAAGTCGGATGCTTTCCAGGCGAAAACATCCGAGTTTGCCCGAAGGAAGGTGATGAGCGCACTTTCCTATGCAGGAGGGAGGCCTGTGCCGATGGTGAAGGCGGGGCCGGAGCCGCTGCCGTCCACCGACACCTTCTTCGTCTCGGCGCGGTCCTGAGAAAACAGCTGCTTCTTCTTCGCCGGCGCGGCCTCGGAAGGCTCGGCCGCGTCCTCATCGGCTGGGTGCGCGACAGCGGCAACCTTGTAGGCGCGCTCGAGGGTGTTGGCCGCGTCCTTTTCGTCGCAGGCGACGGTGATGATGCCGCTGCAGCCGGGCATCTTGAGGACGTTGTAGGCGTGATGAGTGGCCGCCATGAACTTGGTGAGAGCTGGGTAGCCCAAGATGGCATTGTAGGGCAGGCCGATGTGCGCCACGTCGAAGTCGATGAGCTCGGTGTGGTAGTTCTTGCGGGTGCCGAAGGTGACGGGGAGGCACACCTGCCCCAGCGGAGTGGTGGAGCCATCGGTCACTCCGGAGAAAGGCCTGGTCGGCATCAGCTGGTCGTAGGGCACCTGGAGCGTCTCGAAGGTTTCGATGGAGAGCACGTTGAGGCCGGCACCCCCGTCGATGAGGGTCTTGGTGACCGCGACGTTGCTGATGGTGGGAGTGCACAGCATGGGGAGCGCGCCTGTGGAGGCCGTGGACTTGGGGTGGTCCTTGGAGTCGAAGGTGATGGCGTACTGCGACCACTTGAGGGGCCGCGTGACCTCAGGCCTCGGGAGGGCGACGTACACCTCGCGAGAGAGTTGCTTGAAGTGGCGGACGGACGCGGGGGCTTGGGACCCGCCAAGGATGCAGGCGACCGCGCAAGACTCCTGGTAGCCCCCAGCGCCCTCGTCAGGCTGGTTGACGTCGTTCCTCCGAGGAGGCGGAGGCAGCGGCGGGAGAGCGGCATTAGCCTGAGGATTCGCCTCACGAGGCTGGTCGCGCCAGGCGGCCTCACGAGGCTGATCGCGCCAGCCCTGGCGGTAGTTGCTGTTATTGTTGCGGCTGTCCCAGCGGTTGCCGCTGCGGCCACCTCCGCGGCCGGCGCCACGGCCATTGCGGTCGTCTCGGCGGCTCTGGCGCTCATCGCGGAGCAGCTTGAGCTCATGAGAGTCTTTGGTGCTGTGGGAGCGGACATTGTAAAAGGCGCAGAGTGGCCGGTTGTCCTTCCTGGGTTCGTCGAGGTCGCGGCCGCGCTTCTGCTCGGGCTCCGCCGCAAGCACGGCAGGGCCTTTGCGCTTGACGTCCTTGCTCTTGGCCTTGGTGCCGTCGAGCGCCGCGTCGGGGTCGTTGTGGACGAAGAGGCAGCCTTCTTCAGCCTTGGCGTACTTGTCAGCGAGGTCGAGCAGCTCGAGCATGGAGTCGAGCTCACCGTTGATGGCGAGCTTCTCGCGCATCTTGATGTCCGTGACGCCAGTGGAGAACGCGGAGATGACGGCCGCGTCGGAAGCGCGCGGGATCTTGTTGTGCACCTGGCTGAAGCGCTGGATGTACTTACGGAGGGTCTTGTCTGGGCGCTGTCGAACGCGCCGCAGGTCGTTGATGGTGAGGGAGCGGTCCTGTGTGCCCTTGAAGTTGGCGATGAACTGGCTGCAGAGCTCGGCCCAAGACGAGATGGAAGCCTCAGGGAGGTTCATGAGCCAGGAGCGCGGGCCGTCCTTGAGGGCCATGGGGAACCAGTTCGCCATGACCTTGTCGTCGCCGTTCGCCGCCTCGACGCTCAGCGCGTAGAGCTAGAGGAACTCCGTGGGGTTGGGGGTGCCGTCATAGCGCGGAGGCAGCTCAGGCTTGAACTTCGCAGGCCAGACCACGCGACGCAGCTCGCGGGTGAAGGCACGGCAGCCCACGCCGCTCGAGGGGACGCCGCCAGCGAGGGCGGCACGGTTTTGACGCCTGGCCGCTGCAACGTCTTGAACGGCCTGGTCCTGGCACTAGCGCTGGCGCTCGAGGAGCACTCGCGCGTCGGGGGGCGAGCGGCGGATGATCTGGCAGCTGGGCTCGCAGTGGTCCGGAGAAGACGCGGCGCGGGACGGCTCATGAGCCCGCGCGCTGCGCTGGGGCCCGGCGTGCTCGTCACGCAGAGGAGGCGGCGGGGGGGGGGGGCGCCGTACGCCGGGTCCCCAACACGGGATGGTGGAGGGCGGAGCGAGTGAGAAGGCGCCGCAGCGTCCCCGGCGACGTTGACTTGCTCGGTGATGCGACCAAGCCAGGCGTCGTAGCCGGCGTCATCAGGACGGTAGCGAAGTAGCTCGCGCGCCATGAGCAGCGCGGCCAGCGGGTTCGGCGGCCCACGGTTGGCGAGGGAGGAGGCCGTGGCGGTGTGGCCGTCCGCCCGCATGGAGGGGTGCAGGGAGGAGGCCTGCTGCTCGCGGGCAGCGGGGTCGGTGGCGGCGGCAGCCTCGGCGTCGGGGCGGCGGCGATTGCCGCGGGCCACCGGCTCCGTCTGGGCCACGCGGCCAGCCCTGCGCTCAGCGCGCTCCTACCTGGCGCGCCAAATGTCGGAAGTGGGGCCCCGGGGACCCAAAGGTTCGAACACTGGGGTGAGCTCGTTCTACTACTTCTTCCCCTACCACGGCAGTGCTACGGCGAGGCAACGGCGAGAGCGCGCTAGCGTAGGACGGGCAAAGGCACAGCGGTTTACCTAGGTTCGGGCCACCTTGCGGTGTAAGACCCTACTCCTGCTTTGTGGTTGAGATTATCGTGGATGAGCGAGTTCTTGCGTACAAGGTTGAAGATGATGGATCCCCCCTTCCTCTCTCTCCCCTCTCCCCGGTGCTACGGTGGCTGCACTGCCCCTTTTATGCCGCCTTGGTCCTCTTCCCCCTCGAAACTTAGGCGGGAAGGGTTGCCACACTTGGAGGTTTTGAAAGGGGACAGGCGCTCAGGCTATCCTGACTAAAGGTGGTCTTCGCCTGCCAAAACATGATCCATGATGCGCCGGTGGGCTCGGTGATGACCTCCGCCCTGCGCGCCCGCCGTCTTGGTCTTTCTTCGCCGATCGGGCAACCTTTGGGTTGCTTTGGGGAGTAGATAGCTGGCCCTGCTTCCTTAGCACAAAAGAGGAAACCATCTGCATCCGCGCCTGCTGGCGCGGCCTCTGCTGCTGCTCGTCGCCGCGCGCGTCACCCACGTGATGGGCTCCAGTCCGCGCGACACGCCGAACGGTCTTCTCCTCGAGCGCCTGCGGGAGGGGGCCTCGGAAGGCCACCTCGGGAAGCCGCCTCGTGAGGCCACTCGGGAAGCTGCCTCGTGATGGGACTTGGGAAGCCGCCTCGTGAGGGGACCTCGTGAGGCCGTTTGTGGTGGTGCTGAGCGTTGCCTGCTACTCTCTGAAGAGGGGGCCTCAGGAGGCTAGGGCCCCATGAGGGGGCATGGCGAGACACTTGGTGGCGACGGCCCGCCGGGCACACTCCAGGCGTCGCGCCCTGGGCCAAAGGCAGACGGGCCTGGATACCCCGGGTTCCATGGGCCCGACTGCGGCGGAGTTCCGGCGCCACCGGGAGAGTGGGGGAGAGAGCCCCCCTCCTTCTTCTTCTTCCTTGGCCTCCCCCCTAGATGGGAGGAGAGTTTCTCCTCTGGTCCATGGCCACCATGGCTCCCGGAGGGGAGGAGCCCCTCCGGGATTGGATCTCTTTCTCTGTTCTCTTCTGTTTCGCGTCCCTGTTTTCTGGCCGAAAACCGTTTCTTAAATTCCCGGAGATCCGTAACTCCGATCGGGCTGAAATTCTAACACGATTTTTTTCTTGATATAAGCTTCCTTGCGGCCAAAGAAGGGCCCCAACCGACTTACAGTGTGCCCACAAGGCAACACCACGCGGCTAGGGGGGTCGCGCCAAGATGCCTTGTGGCGGCTGTGGGCCTCCGTTTGCGTTGATTCCACCTCCCAAAAATCACATATATTCCAAAATAATTCTCCGTAAAATTTTATTGCGTCTGGACTTCGTTTGATATGGATTTTGTGCGAAACAAAAAAAAAACAAGCAGAAAACAGGAACTGGCACTGGGACTGGATCAATATGTTAGTCACAAAAATAATATAAAATGTTGCCAAAAGTATATGAAAGTTGTGGAATATTGGCATGAAACAATCTAAAATTATAGATACGACGGAGACGTATCAGCATCCCCAAGCTTAATTCATGCTCGTCCTCGAGTAGGTAAATGATAAAAAAGATAATTTTTGATGTGGAATGCTACCTAGCATAATCTTGATCATGTAATCTAATCATGGCATGAATATTAAGACACGAGTGATTCAAAGCAATAGTCTATAATTTGATATAAAGACATCAATACTCAGGCATACCAACAAACAATCATGTCTTTCAAAATAAAAATGCTAAAGAACGCTATCCCTACAAAATCATATAATCCTGTCATGCTCCATCTTCTTAAAGTATTTATCATGCACTACCCCGATGACAAGCCGAGCAATTGGTTCATACTTTTTTAACGCACTTCAGCTTTTTCAACCCCCATGCAATATATGAGCGCAAGCCATGGATATAGCACTATAGGTGGAAAAGAATGATGATAGAGATTAATAAGGAGAAGTCAAAAAGGGAGAAAGTCTCACCTCAACTAGGCGGATCAACGGGCTATGGAGATGCCCATCAATCGATATCAATGCGAAGAGTAGGGATTGCCATGCAACGGATGCACTAAGAGCTATAAGTGTATGAAGCTCAACAGAAACTAAGTGGGTGTGCATCCAACTTGCTTGCTCATGAAGACCTCGGGCATTTGAGGAAGCCCATCATCGGAATATACAAGCCAAGTTCTATAATGAAAATTTCCCACTAGTATATGAAAGTGACAACTCTGGAGACTCTCTATATGAAGAACATGGTGCTGCTCTGAAGCACAAGTGTGGAAAAAGGATAGTAACATTGCCCCTTCTCTCTTTTTCTCTCATTTCATTTTTTTTTTGTTTTCTCTTTTTTTTGTGGGCTCTTTTTTTTGGCCTCTCTTTTTTTAGAACAGTCTCATGTACCTCATCCCCACTTTTTCGAGGACTCATTAGTCTCCACCATTCTTTCCTCATTGGGACAATGCTCTAATAATGATGACCATCACACTTTTATTTACTTACAACTCAATATTACAACTCGATACTAGAACAATATGACTCTATATGAATGCCTCTGGCAGTGTACCAGGATGTGCAATGATCTAGCATAGCAAAGATATCAAAAAACGGACAAGCCATGAAAATATCATGCTAGCTATCTTACGATCATGCAAAGCAATATGACAATGAATGCTCAAGTCATGTATATGATGATGATGGAAATTGCATGGCAATATATCTCGGAATGGCTATGGAACTGCCATAATAGGTAGGTATGGTGGCTGTTTTGAGGAAGATATAAGGAGGCTTATGTGTGATAGAGCGTATCATATCACGGGGTTTGGATGCACCGGCGAAGTTTGCACCGACTCTCGAGGTGAGAAAGGGCAATGCACGGTACCAAAGAGGCTAGCAAATTGCGGAAAGGTGAGAGTGCGTATAATCCATGGACTCACATTAGTCATAAAGAACTCACATACTTATTGCGAAAGTTTATTAGCGCTCGAAGCAAAGTACTACTATGCATGCCCCTAGAGGGATAGATTGGTAGGACAAGGTCCATCGCTCGTCCCCGACCGCCACTCATAAGGTAGACAATCAATAATTAATCATGCTCCAACTTCTTAGCATAACGACAGATTATACGTGCATGCTTCAGGAATCACAAACCTTAATACAATTATTCTTACTAAACCACAATCATTCACTAGTACCTCCCACATATTATCATCTCAATATCGCAAAACTATTGCAAGGAATCAAACTTATCATATTCAGTGATCTACAAGTTTTATGTAGGATTTTATGACTAACCATGTGAATGACCAATTCCTGTTCACTCTCTAAATAGATATAAGTGAAGCATGAGAGTTTAATTCTTTCTACAAAAGACCACACTCTAATAAATATAAGTGAAGCAAAAGAGCATTCTACAAATAACGGTTTTCTATATGTAGAGAAATAGGCATCCAAACTTCAAATGATATAAGTGAAGCACATGAAGCATTCTATAAAGCCATACTCAAAAGATATAAGTGAAGTGCATGAAGCATTCTATAAATCAACCAAGGACTATCTCATACCAGCATGGTGTATTATTAAAAGAAAAATAAGAAGCACATGATGCTCCAAAAATTTACGCATATCATGTGAACAAAACAAAAACCGAGACATACCAATAATTGTCGAAGAAAGATGGGATGCCTTCCGGGGCATCCCCAAGCTTAGACGCTTGAGTCTCCTTGAATATTTACTTGGGGTGCCTTGGGCATCCCCAAGATTGAGCCCTTGCCTCTCCTTATTCTCCTCATATAGATACCTCCTCGATCTTTGAACACTTCATCCACACAAAACTTAACCGAACTTTTTATTAGAGGGGTTAGTACATATAACATCAAATCCCATCATGTCCTGCTGTAACATTATTGTATAATTATAATCAAACATTACCCACTGTATGCTATCACAATTCTATGGCTCCCAAGTCAATGGGGCTCAACAAGATTTCAAACATACGCAAATAAAGAAACTATAACAGCAATCTGTGAAAACAGGACAGTCTGTAAAGATGCAAATGGAACATATACTTTTGTAACTCAAAAAATTCTGACAAATTAGGAAAAAATAAAAAAATTGCATAGAAGTACTGTGTAAAAATTTCAGAATTTTTTCATGTCCCAGTAAAATATAGAAATTCAAGTACTACAGCAAAAGTTTCTGTTTTTGCACTGCACATACCAAACAAGCAATTTAAACATCCTAAAGGTAAATCTTGGCACATTATTTTTATAATACAATGGATTTGTACAAGGGGATAATTATTTTTGTTGAATAGTTTCTATAATCAAGGTTCACAAAGTTTCCATGGGCATGAACAAAGTTCAAGGCTAGCCCCCACTTCCACATTGCTCATCTGTCTCACTTTCACTTTTCCTTTTGAAAAAGTTTTAGGTTCCCCTCTATATTTTTTTTGTTTTTAAACTATTTAAAAGCACTCAACAGAATAAAATGACTCTAAAACTTCCGGGTTGTCTCCCAGGCAGCGCTTTCTTTAAAGCCATTAAGCTAGGCATAAAGTGCTCAAGTAATCGATCCACCCGGATCCCAAGGTATATCAAAGCCAATTTTAATTAACAATGATTTGTAATTTAGTAGTGAGCACAAAGTAAAACATATATCATGCAATGACGAAGTCTAACTCTCTTCCTTTGCATTGGCATGTCATAAAAGAACAATTCATGCACACATAATAAAGGCCGATACATAGCATAAACAGTTTCTTGCAATTTTATCGTATTAGAAACATAGAGAAGTGGAGATGTAGTTTCTCTCTCATAATAATTGCAAGTAGGAGCAGCAAGCACATCCATATCATATTCATCAAAATCATCATGTTTAGTAGTAAAACGCAACCCATCAATGTAATCCTTAATAAGCGCAAACTTCTCCGATATAGTGTAGTTGGGAGAATTCAAAAAGATAATAGAACTATCATGTGTAGGTGCAATAGCAACAATATCATGTTTAACATAAGGAACTATAGCAAGTTCATCTCCATAAGCATCATTCAAATTGGCATCATGGCCACAAGCATAGCAAGCATCAATTTCATCAAAAAGGGATATTTCAAACGAATCCAAGGGATCATAGCAATCATCATAGCATTCATCCTTCGGTAAGCACGAAGGGAAATTAAACAATGTATGAGTTGAAGAGGTACTCTCATTAGAAGGTGGGCACGGGTAGCTAATCCGCTCTTCCTCCCTTTGTTCTTCACTCTCCTCGTCATCTTTTTCATCTAATGAGCTCACAGTTTCAGCAATTTCTTCTTCCATAGAATCCTGCAAAATATTAGTCTCTTCTTGGATAGCAGAGGCGTCCTCAATATATTATTTAACATAAGCATTAGAAGCATAGTTTTCACAACAATATTTAAGTATGGCAAAATTTTCAGATTTGTAAAGAGTAGCATCATACTTTTCAATCAAAGAAGCAATTTCATAGGCACCCTTAAAAGCAAGAAATTCTTCTATTTGTTCAATATTATAGTAACTATAAACACCCTTGGCATAAGAAGATAAGATTCCATTATCCTTAAACTCACAATGGTAGGAAAGGTGTTTTTTAGGGTCTTCAGAACAACAAGTAAAATCATGTATTTCACATAAATTCCAAGCATAGCATTGCAAACGATTAATTTGATCCAATAAAAGTTTCCCTTTTTGAGACAAGCGGTGTTGCACAAAATAAGCATGCTCATCTAATGATTTTCCCTCAACTAAGCTAGTTGGGTTTTCAGCACGAGCACAAACGGATCAAAGATGATCCAAGTAGTGATCCAAGTAGAAAGCTTCAACAGTAAGATAGATTTTGGGTGGTTCTTCAACCATTGGTTTAGCAAGTACAACAAATTTTTTTGGTATTTTACGTTTCCTACCCTTAACTAAAGATAAAAACAAGAGCACAAAATAAAAACTACTTAGTGATAAAGCAAACAAGCACACACGAGAATATCAACCCCACGCTATTGCTCCCCTGCAACGGCGCCAGAAAAAGGTCTTAATAACCCACAAGTATAGGGGATCAGTTGTAGCCTTTCTCGATAAATAAGAGTGTCGAACCCAACGAGGAGCTAAAGGTAGAATCAATATTCCCTTCAAGTTCTATCGACCACCAATACAACTCTACGCACACTTAACGTTTGCTTTACCTAGAGCAAGTATGAAACTAGAAGTACTTTGTAGGTGTAATGCTAGAACTACTTTGCAAGAATAAAACTAGGAGTACTTTACAAGAATAAAACTATGAGTAATTTGCAAGATAATAAAAGTTAGTTATTTAGCAGAAAGCTTTTGTAACACAAGAGAAGGATTTGTCCCTAGGCAATCGATAACTAGACCGGTAATCATTATTGCAAATTATATGAGGGAGAGGCATGAGATAACATACTTTACGTACTTGGATCATATGCACTTATGATTGGAACTCTAGCAAGCATCCGCAACTACCAAAGATCATTAAGGTAAAACCCAACCATAGCATTAAGTAACAAGTCCTCTTTACTCCCATACGCAACAACCCCCTTACTTGGGTGTAAGCTTCTGTCACTCTAGCCGCCCATTATAAGAGAATTATGAACGTATTGCAAACCCTACAGTGGGAATCCCTCACGCTTGCGCGACACGGAGGGCACCATAGGACAGCACCAAAATAAAACATACAACTCAAACCAATCATGATCATCAATCAACCCATAGGACAAAAAGAATCTACTCAAACATCATAGAATTGCCACATATCATTGGATAATAATATATAGTGTTAAGCACCATGTTTAAGTAGAGATTACGGCAGGGAGAAAAGGTGTTACACCGCTGCATAGAGGGGGAGAGAGTTGGTGTTGACGGTGGCAAAGTTGTTGGTGTTGATCGCCGTCACGATGATTGCCCCGGCGGTGTTCCGGCGCCACCGGGAGAGAGGGGGAGAGAGCCCCCCTCCTTCTTCTTCTTCCTTGGCCTCCCCCCTAGATGGGAGGAGAGTTTCCCCTCTGGTCCATGGCCGCCATGGCTCCCGGAGGGGAGGAGCCCCTCCGAGATTGGATCTCTCTCTCTGTTCTCTTCTATTTCGCGTCCCTGTTTTCTGGCCGAAAACCGTTTCTTAAATTCCCGGAGATCCGTAACTCCGATCGGGCTGAAATTTTAACACGATTTTTTTCTTGATATAAGCTTCCTTGCGGCCGAAGAAGGGCCCCAACCGACTTACGGTGTGCCCACAAGGCAACACCACGCGACTAGGGGGGAGTCGCGCCAAGATTCCTTGTGGAGGCTGTGGGCCTCCATTTGCGTTGATTCCACCTCCCAAAAATCACATATATTCCAAAATAATTCTCCGTAAAATTTTATTGCGTTTAGACTTCATTTGATATGGATTTTCTGTGAAACAAATAAAAATAAGAGTATAATATGGATCAATATGTTAGTCACAAATATAATATAAAATGTTGCCAAAAGTATATGAAAGTTGTAGAATATTGGCATGAAACAATAAAAAATTATAGATACGACGGAGACGTATCAGGGCGCGGGAGCTGTCCTGCAACGCGTCTTCACCGGACCCCGACAACAAGAGCTGCCAGATCATGAGGCGCGCACCACCCGACGCGCGCGTGCTCCTCGAGCAGCAGCGCCAGCGCCAAGACCGCATCATCCAGGAAGTCGCGGCTACCGGTCACCAGAACCGTGCCGCCCTCGCTGGCGGTGTCACCTCCAGCATCGGGGGCTGCCGCACCTTCACCTGTGAGTTGCGCCGCGTGGTGTGGCCTACGAAGTTCAAGCCGGACCTGCCTGCTCGCTACGATGGCACCCCCAACCCCACGGAGTTCCTGCAGCTCTACACCCTGAGCATCAAGGCAGCGAATGGTGACGACAAGGTCATGGCGAACTGGTTCCCCATGGCCCTCAAGGACGCGCCATGCTCTTGGCTCATGAACCTCTCCGAAGTGTCGATCTCTTCGTTGGCCGAGCTACGCAAGCAGTTTGTCACCAACTTCAAGGGCACGCACGAGCGCCTCCTCACGCTCAACGACTTGCACGCCGTGCGCCAACGCCCTGACAAGACTCTCCGCAAGTACATTCAGCGCTTCAACCAAGTGCGCAACAAGATCCCTCGCACCTCCGATGCAGCCATCATCTCCGCGTTCTCCTCCGGCATCACGGACATCCGGATGTGTGAGAAGCTCACCATCAATGAAGAGCCTGACACCGTGGTGGAGCTGTTCGACCTTACCGACCGGTGCACCAAGGCTGAAGAGGGCCGCCTCTTCATCCACAATGACCCAGATGTGGCGCCTGATCCTGCCAAGGCCAAGAGCAAGGATGCCAAGCGTAAGGGCCCTACCGTGCTGGCAGCAGAGCCTGAGCAGAAGCGCGGTCGCGACCGTTCCAAGCCCAAGAAGGATGGCCGCCCATACTGCGCCTACCACGACATGTTCTCCCACAACACCGAAGACTGCCACGAGCTCAAGCTGCTTCGCGAGAGCCGCAAGGACGGGCGTGGTGGTCGCAATGACCGTGGCGCCGGCCGCGGAGGCGGCCGCAACAGCAACCGCTGGGGCGACCACGGCAACAACGGCAATGGCAACTTCAGGCAGGGCTGGCGCGACCAGCCGCGGCAGGCCAATCCTCAAGCGAACGCCGCTCCGCTGCCGCCACCGCCTTGAAGGAACAATGGCAACCAGCCTGACGAGGGCACCGGGGGCTACCAGGAGCCTCGCGAGGTGGCTTGCATCCTTTGCGGGGCCCAGGCTCCCCCGTCCAACTGCCACTTCAAGCAATTCGCTCGCGAGGTGAACGCAGCCCTCCCGAGGCCAGAGGCTTCTCAACCCCTCAAGTGGTCGCAGTACGCCATCTCCTTCGACTCGAAGAACCACCCCAAGTCGACGGAGGCAGTGGGCGCGATCCCCATGCTGTGCACCCCCACCATCAGCAATGTTGTTGTCACCAAGACGCTCATCGACGGAGGTGCAGGCCTCAACGTGATCTCCATCGAGACCTTCGAGAAGCTCCAAGTACCCTACGAGCAGCTGATGCCGACGAGGCCCTTCTCTAGAGTCACGGATGGCTCCACGCTGCCTCTGGGGCAGGTGCGCCTTCCCATCACATTCGACACCCGCAAGAACTACCACACTGAGCTCATCGACTTCGATGTGGCGTACATCGGCCTGCCGTACAACGCCATCTTGGGCTACCCCGTGCTCGCCAAGTTCATGGCAGCGACCCATCACGCCTTCAACGTCTTCAAGAAGCTGGGCTGTAGCGACATCATCACCATCCGCTGCAACGAGAAGGACGCAGTCCGCTCCCTCGTGAGAACCAACAAAGCTGCCGCCACCACCTATCCCGCTAATGAAGACGACGCCGAGCCTCACGAGACCGCACCCGCGAAGAAGAAGCAGCTGTTCTCTCAGGTGCGCGCCGAGATGAAGAAAGTGTCAGTGGACGGCAGCGGCTCAGGCCCTGCCTTCACCATCTGCACTGGCCTCTCTCCTGCATACGAAGACGCGCTCGTCACCTTCCTTCGGGCAAATGCAGATGTGTTCACTTGGACAGCATCTGATTTGTCCAGTGTGCCGAGGGAGGTGATCGAGCACCACTTAGTGGTGTGCCCCAAGGCAAGCCCCGTGAAACAGAAGGCACGGCACCAGGCGCCAGAGAAGCAAGAGTTCATCGTCAAAGAAGTCCAGAAGCTGCAAGAGGCAGGAGTCATCCGTGGGGTGTGCCATCCCGAATGGCTCGCCAACCCAGTCATAGTACCCAAGAAAGGCGGCAAGGAACGAATGTGTGTCAAATTCACGAGCCTCAACAAGACCTGCCCTCAAGATCCCTTCCCACTGCCTCGCATCGACTAGATCGTGGACTCCACCGCTGGGTGTGAGTTGTTGTGCTTCCTAGACGCCTTCTCGGGCTACCACCTGATCAAGATGGCGACGGAAGACGTGGAGAGAACGTCCTTCATCGCCCCCTGCGGGATATACTGCTACATCTGCATGCCCTTCGACCTGAGGAGTGCCGGAACCACCTTCTAGAGGCTGATGCGCATTGCCCTGGGGCCCCAGATGTGAAGGAACGCGGAGGCCTACGTCGACGACATCGTTGTCAAGACTCGCGAGGCCTGGTCCCTCCTCGCAGACCTCGAGGAAACGTTCTCCAACCTGCGCAAGGTCAACCTCAAGCTCAACCCTGACAAGTGCGTCTTCGGAGTCCCCTTCGGCAAGCTGTTGGGCTTCCTAGTCTCCCACCGTGGCATTGAGGCCAACCCCGAAAAGATCAAGGCCATAGAGAAGATGCGCCCACCCCAGAACCTCAAGCAAATGCAACGCCTGGTGGGATGCATGGCCTCTCTTGGGCGCTTCATCTCCAAGTTCGGCGAGCGAGCCCTGCCATTCTTCAAGCTCATGAAGAGATTCGGCCCCTTCAAGTGGACTCCTGAAGCCATCCGGGCCCTCCGAGCCTCATGAGCCTCTTGGGTCCTCCGAGCCTCATGAGCCTCTTGGGTCCTCCGAAAGGCAAGATGCTACCGCAACTACGCGCCTCGTCGAGCACCCTGTGTACTTCGTCAGCACGGTGCTGCGGGATGCGCGCGAGCGCTACCCCATCCAGCAGAAGCTCCTCCTCATGCTCCTCGTCGCCTCCAGGAAGCTGCGCCACTACTTCCAGGGCCATCCCATTAAGGTGATTACATCCTATCCCTTGGAGCAAGTTCTGCGCAGCCCCAACGCCGCCGACCGCGTCGCCGAGTGGAACATCGACCTGCAGGCCTTCGAGCTAGAATTCTGCACCACAAGGACGATCAAGGGTGCAGCCTTGGTGGACTTCGTGGAAGAATGGACGGACCCGCACCAAGAAGAGCCTCGCGAGGACGAATCCCTCCTTCTTGGAGACGAAGCGCCTGGTGGCTGGACCATGCATTTCGATGGCGCGTTCTCCCGGCAGGGCACAGGGGCTGATATCATGCTCACCTCGCCAACAGGAGACAAGCTCTACTACGCTGTCCAGATCTACTTCAAGCATGACGACAAGGTCTCCAACAACATCGCAGAGTACGAAGGCCTCATCGCTGGGCTCAAGGCTGCCTTCGCTCTCGGCATCAAGCGCCTCATCATCAAGGGAGACTTGCAGCTCCTCGTCAATTTCTCCAACAAAAGCTACAAGCCTAAGGACGAACACATGGCCACCTACTTGGAAGAAGTGCGCAAGCTCGAGAAGCGCTTCCTTGGCCTGGAGCTCCAGCACGTCCCTCGTGGTAGCAACAAAGAAGCTGACGACATCGCCAAGCGGGCATCTCGCCGCAAGCCGCAGAACCCCGGCGTCTTCGAAGAAAGGCTCCTGAAGCCATCAGCTGCACCACCTTCCGCGAGCACCATGGCGCCTCATGAGGAGCTCCCTCCCGCACCACCCACAGGCGCACCCGACTGCGGCCCATCTTCTGGCGCCCGCTTGCTGCTGGCGCTGGAGCCTCAAGCGGACAGCTGGGTCGCGGAGTTCAAGGCCTACTTGCAAAGCGGCACCCTCCCGGAGAAGGACTCAGAGGCAGAGCGCATGGCTCGCCAGGCCACCGCTTACTGCTTGAAGGATGGTGAACTCTATCGCAGGCGCCCCAATGGCGTCGCGCTGCGGTGCATCTCTGAAGAGCAAGGTCGCGAGCTGCTTGCCGACATCCACGATGGAGACTGCGGCCACGACTCCTCGTCGTGCACCCTCGCTGGCAAGGTGTTCCGCAGCGGCTTCCACTGGCCCACCGCGCTTCAAGACGCCACCGAGCTGGTCCAATCCTGTGAGGCCTGCCAATTCCACGCCAAGCAAATCCACCAGCCGGCGCAAGGCCTCTAGATGATCCCACTCTTGTGGCCCTTCGCGGTCTGGGGGCTTGACATCTTGGGCCCCTTCCCTTGCAAGTTCACCAAATGGGCGGAGGTCGAGCCAGTCCGCACCATCCCGGCAGCCTCAGCCGTCAAGTTCATCAAGGGCCTCGTGAGCCACTTTGGCGTCCCCAACCGCATCATCACTGACAATGGCTCGCAGTTCACGAGCAGCCTCTTCAAGTCGTACTGTGCCAACCTCGGCACACAGATCTGCTACGCATCTGTGGCACACCCGCGAAGCAACGGCCAGGACGAACGCGCCAATGCTGAAGTCCTCAAGGGCCTCAAGACACGAAGCTTCAAGAAAAAGCTTGATGTCTGCGGCAAAGGCTGGCTTGAAGAGCTCCAGTCTGTGCTATGGTCAATCTGCACGACGGCCACCAAGCATACTGGCGAGACTCCTTTCTTCCTCATCTACGGAGCCGAAGCAGTCCTCCCTTCTGAGCTCAAGCACGGCTCTCCACGAGTCCTTGCCTTCAACGAAGCTCATCAGGACTGCTCGCGAGAGGCTGATCTGCTGCTCCTCGAGGAAGCCCGTCGCCAGGCCGCTCTATGCGCTACTAGCTACCAGCAGGCCCTGCGTCGCTATCACAGCCGCAACATACACCCCCGCACTCTCAAAGCTGGTGACCTCGTCCTGCGAAGGATCCTCTCCAGAGAAGGACTCCACAAGCTCTCACACATGTGGGAAGGCCCATTCAGGGTTGCCCATGTCTCCCGGCCTGGCGCCGCTCGGCTGGAGACGGAGGAGGGTGTTCCTGTGCCCAACACATGGAACATCCAACACCTCCGCAAGTTCTACCCGTGACCTCACGCATACGAACAAAATGGAGCAGTACACACTCCGGAGACTCTCTTTGCGCTAGCCTGATGGGCCCGCGAGAGCTCCCTCCCACAACCCAGTGGAAGCCCCATGCTCAGCGCTGGTGGAACGATGGAACTGAGGGCGCCGCCTGGCTGCACCAACCTCAAGCTGACCCGTGCCGGACACGGCAGCCTCTTCTATTTTGGATGTGAAACTGAGGGTGCCACGTGGCCGCACCACCCTCAAGCTGACCCGTGCCAGACACGGCAGCCTCATCTTTTTGGTTGTGTAATGAACCTTATTATTATGCTGCAGCAAAGCTTTGTTTCCTAGATATTATATGTGTCTGGTAAGTTGTCTGCTTCAGGAGTCATGCATGCTCGTGATCTCCCTCCTGCGCATCACGCGAGCGGGGCTGGACACGGTGTGCCTGTGCTCGGGTCAGTCCCTGCAGCGCTGCAAAACCCAAGTGACTGAGCTCTGGCTCGCGGGCCTGCTCCCGTGCACGTCACCTCACCAAGGTCCTTGGTGCCTTGTCTCCTCGCGTGTCGCCCATGAGCAAGCTAGCAAGTGTGCACTGCTCCTCCTTTGTGAAACCCATCGGTATGCAGTTGTCGCAGGAACAAGGCACACAGAAGGCCTCGCGAGCACTGCCTCGCGAGGTAACCCATGTCAGGCCGCCTCCTGACGAAGCCTACAGGAGGCCTCGCAAGCGCTGCCTCGCGAGGTGGCCTGCGGCGGCCATCCTCACCAAGTGCCAATGGGAGGCCTCACGAGGCACACTCCGCAGCCACGACACGGCAAGCGCCACACTCCGCGAAAAAGCTAAGTCTAAAAACACCTCGCGAGCCGCTCTCAGCGCCCCTCAAGCTCTCCTCTCCCCGCAACCTCGCTGAGTACTGATGTTTCCTCCTTTGCGTGAGCCGCTTGCACGTCAACGGGGGGTTTCCTAAGCATCACGCCTCAGGAGCCCTTACCGCCCCTCTGGCATTGTCTAGGCATGTGTCCTAACATACCAACGACGGTCGTAGCCCGCTCAGGGGCTGGGTCCTGACAACGTAGAGCACCAAGGCATGCAAGAAGTGGAAACAAGCCTCACGAGAGGGCCTCATGAGGAACAGAAATTACAACAAACCATTAAGTACTTGAACGCATAAGTCATGTTTTCATGCCCCCACGGGGCTACATCGATCTGATACAGGATAAACAAAGGAGGAAGGGCCTAAGAGGACGCACCGTCGGCGTCATCGCCGCCATTGCCTCCGCCGTCTTCAACCCTGCCAGAGCTCTCACTGCTGCCATGGGAGAACTTCTCGAGCAGGGCGTCGACGTGGTCCTCCACCACCTTCCCGAGGCCATCGCGAAGCTCCTCGGGGACAGGGGCCATCACCCTGTCGAAGTCAAAGTTGGCGTTGGTGCGAAGAAGATTGCTGAAGATGCGTGTCGCCGCCTGGCTGAGGAGGTCGCGGCACTCATCTTTGATGATGCAGTTGACCCGCTTGGCCCCAACCTCGAGCCGCTCCACGAGCTTGGTGAAGAAGTCGAGGTAGCTGGTGTCGTGGGTCTCAAGGGCCCCCCCGAGCCTCTCCTGGCAGATGGTGGTCAGAGCACCGCGGGCTTGGAGCTGAAGGGAGTGGAACATCTTGGCGTGCTCGTGCTGCCGTCCCTGTGCCCGATCCGCCTCCAGCCTAGCCTGCTCGATGACGTTGGTGACGCTGCCCACCTGCTGCTGGAGGGAAGCCAGCTCCTCCTCCGCGGCAGCCTTGGCCTTGAGCGCGGCCTCCCGTCGGCTCTTCGCCTCTGTCAGCACCTCCTTGAGGCCGTTAATCTCCTGCTGGAGCTCCTCGTGCTTCTTCTTGAAGAGGTCCTCCAGGGTCTTCAGCTTCTTGCTGTGGTCGGCGGCAATCGCCTAGCGGCTCCTCTCGACCCTCGCATCGGCATCCGCCTGGATCTTCTTTTCCTTGACCTCCAGTGCGGTGTTGGCCTTCTCCATGCGCTGGTTGTAGGAGGCCTGGGCGATAGCCACCTCGTGTTGGGATACGAGCATCTATGAGGCCATGCAACCCCTTGTGGTTCGGCGGGGGAGGTCGACGTGCACAAAGAGCATGGACAATGGGGAGCGCGATGGATTTACCCAGGTTCGGGCCGCTGAGAAGCGTAAAATCCTACTCCTGCCTTGGTGTATTGATGGTGCAGAAGCACAGTACAAGGAGCGCCTGTCCCGGCAAGGCGCGGGGGCTGCAGCTACGCGAGACGTGCTTGTGTTTGAAAAGGGGTCCGAATCCTCTAAACTGTTGCCTTGGCCCTCCTTTTATAGTTCAAGCGGTTACCACAGTGGCAAAACAGTAATTACATAGCGATTAGATAGCAAACAGTGCTATCGTACCTAACTCTGCCAATTTAGGACAAAGGCATTATATGCGACGCTAGGTGTCATGTGGAGAGGTAGTCCTGGCAAGGTTTCTGCACCACTTGCCCAGCTACCTCGTATTATCCTGACACGCCTCTTGGACGGGTGTCGTTAGGGGCAAACCTCGTCCCAGCGAGCTGACACATGCCCGACAAGCCTCGCCAACTAACCTGCGCGGTCGACACCTCACGTATCAGCGAACACCTGTGCAGCGAGGTGGAGCGCTGGAGGGCTGGCTTATGCTTGCCGGGTCTTCACCTTGCCGATTCAGCTTTGCCGGCAAGGAATGTATTCATCTATGGTACTAGTCGAGTGTTGTGTTTTGAGCTTCTTTCTGGTAGCTTCTGCAACTGGGTCTTGAGTCTTGGTCTTGGCGGTTCCCGGCAAGGCTTGGCCGGCAAGGAGGCTGCTACTGTCTGTGCATAAGTCAGGGTATAAAATACCCATGTTTTATACACCGACAGGAGCCCCCGGGCCTGGGCCGTACGCGCGTCTGAAGCGTCGTTGGGCTAGGCCCAAACAATGCACAGACACGCGGCGGGGAACTGCCGCTGTAATTTTTGGTCATGATGATTATCCTGGCGCACGTCCAATCTATGCATTAAATGCGGGTCGTGGGAATTTGGACTGTTGCAGTTATTTTTGCGGTAGTGCATCTGTAAAAGAACGTGTCTGGGGTAAACAGTGATGAGCCAGCCTCTCCTCGTGCCTTCCCCATAAAAAGGCAGCCGCGAGGAGGCGCGGCTCATTCGCCCCTGCTTTCCCCTGCTTCATCTTCCTCCTCAAGCCAGAACTGCTTCCGCCGCCGCCGCTGCTGCTTCGCATCCCCAATCGACCTCCTCCTTCCCCTTCGATCCCTGATGGCGCCCAAGAGAGACGACGCGGCGGGGAAGAAGAAGCCCGCCAAGCCGCTCGATCCCAAGGCAGAGGAGAAGAAGAAGGCGTTGGAAGAGCTAGAGAAGCGGCGGAGGGAGAGAATGCAATCTTCTCGCCGTGCTCCTTGGACACCAATGAGCTGATCAGGAGGTACGCGTACATGTGGGGGAGGGACACCAAGGATCACAAGGCGCCCGTGGTGCTCCTTGAAGGCGACAAAGACCCCGCGGATTCTTATCCGTTCTTCTGCGCGTACTTTTACTGCGGTTTGGTCCCTCCCTACTCAGATTTCTTCTGCACGATGATGTTCAGTTACAGGTTCAGACTGCTGGAATTCACTCTCCGGCAGCGTGGCCTAGATTCCCAGGGCAAAGACGAAGGGCGAGTACCTTGCCGGGCAGCTCCATCTCAAGTGGGAAGAATGGAGGGCCGAGTGGTGTTGGTTCCAGGAGAAGGATTTTCCCCAATTCTGCATACCGCGCACAGTGAGGGTCACACGCGGCAAGAACTGGAGCAGCATGGGCGCTACTGATGCCAAGCTTCGTCTGGCCCTGAACCGGATCGCCTGCCTTAAGGCCGCGAAGCTGACCATAGAAATGGTTGGCGCTGATTTCCTCCTGCGACGCATAGCGCCGCTGCAGAAGAGAGAGAGAGATATGCTTGGGAGTACCAGAATGCCGCTGACGTCATGCAGCTGTATCCTGGGACCGGCAATAATTTGTCGGTTCTGGAGCACGCCAGCCTCTGGGAGCAGCTGTTCCGGAAGACCGGCGTATTCCACTTACCGGACCAGATCGTCCCGCTGCATATCAACTCTGCCAAGGACTCCATCTTGGCGGTGATGCCGGATTGTGATGCCCATGGAGTGAAGGCAGACTGGGATTTGCCCGCCTTGGAGTTCGAGGTGGAGTGCGTCTCCAACCTGACGGAGAAAGCTTCCCGGAAGGAAACGGACCTCATCCGGGCCACCACTGAGGAGGAACTGGCGTATATCGCCAGCAGGGCAGCAGAGATCGCGAGGATGAACGCGGCAGGCGGTTCCGGTGCCGTGGTAGCCGAGGACGAAGAAGAGGAGCAGTCTAATGAAGAGGCCGCCGAGGAGCATCAAGAGGGGCCTGCCGTGGATGAGACGGCCGAAGCCGAGGTTGTCGGGGCCGAGGCTGCCGGGGACGAAGTTGCCGGAACTGAAGCCGCCGGAGAGCCCGAGGAAGAAGAGGGCCCTCGGGCCCCAAAGAGGAGGTGTCGGCTTTGGAGGGCAGTCAGCCAAGAGCCGGTGTGCGCTTCTTCGCCGAGGGCTGGCCCCACGGTGAAGAAGACGACCACGAAGGCCGGCCGCCAAGAAGAAGCACGCCGGCAGTCCATCCGGTGTCCCCGGACTCAGCCTTCATCTCCCCGGCCAGAGGTTGCCGAGGAAGCCGAGCCCCTTCAGCCGATGGGTTCACCTCCTCCGGCACTCAAGAGGGCGAGGGAGTCGCCCTCGCCAGTGATGTACGATTTCGATGTCCTTGGCCAGTCCGAGGAGGAGGAGGAGGAGTATGTACTTCGCTTATTCCCGCCAAGCCTTGATTCCACTTGATTGCCATTTTAACTTGATTCCTTCTGTCTTGACAGGGACCCAGAACCGCTCGTGCATCGATCGAAGCGGCCCAGGTCTGTAGTAGCACAGGACCCCGCGGCAAGCGTTGGGCAGGGGGTTGTAATGGCTGAAGCCGTCGTTACCAGCCCCCAGCTGAGCCCCCAGCGCGAGGACGTGGTGTGGGTGCTTACCACTAGCACTGGTACTGGAGTCCCTGCTGCTGAGCCTGTCGTGGAGACGGAGGAGGCCCGCCAAGAAGAGGAGCGCCAAGAACCGGATCCAACCGTGGCTCCCCCATCCATCAATATCCCGGGGAGCGCTTCTCCGTCAAGGGCCTCCACCAACGAGCTTACCCACATGGGGGCTACCCCGACGAGCGGGGCCGCCGACGACCGCGCGCCGGCAACGCAGGTTGCCGGGGAAGGAGCCCTTCCTCAGCAAGCACCAACGGGTAATCCTCTTGCCTTTGTACGCCTCTTCCGGGAAAGATTTCTTTTTGTCTTCTTGAACTTGACTTGTGATTTCGTATCCTATCTCACCCTTGTTTTCGCCTTGATCCACAGCTCAAACCTCCCCTGATGAAGGCGAAGTCCTTGTGGAGGTGGCTGATATCGCAAGGGATGCCGCCGAGGAAGCCGCCAAGATCGCCGCTGGAGAGGGCTCTACACAGGTTGCCAAGGAGATCGGGACACTCCCCGACGAGTCCGAGAGGGCTTCCGATAGCACGCCCGACCCCGCCAGGATGGATGCAGAGAAGACGCCCGCCAATGTCGATGCGCCAACTCCCGGCAACCAGTTAGTGGTGTCAATCCCGCCAGCTCCGTCAAGTGACTTGGCGTTGGTCGCCCCTCAGCACGAGTCCGGAGCCCCCAGCTCCTCTGGCATCGCGGGGCAAAGCTTTGATGAGGAGATAGCTCGGATCCTGCTCCCCTTGGTCCAAAGAACCGACGAATCCACCGACGTGGCCGACAACACTGAAGATCTTGCTTTCATGGAAATCATGGCCGTCGGGTTCAAGGGTATCCAAGAACGGTACAGCCGGAGGTGGGACAAGGTGCACGAAGAGCGCAAGGCTGCGGATTTGGTTGATCGGAAGCTGAGGGAGAAGGCGGACGAGCTGCGCACATGGTACAGTTAGCAGGCCCGCAATCTCAACGCTGCTACCGAAAGAGCGGCGATCCGCAACGGCAAGCTAACGGAGCGCGAAACGCTGCTCAACGCCAAGGAGAAGGATCTTGCCGCGCGGGAAGAAGCCCTTACCGCCACTCTTCGCGGCAAGGATGATGAGATTGAAGCGCTCCTCAAATGGCGGACCCAGGAGCTGGAAGACGGGCACAAGAAGCTTATTGAAGCCCAGGCCTCGGAGAACGCCGCCAAGCTCAAGGAGGCCGCTGATAAGGTTGCTGCCGCTGACTCCACCAAGGCAGAACTGGAATCCCAGGTGGCCAAACTGAAGGAGGATCTTGTCGGCAGCGGAAAGGAGATCGAGGTTCTCAAGGACGAAGCGCTGAAGGCAGCCCGCACCTTGGGGGACTTGCAAGCGCAGCTGTCATCCAAGAACCAAGATCTCGATACTGCCGCCAAGGCAATTGAGGACCTGAAATCCCAACTGGCCACCATGGTAGCAGCTTCGGAATCAGCCAAGGAGAGGGAGAGGGTCTTGACGGGGAAGCTGGAGAAGGAGGAGGCCTCGAAGAAGGAGGCTGAAAGCAACTACGCCCAGCTGCACGAGAACCTCTCCCTCAAGACCGGCAGGCTTGTTAATGCCGCCGAGCGCATCAGCCTTCAAATCGCAGAGATGGATATGAAGAGCTGGGGGTTTCACCGTCAACGACAAGGAGGCCACCAGCGTCAGGTTGACCAAGTTCTTCAAGGGCCTTGTCGACGCCTTGAAGACGTACCAGGAAGACAGGTCTGCCTCGTTTGCTGATGAGTCCCGGAAATTTGCGCGTGAAATTGTGTACATGGTGCTTCTCAAGATCGCTCATCGCAATCCCGGCCTTGATCTCTCCGGGGTCTTTAGGAGGTTGCCGGATAGCACAGACGTCACCGCTGCCGACAAGATCACTGCCCCTCTTGCTGAAAAGGTTCTCCAAATCCCCAGGGTCCAAGGCAACCGCCCAGACTGAGCTTGCCGCTACATCCACCATTGTTCTGTCATGTTCAAGATACATTTAATCTTTTGTTAGCCCAGCACTACTTCTGTGATGTAACATAACTTGCACCGTTTGAATGTATGTGCGTCGTTCCCCTTGTTTTATTCCGCCTTTGTATGATTTGCGTTCCCTACGCTTATCGGAAGATTGCCAGTGCGCACACTTGCCGCGAGCGCTTCGAGGAACGGGTCCTTAGCAGCCTGCTGGAAGTGCCGCTGCCGGCAAGGTGACTTGCCGGGCCAGAACGCAGCCGCCAAGCTTGCCGAGCGGACTCGAGGCAACTTAGGGCGTGGACTGATCGCGACAAGGTTCCTCTCGCGTGCAGGTTTCTCATACAAAGCTCAGAACCGTTCATGGGGGAACGCGAATGTAACAGGGATTTTTTTTTAAAGTTTTTGCAACTTAGCTTTTCCTTGTGCCGTTTCTCTCGTTGTAAAAAAATGATCACTTGAACGTCGTTAAGAATGGTACCCCATCTCCACTCCCTCCGGGAAACTTGCATGCGAGGGAACCTCCTCATCCTTTTAAGAAAAAGAAAGAAGAGAAAAGAGTGGTTTGGGAACCTTGACGACTCATTAGTCATTTCATACAAACTAAAGCGTAAGTCACAACATCGCATGCATCGACACATAAATGAACATGTACGAGGAGTTGCGAAACACTTAGCTTTATTATGCACAGGATCTGTGCCTGGCTTTGTACAAAGGGTTACATGTCTGATCGACAAGGCTCATACAAAGGGTGTTGCCGGGACATGACCCCACAACTGCGCCTCACAGGTAGAACTTGCGAAGATGCTCGATATTCCATGAGTTCTGCACCGAGGTGCCATCTTCGGTCTCCAGACGGACCGCGCTAGGCCTGGTGACTCGTACTACCCGGTAAGGGCCTTCCCACTTCGGCATCAACTTGTTTGATCCCTTGGCGGACTGAACACGCCGAAGAACAAGGTCGCCTTCCTCAAGGCTTCGAGCGTGCACTTTGCGGCTATGGTAGCGGCGCAAGGCTTGCTGGTAGCGCGCAGCTCGCACAGCCGCCCGAAGACGATCTTCCTCAAGGAGCAACGCGTCATCTTGCCGCAGCCGCTCTTTCTCAGATTCATCGTAAGCGATCACTTGAGGTGACCCGTATATGAGTTCCGTGGGGAGCACCGCTTCTGCACCATAGATTAGGGAGAAGGGTGTTTGGCCAGTAGCTCGATTTGGTGTCGTTCTGAGTGACCAAAGAACTGCCGGCAACTCATCAATCCAGTGCCTCCCACACTTGCGCAGCCTGTCAAAGGTCCTTGTCTTGAGGCCACTCAGCACTTCAGCGTTCATCCTTTTCGCCTGGCCGTTGCTTCTCGGGTGAGCAACAGATGCAAAACAGATTTTGCTGCCGAGGTCTTGGATATACTGCATGAAGGTGTGGCTCGCGAATTGTGTGCCGTTGTCGGTGATGATCCTGTTAGGAACCCCGAAACGGCAAACTAATCCTTTGAAGAACTTAATGGCTGATTGCGCTGTCACCTTCCTCACTGGCTCCACTTTAGGCCACTTTGTGAAATTGTTGATGGCGACGTACAAGAACTCAAAGCCCCCGGCAGCACGGGGAAAGGGGCCCAAGATATCGAGCCCCCAGACCGAAAAGGGCCAGGAGAGAGGGATTGTTTGGAGGGCTTGAGCTGGTTGATGTATGCTCTTTGAATGGAACTGGCATGCTTCACACTTGGTTACTAGCTCAGTCGCATCCTGGATGGCAGTGGGCCAATAGAAGCCTTGTCGGAAAGCTTTGCCGACAAGAGCCCTTGATCCTATGTGAGAGCCACATATGCCTCCGTGTATCTCCGCCAACAGGTTTAGTCCATCTTCCCGGCAAATTCACTTCAATTTCACACCGTTTGGTTGTTTTCTGTATAGGATGCTATCCACAAACTGATACATACTTGACTGACGGGCTACTTTCTCTGCTTCTTCATGCTCATCGGGAAGCCCTCCTATTTGAAGGAAACGGACTATCTGCTGTGCCCACGTCAGAGCCTGTGGCTCGTTGACAAGGACTAAAGGCATCTCCTCGGCTATGGGAGCGCTTGCTTCTGCGGCAAGAACTTGTGGTTCTGCGCTAAGCGGCTGCTCACCGGCAACCGTATTGTTGTTCCTAGCAACGTCCTTGTCGGCGGCTTCTGGGAGATCTGCCAGAAAGTACTTGCCGGTACTTAACTTTCTTCTCTTGCTGGCCTGCGTTGATGGGGCGACTGTTGGTTGATTCAAATGGAGCACAAAAGTTCCCGGTTCCACGGGAAGCTTTTGAGCGGCACACTTGGACAGGCTATCAGCGACGCTGTTTTCCACACGAGGGATGTGCTCGGTTTGCAACCCGTCAAAGTGTTCTTCCAATTTCTGCACTTCTTCCACATCCTCCTCCATTAATGGGCTCTGATAATCTTTGTTCACTTGCTTCACAACAAGCTGCGAGTCGCCGCGGATGATCAATTTTTTTATCCCAAGGTCTACCGCGATCCTAAGACCGGCAAGAAGTCCTTCGTACTCGGCAGTGTTGTTTGTAGCTTGCTCCCTGGGAAAGTGCATTTGGACCACATACTTGAGGTGCTCTCCGGTGGGTGCGATAAGCAGCACTCCGGCACCGGCTCCCTGCAGCGAGAAGGCACCATCAAAGTACATGACCCATTCCTTTGCTGTCTCTTTGCCGGGGAGAGCTGTCTCTTGAATTTCTTCGTCTTGCGTTGGCGTCCATTCGGCGATGAACTCCGCCAAAGCCCTGCTCTGAATGGTTGAAGTGCTCTCAAACTTGAGTGCAAAGCTTGACAATTCCAACGCCCACTCCACTATCCTGCCGGTTGCCTCTGGATTTCTCAAGATGCGTTGCAATGGAAAGCGAGTGATGACGGTAATCTCGTGTGCTTGGAAGTAGTGGCGCAGTTTTCTTGAGGCCATAGGGAGACCAAAAAGCAACTTCTGCACCCCAGAGTATCTCGATCTAGCCCCCTGCAGAAGGGAACTAACAAAATACACTGGTCGCTGCACCACTTTCTTCTTCGGCACTGTTTGTTGATCAACTTCATTTGCTTGCCCTGTTTTTGACTTATCGGTACCAGATCTTGCCGGGGAAGACTCTGATTTGCCACTTGACGGGTTTGCCATGGTTGTTTCCTCGTCATCGAGTTCCCTCTGTGCCACTAGTGTGGCACTAGCCACTTGATTCGTTACCGCTATATATAGCAGCAACGGCTCTTGTGGTCTTGGCGCAACCAGTGTCGGCGCAGTGGAGAGGTATCTTTTCAAGTCCTGCAGCGCGGCCTCCGCCTCTGGAGTCCATTTCATTGGCCCTGCCTTTTTCAAAATCTTGAAAAATAGCAAGGCGCGCTCAGCAGATCTTGAAATGAACCTACTCAAGGCAGCAACACAACCGGCAAGACACAACACATCTTTGACGCTTTTCGGTGCTTGAATCTGCTCAATCGCCTTGATCTTGTCAGGATTTGCTTCAATTCCTCGTTGAGATACAAAGAATCCGAGAAGTTTGCCGGATGGAACACCAAACACACACTTCTCGGGATTGAGCTTCAAGTTGATTTTGCGCAAGTTCGCAAATGTCTCTTCCAAGTCTTGAATAAGGGTAGACTAGTCCTTGGTTTTGACCACTATGTCATCCATGTATGCTTCTACATTCCTATGAAGCTGGGGCTCAAAACCGATTTGGACCGCTCTTGCAAATGTTGAACCGGCACTCTTTAATCCGAAAGGCATACGTACAAAGCAGTACGTGCCACATGGAGTAATGAATGCAGTCTTCTCTTCATCCTCCTTGGCCATGAATATCTGATGGTATCCAGAATATGCATCAAGGAAGGAGAGCAAATCACAGCCAGAAGTAGAGTCTACAATTTGATCGATGCGCGGCAAGGGGAAAGGGTCCTTCGGGCATGCTTTGTTGATATCCGTGCAATCAATACAAAGTCTCCACTTCCCGTTTGCTTTGTGCACCACCACTGGATTTGCCAACCAAGTGGGATGTAGCACTCCTCTGACCAGGCCTGCCGCTTCGAGTTTCTTGATTTCTTCGGCAATGAATCGCTGCCGCTCCCAAGCTTGCTTCCGGACTTTTTGTTTGACGGGCCGAGCGTGGGGACAAACGGCAAGGTGGTGCTCAATTACCTCCCTGGGAACACCGGGGATGTCGGATGGTCGCCATGCGAACACATCGACATTCGCCCGCAGGAAGGCAACGAGCGCGCTTTCCTATTTGCTGTCAAGGGTGGCGCTGATGGTGAAAGTACCATCAGTGTCGTCCTCCCTCGCCGGCACCTTCTTGGTTGCCGGTGCAGTGGCCTTGGATTTCTTACCGCCGGAGCACTCCGGCAAGTCTTCAACAGGTGCACAGCACTCCAAAGAGGTGCGCTTCCCAGAATCCTTGCTAGAGGCTTTGCCGGATTTCTTGCTTTCTTTTTTCTTGGCGGAAGCTGGTGCCTTGGCGGCTTCTGCAGCAACCGCATCTCTATACATCTTGTCGACGCAGATGACCACATCTTTCTTGTCGGAGTTGACGGAAATGACACCCATCGGCCCTGGCATCTTCAATGTGTTGTAAGCATAGTGGGATGCTGCCATGAATTTTGCCAAGGCCGGGTGGCCAAGAATTCCATTGTACGGCAAGGGGATCTTGACGACGTCGAAGACAATCGTTTCCGTCCTGTAGTTCAGTTCCCCGCCAAATGTTACCGGCAATGTGATCTTTCCCTTGGGCTGGCTTCTTCCCGGGTTCACTCCTTGAAAGGTGGCTGTCTTTTCGAGCTCCTCGTCGGGAATCTGTAGCCTCTTGATTACCTCCGCAGAGATTAGATTCAGACCGGCCCCACCGTCAACTAACATCTTCGTTACTTGGAGGTTGCGAATTGTTGGGTAAACCAACAACGGCAAACACCCGACAGCAGTTATGCGATCAGGGTGGTCCTCAGCATCAAAGATGATAGGCGTGTGTGACCATTTGAGTGGTTTTTGAGAGCCCATTGCCGGTTCCATCGCGTTAACCTCACGAGCCCACTGTTTAAGCTGGCGGTGAGAGGAGTGCAGGGATGCGCCCCCGTCAACGCACATGGCCTCAGTTGCCTTTTGGAATTCTTGTTCGCTGGTCTCATCACCGTCCTCTTCTTCTTCACTTCCATCATCTCCCTTTTTCTTCTCACGGCCCCTAGCAGGCTTTTCTTTCTGCTGCTTGGCCTTGCCGCGGCGGCCCCCTCGACCACCACGGGCCTTTTTGCTGGATCCACCGGCACCATCTTGGCATTTTTCCTTGTCGCGCTTCTCGTATTCAGCCTTCTGCTTCTCAACAAGGTGCTCGACTTGCTGGCACTCTTGGAGATCATGGCCTTTGGTGCGGTGAATTTTGCAGTATGGTCCATCTGACTTGCCGGCCTTCTCGTTTGCCGCCGCCTCCTGGCAAGCGGCGCATACAGCAGCCTCCTTGCCGGAATTCTCAGTCTTGGCTTTCTTGGCGGACTCGGAGTTGCCGGAGCCTTCGACAGCCATAACAGTTTTGCCTTTGCGCTTTCTATTGCGCTTCCGGCCTTTCTTCCCCGGGGTGACAGCATCATCGTCCTCAGAATCTACTTCAGCACCAGCGGCCTCCCCGGGAAGCCTTCTTCCTTCCTTAGCACGTGCGCACTTATCCGCCAACATGTAGAGCTCGTTGACGGTCTTGGGCAACTTGACGTTCATCTTCTCCCGCATCCTCCAATTGGGCACATTCATGTGAAAGGCGGCAATGATGGCTGCAGGGTGCACATCTGGAATGTTGCGGTGTACGCGGCTGAATCTCTGGATGTACTTGCGTAAAGTTTCGCCATCTCTTTGCGGGATCACTTGCAGGTCGCTGGGCTGTCCAGGGGCCTTGTGGCCTCCGGTAAAGGCACCGACGAATTCGTTGCAGAGATCTGACCACGAAGAGATGGAGTTCTCCGGCAAGTTCATCAGCCAAGACCTCACGTTGGGTTTTAGTACCAACGGGAAGTACTTGGCGAAGATCTTCTCGTCTCTTCCTCCGGCAGCTTGCACGGCAATAGTGTAGATGCCTAGAAACTCTACCGGGTTCAGCTTGCTGTCATATTTTTCCGGCACTTCTGGCTTGAAGGCTCGAACGGACGGCCATCGGACTTGCCGCAGCTCGTGGGTGAAGGCAGGACACCCAACCTCGTAAGGTAGATATCCGCCAACCCCTAGCGCAGGCTCATGAACGACGGGGCCGTTGCGCGCGTCGGACTGACGACGCGCCTCTCGGCGCCGTTCGATGGTGGTGCGGGCGTCTTCTGCCCGCCTGTCTCGCAGCACTTGCCGCTGATCTTGCCGCGCCCATGGATCTGAAGAGGCTATCGACATCTCGTCGGGTCCAAGAGATTGTTGGGCTTGTCGCGGCTGTTGGCGTTGCTGCTGTTGAGGCAGTTGTCGCGGCGGCGATTGCACCGTTAGCGTGGTACCGTTGACGCGGCCACCGACTGGAGATGTCGGTGCTGCTTGTGGACGCCGTGAGGGCTCCGCTTGCTGTGATTTACTGGCTTCGGCAAATCCAATCAAGCTTTGGATGGTGGCTCTCCACTCATCCATCCTCTCTGCCGCTGGAGGGAAGTTTAGCAGCATCTGAGCTCGCGCCAGTGCTTCCGCTGCCATGGCTGGCATGGCCCGGAGCGAAGAGCGCGACGTCGCTCTACTCCTGGTAGAGCCAGCAGGAGCGCCATCGCAGTCTTGCTGCCGTGGCACATGATCAGCAGCAGGTCGTCGTGGCGGAGGCGGTGCCTGAGGATCTGGGATTTGATCCACAGGAGTCTTGCCGTGAGGTCGCTGTTGCCCGGAGTCGTTGGCGCTGCTCGGAGCTGCACCGTGCCCATTGTGCGAGGGGCGCGGCGTCTGTCCTGAAGTAGCATCCTTGGACGCCGCCGCAGTGGGATCTTGGCTCGCGCCGCCTCGGGCATTGCTGCTCCGGTGGCTGCGTTCGCCTGCGCGGCGAGAAGGAGGAGGAGGAGGAGGTCGTCCATCCGCTCTGCCCGCGCCGTCGCGGCTCCGTTCGTCAGAGGACCGAGGAGGTCGACTGCCTCCGGCGTGCTCGTCCCCTGCGCCGACCGTGGTGGGCATGGCGACCGCGCCGCCTGTGCTGGTCGTGCCAACCGCGGTATCCGTGCCGCCCGCGGATGCGTGTGGGGTGGCCGTCATCGTTATGCCCTTCTTCTTGGGCGCCATCGACGACGAGAAGGACGAGGATGAAGTCGATGAAGATGATGAAGAAGACGCGCAACCCACTGGTCAAGGTTTGCGCAAGCGACGCTCCCCCTACCTGGCGCGTGAAAGATGTCGGGGTACGACCATCTATGAGGCTATGCAGCCCCTTGTGGTTCGGCGGGGGAGGTCGACGTGCACAAAGAGCATGGACAATGGGGAGCGCGAGGGATTTACCCAGGTTCGGGCCGCTGAGAAGCGTAAAACCCTACTCCTGCCTTTGGTGTATTGATGGTGCAGAAGCACAGTACAAGGAGCGCCTATCCCGGCAAGGTGCGGGGGGTGCAGCTACGCGAGACGTGCTTGTCTTTGAAAAGGGGTCCGAATCCTCTAAACTGTTGCCTTGGCCCTCCTTTTATAGTTCAAGGGGTTACCACTGTGGCAAAACCGTAATTACATAGCGATTAGATAGCAAACAGTGCTATCGTACCTAACTCTGCCAATTTAGGACAAAGGCATTAAATGCGACGCTAGGTGTCATGTGGAGAGGTAGTCCCGGCAAGGTTTCTGCACCGCTTGCCCAGCTACCTCGTATTATCCTGACACGCCTCTTGGACGGGTGTCGTTAGGGGCAAACCTCGTCCCAGCGAGCTGACACGTGCCCGACAAGCCTCGCTAACTAACCTGCGCGGTCGACACCTCACGTATCAGCGAACACCTGTGCAGCGAGGTGGAGCGCTGGAGGGCTGGCTTAAGCTTGCCGGCACAGAGCTTGCCGGGTCTTCACCTTGCCGGTTCAGCTTTGCCGGCAAGGAATGTCTTCATCTTTGGTACTAGTCGAGTGTTGTGTTTTGAGCTTCTTTCTGGTAGCTTCTGCAACTGGGTCTTGAGTCTTGGTCTTGGCGGTTCCCGGCATGGCTTGGCTGGCAAGGAGGCTGCTACTGTCTGTGCATAAGTCAGGGTATAAAATACCCATGTTTTATACACCGACACCTCGCGGTCCAGCGTCTCCAGGCGCTCGCGCTCCGCGGCCTACTCGGCTGTCGTCCTCGCGAGCTCCTGCTCGTGGATCATGAGATCCACCTCGCGGCCTGCAAGGCCTTCGGCGCGCTTGTCGAGCTTGACCTCCCGCGCCTGGGGCCGCTGCGCCTAGGTGGCGTGCTGCTCCTCGAGCACCTTCGTGCGAGCCTCCGCCTCCTCGCGGCGCTTGTCGGCCGCATCGGCCTCCCGCACGGCGTTCTCGAAGATCTCCTTCGTCTCGGAGGTGGCCCTCTCACGCTTCTCCCGCACGTCCTTGTCCTAGCGCCGGCCCAGCTTGATGGTGACGTCGAGTTGTCGCCACCCCTCCGCGAGGTGCGTCACCTCCGCCTGGAGTTCCACCTCGAGCTGGCCCAGAGCCGCCCTGGCGTTCCTCAACACCCCGCGCATGAGCAGGGTGCGGCTGTTCACGAGTGCCAAGGCCCAGTCCGGGTCCGGCTCCTCGCCGCCTTTCGCCGTCACAACCTGGGAGGGCCCGGCGTCGTTCGTCAGGAGCGTGGGGTCCGCCGGAGCCTCCTCCTCCTCTTGCTGCGGCGGCGCACTCTGCGGGCTCGTCGCGCCCGCGGCGGGAGCCTCGCGCACCGGCGAGTGCCGGGGGCTTGCCGAGTCACCCTCGATGGCAGCAGCCTCCTTGGCGGGGGTGGAGCACGGTGGGGGAGTTTGCGCCTCAGCCTCCCCCATCGCTGCGTCCCCTTCTACAGCGGGCGCCTTGCTACTTGTAGTCTGCGTTGGTATTTCCCCGAAGAGGAGAGGATGATGCAATACAGTAGAGATAAGTATTTCCCTCAGTTAAGAACCAAGTTTATCAATCCAGTACGAGAACCAAGCAAAATTCCATTAAGCGCACCTGCACACACAAGAGCAAACACTTGCACCCAACGCAAAGAAGAGGGTTGTCAATCCTCTTAGCGGTTATTTGCAAGGATTAAATCTTATCGAGGTAAATAGATAAACTAAACTACTAATTAAAATAAAAGTAAATAAATTGCAGCAAGGTATTTTTAGGTTTTTGATATGATAAAGATAGACCCGGGGACCATAGTTTTCATTAGAGGCTTCTCTCTCGAGCACAGAAACATACGGTGGGTAAACAAATTACTGTTGGGCAATTGACAGAATAGCAAATAATTATGATGGATTCATGGCAATGATCATGTATATAGGCATCACGTCCGAGACAAGTAGACCGACTCCTGCCTGCATCTACTAATATTACTTCACTCATCGACCGCTATCCAGCATGCATCTAGAGTATTAAGTTAATAAAAACAGAGTAACGCCTTAAGCAAGATGACATGATGTAGAGAAGCAAATTCAAGCAATGTGAATAAACCCCATCTTTTTAAACTTAATGGCAACAATACAAATACGTGGCATGTCCCCTTCTGTCACTGGGATTGAGCACCGCAAGATTGAACCCATCACAAAGCACCTCTCCCATTGCAAGATAAATCAATCTAGTAGCCCAAACTAAACCGATAGATCAGAGAGAAATACAAAGCTATAACAATCATGCATAAAAGAGTTCAGAGAAGACTCAAATATTTCTCATGAATAATCTGATCATAAACTCATAATTCATCGGATCCCAACAAACACACCGCAAAAGAAGATTACATCGGATAGAACACCAAGAACATCAAGGAGAACATTGTGTTGAAGATCAAACAGAGAGAAGAAGCCATCTAGCTACTAGCTATGGACCCATAGGTCTGTGGTAAACTGCTCACACATCATCGGAAGGACGGCAAGGTTGATGTAGAAGCCCTCCGTGATCGATTCCCCCTCCGGCAGAGTACCGGAAAAGGCCTCCAGATGGGATCGCGGAAGAACAGAGGCAGCGATGGCGGAAAAGTTATTTCTTCTGGCTCTCTGTTGGTTTGCCAATATTATTGAATTTATAGAAGTGGAATTAGGTCAAATGGAGTCACGTGGGCCTCACAAGGCAACATGACGCACCCCCCCTGGGGCGCGCCCTGTTGCCTTGTGAAGCCTTCGTGAGGCTTCTGGCCTCCTCCCGAAGCTTCCAAGGTTTCTTTTGTCCAAAAAAAAATCTCCAAAAAGTTTCATGGCATTTGGACTTCATTTGGTACAGTTTCTCCGAAAAGCCAAAAACAAGCAGAAAACAGCAACTGGCACTGGGCACTAGGTTAATAGGTTAGTCCCAAAAAATGATATATAATTGTAAATAATTGCATATAAAAACATCCAAGATTGATACTATAATAGCATGGAACAATCAAAAATTATAGATACGTTGGAGACGTATCAAGCATCCCCAAGCTTAATTCCTGCTTGTCTTCGAGTAGGTAAATGATAAAAACAGAATTTTTGATGTGGAATGCTACCTATCATGTTTCATCATGTAATCTCTCTCTTACGGTATGAATAATAAGATCCAAATGATTCAAAGCAATAGTCTATAATTTGATATAAAGACATCAATACTCAGGCATACTAATAAACAATCATGTCTTTCAAAATAAAAATGCTAAAGAACATTATCCCTACAAAATCATACAATCCTGTCATGCTCCATCTTCTTAACACAAAATATTTATCATGCACAACCCCGGTTTTAGCCAAGCAATTGGTTCATATTTTTTAATGCGCTTCAGCTTTTTCAACTCCCACGCAATACATGAGCGCAAGCCATGGATATAGCACTATGGGTGGAATAGAGTATGGTGGTAGGGATAAATAGGAGAAGTCAAAAATAACAAGATAGTCTTACATCAACGAGGCTAATCAACGGGCTATGGAGATGCCCATCAATTGATGTTAATGCGAGGAGTAGGGATTGCCATGCAACGGATGCACTAAGAGCTATAAGTGTATGAAAGCTCAACATGAAAACTAAGTGGGTGTGCATCCAACTTTCTTGCTCATGAAGACCTCAGGCATTTGAGAAAGCCCGTCATTGGAATATACAAGCCAAGTTCTATAATGAAAAATTCCCACTAGTATATGAAAGTGACAAAATAGGAGACTCTCTATATGAAAAACATGGTGCTACTCTGAAGCACAAGTGTGGAAAAGGATAGTAACATTGCCCCTTCTCTCTTTTTCTCTCATTTTTTTATATTTAGAACGGTCTCATGGACCTCATCCCCACTTTTTCGAGGACTCATTTGTCTCCACCATTCTTACCTCATTGGGACAATGCTCTAATAATAATGATGATCATCACACCTCTATTTACTTACAACTCAACATTACAACTCGATACTAGAACAAAGATATGACTCTATATGAATGCATCTGGCAGTGTACCAGGATGTGCAATGATGCTAGCGTAACATGTATATCAATGATGAATGGTGGCTGATCCACAAATACTATGTCAGCTATATGATCATGCAAAGCAATATGACAATGATGATGTATGTCATAGAAACGGAACGGTGGAAGTTGCATGGCAATATATCTCAGAATGGCTATGGAAATGCCATGATAGGTAGGTATGGTGGCTGTTTTGAGGAAGATATAAGGAGGCTTATGTGTGATAGAGCGTATCATATCACGGGGTTTGGATGCATCGGCGAAGTTTGCACCAACTCTCGATGTGAGAAAGGGCAATGCACGGTACCGAAGAGGCTAGCAAATTGTGGAAGGGTGAGAGTGCGTATAATCCTTGGACTCACATTAGTCATAAAGAACTCACATACTTATTGCGAAAGTTTATTAGCCCTCGAAGCAAAGTACTACTATGCATGCCCCAAGGGGGGAGGTTGGTAGGAGTTAACCATCGCGCGCCCCCAACCGCCACACAAAGGAAGACAATCAATAATAAATCATGCTCCGACTTCTTAGCATAACGACAGATCATACGTGCATGCTTCGGGAATCACAAACCTTAACACAATTATTCTTACTAAAGCACAATTATCTACTAATACCTCCCACATATTACCATCTTAATATCGCAAAACTATTTCCAGGAATCAAATTTATCATATTCAGTGATCTACATGAAAGTTTTTATTATATCCCTCTTGAATACCTATCATATCAGGACCAAATTCATAAATCATGCATATTAACATTGCTATCATAAGTCTCTCAAAAAGATATAACTGAAGCATGAGAGTGCAACTATTTCTTTAAAATATAACCACTGCCGTGCTCTAAAAGATATAAGTGAAGCACTAGAGCAACTGCCTAGCTCAAAAGATATAAGTGAAGCACATAGAGTATTCTAACAAATCACGAATAATGTGTGTCCCTCTCAAAAAGGTGTGTTGAGCAAAGTTGATTGTGACAAACTAAAAATCAAACACATTATTTCACAAGACGCTCCAAGTAAAACACATATCATGTGATGAATAAAAATATAGCTCCAAGTGAGTTACCGATAGATTGTAGACGAAAGAGGGGATGCCTTCCGGGGCATCCCCAAGCTTAGACGCTTGAGTCTTCCTTGAATATTACCTTGGGGTGCCTTGGGCATCCCCAAGCGTAGGCTCTTGCCATTCCTTATTCCTTTATCCATCGTAGTCTCACCCAAAACTTGAAAACTTCAGCACACAAAACTCAACAGAACCCTCGTGAGATCCGTTAGTATAACAAACAAATCTTAAACTTTAGGTACTGTAGTAAATTGATTCATATTTAATATTGGCATAATGCTACTGTACTCCAACTTCTCCATGACTCATACCCCCCCGATACGATCCGTAGATTCATCAAAATAAGCAAACTATGCAACAAAAACTGAATCTGTCTAAAACAGAACAGTCTGTAAAGATCTATTTAAAAGCCATACTTCTCTAACTCTTAAAATTCTCAAAAATTAGTACAATGTAAAAATTAATATACCAATACTATGTAAAAAAATTAGATTTTTCTAACGCCCCAGTACAGAACTAAAATTCCAACACTGGACTCAAAACTTTCTGTTTTCCAAACAGCATCAATTATACTATCATTAACATCATCCCAAAGGCATTACTTGGCACAAACACTAATTGAAACATAAAAACACAATCATAACAGAAGCTACAATCATGCAAACACACACAAACAGTAGGTAAAAGCAAAAAATTATTTTATTCATTGGGTTGCCTCCCAACAAGCGCTATTGTTTTATGCCCCTAGCTAGGCATAATGCATAGTTTCAAGTGTTGTCATCCTTCAAGTTAATTCCATAAGTGGCCCTCATAATGGATTCATAAGGTGCTTTAATTCTTTTCCTAGGGAAGTGTTCCATCCCTTTATTTAGTGGAAATTGAAATCTTATATTACCTTCTTTCATATCAATAATAGCACCAATAGTTTGAAGAAAAGGCCTTCCAAGTATTATGGGGCAAGAAGGATTGCATTCAATGTCAAGAACAATAAAGTCCACGGGCACATAATTTATATTTTCAAGAATAAGCACATCATTTATTCTACCCAATGGCTTTTTAATAGTGGAATCCACAAGATGAAAATTAAGGGAACAAGGATCCATGTCGGTGAGACCTATCACATCACACAAAGACTTTGGTATAGTGGAAACGCTAGCACCAAGATCACAAAGAGCATTACATTCATAATCTTTAATTTTTACTTTAATAGTAGGTTCCCATTCATCTTGGAATTTTCTAGGAATTGATACTTCCAACTCAAGTTTTTCTTCATGTGCTTTCATCATGGCTTCTACAATGTGTTTAGTGAAAGCTTTATTTTGTTCATATGCGTTTGGTGAATTAATCATGGATTGCAACAAGGAAATACACTCAATTAAAGAACAACTATCATAATTAAAGTCCTTGTAATCCAAAGTAGTGGGTGCCTTACTATTTAAAGTTTTGACCTCTCCAAACCCACTTTTTTCATTTTTACGAACAAGATTATCACCCTCCAAGCAAGTGGGACTCCTTCTATATAAAGTTGACTCTTCTCCAGTCCTTTTTTCATCAAGTTTTATGTTACTAAATAATGATTCAATAGGAGTGACACCAATCATTTTAATATCTTCATCATTACTATGATAGAAACCGGGTGGAATCACCTTTTCTAGAAATTCTCGCTTAGCTCTCAACCTAGCGGTCCTTTCTTTACTTTCATTAATGGAGACATAGATAGCTCTAATAGACTCATTTATATCATGATTGGATGGAAAAATTTTAGTTTTGAGATTTTCCACATCATGAGCAATTCTATCCATGTTCCTAGCCAATTCATCAACTCTATTCAATTTTTCTTCTATCATAGCATTAAAATTCTTTTGAGAACTTATAAATTCTTTAATATTACTTTCAAGATCAGAGAGCATCCTATTATTATTACTGTAAGAATTACCATAAGGATTGCCATAATTATTAGAGGAATTTCCAGGAAACGGTCTAGAATTGAAATTACGCCTATAAGCATTGTTGTTGAAATTATTTCTAGAGACAAAATTCACGTCAATGGCATCATTATTTTGCTCAATCAAAGTAGACAATGGCACATCATTAGGATCAATATGAGCATTTTTACTTGCAACCAATTTCAATAAAGCATCCATCTTATCACTCAAAGTATTAATTTCTTCAACAGAATTTACCTTCTTACCAGTTGGAGTTCATTCAGTGTGCCATTGAGAATAATTTGCCATATTATTATCAAGAAGTTTTGTAGCTTCTCCCAATGTAATTTCCATAAAAGTACCATGTGCGGCTGAGTCTAGCAAATTTCTAGAGACAAAGTTTAGCACCGCTTACATTTTTTGTATGATCATCCATAAATTCAAACCATGAGTTGGGCAATTTCTTATCATTAACTTCATTCTCTCCCAAGATTGTGCAACATGTTCATGCTCAAGTTGCTTAAAATTCATAATTTGATTTATTAAAGAAATAATCTTAGCGGGAGGAAAATACTTGGTAAGAAAAGCATCCTTACATTTATCCCATGAATCAATACTATTTCTAGGCAAGGATGAAAACCAAGTTTTAGCACGATCTCGTAGTGAGAACGGAAACAATTTTAATTTGACAATATCATTATCCACATCTTTCTTCTTTGGCATATCACAAAGTTCAACGAAAGTATTTAGATGGGATGCAACATCTTCATTAGGACTACCAGAAAATTGTTCTTTCATAACAAGATTAAGCAAGGCTGCATTAATGTCACATGACTCCGCACTAGTGGCGGGAGGAGCAATAGGAGTACTAATAAAATCATTATTATTAGTATTGGAAAAGTCACACAATTTTGTATTTTCTTGAGACATCACGACAAATCAAGCAAACTAGCAAACAAAATATTTTTGTGTTTTTGTAAAAAAAAATTAGAAGTGGGGGAGATGAAAATGAGAGGCAAATGCAAATAAAAAGTAAATAAAGTAAATGCAAGTGAATGATAATTTGTGCGAAGGTACTTGGTAATTTTGAGGATGTCTCCCCGTCAACGGCGCCAGAAATTCTTCCTGCTACTTGTAGTCTGCGTTGGTATTTCCCCGAAGAGGAGAGGATGATGCAGTACAGTAGAGATAACTATTTCCCTCAGTTAAGAACCAAGGTTATCAATCCAGTAGGAGAACCAAGCAAAATTCCGTTAAGCGCACGTACACACAAAAGAGCAAACACTTGCACCCAACGCAAATAAGAGGGTTGTCAATCCTCTTAGCGGTTATTTGCAAGGATTAAATCTTATCGAGGTAAATAGATAAACTAGACTACTAATTAAAATAAAAGTAAATAAATCGCAGCAAGGTATTTTTAGGTTTTTATATGATAAAGATAGACCCGGGGCCATAGTTTTCACTAGAGGCTTCTCTCTCGAGCGCAGAAACATACGGTGGGTAAACAAATTACTGTTGGGCAATTGACAGAATAGCAAATAATTATGACGGATTCATGGCAATGATCATGTATATAGGCATCACGTCCGAGACAAGTAGACCGACTCCTGCCTGCATCTATTACTATTACTCCACTCATCGACCTCTATCCAGCATGCATCTAGAGTATTAAGTTAATAAAAACAGAGTAACGCCTTAAGCAAGATGACATGATGTAGAGAAGCAAATTCAAGCAATATGAATAAACCCCATCTTTTTATCCTTAATGGCAACAATACAAATACGTGTCATGTCCCCTTCTGTCACTGGGATGGAGCATCGCAAGATTGAACCCATCACAAAGCACCTCTCCCATTGCAAGATAAATCAATCTAGTCGGCCATACTAAACCGATATATCGGAGAGATATACAAAGCTATAACAATCATGCATAAAAGAGTTCAGAGAAGACTCAAATATTTCTCATGAATAATTTGATCATAAACTCACATTTCATCGGATCCCAACAAACACATCGCAAAAGAAGATTACATCGGATAGAACTCCAAGAACATCAAGGAGAACATTGTGTTGAAGATCAAAGAGAGAGAAGAAGCCATCTAGCTACTAGCTATGGACCCGTAGGTCTATGGTAAACTACTCACACATCATCGGAAGGGCAGCAAGGTTGATGTAGAAGCCCTCCGTGATCGATTCCCCCTCCGACAGAGTACCGGAAAAGGCCTCCAGATGGGATCGCGGAAGAACAGAGGCTTGTAGCAGCGCAAAAGTTATTTCTTCTGGCTCTCTATTGGTTTCTCAATATTTGTGAATTTATAGAAGTGGAATTAGGTCAAACGGATTCACGTGGGCCCCACAAGGCAACACGGCGCGCCCCCCACCCTGGGGCGCGCCCTGTTGCCTTGTGAAGCCTCAGTGAGGCTTCTGGCCTCCTCCTGAAGCTTCCAAGGTTTCTTTTGTCCAGAAAAAAATCTCCAAAAAGTTTCGTGGCATTTGGACTTCATTTGGTACTGTTTCTCTAAAAAGCCAAAAACAAGCAGAAAACAGCAACTGGCACTGGGCACTAGGTTAATAGGTTAGTCCCAAAAAATGATATATAATAGCATATAAAAACATCCAAGATTGATACTATAAAAGCATGGAACAATAAAAAATTATAGATACGTTGGAGATGTATCACGCCTCGGGAGGCGTGGCCCCTCCTCCGAAGGCTGCCTCCCGAGGCTCGTTCTCCTTGGCCTCGGGAGCCGTGTCCACGCGTGGCTCCGGAGGGGCCGCCTGCTCCTCCTCCACCTCCGCGCGCCCCGCTTCGGCTTCGGGGCAGCGGGTGGCCTCAGCGCGCCCTTCGGCGCCTACGGTTGGCGTCGGGCCCCCCTTCGAGCCAGGGGTCTTTGGCTTCTTCTTCTTCGTGGGCCTCCTGGGCGCGCGAGGGCTCAGCCCCAGATCTTGGGAGGAAGAAAGAAAAACACAAGGAAAAGAGAGAAAGGCATGGTGACTTACTCGTCGTTGGGACCCACTTCCTCTTCTTTAGCGTCGGCGGCGGCCGGCTGCCGCTGCCGCCCTCGAGAGGCTTCCTCACGTCGCCTCCGTAGGGCGTGGCACGAGGCTTGGCAGTCCCGGCCTTGGCGCCATCCATCTCAGCGGGGGGCTCGGTGGTCCCACCGTCCACGCTGGTCTCCTCTGCGGGGGGCCTGGAGCTCCCGCTGCCGGCGTCGATCTCCTTCACGCGCGGCTCGTCAGCCGTCAAGTTGGAGCTTCCTTCACCCCCCGCGCCAACAGGTCAGGAGGGCACAACCCTGAACTGGGCGTCGTCGTCGTCATCGTCGTCATCGTCGTCCTTGAGGTCACAGATGAGCTGGCGGTGGCTTCACGTGGTCGGCCCGCAGTCACTCCCCTCCGCGGCGCTTGCCAAGGCCTCGGCGTCGTCGCGGTCTCCCGAGCCAGGGACCACCACGAATGGGTTCTCGCGAGGCCCCTCGAAGCCCTGCAGCACTAGGCCCCACAGGTCGAAGATTGGCATCTCCGCGACCAGCTCATCCCGATTCTGATAGCGGTACAGCGGGAGCACGTCCCGGGGCGGATCCTTCGCGCCGCCGCCGACCAGGATCTGCATGATCTCCTCCAGCACCTCTGCCAGCAGGTTGTCGACGCTTAGCCTCATGGGGTCCTCCTGGCCGGTGATCTTCCACACCGGGCGCGAGCACCTCTGGAGCGGCGCTACAAGAACTCCCTCACCACCATCGGCCCCGTGAGCCCGCCTTCCTTCAGCTCGGCCAGCCGCCCCCACATGGGTGCCAGCCTTGGGTCGGTGAGCTTCTCGTGCTCCCAGCCGGAGCTCTTCACATCGGGGTCCGTTGGGATCATCAGCAGCGGACTATGCTAGCGTGCGTCCACATAGATCCAGCGCTGCCTGTAGCCCTCCACCTTCCTTGAGATCTTCAGGTTGATGGAGTCGTCCTCCGTTCCCTTGATGCTGAGGAACGAGGCGCACGCCGAGCAGTGGTTCGCCACGGTCAGCCGCAAGTTGAAGAAGTGGCGGAAGAGTGCCACCAAAGGCATCACGCCCGCGAAGGCCTCGCAGAAGAAGGCGAAGGTGGAGAGGAGGAAGACAGAGTTTGGTTGGAGGTGGAGTGCGTGAATCTGGTAGTGAGTCAAGATGGCGTTGAAGAAGTCCGAGAATGGCGGCACCAAGCCGGCGTAGATGCTATGGACGAAGAGGGGGAAGGTCGTCGCTGTCAGCTCGCGTGGAGGGCGTGAGCCCGGCCAGATCTCGGTCGCCTTCCACTCATTAGTGGCGGCGGCGGTCATCGGCATCACCTTCTCCAGCCCTTCCAGGTTGGCGATGATGGAGCGCGCCAGGGCTGGCTCCAAGGCCGGCATTGTCGCGGCCGCGGCCGCCGTCTTTCCCCTCTTGCCGACGGGCACCATTGCTGCGCGGTAAAGCTTTGGAGGCGAGAGGAGGAGGAGGATGCAAGGAGTTGGGCGCTAGGAGGCGGGGAGGAGAAGACGAAGGCAATGATGCTTCTGCGCCATGCTCGGGTCAGTTTTATGGCAGGGCAGATGGTTACCGAGGCGTAGTGGGGAAGTGGCGGCGTCCCCCGTCCCATCGTGCGCCACGCGCCGCTACCTGGGGCCCGCAGTCGGTTAGGGCCCGCACCGTTTCGCTCCCAACGGGCGGGAACGTGCGCGCCACGGGCCCGGGGGCTACTGTCGGGCCAGTGGGAACCTGGGTACCATGGCCCGTCTGCTTGCGGCCCAGGAAGCAACAACTGGCGAAGGCCCAAGAGGCGGCCCAGTCACGGGTGCCACAAAGCAAGACACCTCACGAGGCACCAGCCTCAGGAGGACCCCTCCGCACGGAGCGGACCACCAAGACTTTGCAGCAGTAGCAGGTAGCCTCGCGAGGCCCCCTCGTGAGGCGGCCTCCCGAGGCCACCCGAGGCAGACGCCTGGCGCTAGCCACGTGGTCCAGTGCCCACCACGTGGGTGACGCGCTTGGCGACGAACAGCGGCAGGAGCCGAACCTGCAGGCGCCTACAGGGAGGGTTTCCTCTTTGGTGCTAAAGTAGCAGCACCAGCCCCCCTCTTGCAAAGCAAGTCCCAAAGCTTGCCTGTTTGGTGAAAGAAGACCAGGACGATAAGGCGTGCAGGGCAGAGGTCATCACCGAGCCCACCGGCGCTTCATGGATAACACCTTTGTAGGCGAAGACCATCTTTTGCTAGGATAAGCCTGGGCGCCTGTCCCCCTTCAATTGTTGTTGTGTGTGGCTACCCTTCCCGCCAACATTTTCGGGGGAAGAGGACCAAGGCGGCTATAAAAGGGGCAGGGCTGCCACCGTGGAGAGAGAGAGATCGATTCCTTTGTCTTCAACCTTGTACGCGAGAACCTTCTTGCTCACCAAAATCCCAAACACAAAGCAGGAGTAGGGTTTTACATCATGAGATGGCCCGAACCTGGGCAGCTGTTGTGTCCCCTGCCGTGCCCTGTGCTCAGCGTGCTCACGCCGTAGTCTCGCCGTGGTCACCATTGGGCCGGTAGGAACGAGCTCGCCCCAGTGTTCGAACCAGGGTCCCCGGAGCCCCGATTCCGACACCTTGTAGAAACAAAAATATTCAGTAGGTGTCTTTATAAACCAAAGGGGGAAAATCCAAATTTATTAGAAAACTAATCAAAGTCAAGCCTCCCATCAATGTGTTTTTTAGGGGTATTAATCCCATGTGCTGAATTTCGTGTTAGCATAGTTGAAGCACCACAGGTCACGTATTGATGATTCGCAGGTCTCTGATTGGGCTTCTCATATTACTTGTCACGCAGGAGTTCAGAATTTGTCAGTCACCGCACTCCGGCGTGATCCCGCCCATGATGCTACATTATGCGCTTTACAGGCAAGTGCATGCTCCGTGGCACCGTGCCCGGTAAGCCGATGGCCTCCTCGCACCGGGAATCGGCCAGGGATGCCGTGGAGGGGACAGGAGGGGTCGGGTGACGCCATGAAGGAAAGGGGAGACGACGGTGGGAGAAAGGTGTGGGCTAAATGTTGTGGCATCGAGGGGAGGCGGCAGTGAGAGGCCGTGGCGGGGAGATATGGCAGCGTAGACGCCATGGATGGGAGAGCAGGCCGGGGGATGAGATGTGAGTGTGAGTGTTGTGCAGTGATGTATGTGTAAGAGAGAGTGAATTGCTTTTTTAAGATAAGAAGAAAAATGAGCAATACTTTTTTATATAGTGAAATGAAAAATATCACATACTTGTTAGGGAAAAGTAGTTGTTTGCTATGAAAGAAATGTCATATACTTTTTATGTAGTGAAAAAATATCACATACCCTAACAAGTCATTTCTAAAGAATAATTACCAAAAGGTGATTTACATGTGAGCCTACAATTTATTAAAATTGGGATGCGACTCACTCTACTAGAAAGCACGATGCCACTCACTCTGACTAAAAAGGGTCCATGCTCACATATAGCAGCTAACCAATGAATATATATTGTGTATGAGCTTTTTTTAGCATATGTTCATTTTCGTAGATCAGAGATAAAAACTAATGGCTTCAGCTGCTTTGAAAATTTCAATTAACAAAGTAACTATGTAACTATGATGGACTAGACTGAATACTCATCGAGTTCCACACCATCAGAAGAGATGCGTACAAATAATTGTTTTCTTTATATATATGTTGCACATGATAATACAAAAGGTGTATTTAACTGTGTTTATTTTTACAGAGTATGAGAGAGGTGAAGATGGATTATGTTGATGTTACAAAAGTATCGATCGGCAAGAGACCTGACCAAATGTCGTTGGATGTGTCCAAAAGTTCACTGAGTTTTATATAACAATAGTGCATATATAAAATATTTTAACAAAAACCTAAAAGGTATGTGGCAACGCATGGGCATTCTACTAGTTAATTAGGGTGGAGGAGGGCTCGGGGAGTAACTATGTCATGGAAAATTGGGTCCCATAAGGCTAAATAGGTGTGAGAGTGGCTAGGATGACCAATGGTGAGAGGAGTAAGAGGGAGAAGAAGAGGGCCTTGTTGGAGAGGAAGAAGAAATTGGGGGAGGGGAAGCTACTATAACAGCCCGCAACACTATATGCGATCCAATCAGTGGCGGGCGCCACAATGGGCCCGCCACTACTAAGTGCCATGGACAACACCTCGCGCGGGAAAATATCTTGTGGAGGGCGGTAACTACTGCCTGCCACTACTATTTAACCTACCAGTGGCGGGCGGGAAGTGATACCCGCCATAGCCATGTTCTGCCAACATTGGACATCTGGCAAGGATAACTAGAGGTGGTTGCTAGGAAGTGCCTGCCACTGCTGATTCATGTACCTGTGGTGGGCTGTGTTTAGCACCCGCCACTGATAAGTTATGCAAACAAGGCCAGTCCGGAAGATTTTACGTGTGGTGGGCAAAATAAAGTGCCCGCCACTATTGAGCTATTAGCTGTGGCGGGCTTGTTTTAGTACCCGCCATTGCTAATTTTCCAAAATAGCTGTGGCGAGTGCTAGGTACAACCAGGATGCCCAGCAGTTGTACCGCTCTGGTTCTGTAGACATGCCTTTATGCCTTGGGCGGTTGTACCGTTACTCCAAGTGGTTGTACCGCCCCTCTGCATTTGTGCACATAACGGTGGGATTTGGAGGAGCACTATATAAGGAGGGGGTTCTTCTTCCTCCCACCTACCTCTTGCCTCTCTCACTCCTCCATTGTTGTCTGAAGCTCGTTCTTCCCCTATCTCCTTGTCTGGCCAACCAAACTTGTTGATTTGCTAGGGATTGAGGTAGAAGACCTAGATCTACACTTCCACCAAAGAAAATTTGATTCCCCCATACTTTTCTTGTGGACTGTGTTACTCTTGGGTGTTTGGGCACCCTAGAGGGAAGAGGTCACCTCGGAGCGATATTCCATTGTGGTGAAACTCTGTGGTGGTGTTGGGAGCCTCTAATTATGTTGTGGAAAGAGCCCCAACCTTGTTTGTAAAGGTCCCAGTTGACGCCTTAATTTGCTACTCCCGTAGGAGTTGCTGGATTCCACGAAGAGGAAAGGTGATGTAGCACAGCAGTAGAAAGTATTTCCCTCAGTAAAGAACCAAGGTTTATCCAATCAGTAGGAGTCACCAAGCTAACAATGTAAACAACACCTGCACACAAATACAAAACAAATGCTTGCACCCAACTTGGCAAGGGGGTTGTCAGTCCCCTTGTCTTGCCAGTTACAAGATTAATAGCAAATAGATGGTGATAATAGTACACGGCAAAAAGTAAAGGAAAATAAAAGAGAGCAAATTGCAAGAGCTTTGTATTAATGGAGAATGGATCTGGGGGCCATAGGTTCACTAGTGGCATCTCTCTCGAAAGTAGGTAGTGCATGAACAAATTATTGTTGTGCAATTGACAGAATAGTGGCAATTTATAACTATAATCATTCATGGCATAATCTCCTATAGGCACTACGTCCGTGAAAAGTAGACCGTTAAACTTACTGACGTCTAGTACTATTACTCCACCCCAAGATCGCCATCCAGCATGCATCTCAAAGTATTAAGTTTACAAGAAACAGATTAACACAATAAGCAAGATGACATAATGTAGACAAGAAGAAATCTAGCAATAAGACTAAACCCCATCGTTTTATCCTTAGTAGCAACAATACAAAGACTTGTTTTGTCCCTTTCTGTCACTGGGATATAGAAATCATCGACAGATTGAACCCACTACTATGCACCACTTCCTTTGAAGAACTACTCATCTATGTTGGCCAGAGAAGACTCATAGATCGGAAAGCATACATAGCTATTTAATTATGCACCAAAGAAAGTTCAAGAGATTCAATAGAAATCAATGAACAATTTGATCATAAATCCACAATTCATCGGATCCCAACAAACACACCACAAGAATTTCATCGGATTGATCTCAAAAGAAAACATGGTATTGAAGATCCAAGAGAGAGAGATAGAGAGAGAGAAAACCATCTTGCCACTACTATGGACCCGTAGGCCCTAAAGGAACTACTCACACACCATCATCGAGGCAGCGTGGAACAGGGCTCCAGATGGGATCGCATCAGAATAGATCCTTGTGGCGGCGATAGAATTGTTTCGGGTCTTGCTCTGAGGGTTTCTAAACATTTGTGAATTTATAGGCCCAGAATTAGGTCAAACGGAGTTGCAGGGGCCCCACAAGCCTGCTCGGAGCGGCGAAGGGGTAGGCCGCGCCCCCTCGGCTTGTGGGCCCCTCATCCATCTTCTGGTCTCCTCCCAAAGCTTCTAGGGTCTCTCATGTTCTAGAAAAAATCGTCAAAAAGTTTCATCATGTTTGCACCTTCGTAGATATCAGTTTTCTATAAAACCAAAAACAAGCAGAAAACAACAACTGGCACGGGGCACTGGATTAATATGTTAGTCTAGAAAAATAATATAAAATGATGTAAAATGATAACCAAAGTATGTAAGAATGATAATATACACTACAAAAAAAACACTTCCGTGATGATACGTCTTTGTCACAGTAGGTCAAGTTTTCTGTCATGCATGTACATACGTGACAATTTTATGACAGAATCAAGATAGTCATACCTATGCTGTCGTAGAAGTGTTCCATGACAATACTAAAATTATCATCATGGAAGTGTCCACTTCCATGACGATAAATGTTGCGTCATGGAAGTGTTTTCGTCAAGGGTAACCGACATGTGGCATTCACCGTAACGGGTCGCCGTTAAGCTATCGGGTTCTGGTTTGGATCCGATAACCCGTTAGCAGCCCTGACCAATGACGATTTTCCACGTGTAAATTTCTCATTCGCCGGCGGAACCATGTGTTAGCTCGGCGTTGGGACAGATGTCATCCATTCTTTGGACGCGAGACACCTATGATACGTCGACACGTGGCATGGCCCAATAGTGGCCCATTTACGTTAAAAAGGCCAGCGCAGCAAAAGGCCCACAAGTTTTCGTCAGATACTAATGGGCCGGCCCGTTAATAGCCTGCCAGGTTTTGGGCCAAATTACGGCCCATATAAGATCCGGCCCATTAATAGCCTGCCATGTTTTCGGCCAAATTATGGCTAGTATTAGATCCGGCCCGTTAACAGCCTGCCAAGTTTTGGGCCAAATTATGGCCCATATCAGAACCGGCCCGTTAACAGGCACTGTGCTTTTGGGCCCATTGTCAGCCCGATTTGGGCTTTGGCCTCTTAAAGTCCCGTTTAACAGTTCGGCCCGTATTAGTTTCGGCCTGTTAGCGGCCCTTTGTACATTTGGGCCGTTGTCGGCCTGGTTTCACTTTCGGCCACTTAACGGCTCGTGCTGCATGTGGGCCAATTTCTGGTCCGAAGTGACATTTGGCCTCTTAATGGCCCGTAGTCTTCATGGATACATTTTAGCCCAACCTGGCTATCGGCCTGTCAAAGGCCCGTGATATAGTTGGGCCTAATTATGGCCCGTTTTGCATCCGGCCTGCTTACAGTCCATCATGTGATTGGGCCAACTAAGGACTGACATAAATTTTGGCCTGTTAATGGCCCGTCATGTCATTGGGCCATTCATGGGCCCAGGTATATTTCGGCCTGCTGTCGGCACGTGAATTGTTCGGCACAATTCAGGCCCAATCTACTTTTCAGCCTGTTAAAAGCCCATTGTATTTTCTGGCCCATCTAAGGCAAGCGGTTCACTCAGCCTATAAAAGGCCCGAAACTAATAGTGGGCCAGTTTACGTCTAGGCACCCGAGATGATTGTGGGCCCATGATTCATCCCATTTATAGCGATTGGTGGGCCAGCCAGTTTTTTACCGTAATTTTTTTATATAAACCTAACGATTTGGCCCATTGCGCTCGGTCTAAACTTACGGCCTTTTCAGAGAGTGACGACAGCATATACAGTAAATAAATTATAGCATCGTGACAAAGAATTAACCTAGACTATACAACAAAGAAATTATGGCATATTACATCCACTGGGCATTGAAGTTCGCCGCCAGTGATAATAAAGCGCAACTAGACAGCAGAGTACATACACTGGGCATTAAAGGTCGCCACCAGTGCTAATAAATATGCTGACAAAATAATATACAGAACCGACAGCACTTGAACACAGTTCAAGAAAGGTTAGCCCTGCCCAGGAGCTGCAGCGCAAGCAGCTGAGCAAGCTGATGAGACTGCGCTTGTTTGATGCTTATATCCTCCAACTCTAGCTGCATAGCATCAATAGACTTCCTGTACTTTTGGTTAATCTTCCATAGAGATTGGAGTTCCAGTAGGAGTTGAGCTGAAGCATGTCTTTCTGCTTGAATTTGAGACTGAAGAAGTCGAACAGATTCAGGCGGTGACTTCATCGAGCTTGTGTCACTGCTATTAGCGAGTAACTTCGACACTACATCAAGACATGACTTTGGGGTTGTATCGCTATCCCCAAGATGTGTTGCCTTCTTCCCTACAATATATGTTAGAGGGACAAGCAATGGGTTTGTCTCACTATCATTGTGGCAGTTCTTCCTGGCATCAGAGATATCACTCTGAAAGACAAACAAGAAAACAGATAACAGGTTTTGCACATATAAGCATCAGTGCTGTCAATTCATCCCATTTCTTACGGGCAAATAAAGAGACACGGTTTAAAATAGCATAAACATCATATGGCATTGTTCATAGTTAAGACATGGCAGGATATGGCATTGTGCAGGAGTGGCCAGCTTCACCACACCACTGGATTACAGATCAAGAACACAAGCATACATGCGGTGCTAAAGAACGTATAAGCATCAATGGGCAGTGTGTTGTCAATTAATCCCATTTCAGATTGGAAAATAAAGAGACATGAATTAAATAACATTAACAAAATATGACATAGTTCATAGTTAAGACATAGCAGGATATGACAATGCGCTGGAGTGGGTAGTTTCACTTTGACCACACCCCTGGATTACAGATCAAGAACACAAGCATGCATGCACTCTAAAGAAGATCACCTGCTCTGTTTAGTTTCATTTACATGCTATGAATAAGGAACTTGGTTGTACAACTAAAAACTGAAATTGAGAAGGACAAACTTATGTTTATGAACTTCTTCATAAGAAACTTTAAACATGCAATTTGTTGCAAACGCGAAAAATAAACAGCAGTTGCAGTCATGCCTATCCAAATATACTCAACAAAGTTTGAAGGCTCGAGAAGGACAAACTTACGTTAGTAGTGAAGACGGGCTCTATAAAGCCCTTGTCCATGCTGATGGGGGGGGGGGGGCAATTCAAGTAGTTTACCACAGAATCTTCTTCATAACCATTGCCTTTATTCTACATTTTGTTAAGCGTAAATATAGATGTGATAATATAGGAACAAATGGAGAATATTTAAGCTAAGACACAGAGTGATGCTACATAATCAACTAGCTAGAAATGAAAGTACAACAGTACATGCAAAAAGGTACTGACAAGAGCAATGCAGAGCTAAACTTCTTCAGTAGCATTTGTTTTATTCAACATTTTGGTAAGAGTAAATATAGATCTGATAAGGTCTAGAAAATGGAGGGCAAGGGGAAATAAGCTGCAGAGTGATGGTACATGAACAACGAGCTGTCAATATAAGTATAGTGATAAAGGACAACGGGTACTTACAAGAACAATGCAGAGCTGAACTTCTTCATAAGCATTGGGTTTATTCTACATTAATGTAAGCATTAATATAGATCTGATAATTTGGAGGAAACAATGGATAAGCAAGCTATCATGCACACAGATGTCACATAATCAACCAGGTATGAATGTAAGTATAGCGATACAGGCAGCAGGTACTAACAAGAGCAAACCAGCGAGCAGCATAGTTGCGATATCCTGTCGTCCATTTCAAACCGTTATTCTTCTTGGAGCAGTTTTCCTGCAAAAGAGATCGGTAAGGCACATGCAGAAATGTACGAGTTCAAATTGTCATGTGATCTCATAGACAGTACCTCTTCCTGGGGACGAGACCAGTGCATAACATGGGTTTTCCATTCAATATCTTGTAAATTTAGCATAGGAGACTTCACCGAAATTTCGTTTATAGACTTGCCATCAAAGTGTGTTTGCCTCAGGTAACAGCGATACTGCTGCAACACGTCCTTGAAAAGCGCAAGCAAGCTTTGCTTGTCATTACTATCCAGATTGACCCTCTCCTATTTAGAAGAATGTAATGTAATTGTGTGTTCAATCAACAGAAAACAAGACAATAATCACCATGAATAATAGCACTTACACGTAAGTGCGACAGGAAGATGTGAAAATGGTCTTTGTCTTCACTATAATCTTCCCATGATGGGAAGATATGCACATGGTTCCTAACAACATTGAAAGCATTGTCTTTTAAACTGGGAATAACTGGAATGGGGTTCCAATCTGCAGGAATTGGGGCACTCTGCAGTTGGAATAGGTTTTTGGCCTGTGGATTTGGTGTACTTTTTGCTGTATTGGGATTTTTCTGTGGCACAGCTGGTGGTATGGCAACTGAAATCAGCATACCTTTTGCTGGAGTGCGGTTCCTGTGTGGTGGGGCTAGTGGTATGGCCAGTGGAGTATGGGTACAGTCTGTTGGAGTCGGGCCTAGGTTTTATGGCGCTGGTTCTGTCGCCAATATAAGTGGGGTGCTATCTGATTTCTCCGGTACCACCACCTTTTTCAAAGACTTTGTTTGTACTCCTTCAGGTTCTGCAATCACCCTCTTCCTTTTGGATGTCTGATACACAAGAGCGGCATTTGAATGGAAAAACATGGTATGATGACAGATGGAATATGTATTGATAATGGATGGGCATGGCATCTTCACATATATGATGAGTAAACTAAGCAGATGGAGGTGCAACAAAGTAGAAGAAATGCAAGACACCTTATGCAAGATACGTGCAACCAATAGAACCTTGCCAAATTAGAACAGGCACCTTGATGGGTGAACACAATAGGCGATCTGCCTTTGACTGCATGAGCTCAGAATAGTCATTAGGATAATATTCTGAACACAAATCCGTAGGTGGGGAGCGTGTGGGCTTCATTCCATCCAGAATGGAACTCAATCCCTTGATGCCAAGTTTGTTAGCCATAGCACTTTTCCACAGTATTCCTCTGATGCGCGCAATCTCATATTCATTGTGATCATGTTCAATATCTGATATGCACGAAAACAGAAAGAGTAGTGAGATTATCTTTGAAATGCATAGTATATCCTAATATAATAGGGGCTCCTTGTAAACCCTTGTGTGCTACCTCTGGAATTCTGATGAGAGAGCCCATGTGTGCTGTAATTTGGTGCGTACATTAATATAATCTGGCACTACTGCTAAAAAAAAGAGGCTCCCTATTGGGAGCTCCAGAAGTAATGATAGTTGGCAGATGATAGGTTCAAAATATACTGTATGCAAAGTTTATTGCCAAAGCATGATGATGAGAGCGCACAGAGAAATAGTATTCCCTCATGAGTCTATATGTGGCGCACATGCATTTCAAAACTCACGTAGTAACATTAGCTGACCAATTAAATGTGTCTCTATTTTTTTAGTATCTGTATCGTATCAGATTTGAATTTGATAACTAAGCTTTGGAACTATGAGTGGCATATAGTTTAGCTTGAAGGATGGAGTGCTGCTAGTACGACACGAAGCATCTAGGCAGATAGTAGTGTAGATAAAAGGGGGAAAGCATAACATCATAAATAAATCTGGAAAGTGGAACTGGCTCGAAAATATGGGGTTGTATTGCAGCTACTAATCGAAAGCATTTCGATCCCCTACAGGCTAGCTCTATTCAACTGAAGGCGCACTACTGTTACTATCAGTCTAGTCTCTCAAAGGCCACACAGCTCCTAGCATTTCTTGGATATTATGGCAGACCAACTCAAAGTGCTAAAAGCATCTAGCAGAAGCTGCCAATAGACCTGTTTACTGCAGATCTCCCTGCCCCCCTTCCTGACAAGGAATATACTGTACTTATTAAAGAAGAACAGAAGAGGAACATGTTAAAGAATAGAAGAGGAAGCATATTATGGAGATTCCACTTCTTTCTATACATTTGGAAACTAAGCTCATGATAAACCAGGCCACGTGCATTTGGAAACTCAAGTGGGAACATTAGATGACCAATTAAATGTGTCTGTTAACTAATATCATTATCATATCACATTCGGATATGAACAACTAAGCTTTGGAAATATGAGTGGTGTGTTGTTTAGCTTGAAAGGTGGAGTGCTGCTAGTATGACACAAAGCACTTATGCAGCTGATAGTGTAGATAAAATGGGAAGACCCTAAGCATCACGAGTAAAATTGGGAAAGTGGAACTGGCTTGAAAATATGGGCTTGTATTGCCGATACGGCTACAAAGGCTTTGGATCCCCTACAGGGGCAGCTCTCTTCAACTGAAGGCGCACTACTATTACTATCAGTCTAGACTATCAAAGGCGACACAGCTGTCAGCATTTCTTGGATATTATGGCAGACCAACTCGAAGAGTTGAAAGCATCGATCAGAAACGACCCAATAGACCTGTGGACTGCAAATGTCCCTGCTCCTCTTCCCGACAAGGAACATACTGTACTACTATACTTATTAAAGAATAGAAGAGGAACATGTTGAAGAAGAGCAAGGAGATTTTGGATAATACAATGTTCGTTGCCCACCCATGATGAACCAGAGCGCACAAAGAAATGCAATTCCCTGCTGTCTCTCTATATGTGGCCATGTGCGTTTGGGAACTCAAGTGGAAACATTAGCTGACCAATTAAATGTGTGTCTGTTAACTAATATCATTATCATATCACATTCTTATATGAACAACTAAGATTTGGAATTATGAGTGGTGTGTTGTTCAGCTTGAAGGGTGGAGTGCTGCTAGTACAACACAAAGCACATACAAATCATAGTGTAGATAAAATGGGAAAACCCTAAGCATCACGAGTAAAATCGGGAAAGTGGAACTAGCTGGAAAATATGGGCTTGTGTTGCCGGTACGGCTAGATAGGCTTTGGATCCCCTACAGGGGCAGCTCTCTTCAACTGAAGGTGCACTACTGTTACTATCAGTCTAGACTCTCAAAGGTAACACAGCTCCCAGCATTTCCTGGATATTATGGCAGACCAACTCAAAGAGTTGAAAGCATCCATCAGAAGCGACACAATAGACCTATCGACTGCAAATGTCCCTGCTGCTCTTCCAAGCAAGGAACATACTGTACTACTATACTTAATAAAGAACAGAAGAGGAACTAGTTAAAGAAGAGCAAGCAGAGTTTGGATACTACAATGTTCGTTCGCCACCCATGATGAACCAGAGCGCATAAAGAAATGCAATTCCCTGATGTCTCTCTATATGTGGCGCACATGTTTTTTCGAAACTAAAGTAGGAACATTAGCTGACCAATTAAATGTTCACTATTTTAGTAATATCAGCATCATATCATATTCGTATTTGAGCAACTAAGCTTTGGAAATATGAGTGGCATGTTGTTTCGCTTGATGGGTTGAGGAGCAGTGCCGGGACGACACGAAGCACCTAGGATGATGGTAGTGAATATAAAAGGGGAAAACCATAAGCATTGCGAGTATAGTGTTGAGTGTACCATGGCGGATCTGAAGGTGCTAAGGATACAAAGGCTACTTCGCAAACAATGTTTGCTTTCATCTAAGAAGTAAGATTCTAAGTGATGGACAAGAAATCACAGTAAAGCAGTGGTGATCTATTTTCTGGCTGAGATAAATAACTTGAGCAGATATGAAAGAGTACCGCCTCTGTTGCGACGCCGTGTTGGCATCTGCTGAGAAGTTGAGGGTGCTGCGGTTGCGATGGATGTCGGCGGTGTGGAAGCAGATCTGGCAGGGCAGACGGTGGCGGCTGGGGATATGTCTTGGCGCAGTGGACGAGACGGTCGTAGGAGCGGCCCCGGCAAGGTGGACGACTGCGCGGATGAAGCGAGAGGACGCGATTCAAGGATCCTAGTCCGGAACCGTTGATGAGAGACGTCGATCTCTTGTAATGGACAACGGTTTCTGGGTATCAGCTCCGGTATGGTGGAGGAGGACGGCGGTGGATGGGGTGGTGGATGGAGGAGGCTGGGGTGGAGAGGGTGTTTTGGCGCCCACGGAGTAGGAATGGGGAAATGGAGGGAGAGAGAGGTAGGGGGAACCATGTCTTTGGGACGCGCTTGTCTCAGATGCGGGGAAGTTACAAACTTAGCCCTCATTTAAAATTTCAGACATCAAAGCAATATTGGTCGGTTGGGGGTAGGACGGTAATCTCGCATACCCCGAATATTGGGTGAGAGCAATTTTGGCCGAGGAGAGTTTGTTTTGGCGCCCACTGTTGGCGCCCACCATGTATGAATTGGCGTGAGAGCCGATTTCGGCCGAGGAGAGACTGTGTTTTGGCGCCCACCGTGTATGAATCGGGGTGAGAGGCGGTTATGTCATATTTGAGTGAAATTACAAGCCTACCCCTATCGAGATCTATAGAAATCGAGCCTGCAATTTTTGTGTGTCAGGGCATAGGCAGTAATTTCCATCACCCAAAATTTGGTTTCAAGCGGTTACAGCCGATGAGGGACTGGGTGTTCCGCCGCTTTGTTCAAATTTAGGAGAATAAGCTTGCACGTTTACCATGCCATCTCAATTCGAATCCATTTTGTATTCTTTTTTTCGGGCAGGATCCGGTTTGTATTCGAATACAAATCTATATACATCATTTTTTATATATACTTTCAAAAGCACAACACCCTTTATATATATAAATGGTTTACAATTGCCATAATCTCAAATTCATAAGGTTGAATTCAAATATTTGAAACCACTTTATGTTCAACTCAAATGCTTGGATCACTAATATCAAGAAATTAAATAACATACATGTGCCCAAATTCAAATGAATATGCATGTTCGATAGATCAATTTTGGTTCGAGTATGAATTACATGTATCATCATCTCTAAATCAAATATTTGAATCCCTTTTATGTTGACATCTTTTACACACGCAACTAAATATTTGAATCTCCTTTCATGCCCATCTCTCTCTAGGTCTCTCTCGCATGCTCCTTCATATAGCAGTATAGCTATCACACTCTTTTCTCTATCTCACCCGCACACTTAGTACATGTTTCTCTTTTTTCACAAACACAGTCTCTCGCCGTCTCTCTCGACATGTGTCACACTCTCTCTATCTCTTTAGACCACTCGGCTTTCATTATCTCTTACGTCTCTATCGTGCTCTGATATCTCTCCGGCTACCTAGCGTTATTTTTCCCCGCCACACACACTCTCTCACTCGGCTTTCATTCTCTCTCTCTCTCTCTCTCTCTCTCTAGGGATCTATGATGCACCTCATCTCTTTCTAGATATGACTCCTACCACTAAAATTTATCTCTCTCTCACACACACACCGTTTGTCGGTGTCTCCTTTCCCTCTTCACCTCCGTTCCAAAATTGAAACTATTCCTTTGTTTACTGGTCAGACAATCTCTCTCTCTCTCTCTAACTCTCTCACAAACACACACACACACACACCTCTTTGCTTTCGCCCGCCCCTTCCCGACCCATGTCTCCCTCACACACACACACAACTCTCCCTTTCGCACCCCGACTCCTGTCTCTCCCACACGACTTATCGACCAGCCTCTGGCTAGGTTTATCCATCTATTACACACTCTCGCTTCCCCTCCCTCGTATATGTCTCTCTCGCGCTCCTTGTATCTATGTAGATATCTCACCCCTTCTTGAAACACACCCTCTCTGTGTAGTGTCTCCCGCACTCCCTATTTGTTAGTAGCAAGAACTCTCTTTCTCCGCAGCACACATACACACGCACTCGGCATTCTTTCTCATGCGCTGTCTCTAGGTCTCTCTCGCACAATGTTTGTAGGCCCCTTCGTTCCACGCACCCCGTCTCTCTCGGCCTCCCTTGCACACAATGTCTCTCGCTCCCTAACCATTCATGTGTACTCCATGTAACTTCTCCCATCCTTTCTCTGTCGCACATAAATGCGCTCAATCGATCACCGAGCCTTCTTCCCTACATCTCTCACACCCGCATACTCCGATGTCTCTCTCTGATCCTCGATCTTTTGTCTACCTCTATTCCTCTCGATCGTGCACACACACTAGCTACCGTCTCTCTTTATGTCGATACCTCTCGCACACACACTCTTCGTGTCTTTTCACACATGCAGTACTCCCTCCTCTCTCTCTCTCTCCGATCCTTGAGCTTTTGTCTACCTCTATTTCTCTTGATTGTGCACACACACTAGCTACCGTCTCTCTTTATGTCGATACCTCTCGCACACACACTCTTCGTGTCTTTTCACACATGTAGTACTCCCTCCTCCCTCTCTCTCTCTCTCCCTCTCTCTTTCAGACACGCGATCTATCTCGAGGTCGATCTCTCGTATGCACACTCTCCCCCCTCTCTCTCTAGGTTACTCTCTTTCTCTATGCCGGTGTTGGAAATATGCCCTAGAGGCAATAATAAATTAGTTATTATCATATTTCCCCGTTCATGATAATAGTTTATTATTCATGCTAGAATTGTATTGACCGGAAACTAAATACATGTGTGAATAGATAAACAAATACTGTGTCCCTAGTAAGCCTCTACTAGACTAGCTCATTGATCAAAAGATGGTCAAGATTTCCTGACCATGGACATGAGTTGTCATTTGATAATGGGATCACATCATTAGGAGAATGATGTGATGGACTTGACCCAACCGTTAGCATAGCAAATGATCGTTCAGTTTATTGATATTGCTTTCACTATGTCAAATACACGTTCCTCTGACCATGAGATCATGCAACTCCCGGATGCCGTAGGAATACTTTGGGTGTATCAAACGTCACAACGTAAATGGGTGATTATAAAGGTGCACTACAGGTATCTCCGAAAGTGTTTGTTGAGTTGGCATGGATCGAGATTGGGATTTGTCACTCCGACTATCGGAGAGGTATCTCTGGGCCCTCTCGGTAATACAGCATCATAGAAGCCTTGCAAGCACCGTGACTAAAGAGTTAGTTGCAAGATGATGTATTAGATACTTGCCGGTAACGAGAATGAACTAGGTATTAGATACCGACGATCGAATCTCGGGCAAGTAACATACCGCCGGACAAAAGGGAACAACGTATGTTGACATATGAGGTTCACCGATAAAGATCTTCGTGGAATATGTAGGAACCAATATGAGCATCCAGGTTCCGCTGTTGGTTATTGACCGGAGAGTCGTCTCGGTCATGTCTACATCATTCCCGAACCCATAGGGTCCGCACACTTAAGGTTCGATGACGATTTAGTATTATATGAGTTATGTGATTGGTGGCCGAAGTTTGTTCGGAGTCCCGTATGAGATCACGGACATGACGAGGAGTCTCGAAATGGTCGAGAGGTAAAGATTCATATATTGGAAGGCTATATTCGGACGTCGGAAAGGTTCCGAGTGATTCGGGTATTTTTTCGGAGTACCGGGGAGTTACGGGAATTCACCGGGAGAAGTAATGGGCCTTATTGGGCCATACAGGAAAAGGAGAGGCAGGCCACGTGAGGAGGCGCGCGCCCCCCCTTGCCCAAACCGAATTGGACTAGGGGAGGGGGCGCAGCCCCCTCTTTCCTTTCCCTCTCCCTTCCCCCTTTCCTACTCCGTATGGGAGGTGGAATCCTACTAGGACTAAGGAGTCCTAGTAGGACTCCCCACAACTGGCGCACCCCTAGGGGGCCGGCCTCCTCCCTCCCTCCTTTATATACGGAGGAGGGGCACCCCTTGGAGACACACAATTGTCCCATAGCCGTGTGCGGTGCCCCGATCTCCGTTTTCCACCTCTGTCATATTTTCGGAGAGTTTAGGCGAAGCCCTGCCGGAATCACTTCACCGTCACCGTCGCCACGCCATCGTGCTGACGGAACTCATCTACTTCCTCGACGTCTTGCTGGATCAAGAAGGCGAGGATCGTCACCGAGCTGCACGTGTGTAGAACTCGGAGGTGCCGTACGTTCGGTACTCGATCGGTGGAGCTCGAAGGATTGTTCGACTACATCAACCGCGTTGTGAGACGCTTCCGCTAACGGTCTACGAGGGTACGTAGACAGACTCTCCCCTCTCGTAGCGATGCATCTCCATGGATAGATCTTGCGTGAGCGTAGGAATTTTTTTGAAATTCATGCTCCGTTCCCCAACAGTGGCATCCGAGCCAGGTCTATGCGTAGATGTGATTTGCACGAGTAGAACACAAGTGAGTTGTGGGCGTGGGTGTATACATATTGATTGCCGTTACTAGTTGTTACTTGATTCGGCGGTATTGTGAGATGAAGCGGCCCGGACCGACATTACGCGTACGCTTACGCGAGACAGGTTTCACCGCTACGTGCACTCGTTGCATAAAGCTGACTGGCGGGTGTCTGTCTCTCTCACTTTAGTTGAATCGGTTTCAATGAAGAGGGTTCTTTTAGAAGATCAAAAAGCAATCACTACACCACGTTGTGGTTTTGCGTAGGTAAGAACGGTTCTTGCAAACCCGTAGCAGCCACGTAAAACTTGCAACAACAAAGTAGAGGACGTCTAACTTGTTTTTGCAGGGTATGCTGGTGATGTGATATGGCCAAGACATGATGTGATATAAGTTGTTGTATGAGATGATCATGTTTTGTAAGTTATCAGGCAACCGGCAGGAGCCTTATGGTTGTCTCTTTATTGTATGCAATGCCAACGCTATGTAATTGCTTTACTTTACCGCTATAAGTTAGCAGTAGTAGTAGTAGCAATAGCCGGCGAGACGACCACGACGCTACGATGGAGATCAAGGTGTCACGACGCTACGATGGAGATCAAGGTGTCAACCCAGTGACGATGGAGATCATGACGGTGCTTTGCTGATGGAGATCAAAAGCACAAGACGATGATGGCCATATCATGTCACATATATTGAATTGCATGTGATGTTAATCCTTTTATGCATCTTATTTTGCTTAGGACGACGGTAGCATTATAAGATGGTCCCTTCACTAAATTTCAAGATAAGTGTTCTCCCCTAGTATGCACCGTTGCGAAGGTTCGACGCTTCTAAGCACCACGTGATGATCGGGTGTGATGGATTCTTTCGTTCGCATACAACGGGTGTAAGCCAGTTTTACACACGCAGAATACATGGGTTAAACTTGACGAGCCTAGCATGTACAGACATGGCCTCGGAACACAAGCGACCGAAAGGTCGAACATGAGTCATATAGTAGATATGATCAACATGAAAGATGTTCACCATTGATAACTAATCCACCTCACGTGATGATCAGACGTGGTTTAGTTGATGTGGATCATGTTACACTTAGACAACTTGAGGGATGTTAATCTAAGTGGGAGTTCTTAAGTAATTTGATTAATTGAACTTCAATTGTCATGAACATAGTCTTACTTGTCTTAGCAAATTTATGTTGTAGATCCATAGACCGCGCTGTAGTTCCCCTGTTTTTATTATGTTCCTAGAGAAAACGAAGTTGAAAGTTGATGAAAGCAACTATGCGGACTAGGTCCGTGATCTGAGGATTGTCCTCACTGCTGCGCAGAAGGCTTATGTCCTTAATGCACCGCTCAGTGAAATACCCCTACGGCTTCGTCTGAGGACGTTATGAACGTCTAGCAGACAAGAAAAGATGACTACTCGATAGTTCAGTGCGCCATACTTTACGGCTTAGAACCGGAGCTCCAAATATGTTTTGAGCAACACAGAGCATATGAGATGTTCCAAGAGCTGAAAATTTGTTTTTCAAGCTCACACCCAGGTCGAGAGGTATGACACCTTCGACAAGTTCTATAGCTACAAGATGGAGGAGAACAGCTCTATTAGTGAGCATGTACTCAGAATGTCTGAGTACTTCAAACACTTGAATCAAGTGGGAGTTAGACTTCCGAATAAAGTGGTGATTGATAGAGTTCTCTAGTCACTATCACTAAGCTACTGGATCTTCGTGATGAACTATAAACATGCAAGGGATAGAAGATCCTTAAGCTATTCGCGATGCTACAATCTGCGGATGTAGAAATAAAAAAAAAGGAGCATCAAGTGTTGATGGTTAATAAGACCACTAGTTTCAAGAAGGGCAAGGGAAAGAAAAGGGAACTTCAAGAAGAACGGTAAAACAGTTGCCGCTCATGCGAAGAAACCCAAGGCTGAACCAAACCCGAGACTTAGTGCTCCCATTGCAAAGGGAAATGTCACAGGGAGCGGAACTTCCCCAAAGTAACTGGCAGATAATAAGACTGGCAATGTCAACAAAGATATTTGATATACATGTTATTGATATGTACCTTACTAGTACTCGTAGGAGCACCTGGGTATTTGATACTTGTTCAGTTGCTTACAACTTGAAACATGGAGCTTCGGAATAAACGAGGGCTAGCTAAGAACGAGGTGACGATGTGCATTGGAAGTGTCTCCAAGGTTGATGTGATCACCATCGCCACGCTCTCTCTACCTTCAGGATTAGTGATGAACCTAAATAATTGTTATTTGGTGCTTGCGTTAAGCATGAACATTATATCTGATAGTGTTTATTGCAAGACGGTTATTCAATTTCAGAGAATAATTATTATTCTATTTATTTGGATAATATCATTGATGTTCATGCACTTAAAATGAAAGGTTTATTGAATCTTGATCGTAGTAATACATATGTTCATAACACGAATGCCAAAAGATAATGATAGTACCACATATTTGTGGCACTGCCACTTAGGTCATATCAGTGTTAAACACATGAAGAAACTCCATGCAGATGGGTTTTTGGAATCTCTTGATTATGAATCATTTGAGACATGTGAACCGTGCCTTATTGGCAAGATGACTAAAACTCCGTTCTCCGGAACAATGGAGCGAGCAACCAACTTATTGGAAATAATACATACCGATGTATGCGGTCCGATGAGTGTTGAGGCGCGCGGTGGATATCGTTATATTCTCACGTTCACTGATGATTTGAGTAGATATGGTTATGTCTACTTGATGAAGCTTAAATCTGTAACATTTGAAAAGTTCAAAGAATTTCAGAGTGAAGTAGAGAACCATCGTAACAAGAAAATAAAGTTCTTACGATCTAATCATGGAGGAGAATATTTGAGTTACGAGTTTGGCAATCACTTAAGACAATGTGGAATTGTTTCACAGCTCACGCCACATGGAACACCACAGCGTAATGGTGTGTCCGAATGTCATAATCGTACTCTATTGGATATGGTGCGTTCTATGATGTCTCTTACCGATTTGCCACTATCATTTTGGGGTGATGCATTAGAGACAGCTGCATTCACTTTAAACAAGGGTACCGTCTAAATCCGTTGAGATGACACCGTATGAACTGTGGTTTGCGAGAAACATAAAGATGTCGTTTCTGAAAGTTTGGGGATACAATGCTTATGTCAAAAGGCTTCAGCCAGATAAGCTCGAACCCAAAGCGGATAAGTGCGTCTTCATAGGATACCCAAAGGAGACCGTTGGGTACACCTTCTGCCACAGATCCGAAGGCAAAGTATTCGTTGCTAAGAATGGATCCTTTGTAGAGAAGGAGTTTCTCTCGAAAGAAGTGAGTGGGAGGAATGTAGAACTTGATGAGGTAATTGTACCTCCTCTGGATAGTAGTACGTCACAGGAAGAAATTTCTGTGACACCGACACGGACCAGAGAGGAAGTAGATGATGATGATCATGAAGCTTCGGATCAAGTTGCTACAGAACCTCGTAGGTCAACCAGGACACGCTCCGCACCAGATTGGTACGGCAATCCTGTCTTGGAGGTCATGTTGTTAGACAACGGTGAACCTACGAACTATGAAGAAGTGATGGCGAGCCCGGATTCCGACAAATGGCTTGAGGCCATGAAGTCCGAGATTAGATCCATGTATGAGAACAAAGTGTGGACTTTGGTAGACTTGCCCGATGAACGGCGAGCTATTAAAAATAAATGGATCTTTAAGAAGAAGACGGACGCTGATGGTAATGTCACCGTCTATAATGCATGACTTGTTGCTAAAGGTTATCGACAAGTTCAAGGAGTTGACTACGATGAGACTTTCTCACCCGTAGCGATGCTAAAGTCTGTCAAAATTATGTTAGCAATTGCCGCATTTTATGATTATGAAATCTGGCAAATGGACGTCAAAACGGCATTCCTTAATGGATTCCTTAAGGAAGAATTGTATATGATGCAACCGGAAGGTTTTGTCGATCCTAAAGGTGCCAACAAAGTATGCAAGGTCCAGCGATCCATCTATGGACTGGTGCAAGCATCTCGGAGCTGGAATACTCGCTTTGATGAAGTGATCAAAGTGTTTGGGTTTATGCAAGTTTATGGAGAAACTTGTATTTACAACAAAGTGAGTGGGAGCTCTATAACATTTCTAAGAAGTATATGTGATTGGAAATGATGTAGAATTTCTGGAAAGCATAAAGAATTAATTGAAAGGAGTTTTTCAATAAAAACCTGTTTTTGAGTTATCCACGGTTTGGGCATCGAGATCTATAGAGATAGATCAAGACACCTAATAAAAGATTTTCACACACCTTGATGAGATTTTGAAGAAGTTCAAAATGGATCAAGTCAAAAGAAATAAGTTCTTGGCTGGTGTGAAGTGGAGTAAGACTTGAAGATCTAGGTAAAGGTTGTTTACATGTTAGGCATCAAAATCTATAGAGATAGATTGAGACGCCTCATATGACTTTCACAAAACATATACCTTGACAAGATTTTGAAGAAGTTCAAAATGGATCAGTCAAAGAAGGAGTTCTTGACTGTGGTGAAAGGTGTGAAGTTGAGTAAGACTCAAATCTCGACCACGGCAAAATAAATAGAATGGATGAAGGTTATCCCCTATGCCTCGGCCATAGGTTCTATAAAGTATGCCAAGCTGTGTGCCTTGCCATGTGTCTGGCAAAAGAGGTACCAAAGTGATCCAGGAGTAGATCACTTGACAGCGGTCAAATTATCCTTAAGATGACTAAGGAAGAATTTCTCGGGAATAGAGATGATAAAGAGTTCGTCGTAAGGGGTTACGTCGATGCAAGCTTTAAACACTGATCCGAAAGACTATGAGTCTCAGACCGGATAAGTATAGTGGGGAAATTTTTGGAGTAGCTCCAAACAGAGTGTGGTAGCAGCATCTACATATAACATAGAGATTTGCCAAGAACACACGGATCTGAATATTGCAGACCCGTTGACTAAAACCTCTCTCACAAGCAAAACATGATCAGCTTTAGAACTGATTAAGTGTTAATTACATGGAGATGTAATCTAGATTATTGACTCTAGTGCAAGTGGGAGACTGTTGGAAATATGCCCTAGAGGCAATAATAAATTAGTTATTATCATATTTCCCCGTTCATGATAATAGTTTATTATTCATGCTAGAATTGTATTGACCGGAAACTAAATACATGTGTGAATAGATAAACAAATACTGTGTCCCTAGTAAGCCTCTACTAGACTAGCTCGTTGATCAAAAGATGGTCAAGATTTCCTGACCATGGACATGAGTTGTCATTTGATAATGGGATCACATCATTAGGAGAATGATGTGATGGACTTGACCCAACCGTTAGCATAGCAAATGATCGTTCAGTTTATTGATATTGCTTTCACTATGTCAAATACACGTTCCTCTGACCATGAGATCATGCAACTCCCGGATGCCGTAGGAATACTTTGGGTGTATCAAACGTCACAACGTAACTGGGTGATTATAAAGGTGCACTACAGGTATCTCCGAAAGTGTTTGTTGAGTTGGCATGGATCGAGATTGGGATTTGTCACTCCGACTATCGGAGAGGTATCTCTGGGCCCTCTCGGTAATACAGCATCACAGAAGCCTTGCAAGCGCCGTGACTAAAGAGTTAGTTGCAAGATGATGTATTACGGAACGAGTAAAGAGACTTGCCGGTAACGAGAATGAACTAGGTATTAGATACCGACGATCGAATCTCGGGCAAGTAACATACCGCCGGACAAAAGGGAACAACGTATGTTGACATATGAGGTTCACCGATAAAGATCTTCGTGGAATATGTAGGAACCAATATGAGCCCAGGTTCCGCTGTTGGTTATTGACCGAAGAGTCGTCTCGGTCATGTCTACATCATTCCCGAACCCGTAGGGTCCGCACACTTAAGGTTCGATGACGATTTAGTATTATATGAGTTATGTGATTGGTGGCCGAAGTTTGTTCGGAGTCCCGGATGAGATCATGGACATGACGCGGAGTCTCGAAATGGTCGAGCGGTAAAGATTCATATATTGGAAGGCTATATTCGGACGTCGGAAAGGTTCCGAGTGATTCGGGTATTTTTTCGGAGTACCGGGGAGTTACGGGAATTCACCGGGAGAAGTAATGAGCCTTATTGGGCCATACGGGAAAAGGAGAGGCAGGCCACGTGAGGAGGCGCGCGCCCCCCTTGCCCAAACCGAATTGGACTCGGGGAGGGGGCGCAGCCCCCTCTTTCCTTTCCCTCTCCCTTCCCCCTTTCCTACTCCGTATGGGAGGTGGAATCCTACTAGGACTAAGGAGTCCTAGTAGGACTCCCCACACTTGGTGCACCCCTAGGGGGCCGGCCTCCTCCCTCCCTCCTTTATATACGGAGGAGGGGCACCCCTTGGAGACACACAATTGTCCCATAGCCGTGTGCGGTGCCCCGATCTCCGTTTTCCACCTTGGTCATATTTTCGGAGAGCTTAGGCGAAGCCCTGCCGGAATCACTTCACCGTCACCGTCGCCACGCCGTCGTGCTGACGGAACTCATCTACTTCCTCGACGTCTTGCTGGATCAAGAAGGCGAGGATCGTCACCGAGCTGCACGTGTGTAGAACTCGGAGGTGTCGTACGTTCGGTACTCGATCGGTGGAGCTCGAAGGATTGTTCGACTACATCAACCGCGTTGTGAGACGCTTCCGCTAACGGTCTACGAGGGTACGTAGACACACTCTCCCCTCTCGTAGCGATGCATCTCCATGGATAGATCTTGTGTGAGCGTAGGAATTTTTTTGAAATTCATGCTCCGTTCCCCAACAGCCGGTTCTCATGCACACACAACATTTGTTTGTAGGACGATCCCTTGTAGGAAAAAATCTGGTGCTCCCAGGCCTCCCAAGCTCCCACGATACGATAGTTCTCCGGCCGTTGGATCGTGGAATAAACCTCTGGACCCGAGCAAAATTTTGAGACTCTTTGAGGGGTTTTCTGCAAATTTTTATGACCTCTACCTGTGTATGTTTGATCGACGATCCAACGGTCCCCAGAGGAACGCTGGAGTATTATAATTATTTCTTGGACATCACACAAACAGTGGAGTACATATACAAGAGAGAAGAGGCGCACGCAGTCGGTCTCTCGCTGTCTCGCACATATGAGAGTTACGTAACGGATAGTAAACAAACAAACCCATAGGTGCACGATTTCTGCATGTGCAGGTACCGGGTACGTGGTGGAGCACACTTTTGTACGAAGAGTCAGCTCGCGTGATAATTTGATGCGCAGGTGTTGACGGTCCGGGACTACACGTGAACGACCTAGAGGCAGTGGCTTGCTACTGATCGAGTTGCCACGTTTATAAAATACATTTTTTTAGCAAGACACGAGTTTCGTTTTTCAATGGCGCGTTATACAATTTTTTTTGAGAATCATGTTATATAATTTATTAAAACGATTGGTATGGAGCGAAAAATGAAAATCGTCACTATACACGTAGGCTGGAGTTTCAGCGCTTGTTGCTAGCCAAGGTAGCTCCCTTCACACTCTCACCCTCTCCTGATCTAAACAAGATGGGCGGTAGCCATTGTCTCTCTCCTCACTAGCCATGAAAGATCCGACCGGATCCTGTCCGCCGTGGAAGGGCGGCGATGAAGCGTTGATGCGGTCGCCGTCGGTGAGGTAGGAGACACACTGCCGGCGCGTCCCGATCTGCGGACCGGGCCATTCTCTCTCACCCGGTGCCAGAGCGGACACGACCTCTCACTGGCGCAGGCATTGAACCGACGCGCTGGCCGAGAGAGCAGCACCCGCTGCACGCCAGGCTGAACATGCCTCCTCGCCGCATAATATCATATCTTTGCTTAGTTGGAGGAGAGAGAAGGAAAGTGGGCTGTAGAATAAGAGCCGGCTATAGCATGAGACCCAAGACACTTTGTGAGAATGTATGGTGGGCCAGCTATTAACAAAGTACTACATATTTAAATCTTACTATTGTATACAAGCTGGCTTTTAGGTTGACTCTAAATGACATGGCAACTTCCTATAGCCAATTGTTGGTTATATTATTAACCATGCTCTCAACCGGCTTTAGACTACCCCACCTACCTCCATTGAACCCTCGCGTGTGCCGAGAAACCAACTCCACCCACACGTCCGTCCGCGAGCCTACCGGCATTCAACACAACACCGCTTGTCTCCTAGCGTCCGCCTGCTACTTAAACGAGGCCAGACGCCTGGCAAGAACCGCAACACACCTCCGCTCCCCATCTCCTCCTTGCACAATTTTCTCCACACTCTCCATAGCATCCGGCGAGCATGAAGATGAGTTCTCTGGCATAAAAGCCGGCTGGGTGCCAAGCCGAGCCTGCCGGATACAAGCCAGGCAACTCGCTGCTCCACCTCCCTCCCCGCCCCAGGCCATCAATACCATGGGCGAGGCTGCAGGCGGGCAAGCGGAGGAGCAAGCCGCCGCTCCAAGCTGGCCCCTGGTGCAGCAACTTGCCACTCCAAGCCAGCTCACAGAGGAGTGGCCAGTTGCTCCGCGCCGGCACACGGGGTAGCACGGCGTCCAGTGCACCATGGCCGGTCGTGCCATCCGCTGCAAACGTTGGTGGAACCGCGGCTTGCCGGTGGAGGCGGCGAGCACCCCCGCGGCCGCTGCTGACACCGAGGAAAAGTAGACCATGGGAGCCGCCGCCTCTTGGGTCCCACGAAGGCCACCTCCACCGCGTCGCCGGCATACACACCCGGTGTGTTGCCTGGTTTAGCGCACAACACCGTTGACCCCCGCCTTGGCTTCACGGAAGCGGAGGAGCCACTCTTCCCCTGGGTCATCCCCTTCGGCTGAAGCGCCGCCGGACACAGGGAAGTTATGGCGGAGGAGGAGGCCACGGAGGTGGAAGGCACGGAGGGCCACCGTGTCGGTTCTAAATCCGGGATATCTCTTAGTAGGCGTCCTAAGCTAGGCGTCTTGGAGCGATGGTAACATGGACACAGGATTTTACCCAGGTTCGGGCTCTCTCGAAGAGATAATACCCTACGTCCTGCTTTTGATTGTATTCATATGGGGTGTAGTACAGAGTACATGTGGCTACCACGAGATTGTTCTAATGACTATCCGATCATCTATTGACTAGCCTGGCCTCGGTTTATATATGCACCGGTGGCCTAGGGTTTAGGAGAGTATTCGGCTTGTGCACCAAGTCTTGTAGTGTCTTCCTTGTATGCGTCATGGGCTGCCCGAAGTGGCCCATTAGTTAACCGCCACGGGGGTCCTCGGCTCAACCCACCTGGTCGGGAGACGATGTGGTGAGTACCCCCTAGTCCAGGACACCGTCAGTAGCCCCCTGAACCAGTCTTCAAGTTGGGGACGCTCCTCGGTTCTTCTGAACTGTTCTTCGTCTTTGGTCGTCGGTCTTGAAAACTAGTTCAACAAATCTTCCCATCTTCGATCTTGAGGATTGCCGAGGTGTATCCGAAGAGTTCATACGTCGGGTATCCGAGGAGCCCCTTTAGGTTCTTGGCCTTTATCAATGCCTTGTTATTTAACACCACACCTCGGGTTCGAAGTTTTTCCCGTTCGGCAGTGTCCTCTTGCGTCCGAGCTCCAATGCCGGACTGCATCCGAGGTGTCTTTTTGCAGCCGAGCTCCAACGCCGGTCTGTATCCAAGGTGCATTATACCAGCCAAACTCCAACGCCGGACTTCATCCGAGGTACATTTTAGCAGCCGAACTCCAATGCCGGTCTGTATCCGAGCTCCAGTGCCGGACTGCAGCCGAGGAGGCATAGAGTACCTCGTCTTTGAAAAAGTTTGAAGGAGGTTATCCGAGCTTAACACCGACAAAGTTCTCTATGGAGCCAGCCACTCACAGCCGAGCTTTATGCCGGACTGCTTCCGAGGTGGTGCACCACCTCAGCCGTGGGCTGATGTTTTATAGAATTGTTTCCGATTGGTGCAATTTATTCTCTGCCGAGATATATAGCCAGTAGCCCTCAAGGTGTGTGTGAGTCTAAAACCCGAGATGCACCTGAAGGATGACAGAAAACCACTGATCCCAGCAGCCCCTGAGACTCAGGTCGATTCACGAAATCGGCCTGAGAATCAACTCCTAGCTCGGCATCATACTTAGGAATGGAAACATGGTGTGCATAGTCCTCGAGACTCAGGTTGGGTGCGGCCGACCAACCTGAGGATTGTAATCTCCTCGAAAACTTTTTTGCACTTTTTTTATTGTCTGCATTGAATAGGCAATGCAGTAGCCCCCGAGACACTGGTCGGGTGGCAACACCAGATCAGGGGATTGATGTAACCCGTTGATGGCTTTTACGTGAGAAGCGCGAAGCCCAGTAGCCCCCGGGCCATAATTTGGGCAAGGGTGGCCGAATTAAGGATCAATGTCCGGAGTAAATTGACTTTAGTCATAATCTATGTGTAATGATTCTATGTATCCAAGTACTTTACATCATTAATGCTCGGATCCGCATTGTACAAAACTTTGTTGACCGACCATCGGCTTCAACCTCCTCGGCCTGTAGCCGAGGAGTGTTTGTCCTACTTTATAAACCCTTTATAAGGGCAAAGATTTACGGAAAACAAGGCAATCCGGCCATACGGTTTTATAAACAAAGGTACGCGAAGAGATATGTTATATTACTATTTAACGTAAGAAATATCTTCTGGGAAAAATAGTTCCTTTATAAGTTCCTTTTCCCAGTATATCATGTTGACCATGATCGTGAAACCTCAACTCCGATCAATGTGGGAGGAAAATATTGAGGATTTAGTTTGGGGAAAGTTCCTGAACTCTGTGGTCGTAATGAACCAAAATTTTCACTTCCGTCATTGCCGACCAATTATATTCTTAAGATAGCAAGCTTTCGGCTTCACCCAGTCTGAGGTACTAACCCGGATGACCCGGTAGTAACAATCGCAGAGGTGCTCCCTTTACCCCCTAGCCGAACAATCGGGAACGTAGGGTGTAAACACAGGAGCCAGGCAACCCAGCTTGGCCAAAATCTTAAGTCAAATTGATGCATATTTATGGCTTTATAACGATAATTACGGAAGGCAGCGCTCGTATATTGAATACAAACGCTTTTATGCTATATGCTATTTTGACTCCTTTGTGACGGATTATCATTTGAGAGTGGCCCATCGTCGTCTTCTACCCCTTTGTAGATGCTACGCGGGGTGTTTCCGCAGTAACAAGACAACCCTTAGCCGATGTCTCGGTGCCCGGAGGCGGTTGTATTTAGCGGAAACGAGGCAATCAGATATCCAGGCTTTATAACTTTCACTTAGTCATAGGAGTTTAAAGTTGGGAGGCCAGTTACTAGCCCCCGGTTAGTGTTCGGCGTCAGCCGAGGTCAAGCCATTAACACTTCGGCCAATTTTATGAAAGGCCCACGGGGTAACCTCTATCGATCGATAGTTTGACACAGTCATCGGATCGCTGACCAGTTTGCGCTCATTGTGACAGTCAGTTTTCGGCTTTCTCCACTGAGGTACTTGACCAGTTAAATCGGAAGTACAATTGCAGTGGTTCTCCCTTTGTACACCTAGCCGAACAAAGCGGAACATAGGAGGCAAGCACAGGAGCCGGGCAACCCAACTATTGACCGAAGACACAATTCGAAATTGATGCATATAAAGCAATATCCGAGAACGTTTTGCCGAGGACTCTTTGGAGTACCTTGGCTTTTGGTGGGTTCGGCTCTAGTCGCAGCCCCCCATTGATATTGCCGATGCTTTAAAGGCATCCGACGTTGTACTGCGAGAGTTATGCTGGAGACACACAGTATCCCCCGAGACTCAGGTTGGGTGCGGCCAACCAACCTGAGAATCGAATCTCCTCGGAAACTAGTCCAGATGTCATGTGCGTTTCGCCAACGCCGAGGTGTAGGTTGGTAGGAAAGATGCCGAGCTGCGGGTCGAAAAAGATCTCCCGAGCTGAATTATTATGCAGAGCACCTCGGTCATGAGGATGTCCCGCCTCCTCAAAGAAAAACATACAAATAGCTTAAAAGTGCCATAAACTCGTAAAACCAAAAAACTTTAGGAAAAACTTTACGTCCGAACTAAATCAAGTTTTTTGGTGCCAATCCGAAAATTGGTCTTAAATTAAATTATGCTTCCGTCGTGCTTTAACATGATACATCCGATCTCCAGACTTCAAGCGGGTCAGCCTTCGGCTTCAACCTCCTATCCTGAAGGCGGAGTGCTTATCAGGCCAGTTTAGCGAACTAAACTCGAGCGGCTTTAGAGAGAAACCAGGCTATCCGGCTATTGACCACACACTCACATCAGAAAAAGGAGTAGTAGAAAAAGACTTTGCAACGACTAAGAAGAAAACACTTATTATAACGACTCATATAAATTTAAGAGCCCCCAGTTAACATGGGAAAAAGAAACGGTTTTTAACGAACCTCGTTTTTTACAAACAGATTTTAACTTAAATATAATGCTTGGTCGAACCGAACAAAAAAGTTAAGAATTTAGAAAATTTAAGCATGAAAGCGACTTAGCTGGTTAATGTGCTCGGCGTTGATGACTTGGTGTGGGCTTGTGGCGGGACGAGGACGCATAGTCCTCGGCTCGACCGAGGTCCCAGCCCCCAAGCCCGAGGTGGCCGAGCGACGAGCTCGGGTTGATGAGGTAGCGATGCGGCACGGTCGATGTGGCGAGGCGAAACCCCCGGTCCAGCTGTCGTGACGAAGCTGGTCGGCTGGTGATGATGAAGTGATGGCGAAGCCCCCGGTCTAGCCGAGGTGACGAATCAGGTTGGCAGGGTGACGCCAGAGCCCCATGTAAGCCTAGGTGTCGAAGCGGGTCGGCAAGGTGGACGTCGGCTCGAAGAAGCAACGGCGCGGCAATGCCGACGTAGGTCGAAACTTTGTGACGCGCTCAATGCTGGCTTGAGAAGTGACCGCGCGGCGATGCTGGCGCGCCCGACCCGTGCAATCCGTAAGGTGACGATGTTATCTTGACGATCATTAGGGAGAGTGGTGCCAAACTCTTGGTCGGCTCGCCGAGGTGATGATCAGAGGTGGTTGTCGTCGGCTCAATGAAGCGACGGCGCAGTCGATGCTGGCGTAGGTCGGCAGCCATGGAGCAACGTGGCCAGGCTGGTTTGACACCGGCGCGACGACGAAGATCGCCTCGGAAAAGGCTTAAAATTTGCAGGCACGTGCTTGAAAACAAAACACAATACCCTATAAAAAATTCCCTTCAAAAAGGATGTCCGATAATCTGTTCATGAAAAAGATGAACTCGGGCCGGATTCGTTTTCGCGCAGAAAACAGATCCCAAAATTGATTCACTCATCGGACGCTTCCCGGAGTTTGAACGGTCGGATCGAGCTGAAATTTTGAGGGGTGGTAGATATGCGAATTCCGCAGCCGATGAACGGTTGGATCTTCCAAAGGACGTCCGAGCTGACTGCTGGACTCCTCGCCCTAAACTCGTCCAGATTCCTGTCCAGATTCGACAAGGTTCTGGTATATCAGAGATCGCCGGAGATTCCTCCATCGGAACGCGATGAAATTTTACAGGGTTGTTCTAGACTCAATTCCGCACAATTCCACCGAAGCAATCGTAAAAGCGACGCTCGAGGAGACGGGGACGACGAACACGAATCTGCTGTCCAGAAAAAAATTGCATGATCGCGCGAGGGCAATGTTGACGTTGAGCCCCCGAGCACCATGGACGATTTTTCCATGATCCCGGATGAGATCGGAGTTGATGATCACGAAGACATCCATCCGATCTTAACGATCCGAAGAGAAGCCTACTCCTCGGTCCAGCCAAGGTGACCGGACGGACCGGCGACGAAGATGCCGACATCGACAATAAAGCTCGGTTCCGACGTGTAGATCGCGCCGGAGACGATCTGAATTCCCATCGCACCGCGGCAACTACCCAGCAGGCTCTCAATGAAAGCACCAATGTCGGTTCTAAATCCGGCATATCTCGTAGTAGGCGTCCTAAGCTACGCGTCTTGGAGCGATGGTAACATGGACACAGGATTTTACCCAGGTTCGGGCTCTCTCGAAGAAATAATACCCTACGTCCTGCTTTTGATTGTATTTATGGGGTGTAGTACAGAGTACATGTGACTACCACGAGATTGTTCTAATGACTATCCGATCATCTATTGAATAGCCTGGCCTCGGTTTATATATGCACCGGTGGCCTAGGGTTTAGGAGAGTCTTCGGCTTGTGCACCAAGTCTTGTAGAGTCTTCCTTGTCTGCGTCATGGGCTGCCCGAAGTGGCCCATTAGTGAACCGCCACGGGGGTCCTCGGCTCAACCCACCTGGTCGGGAGACGATGTGGTGAGTACCTCCTAGTCCAGGACACCGTCACACCGCGGCCGGCATTAGATTATACCTGCCTCTGGAAGCTATTCACGTTTAGTTAAAAAATGTCTGAAATGTAATTAATTTCGTACGGTCTAGTTTTGTTGTGCTCGCACTGATATGTTTGTTGCTCTCGGCAACGAGCTCTACCTTGACAATTTATTGCATCTGTGGAGGTACTTCACATGGTGTTTGCGCGCCCAACATCGCCATGCCCTTATATTGCCATTGTTTAATTGCTATCAATCCAATGTCACTTGAAAAATGATGCAATGTCACACAGGGAGTAATATGCTGCTGTCAATCTAGTGCCATCGATAAATCCAATGGCACTTGTAAAATGACGCAATGCCATCGATAACCCTTTTGCATATTTTTGCAAACACGGATGTTAATCTCAGGCATGTTTGTGCAAACAGAAGCAGATACCTCAATTTTAGTGGAACCACAAAATTATACGGGAGTCCCTCCGCCTTTGGTAGAAAATTACCTTTTTCATCAATGCTCTTAGAAGGAATTTGTGTTTTGTCTATGAACTAAATGTTATTTTGGAGAAGCATTGATGTTGGTAGTAAGAACTATAGATTTTTCTTTATTTCTAGTTCTCCTAAAAAAAATTAGCTTTGAAGTGAATCATTGAGATGCATAAACTATTTCAACTATGGCTATTAATTGGTTGTGGACATTATCTATGAATGTGAAGATATCTGTGAACATGAGTTTGATGTGAAAGTTAGTTTGTATGTTATTGTTCTGGAAATAGAGTAAGTTATTACATGACCCAGAAAAAAAATATTCTGTGCCACATCTCGGCATCAGACTTATATACATCTCAGTCGATGCACGAACATCACAATATGCATACTGACTGGATCAACATTTGAACCTAGCTATTATGAATGAAAATTCGGATTGACATCAGTTCTAGATAGCCGGAGACGCTTAGCCTGCTCTGCCTCTGCTAGCTTCTTTCTGGCTTCTTCCATCTCTTGTTTGGCTTGGGTGAAGAGAGCATCTGATTGCTCTTTTCACATCTTTAGGAACTCAGCTACATTCTCAAGGGCTGCTGCACACTTTCTTTCAGCCTTTACTAGAGCCACGAGGACACGAACACTTGACGACTTCACCTGGCTAGTGTGTAATCCAGCATCATTTAGGAATTGGCACCTTGTGTCTAATCTGGCATCATTAGGGGATTGGCACCTTGTGTGTAATCCAGCATCATTTGGGAACTGGCACATAGGACTAGCCTCAAAACCTGATCTTGAGGTTGACCATACTTCCCTCCTCGCATGAACTGCATCCTGACATGAAGAAGTTACTTCTTTTTTAGATCAATAGTGAGAGCTCCACAGATCCATTCAGTAGAAGCCCCATAAACAGGACTAGTAGAAGTGAGTTCAGAAGGAGAACACCCACTTCCTACATCAAGCTAAGGGCCTCTTTGATTCGCAGGATTTTGAAAATGTAGGAATAGGAAAAGTATAGGATTGGAGTGGCATGCCAACTTCAATCCTATAGGATTAGGAAGGAGTGTTTGATGCCACATGAAAAACAAAGGAATTGTAAAATAGGTTGGAGTGCATGTTAGATTTCCTATAAAATGTAGTACAAAAGATTCCATAGGAAAAATTCCTATGGAATCCAATCATATGAATCAAAGGGCCAACATAGGAAAAATTCCTAAGGGTTTCAATCCTCCAGAAATCCTATAGAATTCCTTTGAATCAAAGGAGCCCTAAAAAGGAAAGCATTAGGACGATTAAGAGTGTGCTTATTACATATCGAGCAGAGCTACTTTACAGAAACTACAATATATACATCAAAGAACACAAGGCTAAGCCAAAAAGGAAAACCAGCATAGGGGTGCACTGAGCCAAGGGTAGCTGCAGCAAAACAACCGGCAACCAGATGATCTCCAGGGCCTCTATAGCCGCGTTTGACTGACTAGGTTTTCATCCTACGGCATGGTGGGTCCGGTGAGTAAATTGAGATCCTACAAATGATAGAGAGCCTAATCAAGTGTAGAGGCAATTGTTTGTCCCGCCTATTACTGTTTAATAATTTGCCACACCGCTGATTGCATGGCAAGAACCTTAGCCAAGCACACAACATTGTTTGATGCTATTTTCGGCTCAGGGCTTGCCCAGGGCCTGGCCTGGTCCTGTCTACAATACAGCTGCCAGACACATACCATGTCAAAGTAATTGAAAGGCTGTTACTTACCAAAGCTCGTTTTATAGGTTCGGTGCAGCTCGTATTTATCTTGCGACGTTCCTTGAAGATGTCCCCTACATCCCATATTTGATCTTCATTTCCTCTCTGCTTGTTGGCCTTAGTAGTTTTGTAAAATCCCAACATGGCAAGAAAAATATAGTAATACTCACACATCTTGTAGGCAACACTAAAGCACTCATCTGCAATGTTGGCATGAGTAATTTTTAATATCCTACTTTGTGGTTATTCAACTTTGCTACAAATACGTTGTGGTCTCATTCTGAGTCAATAGAACTGGGGGATCACCTCCCTGCTATTCTCAAAAACTTTTAACCATCTGCCACACTACTGGTTAGAGATGAAGAACCTACGCAAGCACACCACAATACAGGAGGGACGCCCAATTACAAGATGATATTTTGTTGGATAATGCAAGCTATAACCAATAACTTTTACTGGAACAATAGCAGCCAGGAAAGGGGAACAATAGCAGCATGGAAATTTGATGGGTAGGTATGAACAAAATCGGAACTGCACAAGTACAGCTAAGAGAATCAATGTACACATTACCAATCGTAGAGGAGCACAAATGCCACGGCCTCGTCTGTGCATCATGGGCGGCAACGTGAGTCAGTTCATTGTCGCCGACAGTGCTGCTGCTGCCCTTGCTGTCGGCTACCGGGAAGCAGATCCAAGACCGTGGATGACGGCACCGGTGAAGCGGCTCCTGCGCGGTGTACGACGGCTTAGGTGGATCGGCTCCAGTGCGGCGTACGACGTCGTCGATGAGGCAGATGCGCTGCGGTGGATGAGTGCGCCGATGTAGAAGGGGATGGGCAGGAAGGCCGGGTAACCACAGTCGGCTTCTTGTGGGGTGCTGCGGTGCCATGGAGAAGTGTATTTTGCGGTGGGGATAGAAAATGGGGATTATTGAGGTGTCCTCTGGGTGCGGTGGTGGGGGTGGCTGGGCAGGGTGAACGTGAAGTTACCAAAGCAACCCCCGACCCAACACCATCCTTCGGCCAGTTGTACAAAGGGTATGATGGTCATTTCGCATTGCTCAAATCTGGGTCACGGGAGATATCGATGGAAGCGGGAGATTTTGCCGCCGACCAAAAAATTTGTAACACTGTACTCCCCGTCCGGCATCTTGGATGATTGGGCTAAGCAACTAGGAGTACTAGTACACATCTATTTTCTTAGTTTATTGTCGTGACATTAATTATTTGTTGTAGTTGTCAAATAAATATATTAAGCTGTTGACTTCGAATGTAATAGTTTATACAATTCAACAGTTAGAATCATTGTTGAATTCGAAGATGAATACCAAGTCTATGGTACTTCACAATATACTCAAACTCACATAATCCAACTCAAATGAAAATCTAAATGCATTTCATAATTATTAATTAGTTGGCTGCAACGAAACCATAAATAACTCTACCTGATCCAGTCCAAAACAATATTTGAACACATCCCAATGTGTGAATTCCTGCGTTTGTGAATGAAGCGTAGAGAGAGAGTGTGTGACGATGGAGCAATGATGGGAGACTAATGTGTGCGCGCAACATACAAGATATACACCCCATGGAAGAGAGAGACAGAGGGCGGGAAAGATTGTATATATGTGGGCGAGAGAGTAGGAGAGAAACCTCATGAGAGAGAGGAAGTGTGCGAGAGAGGGACGTTTGTATAGGGAGGAAGAAGTTAGGTCTGTGAGAAAGATGGAGACATGTATATATACAGAGCGAGATGCATGCGTGTGATCGAGATTTTGTACATGTGGAAGGAGAAGAGACAAAAGGTTTGATGAGAGAGCTCAAAAAAACATGGACGAGAGGGGGGCGAGCTTGTGTGTGTGCTTGTGGCCTTGTGGGTTCAGGGATTGATATTTTTGTGCGGGAGAGAGAGAGAGAGAGAGAGAGAGAGAGAGAGAGAGAGAGAGAGAGAGAGAGCAAAGGAGTCAGTCAGCCGCTTTTACGTCAGCCTGCTTCCAACTGGCACCGCATTCTCTAGTGCGGTCTGGTCGGCGTCTTCGTTCATCCCGATGCCCTCCTTGAAGATCGAGGTGGTGTGCATGCCGGGGTGCAGAGAAGCACAAGCGATAGTGGTCGCTATATAACCTTGGACAGGGATGGATAGTTTGTGAGGGGGGTGTGTGCGAAATATTGAGAGAAATCAAACCTAGGGAGAGAATGTGTGTGCATTGTGTGCAGGCGAGAGAGGCTAATGGTGCGAGATGGATACATCGTGTGCGTGAGTGTTTAAGCAATATAGAGAGACTGTGTGCGGGATACGAAGAGAGGACTATGGGGAGTGTGTTTGTGAGGCAGAGAGACATAGCGAGAGATAAATGTGTGTGCGTGGTATAGGGTGTATGTGACGGAGAGGTACATGCTAAATAGGGTTTTCGGGAAGAGATTGTGTGTGCGAGAGAGAGAGAGAGAGAGAGAGAGAGAGAGAGAGAGAGAGAGAGAGGGGCCTTGAGGCGGGCAGGAGCTGGGTGAGGGTGTGAAAATGTGTGCGTTGATGCATGTGTTACATGCGAGTGTGCGAGGGAGGATCGAATCGAGGGATATGGTTGTTGTGTTACGGATGCCTTTCTCTCTCTCTCTCTCTCTCTCTCTCTCACACACACACACACACAAACACAAATACATGACCGTTCTCTCACGCATACACAATATCTCGGCATCTCTCTATGTCTCACTTATACATGATCATTTGCACATTCACACCTCTCTATATCACACACACACTGTCTCCACATTGCCCTTTCGCCACAACACATATAGACACATACACACGTTCTCTCTCCGTCACACCCATAGAATCTCTCTCAAAAAAATACTTTTAGGGTGCACCTAAAACGTCCAAATCCAAATAAGCATGAACTGAAGCTAAATTCAAATATATGGAAATATTGTAGCGTGAAGAACTTTTCCAGAAAAAAAGTGTAGCGTGATATTCGGGGATTGTTTTCACACACACACACACACACACAAAGGTTTGGTGGATGTCCTTCGAGCGTGACACCGTGACGCACCGTTCGATCGACCGCGCGGCCGCGGTGCACGCGCTTGCAAAGGATTCCGTATCGATGCTGTGCTAATTAATGTGGTACTGCTCCGGCCGACCACTTCTCGCCCATCACCGCAGTGTCCCCGCCATCCCGGTGCCATGAAGTCGCAGGCTCGCCCGCTCACGTCGTCTGCAGTCCCTCCGGGCGATGCCGCCGAGCTGCCAAGGACGCAAGCAGCTGGAGCCGCGTCTATGCCCGCAGCGTACGAAGAGGACGAGGACGAGCGCGTGCTCCAGCACGCCGGCGAGGAGGAGGAGCTAGCGGGTCATTGTGGTCTCCGCCCGTGAGAAGGAGGCCTGCATGGTGGCTGTCGCGGTGGAAGCTGGTCGCGTCCGCACCGAGGCCGCAAACCGGGTGCGGACGTGGAATCTACCCTCGAGACCTTGAATGCCACATGGATAATCCAATCTGAAGGAACAATTTGGGTTAGTCGACTCTTGTGAGCCGTTGGATGCAACATGGATGGCCAGAAGGGCTTCTTCAACCTCCGAAAATGATGCACTCTTTATCTTCTCTCTCAAACATCGAGCCGCCACAGGCCTAACCGCCTGCTGCCGCCGCCCCGCCCTCCCCTCAACCGCCTCCCACCACCGTGCTCCCCCCCTTGCCATCCGTCTAACCCCGGGCAAGATCCATTTTTTCCGGTGAACTGCATTCCACACCCAACACTCATAAGATAGATCATGAGCACCCTGCCACCATAATATAGATACTGGGGTAGCATCTCTGCCGTCTTCTTCCTTACCTCCGGCGAACTTCTTCTTTCACAAACCGACTGACCCAAATTTCTATAGCTTTTGTGTAAGAAATGAGTAGTACAGACGAATAGTACCAACTAGTTAGACGGATGGAAATAATACTACTAGTACTTATTAAGTACAGTAGGAAGGTGAAGAAACGAGTAGTAGTACCATCTACAACTCGAACTGTAAGAAATACTAGTACATAAGAGTTCAAGTAACGAGAAAGAACATAACATAGTTCTGCTGGGGGCTCAGCACAACACACCCCTGAAATAAAACTATGCACACTGAAATAAAACTAAGCATCCTGAAATAAAACTAAGCAACTAATCCGGTTTACACTGCATCAGAACCAGCATGAGCAACGACAATGCCACCTTACTCGGAGTCCTCGTCCACGTCCTCGACTTCATCCTTGTCCCTCTTCCTCTTCGCCGATACTTCCTTGTTTGAACCGGACACTAGGCTCCGCCTCTTCATCCAACCCTTGTAGATATTTAAACAAAGGTAGGCATTCAGTGCTGCGTACCCGATGTGAGCTTCATCTATATTCTTCCGCTCCCATGAATAATGAAACCTATAGTGAGGCTTCTTCAGTTTACCGTACAAAAGATCAATCATGGCTTCTGCCAGGGTCAACATTGAAGGCTGAGAGGAGGACACCAGGCATTTCTTCTGGAGGTCGAAGGGCTGGTGTACAACGAGGCCTATCCGACCCAGGACTTCCTTGTCGTTGTTAAAGTCTACAGTAACGAATTTGACTCTTTCGTCCTTGAGGAATTGTTCAAAATTCTGGCACCTTACGTCGGCATGGCATATGTGGTACACCAAGCACAAGTTATGTACGCAAACCTGGATCACGGTGGGCTTCTTCTTCTCTTCCTCCTTTAGACACCTCTCTTTCTCCAAGACTGTGGTGTACTCAACATCTAGCCCAGCGACCCACTCATCATTTGAATTTTGGAACATGCGTTGGAAGCGACCAAGGCATCCTTGCACCGTCGTGGAAGAACGGGTGTAGATGAAGTCGAACTCATCGCCGGTGATGGTTTCAACCTTGTACTCACCGCCGATCATGGAGATTTGGGAGGCCATGGAGTTTGGAGGAGGGCTAGGAGAAGTGGAACTGCTGTAATGCGGAAGGACGGGACGAGTGGGAGCAAATTGTTGTAATGTTAAAGGATGGGGACGAGTAGGAGCGAACTGCTAGCGGTTTTCCGATTGTAAAAATGCTGAGTAGGGCATGCGAACGGCGTGGGGTAGTGGCTTGCCCGGTGGATAAACGGTTGCATGCCCCCAAAGAGTTCTCTAGTACTATGGGGGACCCACTAGATGTCATGTCTATTAGACCCACTTCGTAGGGCTGACAGTATAGGATCTGCGTGTCCGCACGCCATGCCGGTGTGTGCATGCAACTTTGACTTAATTCCGTCAAGCGTCGCGCCTCCCACGACCGTCGCCTTGCTCGCGCGATCGCGCCCTTTGAGACTTCGGACGGCTATAAATGAGCATTTTTTTCCGATTTACCCTCTCTCTAAGGCTCGTCTCCTAATGTGAATTACTCATGCTAATTACTCTCTACCGGTCCTTTCTCTTTTTTTCCATTGGTGGAAATGACTAGCATGCCAGCGGGTGGGAATTCCATTGGTCTTCATGAGGGGGCTGCATTGACCACACCGTGAGAATACAATCGCATGCATGCATATCGTGGGAAACCAACTCTATTTAATTAACTAAACAGGATCTTGATTGGAGGAAAGGAACGAGACGAGTAATCGCTACTAGCCAGTAGTCATCCACCTTGGTCATGATGTGATTCCTAGTGAGCCTTACACACCAGACCAGAGTACTACTTCTTTCGTCTGGGTGCGTTAGGCTATATGATGTTGCCATGTCATATATAGTCATCACTTATAGTCACTCATACAACAAGGTTAGCTATAAGGTTGGCTATAAGAGTACTTTTTTTTACCTTCTCTCTATCTTGTTCTTCGTATTTCTTGCATTTGCCAAGGAGTACGCATATAGCTAGGCTCTTGCATGAGAGCACAGTCCCACCATTTTTCCATTTCTCTCTACTCCACATAGGCAAAAGTGCCATGTAAGTGGGCTATAAGCTCATTATTGTACTTACTCTAAGAGAATTCAGAAAATCTTAAGGTATTAGCTGCGATGTACAGTAGTAATTAAACTACGCCTCGTTTAACTCAACCGCCTCATGCGCCCACCTCCCTCTCGATTTATTTTTCTCGTTCGGCCTACCAGGAAACATGTTCGCCTCCAAATCTTTTCCTCTCCATGTGTGAAAACAGTCTGCTGCATGACTCTCCTTCTCCCCCCGCGGTCCCACCTGTCCTCCCCGTGTGAAAACAATCTGCATGCATGAGAGCAAGTAGTACAATAAGGTGATGTAGGCGGGCTGTAATACTTTAAATACTAATATATTTTTGCTGAGTTGGATGAGAGAGAAGAGGAGAGAGAAGAGAAGGAGGCTACAAACTTACAGCCGGCTGTAGCACGAGCTCCAATACACTTTGTGAGAGAAATGTGTGGGCCATATATTAATGCTATAGCATACTACTACAGCCGATTGTTGACTCCCCCTCCCGTGCTCGCCCAATCTCCTCCTGCCTAATAAATCGCAAATCACCTAAACCCTAAACCATTGTGACTAGCAATATGTCCACCTCGCCACCTGAATTCAGCTCGGTGCCCCCCACCTCCCCCTTAATTTCCTCCAACAACAAAAATGCCCACCTAGCTGCTACGTTAATCACGCAACCTATCTTATGTAGGTGTCCCATTGCTCGCTATAAATAATGCGCCTCCCACGGCATTCCGAAGAATGCTCACATTCATCCCCTCGCCCTCCCTCTCAATTACGGACCCGTCGACCACCATGGCATCGCCCCTCCCTACCCCTAGGCGCCCCTCGCTGCCCCACGCGGAGGGTCACACGTTGGCGTTCTATTCCTCGCCACCATGATTCAAGGAGGACGCATCGGCATTCCGCTCCTCGCTGCCACGAGTCGAGGATGACGTGTCGGCGTTCCGCTCCTCCCCGTCGCCGCGACGCGTTGAGGTGGATGCGTCGGCGTTCCCAGACTCACCAGCACACGCATCGGAGGACGCATCGCTGCCCTGCTACGAGGAGGACGTCGCACCGGCCCCCGAGCCGCCCAGCTTGGAGGAGCTATGGAAAGAAATGGAGGTCACCTTGTGGGAGGCTTTGCCTCCGACGAAGCGCACCAAAAGAGAGGCAGAGAAGAAGGCCAAGGAAGAGAAGCGTGCCGCGAGGGATGCTGCCTGGCAGGCCTATGTCACCTTCGAGAGAGTTGGGCAATTCTCTCTTTGGCAGAAGGCTCGTGCGAGGGCCGTGTGGATGGCGGAGGACGCCCGTGCCAAAACCCTGAGTGCAGTCGGGTCGATGCGCCTCATCTATGCTTTGCGGTACGTCGATCGGGTGCACGCTTCCAGCGAGGAGTAGTAGCTATTAGCACTGGATCACCAGACCGGTGAGATCGCGCTCGCCCGCTGGCAAGCCGCTAATCAACACCTCGTGACTTGCAAGGCCGAGGAAGAGGCGTTGTCTCGCCGCGCTGTGAAACGGCCGCGCACCAGGGCACTCGTGGTGCACCGCAAGCGCTCCTGCAAGCGCCGTGGCTTTTGTTAGGAATAATTTATTGTCATAAGGTAATCCCATTAGTAGGTAGGAGTACTCGTAGTTTTCTATGGTATTGGAACGGAAATGATAAATCCTGAACGCTCGGGACTTATTAGGGTCCTTAATTAATTATGTATAAAAGGAACAAGTTTGAAAACCTTTTGTATCCGTACACTTGTTACTTTTTGTAAGTAGAGTATGTACATAGCATGAAGTTTAACACTATATATCGCAGTACACAAAGTTCAACACTATATATCCCCTGTTATTCTTCGGCGATGGCAGCCTCACACCGTAGCTGAACCAATCAACCCTCGTACTCCCATCCGCGTGGGCATCCACTGCTGCATCTTCCCCGGCTCCGCGTCGTTCCCTTCCGAGGCCTCGCCGTCATCCACCACCTTGGTGCTCTCGTCGCGGCGTAGTCAACGTGGTCAATGAGCGACAGCCATCGGAAGAGGACTGTGCGTGGTGAGGCTGACAGCTGGACCCACCAGCTACATCTTCGCACGCAAGGAAGTGCCTCCTTATTACGCGCAAAAAAAATGATTCCTCCCCCTTATAGCTGTGACCCACCAGATATATCTTCGCACGCAAGGAAGTGCCTCCTTATCCACTGACGGCTGGGACCCACCTGGTCGAAGCGTACGTAGCGTTGTCTATCTGATCGCCAACGTGTACGTACATACTGGTCGATCGGTCTCTCTGCAAGGTTGAACCGTGGCCGAGTAAGTAGTGGCACGTGTCATAGTAGGCCCCCGACGTGGCAGTTCAGACAGTCCCATCTAAATCATGTACACATACGTACAACCACACGGCAAAGAATATGGCCACGAACGTACATACGGGCGGGGTCTCGAACACGTACTCGCACATACGTATGGCCAGGGCTCATGTACATGGAGAGGTAACGGACGGCAGCAACGGCATCGTGTTCATAGGCAGCCAACCGGCTGGGTCGGAACGGAGGAAACAGAGTCGTGTTCATTGGGAGCCAAGCGAGTGGGTCGGAACGCGTCCTATTCATCGGGAGCCAACCGGCTTGGACGGAACAGCTTATAGTTGCACATCAAGTCGCCCCTGTGGCTAAGGGGCTGGATTCGCCAGCTTATCCAGCACCGGGTCAGATCGATCCCGGTAAGGCCATTAGCAACCAAGGCCCTTATTTTGGAGTAAATAGGGGCAATTTGCTTGCGTTCTTCTGTTGATGGCCAACCCGGAAAGGCCACTGTGGCATTAAGCCGGTCCAGTCTGTAACCCGGCAGGGGGTTTTCATTTTGAGGAGCAGTGTTTTTACAGTAGAACCAAGTCTTGTTCTAGCCCTTGGGATGACTCGCCAGCTTGGCCTCAGGAAAAGGGGCGTTTCTTCGCCTTTGAATAGAGACGCCACCAAGCTCTATACTAGGGCCGTCGGTGAACTCGGTCTGATGGTTGACGTAGAAGAATTCTCGGAAGAGAAGGACAGTTGGCTCTGTTTGGAGATACACTTTGCAAAAGACTTGGAATTGGCAGAGATTGGTTATGGAGTTGGGGCCGAGATCCTGCGGTCAGAGGTCGAAAGAGTGGAGAACGTCACGGAAGAATTTTGACCCGGGTGGGCGAAAACCCTTATGAAGATGATCTGCGAAGACCACCACTTCATCTTGCTTAGGCTGGGGCGTGCTCTCTTCTTCAGGCGCCCGCCAGCTGATTATCTCTTGAGCCGGCAAGAGGCCTTGCCCCACGAGCTCATTCAGCATAAGGGTTGAGACCTGCGATCTGACCCGGTTGCAGGACTTGTCGGTCTTGGGGGCCATGACGATTTCTGAGTTCAACTGCAAGAGCAATAATGATAAGCCGGTGTGTTAAGCACATGAGGTATAACCCGGCAAAATAATAAGACGGCCATGGTTGCTAAAAGTCATGACCCGGATTTATACAAGCCGCCGAAAGCAGTGTTAAGCCGGTGTGACAATAAGCCGGTGCTGGTGAGTCAATGGTGCTTTGAGTTTTGCTAAGTGTTGAGCTGGTTATAAACAAGAATCCAGCAGAGCGATTGCCATTACAGATCTAAAAATGCTCCGGAAAAGAAAAATTAAAGACCTAAGCATGGATGGATATTAGGGCCCGTGGTTAATGCGGGTCTGTGGAAGACAGTACAGCGATCTAGATGCGAAAAACGGCATCGCCGCAGGGCTAAGAGTATTTATCTAAGTGATTCAGACGCATTTAGATCTACTGATAAGAAAAGAGGAAGAACACCGATGAACTACAGAGAAAAATGGGTGTTGTAGATCCGAAGGGAGAGAGGTTTGGGGGTACCTGACCGTGGCGGAGGTGGCCGGAGTGTTTGAATGAACTCCGGTGACGATTGGGCGGCGGAGAAGGATGTTATCGAGGTCGTCGGAGAGCTTGAGGGCGGCGGCGCTTCGGTTGCAAGAGGGAGCGAACGCGAGGAAGAAGAAGAGGTAAAAAGTGACAGAGGAGGTGAGGTGGCCTCTTTATAGGCACAGTAAAGGTTAAAACGGCAGGGGCGGAACCCCAGGCGGCGCAGTAATTTTCGGCTGCGGGCTCCTCGATTCTCGTGCCTAACAAGACGATACATACCCACTCAAAGATTCGATATGATGTCATCCCAGATTTTGCGGAAGTGGATTGTGATGTCATGAGGGAAAAGGAGCTGAAAATTCTAAGTCTGAACCAGAAGGGGTGGCCATCGATCCAATTAACCCGGCAAATTGAGCCGGTCAAGAACGGTGTTCTAAAAAGACCGGCTTGGGAAGCACTCGGAGAGTATATTACTGATGTTTTGCTCTTTCAGGGAAGTTTAACATGAATAAATTCAAGTCAAACTAAGGGCTAATGTTGGGGATGTTTACCAGCATGTAGACCCGGCAGGGTGTTAACCCGGCCATGGAGCAGGCTCAGCGGGTCAACTCACGGCAGGGTCGAAGGACTCTTGATGGGCCAGCTTAGTAAGGCCTGGCGAGGGCAGGCCGGCTTAGACGGTAGGGCCGGCTCACCAGAAGGTAAGTAGTAAGAAGACCGTCTTGGAGAACAAGTAGGAAAGAGTAGGAGGCGGGTCAAAGGATGATCCGGACTCTCTTGTAACCTAGGGTTCCACCTGTATATATAAAGGGGAGCACCTGTACGAAAAAGGGCAAGTTGCAATCTCCTTGAAAGCTAGGTTAGCGAATTCGCATCCTTGTAATCGAGAACCACAGCAATATAATCAAGCAGGACGTAGGCTTTTACCTCCACCATGAGGGGCCAAACCTGGGTAACCCGGCGTCTTCTCGTTTCCAGGTTCCTTGGCTCTTCGCCTCCCGATAACGCATCACCAATGCTTCCACTTTTTCCTCAACGTTTCTGCGGCCCTATCGTCTCCCCAATTAAATTCCCCACGGATCGAATTTCCTTTACTCTCTTTATTATCTTCTACGGCAGATGATCTTCATCTTTGCTAAGACAAGGGAACCGACTCACATGGGCGAGGCCATCGACGCCATCGAGGGAAAGGTGTTCCGGGCGGCACCATGGTGCGCGCCGTAGTATAGTGTTGCATTGGCATCGCTAGCTTCTGGTCGGATAGATGGATCGAAGGAGAAGGCACTCCGCAACAGGTCGCTGTTCAAGGCAGGACCATGATCTGCATGGGCAAAGACATGGTGTACCTGCAGAAGTGCAGATCAAGATGATGCTAGCCATACTATGCAGGCTCTTCAGGTTCCGCATGATGTCATCTTCTCGATGGGCACAACCTCAAGCTCAAGTTGCAGATTTTCTATTGACTATTCCAATTTTCTCTAGCAGGTTGTGTCAATCATGTTACTTAAGGTAACTCCAATTCCTCAATTTTGTTTGTAGGATTGCACTGATTTTTCTGATAACCTGTGAAGAAATTAGGTCGCACAAATTTCCTTTGATGGTATGGCTTCCATAATGTTCTTTGTCGTTCAATACATCGTCTATTTGTGACTACTAATATGTGCCGGATATATCTCTAGATAATCGATGCAGGTTAATTGTGTTGTTAAATTTCTTCCTAATATATGATTTGCAACTCTAACATGCTGGCCACATTATGGTCATACAAATCTCCTTTGATGGTATGGCTTCCACACATCTCCTTTGTCGCTCAACACATAATCTGCTAACCTGTGAAGAAATTAGCTTGCACAAATATCCTTTGATGGTATGCTTTCATAATCTTATTTGTCACTCTACACATCTTCTATTTGTGATTACTGATGTATACTGTATCTCTTGATACTCAAAATATAATGTGTTTGTAGGTTACTTTATTGTTAAACTTCTTATCAATGCTCGGCAATTTTAACCTGCTAGCCACTTGATGGTGATACAACTTATTTTTCATGTCTATGCATTTCTTTTTGTAATGTTCGACAATTATTGACGGATATTATCTCAATTTAGGCCCTGGCTGATAATCCTGGATGATCAAATTTGCCACATAGTGTCGGCCGGGATAGCCAGAGATGGTTATCATTGTATCCCAGCTCAAGGCGGTCAACTTGGAGTCTATTTAATTAAGTATCCTCCCTTTTGCTATTTAATGGATTGGGGCATGTTTTTTTTTCGATTCATACATCATGTTTATATTGACTTGAAGTTTATACAGATAGTTGTAGTGGTTTTGCTGAGACATCTTCAAGCTCAACTTACTGAACCTAATTAGTCTGGTGTGTAATCCACCTTGATATCATATCATGAAATTAGATTTACGAAAATGTGTTGCCCTGAAATGTTTTTTTCTATTATTGAACACATTATACCAATATAAATGTGAAACTACCAACTCCCGAGGGCATAACTTATGCCGCCATTATGGGACTTTAACATATGATCTATGGATCTACATTGATATGTTAGAAGTTGCGGCTCATTAGTTTTCTGAACTCTACTCAGTTGTACATCTGTATTTTTTAGTGTTCTATTTTCTTCTTTGGCCTTCTTATATATCAAAGAGACTGATTTATATTTGCAGTACTTGGATAAGATAATAAGTTATGGCCTTTCTCCCATATTAGAAACTTGGAAAAGTCCGAGGTGGTTCTAGAAGGCGGAGATGCATTTTAGTGTGTCTTGCTATGTTTGAAGAGGTACCATGTTTAGATCCATTTTTTTGGCTTATCACTTTCGGAATATTTTGAAATGCATATGCACAAATGATGACATCTCTAATCCTCATACTCAGGTAATAATAAGATTCTTCCTGTAGTAACGTTTTTGTTATTTTTAATATTCCTTTTGCTGATTTGAGTAGTTTGGCTGTGATGTGATTCTCTGGTGTTGTTGCCTTACTGATAAGAGGATGGGATTATGATGTTCGTTCATCAACTCAACATCAAGAGAATTATTGTACATGCTGATTTCAAAGTATGTTCTGGAAAAAAATGTTGCTCTTCAAGAATGCGTGAAGTAGAATGCATGAGTGTGCAATTTAGTTGGTTAGCAAAGTGAAGGATTCAGGACGCCATTTATATGTTTGTGAGCCAAGTGAGGAATTTAGATTAACCATTTATATGTTTGTTAGCAAAGTGAGGAATTCAGAGCAACCATTTCTTATGCTTCTTCAGCTTTAAGATTGGAACAAATGAAATGTCCCTACCAAGCACTTATTTTCTTTGCTTTGTTTGGTTAACACCTATCTTTTTATTGCACTCCATCTTTCTGTTTGCATCTGCCTACTTTTGTATGAAAATGGAAAAAATACTAGCTACATTGTGATTCAATCGGTGCTGGGACATTCAACTACCAACTACTTCGTACCGCCATTCTTTGCAAACATGAATTACTGATGGGTGTATTTCATCACCTTAAATAGACATGCGACCGCCAACTACTTTGATTTATCGTCCATATGAATATGTGCTTGGTGTCTAAAGGAGTCCTTTTGCGTGATATCGTCTCTCAGCTATGGGCATTCTTAGCTTTGCATTTATACTCCTATCTTCAAAAATAAACTCAGGTCATTGGCTAGACCTGCGATAATACATGTTTTGTGTTTCTTATTTTCTTTTTGTGTTCATTTTAACAGGAACATAGAATACATTTTTATTTTTCTAGGAAAACATGCATTGTTCATTCTCATGAAATGGTTTTACTTTAGGTGAGAGATAACAAGTGTTTCAAATTATTTATATTTCATTTTTTTGAATTTATCTAGTTTTTTTTGCTACAATTTCTACAGCAACGCGCGGGGTATCATCTAGTTTCACAAGTTTACGCTGATACTAGAGGACTGCTACTTGTGAGCTGCGATGGGATTTTCCCCGAAGAGGAAGGGTGAAGCAGTACAGTAGAGATAAGTATTTCCCGCAATGAGAACCAAGGTTTATCGAACCAATAGGAGAATCACGCAAACCCTCGTGAACAACACCTGCACACACAAAAGCAAATACTTGCACCCAACGCGGGCAAGAGGGTTGTCAATCCCCTTGAACTCGTTACTTGCAAGGATCAAATATTGTATAGGTAGATATATAAATTGCAAAAGAAAAGGAAATAAATTGCAGCAAGGTATTTTTGGTTTTTATAATATTATTAAGGTAGACCAGGGGGCCATAGTTTTCACTACAGACTTCTCTCTCGAACACATAGCATACGGTGGGTAAACAAATTACTGTTGGGCAGTTGATAGAAAAGCGCATAGTTATGACGTATTCATGGCAATGATCATATATATAGGCATCACGTTTGTGACAAGTAGACCGACTCCTGCCTGCATCTACTACTATTACTCCACCAATTGACCGCTATCCAGCATGCATCTATGGTATTAAGTTCATGACAAACAGAGTAACACTTTAAGCAAGATGACATGATGTAGACAAAGTAAACTCAATCAATATGAATAAACCCCATCATTTTATCCTTAGTGGCAACAATACGATATGTACCCCGTCCCCTTCTGTCACTGGGTGAGGACACCGCAAGATTGAACCCACTACAAAGCACCTCTCCCACTGAAGATAAATCAATCTAGTTGGCCAAACCAAACGGATAGATCAGAGAGAAATACAAAGCTATAACAATCATTCATAATAAAGTTCAGAAAAGACTCAATTACTTTCAATGAATAATCTGATCATAAACCCACAATTCATCAGATCCCAACAAACACACCGCAAAAGAAGATTACATCAAATAGAACTCCAAGAAGATCGAGGAGAACATGGTATTGAAGATCAAAGAGAGAGAAGAAGCCATCTAGCTACTAGCTATGGACCCGTAGGTCTGTGGTGAACTACTCACACATCATCGGTAGGGCAGCAAGGTTGATGTAGAAGCCCTTCGTGATCGATTCCCCTCCAGCAGAGTACCGGAAAAGGCGTCCAGACGGGATCGCGGAAGAACAGAAGTTGGCGGCGGCAGAAAAGTTATTTCGGGTGGCTCTCTGTTGGTTTGGGAATATACGTGAATTTATAGGCTTGGAATTAGGTCAAACGGAGCTGTGTGGGGACCCCAAGCTCAAGGGGCGCGCCCTACTAGCTTGTGGCTCTCTCGTATCTCGTCTGGTCTCCTCCCGAAGCTTCTAGGGTCCCTTGTGGTCCAGAAAAAATCATTTTAAAGATATTATTCCATTTGGACTTCGTTTGATATTGATTTTCTGAAAAGCCAAAAATAGGCAAAAAAACAGGAAATGGCACTGGGCACTGAGTTAATAGGTTAGTCCCAAAAAATGATATAAAATAGCATATAAATGCGTATAAAGCATCCAAGATTGATAATATAATAGCATGAAACAATCAAAAATTATAGATACGTTGGAGACGTATCAGCATCCCCAAGCTTAATTCCTGCTCGTCCTCGAGTAGGTAAATGATAAAAACAGAATTTTTGATGTTGAATGCTACCTAACGTGTGTATCATGTAATATCTTTATGGTATAAATATTGAGAAACGATGAAGTAACAACATCAACATAATAATATCCATGAATATAAGAAGCATAATCATTAAACTTTTAAAATATATGATCCTTAATGAATGTTATCCCCACTCATTTTATCATGTTAGCATGGGATGACTCCGCCTTCACCGCATTAATATGAATCATGAACACCCCGGTGTTAAACTAGGCAATTGGATCATACTTCTAACACGCTTCGACATTTTCAACTTCATGCAATACATGAGCGTGAGCCATGGATATAGCACTATAGGTGGAATAGAATGCGGTGGTAGAGATCCATGAGGAAAGTCAAAAAGGAAGAAAATCTCGCATCAACTCGGCGGATCAACGGACTATGGAGATGTCCATCAATCGATATCAATGCGAGGAGTAGGGATTGCCATGCAACGGATGCACTAAGAGCTATAAGTGTATGAAAGCTCAACTAAAACTAAGTGGGTGTGCATCCAACTTGCTTGCTCATGAAGACCTCGGGCATTTGAGAAAGTCCGTCATCGGAATATACAAGCCAAGTTCTATAACGAAAAATTCCCATTAGTATATGAAAGTGACAACATAGGAGACTCTCTATATGAAGAACATGGTGCTACTCTGAACCACAAGTGTGGAAAATGGATAGTAACATTGCCCCTTCTCTCTTTATCTCCCATTTTTTTCATAATTTTTTTATTGGGCTCTTTTAGGCCTCTTTTTTTCTCTTTTTTCCATTCGGAGTTTTATCCCGACTTGTGGGGGAATTGTAGTCTCCATCATCCTTTCCTCACTGGGACAATACTCTAATAATGATGATCATCACACTTTTATTTACATACAACTCGATATTACAACTCGATAACTGAAACAATATGACTCTATATGAATGCCTCTGGCAGTGTACCATGATGTGCAATGATCTAGCATAACATGTATAATAATGATGAACGGTGGCTGTGCCACAAATATCATGTCAGCTCTATATGATCATACAAAGGAATATGACGATGAACACACAAATCATGTGACGGAACGGTGGAAGTTGCATGGCAATATATCTCGGAATGGCTATGGAAATGCCATAACAGGTAGGTATGGTGGCTGTTTTGAGGAAGATATAAGGAGGCTTATGTGTGATAGAGCGTATCATATCACGAGGTTTGGACGCACCGGCGATGTTTTGCACCAACTCTCGAGGTGAGAAAGGGCAATGCACGGTACCAAAGAGGCTAGCAAATTGCGGAAAGATAGGAGTGTGTATAATCCATGGACTCACATTAGTCATAAAGTACTCACATACTTATTGTAAAGCCTATTAGCCCTCGAAGCAAAGTACTACTCGCATGCCCCTAGGGAATTGGTTGGTAGGAGTTAACCATCGCGCGCATCCGATTATAACAGCACTCAAGGATTTCATTTCAGACATAAAAATGCTCAAACCTCCCCACCATGCCATGACCAACACTTAGCTGAGAAGTTAATAACAAGCTTTAATACCAATATTTCTACTAACCAATGATCATGAACCATATCCTTTCATATTACTACATCAATATCATTAAACCATACGTTTCATATCTAGTGATCTACATGAAAGTTCTTATTATATCCCCCTTGAATAACTATCATTTCTGGACTAGTCTTATAACACGTGCAAATTGCCATTACTATTTATTATACTCTCAAAAATATTTAAGTGAAGCATGAGAGTGCAATTATTTCAATAAAATATAACCGCCACTGTGCTCCAAAAGATATAAGTGAAGCACTAGAGCAACTGCCTCAAAAGATTTAAGTGAAGCACATAGAGTATTCTGACAAATCACGATAAATGTGTGTCCCTCTCAGAAGGTGTGTCCAGCAAACAATGATTGTGGCAAACTAAAAAGCAAACAAAGAAAAGAAAACTATGGCACAAGACGCTCCAAGTAAAACTCATATCATGTGACGAATAAAAATATAGCTCCAAGTAAGTTACCGATAGATTGTAGATGAAAGAGGGGATGCCATCCGGGGCATCCCCAAGCTTAGACGCTTGGGTCCTCCTTGAATATTACCTTGGGGTGCCTTGGGCATCCCCAAGCTTAGGGTGTTGCCGCTCCTTATTCCTTCATCCATCGTAATCTCACCCAAAACATGAAAACTTCAGCACATAAAACTCAACAGAAATCTCGTGAGATCCGTTAGTATAATAAACAAATGTTAAACTTTAGGTACTTTTATAAATTGATTCATATTTATTCTTACATAATACCTACTGTATTCCAACTTCTCCATGACTTATACCCCCCCCCCCCCCGATATAATCCATAGATTCATCAAAACGAGCAAACTATGCAATAAAAACAGAATCTATCTAAAACAGAACAGTCTGTAAAGATCTGAATAAAATTCATACTTCTATAACTCAAAAAAAAATTAAAAATTAGGACAGTGTAAAACATTTGTATTCCAACACTGTGTAAAAAATTCAGGATTTATCACGTTCCAGTACAGAAAGAAAATTCCAGAACTGGGCGCAAAACTTTCTGTTTTTCAAACAACATCAATTATACTATCATCCAAATCATCCCAAAGGCATTACCTGGCACAAACACTAATTAAAAGATAAAAACACAATCATAACAGTAGCTATAATTGTGCAAACACACAAAACAGAAAATAAAAGCAAAAATTTAAGATACATATTGGGTTGCCTCCCAACAAGCGCTATTGTTTAATGCCTCTAGCTAGGCATAATGCATAGTCTCAAGTATTATCATCCTTCAAATCCAACTCCTCAATTATACATCCACGCTTCCTAGGAGGTTTAGCATAAGATTTTTTTATAATCACACTCCTAGGGACAAAGTTGAGGAATTTTCTTTCATAAATAGGTTCCTTTATTATATCAATGAAGTTGGGGTGCAAGCTAATGATTTTAAGATCCTCGTTTCCTTTACTAGATGTAGCATCCTTATTCTTAGGAACATACATAAACTTGGAATTCTTATGAGGAGGAGTCCTCTCAATAGTTTTAACAGAAGAAAAACCAGAACCCAAATTATTAATGATTTCTTCCAACTTATCAATTCTAGCGGGGCTTTGTTCTACTCTTTCATTAATTATCGGTTCCTTCTCCTTTAACATCTTTAATGTAGTTCCTACCTTAGAACCAAATTGAGTAACTTGATTATGGACCTTTTTGTCTAGATTCTAAATATGTTCTACGGTGGACATTTTATTCTCAATAGCTTCTAACCTTCGCATAACATGTTCCAAAGTCAATGTCGTTTCATTAATAATAATAGGTGGTGATCGTACGAAATTTCCCATAGCATTGAAAGCATCATTAGGGTGACTACTCAACAAATTCCCTCCGGTGATAGTGTCAAGCACAAATCTATACAAAGTAGTAACACCCACATAAAAATTGCGAAGAAGAACGGTAGTGGATTGCTTACGAGTTGATCTATTTTGAGCATCGCAAATCCTATACCAAGCATCGTTTAAACTTTCTCCTCCGCTTTGTTTAAAATTAAGCATTTCATTCTCGGGGGTACAAGCAGCAAGCAAAGAACTAGCCATAGTGGCAAAGCAAGCTAACTAGCTATAGTGGCATATTTTTGTGTTTTTCAATTTTTAGAGAAGTGGGGGAGATGAAAAAGAGAGACAAATGAAAAGTAGAGCAAGTAGATGATAGTTTGAGTGAAGGTACTTGATAGGATTTGATGATGTCTCCCCGACAACGGCGCCAAAAATTCTTTCTGCTACTTGTGACCTGCGTTGGGATTTTCCCCGAAGAGGAAGGGTGAAGCAATATAGTAGAGATAAGTATTTCCCTCAGTGAGAACAAGGTTTATCGAACCAATAGGAGAATCACGCAAACCCTCATGAATAGCACCTCCACACACAAAAGCAAATACTTGCACCCAACGCGGGCAAGAAGGTTGTCAATCCCCTTGAACTCGTTACTTGCAAGGATCAAATCTTGTATAGATAGATATATAAATTGCAAAAGAAAAGGAAATAAATTGCAGCAAGGTATTTTTGGTTTTTATAATCTGATTAAAGTAGACCAGGGGGCCATAGTTTTCACTAGAGGCTACTCTCTCAAACACATAGCATACGGTGGGTAAACAAACTACTGTTGGGCAATTGATAGAAAAGCACATAGTTATGACGTATTCATGGCAATGATCACGTATATAGGCATCACGTCCGTGACAAGTAGACCGACTCCTTCCTGCATCTACTACTATTACTCCACCAATCAACCGCTATCCAGCATGCATATATGGTATTAAGTTCATGACAAACAGAGTAATGCTTTAAGCAAGATGACATGATGTAGACAAAGTAATCTCAATCAATATGAATAAACCCCATTGTTTTATCCTTAGTGGCAACAATACAATATGTACCCCGTCCCCTTCTGTCACTGGGTGAGGACACTACAAGATTGAACCCACTACAAAGCACCTCTCCCACTGAACATAAATCAATCTAGTTGGCCAAACCAAACGGATAGATTGGAGAGAAATACAAAGCTATAACAATCATGCATAATAAAGTTCAGAAAAGACTCAATTACTTTCAATGAATAATCTGATCATAAACCCATAATTCATCGGATCCCAACAAACACACCACAAAAGAAGATTACACATCATCGGTAGGGTATTGAAGATCAAAGAGAGAGAAGAAGCCATCTAGCTACTAGCTATGGATAACATGGTATTGAAGATCAAAGAGAGAGAAGAAGCCATCTAGCTACTAGCTATGGACCCGTAGGTGTGTGGTGAACTACTCACACATCATCGGTAGGGTAGCAAGGTTGATGTAGAAACCCTCCATGATTGATTCCCCCTCTGGCAGAGTACCAGAAAAGGCCTCCAGATGGGATCACAGAAGAACAGAAGCTTGCGGCAGTGGAAAAGTTATTTCGGGTGGCTCTCTGTTGATTTGGGAATATACGTGAATTTATAGGCTTGGAATTAGGTCAAATGGAGCTGCGTGGGGCCCACAAGCTCAAGGGGCGCGCCCTACGAGCTTGTGGCTCTCTTGTATCTCGTCTGGTCTCCTCCCAAAGCTTCTAGGGTCTCTTCTGGTCCAGAAAAAAATCATTTTAAAGATTTTATTCCATTTGGACTTCGTTTGATATTGATTTTCTGAAAAGGCAAAAACAGGAACTTGCACTGGGCACTGACTTAATAGGTTAGTCCCAAAAAATGATATAAAATAGCATATAAATGCATATAAAGCATCCAAGATTGGTAATATAATAGCATGAAACAATCAAAAATTATAGATACGTTGGAGACATATCAAGGACGCATGCTATCACCTTTGTGACTTCTTTTTTCCAGAAGGGGCACATTCATGTGTATATTTATGTTTTTACCACGCGGGAGTTTGACTTCAGTTTTTTGGTACAAGTATGCAAGCATTGTGTTTTGGTTGGTACGCAAACAAGTTTCTGTTGATACAAATATATAATGATATTGGTACGATATGTACATTTTGTGCAAATTGATGTGTTCCGATTACATGCCTTCTCCATTCTCTATAGATGAAGTCACCTATCTTCCAATTAGGCTTCATGAATATTCACAATCCACAAAACACATATTTCTGCACCCAAGCCTTGTGTGCTATCATGATAATGTGTGAAGTTAAATTTCAGTGCTTCCAATGTGTCTCTTACATGGTGTGATAGTCTCAAATTATTGCTTCGTGTCAGTCATGCTTCCCACTTTTATTTCTCACATATGCTTGTATGGTAGTGAAACTTTGGTTCAACTACTTCCAACTTTTATCTCTCGCATATGCTTCTATTGTAGTGAAATTTTGGTTCAACTTCTTCCCAATTTTATTACTCACGTATGTTTCTTTAGTACTGTCATTTTACTTCAACTTCCTTATTTTATTTCTCACATATGATTATATTGTAGTGTAATTTTTCTTCACCACTAAAAGTGAATGCTTCTTTTATCGTGCAGAATAATTTGGAGTCGGCGGTAGAGTACCAGGCTATGGAGTTGTTGTTGTAGTTCGCCTTGTCCATGCATATTCACATAGGCAATTGTTTCCTCTTCCATCCCCTATCCTGGAAAGTGTTGGAAATATGCCCTAGAGGCAATAATATTTGTATTATTATATTTTCATATTCATAATTAAGGAGTTTATATTCTATGCTATAACTGATATGATCCTGGAATATGTGATTCAGTGGAAAACTCATATGCACGTGTGGAATGATAAACGGTTAGATAAAAAAGGTTCCTAGCCTTGCCTCTAGGACTAGCTCGAGTGTTGTTGGTGATCATGTTTTCCAGATCTTAGGATATAATTAAGTGTAACGATAGTCCTAAAACAACATTGAGATTATGACATTAGAAGAACGATCATATTGAATTGACCCAAACTTGTTTGTTGTCAATTGGATTAATATCATTTGTATTTAATTGTAATAACATGGAGTGTTAATGTGTGATCTTGCTCCTTAGACCATGAGAGTGTTGTGGTCACTTCTTACCATACGGTGAGCTTTGGGATTGCTCAAACGTCACCTGTAACACGGTGATCATAACGACAACTTACAGGCACATCGGAAAGTCTGACAAGTGGCCAGATAACTCAAGAGTGGGATTTGCTCCTTCGACGATGGAGAGATTCTTAGGGCCCTCTGTGATGGCATCAATCATCGTCTGGCCAGACACAGCTGACCGATATGTCTCCAACATATCTATAAGTTTTTATTGTTCCATGCTATTATCGTATCAATCTTGGATGTTTTATATGCAACTATATGTCATTTTATATCATTTTTGGGAACTAACCTATTAACCTAGTGCCCAGTGCCAGTTGCTGTTTTCTGCCTGTTTTTGGTTTTTCAGAAAATCAGTACCAAACAGAGTCCAAATGCTATGAAACTTTTTGACGATTTTTCTGGACAAAAGAGGCCCTAGAAGCTTCGGGAGGTGACCAGAAGCCTCACGAGGAGGTGACAAGGCAACAGGGCGCGCCCAAGGGGTGGTCGCGCCCTGATGCCTTGTGGGCCCTTCATGGCTCCTTTTGACCTAATTCCACTTCTATAAATTCTCAAATATTGGGAAACCAACAGAGAACCACCTCAAATAACTTTTCCGCCGCTGCAAGCTTCTGTTCTTCCGCGATCCCATCTGGAGGCCTTTTCCGGCACCCTGCCGGAGGGGGAATCGATCACGGAGGGCATCTACATCATCCTTGCTGCCCTTCCGATGATGTGTGGGTAGCTTACCACAGACCTACGGGTCCATAGCTAGTAGCTAGATGGCTTCTTATCTCTCTTTGGTCTTCAATACAATGTTCTCCTTGATCTTCTTGGAGTTCTATTCAATGTAATCTTCTTTTGCGGTGTGTTTGTTGGGATCCGATGAATTGTGGGTTTATGATCAGATTATTCATGAGAAGTAATTGAGTCTTTTCTGAACTTCATTATGCATGATTTTGATAGCTTTGTATTTCTCTCTGATCTATCCATTTGGTTTGGCCAACTAGATTGATTTATCTTCAGCGGGAGTGGTGCTTTGTAATGGGTTCAATCTTGCGGTGTTCTATATCCCAGTGACAGAAAGGGAAAAGACATGTATTTGTATTTGTATTGTTGCCATTAAGGGTAAAACAACAGGGTTTATTCATATTGATTGGGTTTACTTTGTCTACATCATGTCATCTTGCTTAAGGCGTTACTCCGTTTTCATTAACTTAATACCCTAGATGCATGCTGGATAGCGGTCGATGGGTGGAGTAATAGTAGTAGATGCAAGCAGGAGTCGGTCTACTTGTCTCGGACGTGATGCCTATATACATGATCATTGCCATGAATCCGTCATAACTATGCGCTTTTCTATCAATTGCCCAACAGTAATTTGTCTACGCACCGTATGCTATGTGTTCGAGAGAGAAGCCACTAGTGAAAACTATGGCCCCCGGGTCTACTTTAATCATTAAAAGAAAACCTAAATATATTTGCTGCAATTTCTTTCTTTTATTGTCTTTTGCAATTTATCTATCTACCACTACGAGATTTAATCCTTGCAAGTAACTAGTTCAAGGGGATTGACGACCCTCTTGCCCGCGTTGGGTGCAAGTATTTGGTTTTGTGTGTGCAGGTGCTGTTCATGAGGCTTTGCGTGATTCTCCTACTGGATTGATACCTTGGTTCTCACTGAGGGAAATACTTATCTCTACTATGCTGCATCTCCTCTCCTCTTCGGAGAAAATCCCAACGCAGCTCACAAGTAGCAGGAATAATTTCTGGCGCCGTTGCCAGGGAGACATCATCAAAACGTATCAAGTACCTTCGCATAAACTATCATCTACTTGCTCTACTTTTTATTTGCCTTTTTATTTGCATTTGCCTCTTGTTTTCATCTCCCCCACTTCTCATAAAAAAAGACAAAAGCACAAAAATATTTTTATGTGCTCGTTTGCTTGTTTTGTCACTATGACTAGTGTTACCTTTCCTCCTCTCTCTCTCTCCAGATTTTGAAGTTCTTTACTTCAAACAAAAACGAGGAGAAAATCTTAAAGATGCTTGGTATAGGATAATAGAATCTTATCATGTTTGCACCATAAAAGGTGATACAAAAAATTTGCTTCGAAACTTCTACATAGGACTCACTATGCCTAATAGATAACTCTTGGATTTTGACGCTAAAGGGAATTTTATTGAAAGTGATGCTAATACTGCCTATGAGATAATAGAGGGGATAGTGGGAACTCCACCTCCACAAAAAGGGTTCAGTTTCACTAAAGAAGGAATCCAAATGCTATAAAAATTAGGGGATTTGCAGAAAAACCTAGTTGATTTACAAAAATCTAATGAACCTCTCAAAGCCCTTAGTGGAAACCTTAACCGTATGAATTCCCTTGTTACTGTTTGCAACAAGAGGCTTGATAACTTAGATAATAAAATTACTTCTTTTTCTGAGAATAATGGGAAACATAAGGAACCTCCGGAATTTGAGAATAACCCATCTAAATTGGCAAAAACGAAGGATGATAACACTTGAAACAATGCATTATGCCTAGCTAGGGGAATAAAACAATAGCGCTTGTTGGGAGGCAACCCAATATTTATCTTTATTGCAATTTTTATTTTTCTCGTGTTACACAAATTTAGCTTCTGTTATGATTGTGTTTCTATCTTTTAGTTAGTGTTTGTGCCAAGTAATGCCTTTAGGATGATTTGGATGATAGTATAATTGATGCTGTTTGAAAAACAGAAAGTTTTGCACCCAGTTCTGGAATTTCTATTCTGTACTGGAACATGATAAAATCCTGAATTTTTTACACAGTATTGGTGTATGAATTTTTTATGTTGTCATAATTTTTCAGAATTTTTGGAGTAACATAAGTATGATTTTTATTCAGATCTTTACAAACTGTTGTGTTTTAGACAGATTCTGTTTTCTATTGCATAGTTCGCTTATTTTAATGATGTTATGGATTATATCGGGGGGTATAAGTCATGGAGAAGTTAGAGTACAGTAGAATTATGAAAGAATTAAATATGAATCAATTTATAACAGTACCTAAAGTTTAAGATTTGTTTGATATACTAACGGATCTCACGAGATTTCTGTTGAGTTTTGTGTGCTGAAGTTTTCAAGTTTTGGGTGAGATCACGATGGATGAAGGAATAAGGAGCGGCAAGACTCTAAGATTGGGGATGCCCAAGGCACCCCAAGGTAATATTCAAGGAATACCCAAGAGTCTAAGTTTGGGGATGCCCCGGGTGGCATCCCCTCTTTCGTCTACAATCTATCGGTATATCACTTGGAGCTATATTTTCATTCATCACATGATATGAGTTTTGCATGGAGCGTCGTGTGCCATAGTTTTCTTTTCTTTATTTGCTTTTTAGTTTGCCACAATCATATTTTGCGGAACACACCTTTTTGAGAGGGACACACATTTATCATGATTTGTTAGAATACTCTATGTACTTCACTTATATCTATTGAGCTAGGCAGTTGCTCTAGTGCTTCACTTATATCTTTTAGAGCACGGTGCTACTTGTAGTCTGCGTTGGTATTTCCCCGAAGAGGAGAGGATGATGCAGTACAGTAGAGATAAGTATTTTCCTCAGTTAAGAACCAAGGTTATCAATCTAGTAGGAGAACCAAGCAAAATTCCGTTAAGCGCACCTGCACACACAAGAGCAAACACTTGCACCCAACACAAATAAGAGGGTTGTCAATCCTCTTAGCGGTTATTTGCAAGGATTAAATCTTATAGAGATAAATAGATAATCTAAAATATTAAATAAAATAAAAGTAAATAAATTGCAGCAAGGTATTTTTAGGTTTTTTATATGATAAAGTAGACCTGGGGGCCATAGTTTTCACTAGAGGCTTCTCTCTCGAACACATAGCATATGGTGGGTGAACAAATTACTGTTGGGCAATTGATAGAAAAGTAAATAATTATGACAGATTCATGGCAATGATCATGTATATAGGCATCATGTCCGAGACAAGTAGACCGACTCTTGCCTGCATCTACTACTATTACTCCACCCATCGACCGCTATCCAGCATGCATCTAGTGTATTAAGTATGATACAGAGTAACGCCTTCAGCATGATGACATGATGTAGACAAAGTAAACTCAAGCAATATGATTAAACCCCATCTTTTTATCCTTAATGGCAACAATACAAATACGTGTCATGTCCCCTTCTATCACTGGGATTGAGCACCGCAAGATTGAACCCATCACAAAGCACCTCTCCCATTGCAAGATAAATCAGTCTAGTAGGCCAAACCAAATCGATAGATCGGAGAGAAATACAAAGCTATAATAATCATGCATAAAAGAGTTTAGAGAAGACTCAAATATTTCTCATGAATAATCTGATCATAAACGCACAATTCATCGGATCCCAACAAACACCCCGCAAAAGAAGATTACATCGGATAGAACTCCAAGAACATCGAGGAGAACATGGTATTGAAGATCAAAGAGAGAGAAGAAGCCATATAGCTACTAGCTATGGACCCGTAGGTTTGTGGTAAACTACTCGCACATCATCGGAAGGGCAGCAAGGTTGATGAAGAAGCCCTCCGTGATCAATTCCCCCTCCGGCGGAGTACCGAAAAAGGCCTCTAGATGGGATCGCGGAAGAATAGAGGCTTGCGGCGGCGGAAAGGTTTTCTCTTCTGTCTCTCTGGTTGTTTTGGAATATTTGGGAATTTATAGCGCTGCAATTAGGTCAAGAGGTGCCACGAGGGGCCCACAAGCCTAGGGGGCGCCCTACCCCCCTGGGCATGCCATCCAGGCTTGTCGCCTCCTCGTGGCTCTTCTGGTCTTCTCCCGAAGCTTTCTAGGTCTCTTCTGGTCCAGAAAAAACTTAATCCAAAGTTTTTTTCTCGTTTGGACACTTTTTGATATTCATTTTCTGAAAAGGCAAAAACAAGCAGAAAACAGCAACTGGCACTGAGCACTGGGTTAATAGGTTAGTCCCAAAAAAATGATATATAATGGCATATAATTGCATATAAAACATCCAAGATTGATACTATAATAGCATGGAACAATCAAAAATTATAGATACGTTGGAGACGTATCAAGCATCCCCAAGCTTAATTCCTGCTCGTCCTCGAGTAGGTAAATGATAAAAACAGAATTTTTGATGTGGAATGCTACCTATCATGTTTGATCATGTAATCTCTCTCTTACGGTATGAACAATAAGATCCGAATGATTCAAAGCAATAGTCTATAATTTGATATAAAGACATCAATACTCATGCATACTAATAAACAATCATGTCTTTCAAAATAAAAATGCTAAAGAACGTTATCCCTACAAAATCATATAATCCTGTCATGCTCCATCTTCTTAACACAAAATATTTATCATGAACAGCCCCGGTTTTAGCCAAGCAATTGGTTCAGACTTTTTAACGCGCTTTAGCTTTTTCAACCCCCACGCAATACATGACCGCAAGCCATGGATATAGCACTATGGGTGGAATAGAGAGTGGTGGTGGAGATCAATAAGGAGAAGTCAAAAATAAGAAGATAGTCTCACATCAACGAGGCTAATCAACGGGCTATGGAGATGCCCATTGTCGGCGTACGACACCTATGGGATCACTTGGATCCCTTTACGGTTCGGCGGGGGAAAAGATTTACACAAAGAGCGGATCCAACGATCAACGCAAGGATCTTTACCCAGGTTCGGGCCGCTGAGAAGCGTAAAACCCTACTCCTGTTGTGGTTTATTGTGGATGTTCTTAAGCTCAAGTACACGGAGCGCTTGCGATGAACAGTACGTTCAAGAAGCAGCTACGCATGCAGAATGGGCCAGAAGGTCCTCCCCCCTGTAGCTTCGCCTTGGGCCTCCTTTTATACGTCCAAGGGGTCACCAACAGTGGCAGACAAGAGTACAAGAGGTGTAAAGTTACTACAGTGTTTACATGTTTATCACTGACGGATTAGGACAGACGCATTAAATGCCTCACTTAGGTGTCCCTAACTTTCTTGGGGACGGAAAAAGAGCCCGTCCCATCAGCACCGCTTAACCCCATCCACCGTTAGTGCCATGACACGCACTCAGGAGGACAAGCCCTAAAAGACAAGCTGGTCGCTGCGCTGGAGCGGTGACAGGGCGGTGGGATCTTGCCGGGTGCAAGATCTTGCCGGGTGCGAAGCCTTGCCGGGCCTTCGCGAGTCCTCCCGGCAAGTATCTTGCCGGGAACCCAGCCTTTAGTCTTCTATCTTTTGGTCATCGGCTTGAATGCCTTCTTGATATCCTTGGTATATGTTTCCAGCTGTTCTCCGGCAGGTCTTGCCGCTGGTATGGCTACAACCGTCCGTGCACAAGTATGGGGTACTAAAAGACCCAAACTTTAGTACACCGACAGGAGCCCCCGGGCCTAGGCCATACACGGGTGCGAGGCGTTATTGGGCTAGGCCCAAACAGTGCACGGGCACGCGTGGCAGGAGTTAACTGTAATAATCATCTTATTTACTGCGCTCCCCCACGACGCGCATTAAATGCGGGACGTGGGATACGTGCGCGGAACGGCCACAGTAGTGCGCTTGTAAAAATGCTTTCACATCGGTCAGTAAAGAGCCAGCCTCGCACCTTCCCTATAAAAAGGAATCCGCAGAGGCGCTGCTCATTTACCTCTCGTCTCTTCTAATCTGGAAACCGTCGTCGCCTTCTTCCTCGAGCCTGAAACAGAGCCTCTCCCATCCATCCGCCACCCCCACGCCCTCATCATCCTCGGCCTCCGCTTCCACAGTCGCCATGCCGCCCAAAGCAAGCAAGGGCAAAGCGGTGAAAGCCGTCGATTCGGACGTAGAGGCGGAGAAGATCGATCTGGTGGAGATGCGGAAGGAGCACGCCGTCTTCGCCCCGACGCTCGACATGCGCACCCTGGTTGAGCAGTACATGTGTATGTGGGGGAAGGAGACGAAGGCTCACCCTAGAAATCGCGTGCTTCCAGCTTCCGTCAAGGGCGGCCCAGATAAATTCCCTTTCTTCGCCGCTTACTTTTATTGCGGGCTCTGCCCTCCGTTTTCCGATTTCTTCATCGACATCATGTACACGTACGGCTTCCGTCTCTTGGATTTCACGCCGAATGCCATGACATGCATGTCAGTCTTTGCTCATCTTTGTGAAAATTTCGAAGGAGTAGCACCCAGCACAGCCCTCATCCGCCATTACTTCATTCCCCGTATCGAGACGGGAGACGCCCTTTCTGGTTCTATCACTTGGATTCCAAGGGCATGGAATAAGGATATATACCCAGATGGTCTCTACCGGAAGAAGTGGGATGAATGGCGGGACCAGTGGTGCTGGATTAAGGAGAAAGATCCTCAGCCTTTCTGTTTGCCCCGGCAAACGAAAGTGGTTCATGGCAAGAACTGGAGCAGCCTCAATCCTCAAGATGAGAGGCTCGCAATCGCAATTACCAGGATCCACCGTCTCAAGGTTGCCGGGCTCACAATAGAAATGGTTGGCGCTGATTTCCTCCGCCGCCGCATCGCCCCTCTACAGAACAAAGGGAGACCAGCCTGGGAGTTCAAGAATGCAGCAGATATCATGAGGCTGCGTCCTGGTCTGAACAATAACTTGACAGTCCTGCAGCACACAGCTCTCTGCCACAAACTGTTCAGGCCTGATGGGAAATTTAAGTTGTTGGGTGGCGTAGTTCCCCTGTGCAACAACTCTGCTTTGAGCTCGATCATCGCCATGATGCCGGTGTGCAATGCTCACGGCCTTGACGGAAATTGGGAAGAACCATCCTCAGAGCACGCATAGGAGTTCTTTGATAACCTGTTGGAGAAAGCCATCCGGGAAGAGCCAACCCTTATCCGCCCCACCACTGATGACGAAGTGGCTTACATCGCCAGCAGGGCGGAAGAGGTGAACCTAGCCGCGGAGGCCGGCAACTTTGGCTTTGCGGAAGAGGAAGCCAGTGAAGAAGAAATAACATTAGAGGAGACCCTTGCCGAGGAAGGTGAAGTTGCCGGGGAACAGAGTGGCATGGTTGCCGGGAGCTCTCCTGTCGAAGACACGGCCGAGGAGCAGTTGCACGAGGAGCCCCCAGCTCCGGAGAAGAAGAAACGGGTTCTTCGAAAAGCCGTCTCTGGCGTCCCAACACGTCAGCCTCCCTCGAGTAGTGAGGGTTCCGGCAAGGGGGCGGCCGACAAGGCTGCGCAGCGGCAAGAAGCCCAACAGCAACCCGTGCGACGTACGACACGCGCAACCGCGGCAGCAACTGGAGCGGCGGGGGCGTCTCATACGACGGCACCAACGACTGGAGCAGCAGGATCACACCAACCTACTGCTTCTGTCGCAGCCAAGCGTCCCAGGACCCCTTCTCCTCCCCCTCGCACGGACATTGTAGAGGAGGTTGATTTTGACATCTCCTCTTTTAGTCCGGAAAGAGAAAAGTAAGGGTCCTTGCCGCATCTTTTAGCTTCTAAATTCCTGGTTTCACTTAACTCATTTGTTTTGCTTTGGCCTGTCTCCGCAGAGATACGGAAACATTGGCGCAAAGGATGGCGAAGAAGGCGAAGTCTTCTACAGGTGATGAGCCTTCGCCAAGCACCGTAGGTGCGCCAGAGCCCATCGTCATCAGCCCGGAGCCCAGCCCTCAACGTAGCCTCCAACCCAGCCCCCAGCGTGAGCCCACTACCCATTTTCCGCTGGTGAGTATTGGGGAGAATATCTTCGCTATTGACATCACCAGGCTTGTAGGAGGAGAACGGCAACAAGGAGAATCATTGGAGACCGTCCCTGACGTGCCGCCTCCGTCGACCACGCCGCCCAGAGATGAACCTCTGGCAAGGGCTTCCACTGGCGAGCCCATTCGTGTTGAAGAGGAGCCGGCAAGCACAAGCACGGGCGCTGGTAATCCTACATCGGCAACCAAAGTTGCCGGGAAAGGAGAAACCACCTCCCAACAGCTCGATACAAGTAAACCGTTTGCCGTGGTGCACTTGTCATTCTTTCTTTATTTTTGTCTTCTTGAACTTCAACCTTGATCTCATCTTGTTTCTTTTCCTGGTCTTCAGATCTCCCTTCGGTGGAACAAATGGATGTTGACGTTGCCATCGAAGAGACTGCCAAGGACGCTGCCGCCGAAGCCGACAGGATCGCAGCTGCCGAGGCCGCCAAGGCCGCACAGGAAGAAACCGCCAGGGGATCTGCTGAGGGGGGCGGCAAGGAGTCCGGCGACCACACTGACGGCATTCCTGCCGCAAGAGCGCCTGGCGCTACACCGGTCGTGGAGCCCCCAGTCGCCGGCGAGGCGGTTGTCGAGGATCAGCCGTCAACATCCGACGCCCCCCCCGTCAAGCAGATATCTTAAGGTTGGCGACAATCTGTTCGTGAACATACCAGGGACGGCAAGCACTGGGGTGCCAACTGAAGGAGAAATCTTTGACGAAGACGTCATCGCCGCTGCTGGACTCAAGATTGTTGATGAGCCACGCGCTAGCAGCAGTGGGTCCAAGGAAGAGCAGCTCCTCCAAGCCATGAGCGACAACTACCAAAAGCTTCAGGCGCTTCACCGCACCCGAAAGGAGAGGTTGGACTCCAGGGCGGCAGTTGTCGAAGCAGCGGAAGCAGATTTCCAGAAGCGCATCGAGGAGACGCAAATCTGGTACGCCGAGGCCTTTCAGGACCTGACGGCTGGCCGGGAGGAGTTGAACCAAAGTTGGAACGAGCTCCTCTTAAAGCAATCCGACGTCGAGAGGGCACAGGAGGAGGCCGCGCAGCAGGCTGCTGCAGAGGAAGCTCGCCTGACGGGACGCCGCGTCGAGCTTGATGCTTATGAAGAGGACCTTGCCGCTCGCGAGGAGGCGCTTGCCGCCAAGCTCCGCAGCAAGGACGAAGAGATTGAGAAGCTTGTCGCACGGCGAACCTGGGAGCTGGAGCAGAGACACAAGGAAACGCTCGAAGCTCTGGCCGTGGATCACGCCGGCAAGCTAAGGGAAGCCATCGATGCTACCGAAGCTGCAGAGGCCGCCAAGAACGAGCTGGGCAATCAAGTGAAGAGGCTGGAAGCAGATCTTGAGGGCCACGGCAAGGAGATCTCAACGCTCAAAGCCGACAGAGAGAAGACTCTCTTCAGCTTGGCGGAGATGCAAACCGCCATATCCGACAAGACCAAGGAGCTCACCTCAGCCAATGAATCCATCGCCGATCTGAAACTGAAGCTGGTGACGCTGGAGGAGTCCCTTGAGAGCGGCAAGGCTCGCGAGAGGGCTTTGATCAAAGACCTCCAAAGTGAGAAGAGCCTGCTCAACAGCGCCGCCGCCACCTATAATGATTTTGAGAGAGGCGTGAAAATCTGGACTGAGCGCCTCGTCGATGTCGCGGAAAGGCTCGCCACAGAACTGTCCACCACGGGCTTGGATAAGTTCAGCTACTCTTCTGACGACAGGGTGTCTTCGAGCGCCAGGCTGACCATGTTCTTCGAGAGCGTTGTTGATGCCCTCAAGCTGCTCCAGTCTAATCGAGAGACCCATCTGGCCAACGAATCCCGCAAGCTCTGCCAAGCCGTCCTCCGCAAAGTACTCGTCAAAGTGGTGCATAAGAACCCTGGCATCAACCTCACCAATGTTCTTGCTAGCATGCCGAAGGATGTAGACCTCAAGGCACTCGAAGAGCTTGTCACGCCTATCGTTGACAGAGTGAGCCAAGTCAAGAGGGTCGAAGGCCAGCGTAGGGACTAGCCGCTTGCTTCACTCTGTCGCCACCATTCCATGCCAAAGACAGTTTTATCTTAAGTTAGAATTGCGGCGACCATCAATGTAATATAACTTGCTATGTTTTGGATGAATGTGTGCCATTTCCCTTGTCTGATTCCTTTCTGTATGGTCCTTGCCCTACGCTTATTGGTCACTTGCCGCAAGCGCTTTGAGGAACGGGTCCTTAGCAGCCTGCTGGAGGTGTTGCTGCCGGCAAGATACCTTGACGTTTTCAGTGCAGCCACTTAATCTGTTGAGCGGACTCGAAACAAAGTAAGGGCGCAACCAATCACGACAAGGTTCTTTCGCGTGCAGGTTTTCCATACAAAAGCCGGAGTCGTTCAAGGAAAATAAGCCTACAACAACAAAAATTTGCTTAAAAGTTTTACAACTTAGCTTTTCGTTGTTGTACTCCTTATTGCAAGATGTCAACTTGAACGTCGCCTGTCGGTATCCATACCATCATTCCCCCTGGCAAACTTGCACGCGGGGGAACCTTCTGTCCTTTGAGAAAAAGAAAGAAGAGAAAATAGAGATATGGAACCTTGGCGGTTCATTAGTGCTTACCGGAAGTAGGTGTACTACAATATCTCAGATAAGCATGCATATAAAATGCCATGAAAATCGATAAGAATTGTAAAACGCTTAATTTTATTCAACTATGCACAGGGTCTGCGTCTGGCTTTGTACAAAGGATCATATGCCTTGCCGGCAAAACTTGTACAAAAGGTGGTTGCCGGGGAACCCGGCAACCGCGCCTTATGGGTAGAACTTACGAAGGTGTTCGATATTCCAGGAATTGCTCACTGGAATGCCATCTTCGGTCTCCAGGCGGACTGCGCCGGGCCTGGTGACTCGTACTACCCGATAAGGGCCTTTCCACTTTGGCGTCAACTTGTTGGAATTCTTGGCCGACTGAACGCGCCGAAGAACAAGGTCGCCTTCCTCAAGGCTTCGGGCATGAACCTTGCGGCTATGATAGCGGCGCAAGGCTTGCTGGTAGCGTGCAGCTCGCACAGCAGCCCGAAGACGATCTTCCTCAAGGAGCGTGGCATCATCCTAGCGCAGCTGCTCTTGCTCGAGCTCATCATAAGTGAGCACTCGAGGTGACCCGTATATGAGTTCCGTGGGGAGAACTGCATCTGCCCCGTAGACCAGGGAGAAGGGTGTCTGACCAGTAGCTCGATTTGGTGTCGTCATGATTGACCAAAGAACCGCCGGCAGCTCATCAATCCAGCGTCTTCCGCACTTGCGCAGCTTGTCGAAAGTCCTTGTTCTGAGGCCTCGCAGCACTTCAGCATTTGCCCTCTCCGCTTGGCCGTTGCTCCTCGGGTGAGCAACAGAGGCAAAACAGATACTGCCGCCAAGGTCTTGGACATACTGCATGAAGGTGCGGCTCGTGAACTGCGTGCCATTGTCGGTGATGATCCTGTTTGGCACACCAAAACGGCACACTATTCCCTTGAAGTACTTGAAGACTGACTGTGCTGTCACCTTTCTCACTGCTTCCACTTCCGGCCACTTCGTGAACTTGTCGATAGCAACGTACAAGTATTCGAAGCCCCCGGCAGCGCGAGGAAAGGGGCCCAATATGTCGAGCCCCCAGACCGAAAATGGCCAGGAAAGAGGGATTGTAATTGCTTTGAATGGAACTGGCACGCTTCACACTTGGTTACTAGTGCAGTTGCATCCTGGAGAGCAGTGGGCCAGAAGAAACCTTGCCGGAATGCCTTGCCGACAAGAGCTCTTGAGCCTATGTGGGAGCCACATATGCCTCCATGTATCTCTGCCAACAGCTCCAGTCCATCCTCCCGAGGAATACACTTCAATTTCACACCATTCGGTCTCTTTCTGTACTGGACGTCGTCAACGAACTGGTACATACTAGACTGACGGGCTACTTTCTCCACTTCTTCCTGTTCTTTAGGGAGTTCTCCTGTTTGAAGGAACTGGACAATGTGCTGTGCCCATGTTGGAGCCTGCGGCTCGACAACAAGGACCAAAGGCATATCTTCGGCCACGGGAGCGCTTGCTTCTGCGGCAAGAACCTGAGGTTCTGCGCGAAGCTGCTGCTCACCGGCAACCGTGTCGTTCCCGGCAACTTCCTTGCTGGCGGCTTCTAGGAGCTCCGCAGGAAAGTACTGGCCGGAACTCAATTTCCTTCTTTTGTCCTGCCTCGTCGATGGTGTTACGGATGGCTGAGTTAAGCGGAGCACAAAAGTTCCTGGTTCCACAGGTAACTTGAGGGCAGCACGTTTTGACAGGTTGTCGGCAATGTTGTTCTCCGCACGAGGAACATGCTCTGTTTGCAACCCGTCGAAACGCTCCTCCAACTTTCTCACTTCATCTACATATGCTTCCATCAACGGGCTCTGATAATCTTTGTTGACTTGCCTTACGACAAGCTGTGAGTCACCTCTGACGATGAGCTTCTTGATCCCAAGGTCTGTCGCGATCCTGAGACCGGCAAGCAGCCCTTCATATTCTGCAGTGTTGTTTGTTGATCTCTCCCGGGGAAAGTGCATCTAAATTACGTATTTGAGGTGCTCTCCGGTGGGTGCGACAAGCAGCACGCCAGCACCGGCGCCTTGCAGCGAAAAAGCCCCATCAAAGTACATAATCCATACTCGATTTGTTTCCTTGCCGGGGATGGCTGTCTCTTGAATTTCTTCGTCTGGCGTCGGTGTCCATTCTGCAATGAACTCTGCCAGGGCTCTGCTCTGAATAGTTGAAGTACTTTCAAATTTGAGACCAAAGCTTGACAGCTCCAACGCCCACTCCACAATTCTGCCGGTCGCATATGGATTTCGTAAATTCCGTTGCAACGGGAAGCGAGTGACGACGGTGATTTCATGTGCCTAGAAATAATGGCGCAGCTTCCTCGAGGCCATAAGGAGGCCGAAGAGCAACTTCTGCACGCCAGAATATCTTGACCTAGCCCCCTGCAAAAGGGAGCTGACAAAATAGACTGGGCGCTGCACCATCTTCTTCTTCTACATTGCTTCATTTGACTGCGCAGATCCTGCCGTGTCGGCACCAGACCCTGCCGGGGAGAATCCCAGCTTGTCGCTTGACGGGCTTGCCGCAGCCGCTGCTTCTTCGTCTACTTCTCTCTGCGCCACTAACGCAGCACTAACCACTTGATTCGTTGCCGCTAGATATAGCAGCAACGGTTCTTGCGGTTTAGGCGCGACTAGTGTTGGCGGAGAGGAGAGGTACCTCTTCAAGTCCTGCAGCGCTGCCTCCGCTTCCGGAGTCCATTTCATTGGACCGGCGTTTTTCAAGATTTTGAAAAAAGGCAAGGCGCGCTCAGCGGATTTGGAGATGAACCTGCTCATAGCAGCAACGCAGCCGGCAAGTCGACGCACATCTTTGACACGTCTCGGTGCTTCAATCTGCTCAATTGCCTTGATCTTGTCAGGATTTGCTTCGATTCCACGCTGAGACACAAAGAACCCAAGAAGCTTGCTGGATGGAACGCCAAACACACACTTCTCAGGATTGAGCTTCAGATTGATCCTGCACAGATTTGCAAATGTCTCTTCTAAATCTTGTATGAGCGTTGCCTTGTCTTTGGTTTTAACCACTATGTCATCCATATAAGCTTCCATATTTCTATGTAGCTGGGGCTCAAAACCAATTTGGACCGCTCTTGCAAACGTTGAACCAGCACTTTTCAACCCGAAAGGCATACGTATGAAGCAATACGTGCCACATGGGGTGATAAATGCGGTTTTCTCTTCGTCTTCCTTCGACATGAAAATCTGTTGATACCCTGAATAAGCGTCAAGAAACGACAGCAAATCGCAGCCAGCAGTGGAGTCCACAATCTGGTCGATGCACGGCAAGGGAAAAGGATCTTTTGGATAGGCTTTATTGATATCTGTATAGTCAATACACATCCTCCATTTTCCATTCGCCTTGCGTACTACAACTGGATTGGCCAACCATGTCGGATGGAGCACTCCTCTGACTAAACCTGCCGCTTCTAGCTTCCTGATTTCTTCGGCAATAAATTCTTGCCGCTCCAAAGCTTGCTTCCTAACTTTCTGCTTGACGGGCCGCGCATGAGGGCTGACAGCAAGGTGGTGCTTGATTACCTCCCTAGGAACACCGGGGATATCAGATGGTTGCCATGCAAACACATCGATATTCGCCCGCAGGAAGGCAATGAGCGCGCTTTCCTATTTGTCGTCGAGGGTGGTACTTATGGTGAAAGTTCCTCCCGTACCATCCTCCTTGGCGGGCACCTTCTTGGTCGCTGGTGGAGCTGCCTTGGATTTCTTGCTCTTGCCGGTGGAGCTCTCCGGCACATCCTCAACGGGAGCGCAGCACTCCGAGGAGGTGCGCTTGCCGGAGTGTGTGCTAGAGGTCTTGCCAGTCTTCTTCCCCCCGGGAGCTTCGGCGGCAGGAGCAAGTGCCTTGGCGGCAGGTGCTGCGACTGCCTCCCGGTAGAGTTGGTCGGTGCAGATAAGCGCATCCTTCTTGTCGGAGTTGATAGTGATGACGCTCATCGGCCCGGGCATCTTTAATGTATTATAGGCGTAATGTGACGACGCCATGAACTTGGCCAGCGCCGGGCGACCAAGAATCCCATTATATGGCAATGGAATCTTGGCGACGTCGAAGACGATCTTCTCCGTCCTGTAGTTCAACTCGCTACCAAATGTTACCGGCAGTGTGATCTTGCCCTTTGGCTGGCTCCTTCCCGGGTTGATCCCTTGAAACATGCCCGTTTCTTCGAGGTCTTCGTTGGGAATTTGCAACTTCTTGATCACATCAGGCGAGATCAAGTTCAAACCGGCCCCACCGTCAACTAGCATCTTTGTCACCTTGAGGTTGCAGATCGTTGGCAAAACCAACAATGGCAAACACCCGACCGCAGTTGTGCGATCAGGGTGATCCTCGGCGTCAAAAATGATAGGCATGTTGGACCATTTCAGTGGTTTCCGGGCATCAACCGACGGCTCTGTGGCATTAATCTCGCGCGCCCACTATTTGAGTCGGCGGTGAGAGGAATGCAACGAGGCGCCCCCGTCAACGCACATGGCTTCTGTGGCTTTCTGGAACTCGTGCTCGCTGGACTCGTCGCCGTCTTCATCATCATCGTCACCCCCCTGCTCCTTATCATGGCCTCGAGCGGGCCTCTCCTTCTGTTGCTTGGCCTTGCCGCGGCGACCTCCTCGACCACCGCGCTTCTGCCAGATCCCTCAGCGCCATCCTGGGCCTTCTCCTTGTCTCGCCTCTCATACTCGGCTTTCTGCTTCTCGACAAGCTGCTCAACTTGCCGGCAGTTTTGGAGATCGTGACCCTTGGTGCGATGGATCTTGTAGTACTGCTTGTCGGAGCCCTCCGGCTTGTCGGCAGCTGCCAAGGCCTGACATGCGGCACACCCGGCAACCTCCTTGCCGGGGCCATCAGTCTTGACCTTCTTGGCGGTGCCGGTGTTGCCGGATCCCTCGACGGCCAGCACGGCCTTGCCCTTGCGCTTCCTGTTCCGCCGTCGGCCTTTCTTCGCCGAGGTGGTGGCGTCTTCGACTTCAGAGTCGAGTTCCGCGCCAGCGTCCTCGCCGGGGAATCTCCTTCCCTCCTCGGCCCGAGCACATCTATCAGCCAGAACATAGAGCTCAGCGACATCCGTGACTTTGTTCATCGCCAGCTCTTCCCGCATCTTGCGGTTGCGCACATTCTGATGGAACGCGCTGATAACAGCGGCTGGATGAACGTCTGGGATATTGTGCTGAATACAGCTGAATCTCTGTATATACTTGCACAAGGTTTCGCCTTCTTTCTGGGGGATGAGGTGTAGATCGCTCTCCTGGCCAGGAGCCTGGTGGCCTCCAGTAAAGGCGCCAACAAACTCATGGCACAAATCTGCCCAGGAGGAAATGGAATTCTCCGGCAGATGCATCAACCACGACCTCACGTTGGGCTTAAGCACCAACGGGAAGTAGTTGGCGAATATCTTGTCGTCTCGAGCTCCGGCAGCCTGCACCGCAATGGTGTAGACGCTCAAGAATTCTGACGGGTGGGTCTTGCCGTCGTATTTCTCCGGCACCTCCGGCTTGAAAGTTCGGGAGTTGGGCCACTGGACTCGCCGCAGCTCACGAGTAAAAGCTGCACAACCCACCTCGTAAGGCAAGTTACCAGAATACCCCGGCGCAGGCTCATCGACAGTGGGTCCCGCGCGCCTGTCGGATTGATGGCGCGCTTCCCGCCGCCGCTCGATGGTAGTTCGAGTGTCTTCCTTGTTCCGTTCCCGAAGAACTTGACGTTGATCGCGGTGAACCAGCGGATCAGACGCGCCGTGGAATCGTCATCACGGGCGTCGATCCGCCGAGTTAGCGATCGCTATTGTTGTAATGGAGGGGAGCGCATCGTAGTCGTACCGCCTCCGGTCTTGTCGCCACCAGCACGCACCGGCTCAGTGGACTGCCGCCGCGAAGGCTCCGCCTGCTGCGGCCTGTCGTCGTTAGCCAAGCCCATGAGGCTTTGGATAGCAGATCTCCATTCATCTAGCTTCTCCGCAGTGGGAGGGAAGTCTAGTTGCAGCTGAGCTCGTGCCAACGCTTCTACCGGTGTAGGCGGTGGCGAAAGATGCAAAGAACGTGAGGTGCTCTGACTCCTAACTGAGTTAGAAGGAGCTCCATCACGGCCCTGCGATCGCGCCCTGCTTCCGCCGGCATGTTGGCGTGGATCTTGGCCCCGCGCATCTTGGGAGTGATGCGTAGGGGTTTTTCCATGGGAGCGCCTGGAACCACCAACGTCACGGCGCTGTCCGTCGCGCGCAACCTGAGAAGGCCGCGGCGCGTGCGCCGGCGTGGGTGTCTTGGAAGGCGCCGTCCCGTCCTTGGAGTTCGCTGCGCCACCCATAGGTAGCACGGCTTCATCCTTAGACCCGGCAACGCCGTTGCGAACGACGCCTCTCGCCTGGCTCTGGTCGCCAGAACGTCGTGGAGGCTCAAGACCTCCACCTCCTCCACTAGCGCCCGCGCCGTCGCCCGTCTGTGTAGGTACGGGTAGGCCGGACGCGGATGGATCCACCGCTGCCGCACCCTTCTTCTTGGGAGCCATGGCGATGAAAATGATCAAGAACTGGCGCGCTGACTGCTAGATCGGGTTCGCGCAACCTTCTCCCCCTACCTGGCACGCCAAAGATGTCAGCGTACGACACCTATGGGATCGCTTGGATCCCTTTATGGTTCGGCGGGGGAAAAGATTTACACAAAGAGCGGATCCAACGATTAACGCAAGGATCTTTACCCAGGTTCGGGCCGCTGAGAAGCGTAAAACCCTACTCCTGCTGTGGTTTATTGTGGATGTTCTTAAGCTCAAGTACACGGAGCGCTTGCGATGAACAGTACGTTCAAGAAGCCGCTACGCATGCAGAATGGGCCAGAAGGTCCTCCCCCCTATAGCTTCGCCTTGGGCCTCCTTTTATACGTCCAAGGGGTCACCAACAGTGGCAGACAGGAGTACAAGAGGTGTAAAGTTACTACAGTGTTTACATGTTTATCACTGACGGATTAGGACAGACGCATTAAATGCCTCACTTAGGTGTCCCTAACTTTCTAGGGACGGAAAAAGAGCCCGTCCCATCAGCACCGCTTAACCCCATCCACCGTTACTGCCATGACACGCACTCAGGAGGACAAGCCCTAAAAGACAAGCTGGTTGCTGCGCTGGAGCGGTGACAGGGCGGTGGGATCTTGCCGGGTGCAAGATCTTGTCGGGTGCGAAGCCTTGCCGGGCCTTCGCGAGTCCTCCCGGCAAGTATCTTGCCGGGAACCCAGCCTTTAGTCTTCTGTCTTTTGGTCATCGGCTTGAATGCCTTCTTGATATCCTTGGTATATGTTTCCAGCTATTCTCCGGCAGGTCTTGCCGCTGGTATGGCTACAACCGTCCGTGCACAAGTATGGGGTACTAAAAGACCCAAACTTTAGTACACCGACACCCATCAATTGATGTCAATGCGAGGAGTAGGGATTGACATGCAACGGATGCACTAAGAGCTATAAGTGTAAGAAAGCTCAACATGAAAACCAAGTGGGTGTGCATCCAACTTGCTTGCTCATGAAGACCTCGGGCATTTGAAGAAGCCCATCATCGGAATATACAAGCCAAATTCTATAATGAAAAATTCCCACTAGTATATGAAAGTGACAAAATAGGAGACTCTCTATATGAGAAACATGGTGCTACTCTGAAGCACAAGTGTGGAAAAAGGATAGTAACATTGCCCCTTCTCTCTTTTTCTCTGATTTATTTTTTTCTTTTTTTCTTTTTTTTCTCTTTTTTTCATGGCTCTTTTTGGCCTCTCTTTTTTTTCTTTTCTTTTTTTATTTTCGTCCGGAGTCTCATCCCGACTTGTGGTGGAATCATGGTCTCCATCATCCTTTCCTCACTGGGAAAATGCTCTAATAATGATGATCATCACACTTTTATGTACTTACAACTCAATATTACAACTTGATACTAGAACAAAAATATGACTCTATATGAATGCCTCTGGCAGTGTACCAGGATGTGCAATGATGCTAGCGTAACATGTATAAAAAATGATGAAAAGTGGCTGAGCCACAAAGACTATGTCAGCTATATGATCATGCAAAGCAATATGACAATGACGATGTGTGTCATAAAAACGGAACGGTGGAAGTTGCATGGCAATATATCTCGGAATGGCTATGGAAATGCCATGATAGGTAGGCATGGTGGCTGTTTTGAGGAAGATATAAAGAGGCTTATGTGTGATAGAGCGTATCATATCACGGGGTTTGGATGCACCGGCGAAGTTTGCACCAACTCTCGATGTGAGAAAGGGCAATGCACGGTACCGAAGAGGCTAGCAAATTGCGGAAGGGTGAGAGTGCGTATAATCCATGGACTCACATTAGTCATAAAGAACTCACATACTTATTGTGAAAGTTTATTAGCCCTCGAAGCAAAGTACTACTACGCATGCCCCTAGGGGGGAGGTTGGTAGGAGTTAACCATCGCGTGCCCCCAACCGCCACACAAAGGAAGACAATCAATAATAAATCATGCTCCAAGTTCATAGCATAACAACAGATCATACGTGCATGCTTCGGGAATCACAAACCTTAACACCAATATTCTTACTAAAGCACAATTATCTACTAATACCTCCCACATATTACCATCTTAATATTGCAAAACTATTGCAAGGAATCAAACTTATCATATTCAGTGATCTACATGAAAGTTTTTATTATATCCCTCTTGAAGACCTATCATATCAGGACCAAATTCATAACCCGTGCATATTACCATTGCTATTCATTAGACTCTCAAAAAGATATTATTGAAGCATGAGAGTGCAACTATTTCTTTAAAATATAACCACCGCCGTGCTCTAAAAGATATAAGTGAAGGACTAGAGCAACTGCCTAGCTCAAAAGATATAAGTGAAGCACATAGAGTATTCTAACAAATCACGAATAATGTGTGTCCCTCTCAAAAAGGTGTGTTCAGCAAAGATGATTGTGAAAAACTAAAAAGCAAACAAACTATATCTCAAGACGCTCCAAGTAAAACACATATCATGTGATGAATAAAAATATAGCTCCAAGTGAGTTACCGATAGATTGTAGACGAAAGAGGGGATGCCTTCCGGGGTATCCCCAAGCTTAGACACTTGAGTCTTCCTTGAATATTACCTTAGGGTGCCTTGGGCATCCCCAAGTGTCGGCGTACGACACCTATGGGATCGTGTGGATCCCTTTACGGTTCGGCAAGGGGAAAACATTTGCACAAAGAGCGGAACCAACGATCAACGCGAGGATCTTTACCCAGGTTCGGGCCGCTGAGAAGCGTAAAACCCTACTCCTGTTGTTGTTTATTGTGGATGTTCTTGGCTCAAGTACACGGAGCGCTTGTGGTGGGAAAGCAGCTACGCATGCAGAATGGGCCGGAAGGTATTCTTCCCCTGTAGCTTCGCCTTGGGCCTCCCTTTATACGTCTAAGGGGTCACCAACAGTGGCGAACAGCAAGTACAAGAGGTGTAAAGTTGCTACAGGGTTTCATGATTACCACCGACGTCTTAGGACAAACGCATTTAATGCTCCGTTTAGGTGTCCCTTACTTTCTCGGGGGCGGAAAAAGGGCCCGTCCCATCGGCATCGCTTAACCCCATTTGCGGTCGACGCCGTGACACGCAACCAGGAGGACAAGCCCTAAACGACAGGCTAGTCGCTGCGCTAGAGCGGCGGCACTGTGCTGAAGCGGTGGGATCTTGCCGGGTGCGAGATCTTGCCGGGTGCGAGGCCTTGCCGGGCGCGAGGCCTTGCCGGGCCTTCACGAGCCTTCCCGGCAAGGATCTTGCCGGGAACCCAGCCTTCGGTCTTCTGTCTTCTGATCATTAGCTTGAACGCCTTCTTGATATCTTGTATCCGTTTCCAGCTGTCCTCCGGCAGGCCTTGCCACTGGCATGGCTACAACCGTCCATGCACAAGTATGGGGTACTAAAATGACACAAACTTTAGTACACCGACAGGAGCCCCCGGGCCTAGGCCATACACTGGTGCGAGGCGTTGTTGGGCTAGGCCCAAACAGTGCACGGGCACGCGTGGCAGGAGTTAACTGTTATAATCTTCTTATTTACCACGCCCCCCCCCCCACGATGCGCATTAAATGCGGGACATGGGAGACGTGCGCGGAACGGCCGCAGTAGTGTGCTTGTAAAAGTGCATTCCTATTGATTAGTAAAGAGGCAGCCTCCGCTCCTTCCCCATAAAAAGAAATCCGCAGAGGCGCTGCTCATTTACCTCTCATCTTTTCCAATCTGGAAACCGCCATTGCCTTCTTCCTCGAGCTCGGAACAGAGCCTATCCCATTCACCCGCCACCCCCACTCTCGCATCAGTCTCGGCCTCCGCTTCCACAGTCGCCATGCCGCCCAAAGCAAGCAAGGGCAAAGCGGCGAAAGCCGTCGACTCAGATGCAGAGGCGGACAAGGCCGATTTGGTGGAGATGCGGAAGAAACACGTCGTCTTCGCCCCGACGCTCGACAGGCACGCCCTGATTGAGCGGTACCTGTGTATGTGGGGGAAGAAGACGAAGGCTCACCCTGCAACTCGCGTACTCCCAGCTTCCGCCGAGGGCGGCCCAGATAAATTCCCTTTCTTCGCCGCTTACTTTTACTGCGGGCTCTGCCCTCCATTTTCTAATTTCTTCATCGACATCATGTACACATACGGCTTCCGCCTCTTGGATTTCACACCGAATGCCCTGACATGTATGTCGGTATTTGCCCATCTCTATGAAAATTTCGCCGGAGTAGTTCCCAGCACAGCTCTCTTTCGCCACTACTTCACCCCCCGTATCGAAACAGGAGACGCCCTTTCTGGTTCTATCACTTGGATTCCAAGGGCATGGAATAAGGATATATACCCAGATGGTCTCTACCGTAAGAAGTGGGAGGAATGGCGGGCCGAGTGGTGCTGGGTTAGGGAGAAAGATCCCCAGCCATTTTGTTCGCTCCGGCAGACGAAGGTGGTTCGCGGCAAGGACTAGAGCGGCCTCGATCCTCAGGATGAGAAGCTCGCAATCGCAATTACCAGGATCCACCGTCTCAAAGTTGCCGGGCTCACAATAGAAATGGTTGGCGCCAATTTTCTCCGCCGCCGCATCGCCCCTCTGCATAACAAAGGGAGACCAGCTTGGGACTTCAAGAATGCGGCCGATATCATGAGGCTGCGCCCTGGCCTGAACAACAACCTGACAGTCTTCCAGCACACAACTCTCTGCCACAAGCTATTCAGGCCTGATGGGAAATATAAGTTGTCAGCTGGCGTAATTCCCCTGTGCAACAACTGTGCTCTGAGTCCAATCATCGCCATGATGCCGGCGTTTAACGCCCACGGCCTTGAAGGAACTTGGGTCGAGCCGCCTAAAGAGCGCGTGCAGGAATTCTTCGACAATTTGTCAGAGAGAGCCGTCCGGGAAGAGTCAATCCTCATCCTCCCCACCACTGATGAAGAAGTGGCATACATCGCCAGCAGGGCAGAAGAAGCGAACCTAGCGGCGGAGGCCGGCAACTTTGGCTTCGCGGAAGAGGAAGCCAGCGAAGAAGGAATGATGTCGGAGGAGATCCTTGCCGAGCAAGGTGAAGTCGCCGGGGAACAGAGTGGCATGATTGCCGGGGGCTCTACTATCGAAGACACGGCCGAGGAGCAGCTGCACGAGGAGCCCCCAGTTCCGGAGAAGAAGAAACGTGTTCTTCGGAAAGCCGTCTCTGGCGTCCCAGCACATCAGCCTCCCTCGAGAGATGAGGTTCCCGGCAAGGAGGCGGCCGGCAAGGCTGCGCGGCGGCAAGAGGCCCAACAGCCACCCGTGCGACATACGACACGCTCGACCGCGGCAACAACTGGTGCGGTGGGAGCATCCCATACGACGGAACAAGCGGCTGGAGCAGCAGGGTCACATCAACCTACTGCTTCTGCCGCAGCCAAGCGTCCCAGGACCCCTTCTCCACCTCCTTGCCCGGACACCGAAGCGGAGGTCGACTTCGACATCTCCTCTTTTAGTCCGGATAGAGAAGAGTAAGGGCCCTCGCCGTATCCTTCAACTTTTGAATTCCTGGTTCTACTTAACTCATTTGTTTTGCTTTGGCCTGTCCCCGCAGAGATACGGAAACCTTGGCGCACAGGATGGCGAAGAAGGCGAAGACTTCCATGGGTGACGAGGCTTCGGCGAGCACTATTGGTGCGCCAGAGACCATCGTTATCAGCCCGGAGCCGAGCCCTCAACGCAATCTCCAACCCAGCCCCCAGCGTGAGTCCATTACTCATTTTCCGCTGGCGAGCGTTGGGGAGATCGTCTTCGCTATTGACATTACCGGGCGTGCAGGAGAAGAACGGCAACAAGGAGAGCCATTGGAGGCCGTCCCCGACGCGCCGCCTCCGTCAACCATGCCGCCCAGAGATGAACCTTCGGCGAGGGATTCCACTGGCGAACCCATCCATGTTGAAGAGGAGCTGGCAAGCACAGGCGCTGGCAATCCTACTCCGACAACCAATGTTGCCGGGAAAAGGGAAGCCACCTCTCAACAGCTCGACACAGGTAAACCGTTGCCGTGGTGTACTTGTCATTCTTTCTCTGTTTTTGTTTTCTTAAACTTCAACCTCAGTCTCATCTTGTTTCCCTTCTTGGTTTTCAGATCTCCCCTTGACGGAAAAAATGGACGTTGATTCTGTCATCGAAGAGACCGCCAGGGATGCTGCCGCCGAGGCCGACAGGGTCGCAGCTGACGAGGCCGCCAAGGCCGCACAGGAAGAAACCACCAAGGACTCTGCTGAGGGGGCCGGCAAGGAGACCAGCGACCACACTGACGGCATCCCTGCCGCAGGAGCGCCTGGCGCTACACCGGTCGCTGAGCCCCCAGCTGCCGAGGAGGCAATTGTCGAGGATCAACCGTCAACATCCGACGTCCCCCCGTCAAGCAGTTTCCTTAAGGTTGGCGACAACCTGTTCGTCAGCATACCAGGGACGGCAAGCACTGGGGTGCCAATCGAAGGAGAAACTTTTGATGAAGACGTCATTGCTACCGCTGGACTCAAAGTCGGTGACGAGCCATGCGCTAGCAGCAGCAGATCCAGCGAAGAACAGCTCCTCCAAGCCATGAGCAATAACTTTCAAAAATTCCAGGCGCTCTACCGCGCCCGTAAGGAGAAGTTGGACTCCAGGGCGGCAGTTGTTGAAGCAGCGGAGGCAGATTTTCAGAAGCGCGTGGAGGAGACGCAAGTCTGGTACGCCGAGGCCTTCCAAGAGCTGACGGCTGGCCGGGAGCAGCTGAATCAGAGCTGGAACGAGCTCCTCATGAAGCAGTCCGACGCCGAGAAGGCACAGGAGGAGGCTGCAGAGCGGGCTACTGCAGAAGAGGCTCACTTAACGGAACGTCGCGTCGGGCTCGATGCTGATGAAGAAGATCTTGCTGCTCGCGAGGAGGCACTCGCCGCCAAGCTCCGCAGCAAGGATGAAGAGATCGACAAGCTTGTCGCGCGGTGAACGCAGGAGCTGGAGCAGAGGCACAAGGAAACACTTGATGCTCTGTCCATAGACCACGCCGGCAAGCTAAAGGAAGCCATCGATGCCGCCGAAGCTGCAGAGGCCGCCAAGAACGAGTTGGGTAATAAGGTGAAGAGGCTGGAGGCGGATCTTGAGGACCACGGCAGGGAGATCTCAACGCTCAAAGCCGACAGAGAGAAGACCCTCTTCAGCCTGGCGGAAATGCAAGCCGCCATGTCCGACAAGACCAAGGAGCTCACCGCAGCCAATGAATCTATTGCTGATCTGACACTGAAGCTGGCAACGCTGGAGGAGTCCCTTGAGAACAGCAAAGCTCGCGAGAGGGCTTTGGTCAAAGATCTCCAGGCTGAGAAGAGTCTGCTCAACAGCGCTGCCGCCACCTATAATGACTTCGAGAAAGGTGTGACGATCTGGACCGAGCGCCTTGTCGACGTCGCGGAAAGGCTTACCGCGGAACTGTCCACCATGGGCTTGGATAACTTCGGCTACTCTTCTGACGAGAGGGTGTCTTCGAGCGCCAAGCTGACCATGTTCTTCGAGGGTGTCGTTGATGCCCTCATGCTGCTCCAGGCTAACCGAGCAACTCATCTGGCCAACGAATCCTGCAAGCTCTGCCGGGCCGTCCTTTGCAAGGTGCTCATCAAAGTGGTACACAAGAACCCTGGCATCAATGTCACCAACGTCCTCGCTAGCTTGCCGGAGGATGCAGATCTCAAGGCACTCGAAGAGCTTGCCGCGCCCATCGTTGACAGAGTGAGCCACGTCAAGCGGATCGAAGGCCAGCGCAGGGACTAGCCGCTTTGCTTCATTTTGTCTCCACCATTCCATGCCAAAGACAGTTTTATCTTATGTTAGAATCGCGGCGATCATCAATGTAATATAACTTGCTATATTTTGGATGAATGTATGCTATTTCCCTCGTCTGATTTCTTTCTGTATGGTTTTTGCCCTACGCTTATTGGGATCTTGCCGGTGCGCGCGCCCTTGCCACGAGCGCTTTGAGGAACGGGTCCTTAGCAGCCTGCTGGGGGTGTCGCTACCGACAAGATACCTTGACGCTTTCAGTCCAGCCACTTAAGTTGTTGAGCGGACTCGAAACAAAGTAAGGGCGCAACCAATCACGACAAGGTTCCTTCGCGTGCAGGTTTTCCATACAAAGGCCGAAATCGTTCAAGGGCAATAATTCTACAATAAAAATTTGCTTAGAAGTTTTGCAACTTAGCATTTCGTTGTTGTACTCCTTGAACATCGCCTGTCGGTATCCATACCATCATCCCCCCCCCGGCAAACGTGTACGCGAGGGAACCTTCTGTCCTTTGAGAAAAAGAAAGAAGAGAAAATAGAGATATGGAACCTTGGCAGTTCATTAGTGCTTGCCGGAAGCAAGTGCAATACAATATCTCAGACAAGCATGCATATAAAATAACATGAAAATCGACAAGAATTGTAAAACACTTAAGTTTATTCAACTGTGCACAGGGTCTGCGCCGGGCTTTGTACAAAGGATCACATGCCTTGCCGGCAAAACTCGTACAAAAGGTGGTTGCCGGGAGACCCGGCAACCACGCCTTATGGGTAGAACTTACGAAGGTGTTCGATATTCCAGGAGTTGCTCACTGGAATGCCATCTTCGGTCTCCAGGCGGACTGCGCCAGGCCTGGTGACTCGTACTACACGATAAGGGCCTTCCCACTTCGGCGTCAACTTGTTGGAATTCTTGGCCGACTGAACGCGCCGAAGAACAAGGTCGCCTTCCTCAAGGCTTGGGGCATGAACTTTGCGGCTATGATAGCGGCGCAAAGCTTGCTGGTAGCGTGCAGCTCGCACAGCAGCTCGAAGACGATCTTCCTCAAGGAGCGTGGCGTCATCTTGGCGCAACTGCTCTTGCTCGAGCTCATCATAAGCGAGCACTCGAGGTGACCCATATATGAGTTCCGTGGGGAGAACTGCTTCTGCCCCATAGACCAGGGAGAAGGGTGTCTGGCCAGTAGCTCGATTTGGTGTCGTTTTGATTGACCAAAGAACCGCCGGCAGCTCATCAATCCAGCGTCTTCCGCACTTGTGCAGCTTGTCGAAAGTTCTTGTTCTGAGACCTCGCAGCACTTCAGCATTTGCCCTCTCCGCTTGGCCGTTGCTTCTCGGGTGAGCAACAGAGGCAAAACAGATTTTGCCGCCAAGGTCTTGGACGTACTGCATGAAGGTGCGGCTCATGAACTACGTGCCATTGTCGGTGATGATCCTGTTCGGCACACCAAAATGGTACACTATTCCCTTGAAGAACTTGATGGCCGACTGTGCTGTCACCTTTCTCACTGCTTCCACTTCCGGCCACTTCGTGAACTTGTCGATAGCAACGTACAAGTACTCGAAGCCCCCGGCAGCACAGGGAAAGGAGCCCAATATGCCGAGCCCCCAGACCGAAAATGACCAGGAAAGAGGGATTGTCTGAAGAGCTTGAGCTGGTTGATGCAATTGCTTTGAATGGAACTGGCACGCTTCACACTTGGTTACTAGTGCAGTTGCATCCTGGAGAGCAGTGGGCCAAAAGAAACCTTGCCGGAATGCCTTGCCGACAAGAGCTCTTGAGCCTATGTGAGAGCCACATATGCCTCCATGTATCTCTGCCAACAGCTCTAGTCCATCCTCCCGAGGAATACACTTCAATTTCACACAGTTCGGCCTCTTTCTGTACAGTACGTTGTCCACGAACTGGTACATATTAGACTGACGGGCTACTTTCTCCGCTTCTTCCTGTTCTTTAGGGAGTTCTCCTGTTTGAAGGAACTGGACAATGTGCTGTGCCCATGTTGGAGCCTGCGGCTCGACAACAAGGACCAAAGGCATATCTTCGGCCACGGGAGCGCTTGCTTTTGCGGCAAGAACCTGAGGTTCTGCGCGAAGCTGCTGCTCACCGGCAACTGTGTCGTTCCCGGCAACTTCCTTGTCGGCGGCTTTTGGAAGCTCTGCCGGAAAGTACTGGCCGGAACCCAACTTCCTTCTTTTGTCTTGCCTCGTCGACGGTGTTACGGATGGCTGAGTTAAGCGGAGCACAAAAGTTCCTGCTTCCACAGGTAACTTGAGGGCAGCACGCTTTGACAGGTCGTCAGCAATGCTGTTCTCTGCTCGAGGAACATGCTCTGTTTGCAGACCGTCAAAACGCTCCTCCAACTTTCTCACTTCATCTACATATGCTTCCATCAACGGGCTCTGATAATCTTTGTTAACTTGCCTGACGACAAGCTGTGAGTCACCTCTGACGATGAGCTTCTTAATTCCAAGGTCTGCTGCGATCCTGAGACCGGCAAGCAGTCCTTCGTCTTCCGCAGTGTTGTTTGTTGATCTCTCCCGGGGAAAGTGCATCTGAACTACATACTTGAGGTGTTCTCTGGTGGGTGCGACAAGCAGCACGCCAGCACCGGCGCCTTGCAGGGAAAAAGCCCCATCAAAGTACATAATCCATTCTCGATCTGTTTCCTTGCCGGGGATAGTTGTCTCTTGAACTTCTTCGTCCAGCGTTGGTGTCCATTCTGCAATGAACTCCGCCAAGGCTCTGCTCTGAATAGTCGAAGTGCTTTCAAACTTGAGACCAAAGCTTGACAGTTCCAATGCACACTCCACAATTCTGCCGGTCGCATCTGGATTTCGTAAAATCCGTTGCAACGGGAAGCGAGTGACGACGGTGATTTCATGTGCCTAGAAATAATGGCGCAGCTTCCTTGAGGCCATAAGGAGGCCGAAGAGCAACTTCTGCACACCAGAATATCTTGACCTGCCCCCCTGCAACAGGGAGCTGACAAAATAGACTGGGCGCTGCACCATCTTCTTCTTCTGCACTGCTTCATTTGACTGCGCGGATCCTGTCTTGTCGGCACCAGACTCTGCTGGGGATAATCCTAGCTTGTCGCTTGACGGGCTTGCCGCTGCCGCTGCCTCTTCGTCTACTTCTCTCTGCGCCACTAACGCAGCACTAACCACTTGATTCGTTGCCGCTAGATATAGCAGCAACGGCTCTTGTGGCCTAGGCGCGACTAGTGTCGGCGGAGAGGAGAGATACCTCTTCAAGTCCTGCAGCGCTGCCTCCGCTTCCGGAGTCCATTTCATCGGTCCTGCCTTTTTCAAGATTTTGAAAAAGGGCAGGGCGCGCTCAGCGGATTTGGAGATGAACCTGCTCGAGCAGCAACGCAGCCGGCAAGTCGACGCACATCTTTGACACGTCTCGGTGCTTCAATCTTCTCAATTGCCTTGATCTTGTCGGGATTTGCTTCAATTCCACGTTGAGACACAAAGAACCCGAGAAGCTTGCCGGATGGAACGCCAAACACACACTTCTCAGGATTGAGCTTCAGATTGATCCTGCGCAGATTTGCAAACGTCTCCTCTAAATCTTGTATGAGTGTTGCCTTGTCCTTGGTTTTGACCACTATGTCATCCATATAAGCTTCCATATTTCTATGTAGCTGGGGATCAAAACCAATCTGGACCGCTCTTGCAAACGTTCAACCAGCACTTTTCAACCCGAAAGGCATGCGTATGATGCAATACGTGCCACATGGGGTGATAAATGCGGTTTTCTCTTCGTCTTCCTTTGACATGAAAATCTGGTGGTAGCCTGAATATGCGTCAAGAAATGACAGCAAATCGCAGCCAGTAGTGGAGTCCACAATCTGGTCGATGCGCGGCAAGGGAAAAGGATCTTTTGGACAGGCTTTATTGATATCTGTATGGTCAATACACAGCCTCCATTTACTATTCGCCTTGCGCACTACAACCGGATTGGCCAACCATGTTGGATGGAGCACTCCTCTGACTAAACCTGCCGCTTCCAGCTTTCTGATTTCTTCGGCAATAAATTCTTGCCGCTCCAAAGCCTTCTTCCTGACCTTCTGCTTGACGGGCCGCGCGTGAGGACAGACAGCAAGGTGGTGCTCGATTACCTCCCTGGGAACACCGGGGATATCAGATGGTTGCCATGCAAACACATCGACATTCGCCCGCAGGAAGGCAATGAGCGCGCTTTCCTATTTATCATCAAGGGTGGAACTTATGGTGAAAGTTCCTCCCGTACCATCCTCCTTGGCGGGCACCTTCTTTGTTTCTGGTGGAGCTGCCTTGGATTTCTTGCTCTTGCCGGTGGAGCTATCTGGAACTTCCTCCACGGGAGCGCAGCACTCCGAGGAGGTGCGCTTGCCGGAGTGCGTGTTAGAGGTCTTTCCGATCTTCTTCTTCCCCCCGGGAGCTTCCGCGGCAGGAGCAAGTGCCTTGGCGGCAGGTGCTACAACTGCCTCCCGGTAGAGTTGGTCGGTGCAGATAAGCACATCTTTCTTGTCGGAGTTGATAGTGATAACACTCATCGGCCCGGGCATCTTCAGTGTATTATAGGCGTAGTGTGATGCCGCCATGAACTTGGCCAGTGCCGGGCGACCAAGAATCCCATTATATGGCAATGGAATCTTGGCGACGTCGAAGATGATCTTCTCCGTTCTGTAGTTCAGCTCACTACCAAACGTCACTGGCAGGGTGATCTTGCCCTTCGGCTGGCTCCTTCCTGGATTGATCCCTTGGAACGTGCCCATTTCCTCGAGATCTTCATCAGGAATTTGCAATCTTTTGATCACATCAGGCGAGATCAAGTTCAAACCGGCCCCACCGTCAACTAACATCTTTGTCACCTTGAGGTTGCGGATCGTTGGCGAAACCAACAATGGCAAACACCCGACCGCAGTTGTGCGATCAGGGTGATCCTCGGCGTCAAAAATGTTAGGCGTGTGGGACCACTTCAGTGGTTTCCGGGCATCGACCGAGGGCTCTGCCGCATTAATCTCGTGCGCCCACTGTTTGAGTCGGCGGTGAGAGGAATGCAACGAGGCACCTCCGTCAACGCACATGGCTTCTGTAGCTTTCTGGAACTCGTGCTCGCTGGACTCGTCGCCCTCTTCATCATCATCATCACCCCCCTGTTCCTTGTCGCGGCCTCGAGCGGGCCTCTTCTTTTGTTGCTTGGCCTTACCGCGGCGACCTCCTCGACCACCGCGTTTCTTGCCGGACCCCCCAGCGCCATCCTGGGCCTTCTCCTTGCCTCGCCTTTCATACTCGGCTTTCTGCTTCTCGACAAGCTCCTCAACTTGCCGGCAGTTTTGGAGATCATGGCCCTTGGTGCGGTGGATCTTCCAGTACTGCTTGGCGGAGCCCTCCGGCTTGTCGGCAGCCGCCAAGGCCTGACATGCGGCACAGCCGGCAACCTCCTTGCCGGGGCCGTCAGTCTTGACCTTCTTGGCGGTGTCGGTGTTGCCGGATCCCTCGACGGCAAGCACGGCCTTCCCCTTGTGCTTCCTGTTCCTCCGTCGGTCTTTCTTCGCCGAGGTGGCGGCGTCTTCGCTTTCAGAATCGACTCCTATGCCAGCGTCCTCGCCGGGGAGTCTCCTTCCCTCTTCGGCCCGAGCACATCTGTCAGCCAGAGCATAGAGCTCGGCGACATCCCTGACCTTGTTCATCGCTAGCTCTTCCCACATCTTGCGGTTGCGCACATTCTGGTGAAAGGCGCTGATAACAGCGGCAGGATGGATGTCTGGGATGTTGTGCTGTATACGGCTGAATCTCTGTATGTACTTGCGCAAGGTTTCGCCATCTTTCTGGGGAATGAGATGTAAATCACTTTCTTGGCCAGGAGCTTGGTGGCCTCCAGTAAAGGCGCCAACAAACTCATGACACAGATCTGCCCAGGAGGAAATGGAATTCTCCGGCAGGTGCATCAACCACGACCTGATGTTGGGCTTAAGCACCAATGGGAAGTAGTTGGCAAATATCTTGTCGTCTCGAGCTCCGGCAGCCTGCACCGCAATGGTGTAGATGCTCAAGAACTCTGACGGGTGGGTCTTGCTATCGTATTTCTCTGGCACCTCCGGCTTGAAAGTTCGGGAGTTGGGCCACTGGACTCGCCGCAGCTCACGAGTAAAAGCTGGACAACCCACCTCGTAAGGTAAGTTACCATAATACCCCGGCACAGGCTCGTCGACAGTGGGTCCCGCGCGCCTGTCGGATTGACGGCGCGCTTCCCGCCGCCGCTCGATGGTAGTTCGAGCGTCCTCCTTGTGCCGTTCCCGAAGAACTAGACGTTGATCGCGGCGAACCCGTGGATCAGACGACGCCGTGGAATCATCATCACGGGCGTCGATCCGCCGAGTTAGCGACCGCTCTCATCGTAGCAGAGGGGAACGCATCGTAGTCGTACCACCTCCGGTCTTCTCGCCCTCAGCACGCACCGGCCCAGTGGATTGCCGCCGCGAAGGTTCCGCCTGTTGCGGTCTGTTGTCGTTTGCAAAGTCGATGAGGCTCTGAATGGCAGATCTCCACTCATCTAGCTTCTCTGCAACGGGAGGGAAGTCTAGGAGCAGCTGAGCTCGCGCCAACACTTCTGCCGGTGTAGGCGGCGGCGAAAGGTGCGAAGAACGTGAGGTGCTCAGACTCCTAACTGAGTTAGAAGGAGCTCCATCACGGCCTTGCGATCGCGCCCTGCTTCCGCCGGCATGTTGGCGCGGATCTTGGCCCCGCGCATCTTGGGAGTGATGCGCAGGGGTTTTTCCATGGGAGCGCCTGGAACCACCAACGTCGCGTCACAAAGCACCTCTCCCATTGCAAGATAAATCAATCTAGTAGGCCAAACCAAATCGATAGATCGGAGAGAAATACAAAGCTATAATAATCATGCATAAAACAGTTCAGAGAAGACTCAAATATTTCTCATGAATAATCTGATCATAAACTCACAATTAATCGGATCCCAACAAACACATCGCAAAAGAAGATTACATCGGATAGATCTCCAAGAACATCGAGGAGAACATGGTATTGAAGATCAAAGAGAGAGAAGAAGCCATCTAGCTACTAGCTATGGACCCATAGGTCTGTGGTAAACTACTCACACATCATCGGAAGGGCAGCAAGGTTGATGAAGAAGCCCTCCGTGATCGATTCCCGCTCTGGCAGAGTACCGGAAAAGGCCTCCAGATGGGATCGCGAAAGAACAGAGGCTTGCGGCAGCGGAAAGGTTTTCTCTTCTGTCTCTCTGTTGGTTTTGGAATATTTGGGAATTTATAGCGCTGGAATTAGGTCAAGAGGTGCCACGAGGGGCCCACAAGCCTGGGGGCGCGCCCTCCAGGCTTGTTGCCTCCTCGTGGCTCTTCTGGTCTTCTCCCGAAGCTTCATGGGTCTCTTCTGGTCCAGAAAAAATTAGTCCAAAGTTTTTTTCTCGTTTGGACACTTTTTGATATTGATTTTCTGAAAAGGCAAAAACATGCAGAAAACAACAACTGGCACTGGGCACTGGGTTAATAGGTTAGTCCCAAAAAATGATATATAATGGCATATAATTGCATATAAAACATCCAAGATTGATACTATAATAGTATGGAACCATCAAAAATTATAGATACGTTGGAGACGTATCACACGGCGGTGGTTATATTTTAAAGAAATAGTTGCACTCTCATGCTTCACTTAAATCTTTTTGAGAGTCTAATAAATAGTAATGGCAATTTGCACGGGTTATAAGATTAGTCCATAAAGGATAGGTATTCAAGAGGGATATAATAAAAACTTTCAAGTAGATCACTGAATATGATAAGTTTGATTCCTTGCAATAGTTTTGCGATATTAAGATGGTAATATGTGGATGTACTAGTGAATGATTGTGGTTTAGTATGAATATTGGTGTTAAGGTTTGTGATTCCTGAAGCATGCACGTATAGTCCCTTGTTATGTGATGAAGTTGGAGCATAATTTATTATTGAGTGTCTAGCTTATGAGTGGCAGTCGGGGACGAGTGATGGTCTTTTCCTACCAATCTATCCCCCTAGGGGCATGCGAGTAGTACTTTGCTTCGAGGGCTAATAGACTTTTGCAATAAGTATGTGAGTTCTTTATAACTAATGTGAGTCCATGGATTATACGCACTCTTACCTTTCCGCAATTTGCTAGCCTCTTCGGTACCGTGCATTGCCCTTTCTCACCTCGAGAGTCGGTGCAAACTTCGCCGGTGCATCCAAACTCCATGATATGATATGCTCTATCACACATAAGCCTCCTTATATCTTCCTCAAAACAGCCACCATACCTACCTATTATGGCATTTCCATAGCCATTCCGAGATATATTGCCATGCAACTTCCACCGTTCCATTTATATGACACACATATTCATTGTCATATTGCTTTGCATGATCATATAGCTGACATTGTATTTGTGGCTCAGCTAGCGTTCATCATTTTTTATACATGTTACGCTAGATCATTGCACATCCTGGTACACTGCCAGAGGCATTCATATAGAGTCATATTGTTCTAGTATCGAGTTGTAATATCAAGTTGTAAGTAAATAAAAGTGTGATGATCATCATTATTAGAGCATTGTCCCAGTGAGGAAAGGATGATGGAGACTGTGATTCCCCCACAAGTCGGGATGAGACTCCGAATGAAAAAAAGGAGGCCAAAAAGAGCCCACAAAAAAATGAGAGAAAAAGAGAGAAGGGGCAATGTTACTATCCTTTTACACACTTGTGCTTCAGAATAGCACCATGTTTTTCATATAGAGAGTCTCCTGAGTTGTCACTTTCATATACTAGTGGGAATTTTTCATTATAGAACTTGGCTTGTATATTCCGACGATGGGCTTCCTCAAATGCCCGAGGTCTTCATGAGCAAGCAAGTTGGATGCACAACCACTTAGTTTCAGTTTGAGCTTTCATACACTTATAACTCTTAGTGCATCTGTTGCATGGCAATCCCTACTCCTCGCATTGATATCAATTGATGGGCATCTCCATAGCCCGTTGATTAGCCGCGTCGATGTGAGACTATCTTCCTCCTTTCGACCTCCCCTCATTGATCCCTATCATTCCACCCATAGTGCTATGTCCATGGCTCGGGCTCATGTATTGCGTGGGAGTTGAAAAAGCTGAAACGCGTTAAAAAGTATGATCCAATTGCTCGGCTTGTCATCGGGGTAGTTCATGATTAATACTTTGTGTTAGGAAGACTAAGCATGACGGGCTATATGATTTTGAAGGGATAGCATTCTTTAGCATTTTATTTTGAAGGGTATGATTGTTTGTTGGTATGACTGAGTATTGATGTCTTTATATCAAATTATAGACTATTGCTTTGAATCACTCGTTTCTTAATATTCATACCATAAAAGAGATTACATGATAAACATGTTAGGTAGCATTCCACATAAAAAATTCTATTTTTATCATTTACCTACTCGAGGACGAGCAGGAATTAAGCTTGGGGATGCTGATACGTCTCCAACGTATCTATAATTTTTGATTGTTCCATGCTATTATAGTATCGATCTTGGATGTTATATATATATATATATATATATATATATATATATATATATATATATATATATATATATATATGCAATTATTTGTCATTTTATATCATTTTTTGGGAACTAACTGATGACCCACAAGTATAGGGGATCAATCTTAGTCATTTCAGTAAGTAAGAGTGTCAAACCCAACGAGGAGGAGAAGGAAATGATAAGCGGTTTTCAGCAAGGTGTTTTCTGCAATCACTGAAAGTAGTGGTAACTAATAGTTTTGTAGAAAGATAGTTCGTAACGAGTAACAAGTAACAAGTGTAACAGAAGTGCAGTAAGGTGGCCCAATCCTTTTTATAGCAAAGGACAAGCCGGAACGGTCTCTTGTATAAAGCAAAGTGTTCTCGAGGACACATGGGAATTCTCATCTAGTCACTATCATCATGTTTATTTGATTCGCGTTCGCTACTTTGATAATTTGATATGTGGGTGGACCGGTGCTAGGGTGCTGTTCTTACTTGAACAAGCAACCCTCTTATAATTACCCCCTCTCGCAAGCATCCACAACTAAGAAAGAAGAATTAAGATAGATCTAACCATAGCATGAAACATATGGATCCAAAATAGCCCCTCACGGAATAACGCATAAACTAGGGTTTAAGCTTCTGTCGCTCTAGCAACCCATCATCTACTTATTACTCCACAATGCCTTCCCTTAGGCCCAAGTATGGTGAAGTGGCATGTAGTCAACGTTCACATGACACAACTAAAGGAAGCAGCAACATACATATCATCAAAATATCGAACGAATACCAAATTCACATGATTACTTATAACAAGACTTCTCCCATGTCCTCAAGAACAAAAGTAACTACTCACAAATCATATTCATGTTCAAGATCAGAGGGGTATTAAATATCATTAAGGATCTGAACATATAATCTTCCACCAAATAAACCAACAAGCATCAACTACAAGATGTAATCAACACTACTAGCAACCCACATGTACCAATCTGAGGTTTTGAGACAAAGATTGAATACAAGAGATGAACTAGGGTTTGAGATGAGATGGTGCTGGTGAAAATGTTGATGAAGATTGGCCCTCCCATGATGAGAGGATCGTTGGTGATGTCGATGACTTCGATTTCCCCTTCCTGGAGGGAAGTATCCCCGGCGGAATCGCTCCGCCGGAGGGCAAAAGTGCTCCTGCCCTAGTTCCGCCTCGAGACGGCGGTGCTTCGTCCTGAAGGTCTTCTCATTAATTTTTTAGGGCAAATGACCTTATATAGCAGAAGGAGGGGGCCAGAGGCCAGCTGTGGGCCCCACAAGGCATCTTGGCGCACCCCAGGGGGGCCGCGCCCTGTTGCCTTGCGGGCAGCTGGTGGGTCCCCTCTGTTATTTCTTTTCTCCAGTATTTTTTATATATTCAATAAAAAATCTCTGTAAAATTTCAGGTCATTTGGAGGTCTGTAGAATAGGTATCTCTGTTGTAGCAATTTAGGTCCAGAATTCTAGTTGTCTGTATTCTCCCTCTTCATATAAATCTTGCAAATTAAGAGAGAAAAGGCGTAAGAATTACATCATAAAGTGAAATAATGACCAAATACATTATAAATAACAGTAGGAAATCATGATGCAAATTGGATGTATCAACTCCCCCAAGCTTAGACCTCGCTTGTCCTCAAGCGAAAGCCGAAATCGATAATCATGACCACATGTTTAGAGAGAGAGGTGTCGATAAAATAAAATACGGACATGAGAGCATCATGATTAATTTCATAACAGCAATATATTATCATAAAGCTTCCCATGGACAAGTAATAATTCATCACAATATTGAAGTATAAAGCATAAACTTCCTTGAAAACTAACAAACTATGTTCTTAGTCAATGAAACAATTACAATTCATCATATTTTCAGGAAGAGTCTATGTAAGAGCTTTTGTTTAGCAAGTCCACATACTCAACTATCATTTAGTCATCTATGATTGCTGACACTCACGGCATATTTTTATGGAGCAAAAGCTTCAATCAGACACATAGAAAGATGGGGGTTTATAGCTTTCACCTCCCAACAGATTTACCTCAAGGGTAATGTCAACAATAATAACTCATGATCACTTACATCCAACTGGATATATATGCCTAGATCTTTCCCCACCACATGGTGCTTGCAAAGAGAAAAAATAAAAACGGAATAGAGAGGAACACTATTGACTCTTGCATAAAAGTAAGTATAGAAAAGTAAAAGATAGGCCCTTCGCAGAGGGAAGCAGAGGTTGTCATGTGCTTTTTATTTTTGGATGTGCAAACTCTTAATGTAAAGGAACGTCACTTTATATTGCCACTTATGATAGCAACCTTTATTATGCAGTCTGGCGCTTTTATTTCTTCACCATCACAAGATCGTACAAAGCTTATTTTCCCTTACAATAAAAGTTCATACATATTTAGAGGCAATTTTTATTGCTTTGTGCACCGATGACAACTTACTTGAAGGATCTTATTCAATCCATAGGTAGATATAGTGGACTCTCATGACATGAGACTGGGTTTAAGGATTTTGGATGCACAAGTAGTATCTCTACTTAGTGCCAATTTTTGGCTAGAAAAAGGTAGGGAGCAAGCACCACATGTTAGAGGATCTATGACAATATAACTTCTATGTGAATATAAGCAAAGATAACTCATTACGTTGTCTTCCTTGTCCAACGTCAACTATTTGGCATAGAATATTTAATGGGGGCTCACAATCATAAAAGATGTCCAAGATAGTATATTTATATGTGAATCCTCTCTTCCTTTATTAACTTTTTCATGAATTGCATCAATGGCCAATGCTATGTTTGTTAACTTCCAATAAATTTCATCAAATATACTTTTCTTCATGTAAAGTCATTACTAGCCAAGGAATTAGCATATGATCTTTTCATTCTTTTATTGCTTAGATTGAAACATAAAAGTAAAGAAGCAAAACTCAAACTACTCTTTATTATATAACTCTCACACACGATTACATAGATAGATAGATCACGAAACCAAGCACTCGAGACTAGATCATACTAAAACTTTATTTTTCTAAATCATGAAATAACAAAGGATCGAACTACGATAGATAATGATAATAGAAAGTGATGGTGATACGATACCGGAGCACCTCCCCCAAGCTTGGAACAAGCCAAGGGTGGTGCCCATACCCGTGTACTCAAGTGTCTTTCTTCGGTGATGGTGGTGATGGAGTGATTCTTTTAGCGATGATCCCCTTGAGGGTACGAATCTCCTCCTTGAGCTCAATGACCTCCTTTTTAAGGTCCGCATTCGCCTTGCGAAGTTGGCTTGTAACATTAGATGCACTGTCTTCTAGGAGATGGATTTTGGTGGCGGGAGTAGAAACATCCACCTGCACACGGTGATAAGGGGTAAATCGAGTATTGGATGGTTTAACCTTATTTGGTAGACTCGAATTTTTGAACTCTACATGCATATCTCCTGGTTAGGGTAAAGGATCATCATCTTCTTCTTCACATGATGATTTCATCCCCTTTGAATCGGCATCCTCCTCCTTGTCAGTTGTCCATCCATAGGGCTCAATATCCCCATAGACCCTAGGGTTTGCAATAAGGTGCGAGACATAGCTTTCCCCATCCGACTCCTGAGACAACATGATGCCTGGCCTCGAAGATCTGACAAAAAATAGCACGAAACAAGAACAAAGGAGAAACTTGCGACACGATGGTCAAAACATACGGGAGTATATATAAAGAATTTTTATCTTGCAAAACAAGCATATGAGAGGAAAACGGAGTCGGGAGGGCACACGAGGGGCCCACAAGGCAACACGGCACGCCCTAGGAGGGGTCGTGCCCTATTGCCTTGTCACCTCCTCGTGGGTCCCCTCGGCTATTTCTTATTTTTGTATTTTTCTAATATTCCAAAACGGACAGAAATAATTTTTATGGAATTTTTGGAGTCGGTTTACTTACCGTATCACATACCTACCCCTTTTCCGGGTTCTGGAGCGTTCCAGAAGGACTCTTTGATGTGTTCCTCCGGTGTCATTGTTTGAATAATATTGGTTTCAACATTAATGGGTGTGCCTAAGATATAATGCTTAATTCTTTGATCATTAACCACTCTCGGATTAGTGCCCTCGGAGTTGTTGATTTTGATAGCTCCTGAGCGATAAACTTCTTCGATGATGTATGGGCCTTCCCATTTAGAGAGAAGTTTTCCTGTAAAAAATCTGAAATGAGAATTGTACAATAGCACATATTCACCCACTTTGAATTCCCGTTTTTGAATTTTTTTTATCATGACATCTTTTAACTTTTTCTTTAAATAACTTGGCATTTTCATAGACTTGAGTTCTCCATTCATCTAAAGAGCTAATGTCAAACAACCTCTTTTCACCGGCAAGTTTGAAATCATAGTTAAGTTCTTTAATTGCCCAATATGCCTTATGTTCTAGTTCAAGAGGTAAATGACATGCTTTTCCATAGACCATTTTGTATGGAGACATACTCATATGATTTTTATAAGCAGTTCTGTAAGCCCATAATGCATCATCAAGTTTCTTAGACCAATTCTTCCTGGATCTATTAACGATCTTTTGCAAAATTAACTTTATTTCTCTATTACTCAATTCAACTTGACCACTAGACTGAGAATGATAAGGGGATGCAATTCTATGGTTAACATCATATTTAGCAAGCAATTTACGGAAAGCACCATGAATAAAATGTGAACAACCATCAGTCATCAAGTATCTTGGGACTCCAAACCTAGGGAATATAACTTCTTTAAACATTTTAATAGAGGTGTTGTGATCAGCACTACTAGTTGGAATAGCTTCTACCCACTTAGTAACATAATCAACAGCAACAAGAATATGTGTATACCCGTTGGATTTAGGAAAAGGTCCCATATAATCAAAACCCCAAACATCAAATGGTTCAATAACAAGTGAATAATTCATAGGCATTTCCTGACGTCTACCAATATTACCAATTCTTTGACATTCATCACAAGAAAGGACAAACTTACGTGCATCTTTGAAAAGAGTAGGCCAATAAAAACCAGACTATAATACCTTATGTGCAGTTCTGTCTCCCGTGTGATGTCCTCCATATGCCTCGGAGTGACACTTCAGAAGGATTTGTTCCTGTTCATGCTCAGGTACACAGCGTCTAATAATACCATCTACTCCTTCTTTATATAAATGTGGGTCATCCCAAAAGTAATGTCTTAAATCAGAGAAGAACTTTTTCTTTTGTTGGTATGTAAAACTAGGTGGAATATATTTAGCAACAATGTAATTAGCATAATCTGCATACCAAGGACTAGTGCGAGAAGCATTTACCACAGCTAATTGGTCGTCAGGAAAATTATCATTAATAGGCAGTGGGTCATCAAGAAGATTTTCCATCCTAGACAAATTATCCACTACTGGATTTTTAGCTCCTTTTATATCAACAATATGCAAATAAAATTCTTGTAATAAAAGTACCCACCTAATAAGTCTAGGTTTAGCATCTTCCTTTTCCATAAGATATTTAATAGTAGCATGATCAGTGTGAACAGTTACTTTAGAATCAACAATGTAAGATCTGAACTTATTGCATGCAAACACAACTGCTAAAAATTCTTTCTCAGTAGTAGCATAATTTCTTTGAGCACTGTCTAGAGTTTTACTAGCACAATGAATAACATTTAATTTCTTATCAACTCTTTGCTCTAGAACAGCACCAACAGCATAATCACTAGCATCACACATAATTTCAAAGGGTAGGTTCCAATCAGGTGGTTGAACAATAGGTGCAGATATTAAGGCTTTCTTAAGTATTTCAAAGGCTTCTACGCAATCATCATCAAAAGCAAATGGAACATCTTTTTGCAAGAGATTAGTAAGAGGCCTAGAAATTTTAGAGAAATCTTTTATGAACCTTCTATAGAAACCAGCATGACCAAGGAAACTTCTTATACCTTTGATATCTTTAGGACATGACATTTTCGCAATTGCATCAACTTTAGCTTTGTCTACTTCAATACCTCATTCAGAAATTTTATGCCCAAGGACTATACCTTCATTTACCATAAAGTGGCACTTCTCCCAATTCAAGACAAGATTAGTTTCTTCACATCTCTGCAAAACTCGATCAAGGTTGCTTAGGTAATCATCAAAAGAAGTTCCATAAACGGAAAAATCATCCATGAATACCTCAACAATCTTTTCACAAAAGTCAGAGAATATAGCAGTCATACATCTTTGAAAGGTAGAAGGTGCATTACATAAACCAAAAGGCATACGACGATAAGCATAAGTTCCAAAAGGACAAGTAAAAGTGGTTTTCTCTTGATCTTCTTTTGATACAGGTGTTTGAGAGAAACCAGAATATCCATCTAGGAAGTAAAAGTGTGTATGTTTAGATAATCTTTCTAACATTTGATCAATAAAAGGCAAGGGGTAATGATCTTTCCTAGTAGCTTTATTTAATTTCCTGAAATCAATTACCATCCTATAACCAGTTTCAATTCTTTGTGGGATAAGTTCATTTTTATCATTAGGAACAACAGTGATGCCTCCTTTCTTAGGGACACAATGAACAGGACTTACCCATCTACTATCAGCTATAGGATAAATTATACCTGCTTCCAGAAGCTTTGATGATCAACAACTGGTTTAGCATCTGGTTCCATATTAATCTTGTGCCGACATAGAGTGGGACTAATGCCCTTAAGATCATCAAGAGTATATCCAATAGCTGCACGATGCTTCCTCAGAGTTTTAAGTAATCTCTTTTCTTCATGCTCTGAAAGGTTAGCACTAATAATAACAGGATATATCTTCTTTTCATCAAGTTAAGCGTATTTAAGTGTATCAGGTAGTTTCTTTAATTCAAACATAGGGTCACTCTTAGGTGGAAGAGGATTTCCCAAAGTTTTAATAGGCAAATTATGTTTAAGAATAGGTGCCTGTTTAAAGAATATCTCATCTATTTCATTTCTTTCATTCATATGCATATCATTTTCATGGTCTAACAAGTATTATTCTAAAGGATCAGTAGGAGGCACAGCAATGGAAGCTAGACCAATAATTTCATCTTTATTAGGTGATTCTTTATCATGAGGTTGTCTACGAAACTTAGAGAAATTAAACTCATGAGATACATCACCAAAATTAACACTGACCGTTTCTCTATTGCACTCAATCTTAGCATTAACCGTATTTAAGAAAGGTCTACCAAATATATTGGGACGAAAATCATCTTGTGGTGATCCAAGAACAAGAAAATCAGTAGGGTATTTGATCTTACCACACAAGACTTCAACATCTCTAACAATCCCAAGTGGTGTAATGGTATCTCTGTTTGCAAGCTTAATAGTAACATCTATATCTTCAATTTCAACAGGTGCAATATCATTCATGACTTCTTGATAAAGAGTAAATGGAATAGCACTCACACTAGCACCAATATCACATAAAGCATGATAGCAATGATCTCCAATTTTAACAGAAATAACAGGTGCCAATTATATGTTTGTTTTTGTCTCGTGGATCTGGATTAGCAATTCTAGCTACTTCATCACAGAAATATATGACATGTACATCATTGTTATCAACCAAAAGATCTTTAACCATTGCAATATTAGGTTCAACTTTAATTTGTTCAAAGGGTTTAATCGGTTTAATATTACTTTTATTAACCACAGTTGAAGCTTTAGCATGTTCCTTAATCCTAACAGGGAAAGGAGGTTTCTCAATATAAGCAGTAGGCACAACTGGATCAACATTATAAATGATTACTTCCTTTTTAGCTATAATAGGTTCTTCCTTTAATTCAATAGGTGGATGAAACTTAAACCATTTCTCCTTAGGGAGATCAACATGAGCAGCAAATGATTCACAAAAAGTAGCTACTATCTCAGAGTCAAGTCCATATTTAGTACTAAACTTATGAAAAGCATCAGTTTCCATAAAAGATTTAACACAATCAAAATCAAGATTTATACCTTACTCTTTACCTTTGTCGATTTCCCAATCTTCAGAGTTGCGTTTAATTCTTTCCAGATGATCCCATTTGAATTCAATAGTTCTCTTCATAAAGGAACCAGTAGAAGAAGTATCGAGCATGGATTGATCATTACGAGAAAGCCGAGCATAAAAGTTTTGTATAATTATTTCTCTTGAGAGTTCATGATTGGGGCATGTGTGCATCATATACTTAAGCCTCCCCCAATCTTGAGCGATACTTTCTCCTTCACGAGGCCAAAAATTATATATATAATTCCGATCACGATGAACCAAATGCATAGGATAAAATTTCTGGTGAAATTCCAGCTTCAACCGGTTCCAATCCGATGTTCCAGTATCATCCAACAGCCTATACAATGTCAATGCCTTTCTCACCGAAGATAAAGGGAATACCTTCATCTTAACTCCACCCTCGGATAAACCTGCAAGCTTAAATAATCCACAAATGTCATCTACATAGATCAAGTGCATATCATGATGTATTGTTCCATCTCCTGCATAAGGATTAGTTAGCAGTTTCTCTAACATACCCGAAGGAATTTCATAATAAATATTTTCAGTAGGTTCAGTAGGTTGAGGGGCAACTCTTAATGCTTCCGGTCGAGGTGAAGATACCCCGAACAAACCCCTCAAAGGATTACTTTCCATAGTGACAGTAAATTTCGGCACGTAATAAAAATATTTCCTTACCAAAGGCGCTTCACTCCCCTGCAACGGCGCCAGAAAAGAGTCTTGATGACCCACAAGTATAGGGGATCAATCGTAGTCCTTTTGATAAGTAAGAGTGTTGAACCCAACGAGGAGCAGAAGGAAATGATAAGCGGTTTTCAGCAAGGTGTTTTCTGCAAGCACTGAAAGTAGTGGTAACTGATAGTTTTGTAGCAAGATAATTCGTAATGAGTAACAAGTAACAAGTGTAACAAAAGTGTAGCAAGGTGGCCCAATCCTTTTTATAGCAAAGGACAAGCCGGAACGGTCTCTTGTATAAAGCAAAGCATTCTCGAGGACACATGGGAATTCTCATCTAGTCACTTTCATCATGTTTATTTGATTCGCGTTCGCTACTTTGATAATTTGATATGTGGGTGGACCGGTGCTAGGGTGCTGTTCTTACTTGAACAAGCAACCCTCTTATGATTACCCCCTCTTGCAAGCATCCGCAACTATGAAAGAAGAATTAAGATAAATCTAACCATAGCATGAAACATATGGATCCAAAACAGCCCCTTACGGAATAACGCATAAACTAGGGTTTAAGCTTCTGTCACTCTAGCAACCCATCATCTACTTATTACTCCACAATTCCTTCCCTTAGGCCCAAGTATGGTGAAGTGTCATGTAGTCGACATTCACATGACACCACTAAAGGAAGCAACAACATACATATCATCAAAATTTCGAACGAATACCAAATTCACATGATTACTTATAACAAGACTTCTCCCATGTCCTCAAGAACAAAAGTAGCTACTCACAAATCATATTCAGGTTCAAGATCTGAGGGTTATTAAATATCATTCAGGATCTGAACATATAATCTTCCACCAAATAAACCAACAAGCATCAACAACAAGATGTAATCAACACTACTAGCAACACACAGGTACCAATATGAGGTTTTGAGACAAAAATTGAATACAAGAGATGAACTAGGGTTTGAGATGAGATGGTGCTGGTGAAGATGTTGATGAAGATTGGCCTTCCCACGATGAGAGGATCATTGGTGATGTCGATGGCTTCGATTTCCCCCTCACGGAGGGAAGTATCCCCGGCGGAATCGCTCCGCCGGAGGGCAAAAGTGCTCCTGCCCTATTTCTGCATTGAGACGGCAGCGCTTCGTCCTGAAAGTCTTCTCATTAACTTTTTAGGGCAAATGACCTTATATAGAAGAAGGAGGGGGCCAGAGGCCAGCTGTGGGCCCCAGAAGGCATCTTGGCGCGCCCCAGGGGGGGCGTGCCCTGTTGCCTTGTGGGCAGCTGGTGGGTCCCCTCTATTATTATTTTTCTCCAGTATTTTTTATATATTCAATAAAAAATCTCTGTAAAATTTCAGGTCATTTGGAGCTCTGTAGAATAGGTATCTCTGTTGTATCTATTTCAGGTCCAGAATTCCAGCTGCCGGTATTCTCCCTCTTCATATAAATCTTGCAAATTAAGAGAGAAAAGGCATAAGAATTGCATCATAAAGTGAAATAATGACCAAATACATTATAAATAATAGTAGGAAATCATGATGCAAATTGGACGTATCACTAACCTATTAACCTAGTGAGCAGTGCGAGTTGCTGTTTTCTGCCTGTTTTTGGTTTTTTTCAGAAAATCAGTACCAAACGGAGTCCAAACGCTACAAAACTTTTGGATGATTTTTTTCTGGACAAAAGAGACCCTAGAAGCTTCGGGGGGAGACCAGAAGCCTCACGAGGAGATGACAAGGCAACAGGGCGCGCCTAGGGGGTGGCCACGCCCTGATGCCTTGTGGGCCCCTCGTGGCTCCTTTTGATATAATTTCACTTCTATAAATTCTCAAATATTGGGAAACCAACAGAGAACCACCTCGAATAACTTTTCCGCCGCCGCAAGCTTCTGTTCTTCCACGATCCCATCTGGAGGCCTTTTCCGGTGCCCTACCGGAGGGGGAATCGATCACGGAGGGCATCTACATCAACCTTGCTGCCCTTCCGATGATGTGTGAGTAGTTTACCACAGACCTATGGGTTCATAGCTAGTAGCTAGATGTCTTCTTCTCTCTCTTTGATCTTCAATACAATGTTCTCCTCGATCTTCTTGGAGTTCTATTCGATGTAATCTTCTTTTGCGGTATGTTTGTTGGAATCCGATGAATTGTGGGTTTATGATCAAATTATTCATGAGAAGTAATTGAGTCTCTTCTGAACTTTATTATGCATGATTTTGATAGCTTTGTATTTCTCTCCGATCTATCTGTTTGGTTTGGCCAACTAGATTGATTTATCTTCAGCGAGCGGGGTGCTTTCTAATGGGTTCAATCTTGCGGTGTTCTATATCCCAGTGACAGAAAGGGACAAGACACGTATTTGTATTGTTGCCATTAAGGGTAAAACGACGGGGTTTATTCATATTGATTGGGTTTACTTTGTCTACATCATGTCATCTTGCTTAAGGCGTTACTATGTTTTCATTAACTTAATACCCTAGATGCATGCTGGATAGCGGTCGACGGGTGGAGTAATAGTAGTAGATGCAGGCAGGAGTCGGTCTACTTGTCTCGGATGTGATGCCTATATACATGATCATTGCCATGAATCCGTCATATATATGTGCTTTTCTATCAACTGCCCAACAGTAATTTGTCTACCCACCGTATGCTATGTGTTCGGAGAAGCCTCTAGTGAAAACTATGGCCCCCGGGTCTACTTTAATCATAAAAAGAAAACCTAAATATATTTGCTGCAATTTTGTTTCTTTTATTTTCTTTTGCAATTTATCTATCTACCACCACGAGATTTCATCCTTGCAAGTAATGAGTTCAAGGGGATTGACGACCCTCTTGCCCGCGTTGGGTGCAAGTATTTGGTTTTGTGTGTGCAGGTGCTGTTCACGAGGCTTTGCGTGATTCTCCTACTGGATTGATACCTTGGTTCTCACTGAGGGAAATACTTATCTCTACTGTGATGCATCTCCTCTCCTCTTCAGGGAAAATCCCAATGCAGCTCACAAGTAGCACTGACTTTGTCACGGGGATGCCGGAACACAATAACGAGAAAGAAGAACAAAACCGGTAACGAGGATTTCGGTATAGTGAGCATGATGATGACTCAGGAGGATACCGATGCATCCCGGGTTTTGTGAAATATCACGAAGCAAAGGGAACATCACATGGTAACCAAAGGTTCACTCGAATATCATTCGTGTGCTCACAAGGACCAATATGGACGTCCACGGTCCCGCTGTCGGTCATTGAACGAACAGTTTCATCATGAACATGCTTATGAGTAGGTGCAGGTTGTGATCTAGATCACATGTGATTGTGAGGGTTGATGTTCTTGCTATGCTTCCCTCGAGTGTTGCTTCAGTTCAATTCATTGACGGCATGGTGTAGCTTTTCACAAGGTTCTGACAATCGTTCGGCTCTGGATGTCGACAATCTGCTAACAGTTCCTTGGGCTTCACCATAGTTGACAATAGTGAACCATTGCGTACACAAGAGGGTGCCGAAGATGGATGATCTTCTAGGGGGTCACACGTATTGACGAAGTTTAGTGTGGGCTAGAGATTTTTAATTAAGTCTCTTGTTTCACACACCCCAAAACTTAATCTAGCATCAAGAATCATCGCCTAAATTATGGACGTAAGTGGCTAGTATTACTTGTTAAAATTGGTTAACCACGTAATTAAAATTTGCTAAAACCGATTAGAGGACGTCTAACTTGGTTTTGCAGAGTATGCATATGATGTGGTATAGCCTTCGTCATGATAATGAGTTTACGTATGAGATGGTTATATGTTGTAATGTTAAGTGGCCTGCGCGTCACGGCATGATGGCTGGAGCCAAGAGATTGCCATGTTAATGTAAGAATCATAGAGATAGCCTGCAGGTTACAGGTGACTATGGCAAACGTACACGGAGGACCCCGACGAGGAGAAGGTGTACTAAGGCACGGGACGAGGAGCTATAATTTCGTGCCACGGCGGATTTTCTGAATTTGGTGCCACTGCAACGTTTTCTGAATCGGTTGCCACGGCAACATTTTCTGAAATTGCCGCCACGGCAACATTTTTGAAACGGTTGCCACGGCAACGAAATATTGGCCGTCACGATGCTTCAACTGAAGATTGAAGATGATCATGAAGGATTCCCGGCGCCCAGGGCTATACCATATCATGCTTTTATGAATTTCCTGAGATGTTTATCCCTTTGTTGTTTGCACCCTTTGATTGCGCAGTAGTCAATTACTCACAGTAAATATCAAGTTAAAAGGTGCTCTTCCTAGTTTTGCAACTGTCTATAACATGTGGCCTTTCGGAGTACTACATGCTACCATGAGTACAAATGAGAAGTGAAATGTAAGGTGGGTGAGGTAAGACTTCACAGCAGAAACACTCGATTGCCTTGAAGTTCTAGCAGAAAAGTTCTGAGCTCGGAGCACAAAGCATCGAAAGATGAACAAGAGTCATATGGTGATATGATCGACAAAAGATTGCCTACCGGTTGAAATTCACATCATATGAGATGCTACCATCCATGGGTGTGAATGAGATCAGTGTCTTGAATCACTCACTTTCAATTATGAGATATATTGATTTGAGTGGGAGTGCACTTTATATTAAAATTTGTTTGAACACTAGTGCAACATTAATTATGAATAATTGTCTAAATGAATTTTGTGTCTATCGTTGTAGATCAATGGCTCGCAATATGTTCAACTTAGCCCCTATGTTAGAGAAAGAAAAGTTGGCTGCTAATGGTGGAAACTATGCGGATTGGATCTGGAACCTGAGATTTGTTCTCAGGAGTGCTAAAAAGGAGTATGTGCTGGATCAGCCCCTAGGTGATGCTCCTGCAAAGGATACACCACCGAAAGAAGTTGCTGCTTACACTGCTCGTAGTGATGACTATGATTCAGTCCAGTGCCTCATGTTAACTTGCATGGATCCTGAACTACAGAAGCGTTTTGAACGATCTACTACTCAATTTATAATTGGGTCACTGGAAGTTCTGTACAAGAAGCAGGCAAGGACCGAACGGTTTGAATTAACCAAGGCCTTGATTGAATGCAAGATGAAAGAGAGTTCCTCAATGAGTGAGCATATAGTAAAGCTTGTTGGCTATGTTGATAGACTGGCTTCTCTAGAATTTGGAATTCCGCCGACACTCGGTACGGATATTGTGCTTGTTTCACTCCCCCCATCTTACGATGGCTTTATCATGAATTACAACATGAATGGGATGGAGAAAAGTGTAAACGAGTTGTTTGCTATGCTCAAAACTGCGGAAACTAGAATGCAGAAGAACAAAACAGTGTTGATGGTCAACAAGACTACCAGTTTCAAGAAGAAGGGCAAGTCCAAGAAGAAGAAATCTGCTGAAGCCGGTAAGACCGAGTCTCAGAAGAAAAACAAGGGCGGAGCCTCTAAAGAGACTGAATGTTTCTACTGCAAGCAGAAGGACACTGGAAACATAACTGCAAGAAGTATTTGGCAGATAAGAACAACGGTTCTTCTGGTAAAGGTATAATTGTTATACAACGTTAATGTTATTCTACTTGTAAATTTCTGTATGTCATGAGTATTTGATACTGATCGGTTGCGCTCATTTTGCAAACCGATACAGGGACTACAGAGAGCTCACAAGGAGAGAAGAAATGAAGTCGTGATGCAAGTCAGGAATAGTGATGGGATCACTACTCGGAGACCGTCAAAGTCATGTCTTTAGTTTGTCTTCAGGATTTATGCTATAACTGAAATAATAGTTATTTTGCTTCAAAGTTATGTAATGCATTATCCTATGGGTTATGCGATGGATATTCTTATAAGTTTTAAACAATAGTTGTTTGGATTATTATGAGAATATGGTTTTTGATTAAACCTGTATTTGTGATGGTTTATTCATGATGAATCTTGAAGTTTGTGATCTATAACATTAATGCTAAATGTCTCAAGAAGACTGATAAAGACCACTTGTGTGCGGCACTGCTTGGTTATATCGGATAATTGATCTTCATAAGAGATGAAGTATAAAATTCTTTTATTTGAATTGACTAAATACATAGTGATGTATAAAGTCCGATGAATATAACAGGGCGCGGTGAATATTTATACTTCATCAACGTTATGAGTAAATATGATTTACTTGAGGACGGAAATATTTTGAAGTAGTTCAAAGAAATTGAGGATGAAGATATAATATCATTATGACAAAAGATAAAAAGGATTCTTCTGTCATGAAGAAATATATCTAAATCATAAGTTTAGCAAGCAATTGAATAATTGTGGAATTATTATTACCGATCTGCTCATATTAAAGTTTGGGATGAAACGGTAAGATATTCACTAAACGGATGCACCATCTAAAAGTCTGATAAAACTATAAAGAGTTATAGAATGTTTTGGACAAATGTTTGATTCTAGTTTTTGTTTTTCTCTCACAAAATTCTAAGGACAAAGTGTTGTCAAAGAATGAATATTTTTCGAGAAAAGGTTTTACTCGTTAAAGCAGCAAGTGGGAGGATGATACAGCTTATTGAGATTATTGAATCTCCGGCTTAAGTTGAAACAAGACTAAACCAGAAATGTTCTAGAATATTTTGGTCCGTAAAACTAAGCAAAGAATCTACTACATTAGGTGTAGGAACTTCAGTTAAGACTGTAACAAAATGCAAGGGTCAATAAAGATTGTTGAATCTACTGAATAATTCATCTTAGAAGAAGATGAAACCTACGCACTACAAGGAAGCAGTGATGGCGCCCGGCTAGAGAGGTATTACTTAAACTATTGAAATCCAAATTGAAATCCATATGCAAGAAAAAAGTTTTGAACTTGGTAAAACCTTCATAAGGTGTATAAATGGATATTCAAATATTCATGGATGGTGATCCTGAAAGAAAAGTTTTACAAAAGGGTTTTGTAGAAAAAGGAAGAGTTGATATTATCAAATCTTCTGGTTAGTAGCAATACTAAGAGTATAAATGGATATCATTAGTGAGTGTTGTATGGATATATAATAGATGAGTAACAAAATATTTTGAAAGAGATTTCAGAATTGGATGTATATAAAATACAACCAAAGTAATTGGAGAATTTTAAACTTTATCAAGGAACTTGTGGCTACAAGAAATTTAGTGGGAGTTCTATGACATTTCTGATTTTACATATATATATATATATATATATATATATATATATATATATATATATATGATATATTACTTGATCGAAAATAATATAAATTAGCACAAATGATTAAAATCATGTTTCTAAAGGGACTTAGAATTACTAGATGAAAAATCTATATAGATATATCAAATCATCTGATAATACTAAGACTTGTACTGTGAAAAAGTTTTAAAAAGTGTAAAAGGAGAAAGTGTTTTCTCATAGTATCACATAGCATAAAAACTGTGCAGAAATCAATAGTTGATGAGCATGAGTGGATGAGGAGAGTTCAATTTGCTTCAAGAAATTGAATTCATCATATATGCTATCAAATGAGTGGATGAGGAGAGTTCACCAGGGTGATTATAGTACCTCAATTGGATGAAGGTTCTGCTTCTTGTCCATGGAGGAGATGAAGAGATTGTTGTAAATAGTTGCAACAAAAATTGTTTGTTGTAAAGGTTACACAAGAAAAAACTTCATGACTGATATAAACTATTGGGCTCTAAAAATTTGAAATGGTTTCAGGTAACGAACATAATTGTGGATTTTATAAACCGATGTAGATTGAGGCTTGAGAAGTTTTCAATAGAATGTGGATCAATAAAAGTTTATTGAGAAATTATGGTGTAATTCCATATAAAATTGACTATATGATGATATAGCAAATGGACTATATGGAGATATAGCGTTACTATAAAATGGATAGAGATATAGTGTTACCATTAATGTGACATGAGAATTACATAGATAAACCAGATATTGCCGACACAAATAATATTAGGATTTGAAGAGTATCAAATCTAGTGACAAAGGCTCTACCACTAGTAAGGCATGAGCAACACCAGATAGTCATGGGTGTTAGAAAAGCATGCAACTAGATTATTGACTCTAGTGTAAGTGGGAGACTGTTGGAAATATGCCCTAGAGGCAATAATATTTGTATTATTATATTTCCATATTAATAAGTAAAGATTTTATATTCTATGTTATAACAGCTATGATCCGGGAATATGCGATTCAGAGGAAAACTCATATGCACGTGTGGAATGATAAACGGTTAGATAAAAAAGGTTCCTAGTCTTGCCCCTAGGACTAGTGTTGTTAGTGATCATGTTTTCCGGATCTTAGGATATCGTTCAGTGTAATGATAGTCCTAAAACAACATTGAGATTATGACGTTAGAAGAACGATAATATTGAATCGACCCAAACTTGTTTGTTGTGAATTGGATTAATATCGTCTGTATTCAATTGTATTAACACGGAGTGTTAACGTGTGATCTTGCTCCTTAGACCATTTGAGTGTCATGGTCACTTCTTACCGTACGGTGAGCTTTGGGGTTGCTCAAACATCACCTGTAACACGGTGATCATAACGACAACTTACATGCACATCGAAAAGTCTGACAAGTGGCCGGATAACTCAAGAGTGGGATTTGCTCCTCCGATGATGGAGAGATATTCTTAGGGCCCTCTTGGTGTGACGGCATCAATCATCGTCTGGCCAGACATAGGTGACTTCGTCACGGGGATGCCGGAACACAATAACGAGAAAGAAGAACAAAACCGATAACGAGGATTTAGGTATAGTGAGCTTGATGATGACTCAGGAGGATACCGATGCGTCCCGGGTTTTGTGAAATATCGCGAAGCAAAGGGAACATCACATGATAACCAAAGGTTCACTCGAATATCATTCATGTGCTCACAGGGACCAATATGGACGTCCACGGTCCCGCTGTCGGTCATTGAACGAACGGTTTCGTTCATGTCTGTGAGTTACTGAACCTACGGGGTCACAAGCTTAAGGAAATCATGATCTGCTGAGTGTTAGTAGGACTGGAGTGATGAGAATATATTTGTGGAATTGTTTCATTAATATTCAGAATAGTTCCGAGAGGATCCGGAAGCGTTTCGGGGTCACCGGAAGGGTTTCGGTAATATCGGGTAATACCGGGTATTACCGATAAATATATATAGGTGGAAAATGTTTCCGTGGATGTTAAATTATATATATAATGGTCTAAAAATATTTAGAACATTTATATATTTAATTTAATATCAACGGGCCTTCAGGATGGGAATGGGCCGACCCGGCCCTGGCCTTGGACCCGGCCCTAGTGGCCTCAGGGCCAACATAAAGAGGCCACGGGCCGACCCATATCATGAATAGTAGTGGCCTTGTTGGCCCGATGGGTATTTTGGGTCGACCCAATTATTAGTGACGTGTGTTTCTTTTCTTGTGATGTGCTGATAGCTAAAATCCTAATAGAGTAATAATCTAGGAATAGAAGAAACAATTATACGGAGATTCAAGTGGTCTAGCTGCTGCATCTGTGCATTGTACATGCATACATTCGTAGACCATAGTAAGCTCGTGTGTTTCTTTCCGGGCATTGTACGGACATGCATCCGTGCGGGTGAAATGTGTCTAGCCATCGGATGCCGCTAGTACGGGCCTTAAAAGGCTTGAACGGACCTTAAAAGGCCAAGTGGTGGAAGAAATTATGGGCCACAAGGGCCCATAAGGAAGTGGCGCCCCTCTTTCCATATGGGGGGCGAATTGGACTAGGGGAGGAGTAGGACTCCTCCTCCTTGGCCGGCGCCCCAAGGAGGGACTTTCCCTCCTTGGTGGCTGCCCCCTCCTCCTTCTCTAACCTATATATACTAGGGGGTTTTGCTCTATTGGATACACAAGTTTTGGAGCCTCCTCTAGTTCTTCTAGTTCTAGTTCTAGTTGGTCCTAGTTGACTAATTAGAGCTAGGCTAATCCTCTTGTCCTCATAATTAGAAGCCCAGTGTGGTTCTAATCTCCTCCCTCTAATTCTCTGGCGACGATTAGCTCTGGATGGCGAAGCACTGCCGGATCGTGAAGGCTGCACGCTTGCAACCAAGTAGAGAAGCCGTGCTTTCGATCTTCAGTTCGAGGGACTATTCGTGGGAGGTATGAGGGGTCATTCATTGATGGTTTGAGGGACTCCAAGTACGATCTACACCGACATGTTCATCTTCCGCTGCAACTCGGTGATGGTAACGATCATGATCCCAACCAAAGTATGCATCTTCATATTGATCTTGGGTGTGCGTAGGCACGATTTTTTTTGTTTTCTACTACGTTTCCCAACAAAAAGAGCAACCGACCGAGAGCAGTGACACATAACACTGCCTTATAGATTCCTAGTTTCCTACCCAAGGGAACTGCCCCGATCACCATCCACTTCATCATCTATTTGCGCATTGTTTGTGGTGAATTATTTTTCTTCAACCATTTCGATTGGCAACTGTATGTATCAACCATTTCGATAAATGCTTCTTGTTGTGAATTAGTTCGCTTCCACCACTCCTGACCATGCTTCACTATGTCTAAATGATGTTTTTGTTATATATACATTTTGTAGCACGAAATTGTAGCTTGGCACACATCAAGGATATAGTAATGATGTCTAGAGCACTATATATGACTGAGATGAGGCACCACTCTTTGTCGAGCGGATTCCTTGTTGGTGAAGTAAATATGTGGAGCTCTTCCATGATATTGATACAGTGCTGCTAGATTAGAGAGAAAAATAACTATGTATGCCTTTTTCTTGTTTTTTATTGTAAAAAGAATTGTCAGTGGCCATTTACTCTTCTTTGCAGACAACTCTGTGATTCCTTTGAAGCATATGTAATTGTAAGAGGGTTGCTATTTTTCTCTTTTGATGCAAACAAAATTGCTATTTGATTTGAAGCAATTCTCTAATCGATGGAAACAAGAGAGGATGCTTATGAATTATTTTTCTCTTTGATAAAAGCAAACTACTATTTGATTGGAAGCAATTTTCCAGTCAATGGAAACAAGAAGTGATGCTTTTGAAAAAGGTGAAATTATTTTTCTACTCCACAAAAGCAAATATTGGAAGAAATTCTCTAGTGAATGGAAACAAGATGCAATGCTTTCAAGGCAAAATATCTCGCAAGACATAATTTTATACTAACCAAACAAATTTCATTCACTGTGGAAATAAATTCTCTGGTGAATGGAAACAATGTTGCTTCCTTGCACATGGTTCCTTGTTTCATTAATATATGTAGCACCTGTCGTTGCTTCCTACCTAGTATACTCATGTAAAAATTCATATATTTCTTTACTGAGGTAGTATCATGTTTAAAAGCTGTACCAAAAAACTGCAAGCATGTCACATGGAATCATATATGAAAAGTAAAGGAAGCACACCACATGATAGTGCTTCAGAGAGAAAAAATGATTGTGATTTACGAGGCATTGTTTGTAGTGTTGAAAGCATGAACTTTATATAATGAATACAAATACAGAATCCCGAAGCATGGTTTGAAGTGTTTGGATGCGTGACTTTCATGTATGGAAACAAACACGTAATATGAAGGAAGTATTGTGCCTGGTAAGGAAACTAGCGTCCTATCGCCTCCTATGTAAGCAAACGTGATTATAGGGAATTTGATTGGACCCTAATAAGTGCCACACGTGTGGCATGAAGCAATTCCGCCCTGACATTTTTTGATGGCAACTTTAGTTACCCAGGGATGGCAACTTTACTTGTGAAGCATGGCAACTTTCTGTTTGGATGGCAAGTTTCAGTTTTTTGGGTTCCCTTTTTTTCTGAATGGTAATTTTAGTTGTAAAAACACCAGGGCAGTGTTATTTCGTGCCACACGTGTGGCACTTATCATTTGGGATATGATTTGGATCTGGCGTGAAAACCCGAAGCATATTTGGAATGTGATTAAAAGGTAGTTAATTTGTTTTGTAAACATACAAGGAAAGTGGTCCAGAATTTAAAGGATTACAGGTCCGACAGGAACCAATCAACTAACGAAGCAAATTAAGGAAAACTTGTGCAGACCCCAACTACAAATCGCACGACCCTCATGCTTCGGATCCGACGGTTTATGACTAGTCTGATATTAAACAAAGTTTCTAGTGGTTCCCAATAAGAAAGTATTTAGAGAGAGCGAGAGAGGGGAGGAGGAGACAAAGTCCTCAAACATAGACGAGGATACAACGTCTTCACAACATACAAATACTAAATATAAATAGTGAAGAAACTGGAACCAGTTGCTCGAAGAAGACACAAGATTTGTTTGACCAGTTCAAGTTGTTGTGACAACTTTACACCTGGTTCGAGAGGTTGAGATTTAAAGGAAAAGACCAAGTCTTCACCTTATTCTCCTTGAGCTAAGGTCACTTAGACCTCACCCAATCACTCGTGGTAGATCTTCAAGGTAGATCTCCGAAACCTTCACATATTCGTTCTTCGGCTATCCACAATGACTCTTGGAAATTCTGAACTGACGCCTAACCGTCTGCAAGATCACATTCTACAAGAGTAATAAATCTTCGAATCACTTAGAACAGATTCTTCAGCGATGCTCAATCACTTTGGCTCTGTGTCTTTGGGGTTTTTCCTCACTGGGATTCTCTCAAATGCTTCAGGATGATGGGTTGCTCTAAACGCAAATTAACTTAGAATAGCCAACCAACTAATGGTGGAGGGGTGGCCATTTATAGCCGGGGTCGCAACCCGAGGTCCTGATATGACTGTTGGACGGGACGGGTCTGTCAACCAGTTGTTTCTAGCTCAACAATAGTAGAAAATTAGAACCCTTAAATTCTTCGCGAGAGGAGAATGAAATTGTTGGTTTCCTAACTCTTCAGTGAGAACATTGACTACAACATCCCGAGGAATATCATCTTTCAGACTAAAGAAAATGAGTTGTACTGCAAGCGATTTCTAAAGTCTTCACTTGAAGAAATAGGTTTGGGTTGAGCATCACTTCAAAAATACTGTCTTCGTATCACCTGAACCCCTCTTAGTAGTATGGTGTTCCGTATGACTCAAATAAGTTGAAAAAGAAATACCAAAAAACTAAGTCTTCGGGTTTCGGTTCTTCGGCTAATTCTACATAAGGTCGCACCGAATTCTTCAATGCATCTCATACATTTTTTGGTGTCGTGTATGATGGTTAAACCAAATCATCAAGAACTTTTACTGTGTATACTCACAAACACATTAGGTCCTTCACCATTTTTGTCGTCGATAATCCAAAACCACAAAGGGGGGCACTAGATGCACTTACATGGCCGCGATCGGCCACCGTCGACGGTCGAAGAAAGTTGGAAATCTGGTTATGCGTCGGATCCGACATCATCCGCCCTCCTCCAGATTGCACTCTCCCTTATTTCCCGATCTGGGCTTTTGGCCCGCGGCCACCCACTCCGTCATGCAAATGATTGTCGACGATTCATCCTCACTGTCTTCGTCAGGTGGTGGCTTGGGGGGGGGGAGTTGCATTGGCCAGGCTAGGCGTAAGCGGGCCTCCCAACTCCGGTTGCACAAGCATTACATATCCACCCATGCCTTTGAAAATCTCAAAGGATCGTTTGACCTTGGTGTAACAGCCCGGGGTTTACCCACATTATAAATTGATTGTTATTTTTTTCATCATCATAACCATTGCATCAACTTCATATTGCATTACTTAAATAAAATTTTTTATTTTCTTTCACGGTTTTCTTAAATGGTGAATAAGTAAACCCTTATCCCTTTTGATGCTCTTGCCAAATACCCACCCCAAACCCCGAGACACGACTTTTTTGTGATGTTCGAAAGCTACCCAAATTATTTCACAACTTTAGCACAAGCCAAGCTACCAATCGTAGTTCCAACCCATTTAATCAATAAATGGATTTATATTCTAAATAATACTGATTCGGCGTTCGTCGGATGCCCTAAACAATTTCTAATAAGCCTGTCGACAAGGGTCGGCCCAACTAAATTTGAGCGCAACTTAACTAAGCTACGCCACAAGGCGCACATAGCCAAATCGCACCTGAGCCTAGCCCAGGGAGCTCCTATTCGACACGTTCTGCGGTAAGTAGTCCAGGTGTCGCACAAGGGCACCTGACTAGGGCCGGCCCACTGCGGCGAGGCTACTGAGACTAGTGATTTCGTCTTACTGTAGCCAACCGGGGTGTCTCCTATTCCGGGCGTAGGTCGCGCGCGTACCCGCCGGCTCCCCCGTTGCATACATGGCAAGGACCAACTAGCTCATGTCCGGTTTTGGGAAGATTCTAGAACCTTCCCAAACCGGTTTTCCTTTGTTCTTATTTCTTTCCGTTTTTTCTTATTTCCTTTTTCTCTTCTCCTTTATCTTTTAATTTTTGTTCTCTCCATTCTCCTTTTTTTCTTTTCATATTTCACGAACATTTTCTGAAATCCGGGAACATTTTTTCAAACCGGTGTTTTTTCAAAATTCGAACATTTTTTTTTCAAATCAGGGTGAACAATTTTCAAAATTCAGAACTTGTTCATCGAATTAAAAAAATTCATATTTTTAAAATTAAGATTTTATAAAAGTTTTGAACATTTTTCTAAATCATGAACTTTTCTCAAATTAACAATTATTTTTTCAAACATGAATAGTTTTTGAAATCATGGACATTTTTCAAATTCATAAACATGTTTTTGAAATAGTGAATGTTTTATAAATTCATGAACATTTGTTCAAAACCGTGAACATTTTTTATAATTTCATAAGCAATTTGTACAAATTCGCGTACATTTTTGAATATTTTGAACATTTTATAAAAATTAATGAACATTTTTAAGAAAATTCATGAACCTTTTTTTTCACAATGTGCAGCTTTTTTGAAATCCCTAATTATTTTTAAAAAGAAGGAAAAAACGATACAGAAAAAAACAAATGAGCTTTCCGCCCCGCACATGGGCTGGCCCATGAGGGTGCGGTCTTCCCTGGTTTCGGCCGCGTTGCTCGCCATATAGGAGGTCCCGCCAACCGGGGCATTTCATATTTTGCGCTTCAGGCACCCGTTATCGTACATTTAGCACACGGGCGCACACCTCATGCTGCGAGCAGGGCAGGCCCGTCTATCTTTTTTTTAACCCGTAGAAAACTACGCGCGTGGGTGGGATTCGAAACCGCCACTTCCTTGTTCATTGTACTCCACAGTAAGAAACCGGCCACACACATCTGTTGTGTTTATTTACATCTTCTACGCTCTTCTCTTCTTTCTTCTTTTCATTTTTTCTTTTTCTTTTTCTTTTCTTTTTTGGTACTATTTTTTTTTTGGTTTTTTATTTTCTTTTCCGTTTCCCTTTTTATTTTTCTTTTGCTAAATGTGCGAACTTTTTGCAATTTCGTGAACTCTTTTCTCAAAATTGTAGAACTTTTTTCAAAATCGATGAACTTTTTTAAAAGCGATGAACTTTTTTCAAAATTGATGAACTACTTTGAATGTTGATGAATTTTTTTAAAAAAATCAATGAACATTTTTCTCAATCGATGAGCTTTTTTCAAAATTGAACACTTTTTTTTCAAAATTGCTGAACTTTTTTTCAAATTTGGTGAACTTTTTTGAAAATCGATGATCTTTTTTTTAAATTGATGAATGTTTTAAAATTTTGAGAACTTTTTTGAAAATTGATGAACTTTTTTTTCATGTTTGTGAACTTTGTTGAAGTTTGTGAACTTTTTTGAATTCGAGAGTTTTTTAATAGGCCAAGTTTTCTGTCATGTTCGTGAACTTTTTTGAAATCTGTGAACTTTGAAATTTGTTCAATTTTTAAAAAAAAATCACGTTTTTCCAAAATATTTTCAAATAATTCAAAAATCTAAGCGATATAGTAACAGATTGTGCAATTTTATAACGCAGCGACAGTTGTTCTTAAACTTTTCGAGCTGCTATAAGTTACTTGAATCTGCTGGCTCAACTGGTTACCCAAAGATGGAGACGATTGTTACGGCTTGACTTTGATTCCTCGGGAAAGCCATTTTTTGGTGGTTTTTCCGCGTTGTAATTTGATTTGCTGCGCTGCTCGTTCATGGGCCGGCCCACCAGGCGCCGTGGTGAGCATCAGTTGCCTTTCGTGGCGCTAAAGGCGTCAAATGGGTGCTCCCGCCAATCGGGTACCACAATAGCGGGAGCTCCTATTTAGCGCGGTGCGCACTGGCGAACGATCCAACGCGGACCGTCCCATTTGCGGGGCTGGACCCCCCCCCCCCCCCCCCCCAATTTTATTTCGATTTTTTCTTGTTCTTTTCGATATTTTTCTTTTGTTCTTCTTTAAATATTTGGGGATTACAAAAATCTAAAAAAGTGTGAATTTTTAAAATAAAAAAATTCAAGAAATCATAAAATGTTCACGGATTCAAAAAATGTTCGCTTATTCAGAGAATGTTCGTGAATTTGGAAAGATGTTCACAAATTCAAAAAATATTCATGATTTTTGAAGAAAGTTCACGAATTAATAAAAATTGTTCCCTAATTTAAAAAAAATCATCGATTCAAAAATGTTCACAACTTCAAAAAATATACGTGAACTTTGTCATGAATTTGAAAATGTTGACGATGTTGAAATATTGTTCACAAATTTGAAACATGTTCATGATTTCTAAAAAAAATCATAATATAAAAAAATGTTTACAAATTTGAAAAATGTTCATTAAAAAGGCAAAAAGAAAGAAAAAGAAAAAAATGATAACGAAAAAGAAAAGAAAAAATGATAATGTAAACTGAGAAAAAGGAAAAAAGAAAAATCAGTTTGGGAAGGTTCTAGAACATTCCCAAAACCAGAAACGAGGTAGTTGGGCGGCCTAAACATACGGAGCGGAAAGCAAGGGGTGCGCGCGCAGTCGCTAACCAGCGACCCACGCGCCAAATGGGATCCCCGCACTCTACCACCTTTGATACTATTGCAACTTTTTTTTTCATTTAGTCTTTTATTCACTTTAAAAAACATGAAGGACTTTATTTTTTAAAGTTACAGTTCTTAAAATAATATCTGAAAAATTTCGAAAAATCACAAACCTTTTTAAATTTATGTGAACAAATATTTAAAAAACACGATTATTTGAATGATTTTGAAGATACTTTAAAAACGTGAACATTTTCTGAATTTTTTTAAAGAAAAAAATATATTTTTTAATACATGAACATTTTCTGAATTTATGAAAATGTAGAAATTTATTAATATTTTATATAAACACAAATATTTTATAAAGATTCTAAACATTTTCTTTATTTTTGAACTTTTTTAAAATTCCGAATTTTTTCATAATAATTTTGAACATTTTTTGGAATTTGTGTATATTTTCTACACGTGTTTTTTTTAAATCGCGAACATTCTTTAGAAATGGAAAAAATCAAAAAGTAAACCATTCAAAAACAAACAGGAAAAAGCATAAAAATGCCGAACCATAACCTTCTAGAAGGTTCCTAAAATCAGAAAACACTCATAGGTAAACCTTCTCCACTCGTGCTATTGGGCTGGCCCATAACCGATCACTCTATGCGAAAGCACGTGTCAAATAGGAAATGCTGGCGTGTCATGAAAGAAATGGAAATGCCTCTAGCCAGCCGGGCACGTCTATACCTCGCTTATATTGTGTTGGAAGCCACCCTCGCCTGCCGCGCTCGTACATGGGCCAGGCGGCCCACCTCTCGTAATCTGTAGTAGGCCTTAGCTTGGGTGCGTGCAGGTTCGTTAGTTTTTTTCCTCATTTTTGCATTTGTTTTTTTGCTTTTGCTTGTATTTCACGAATACGCAAAAGCTTGTGTATCTTTCATTGATAGTAGGGAGAGAGTACAAGAGTTCCTGTGCTAGCTCCCGTCGAGCAGCAAGCTAGGGGAGAGTGGAGGGGAGGAGGGGTTACATCGGAGAGGGTACATGGCATCATGCAGACTACTCCGGCAAGATGTTGGACAAGCCAATGTTGCCCGCGGCGGCCCACAGGCGGGCTTCGCCGATGGTGAGGCTGATTAGGCGCGGATGGGAGGGGGTCTCGCCCTCGATGACGATGCCGTTATGGTGTTTCCATATGAGCCATGCGCCAAGAAGAAGCAAGGAGGAGATCCCTTTGCAAGCCGACGGAGGCGCCTCGGCGCAAGTGGCACCCCACCAATCTAGGAACCGATTGTCCCTCAGCAGCGGTGCAAAAGTTTTCGCTTCTATTTCAAAATATTCTGAATATATCTATTGCAAAAATCATTTATACAAAATTGAAAAATGTTAATCATACATTTTAAAAATGTTAAACAAATATAGAAAAAATGCTTCTAATGTATGCGGAAATTCTACAATGTGTACGAACACAAAAATGACGTCAAAACATATATATATATAAAATATTAATCATGTATTTAAAAAATGTTAAACGTGTCTATAAACAATGTTCCTCATGTCTAAAAAATGTACAAGGTGTATGAAAAAAAGTAGACATAAAAATATAAGTTTTCAAAAATGTTTATCATGTATTTGGAAAATATTAAATGTGTATATAAAAAGTGTTCCTGATGCATACAAAAAATATACGATGTATATGGAACAGTAGACATAAAAAATATATGTTTAAAAAAATGTTAGTCATATATCTAAAAAATGTTAAACGTGTATTAAAAAATGTTCTTGACGTGTACAAAATAAGTAGACATCAAAACATATGTTGGAAAAAAATATTAATCGTGTATATGAAAAATGTTAAAATTGTATAAAAAATGATTTAGATGTATACCAAAAATGTACAACATGAATGAAATGCTCCGGAATGAGGCAACCCGTAGGCAAAACACCACATAAATTCTACTTCAACTGTTCCCAAATATAAGATGTTTTAACTTTTGTTTGAATCGGATGTATATTGACACGTTTTATTGTGTTTGTTCACTCATTTCAGTTTGTGTAGTCCATATTAAAATATCCAAAACATCTTACATTTGTGAACGGAGGGAGTACGTTCTAATGAGCTACCAAAGACAATATGTTTACTTAGTTTCACACCACTACAAGGTGTAATACCCTACGTCCTACTCTAGTATTGACTAGAGGCTAACACGCGCTTCGCCGCGCCGTTCTTCACTCGTGGGTTTAACTCTTTTATATCTAGTAGATTATGCGATCAGTTCTTTCTTTTGATTTTATCTGTGTTGACTTGTGTTTTAATTATGTCTCGGCGATGTTTTTTTCATTCGAATATCGTGTCGGATTGCTGTAGAGATAGTATTTGTTCTGATAGGAGAGTGAAGTATTTTGGTGCGTGGTTGTGGTGTTTTTACACGTCTCGGCCTCGGTGTCTGCCGGTGGTGGTTGCTTGAGCCTTTTGGGAGCTCCTATTCCACGTTGAAATCATGAAATTGCTGCTATAACAGCCACATGAACTAGCCCATGAAACTCTCGCACGCTCAGCTTGGCTCCCTAATCCTCTCACTCATTTACCTTTTTTCGGCTCGCCTCACAGCTACCTCAGAAAAATAGGCAATTATTTTACATGAAAAGTTAGTTAAATTAAATGAGTGATCGGGAATTTTTAAAAGTATTGAGAATTTTAAAACTGTGAATTTTAGAAAACGTTAACCGATTTAAAATATATTCATGGATTTGAAAAAATATTCACAAATTAAATAAGTTTTCAAATTTAAGAAATGTTCACAAATGTTAAAAATGACTGTGAACTTCAAACAATATCTGGAAATTTAACAAATATTAATGAACTGAAAAAAGTATGACCTTAAAAAAATTCTATGTTTTTAATGTTCACAAATTTCAGTAAGCGTCATGAAATAAAATGTGAGAAAAATAAAATAAATAAATAAGAAAAGGATAAATAAAACTAAACAACAAATGCCCTTATAGGCGGGGCCCCCAACGACCCCACAACCCCCGAAGCACCAGGACACTTCAAATCAAGGGAGCTTAGTATCTCTATGGATAACGAAATTAAAATATATTCATGGCTTTGAAAAAATGTTCGCAAATTAAATAAGTTTTCAAATTTAAGAAATGTTCACAAATGCTAAAAATGACCGTGAACTCCAAAAAATATCCGGAAATTTAACAAATATTAATGAATCTCAAAAAGTATAAACTTTAAAAAATGTCTATGTTTTTAATGTTCACAAATTTCAATAAGTGTCAACAATTAAAATGTGAGAAAAAATAAAATAAATAAAAAATAAAAATAATTAAAAAAGAAAAGGATAAATAAAACTAAACAACAAACGCTCTTACAGGTGGGGCCCTCAACGACCCCGCAACCCCCGATGCACCACCAGGACGCTTCAAATCAAGGGAGCTTAGTATCTCTATAGATTATTGGTGTATGTGATATGTTAGATGGTCATCTAAGCTCTCTCTCTCCACTCTCTCTTGGGTGTTCTCTCTTCCTTCTCTTCTTTCTTCTCCTCTTCCTTCACTCTAGCTTTAAACTGGTCTACCTCTTCTACCAATGGAAAATGTGATGGTATATACATGGCCTCAGTCCTCACCGGCTACATAACTTGGGGGGGGGTAACACAATGGCCTTACATTGCATGAGATACATTGAATCTAGTAGATGTAACTTGCGCGACCCATGCAGGCCCGTCAAAGCTTCATGGTGTTAGTGGACGGCAGACGAGGGCAGTTTTCTTGAGAAATGTGCTGCCCTGCGGCCACCTGTTCATTGGGCCCCATTGGCCATGGGCAGAGAGTTGGTGTAAAACCGCCGTATTTGAGGTGGCTAAAGTCAAAAGTAGCGGACAACATTGTCACATCTTGACAGGCCACATGTGTTACCGCTTGGGGTGACGTGAACTGGCATGGGATACTGTCATCATTAGCACCTACAAAATGTAGGCCGCTGAAGGTTTGCAAGCTTTGCATCAAATGTGTTGGTCTTCCCACGGAACCCCAGGAGAGCTCCACTGCCTTTGCATTAAATGCTTTGTCGGTTGACAGACCACTTGGAGGGCCCACCTATGCAGAGATGACGCTTAGGGCAGTTGAAGGTCCTTGGGGTAGGGCCCCTAGCACTCCCCATGGCCCCTCAGGTTTGTTTTGTTGTTGTTGAAGTCAAAGTTTTAGAGCCCAGGGGCTTGAAGGTTCTCGGGGGCAATGTGTAATTGCCCTACTGACGGTGCAGAAAACCGTCAGATCCCTCGGTAGGGTGCCTTGCATACCTGGAAGTCACTGATCGGAGGTCGCACGGGGGATTATTTAGGTTTGGGCCTCCGGAGAGTAATACCCTATGTCGTGCTTGTTGTTGCTATTCATGGTGGGATTACCTCACGCAAGGGGTTGCAATGGTGTAGATGGAGATTGCTACCGAGAGTTATTCTACAAAGAGTAGAGCTTGGAATGAGAGACCTCTAGCCTCCCCTTATATACATGGTGGAGGCTAGGGTTTTACAAGGGGATATACGATCTAGGTGGCCGCCGCCACCAGCTTGGGGATCAAGATGATCCAGGGATGTCGCTCCCTCTTTCTGGGCTCGCTCCTACTGTTGGATAGGTAATGGGCCTCTTGGGCCTACTGGCAGGTCTGCTGTTGGGCTCCCTGCTGGAGAGCCACCCCGGTGTATGACACTGTCAGTAGCCCCTGAGTGCGGCGGAGGTCACATGAGTCAGTCTTCGAGATCTTCGGCGGGCTCTTTTCTCCGTAATGCTTTTGTCTTCAAAAAATAATGTTTTCCTCGGGGAGCTCGGTTTTTTGATGAGGCCTCTGTTGCAAGAAGTCGAACAGGGCTCTGTCAATAGGCCCCCCTCAAATTGAAACGCCACAGAAGCTGCGCTTTAGACGGGGTCGAGGCCTCCTGGAAAGCCGTTGGCCGGTCCCCGCTGATGGCGTCTGCTAGTGATGATGCCTTTGAAATTCGCGCACCCACGTCTCGCAGAGTGGGAAACCACAGAGGACGTGGGGCACATGTAGCGCCGTGATGTCCGCCTGTTCAATTTTGGAGTGGTTATATGGAGGGAAAAAGGAGGAGGGCTTCCACCTTCCTCCATCTTCTTCATTTCCGCCCCTCCGCTTAGTAGTCCCCGGGATCAAGGGTGATTTCTTAGGTAGTAGTAGTCCCCAGGACCAAGGGTGGCTTCTGCTGTGGAGCCAGGCTCGGTCCTCTTATATGTTTGCTTGCCTCCTTTGTGTGTTTCTCTTTGTATAATGAAATTGTTGTTGATGTAGGATCTTGCCGAGGAAAATTGGGCCCTTGCCACCGAAGTTACTGATCTTCAAAAGCAACTGGGTGCCTGGCGTCAGGATGTTGATGGCCTACAATGTCTTCGTGATGGCGCAGTTTGTAAGTGCTACCCTGTTTCATGCGAGTTGCTTTTTATTGAGCTTCTCGTGACTTGTCTTGTTGACCCTGTTTTCTATTTGTTAGCCCCCGAGGAGGCCACTGCTATCTGTCGTGTCCTAGAGGAGGCCACAAAGGCTCTCACAGAGGCGGAGGACGACATGCGGGCTTCCAAGGGCGAGCTGGATGCTCTGGTCGTATCAAATCATGACTTGGAGGCCTCCCTTCTGAATGAGCAAGAGGAATGTCGTGTCCTTCACGATGATATGCAGAGGAGCAAGGAGCAGCAAGGGGTGCTTCGGAACAAGCTGAAAGTTCCGAAGAAGGAGCTCGCGTAGCAAGCTGGTGTCATCTAGGGGCGTGGAGAGCAGGTCACGCGCCTCGAGAAAGTTAATGATGATGTGTCGACGCAACTCAGCGAGGCCCAACAGCATTGCCAGAATCTGGATGTTGCAGCCCGAGGTGAGTGTCTTGGTGCTTCTCTTTTTTTATCCACAACTTTGTGCTCTGAGTGCCACCTCATTTGTATGACTTGCGCGTTGTAGTTCCACTCCTTGAGATCCAGAATGATGATGCTGAAGCCAGGCTCCATGATGTCGTAGCTACGACAAAGAAGATGCACGGTGCGCTCGGGATAGCCACATGGGTACTCTTTTGCACGGGGACCCGGACCCCCACTCCAACCTTGCTTGGTAGGTCTCTGATGGTGTCCTGGACTAGGGGGTGCTCACCATGTCATTCCCCGACCATGTGGGTTGGGCCGAGGAACCCTATGATGATTTACCAGTGGGCCAAGTTCGTTGAACCCAGGAGCGCCAGGATGGAAACTTCTGAAGACTTGGCGCGTACTCCAGGACTTAGACATCGTCTACATCATGATTACCCTAGATGTAAATGACGTATGTACACCCCCGGTATATCTACTCCTAAAGGGGGAGTCCGTACGTGGTTTCGTTCGTCCCTCCCACCTCTCGTACGATCGCCCCCCTCCCCCTCACCGATTTTCTCCCATCCGGTTTTATGTACCGATTATTTTGAATACGGATTTTCCCAGATCCTGAACCACTTTAATCTTAGGCGATGAGGCCCATTCGCGCAATTAAAGGACGGAGCTTGTCTCAAGTTGCATGCGATCCCGTGTAGATGATCTCTTTCCTTGTTTCTTCCATCCTCTCCTCGACCCCCTCCCCACCACCGATTGCACCAACATCCACCCCCACTCCATCCGTTCTATTTTTATAGGTGTTTTTTATTTATTTCCTAAAAATCTCTCTAGTGCCGTTTTTTTGTGCAATCGAGATAACTCTTTCCTGAAAATCTCTCCTCCTCTCTGTCTCTCCCACGATCTGTCGCAGCGACATCTTTCTCAAAGACATACAAGGAGAGGGAGAAGGAGTTCCTCACCCTCCCACTCCTCCGCGCGATCTTCTCTTTTACCTCGGCCCCACCATTGCCTCCTCTTCTTCCATGGGGCATGATGACGGCAGGGAGGACGTGTAGGGGAACGCAGCAGAAAACAAAAAAATTCCGACCTACGCACCAGCCCAGGACCACTATGGAGACTGCATACAAGGTTTGATCTTTTTCGTTACCGACTCGTAGCGCAGCGGAAGTAAAGTCGATGACGAACGGCGGTGCAGATCCCCGCAGCTAGGATTTTACAACCTCCCAACCGCGAGGATGTATACCCTCATCCGCCCCGCGGACAGCCCTCCGGGAGGCGGTCGGACAGTCCCCCGGACGGTGTCGCGGACAGCCCTTCGGGAGGACCTCCGAAAATTGGACTGTCACTCGGACAGCCCTTCGGGAGGACCTCCAAAACTCGGACGGTCACACGGACAGACCTTCGGGAGGCACTCTCGAACTAAGACCGAAACTACGATCTCTCTACAGAGTTGCACACATACGGTGTCATCTATCCGGCAGGGCTTCGCCGTCCAGAACTAGTTCCCACCGGAACCCAGACAGCCTTTCGGCTCTACGAAACTATTTCGCTGGGAGGGAGAGAGAATGCCAGATCATGCATGGCTTGTGTATGAGAGCAAGAGTGAAGTTTTTGGGCTGCCTCCTCACCCCTATTTATAGGGTGAGAGACTATGGTAAAAATACCAAAATGCCCTCAGATATTTTCACTATTCATAATAGTGATTCCACTATTCATAAATAGTGTTTCCCACTATTCACAATAGTGTTTCCCACTATTTTGTAATAGTGTTTTCACTAGTCATGAGATATTTTCTCCCAATAGTGTTTCCCACTATTCATAATAGTGTTTACACTATTCACGAGATATTTTCTCCCAAAAAACACTTTCACTATTCACGACGACATTTTTCAGCGTCTGATCGAACTGAAAAAATTCATGTGGGCTTAGAACATTTCCAGTACCCACCAAAATAATTTTCAACGCGAGCCGGAACAATTCCGGTTTAGTGATTTTCATCTGCGAAAAGCATCTGAAGCGGTTTCGGCAGCTCCGGAACATTTCCGGTTTTCATTCCGGAAAATTCCAGAAAGTTTCCAGAATGATTCTGGCACCATCCAAGAATTATCAGGCATGTGCCAAAACCAATTTGACTTTATGGTATCCTCTGAAACAACTTTTCAGTTTCACCGGAACTCATCCGATGACCTCTCTCTTCGGAACTTTTCCGCTGTCTCCGAAAACTTTTTCTGGAAACTTTCTCTCAGACTCCCTATCTAGTATTCAGCAGATAGATGACCCTTAAGCGTGTGACCCTATAGGTTCGGTGAAGTATAGACATGACCCGGAACCCCTTCCGATCAATGATCAACATCGGAGCCGTGGACACCCATATTGACCCCTATACCCACACGAATGAATATTCGAGTGAACCTCCAGTTGCCGTGTGCTATTCCTGTTGCTTCACGATATGTTACAATTACCCAAGGTGAGACATGTTGGTATCCCCGTGGATCAACACCTTGTCCACTATGCCAGTTACCTCGTTGCCGGTATTGTTCTCTTTTCTCGTTCCCGTGTTCCGGCATCCCTGTGATCAAATCACCCTGTGTCTGGCCAGACGATGATGGATACCATAACACCGAGAGGGCCCAGAGATATCTCTTCATCGTCGGAGGAGCAAATCCCAATCTTGAGCTATCAAGTTACTTGACATACTTTTCCATGAACCCGTAAGCCGCCGTAATAGCCACCCATTTACGGATGACGTTTAACAAACCCCAAAGTTCATTAAGCAAGCATGAAGAAACTCGATACTCTCATGGTCTAAGGAATCATGCAAACGTTAACCATCTCTGTGTTATTAACCATTAACTTATGACGAATGAAACTCATAGCATAACATCAATTCGGGTCGATTCAACACAAGTGTTCTACCAACATTGTGCCCTCAAAATTGCCGGCATAGCCATGCCCATGATCAGGAAAACAGGATCATCATGCAATACTTGAGCCAGTCTTAGAGGCCAGACTAGGAATACATTTTACCGTTTATTATTCCACACGTGCATATGAGTCTTCCTCCGAACCTCGTGGTTATTGCAGACTCGAGAACCATAGCAGTTATAGCATGGAACATAAACCTAATTATGAACAGGGAGATAATCAATAACATTTATTATTGCCTCTAGGGCATATCTCCTACAGACTCCCACTTGCACTAGAGTCAATAATCTAGTCAATGCTAATGCACTTTACACCTATGGCATACTGGTGTAAAATATGCTTCGCATGTGGTATAGCCTGATGTCCAACGGATCTGACGACTTTAGCTCCGTGTGTAACTTTGCATATCCTCGCGTTTTCACGCTTTCACAAAATTCATATTTTGTGTGGACTTGGCTTTGCATATGTGTGAATCATTGGTCGAAACCTGATTCCTCAGACTGAGCTATGGAGCAACTATCTGCAATAGTGTCCCACAGACCAAAGCCATCTTGGAACCATACTAAGTTCATGAATGAACTATATGATTCAACATCTTCTTTGTCGCTTCTAAAGCGTCAACATACTTAGCCTTTGTTATAGAATTCGCCACAGTATCTTGTTTGGAACGATTTCCAACTACCGTACCACCAGGTTGTGTATTACACAAAAACCCTTAACTTAAATCGAAAATCGCATGGAGCATTGATGAAGACTGTATCGATGTAACCTTTTACAACGAACTCTTCATGATCTCCGCTTGCGAGAAAACATGTCATCAGTACTGCTCTAGTACTCAATGACATCTTTCACTGTTGTCCCATGATCAGTACTTTGATCACTATGGTATCTATACTCGCAACAACTTTGGAGTATTGGACATATCTGGTTGTTTTTACATACCATGGAATACATGATTAATCCACACACAAGAGTGTGTGGAATCTCCATCATGTATTTCACTCATCAGTGTTTTGGGACACTGAGTCTTGCAAAAACTCTTTCCATGTGACTTCGGCAAGAATCACTCCTTGGCGTTTTAAATGCTAAAAGGTTTTAGCATCTTGTCAATATGTATTCATTGCTTAGCCCCATTAGGTAAATCTATCTCCATAGATCATCATGCCTAATATTGAGGCTATTGAGCCTAAGTACTTCATCGAAAAGCTAGTTTCAAATGAAGTAATAATTCGTGTCAAGAAATTTATTTCCAATCAACAATGTGTCAAGTACACACGGTTTTTACAAATATTATTATGCTCCCACTTACTTTCTTGAATCACAAGCATCTTCGATACCCATTTGATAAAGTCAAACCCTTTTGACCATTCCATCAAAAATGAAGATTCCAACTCCACTTTGCTCTCTTCTGTCCATTGCTGGAACTCTGAAGTTTGCATACTTACTAGCATCCTCTGGATCGACAAATTACTTTGGACTGTATCACATACAAGTCCTAGGTTTCATTTCCATCAGATGGAAATCCTTTTGTCATCCATGTTTCATATCTCATGATTGAAATATGTATTAATTGCTAGTTCAACCCGAACCGACTTCAAGCATCGCTACGGTGAGACAATCTCATCGTAGTCAACTCCTTGAACTTGTTATGGCAACAAGTCGAGCTTTATGGATAATTTTTTTTATCCGTATCAGTTTTTAGTTCCATAAATATTCGTTAGACTCTAAGTCTTCCGAAAGGTGTATCAAGATTTTAATCTCGAATCACTTATATGGAAACTATCTCGGATTGTATTGGCATTTAGCCAATTCCGGAGTCAGGGCCCATCAACGCTTCCTTGTGTATCATAGGTATACTGTTGTCTAACAACAATATCTCGTTTGCGCACCTGATAGGTTTGCACGAGCTTTGCCTACATGGTTCAGCTGCAAGTTTGACCGAAGTCCATACATTTTATTGTAGAGACTTCCATATCAGTCGCAGTAGGAAACTCCGGAATCACTTCCAAGGTTTCTTTCTTTGATCTGATGACGAAGATACTGGTTATCTCGTCGAGTTGCACTGTCCTCCCACTCGCCTTTTGTAAGAACTATTCTCTTTAAAAGCATACCGTTTTGTGACAAAATCCTTTGCCTTGGTATAGTGGTGGGGGAATACCCAATGACTTGGGATAACCTACAAAGTAGCACTTGTCTGATTTCGAATAGGTTTGTAACCTTTTACACAAGCCCCATATTCCAAATGTTAAGAAAAGATATAACATGGTTGGGCGTACCATACCATGGCGTCATTTCAACAGACCCGATGGAGCTCTTTTCAGTGTAAAAGCCGCAGTCTCTAAAGCATTACTCTTTAAAAGGGATAATGGCAAATCTATTTATGTCATCTTTGATCTTACCATGTCATAAATGGTTCGATTACATCTTCACGGACTTTCCACTTGCAGTGGTGTTCCGGGAGGTGCAAGTTATGAAACCCCTTTCACAACTCATCAGACATTCGCTAAACTTGTAACTCAAATATTCCTTTCTGCAATCGAATTGTAGAAACATAATTTTCTTGTTACAACAACTTCTACTTCATTTTTGAAAACCTTATGAATGAATTCAAAAGATCCAGACTTACGTCTCATCAAGTAAATATCAATATATCTACTTGAGTCATTTCAGAAGATAGATAAATCCACTACTTGCAACAACATTTATTGAACTACACACATCAAAATGTATGATCACCAATAAGTTTGTTGCTCGTTCCTTATGGCATGTGAACGGTATTTCAGTCACTTCACTTTTTGGAGGAAAGTTGCAAGTGTCAGATGATTCAAAATTAAATGACTTTAAAATCCATCATAATGGAATTTTCCATGCGGGTTTCTCCAATGTGACCAAATGCAGTGCCACACATATGTGGTATTCTTTTAGTCTTGCGACATTTAGCGTCAGTGTTATGGATGTATCATATTACCATCAATATTCATAACATACATCCCATCCTGGATGGAAGCATGGCCCTTCATGTTATTCATAACACCGAACATCAAAAGTTCTCTTATGAATAACCTCCTTGCAAGATACCTTATGCAAAGGGCTAGAGTGTATGAAACTCTAAATGAATTATGAAAGTAAATACAGAGGTAATGTATTATTATCAATATTCATAACATACTTCTCATTCATAATGAAAGTATGGCCCTTTTGTTATTCATAACTCCGAACATTAAAAGTTCTCTTATGAACAACCTTCTTGCAAGATACTTTATGCAATGGGCTAGAGTGTGTAAAACTCTAAAATGATTTATGAAAGTAAATACATAGGGAATACACCTATGGAAGGCATAGTAACATTTACTATGTTCCCTGCGTGTATCTAAACCTCATTCCTGGCTAGTCTTTCAGGCCATAGTAGTTCTTACATCGAGTTGCAACAGAATGCAATCGAGCGGGTATCTTTGTGATTAACTCACAATACCCAAGAATTAGTGATTAACATGTTTAACCATAATTCCCAAGAACTATATCTTTGACCAGCCTTCTATACATCAAAAACCTGTATGACATTCATACATGAGCTGGATATTCCAGTCTTCTTTCCTTTTGCCTTTATACTTCTAACAGTTTATCTTTCAGTATTTCTCCTACTCTCAGAAGAAGCACCCAACTTAAGAGTGGTGATAGCCCCGGACTTCCTAGGCGTGAAAGTTTCACTAAAACCCTTCGGACACTTCCTTTCTCTTTAAGTTGTCTGTTTTATTCACCATCATCAAATGACAGGCGTTCTTCTGGATCCCTCTCTTATCAGTCAAATGCATAGTAAACTCCTTTACTAATAGTTTGCAAACAAACATTGCTTTGGATATCTCATATCTTTTAGCCTTTGTCTGTCTCTGAAAATGATTTTCAGATTCCATGAATATCACATAACTATCCAAACTTTCGAAGTTCGGGTCTCATGGAAGCAAACATATTGCACTTGACTGAAACGGAATTCTAGCTTTTGGATCGATGGACGAGAGTCACATGATCCATAGCATTAGCGGGAGAATACCAAAAGCATGCGATAGGACAAGTCCTTCTCGGCACTCTAGAGGACAATCCTCTCATTACGTTACCAACCGTAAAGTTTTAACCAGATATTTAACAACTATTCAATTTTAATTGGGAAGGTGGAAACGCGAGCCATTATTCTACAACTATTATGCAAATAACACTTAGACAGTGTTCATAATTAATTGCACTGAGAATTAAAAGAATTAATTCTACAATGCGCTCCCACTCAAATCAATATCTCTCATAATTGATTGTGAGTGATACAAGACCCCCATTTCAATTGTTCGCCATTGGTGTAACACCACTGATGACGAAAATCTCAACCGGTAGGCCAACTTGCCAATCACATCTCTATGTGATTCTTGTTCATCTTTCGATGCGCGTGTTCCGAGCTCATGACGGTCATGCCTGAACGTCAAGACAACCAAGTGATCTTGCTGCGAGGTCTCAACTCACCCGCCTCACACTTCCCTAATCGTTTGTACCCGTGTGACACGGCGCACTCCGAGAAGTTAGGTGCCGTGACGGTGCTACACTTGGGAGAACACTAATCACTTGATATTTTTGTGAGAGATCACCCTAATAAAAAGCGACTACCGCGCAATCAAGAAGGGTGCATCATAAGGGATAAACATCTCAGGCAATTCATAATAGCATGATATGGTATAGCCCTTTCTGACGGAGAAGTCTTTCGTTTCTTCGTCTTCGGCATTCGCGTTGGTGTTCACCTTCGCGAAGATTGCCACCACCTTGTCGATGCACCAGATAATATTGCTATCTCTATAGCTAATAAAATAAGTGCATTACTGAAGGTTGACACGCAGGTCATTAAAGTGACAATCATATGGCTCCAGCCATCATGCCGAATCATGACACGCAGGTCATGTTAATCAATTTACATTATATAGTCATCTCATACATAATCAAATTATAATGAGCACTGCTATACCACATCACATGCACATGCAAACCATCCTGCAAAACCAAGTTAGACGCCTCTAATTGGTTCATGCAAAATTTTATTTTACGTGGCTTCTAAGGTTTCGAAACAAACCGAAGCTACCAACGTCCATCATCAAGCATGATAATCCAAGTCGCTAGATTAACATTGCGGGGTGTATGAAACACGAGATAATAAAATCTCGAGCCCCATACTAAACTTCGTCATAAGCGTGACCCCCGTGCAGATCATATCTGCATTGCCCTTTCGTCTGCGAAATTTCATCTTTCTTTTTAACTACGGTGGAATTCAATGAACTGTTAGCACTTCGTTGATCAATCAGGATCGCGGATTGCCAGAACATTGAAACTCCACCATACTGTTATCAAGATCAGAAATATGCAAATTCCAGGGAAGCAACAAGAACATTGGTTAACAGATTTCATCTGCTACCCGCACAAATAATTTTCAGTAATAGATCTCATCTACTACCTAATTATATTGTGCAACACCCATACATCTCTATGTATTCTAGATCGCAACCTGCATCTACGCATGGCACGGCTCTTGATGCCACTGTAGGGGAACGCAGCAGAAAACAAAAAATTTCCGACCTACGCACCAGCCCAAGACCACTATGGAGACTGCATACAAGGTTTGATCTTTTTCGTTACCGACTCGTAGCGCAGCGGAAGTAAAGTCGATGACGAACGGCGGTGCAGATCCCCGCAGCTAGGATTTTACAACCTCCCAACCGCGAGGATGTATACCCTCATCCGCCCCGTGGACAGCCCTCCGGGAGGCGGTCGGACAGTCCCCCGGACGGTGTCGCGGACAGCCCTTCGGGAGGACCTCCGAAAATTGGACTGTCACTCGGACAGCCCTTCGGGAGGACCTCCAAAACTCGGACGGTCACACGGACAGCCCTTCGGGAGGCACTCTCGAACTAAGACCGAAACTACGATCTCTCTACAGAGTTGCACACATACGGTGTCATCTATCCGGCAGGGCTTCGCCGTCCAGAACTAGTTCCCACCGGAACCCAGACAGCCTTTCGGCTCTACGAAACTATTTCGCTGGGAGGGAGAGAGAATGCCAGATCATGCATGGCTTGTGTATGAGAGCAAGAGTGAAGTTTTTGGGCTGCCTCCTCACCCCTATTCATAATAGTGTTTCCACTATTCACGAGATATTTTCTCCCAAAAAACACTTTCACTATTCACGACGACATTTTTCAGCGTCTGATCGAACTGAAAATATTCATGTGGGCTTAGAACATTTCCAGTACCCACCAAAATAATTTTCAACGCGAGCCGGAACAATTCTGGTTTAGTGATTTTCATCTGCGAAAAGCATGTGAAGCGGTTTCGGCAGCTCCGGAACATTTCCGGTTTTCATTCCGGAAAATTCCAGAAAGTTTCCAGAATGATTCTGGCACCATCCAAGAATTATCAGGCATGTGCCAAAACCAATTTGACTTTATGGTATCCTCTGAAACAACTTTTCAGTTTCACCGGAACTCATCCGATGACCTCTCTCTTCGGAACTTTTCCGCTGTCTCCGAAATTTTTTTCAGGAAACTTTCTCTCAGACTCCCTATCTAGTATTCAGCAGATAGATGACCCTTAAGCGTGTGACCCTATAGGTTCGGTGAAGTATAGACATGACCCGGAACCCCTTCCGATCAATGATCAACATCGGAGCCGTGGACACCCATATTGACCCCTATACCCACACGAATGAATATTCGAGTGAACCTCCAGTTGCCGTGTGCTATTCCCGTTGCTTCACGATATGTTACAATTACCCGAGGTGAGACATGTTGGCATCCCCGTGGATCAACACCTTGTCCACTATGCCAGTTACCTCGTTGCCGGTATTGTTCTCTTTTCTCGTTCCCGTGTTCCGGCATCCCTGTGATCAAATCACCCTGTGTCTGGCCAGACGATGATGGATACCGTAACACCGAGAGGGTCCAGAGATATCTCTCCATCGTCGGAGGAGCAAATCCCAATCTTGAGCTATCAAGTTACTTGACATACTTTTCCATGAACCCGTAAGCCGCCGTAATAGCCACCCATTTACGGATGACGTTTAACAAACCCCAAAGTTCATGAAGCAAGCATGAAGAAACTCGATACTCTCATGGTCTAAGGAATCATGCAAACGTTAACCATCTCTGTGTTATTAACCATTAACTTATGACGAATGAATCTCATAGCATAACATCAATTCGGGTCGATTCAACACAAGTGTTCTACCAACATTGTGCCCTCAAAATTGCCGGCATAGCCATGCCCATGATCAGGAAAACAGGATCATCATGCAATACTTGAGCCAGTCTTAGAGGCCAGACTAGGAATACATTTTACCGTTTATTATTCCACACGTGCATATGAGTCTTCCTCCGAACCTCGTGGTTATTGCAGACTCGAGAACCATAGCAGTTATAGCATGGAACATAAACCTAATTATGAACAGGGAGATAATCAATAACATTTATTATTGCCTCTAGGGCATATCTCCTACAGGACGGTCGTAAGGTCGTGGGGAAGCTCGCGTTGGGGAAGATTGACGTGTGATACGTCTCCAACGTATCTATAATTTTTTATTGTTCCATGCTATTATAGTATCAATCTTGGATGTTTTATATGCAATTATATGCTATTTTATATCATTTTTTGGGACTAACCTATTAACCTAGTGCCCAGTGCTAGTTGTTGTTTTCTGCCTGTTTTTGGTTTTTCAGGAAATCGGTACCAAACGGAGTCCAAACGCTACGAAACTTTTTGACGATTTTTTTCTGGACAAAAGAGACCCTAGAAGCTTCGGGAGGAGGCCAGAAGCCTCACGAGGAAGTCACAAGGCAACAGGGCGCGGCCCCAGGGGGGGCGCCCTAATGCCTTGTGGGCCCCTCGTGGCTCCTTTTGACCTAATTCCACCTCTATAAATTCTCAAATATTGGGAAACCAACAAAGAGCCCCACGAAATAACTTTTCCGCCGCCGCAATGTAACACCCCAAAAATTTAACCATATTTTTATTAAGTAAAATTTGGCCAGAAATAATTTTTTGAATTATTTTAGGTCTTTTATTAATTTCAGAGTATTTTCTGTTCCTGTTTTCCAAAATTCTTCCCTTCATATAGAATTTTTTTGTAAAATATTATGGGCTTTGGTAGTTTTATTAAATCATTTTAATTATATTTTAATAAAAGTAGGAAATATTTTCATAATAAATTTTTTGCCCAAGATAATCATTTTTATAGCATTTTCAATTCTTTAATTGCCTCTGTTGCACTACAACTATTTTAAATAATTTTTAAAAAATTCCACAAAAATTATGAGGGGTCATGTGAGGCCTATAGATCACTTTTATGCAAAAACCCAACTTGGTATTTTGGAAATTTTGAGTAAAACATCCTCTTTTTAATTCTGTCCCATTCTTGAGTTTCAATTACAACCTCAATTTTTATTGCTCCAAAAATTCTGAAATTCTTCCCACTTAAAGTCCTTCCAACCAAACCCTTAAGTCCAGAAGATCAGCCCCAATTGCCTCATTTTAGTGCACCAAATAATTCCCTCAAACTTTGGTCCAGAACTGAATTTCATTCAAACTTGCACTTGCAAGTTTCCCCTCTGATCCATCCAACTCCACCATCCCATCTATCATGCAATGAAGCATCATCCTGGTAATTTTCACAACCAAAACAATTTTCTATATGGCCATAGCATTTTGTCAAGCAGCTTATGGGCATGGCAGAAACATTGCATCCTTCTAACTTGCATTGCACACTTGATCATATGGCCAAACCATCATGTCCATCAACTCTGGAATTTCCAGGAGCATCCACCTGCCAAAAATCAGCTTGATTGGATCACTATAGCTACCTCTGGCAATTCATCGAGCACGTTTCGTGCATGTCCAGAGCATGACCGGAGCGCGCGTTTTGCACCGCTAACATTGATCTACTGCCGCTCTGCTGCTGCCTCTCCTGCTCGTCCTAGTCCACCTCTGGATCATCTGATCCTTCCCAATGCCGGCCGACACCCTCGCTTGGCTGCTGGCGCCGGCCACCGCCGACCACCGCCACCAGAAATCGCTGCCCGACGAGTTCCACCTCGCCACGTCTCTGCCTGGGCCTCCCCTCGCTTAATGGCCAACGGCCAAGCTCATCCGAAGCTCACCCACCCTCCACCAACCTCACCGACCACCACCAGCCTCAACGGCCTCCTCCTACTGCCATCAATGGCCGCCGCCGCCGTGACTTCTTCGGGAAGCCACGGAACCGCCTTACCCTGCCTATATAAACCCCTCCCGAGCTCACCTACGCTCACCCAACTCCGCCTCAACCCCTTAGTAGCCCCCGACCAGAGTAGCTCGAGCTGTGGTGCTCATCCCCTTCATCTCCAGCCGCCATTGCCGTGGCCAAGCCCCGGCCAAATCCCACGCCACCAGAGCCTCCCTCCCTCCGTTTTCCTCTCCAGCAGCGTTCCCTCGACCCCACGAGTCCACTTCCCCACCCAATTTGTCTCGGGAGCCATCGTAGGCGGAGACCCTTCTCGTGCCCGTAGCCGCCGTCCGCCGGGATCGCAACCACCGGAGCTCCTAGGCTCTCCGATGACCAAGTCCTACCTCCACGGGATCGCCAGGAGCTCCTGAGCACGTCGGCGTGCTCCTCTCCCGGAGCCGTGCCTCCAATCGTCGGCGAGGGTCGCCGGAAGCCTCGCCTCCGCTCGGTCAGAGGAGGGAGAAGACCAGTTTGACCAAGGTCAAACCTGACCGAGGGACCCCACTCGTCAGTGGCTGGGCCGCGTCGGGCTGTCTTAAGTGGAAGCGGGTTTCTCAAAAGCCGGCTTCGCGCAAGGGAAAGCGTATTCCCCGAATACGCCTTCGACGTCGCAGCCCTCCCGCGCGGCCGGAGCGGCTGGGCCGGCCCAATAGCACCGCACGGCTAAACAACGCTCAGGGCGCACCTCTGCTTTCCTCTTTTTCTTTTTCAGTAGATTTCAAATAATCTTATAGCACCCATTTCAAAGCCAAACCTGATGATTCAAATTTCTAAATAATCCTAAAATCATGCTCTATTATTCTAGCTATGGTGAACATTTTTCCTAAGCTTTGTCTCTACTGGATCTTTTAAATAGTCCATTTCTTTATTTATTCCAGCTTAGGAAATTCCTAGGAAAATCATATGAACTCCAAATGAATTAATTCTTTTTCTGAATTCCTTATTTTTCCTCTAGTTTATTTTAGTATTCATTTCCAAATTTTCCCAACAACTTTTTACCACTGTTTTGGCTTTATGTGGTAATTTCAATATTTTTGAAAATAGGAAATGGAGGGAAGAGAATTTTCAAAACTTTTGGAGTGCACCCAATATTTCTGCATGATCAAGGCAAGCATCTTGAACACTTGATATGGTGATTGCATGGTTAAATGTTTGCAGGAAATAATTGAATCTTGCATATGTTGAATTCAGATAAAATTTGCATGCATGTAGTGTTGGCATGTTTCCTCGTACCGTGCAACGTGTGCTTGTCATGACTAACTTGCAGGAGCAGGCATAAGAGAAATACCGTTACCGGCAGAAGGGTGATCATGTCGGAGCGTGATCATGCCTTGTTGGTTATGCATGTTGGGACATGCAAGGGCAGTGGCCCTGTTTTGATGTTACTGTTGAAAGAACACTTTGTTGTGCTAACCACTGCAGGAAAACATAAGCCTCCTGAGTTGACCGTAGATCGAGTCTTGTTCCGGTAACCCCCAAACTTGATCCGTGCTACCACATGTCCCTGCCGCAGGTTGGGTATGGTCCAGTAAGTTGTTAACCCCTTTCCCGCACACACCGTACAGAGAGGCCATAGTGAAAGATACCAGAGGCCACTGGTAGGCATGTCACTTGGTCAGGGGGCATGGGTGTATTCGGTTGAAGCCGAGAGGGGTAGCACCTCTGATCTTTGCGCACCTTATATATGAGATTGCAATCCCATGCTATTCAAAATTGTAGTCTCCCCGTCTTAGAGTTTATCGTTGTGGCGCCCCGCCAGAATACCACTGTAGTCAGACGGTCACCACACATACCTGTAGGGTAACGCAGCAGAAAACAAAAATTTCCGACCTACGCACCAGCCCAGGACCACTATGGAGACTGCATACAAGGTTTGATCTTTTTCGTTACCGACTCGGAGCGCAGCGGAAGTAGAGTCGATGACGATCGGCGGTGCAGATCCCCGCAGCTAGGATTTTCAACCTCCCAACCGCGAGGATGAATACCCTCATCCGCCCCCGGACAGCCCTCCGGGAGGCGGTCGGACAGTCCCTCGGACGGTGTCACGGACAGCCCTTCGGGAGGACCATCGAAACTCGGACAGTCACTCGGACAGCCCTTCGGGAGGACCATCGAAACTCGGACAGTCACTAGGACAGCCCTTCGGGAGGACCATCGAACTAAGACCGAAACTACGATCTCTCTACAGAGTTGCACACATACGGTGTCATCTATCCGGCAGGGCTTCGCCGTCAAGAACTAGTTCCCACCGGAACCTAGACAGCCTTTCGGCTCTACGAAACTATTTCGCTGGGAGGGAGAGAGAAAGCCAGATCATGCATGGCACTTGTATGTGAGAAGGGATGAGATTTGGGCTGCCCCCTCCACCTCTATTTATAGGAGAAGGAGGGGTGGAGGGGCTGAAATTTCAGCCACATCCATCCATGTCATCTCCAAGATATTTTGGAGCAAAAGCCCAAAAAGGTGGCTTTCCAAAAAGCACTTTCACTATTCACGACGACATATTTCAGCGTCCGTTCGAACTGAAAATATTCATGTGGGCTTAGAACATTTCCAGTACCCACTAAAATAATTTTCAACGCGATCCGAAACAATTCCGGTTTAGTGATTTTCATCTGCGAAAAGCATCTGAAGCGGTTCCGGCAGCTCCGGAACATTTCCGGTTTTCATCCCGGAAAATTCCAGAAAGTTTCCAGAACGATTCTGGCACCCTCCAAGAATTATCAGGCATGTGCCGAAACCATTTTGACTTTATGGTGTACTCCGAAACAACTTTTCGGTTTAGTGATTTTCATCTGTGAAAAGCAACTAAAGCGGTTCCGGCAGTCCGGAACATTTCCGGTTTTTGTCTCTGAAAAATCTCAGAAGTTACCGGAACAATTCTGGTACCTTCCAATAATTTCCAGGCATGTGCCGAAACCAATTTGACTTTATGGAATACCCTGAAACAACTTTTCAGTTTCACCGGAACTATTCCGATATCCTCTCCGGAACGTTTCCGTTTCGTCCGAAAGTTTTTCGGTGATTTTCTCTCAGACTCCCCGTCTAGTATTCAGCAGATAGATGACCCTTAAGCGTGTGACCCTATAGGTTCGGTGAAGTATAGACATGACCCGGAACCCCTTCCGATCAATGATCAACATCGGAGCCGTGGACACCCATATTGACCCCTATACCCACACGAATGAATATTCGAGTGAACCTCCAGTTGCCGTGTGCTATTCCTGTTGCTTCACGATATGTTACAATTACCCGAGGTGAGACATGTTGGCATCCCCGTGGATCAACATCTTGTCCACTATGCCAGTTACCTCGTTACCGGTATTGTTCTCTTTTCTCGTTCTCGTGTTCCGGCATCCCCGTGATCAAATCACAAAATGTCTGGCCAGACGATAATGGATACCGTAACACCGAGAGGGCCCAGAGATATCTCTCCATCGTCAGAGGAGCAAATCCCAATCTTGAGCTATCAAGTTACTTGACATACTTTTCCGTGAACCCGTAAGCCGCCGTAATAGCCACCCAGTAACGGATGACGTTTAACAAACCCCAAAGTTCACGAAGCAAGCATGAAGAAACTTGACACTCTCATGGTCTAAGGAATTATGCAAACATTAACTTCTTTGTGTTATTAACCATTAACTTATGACGAATGAATCTCATAGCATAACATCAATCGGGTCGATTCAACACAAGTGTTCTACCAACATTGTGCCCTCAAAGTTGCTGGCATAGACATGCCCATGATCAGGAAAACGTAATCATCATGCAACACTTGAGCTAGTCTTAGAGGCATGACTAGGAATACATTTTACCATTTATTATCCCACACGTGCACATGGGTTTTCCTCAGAGCCTTTATGGATATACGGGCTCGGGAACCACAGCAGTTATAGCATGGAACATAAACTTAATTATGAACATGGAGATAAATAATAACATTTGTTATTGCCTCTAGGGCATATCTCCTACAGACTCCCACTTGCACTAGAGTCAATAATCTAGTCAATGCTAATGCACATTACACCTGTGGCACACTGGTGTAAAAATGCTTCGAATGTGGTATAGCCTGATGTCCAACGGATCTGACGACTTCAGCTCCGTGTGTAACTTTGCATATCCTCGCGTTTTCACGCTTTCATAAAATTCATATTTTGTGTGGACTTGGCTTTGCATATGTGTGAATCATTGGTCGAAACCTGATTCCTTAGACTGAGCTATGGAGCAACTATCTGCAATAGTGTCCCATAGACCAAAGCCATCTTGGAACCATACTAAGTTCATGAATGAACTATATGATTCAGCAACTTCTTTGTCGCTTCTTAAGCGTAAACATACTTAGCCTTTGTTATAGAATTCGCCACAGTATCTTGTTTGGAACAATTTCCAACTACCGTGCCACCATATTATGTATTACACAAAACCCTTAACTTAAATCGAAAATCGCATGGAGCATTGATGAAGACTGTATCGATGTAATTACTTACAACGAGCACTTCATAATCTCTGCTTGCGAGAAAACATGTCATCACTACTACTCTAGTACTTTAATGACATCTTTCACTGTTGTCCTATGATCAGTACTTTGATCACTTTGGTATCCATACTCGCAACAACTTTGGAGTATCGGACATATCTGGTTGTTTTACATACCATGGAATACATGATTACTCCAAACACAAGAGTGTGTGGAATCTCCATCAAGTATTTCACTCATCAGTGTTTTGGGACACTGAGTCTTGCAAAAACTCTTTCCATGTGACTTCGGCAAGAATTACTCCTTGGCGTTTTAAATGCTAAAAGGTTTTAGCATCTTGTCAATATGTATTCATTGCTTAGCCCTATTAGGTAAATCTATCTCCATAGATCATCATGCCTAATATTGAGGCTATTTAGCCCAAGCACTTCATCAAAAAACGATTTTCAAATGAAGTCCTTAATTCGTGTCAAGAAATTTATTTCCAATTAACAATGTGTCAAGTACACAAGGTTTTTAGAAATATTATCATGCTCCCACTTACTTTCTTGAATCACAAGCATCTTCGATACCCATTTGATGAAGTCAAACCCCTTTGACCATTCCATCAAAAATGAAGATTCCAACTTCACTTTGCTCTCTTCTGTTCATCGCTGGAACTCTGAAGTTTGCATACTTACTAGCATCCTCTGGATCGACAAATTACTTTGGACTGTATCACATACAAGTCCTAGGTTTCATTTCCATCAGATGGAAATCCTTTTGTCATCCATGTTTCATATCTCATGATTGAAATATGTATTAATTGCTAGTTCAGCCCGAACCGACTTTAAGCATCGCTACGGTGAGACAATCTCATCGTAGTCAACTCCTTGAACTTGTTATTGCAACAAGTCGAGCTTTATGGATAAAACATTTTTATCCGTATCAGTTTTTAGTTCCATAAATATTCGTTAGACTCTAAGTCTTCCGAAAGGTGTATCAAGATCTTAATCTTGAATCACTTATATGGAAACTATCTCGGATTGTATTGGCATTTAGCCAATTCCGGAGTCAGGGCCCATCAACGCTTCCTTGTGAATCGTAGGTATACTGTTGTCTAACAACAATATCTCGTTTGCGCACCTGATAGGTTTGCACGAGCTTTGCCTACGTGGTTCAGCTGCAAGTTCGACCGAAGTCCATACATTTTATTGTAGAGACTTTCGTATCAGTCGCAGTAGGAAACTCCGGAATTACTTCCAAGGTCTCTTTCCTTTGATCTGATGACGAAGATACTGTTTATCTCGTCGAGTTGCACTGTTCTCCCACTCACCTTTTGTAAGAACTATTCTCTTTAAAAGCATACCGTTTTGTGGCAAAACCCTTTGCCTCGGTATAGTGGTGGGGGAATACCCAATGACTTTGGATAACCTACAAAGTAGCACTTGTCTAATTTGGAATAGGTTTGTAACCTTTTACACAAGCCCCATATTCCAAATGTTAAGAAAAGATATAACATGGTTGGGCGTACCATACCATGGCATCATTTCAACAGACCCCGATGGAGCTGTTTTCACTGAAAAAGCCGCAGTCTCTAAAGCATCACTCTTTAAAAGGGATAATGGCAAATCTATTTATGTCATCTTTGATCTTACCATGTCATAAATGGTTCGATTACATCTTCATGGACTTTCCACTTGCAGTGGTGTTTCGGGAGGTGCAAGTTATGAAACCCCTTTCACAACTCATCAGACATTCGCTAAACTTGTAACTCAAATATTCCTTTCTGCAATCAAATTGTAGAAACATAATTTTCTTGTTACAATATTTTCTTCTTCATTTTGAAAACCTTTCGAATGATTTCAAAAGATCCAGACTCACGTCTCATCAAGTAAATATCCATATATTTACTTGAGTCATTTCTGAAGATAGATAAATCCACTACTTGCAACAACATTTATTGAACTACACACATCAAAATGTATGATCACCAATAAGTTTGTTGCTCGTTCCTTATGGCCTGTGAACGGTATTTCAGTCACTTCACTTTTCAGAGGAAAGTTGCAAGTGTCAGATGATTCAAAATCAAACGACTTCAAAATCCATCATAATGGAATTTTCCATGCGGGTTTCTTCAATGTGACCAAATGCAGTGCCACACTTGTGTGGTATTCTTTTAGTCTTGCGACATTTAGCGTCAGTGTTATGGATGTATCATATTTCCATCAATATTCATAACATACATCCCATCTTTGATGGAAGCATGGCCCTTCATGTTATTCATAATACTGAACAACAATTGTTGTTTCTATGAACAACTCTTTTGCAACAAACATTTGTGCAATGGGCTAGAGTGTATGAAACTCTAAAATGAATTTATAAAAGTAAACCCAGAGGTAATGTATTATTATCAATATTCATAACATACATTTCATTCATAATGAAAGTATGGCCCTTATGTTATTCATAACACCGAACATCAAAAGTTCTCTTATGAACAACCTTCTTGCAAGATACCTTATGCAAAGGGCTAGAGTGTGAAACTCTAAAATGAATTATGAAAGTAAATACATAGGGAATACACCGATGGAAGGCATAGTAACATTTACTATGTTCCCTGCGTGTATCTAAACCTCATTTCTGGCTAGTCTTTCAGGCCATAGTAGTTCTTACATCAAGTTGCAACAGAATGCAATCGAGCGGGTATCTTTGTGATTAACTCACAATACCCAAGAATTAGTGATTAACATGTTTAACCATAATTCCCAAGAACTATATCTTTGACCAGCCTTCTATACATCAAAAACTTGTATGACATTCATACATGAGCTGGACATTCCAGTCTTCTTTCCTTTTGCCTTTATACTTCTAACAGTTTAACTTTTAGTATTTCTCCTACTCTCAGAAGAAGCACCCAACTTAAGAGTGGCGTTAGCCCCGGACTTCCTAGGCGTGAAAGTCTTACTAACACCCTTCGGACACTTCCTTTCTCTTTAAGTTGTTGTTTTATTCACCTTTCATCATATGACAGGGGTTCTCCTGGATCCCTCTCTTATCAGTCTAATGCATAGTAAACTCCTTTACTAATAGTTTGCAAACAAACATTGCTTTGGATATCTTATATCTTTTAGCCTTTGTCTGTCTCTGAAAATGATTTTCAGATTCCATGAATATCACATAACTATCCAAACTTTCGAAGTTCGGGTCTCATGGAAGCAAACATATTGCACTTTGACTGAAAAGGAATTCTAGCTTTTGGATCGAAGGACGAGAGTCATATGATCCATAGCATCAGCGAGAGAATACCGACATGCGATAGGACAAAGTCCTTCTCGGCACTCTAGAGGACAATCCTCATATTACGTTACCAACCGTAAAGTTTTAACCAGATATTTAACAGCTATTCAATTTTAATTGGGAAGGTGGAAACGCGAGCCATTATTCTACAACTATTATGCAAATAACACTTAGACAGTGTTCATAATTAATTGCACTGAGAATTAAACAAGGTAATTCTACAGTGCGCTCCCACTCAAATCAATATCTCTCATAATTGATTGTGAGCGATTCAAGATCCAAACTACAATTCAACGCCAAGGATGTATCCATCTCAAGTGACGAGAATTGCAATCGGTAGGCCAACTTGCCAATCACATCTCTATGTGACTCTTATTCATCTTTCGATGGGCGTGTTCCGAGCTCAGGACTTTCAAGCTAGAACGTCAAGACAACCAAGTGATCTCGCTGCGAGGTCTCAACTCACCCGCCTCACACATCCCTAATCGTTCGTACCCATGTATCCATGTGATACCCCGAAAAGTTAGGTGCCGTGACGGTGCTACACTTGGGAGAACACTAACTACTTGATATTTTTGTGAGAGATCACCCTAATAAAAGCGACTACCGCGCAATCAAAAGGGTGCATCATAAGGGATAAACATCTCAGGCAATTCATAATAGCATGATATGGTATAGCCCTTTCTGACGAAGAAGTCTTGTATTTCTTCGTCTTCGGCATTCGCGTCGGTGTTTACCTTCGCGAAGATTGCCACCACCTTGTCGATGCACAGGATAATATTGCTATCTCTATAGCTAATAAAATAAGTGCATTACTTAAGGTTGACACGCAGGTCATTAAAGTGACAATCATATGGCTCCAGCCATCATGCCGAATCATGACACGCAGGTCATGTTAATATTACATCATATAGTCATCTCATACATAATCAAATTAATATGAGCACTGCTATACCACATCATATGCACATGCAAACCATCCTGCAAAACCAAGTTAGACGCCTCTAATCGGTTCATGCAAAATTTTATTTTTCGTGGCTTCTAAGGTTTCGAAACAAACCGAAGCTACCAACGTCCATCATCAAGTATGATAATTCAAGTTGCTAGATTAACTTTGCAGGGTGTATGAAACACGAGATAATAAAATCTCGAGCCCCATACTAAACTTTGTCATACGCGTGACCCCCGTGCAGATCACATCTGCATTGCCCTTTCGTCTGCGAAACATCCATCTTTCTCAACTATGGTGGAACCCAAAGAACTGTTAGCACTTCGTTGATCTGTCAATCAGCATACTCAGGAGCAACATGAAAGGATCGCGGATTCCCAGAACTTTGTGAGATTCCACCATGCCGTCAAGATCAGGACTACGCAAATTCAGGGGAAGCAACAGGAACATCGGGTAACAGATTTCATCTGCTACCCGCACAAATAATTTTCAGTAATAGAACTCATCTACTACCTAATTATATTGTGCAACACCCATACATCTCTATGTATTCTAGATCGCAACCTGCATCTACGCATAGCACGGCTCTTGATGCCACTGTAGGGTAACGCAGCAGAAAACAAAAATTTCCGACCAACGCACCAGCCCAGGACCACTATGGAGACTGCATACAAGGTTTGATCTTTTTCGTTACCGACTCGTAGCGCAGCGGAAGTAGAGTCGATGACGATCGGCGGTGCAGATCCCCGCAGCTAGGATTTACAACCTCCCAACCGCGAGGATGAATACCCTCATCCGCCCCCGGACAGCCCTCCGGGAGGCGGTCGGACAGTCCCCCGGACGGTGTCACGGACAGCCCTTCGGGAGGACCATCGAAACTCGGACAGTCACTCGGACAGCCCTTCGGGAGGACCATCGAAACTCGGACAGTCACTCGAACAGCACTTTGGGAGGACCATCGAACTAAGACCGAAACTACGATCTCTCTATAGAGTTGCACACATACGGTCTCATCTATCCGGCAGGGCTTCGCCGTCCAGAACTAGTTTCCACCGGAACCTAGACAACCTTTCGGCTCTACGAAACTATTTCGCTGGGAGGGAGAGAGAAAGCCAGATCATGCATGACACTTGTATGTGAGAAGGGATGAGATTTGGGCTGCCCCCTCCACCTCTATTTATAGGAGAAGGAGGGGTGGAGGGGCTGAAATTTCAGCCACATCCATCCATGTCATCTCCAAGATATTTTGGAGCAAAAGCCCAAAAAGGTGGCTTTCCAAAAAGTAATCCAAAAAGCACTTTCACTATTCACGGCGACATATTTCAGCGTCCGTTCGAACTGAAAATATTCATGTGGGCTTAGAACATTTCCAGTACCCACTAAAATAATTTTCAACGCGATCCGAAACAATTTCGGTTTAGTGATTTTCATCTGCGAAAAGCATCTGAAGCGGTTCCGGCAGCTCCGGAACATTTCCGGTTTTCATCCCGGAAAATTCCAGAAAGTTTCCAGAACGATTCTGGCACCCTCCAAGAATTATCAGGCATGTGCCGAAACCATTTTGACTTTATGGTGTACTCCGAAACAACTTTTCGGTTTAGTGGTTTTCATCTGTGAAAAGCAACTAAAGCGGTTCCGGCAGTCCGGAACATTTCCGGTTTTTGTCTCTGAAAAATCTCAGAAGTTACCGGAACAATTCTGGTACCTTCCAATAATTTCCAGGCATGTGCCGAAACCAATTTGACTTTATGGAATACCCTGAAACAACTTTTCAGTTTCACCGGAACTATTCCGATATCCTCTCCGGAACGTTTCCGTTTCGTCCGAAACTTTTTCGGTGATTTTCTCTCAGACTCCCCGTCTAGTATTCAGCAGATAGATGACCCTTAAGCGTGTAACCCTATAGGTTCGGTGAAGTATAGACATGACCCGGAACCCCTTCCGATCAATGATCAACATCGGAGCCGTGGACACCCATATTGACCCCTATACCCACACGAATGAATATTCGAGTGAACCTCCAGTTGCCGTGTGCTATTCCTGTTGCTTCACGATATGTTACAATTACCCGAGGTGAGACATGTTGGCATCCCCGTGGATCAACATCTTGTCCACTATGCCAGTTACCTCGTTACCGGTATTGTTCTCTTTTCTCGTTCTCGTGTTCCGGCATCCCCGTGATCAAATCACAAAATGTCTGGCCAGACGATAATGGATACCGTAACACCGAGAGGGCCCAGAGATATCTCTCCATCGTCAGAGGAGCAAATCCCAATCTTGAGCTATCAAGTTACTTGACATACTTTTCCGTGAACCCGTAAGCCGCCGTAATAGCCACCCAGTAACGGATGACGTTTAACAAACCCCAAAGTTCACGAAGCAAGCATGAAGAAACTTGACACTCTCATGGTCTAAGGAATTATGCAAACATTAACTTCTCTGTGTTATTAACCATTAACTTATGACGAATGAATCTCATAGCATAACATCAATCGGGTCGATTCAACACAAGTGTTCTACCAACATTGTGCCCTCAAAGTTGCTGGCATAGACATGCCCATGATCAGGAAAACGTAATCATCATGCAACACTTGAGCTAGTCTTAGAGGCATGACTAGGAATACATTTTACCGTTTATTATCCCACACGTGCACATGGGTTTTCCTCAGAGCCTTTATGGATATATGGGCTCGGGAACCACAGCAGTTATAGCATGGAACATAAACTTAATTATGAACATGGAGATAAATAATAACATTTGTTATTGCCTCTAGGGCATATCTCCTACAATACCAGCCCAGGAAATCACTCTGGCATGTGCTTTTACAACAAGTATCATGAACACAGACATTTCTATTAATGGATATACCAGTCTTACATGATATTTTACAAGGGTGATGGCAGCGGAAAAGCTCTATCTAAGGCAGCATGGTCTTGGCGCGGCTCCAATCCACAGGGATCTGACTGGGTTACTCTTCTAGCCCGCGAACACTCCGGCTCCTCGCTAGAGGGCGTCGAATCCTTAGGTGAACCTGGCCACATTGAAGGCCGCTGAGTACTTTTGAATGTACTCGCAAGCAAACCAAACCAACATATACACCAAGCAAAGCAATCCATGGCATTCAAGCATGCACTTGTTATTAGAGCAACATTAATTATCATGGCATAGCATACTTATCTAGCAATATTAATTATCATGACAACATTATCTAGCATGTTAACTATCAAAGTAGCTATAGTATGACGAAGATACACCAGATCAAGTAATTAATCCATACTCCGAATATGTCATGATCCAAACCAAATCCAAGTCCTGTGGTCATCCGACCACTCATCTCATAGCCATCGCATGGCCAACATCATATACCTGACATCATCTGATGTCCATGCATCCGTAATGCAAGTCTGATAAACCTTACCATTCTCTGGTTCAGTCTTAGCAATAACATTATATAGTTTGTTCCTCCAGACTCGACACAGACCAAATAGTGTCCCATGACCGAGGACGTGGCTATTCGAATAGATTTACACTCTGCAGAGGTTGCGCACTTTACCCACACCATGGAGCTCCCGGCCTCGTACTTAGTATATGTTCCCATTCGGGTGGACCGGTGCTGCTCCAACAAAACTTGTCTATTGCCCGGCACTCTTACGGCCCCACCGACAATCATACCCTCCCAGGGTCATGTCCTGGGTGGCCCCTGTGTCACCCCGTGACACCTGCCACCGTCGTGGCCAAACAAAACTGTCCCAAACGGGGACTGCGCGCATAACCAAACTGGGCTCATAGGATTATCGTCGTCTACCTGATCAGGGCATCACGCACGCATAACCCTCCCTATTTGGTGGTACCGACAAGAGGCAAGACAATAGACTAAGTCAGGGCCGTCCCATACAGGCAAATGTGGTTGCACTTGATGAGCTCGGTTCGGTGGCACTATGACTCGATCCAGCCGACGGGGGAGGTTGTTATCATTAAGTCACATTCTTTATCAATGGTAATGCATGATGTAATCACTATGAAAACATAACCACTTATCTCCAAATGCATTACAACGAGTCACTAGTGCGATAACATGATGAGCATTAGCAGGTAATGTAAACAGCAAATTCAAACTAGCAGGAGTTTAATTATTTCTAGCACAGGCATAATCATTAATTAAACACGCAAGAATAACACAGAGCAATGCTTTAGGGCATATGTCAGATGGTCGGCTTGCCTGGGGGTCGAGGAATACTCCGGGAAGAAGTGCGATCAGCTCGCGGAACGATTCGCCGGAAAAGGTTCTCTCTCGAAGGAGGCTGAATAAGGGTAGGGGCAAAATGGTCATTTTCATAGTGTGAAAACATTATGAAAGTGACACCATCGGAAAGGGCTCGACGAGCTGATGACGTGGGCGTTGGATTCACTTGAATCGGCGTTACGAGCGAAAAGTTGTGGCCGTTCGTTGTTTAGATAGAAAATAAACAGAAACTGTTCATTTCTGCTGTTAACTAGCGAACGTCCACTATTTAGTGGTTTCGGCGCCGGCGGCTGAAAGAAGAAAGCGCACTTCGGGGAATACGTCTTCGGAACACAGGAGACGTATTTCTGACCGAAGCTATGTGAGAGTACGACTTCCAAAGCAAAAAACGTATTTCGTCAAATACGTATCCACTTAAGCCAACGTGGCGGGTGCGGGGCCCGGCTCCTGTTGCTGACTGACGGGTCCCACGCCGCCCTTTCTCTCTCCTCCTCCTTCTTCCTTCTTCTCCCCTGCCTCTCCCCGACGCCGTGGCTGGGGCTCGGGCTCCGGCGTGATTCCGGCGCCCCAGTGGTTTACTCCGGCCGGCGAGCTGACGGACGGAGTCACCGGTGAGTGGCCCGGCCGCGGATGGGTAGCAGGGGCCGTGGGGGTGGCTACTGGTGCAGCTGCGCGCGGCGGCATCCATGGTCGAGAGCGGCGGTTCCCCGGCGAAGTGGGTGCTCCGATGGATGTTGGGGCTGGGAAAGGGGTCGGGTGTGGTCGTGGGAGTGTGTTGCATCTCGTGGGAGGCTCTGTAGGTGCTGAGGATGGCCGGAGGTGAGACTGCGGTGGATGCAGTGGGCGGCGGCCGCGGCTAAATTGCGGCGCTCCGGCGAGGAACTCGACCGGGCGAGGAGGTGGGAGTGACATAGAGGGGGAAGGAAGTGAGCTGGGGAGGTGGGTGTGCTCGGAGAGGGGCTCGGCCATGGCTATTTATAGCTTGGCCGCGTGGGTGGATAGGCTCGGCAGCTCGGGATGAGCTGGCTGGAGCTCTGTTGCTCGCGGCGAGCTAGCCTTGGCTGCGTGCGGTGCCGACCTGACGAGGCCCAGAACGAGGCGACAACTCGAGGAGGAAGGGGCCAACAGGAGAGGAAAACGACGGCGGTCACGGGCGGACAGTGGCCATGGCGGCGCTGCCGTGGCGTGGGGAGGAAGGGAGAAGAGGGGAGAAGGGTCTAGAGAGGGGCAGGTGGACGCCGCGGAGTCGTTTGACACGCCGGGACACGCCGGAGCTGGCCGGAGCTGGCCTGCCGACGAGTACAGTGCGCTGACCACCGTTTTGGCATGTCCCAAGCGTGGTCACCACGGGTGCCACGTACTCTGGAGTTTTCCTGAGTGCTACATCATGTCAACGGGGTATATCACTGCTCATACAGATGAGAGATGTGGCTGGAATCTACTGGAAAGCCATGAGGTGAGAGAAACTTGCAGAAGAAGATTCTGACAGCAAAATTGGCTGGAATTTTCTGGAGAAATGGATGGAGAAATGGAGCTGGATCTTTGTCACAATGAGATAGGGTAGGAAGGAGTAGGTTCTGGTAAAATTTGAAGCCATTTGGACCAAGTTTGCATATACTTCCTTTGTAATGCAATATTTGGTCCAGAAACTAGATCAGGATGTTGTGCTCAATTGGCTCGATGTAATGAGCTGAATTTTTGTGGAGAATGATGATTTGGATATATGGAGATACTGGAAAATTTTCAGATCATTTGGAAATGCCAAAGTGGTACTTCCTTCACAGAGCTTTCTGTTGGACAGAAACTAGATGGAATTTTTGGGAGAAATTGGCTATATGAAATGATGTGAATTTTTGCATAATCACATCATATAGAGAATGTGAGGTCCTGGATTAATTTGAGGATTTTTTAAGTAATATAAATTATAGTTGCTTCACAACCTCAAAATAAGTCCAGAAATAAGAACTGGATGATGTGCTCAAAATTTGAACTGTGGAACTTAGGTTCTTGATGAAAATGGTGAATATATGGATAGGAGAAGCTCCACAAATTATTTGGGATTTTTCCTGGCTACCAAAATGGTAGTTCCTTTGGAAAGTGCCCAAAATGCAATATTGGCTTTAAATAGGAAAATGTAATTTCCCTTATTTAATTATGGCCAATATTTTTATGGGAGCTCAATATGATCACAGAGAATATCTCCACAAGTTTTCATAAACTTTGGAGATGGATAGATATTTTCCTGTATTTAATTCCTTTAACTGGCAGAAAAAGGAATTAATTTTAAATGAAAAATATTGCAAGTGGCTTGGCAATATTTTTTTATATCCAGGGTTTATAGATATGGGATGATCATTGGGAAAAGTTTGGGAGGCAACAGATCAAAGTAAATTGGGGTTCCTTTGTAACGGAAGGAATTAGGGTCTCCTTTCCGGTAACTCGGAAGGTAGGGTTTCGGCGGCAAAACCTGAGAATAAATCTTGGGGTGGCAAGGTTGATCTGGAGAGAATCTCTGGTTGGATAGGGAAGGCAAGACTAAATGACCATCTTCATATACCCAAAGGCAAGAGAAAATCCAATAACACCGAAAAAAGACGGGAGCCAAATCCCGCGAAGGAAAAAAATAAGGAGCGAAAACCAGGGTGTCACAAACCTACCCCCCTTAAGAAAATCTCGTCCTCGAGATTTCCGGGCTTACCTCCCGGTGAAGGGGACTTACCTGTGTGCGACTTGGATCCATCAGCTATCTTGTCTTCATTTGTTTACAGACCTTTTTAACTGCCTCTTTTGATGGCTCAGGTGCTGTCTTTTTCAGACGGCTGCATTGAATCCTTCTCTTTCCTGTCAGGCAAACCCTTTGTGCCGGTAGTTTGTTGGCTGGGGTTGGTGGGTAGCTCCGAGTATCGACAAATAGTCTGGTTTCCATGGCCTGGGACTAGCTGCTTCGGCTTTCATTGCGATACTTCGTACACTGACTACCAAGGGCGAGACATTCTTTCTGGGTACCAGACTCACGTGCTCGTATGGCCTAGAGTGGCTAGGAGTGGCTCTCTTTTTGCCTTGTTAGAATGCTCAATCTGGCTGTGGGTTCTATATGGATGCTTTCTTCCTGTATCTTGCATTCTGACTTTGTTCTCAGGAGGTTCCCTACTGAAATGTCGGGCACGATCACAAAGTAATCATAGACGGTAATCTCCTATCTTGGCTCATATTCATGATGAGTATGGCATGATGGCTGCATTGTTGTGGCCGCATATGCAAGAGTCTGACAAGAATTGGTAATATTACCTTGTCTGTGAAGCCTTATTTTATTGACCATCGTGAAGGTGGTTTGTCCGAAACTTCATTGTTCTTGGGGGTTCCTTTTTGGGGAACCTGTCATGACCTGCCCACACGGCTCCTTGGTCATATCCCAGCTTGCTGGGCTTGTACTCATAACTTACTCTTGCATATCTCGTAGGGATTGTTGTGCTCATATTCTTCTTTGAACTATGGGGTCGATGTTTCTCTGAACACATTCATTCCTATGTACGAGTGGCTCGCATGAACTGATCCCCTGGACTGCATGCTCACAACATATGCAGGGGTAGGGTAAATCCTTTCATAACCACTGAGTTCTGAGGCGGATGTGTGTCCGAACTAGTTCATGCTTCTAACAAGATTGTTGTGGGCACGTTGGCGTGCTGAAGAAGGTTGAATTCCTTATGATCGAAGCTTTTGCCAGGGTAGCGTGCCGAGGAAGGCTGGGTATCGTACCTCAGAAGCTTTCCCTCATGTGGCTTACCACGGAAGGTCAGGCACCTTATGTTGGAAGCTTTCCGCGGTAGCGGGCTGAGGAAGATTGGAGTACCGTATCCCAGAAGATTTTCTCACCAATTGGTGTAGCGAGAAAGGTTGGGAGTCTTGCGTCGTAAGCTCCTCCCGATAGCTTGCGAAGGAAGGCTGGGTTTCTTATACCAGAAGCCTTGCACTGTGGATATGCGGTCGGATCCATGGCCGATTCTGGCTTCCTTCCGAAGTATTCAAAATTTACCCATAGCGGGGCCAAAACTTGGTATAGGCCATATCTTGTCTGAAGATATTCCGTTGGTCATGTATACCGCTTGTCCTTCTGCTGGTCTGCTCATTGCTACTGTAAAGGTTGCACAACTGATGCAGACTTCGTGTTGATAATTAATTTGAACACCCTTTTCATTCAAACCACGTGTTGCTGGTAGTGAGCACTTGACGGATAATTTCATTCGGCTTAGCTGAGCTTCGAGGTGTTTGGAATTCTCATTGATTCCGGATAGCTGTGGACTTATCCATATGTCTCGCAAATCTTATTCATAGTGCCCAGAAAATTTTGTATATGCACCGGTAAATTCCAAATTATGTTTTGAAATGTGTATCCACATACCAGAGTGTTGTTGTTGCTCTCGGCACATTCATATTCTTGAAATATGTCTTCTGTGGGTGGTAAATGATTCTTGAATCCATTGAGAAAAGACTCAAGGTTCACCTCACTGGCTGAAATAATCCTTGTGTCGAGGACGGAATAATTTGCTCTTATGGTGTCCATTCCCGATAGCTCATCTGGCTGTTCCTTAAGTGTGATTTGTTCTGGGGCAACATCTCTCAGGTATAATCTGGCCTTGTCCCGTGCCATGCAGAGTCTGCTTCTGACACATTCTTCATTCTTGACAGATCCGGTGTTGCTGCTTTGATTATCATGTGGTTGACTTGAACTGACTGAGTTGGACTATTGGGCATTATCCAAGTTGTATGCTGGTCTTCTTAACAGCACTTGCGGATGGATCCAGTCGGAGCAAGAGAACGGAAACAAGAACCACGAAAGACCAAAATACTAAAAAGGCAAATAAAGCTCAAATTTTGCGGACTTTTCACACGTGGCCAAAGATTCACTAGTATAACTAGTATAGCGCACTCGATGCACCCCTAAGGACTTAGAAGCAAAACCACACAATGCTCCTGGTAGCAATTGGGGTCCAGCTCCTACTACTTCCTTAGGGAACACCAAACTCGACGCACGACCATAGCCAAAGTGGCTTAGTCAACGATCCTAGGGTTTTCAGGGAAAAGATGGAATTTATAAGAGTTTCCCAAAGGAAACTAGATTTGAGAAGAGAAATGCCATGGTTAGCAAGCAAGGTGGGGATATCTGGTTTACCTAGGGGTTCAGGGCTCACGGGTCAATGCCTGGTGCGGACATGTCACACCGGAGGCAAAGGCCACGAGAGTTGGGGGTCTGATGGAGCCAAAAGCCTATGGGGTTGCCTTACGATCAATAGTAGCCGTGCCTGTCTGGCAAAGATGGCTAAAATCCATCTGGGCTTTCTAATGATCAAGAGGCAATGAAATCTGGCTAGGGTAACCTACAGTCAGCCTGGCTCTGATACCATCCATTGTGGCGCCCGCCTGAATACCACTGTAGTCAGACGGTCACCGCACATACCAGCCCAGGAAATCACTCTGGCATGTGCTTTTACAACAAGTATCATGAACACAGACATTTCTATTAATGGATATACCAGTCTTACATGATATTTTACAAGGGTGATGGCAGCGGAAAAGCTCTATCTAAGGCAGCATGGTCTTGGCGCGGCTCCAATCCACAGGGATCTGACTGGGTTACTCTTCTAGCCCGCGAACACTCCGGCTCCTCTCTAGAGGGCGTCGAATCCTTAGGAGAACCTGGCCACATTGAAGGCCGCTGAGTACTTTTGAATGTACTCGCAAGCAAACCAAACCAACATATACACCAAGCAAAGCAATCCATGGCATTCAAGCATGCACTTGTTATTAGAGCAACATTAGTTATCATGGCATAGCATACTTATCTAGAAATATTAATTATCATGACAGGATTATCTAGCATGTTAACTATCAAAGTAGCTGTAGTATAACGAAGATACAGCAGATCAAGTAATTAATCCATACTCCGAATATGTCATGATCCAAACCAAATCCAATCCTGTGGTCATCCGACCACTCATCTCATAGCCATCGCATGGCCAACATCATATACCTGACATCATCTGATGTCCATGCATCCGTAATACAAGTCTGATAAACCTTACCATTCTCTGGTTCAGTCTTAGCAATAACATTATATAGTTTGTTCCTCCAGACTCGACACAGACCAAATAGTGTGACCTAGTACGAACTGTGTCCCATGACCAAGGACGCGACTATTCGAATAGATTTACACTCTGCAGAGGTTGCACACTTTACCCACACCATGGAGCTCCCGGCCTCGTACTTAGTACATGTTCCCATTCGGGTGGACCGGTGCTGCTCCAACAAAACTTGTCTATTGCCCGGCACTCTTACGGCCCCACCGATAATCATACCCTCCCAGGGTCATGTCCTGGGTGGCCCCTGTGTCACCCCGTGACACCTGCCACCGTCGTAGCCAAACAAAACTGTCCCAAACGGGGACCGCGCGCATAACCAAACTGGGCTTACAAGATTATCGTCGTCTACCTGATCAGGGCAGCACGCACGCATAACCCTCCCTATTTGGTGGTACCGACAAGAGGCAAGACAATAGACTAAGTCAGGGCCGTCCCATACCGGCAAATGTGGTTGCACTTGATGAGCTCGGTTCGGTGGCACTATGACTCGATCCAGCCCATGGAGGTGGTTGTTATCATTAAGTCACATTCTTTATCATAGCAATAACAATGGTAATGCATGATGTAATCACTATGAAAACATAACCACTTATCGCCATATGCATTACAACGAGTCACTAGTGCGATAACATGATGAGCATTAGCAGGTAATGTAAACAGCAAATTCAAACTAGCAGGAGTTTAATTATTTCTAGCACAGGCATAAGCATTAATTAAACACGCAAGAATAACACAGAGCAATGCTTTAGGGCATATGTCAGATGGTCGGCTTGCCTGGGGGTCGAGGAATACTCCGGGAAGAAGTGCGATCAGCTTGCGGAACGATTCGCCGGAAAAGGTTCTCTCTCGAAGGAGGCTGAATAAGGGCAGGGGGAAAATGGTCATTTTCACAGTGTGAAAACATTATGAAAATGATACCATCGGAATGGGCTCGACGAGCTGAAGACGTGGGCGTTGGATTCACCTGAATCGGAGTTACGAGCGAAAATTTGTGGCCGTTCGTTGTTTAGACAGAAAATAAACAGAAACTGTTCATTTCTGCTGTTAACTAGCGAACGTCCACTATTTAGTGGTTTCGGCGCCGGCGGCTGAAAGCAGAAAGCGCACTTCGGGGAATACGTCTTCGGAGCACAGGAGACATATTTCTGACCGAAGCTATGTGAGAGTACGCCTTCCAAAGCAGAAAACGTATTTCTTCAAATACGTATCCACTTAAGCCGACGTGGCGGGTGCGGGGCCCGGCTCCTGTTGCTGACTGACGGGTCCCACGCCACCCTTTCTCTCTCCTCCTCCTTCTTCCTTCTTCACCCCTGCCTCTCCCTGACGCCGCGGCTGGGGCTCGGGCTCCGGCGTGATTCCGGCGCCCCAGTGGTTTACTCCGGCCGGCGAGCTGACGGACGGAGTCACCGGTGAGTGGCTCGGCCGCGGATGGGTAGCAGGGGCCGCGGGGGTGGCTACTGGTGCGGCTGCGCGCGGCGGCATCCATGGCCGAGAGCGGCGGTTCCCCGGCGAAGTGGGTGCTCCGATGGATGTTGGGGCTGGGAAAGGGGTCGGGTGTGGTCGTGGGAGTGTGCTGCATCTCGTGGGAGGCTCTGTAGGTGCTGAGGATGGCCGGAGGTGAGACTGCGGTGGAGGTAGTGGGCGGCGGCCGCGGCTAAATTGCGGCGCTCCGGCGAGGAACTCGACCGGGCGAGGAGGTGGGAGTGACATAGAGGGGGAGGGAAGTGAGCTGGGGAGGTGGGTGTGCTCGGAGAGGGGCTCGGCCATGGCTATTTATAGCTTGGCCGCAGGGGTGGATAGGCTCGGCAGCTCGGGATGAGCTGGCCGGAGCTCTGTTGCTCGCGGCGAGCTGGCCTTGGCCGCGTGCGGTGCCGACCTGACGAGGCCCAGAACGAGGCGACAGCTCGAGGAGGAAGGGGCCAACGGGAGAGGAAAACGACGGCGGTCACGGGCGGACAGTGGGCATGGCGGCGCTGCCGTGGCGTGGGGAGGAAGGGAGAAGAGGGGAGAAGGGTCTAGAGAGGGGCAGGTGGACGCCGCGGAGTCGTTTGACACGCCGGGACACGCCGGAGCTGGCCGGAGATGGCCTGCCGACGAGCACAGTGCGCTGACCACCATTTTGGCATGTACCAAGCATGGTCACCATGGGTGCCACGTGCTCTGGAGTTTTCCTGAGTGCTACATCATGTCAACGGGGTGTCTCACTTCTCATACAGATGAGAGATGTGGCTAGAATCCACTGGAAGGCCATGAGGTGAGAGAAACTTGCAGAAGAAGATTCTGACAGCAAAATTGGCTGGAATTTTCTGGAGAAATGGATGGAGAAATGGAGCTGGATCTTTGTCACAATGAGATAGGGTAGGAAGGAGTAGGTGCTGGTAAAATTTGAAGCCATTTGGACCAAGTTTGCATATACTTCCTTTGTAATGCAATATTTGGTCCAGAAACTAGATCAGGATGTTGTGCTCAATTGGCTCGATGGAATGAGCTGAATTTTTGTGGAGAGTGATGGTTTGGATATATGGAGATACTGGAAAAATTTCAGCTCATTTGGAAATGCCAAAGTGGTACTTCCTTCACAGAGCTTTCTGTTGGACAGAAACTAGATGGATTTTTTGGGAGAAATTGGCTAGATGAAATGATGTGAATTTTTGCATAATCACATCATTTAGGGAATGTGAGGTCCTGGATTAATTTGAGGATTTTTGAAGCAATATAAATTATAGTTGCTTCACAACCTCAAAATAAGTCCAGAAATAAGAACTGGATGATGTGCTCAAAATTTGAACTGTGGAACTTAGGTTCTTGATGGAAATGGTGAATATATGGATAAGAGAAGCTCCACAAATTATTTGGGATTTTTCCTGGCTACCAAAATGGTAGTTCCTTTGGAAAGTGCCCAAAATGCAATATTGGCTTTAAATAGGAAAATGTAATTTCCCTTATTTAATTATGGCCAATATTTTTATGGGAGCTCAATATGATCACAGAGAATATCTCCACAAGTTTTCATAAACTTTGGAGATGGATAGATATTTTCCTGGATTTAATTCCTTTAACTGGCAGAAAAAGGAATTAATTTTAAATGAAAAATATTGCAAGTGGCTTGGCAATATTTTTGCATATCCAGGGTTTATAGATATGGGATGACAATTGGGAAAAGTTTGGGAGGCAACAGATCAAAGGAAATTGGGGTTCCTTTGTAACGGAAGGAATTAGGGTTTCCTTTCCGGTAACTCGGAAGGTAGGGTTTCGGCGGCAAAACCTGAGAATAAATCTTGGGGTGGCAAGGTTGATATGGAGAGAATCTCTGGTTGGATAGGGAAGGCAAGACTAAATGACCATCTTCATATACCCAAAGGCAAGAGAAAATCCAATAACACCGAAAAAAGACGGGAGCCAAATCCCGCGAAGGAAAAAAAACAAGGAGCGAAAACCAGGGTGTCACAATCTTGAACGATGCCTTGGGTGATTCCTGGCATCAGCAAGGGTAATCTGGTGTGTACTGGTTAGGTGTGTTTTCTACCCAAAGACCATAATGGGAATTAGTCAGCATCACGGTGCTGACTAAAGAAATCCTTTACTTGTGGGTAAAGAGTACACCCTCTGCAGAGCTTTAAAACCTATTCGAATAGCCGTGTCCACGGTTAAGGACTACAGCCTGGGTTGGTCAAGTCTCGGTCTTAGTGTCGGTCTCCGGAGGAAAATAATTAAAATTGAGCATGAATTATTTTGCAGGATAATTATTGTCGCCACTGACGCTATCATGAATATTATGGTTGTCATGAACATTATTGTTATTATTATGGACTAACCGTTTCTCTTATTTTTATTTTCTGAGTATCTCATGGGCTGGCTAGACTACCCGGGATACTCATTTATTTTCAAGACCTCTCAAGGCTTCGCTTGAGTTCTCGGGCGGTCCTGTCTCGCCCGATTCTCTTTTAGACACCCATTTGGCATTTCTTTTCAAGACCTCTCGAGGCGTCGCTTGAGTTCTCAGGCGGTCCTGTCTCACCCGATTCTCTTTTAGACACCCGTTTGGCATTTCTTTTCAACACCTCTCGTGGCGTCGCTTGAGTTCTCGGGCGGTCCTGTCTCACCCGATTCTTTTTTAGACACCCGTTTGGCATTTCTCTTGGATACTCGGGCGGTCTTGTCTCGCCCGATTCTCCACTTTATATTTTCTTTTGGATTCTCGGGCGGTCCTGTCTCGCCCGATTGTCCACTTTTAACTTTCTTGGTTTGTCACTAACATTTTATTTTCCTGCACATGCTAATATTTATCTTGCCATGTTTTAAATTTCAGTCAGCATGAGCATATCATTTAATCCATCATGAGCATATGCATTCGGTATGTCTTTTGTTCATTATGTTTGCGAGTACATTCCAACGTACTCACTGGCTTGTTCCTGGCTATTTAATTGGCCAGGTCAGGATTTCGACAAGGAGTATTACCACGACATCCATGCGGAGCCTAGGATAGCAGCCACGCGGGATAGGAATTATCCTGGTCAGCCGTTCCTGTGGGAATGGAGCCCCATCGACGTTGGAGAACCACAAGTCGCTTCCATCATCCTCACTAGAAATCATTGTTGTATCATTAGACCTTTATGGTCTTGTATCCAATTCTTGTAATTGCTTGGTAATCTGTAACAAGGACGTGTCCACCAGTAACAGTAATCCTAGGCTGGTGACGACACGAGGGGTTAATTTCTGGGATATCATGTCCCGGAAATCCGGCCCCGACAGCCTTGGTATCAGAGCCAGGCTGACCATTGGCTAATCCTATCTTAGCCTGGTCATTATCCTTTGGTTTCCACACCGTGCAAATCTTTTCCTGTCCGTAGCCAAGCCCATCTCATCCAATAAGCCTATACAGTGACCAGCCGACATCTTTTCATAGTCGGTGCCCAACCTATCAGTCCTGCCCATAGGCCGTGTGCCTGTGGCCGGCACCTGAGTTGTCCCATCCACAAGCGTGCGATGGAAGACTCTGTTGGCTTATAAAGGAAGCCTTGCCCTAACTCAGCACATCACAGCCTCACTCTCAGTTCGATATCCGATCACCAAGATGCCTGGTCCCATCGTTCACAACGAGACCACCGCAGCCGAGCTTGGGGGCTTTGTAGCCGTCCTCACCAATCTTACCCATCGTGCTTTCGGCATCGAAGAGCCGCCTGAGTATGTTGTGTACCAGGAGCACACGAGTGATGCCATCCACCACTTCTGGGCCACGGTGCACATCTACGGGAGGGGCACCGCATCGGAACGCCCCTATCGGTTCACCGGAAGGACGACCTCCGACGAGCCCCAAGCCATCCAACTTGCAGCCCGAGAGGCTGTCGTTCAACTCCGGCATCTGTCGCCAAGAGTTAACATCCGCCCCTTCTACTACTACCCTAGCCGTGAAGGCTATGGTAGCCCGACCCAGGTTGCCAACAGAGACCATGAGTTGGATCCTGCCCTGGTACATCTGGTGCGCTACCTGAGAGCGCAAGAGGCACTATTCGATCAGGTCACCCTTGATCTGATTGCGACCCGCAGGACGCTCGCTCTCCTGACCCCGGTGAGAAGTGAAGCTGCACCCGCCACCGACACCCCGATAGTGCTGCTTGGGAGGCCTGTTGAGCCCCCAAGTTCCGCCCCTGTTATCTACCCGGGCAGTGCCTTCGCCTCCCCCGAGGAACTCCGTCGTCTCTTGGAGTCCCACTCCAACGGGACGGTGACCTCGACACCCCGCGAAGGGCACCACCGCTACCCCATCCCAGTAGCTCCCCATCCGACCCCGGTCAACTCCGACACTGAAGCTCACGGAGAGGCCTCGACATCTACAAGACGCGCCCGGCTAGATGTCGATGAGGTGGACTGAGTCCACCAGTATTGTTGTAGAGCCTTAGTGGCCCTGTTACCCTGTATTTTCATAGTAGCGGTTGTATGGTGTAGTAAGTTTGTAAACCACTTGTGTGCCAATGGTAGTATGCGTGCCCTGGCATAAATTGTTGACGTGTGGTGACTAAGTAAATTCTGGACGTGACTGCCGAACACCCCCCTAACCGACACGCACAGTAATACGTCACATTCCTTGTTGGAATCGTGGTCTGAGATTTTGACCCAGGCACCCCTGCGCCGAAACCGGTGCACAAGTCGTACTGGCGCCGCTTCATGTTTCCTCACCCAGGCACTCTATAAGAGACCATATCCGCAAACCACACCAGCCATCATCACCTCGAGCACTGCTTTTCCCCATCCACCCATCCATGTCTCACCCCAGAGCTTACCTGAGAACCCCCGATGCAAGCCCTGGTAGTTTTGTTAAGATTTTGTGGGATTTTACCCGCAATACCCTTGGTTCCATCCACCCACCCCAGTATGAGTTGTACAAGATGAGGATCACCTCTGATTGCTCGAAATACTGTGCAGTTGTGCACATCCCACCAACAGATTTGAACCAAGGCCCTCTGTATGTTGTCTTCATCAGGAGATCCATGCCAACCTCAGGCTTGGCCATCGAGGCTGCTGCTTACGAAGCAGTTACCCGTCTTCGATTTGTGGTACCCTATGCCAGTGCAAGGGAATACTGCTATTTCCCGAGCCGCGCAGCTTTTGGAGCAGAAGCTACGTTCCGCTGTGAACATATAGAGAGCGATCCAGCTCTGGTCTATCTCATTCAGTATGTGATGGCCCAGGAACGTTTCACCCAGCAACTACTGGAGTATCTCCACTATCTTGCTGTTCTGAATCCCCGAATCGCCATTGGCGGACCACCTCTGCCAACCCAAGAGGGACGCGTTCTTCGTCTGCTTCCTCCACTTCCTCCACTCCCCCCGGAAGAAGAAGAATGTGCTCCAGCACCCAGAACCCTTCCGCAAGACTCCGTAGATCTTACCTTCGAAACGTAGACGGTTATGAGCGTGGTTGCTCCTGCATTCAGCACTTATTTTCATGACGCAATTTTTGCGATGTATTTTAGGGCGTATGTCATAAGTGCATTGCTATGCTTGCATTCTGCATAATATTGTTTGTTGTGATATGCATTTAATTCTTCCGCCCTTAACAAATCTCGAGGACGAGATTTTCTTAAGGGGGGTAGAGTTTGTAACACCCCAAAAATTTAACCATATTTTTATTAAGTAAAATTTGGCCAGAAATAAAATTTTGAATTATTTCAGGTCTTTTATTAATTTCAGAGTATTTTCTGTTCCTGTTTTCCAAAATTCTTCCCTCCATATAGAATTTTTTTGTAAAATATTATGGGCTTTGGTAGTTTTCTTAAATCATTTTAATTATATTTTAATAACAGTAGGAAATATTTTCATAATAAATTTTTTGCCCAAGATAATCATTTTTATAGCATTTTCAATTCTTTAATTGCCTCTGTTGCACTACAACTATTTTAAATAATTCTTTAAAAATTCCACAAAAATTATGAGGGGTCATGTGAGGCCTATAGATCACTTTTATGCAAAAACCCAACTTGGTATTTTGGAAATTTTGAGTAAAACATCCTCTTTTCAATTCTCTCCCATTCTTGAGTTTCAACTACAACCTCAATTTTTATTGCTCCAAAAATTCTGAAATTCTTCCCACTTAAAGTCCTTCCAACCAAACCCTTAAGTCCAGAAGATCAGCCCCAATTGCCTCATTTTAGTGCACCAAATAATTCCCTCAAACTTTGGTCCAGAACTGAATTTCATTCAAACTTGCACTTGCAAGTTTCCCCTCTGATCCATCCAACTCCACCATCCCATCTATCAAGCAATGAAGCATCATCCTGGTAATTTTCACAACCAAAACAATTTTCTATATGGACATAGCATTTTTTCAAGAAGCTTATGGGCATGGCAGAAACATTGCATCCTTCTAACTTGCATTGCACACTTGATCATATGGCCAAACCATCATGTCCATCAACTCTGGAATCTCCAGGAGCATCCACCTGCCAAAAATCAGCTTGATTGGATCACTGTAGCTACCTCTGGCAATTCTTCGAGCACATTTCATGCATGTCCAGAGCGTGACCGGAGCGCACGTTTTGCACCGCTGGCATTGAGCTACTGCCGCAATGCTGCTGCCTCTCCTGCTCGCCCTAGTCCACCTCTGGATCATCTGATCCTTCCCAATGCCGGCCGACACCCTCGCTTGGCCGCTGGCGCCGGCCACCGCCGACCACCGCCACCAGAAATCGCCGCCCGACGAGTTCCACCTCGCCACGTCTCTGCCTGGGCCTCCCCTCACTTAATGGCCAATGGCCAAGCTCATCCGAAGCTCACCCACCCTCCACCGACCTCACCGACCACCACCAGCCTCAACGGCCTCCTCCTACTGCCATCAATGGCCGCCGCCGTCGTGACTTCTTCGGCAAGCCACGGAACCGCCTTACCCCGCCTATATAAACCCCTCCCGAGCTCACCTACGCTCACCCAACTCCGCCTCAACCCCTCAGTAGCCCTCGACCAGAGTAGCTCGAGCTGTGGTGCTCATCCCCTTCATCTCCAGCCGCCATTGCCGTGGCCAAGCCCCGGCCAAATCCCACGCCACCAGAGCCTCCCTCCCTCCGTTTTCCTCTCCAGCAGCCTTCCCTCGATCCCACGAGTCCACTTCCCCTCCCAATTTGTCTCGGGAGCCATCGTAGGGGGAGACCCTTCTCGTGCCCGTAGCCGCCGTCTGCCGGGATCGCAACCAACGGAGCTCCCAGGCTCTCCGATGACCAAGTCCTACCTCCACGGGATCGCCAGGAGCTCCTGAGCACGTCGGCGTGCTCCTCTCCCGGAACCGTGCCTCCAATTGCCGGCGAGGGTCACCGGAAGCCGCGCCTCCGCTCGGTCAGAGGAGGGAGAAGACCGGTTTGACCAAGGTCAAACCTGACCGAGGGACCCCACTCGTCAGTGGCTGGGCCGCGTCGGGCTGTCTTAAGTGGAAGCGGGTTTCTCTAAATCCGTCTTCGCGCAAGGGAAAGCGTATTCCCCGAATACGCCTTCGACGTCGCAGCCCTCCCGCGCGGCCGGAGCGGCTGGGCCGGCCCAATAGCACCGCACGGCTAAACAACGCTCAGGGCGCACCTCTTCTTTCCTCTTTTTCTTTTTCAGTAGATTTCAAATAATCTTACAGCACACATTTCAAAGCCAAACCTGATGATTCAAATTTCTAAATACTCCTAAAATCATGCTCTATTATTCTAGCTATGGTGAACATTTTTCCTAAGCTTTGTCTCTACTGGATCTTTTAAATAGTCCATTTCTTTATTTATTCCAGCTTAGGAAATTCCTAGGAAAATCATATGAACTCCAAATGAATTAATTCTTTTTTTGAAATTACTTATTTTTTCTCTAGTTTATTTTAGTATTCATTTCCAAATTTTCCCAACAACTTTTTACCATTGTTTTGGCTTTATGTGGTAATTTCAATATTTTTGAAAATAGGAAATGGAGGGAAGAGAATTTTCAAAACTTTTGGAGTGCACCCAATATTTCTGCATGATCAAGGCAAGCATATTGAACACTTGATATGGTGATTGCATGGTTAAATGTTTGCAAGAAATAATTGAATCTTGCATATGTTGAATTCAGATAAAATTTGCATGCATGTAGTGTTGGCATGTTTCCTCGTACCGTGCAACGTGTGCTTGTCATGACTAACTTGCAGGAGCAGGCATAAGAGAAATACCGTTACCGGCAGAAGGGTGATCATGTCGGAGCGTGATCATGTCTTGTTGGTTATGCATGTTGGGACATGCAAGGGCAGTGGCCCTGTTTTGATGTTACTGTTGAAAGAACACTTTGTTGTGCTAACCACTGCAGGAAAACATAAGCCTCCTGAGTCGACCGTAGATCGAGTCTTGTTCCGGTAACCCCCAAACTTGATCCGTGCTACCACATGTCCCTGCCGCAGGTAGGGTATGGTCCAGTAAGTTGTTAACCCCTTTCCCGCACACACCGTACAGAGAGGCCACAGTGAAAGATACCAGAGGCCACTAGTAGGCATGTCACTTGGTCAGGGGGCATGGGTGTATTCGGTTGAAGCCGAGAGGGGTAGCGCCCCTGATCTTTGCGCACGTTATATATGAGATTGCGATCCCATGCTATTCGAGATTGTAGTCTCCCCGTCTTAGAGTTTATCTTGAACGATGGCTTGGGTGATTCATGGCATCAGGAAGACCGTAATGGGAATTAGTCAGCGCCACGGTGCTGACTAAAGAAATCCTTTACTTGTGGGTAAAGAGTATACCCTCTGCAGAGCTTTAAAACCTATTCGAATAGCCGTGTCCACAGTTAAGGACTACAGTCTGGGTTGGTCAAGTGTCGGTCTTAGTGTCGGTCTCCGGAGGAAAATAATTAAAATTGAGCATGAATTATTTTGCAGGATAATTATTGTCGCCACTGACGCTATCATGAATATTATGGTTGTCATGAACATTATTGTTATTATTATGGAATAACCGTTTCTCTTATTTTTATTTTCTGAGTATCTCATGGGCTGGCTAGACTACCCGGGATACTCATTTCTTTTCAAGACCTCTCGAGGCGTCGCTTGAGTTCTCGGGCGGTCCTGTCTCGCCCGATTCTATTTTATACACCCGTTTGGCATTTCTTTTCAAGACCTCTCGAGGCGTCGCTTGAGTTCTCGGGCGGTCCTGTCTCGCCCGATTCTCTTTTAGACACCCGTTTGGCATTTCTTTTCAAGACCTCTCGTGGCGTCGCTTGAGTTCTCGGGCGGTCCTGTCTCGCCCGATTCTCATTTAGACACCCGTTTGGCATTTCTCTTGGATACTCGGGCGGTCTTGTCTCGCCTGATTCTCCACTTTATATTTTCTTTTGGATTCTCGGGCGGTCCTGTCTCGCCCGATTCTCCACTTTTAACTTTCTTGGTTTGTCACTAACATTTTATTTTCCTGCACATGCTAATATTTATCTTGCCATGTTTTAAATTTAAGTCAGCATGAGCATATCATTTAATCCATCATGAGCATATGCATTCGGTATATCTTTTGTTCATTATGTTTGCGAGTACATTCCAACGTACTCACTGGCTTGTCCCTGGCTATTTAATTGGCCAGGTCAGGATTTCGACAAGGAGTATTACCACGACATCCATGCGGAGCCTAGGATAGCGGCCACGCGGGATAGGAATTATCCTGGTCAGCCGTTCCTATGGGAATGGAGCCCCATCGACGTTGGAGAACCACGAGTCGCTTCCGTCATCCTCACTAGAATTCATTGTTGTATCATTAGATCTTTATGGTCTTGTATCCAATTCTTGTAATTGCTTGGTAATCTGTAACAAGGACATGTCCACCAGTAACAGTAATCCTGGGCTGGTGACGACACGAGGGGTTAATTTCTGGGATATCATGTCCCGGAAATCCGGCCCCGACACGCAAGCTTCGGTTCTTCTTCGATCCCATCTGGAGGCCTTTTCCGGCACCCTGTCGGAGGGGGAATCGATCACGGAGGGCTTCTACATCAACCTTGCTGCCCCTCCGATGATGTGTGAGTAGTTTACCACAGACCTACGGGTCCATAGCTAGTAGCTCGATGGCTTGTTCTCTCTCTTTGATCTTCAATACAATGTTCTCCTTGATCTCCTTGGAGTTCTATTGGATGTAATCTTCTTTTGCGGTGTGTTTGTTGGGATCCAATGAATTGTGGGTTTATGATTAGATTATTCATGACAGATATTTGAGACTTTTCTGTATTATTTTATGCATGATTGTTATCGCTTTTTATTTCTCTCCGATCTATCCATTTGGTTTGGCCAACTTGATTGATTTATCTTGCAATGGGAGAGGTGCTTTGTAATGGGTTCAATCTTGTGGTGTTCTATATCCCAGTGACAAAGCAGGGGACAAGACACATATTTGTATTGTTGCCATTAAGGATAAAACGATGGGGTTTACTCATATTGATTGGGTTTACTTTGTCTACATCATGTCATCTTGCTTAAGGCGTTACTCCGTTTTCATTAACTTAATACCCTAGATGCATGCTGGATAGTGGTCGATGGGTGGAGTAATAGTAGTAGAAGCAGGCAGGAGTCGGTCTAGTTGTCTCGGACATGATGCCTATATACATGATCATTGCCATGAATCCGTCATAACTATGTGCTTTTCTATCAATTGCCCAACAGTAATTTGTTTACCCACCGTATGCTATGTGTTCGAGAGAGAAGCCTCTAGTGAAAACTATGGCCCCCGGGTCTACTTTTATCATATATAAAATCCAAAAATACCTTGCTGCAATTTTATTTCCTTTATTTTATTTTGCAATTTACTTTATCTATCTATCACTATCGGAATTAATCCTTGCAAGTAACGAGTTCAAGGGGATTGACAACCTTCTTGCCTGCGTTGGGTGCAAGTATTTGCTTTTGTGTGTGTAGGTGCTGTTCACGAGGTTCTGCATGGTTCTCCTACTGGATTGATTCCTTGGTTCTCACTGAGGGAAATACTTGTCTCTATTGTGCTGCATCACCCATCCTCTTCGGGGAAATCCCAACGCAGTTTACAAGTAGGAGGAAGAATTTCTGGCGCCGTTGCCGGGGAGACATCACCAAAACCTATCAAGTACCTTCGCACAAACTATCATCTACTTGATCTACTTTTATTTGCCTTTTTATTTGCATTTGCCTCTCGTTTTCATCTCCCCCACTTCTCATAAAAATTACAAAAACACAAAAATATTTTATTTGCCTGTTTGCTCGTTTGCTTGCTTTGTCGCTATGTCTCAAGAAAACACCAAGTTGTGTGACTTTTCAAATACTAATAATAATTATTTTATTAGTACTCCAATTGCTCCTCCCGCCGCTAGTGCGGAGTCTTATGATATCAATGCTGCTTTGCTAAATCTTGTTATGAAAGAACAATTTTCTGGAACTCCTAATGAGGATGCTGCTTCCCATCTTAATACTTTCGCTGAATTATGTGGTATGCAAAATAAAAAAGATGTGGATAATGATATTATTAAGTTGAAATTATTTCCTTTCTCACTAAGAGATCGTGCTAAAACTTGGTTTTCATCCTTGCCTCGCAATAGTATTGATTCTTGGAATAAGTGTAAGGATGCTTTTATTGCCAAGTATTTTCCTCCTGCTAAAATTATTTCTCTAAGATATCAAATAATGAATTTTAAGCAACTTGAGAAAGAACATGTTGCACAAGCATGGGAGAGAATGAAATTAATGATTAGAAATTGTTCCACTCATGGTTTAAGCTTATGTATGATCATACAAAAAAATTTATGCGGGACTAAATTTTGTTTCTAGAAATCTTCTAGACTCTGCTGCAGGTGGTACTTTTATGGAAATTACATTGGCAGAAGCTACCAAACTCCTTGATAATATTATGACAAATTATTCTCAATGGCACACTGAAAGGACTCCAACTGGTAAGAAGGTAAATTTTGTCAAAGAAATCTCTACTTTGGATGAAAATGCTTGCTACAAAAAATCCTCATGTTGATCCTAATGATGTGCCATTATCTACTTTGATTGATCAAAATAATGATGCTATTGATGTGAATTTTGTCTCTCGAAATAATTTCAACAACAATGCTTATAGAGGGAATTTTAATCCTAGACCGTTTCCCGGAAATTCCTCTAATAATTATGGTAACTCCTATGGTAATTCTTATAACAATAATAATAGGATACCAACTGATCTTGAAAACAATATTAAAGAATTTATTAATTCTCAAAAGATTTTCAATGCTATGGTAGAAGAAAAATTGAATAAAGTTGATGATATGGCTAGGAACATGGATAGAATTGCTCATGATGTAGAAAATCTTAAAATTAAAGCTTTGCCACCCAAGCATGATATTAATGAGTCTATTAAAGCTATCTATGTCTCCATTAATGAAAGTAAAGAGAGAACCGCTAGGTTGAGAGCTAAGCGAGAATTCTTAGAAAAGGCTATTCCACCCGGTTTTTATCGTAGTAATGATGAAGATATTAAAATGATTGGTGTCTCACATATTGAATCTTTATTTAGTAATATAAAACTTGATGAAAAAGGGACTGAAGATGAGTCAACTTTAGTTAGAAGGCGTCCCAATTGTTCGGAGGGTGATGATCTTAATGATAAAAATGATAAAAGTGGGTTTGGAGAGGTCAAGACTTTAAATAGTGATGTGCCCACTACTTTGGATTACAAGGACTTTAATTATGATAATTGTTCTTTAATTGAATGTATTTCCTTGTTGCAATTCATGATTAATTCACCTAATGCCTATGAACAAAATAAAGCTTTTACTAAACATATTGTAGAAGCTATGATAAAAGCTCATGAAGAAAAGCTTGAGTTGGAAGTTTCAAAATCTAGAAAATTGCATGATGAATGGGAACCTACTATTAAAGTTAAAATTAAAGATTATGAATGTAATTCTTTGTGTGATCTAGGTGCTAGCGTCTCTACTATACCAAAATATTTATGTGACGTGCTAGGTCTCACCGATATGGATGCTTGTTCCCTTAATTTACATCTAGCGGATTCAACTATTAAGAAACCATTGGGTAGAATAAATGATGTACTTATTATTGCTAATAGAAATTATGTACCCGTGGATTTTATTGTGCTTGATGTTGAATGCAATCCGTTTTGTCCTATAATACTTGGTAGGCCTTTCCTACGAACCATAGGTGCTATTATTGATATGAAAGAAGGTAATATAAGATTTAAATTCCCATTAAAAAAAGAAATGGAACACTTCCCTAGAAATATAATTAAGCCACCATATGAATCTATTATGAGGGACACCTATGGAATTAATATGAATGATGATAATACTTGAAACTTTGCATTATGCCTAGCTAGGGGCATAAAACAATAACGCTTGTTCGGATGCAACCCAATATTTATTTTTATTGCAATTTTTATTTTGTGTGTTTACACAATTATAGCTACTGTTATGATTGTGTTTTTAATTTTTTATCTTTTAATTAGTGTTTGTGCCAAGTAATGCCTTTAGGATAATTTCGATGATAGTATAATTGATGCTGTTTGGAAAACAGAAAGTTTTGCGCCCTGTGCTGGATTTTTGGTTCTGTACTAGAACGTCATAAAAATATGAAATTTTTACACAGTATTGGTATATGAATTTTTTACGTTTTCCTAATTTTTCAGAATTTTTGGAGTTACAAAAGTATAGCTTTTAAATAGATCTTTACAGACTGTCCTGTTTTAGACAGATTCTGTTTTTGTTGCATAGTTTGCTTATTTTGATGAATCTATGGATCGTATCGGGGGATATGAGTCATGGAGAAGTTGGAGTACAGTAGCTAAAGTTTAAGATTTGTTTGTTATACTAACGGATCTCACGAGGTATCTGTTGAGTTTTGGGTGCTGAACTTTTCAAGTTTTGGGTGAAACCACGATGGATGAAGGAATAAGGAGTGGCAAGACCCTAAGCTTGGGGATGCCCAAGGCACCCCAAGGTAATATTCAAGGAAGACCCAAGATTCTAAGCTTGGGGATGACCGGATGGCATCCCCTCTTTCGTCTACAATCTATCGGTATATCACTTGGAGCTATATTTTTATTCATCACATGATATGTGTTTTATTTGGAGCGTCTTGTGCCATTGTTTTCTTTTCTTTGTTTGCTTTTTAGTTTGCCACAATCATATTTTCTGAACACATCTTTTTGAGAGGGACACACATTATTCGTGATTTGTTAGAATACTCTATGTGCTTCACTTATATCTTTTGAGCTAGGCAGTTGCTCTAGTGCTTCACCTATATCTTTTAGAGCATGGTGGTGGTTATATTTTAAAGAAATAGTTGCACTCTCATGATTCACTTAAATCTTTTTGAGAGTCTAATAAATAGTAAAGGCAATTTGCACATGTTAAAAGAATGGTCCTGATATGATAAGGTATTCAAGGGGGATATGATAAAAACTTTCATGTAGATCACTAAATATGAAGTGTATGGTTAATTTTATTAATGTCGTAATATGAAAGGATATAGGTTCATGATTATTGGTTAGTAGAAATATCGATATTAAAGTTTGTTATTAACTACTCATCTAAGTATTGCTCGTGGCATGGTGAGGAAGTTCAAGCATTTATAGGTCTGAAATGAAATCCTTGAGTGCTGTTACGATCGGGGGCGCGCGATGGTTAACTCCTACCAACCTCCCTCCTAGGGGCATGATGTTAGTACTTTGCTTCGAGGGCTAATAGGCTTTCACAATAAGTATGTGAGTTCTTTATGACTAATGTGAGTCCATGGATTATATGCACTCCTATCTTTCTGCAATTTGCTAGTCTCTTCGGTACCGTGCCTTGCCCTTTCTCACCTCGAGAGTTGGTGCAAACTTTGCCAGTGCATCCAAACCCCGTGATATGATACGCTCTTTCACACATAAGCCTCCTTTTACCTTCCTCAAAACAGCCACCATACCTACCTATTATGGCATTTTCATAGCCATTCCGAGATATATTGCCATGCAACTTCCACTGTTCTTTTTATATATATATGACACACATCATCATTGTCATATTGCTTTGCATGATGATATAGCTGACATAGTATTTGTGGCTCAGCCACCGTTCATCATTTTTTATACATGTTACACTAGATCATTGCACATCCTGGTACACTGCCAGAGGCATTCATATAGAGTCATATTGTTCTAGTATCGAGTTGTAATATTGAGTTATAAGTAAATAAAAGTGTGATGATCATCATTATTAGAGCATTGTCCCAGTGAGGAAAGGATGATGGAGACTGTGATTCCCCCACAAGTCGGGATGAGGCTCCGGACGAAAAATAATAATAATAAAAAAAAAGAGGCCAAAAAGAGCCCAGCAAAAAAATGAGAGAAAAAGAGAGAAGGGGCAATGTTACTATCCTTTTCTACACTTGTGCTTCAGAGTTGCACCATGTTTTTCATATAGAGTTTCCCGAGTTGTCACTTTCATATACTAGTGGGAATTTTTCATTATAGAACTTGGCTTGTATATTCTGATGATGGGCTTCCTCAAATGCCCGAGGTCTTCATGAGCAAGCAAGTTGGATGCACACCCACTTAGTTTCAGTTTGAGCTTTCATACACTTATAGCTCTTAGTGAATCCGTTGCATGGCAATCCCTACTCCTCGCATTGATATTGATTGATGGGCATCTCCATAGCCCGTTGATCCGCCGAGTTGATGCGAGACTTTCTTCTTCTCCTATTACCATCATTGATCCCTATCACCGCATTCTATTCCACCTAGTGCTATGTCCATGGCTCACGCTCATGTACTGCATGGGAGTTGAAAATGCTGAAGCGCGTTAAAGTACGATCCAATTGCCTGGTTTAACACCGAGGTGCTCATGATTTATATATTTGCGTAGAGTCATGCCATTGCCAATATGACAAGATGAGTTGGGATAACACTCGTTAAGGATCATATATTATGAAAATTTAATGATTATGCTTCTTATGTTCATGGATATTATTATGTTGATATTGTTAATTCATCGCTTCACAATATTTATGCCGTAAAGAGATTACATGATAGACATACTAGGTAGCATTCCACATCATTTTTTTTGTTTTTATCATTTACCTACTCGAGGACGAGCAGGAATTAAGCTTGAGGATGCTGATACGTCTCCAACGTATCTATAATTTTTGATTGTTCCATGCTATTATAGTATCAATCTTGGATGTTTTATATGCAATTATATGTTATTTTATATCATTTTTTGGGACTTACCAATTAACCTAGTGCCCAGTGCCAGTTGCTATTTTCTGCCTGTTTTTGGCTTTTCAGGAAATCAGTACCAAACGGAGTCCAAACGCTATGAAACTTTTTGACGATTTTTTTCCGGACAAAAGAGACCCTAGAAGCTTCGTGAGGAGGCCAGAAGCCTCACTAGGAAGTCACAAGGCAACAGGGTGCGGCCCCAGGGGGGCGCGCCCTGATGCCTTGTGGGCCCCTCGTGGCTCCTTTTGACCTAATTCCACCTCTATAAATTCTCAAATATTGGGAAAACAATAGAGAGCCCCACGAAATAACTTTGCCACTGCCACAAGCTTTTGTTCTTCTTCGATCCCATCTGGAGGCCTTTTCCGACACCCTGCCGGAGGGGGAATCGATCACGGAGGGCTTCTACATCAACATTGCTGGTCCTCCGATGATGTGTGAGTAGTTTACCACAGACCTACGGGTCCATAGCTAGTAGCTAGATGGCTTCTTCTCTCTCTTTGATCTTCAATACAATGTTCTCCTCGATCTCCTTGGAGTTCTATTCGATGTAATCTTTTTCTGCGTTGAGTTTGTTGGGATCCGATGAATTGTGGGTTTATGATCAGATTATTCATGAGAAATATTTGAGTCTTTTCTGAATTCTTTTATGCATGATTGTTATAACTTTGTATTTCTCTCAGATCTATCCATTTGGTTTGTCCAACTAGATTGATTTATCTTGCAATGGGAGAGGTGCTTTGTAATGGGTTCAATCTTGCGGTGTTCTATATCCCAGTGACAATGTAGGGGACAAGACACGTATTTGTATTGTTGCCATTAAGGATAAAATGATGGGGTTTATTCATATTGATTGGGTTTACTTTGATTACATCATGTCATCTTGCTTAAGGTGTTACTCCGTTTTCATTAACTTAATACCCTAGATGCATGCTGGATAGCAGTCGATGGGCGGAATAATAGTAGTAGATGCAGGCAGGAGTCAGTCTACTTGTCTCGGACGTGATGCCTATATAAATAATCATTGCCATGAATACGTCATAACTATGTGCTTTTCTATCAATTGCCCAACAGTAATTTGTTTACCCACCGTATGCTATGTGTTCGAGAGAGAAGCCTCTAGTGAAAACTATGGCCCCCGGGTCTACTTTTATCATATATAAAATCCAAAAATACCTTGCTGCAATTTTATTTCCTTTATTTTATTTTGCAATTTACTTTATCTATCTATCACTATCAGAATTAATCCTTGCAAATAACGAGTTCAAGGGGATTGACAACCCTCTTACCCGCGTTGGGTGCAAGTATTTGCTTGTGTGTGTGTAGGTGCTGTTCACGAGGTTCTGCGTGGTTCTCCTACTGGATTGATACCTTGGTTCTCACTGAGAGAAATACTTGTCTCTACTATGCTGCATCACCCCTCCTCTTCAGGGAAATCCCAACGCAGTTTACAAGTAGCACCGTGCTGCTCCAGATGTACTAGTACAACACACGTTCTCCCCTACTGCCAGCGCTCAACTACCCAACTCCCAACTCTCAACTCTCAATGTATTGGAGCAGCAATCGATGTTTCATCGGGAAGGACGAGGAGCAAGAGCATTAGTTCAGATTTTATCCATTTGCCTTGTGTTTCTTTACTGAATTATTGGCTTGGAATGAAGATTGATCAGGTGCTAGCATGCCATGTGCATCTTCTTCTTAGTTTCAATACACTTAAACTGGATTGCACTTTATCTCTATTTCAATACCATGTTTAATACTTCAATTACTCTGAGTACTTGCTCTTTGTAAATTGATAGTACGTTTTTTTGCATTTCAACCCTTTGTTAGTATGTTTTGCAAGCTACATGGCATTTGTAGAACCTATGATGTTGCAATCAGGCCATTCCAGCAATGAAACTACACTAATGTGCCGGGAGGTGCATGCCACCAACGCCGATGATATTTCTTATGTTTTGTTCTATTTGCCGATTGAAATGGACCTTAACATGAATATTGACCAATAATGGTTGTGTGTTTTTACCACCATGTACAGTAAATAATTTGTCCTTGTTGTTGTACATATCTTGGTCACTACCGTGAGATCATGAGCAGGTTACCATTGAGGTATCCACGCTCCACAGCCGTCAAGCCCCTTTTTTCGTGAATGCACGCCCATTGAGGCCACTGTACATTGTAGTGCAAATGGTTGAAAATGGAAAAGGGTAGAAACAACATGGAATGTACAGTCTTTAGTTCTGAATTTCTCGGTAATGCAAGTTTGATCTCATTTAGCTTATCGTTCATCCTACTGCTAGCTAACTTGTGAATTTGTGTGCAGAAGTATGCCACTATCATTCTTGAGTTGTGCTACTGATGTAGATTTTTAGCCTGTTTCTGCAGATGTTCAGTCATAATTGGATCCTATAATAGGTGGAACATATCTCAAGATACCTTTCATTGTGGCCTACTGGGTAGAAAGTATCAGGTCTAAGAGGGTGCTGGCAAAAGAGGAGCTCTAATCTCTAACTATTTCTTCTCATATAAGATGTTTTTTTTGTTTCCTTCAAAAACAACTAGGAATTTGATGCATAAAACCGAGCAAACAAATTCAACAATCACTAGATTAACCATAATTAGTTTTTTCCAATTTCTTCCATCATGATTAAGTTATACCTGAATATTTATTAGATTGAATCATGGTTCCTATTTTTTGAAGAATTCTGTTTTCACAAGTGAAAGATGACAGAAAGTTGTCTAATGGCTGGCCCAATCCCTTCTGATATTGACATAATCATATCTTTGTGATTATCTGTCGTCTGAGTGCACGGTTACATAGTAGGTGCATATCTATATGAGTGCACATAGAATGCTATGGTTTCTGCCTCCATTGAGAGGATGTGATGTCTTGATAAGATGGTAGGACATCATGTCTAGGTATCCAATTTTAATATACCAATAAAGCTTGAAGTTTCATGTTTATGAATTTAATTTTCATGTCCAGGCAATATGCTCAGAGGTCTAAGCCTCACAAGATCAATCTTCTTTGCCAGAAGTTAGCGACTTAGCAGTATGTTTAACATATAGGAGAATGCTCAATTTGTTTAATTTTTGCATACACAAGGGGTATATGTTTTAGCTAAAATGGATTGTCTTGGTCAACAAAATACATTGTTTGGCCTCAAGAACAATACTTCAAACAGCAGGTTGAACGTTCATCTCATGAACATGTAATTAAACGGGGTAAGTATGTGTGTGCCCTGCTGGCTTCTATAGTAGTTTCTGGTGCAAGTAACATTTTCCACGAGGCTTTCTTTTGAGAATTTCCTTTAGGGGCTTTATTAATATGTACTACACATGATGTATGTGCATATGTACTTGCACACATATGACGTGAATAGTGTAATCCACATCCCTGCTAACATTCAATAAGCACTAGCTAAGAAATTGGTTGTCAACACAAGAATATGTTGTCCTGATGAGAAGAAATGAGATTAACCATAAATTTACAATTCTGTGATAGACTGATATTCCAGCAGAAATATTTCATATGTTTCCTTTCTTTTCCATCTTTGCAAGGGAAATGTTTCAAATGCTCACCTAGAGCTATTTATGAAGTTTATCAGTTAAGATTGGGTTTTAAGTTGTATATCTTATATGATCTGTTTTCACCAGCCTATATATGGAGACCGTTTCACAAATTGTTGAACTGGTATTTCTTAAATGGAATCACTTTTTTGGTATGTTTTGTTACTTGACAGATGGCATCAGGCTGAAGCAACTACAGAAGACACAGATGTGTGATGTGTTGAAGAGAATGACAAATTGTGATGTGTGACGATGCCCAGATTGTAGAGATCATAGCAACAGGAAAAATCTTGGGTAAGGTATGTGTCCCTTTCATGTCAATCCTTGTTAGAAGGGATGCAACCAATTAGTAAGTGTATAGATGGTTCAATTGACCGTGAAGTTTTTTCACAATCTTGGCATGTATTTGAATTTGCATGGACCAAATTTGTGATGTCATAAAGCGAAAACATCATGTAGCTGTATTGCATGTGATCAATTCCTTGGGAAGCTGGAGAGAAGTGGCTTAACGGTCAATAATGCTGTCTAATGAGCATGCACATTGTGAAAAGGAGTATGTTAGACATTATTGTGTCGAACCACTAGAACGTGTATGCCCCTGTTGTTTCTTGTGCTTAATCTTGGGTCTGGATGGTCCAGATCATGTAACCTGTGCAAATATTTTTTTTCTTGTGATCATGCTTGGGTTAGATCAGTTCCTTGTTCTGGTGCTCGATGGGACAAAAGTAAAGCAGTGGCGTTCCTGTGCATGCTTCTTTGATGTATACGAAGAGTTTTGAATAGAGGGTTCCCACGTTAACATTTCCTTATTCCTCTGCCACAGGGCAACACCAAATGGGTGTAAGCATTAATCAATATTAGTCAGTATATTGTGAACGGATATGAGTCATATTGCCATGTTATTGTTTGAAAACATTCACGGTAGAAGATCATTTTGACCTGTGCCAAATGGGTTATAAATCAACCAGGAGTTGGCCATCCAGATAGAAACTGCCTATTTTTTTGGTGTATTCTTCATATGAAGTGCTCATATATAATGGCATGTACCAAGTAAGAAGGGAATTTTTGTTTTTGCCACTCTACTTATTGCCTATTTTCCTTAGGGATTTCTATTTTCGTGCCCTTCCTTCCTTAGTTCTACTTAGTTTTGCCCCGCCCATCTTACTATGCTCACTTTCCCCCTCCTCCACTCGCCCGCGCCTCACAAGAGGCCAAACGGTGCCTTGCCGTCGGGTCAAAGCCTTTGACCGTCACATCGCCGGTGCTGACGCGTGGGACCGACATGTAAGGCCGCATGCATTTGCATCGTCGGTGCTGACGCGTGGGACCGCCATGTAAGGCCGCATGCATTCGCATCGCCGGTGCTAACGCGTGGGACTGCATGTAAGTCTGCATGCATTCGCGTCGCCGGTGCATACCGTCTCGTGGGACCCACATTTGGCCGCATGCATTACTGATTTCGCGTTGCCGTTTGATCCTACACAGTCTGCGGCTGACGTGTGGGACCCACGGGCATGCAAAACTGAATCAGCGTCGCCTGATGTTTCCACATAGGCCACTGCTCGCGTTTTCACACACGAGGAGTCGCGCCGCCACGCCCATTGATGGTGGCTTAACGCCGCAAACCCACCCCTTCCCGTGCCATATATGCAGCCCCCCATCCCATTTCCCCGCTCGCCTCCACAACCTTATCCGCCGCCGGCGCCACTACAGCACAAACCCTAGCACTCCTCCCCCTCCTCCCCTTCTGTATCCATGGCGTGTCCGCGCAGTATCACTCTCCGTGAAGCCAAGCTTCTCGCCGAACGCGCGTCTGCCGGGGGGATGGGTTCTGAGTGTGGGGGGACTTCTAGTGGCGCCTGTCCCCACCGCCGGTACGGTCCCCTTTGCACGCGCCGTCCATAGGTTTCGTGCAGGTCTGACGCCAGAGGAGAGGGCGCATCCAGGCTTCGATCCTAACAGCCCAACATGGCCGCAGATCCTCGAGCAGGACCGTGCCGCTCTGATCCAGTGCTTCGACGGCCCCAACCTGATGCCGCACTTAAACATCGCCGGGCGACGTGCCTTCTGGGATGGCCTTAGCTTCGACGACGTGCTTGCCGCGTGCCGCTCGCAGGTTGAACCAGAAGATTTAGTTTAGGATTTGGGAGTAGGGACGCGCCGGACTTGTCGTTTTATTTGAATAAAATATGTATGAATTCGTATGCTAAAACTAGATTGTATTTCGAGTTGTTTGCATGCACTTTGAATGACTCATGATTTGTATGAATCTCGTTTGAATATGTGCGCAAATCAGAAAATGGGTGCAAATTTGTATGATTTTCCATGCAATTTTGACATCAATCTAAGAAAAATTATAGAAAATGAAAAAAGGCTAAAAAATATAAATCCTTTTGCTTGGAGGCCTCTTATGTTCAATGCCTTGTTGGAAAAATGATAAACTGACAATACCACAAATAAAAAGTGAATTTTCCATTTTTCTAGTGTCGTACATGACTTTTTTTTGTGAAGCAAGTGCCGTAAAAATATTGTAAATTGTGTCCTTACAATTTTCACCTAAAGTATACTGCATGGGATTCCAACTGCCAATTTTTCATGAATTTCAGAGTGATACTGCCATATTTCATTGATTTATTGAATTTCTGGCGATTTACATCAAGTAATTCAAATTTGAACTGCAAGTGTGCTCTAGTTTGGTCCAATAAATTCTGAAAAATCATTTTCACCTTTCACATTAGGAGTGTAGGCAGTATCCACAAAGAAAACTCAAATTCCCAACCATTTTTTATGAATAATCATCAATGCAATTTTGACAACAATCTGAGAAAAATTATAGAAAATGAAAAAAGGTTCAAAAATTGAAATCATTTTGCATGGAGTCCTCTTATGTTCAATGGCTTGTGGGAAAAATAATAAACCGAAAATACCACAAACTTGAAAAAAAACCCTTCACAAACTGACCTATCTCATATGAAGATCAATGACTTTCAACCAAGATGACCATGACCATGAAAATCTTCATGGCATAGTAGATGATAACATGACCATTTTTGGAAATAACAAGGGTGTTAACATTGTGAGCAATAAATCCACAAGAAGATTGAAGATTTGGTTAAAAATAATTAATTTTCCATTTTTCTAGTGCCATACATGACTTTTTTTGTGAAGCAAGTGCCATAAAAATTATTGTAAATTGTGCCCTGATACGTCTCCAACGTATCAATAATTTCTGATTGTTCCATGCTATTATAGTATCAATCTTGGATGTTTATTATGCAATTATATGCCATTATATAGCATTTTTTGGGACTAACCTATTAACCCAGTGCCCAGTGCCAGTTGCCTTTTTTTTTGCTTGTTTTTGCCTTTTCAGAAAATCATTATCAAACGGAGTCCAAACGAAGAAAAAACTTTGGATTTATTTTTTCTGGACCAGAAGGGACCCTCGAAGCTTCGGGAGAAGACCAGACGAGCCACGAGGGAGCGGAAAGCTCGGGAGGCGCGCCTTGGGGGGTAGGGCGTGCCCCCTAGGCTCGTCGGCCCCTCGTGGCACATCTTGACCTAATTCCAACGCTTTAAATTCCCAAATATTCCCAATATACCAGAGAGACAGAAGAAAAAACTTTTCCGTTGCCGCAAGCCTTTGTTCTTACGTGATCCCATCTGGAGGCCTTTTTCGGTACTCTGCCGGAGGGGGAATCGATCATGAGGGCTTCTTCATCAACCTTGCTGCTCTTCCGATGATGTGTGAGTAGTTTACCACAGACCTATGGGTCCATAGCTAGTAGCTAGATGGCTGCTTCTCTTTCTTTGATCTTCAATACCATGTTCTCCTCGATGTTCTTGGAGTTCTATCCGATGTAATCTTCTTTTGCGGTGTGTTTGTTGGGATCCGATGAATTGTGAGTTTATGATCAGATTATTCATGAGAAATATTTGAGTCTTCTCTGAACTCTTTTATGCTTGATTGTTATAGCTTTGTATTTCTCTCCGATCTATTGATTTGGTTTGGCCAACTAGATTGATTTATCTTGCAATGGGAGAGGTACTTTGTGATGGGTTCAATCTTGCGGTGCTCAATCCTAGTGACAGAAAGGGACATGACACGTATTTGTATTGTTGCCATTAAGGATAAAAAGATGGGGTTTAATCATATTCCTTGAGTTTACTTTGTCTACATCATGTCATCTTGCTTAAAGTGTTACTATGTTTTATACTTAATACCCTAGATGCATGCTGGATAGTGGTCGATGGGTGGAGTAATAGTAGTAGATGCAGGCAGGAGTCAGTCTACTTGTCTCGGACGTGATGCCTATATACATGATTGTGGCACCCCGGCTCAGAGGGACCGGAATGCCCCGTATTCCAGCCCAAAGATCGAGTCTTCTGGAATACGGCACTGCTTGGCATAGAACAAATCAGCTCTCATTACAAATGATAAGGTACAAGGGTCTGATATAGCAAATATTACAACGGCACGGCGACACTACACCTGCTAAGGTAGCTCTATGCTAGCAGCGGAACAACTCTAAGCAGCGGGATAACTTCTAGCAGCGGAACAGCGATGACGGTGATGAACTCCACTCCGCAAGGACTCTGGCTGGGACATGGTCTAGCTCGCACGATCGGAATCCTCGACAAGCAATCAATCACAGCATCACCTGCAATCTGGCATGACATGCCAGGTGAGTACTTTGAATGTACTCGCAAGCTCACAACAACCAAAAAGCATCAAGGCAAAACAACAACATAGCATTAACAAGTTAACTTATTACCAATTACTATGAGGTGGAAGTAAATATTACTCAAGGTAATATGGTAAGACTAGAATCACTGATGAACCATCATCTTGGGTCACATGGACCATCACACTCTTGGCTATCCGACCAAGCAACATATCATCTCGATCACCTCGTGATCAATACATCCTTGTGATCACTGTGTGATCACATCACAATCCGATGATCATCCTCAAGATCATCTCGATGTCATCAACGACCTCTTGCCAAACTGATACTTGCCCACATACAACTATAAGCCATAATATAAGTCATTCCGCTATTGTGAGTGTTGATCGAACGGTGTGACCTACAACGAACTGTGTCCATATCCGAGGACGCGGCTATCGATAGTTTACACACTCTGCAGAGGTTAGTACACTGTACCCACACTACGGAACTCATGGCCTCGTGCTCCCATTCGGGTGGACCAACGATATTCCGACAAAACCAATCTATTGCATGACACTCTCCCGGCCACTTCCGACAAACTCCCCTTAGGGCTATGTCATGGGTGGCCCCGATGTCAACTCGCGACATCCGCCACCTCTGTGGCTGCCACCGTCGTGGCCAAACAAAACAACCTCATCCCAAACGGGGACACCCGGGTACAACACAACTCGGGCACACAAGGTTATGACCACCTACCGGGCCAGGGCAGCACGAGTACATAACCTTCCCTAGTTGGAGGCACCGGTGAGAGGCATGACAATAGACCGGATTAGGGCCTCCCCATCCAGGCAAGTGTGGCTGCACTGGTGAGCTCGATTCGGTGGCACCTGACCAACGAAATGACGGAATTTGCCCCCAAAATATATTCGTGATAGAATTGTTACTCCACTGTTACATATCAACCTGTGATTCAATTCATAGCAATATCCATCCAAAATCCAAGCATAATATACCCACATCATTAGTATGACCTCCAATAGCCTAATATTCAATATGACCATGAATAAAGCATGACCACTGCTACTAGTAATCCCGAAGTAACATGTCATCCTCAATCTACAAAACATTAGTCCTAGAGATCCAAGTATCATCATGGCAGTAGAAAACTCACATATTATCCAATCATAATGCCATAAATAAATCATTTCTAAATAATGCAATATTAAACAAATTTATTCGAATAAACCATGACATTGCATTGAAATCATGCCAATGGAGGGTGTGGCTTGCCTTGCTCCAAAAGAGAGGGGAAGAGCTCCTGGTCTTCACCAACACGCCACAAACACTCTGAAAACATTTTTGCAAGCATTTATAAATATCACATAAAGCAAATACTTCTGTCCAGAAATTCTAGACAAAAGAGAAAAATACCAAATTCTACCAGAAAATAAAGGAGATCAAAATAAAAATAATGCAAAAAGAATCAGTTCATTTGGACTTGTAGTTTAGGAGTTATTCATGGTCAAAGTTTGGTGAAATCTGGATTTAAGATTGAAATAAAAAGAATTTCAGAAAACCTCCAGGGGCTGACGTCGAAAGCGTAAAGTGGGGGTTATGCCTCCACTTAAAACACTTCTGCGGGGCAGGGTGAGGCTGCGGGTGGGGCCACACCGTCAGATTTAAAGGGAGGGAGGGGGAACAGAGGGTGGCGGTGCTCACCGGCGTCGGATGGTGGCGAGGAGGCCACGGTGAAGCAGGGAGAGGGGGGAACGGATCGGTCACTCCGCGGTGAACACGCCCATACCCGCAGCTCGAAGAATGGTGGCCGGACGACGTCGCGCCCTACATCTCCGGCGACGGCGAGCTACGGGCGTCGACGGAGCGAGCGATTCCGGCGACCATTGCCCCGGGGAAGAGGTTGAGGAGGACTAAGGTAGTGAGGGGAGCTCGATGGTGGCCTTGGCTCGTCCGGAGATGCACCGGACCAAGCTGACCAAGGAAGAGGCCGAGCGGCGGAGCTCTGGCCGGAGAGGAAGAAGAAGGGCTCCGGGGCTCGACTGGAGGGCTCTGGTGGTCGATTTGGTGAGGGGGAGGTCGAGTGGTGAGAAGAGGCGAGCTCAGGGAGGGGTTAAATAGGCGGATGGAGATGCCCGAGCTCGGGCGCCGCCGCGGGCAAAATGGCCGGAGCTCTGGCGCGACTGCCGACGCGTGGCGCATGGGCGGGCTCGGACGGCGACGTGAGAGAGCTAGTGGAGCGCGAGAGGTGCAGACGCGAGCGAGGCACGCACGGTCGACCACTAAGCCACTGTACGCACGCGTGCGGCGAGAGCAGAGGCACCGTGGCGCGAGGAGAGGGAAAGAAGGAGGGGGAAACGGGGCTTGCCGGCCAGGTGGACGACGGAGAGGGAGGGCGGCACCAGCGGACGCGCGAACACGGCTGAGAAGAAGAGGCCCGCGGCTCGGCGACATCCAGAGCACGCCCAACGCACGCAGAGCACACGTGCCACCAGTGCGGTCACCGCATGCATTGCCACGGAGAGGGCACGTAGGCCTGGCAAAAGATGTCCATAGTGTTGTCCATCCATCCTATAGCCTCACTGAAGTGATGGATCAACCAAAGGGACTATAGATTGATGGGATGCATCAGATGAATGTTGCTGTAGCCAACTTGGGTTAGAAGTTGTGGTCAAGTTTCTTGACCAATGAACCAGAGAGGATGTCTCAAGGGTTTAGGGTAGGAAGGACTACAGTCCTGTGAATTTTGAGATGAATTGGACAAGATTTGAAGATAGTTGCCATACAACTGTAAAAAAACAGCACATAAACTGGAATAGGATGTTGCACTCACATGGGGTACTGGATTGAGCTGCCATTTGGTGGAGAGTTGTGATTTAGGACCCTGTAGGTACTGGCAAAATTTCATGCCATTTGGAAATACCTAGATGGTACTTCCTTCACAAAGGTCCTCTCTGCACAGAATCTTGGGAGAATATTGTAGAGCAAATGGATTGGAAAACTAATGTGAAATTTGGCATGCTCAACGGATATAGGGGTATTTAGGCCCTGGATTAATTTCAGAATTTATCAAGCAATATAAAATGTAGTTGCTTCACAAACTGAAAATTTGACCAGAACCAAAGATTAGAAGTGGTACTCACATAGATTGTTGGATGGGGCTAAAATTTGGTGTAGGGGGATTATTTGAGAATAAAGAGGGCCTGGCAAAATTTCAACTCAAATGGATACTCCTAGCTAGTACTTCCTCCACAAACTTCTCTTAGGATAGAAACTTTGGAATTTTGCTAAGGAAGATTTACTGGGCAAATGGAGTTGAATTTTGTCATGTGGTAATTATGTGGATAGGAGAGAGTGCTCAAAAAGTTTGAGAGCAATCAAGAAAATACAAATAGCACTTCCTTCACAAAGTGCCAAACTGGACAGAATGGAAAAGGAATATTTCTAAATTAATTTTGAACTAGGCAGGGAAGAGTTTGGACATATCTGGGGAATATATGATCCAAAGAATTTATGTGAATTATTTGGGAATTTTTGGAATGATAGAAATATAGGTTGCTTTACAACCTAGGTCAAATAGGGTTATTCCTTTAATAAGAAAAAGGAATATTCCCTAAGAAAAGAATTTTGGAGTTGGGCTAGAATAGAGATGCCATGATCTTGGGAAAGATACAAGGATGAAATACTACTTGGGAGAAGAAGAAATGATGATCTCCCAGGTTTCAAGTCCATAGAACTGCTCCAAAAAGACAACCAGAGCAAAAACCAAATAAAACCAAAAGAAAAAGAAAGGGCCAAAAATCAGGGTATTACAAACCTACCCCCCTTACAAAAATCTCGTCCTCGAGATTTGGTTGCTCAGGGAACAAAGATGAATATGGCTTAAGGAAACCGTTTCCAACTCGGGCGTCCTTTTCCTTTGTATATTGTTCCCCAAGAATTTCATATGACCGGACTTTCTGACTTTGGGGTGATTTGCTTCACTTAGGTTGAATTTCTGATGGGTCTTGCCTTACATGTCAAACCTTATGCTAACTTGGATGGGTTCATTCTCTGCCGGTAATATCCCGAGAATAAAATTCCTGTGAACATGAAACCTTTGTATTTCTTCCATTGGTTTTCTCAAATAGATGTGTGGCTTCCGGGTTCAAACAATGCTGGGAATCATGGTTGTTTTCTTAACGGGATCTGACTGCCCATGGATGATACTGCGGCATCGGGATTTGTCTCTTTGTCTTGAGCTTGCAATCTCAACTCGTAGCATCCCAAGTTTGGACTGACAGTTGCGCTGCCGGGAAAATATTTCTCATGACAGGTTGTCCTTGTACTCAGTTCCACCAGTGAGAGCACCTGATCTGAGCTGGGTGCTCGGCTTTTGACTTACCCATGTTGTCGGTATTGTCATCGGTGTTAATAGGCCGTGAGACATTGTAACACGGTTGCTGAAGTCAACATGCTAAAACTACTAAAGAATCTTGCATTTGATGAGACAGACTGGGATATATCACACTAACTCTTCTAAACATGTGTAACCGAACAAACCGGTTAACGTGACCTGAGGTCCTTATGGAATAGGATAGGCCTCTGAGTGCATGTCGATGTTGATCTTTATGGAATCATGGTCTCAATCTGACTTGGGTACCCGGACCCTGTCGATCGTGCGGTAATTGTCATATTTCTGCTGTTAGACTTACTCCTTGATTGTCAGTACTTTCTTTATCAGAATCCCTTGCGGAAAGAGCTGGGCCACCTTTATTTATCCTCGGTTCTTCTTGTGACCATAGTTGTTGTGGGTGCATTATTTCATTATCATACCTTATTCTTGCACATGAAACGAGTCCTCATAGACATACCATGTAGTTGGTACAGAGTGCGTTATTCGAGCTGATCAGACAAGGCTGTAACAAGAGTCCGTGATACCACCCTTTCGGGTGCTGAGAAACTGACCTTTGTAGTTACTGTCAAAACTGTTGTTTCAAGCTTGTCTGCTTCACACATGAGATGTACATCTGACTTTTCTTCCTCTGGCACGAATTATAGAGTTGTTGCATCCTGACCTTCTTTTGGTAGGTTTATGTGAACATAGTTGTATCCTCGTATGAGTGACTTGCATGATTTGGGATGCATGCTCCCCATTCATACAGAAATCTGGAGTTATATACAAGGTTCCCGGAACAGACATATGTCCTGACTGACTTCTGCCAAAATTGTGGCAGACCTGATTCTGAAGTTGCCCTGTCCTATACTGCCCACTCACTTTGTAATATCTTGTAGCAGTACTGGTGACGGTCGGTAGTGCGGTACTGAAGAGGACTGGATCGCTTGCTGACGAAAGTTGGATACCTTACGCTTGAAGCTTTAGTCGTGGTAGTGTGCTGGAGAAGGCTGGGTTCCATGCCTGAGAAGCTTCTTCTCTGGTTGCTTACTGAGGAAGATTCATTTCCTTATGCCGGAAACTTTTACTGAGGTACCTTGCTGTGGAAGACTGGGTATCTTGGGCAGGAAGCTGTCCATGTGTCATACAGAGGAAACTTGAGGAGCCTTGCATCATAAGCTTCCTCCGGTAGCGTGTGGAGGAAGGCTGAGCTCCTTACACCAGAAGCTTTGTACTGTGATCCACGGACGGAATACTGTACACATATCCATAACATTTTGCTCTTGGTTACATTACCTGACTGTCTTCCTTGCTGAACATTGAACTCATAGCCCCTTCTGGTTTTCTCCCGAAGTATAACGTATTTCAAGTTTCACCCGTGGCTGAAACAAAACTTTATATATATCCATACCTTTGATGGAAAATATACTGTTGACCTTGTACCTGACTTGTCTTCCTGCTGGCTTGATCATTACTGCTGTAAAGGTTGTGCAACCGATGTAAACTTGATGCTGATAATAAATCCAGGCTACCATTTATATTCCCAATATAATGCCGTCAACTGAGACTACTATACATTTTAGCTGAGCTTCCAATAATTGAGATCCTTATTGCTTGTTCGGTTCTGGTGGTGATTGGTGAGCAACTTTCATAAGAGGGGAATAAGGTAACACCAAAGGCCCAAAAGAAACAACAAAGAAAATAACTCAATCGAACAACGGCACACAATAGGCACACAAGCATCCATCAGCGATACTGCATTCATTACTACTCAACACACACCACAACATGCGTGCTACTACAACTGATGCAACCTGAGCTATACGAACACTAAAGCACTATGAACAAGTTAAGGCTGAGTAGCTGACGAAGCAGCTGGTGGAGGGGTGGGTTGAGCCGTTGATACTGGAGGTGCAGAAGTCGAAGAAGGCAGTGGGGGTGGAGTAATTGCAGCACCGAGCAATCTCCTGGCATGGGTCGCGTCTCGGACTAGCTCAGCAATCAGCATATACTCGGCCGTCATGAAGCTGGACATGGACGGGATGGCCACATCATCATTCGGGCAAGTAGAGGGGAACCTGACTCGCCTGGGGTTCTCGGCTATGGTAGGGTAGTAGGAGTAAGCATGGTTTTCTTGCATCACCAACTCTTGATGACGAAGACCCGTAATTCCTGTCAGGGTTGTGAGTTGAACTGTGCGATCTGGAGTGGCACCATATCCGCCATGGAATCTATAGGTACATCTTCCAATAGGGATCCTGGCTTCCAGAAAAACATGGGCAACATACTCTAGTAATCTGCCTCCAAGCGAAACCTCAAAAACTTGATACTACGGCATCTCTCCATTGGGATAGAGGCTATGCCATACATGGTGAAGTAGGGATGCAAAGCTGAGCAGGGCAGGGGGGCTGCGTTGAACTCAATAGGAATGGCGGCCATCTACACTCATGGAATAGACAGTCAGAAGAAAACAAAATCTATATGCATGCTATGCAACAACCAAGTGCAACAATCAATTGCAACAAACAATCAGGATTCTATACTACCGGTTTCTAACACTTGCGCTAACTAGGGCGTCCTACAGCCAAACCTGGCTCTGATACCAACAGTTGTGGCACCCCGGCTCAGAGGGACCGGAACGCCCCGTATTCCAGCCCAGAGATCGAGTCTTCTGGAATACAACACTGCTTGGCATAGAACAAATCAGCTCTCATTACAAATGATAAGGTACAAGGGTCTGCTACTACAAAGATTACAACGGCACGGCGACACTATGCCTGCTAAGGTAGCTCTATGCTAGCAGCGGAACAACTCTAAGCAGCGGGATAACTTCTAGCAGCGGAACATCGACGACGGTGATGAACTCCACTCCACAGGGACTCTGGCTGGGACACGGTCTAGCTCGCATGATCGGAATCCTCGACAAGCAATCAATCACAGCATCACCTGCAATCTGGCATGACACGCCAGGTGAGTACTTTGAATGTACTCGAAAGCTCACAACAACCAAAAAGCATCAAGGCAAAACAACAACATAGCATTGGCAAGTTAACTTATTACAAACTACTATGAGGTGGAAGTAAATATTACTAAAGGTAATATGGTAAGACTAGAATCACTGATGAACCATCATCTTGGGTCACATGGACCATCACACTCTTGGCTATCCGACCAAGCAACATATCATCTCGATCACCTCGTGATCAATACATCCTTGTGATCACCGCGTGATCACATCACAATCCGATCATCATCCTCAAGATCATCTCGATGTCATCAACGACCTCCTGCCAAACTGATACTTGCCCACATACAACTATAAGCCATAATATAAGTCATTCCTTCATTGTGAGTGTTGATCGAACGGTGTGACTTACAACGAACTGTGTCCATATCTGAGGACCCGGCTATCGATAGTTACACACTCTGCAGAGGTTAGTACATTGTACCCACACTACGGAACTCATGGCCTCGTGCTCCCATTCGGGTGGACCAATGATATTCCGACAAAACCAATCTATTGCATGACACTCTCCCGGCCACTCTCGGCAAACTCCCCTTAGGGCTATGTCATGGGTGGCCCCGATGTCAACTCGCGACATCCGCCACCTTTGTGGCTGCCACCGTCGTGGCCAAACAAAACAACCTCGTCCCAAACGGGGACACCCGGGTACAACACAACTCGGGCACACAAGGTTATGACCGCCTACTGGGCCAGGGCAGCACGAGTACATAACCTTCCCAAGTTGGAGGCACCGGTGAGAGGCATGACAATAGACCAGATTAGGGCCTCCCCATCCAGGCAAGTGTGGCTGCACTGGTGAGCTCGATTCGGTGGCACCTGACAAACGAAATGACGGAATTTGCCCCCAAAATATATTCGTGGTAGAATTGTTACTCCACTGTTACATATCAACATGTGATTCAATTCATAGCAATATCCATCCAAAATCCAAGCATAATATACCCATATCATTAGTATGAACTCCAATAGCCTAATATTCAATATGACCATGAATAAAGCATGACCACTGCTACTAGTAATCCCGAAGTAACATGTCATCCTCAATCTACAAAACATTAGTCCTAGAGATCCAAGTATCATCATGGCAGTAGCAAACTCACATATTATCCAATCATAATGCCATGAATAAATCATTTCTAAATAATGCAATATTAAACAAATTTATTCGAATAAACCATGACATTGCATTGCAATCATGCCAATGGAGGGTGTGGCTTGCCATGCTCCAAAAGAGAGGGGAAGAGCTCCTGGTCTTCACCAACACACCACAAACACTCTGAAAACATTTTTGCAAGCATTTATAAATATCACATAAAGAAAATACTTCCATCCAGAAATTCTAGACAGAAGAGAAAAATACCAAATTCTACCAGAAAATAAAGGAGATCAAAAGAAAAATAATGCAAAAAGAATCAGTTCATTTGGACATGTAGTTTAGGAGTTATACGTGGTCAAAGTTTGGTCAAATCTGGATTTAAGATTGAATTTAAAAGAATTTCAGAAAACCTCCAGGGGCTGACGTCGAAAGCGTAAAGTGGGGGTTACGCCTCCACTTAAAACGCTTCGGCAGGGCGGGGTGAGGCTGACGGGTGGGGCCACCCCGTCAGATTTAAAGGGAGGGAGGGGGAACAAAGGGTGGCGGTGCTCACCGGCGTCGGACGGCGGCGAGGAGGCCACGACGAAGCAGGGAGAGGGGGGGGACGGATCGGTCACTCCGCGGTGAACACACCTGTACTCGCAGCTCAAAGAATAGTGGCCGGACGACGTCGCGCCCTACATCTCCGGCGACGGCGAGCTACGGGCGTCGACGGAGCGAGGGATTCCGGCGACCATTGCCCCGGGGAAGAGGTTGAGGAGGACTAAGGGAGTGAGGGGAGCTCGATGGTGGCCTTGGATCGTCCAGATATGCACCGGAGCAAGCTGGCCAAGGAAGAGGCCGAGCGGCGGAGCTCTGGTCGGAGATGAAGAAGAAGGGCTCCGGGGCTCGGCTGGAGGGCTCTGGTGGTCGATTTGGTGAGGGGGAGGTCGAGTGGTGAGAAGAGGCGAGCTCGGGGAGGGGTTAAATAGGCGGATAGAGATGCCCGAGCTCGGGCGCCGCCACTAGCAAAATGGCCGGAGCTCTGGCACAATCGCGGACGCGTGGCGCATGGGCGGGCTCGGACGGCGACGTGAGAGAGCTAGCGGAGCGCCAGAGGAGCAGACGCGGGCGAGGCACGCGCGGTCGGCCACTAAGCCACTGTACGCGCGCGTGCAGCGAGAGCAGAGGCGCCGTGGCGCGAGGAGAGGGAAAGAAGGAGGGGGAAACGGGGCTAGCCGGCCAGGTGGACGACGGAGAGGGAGGGCGGCACCAGCGGATGCGCGAACACGGCCAAGAAGAAGAGGCCCGCGGCTCGGCGACATCCAGAGCGCGCCCAACGCACGCAGAGCACGCGCACACGCGTGCCAACAGTGTGCTCACCGCATGGATTTCCACGGAGAGGGCACGTAGGCCTGGCAAAAGATGACCACAGTGTTGTCCATCCATCCTATAGCCTCACTGAAGTGATGGATCAACCAAAGGGACTATAGATTGATGGGATGCATCAGATGAATGTTGCTGTAGCCAACTTGGGTTAGAAGTTGTGGTCAAGTTTCTTGACCAATGAACCAGAGAGGATGTCTCAAGGGTTTAGGGTAGGAAGGACTACAGTCCTGCGAATTTTGAGATGAATTGGACAAGATTTCAAGATAGTTGCCATACAACTGCAAAAAAACAGCACATAAACTGGAATTGGATGTTGCACTCACATGGGGTACTAGATTGAGCTGCCATTTGGTGGAGAGTTGTGATTTAGGACCCTGTAGGTACTGGCAAAATTTCATGCCATTTGGAAATACCTAGGTGGTACTTCCTTCACAAAGGTCCTCTCTGCACAGAATCTTGGGAGAATATTGTAGAGCAAATGGATTGGAAAACTAATGTGAAATTTGGCATGCTCAAAGGATATAGGGGTATTTAGTCCCTGGATTAATTTCAGAATTTATGAAGCAATATAAAATGTAGTTGCTTCACAAACTGAAAATTTGACCAGAACCAAAGATTAGAAGTGGTACTCACATAGATTGTTGGATGGGGCTAAAATTTGGTGTAATGGAATTATTTGAGCACAAAGAGGGCCTGGCAAAATTTCAACTCAAATGGATACTCCTAGCTAGTACTTCCTACACAACGCTTCTCTTAGGATAGAAACTTTGGAATTTTGCTGAGGAAGATTTACTAGGCAAATGGAGTTGAATTTTGTCATGTGGTAATTATGTGGATAGGAGAGAGTGCTCAAAAATTTTGAGAGCAATCAAGAAAATACAAATAGCACTTCCTTCACAAAGTGCCAAACTAGACAGAATGGAAAAGGAATATTTCTGAATTAATTTTGAACTAGACAGGGAAGAGTTTGGACATATCTGGGGAATATATGATCCAAATAATTTATGAGAATTATTTGGGAATTTTTGGAATGACAAAAATATAGGTTGCTTCACAACCTAGGTCAAATAGGGTTATTCCTTTAATAAGAAAAAGGAATATTCCCTAGGAAAAGAATTTTGGAGTTGGGCTAGAATAGAGATGCCATGATCTTGGGAAAGATACAAGGACGAAATACTACTTGGGAGAAGAAGAAATGATGATCTCCTAGGTTTCAAGTCCATAGAACTGCTCCAAAAAGACAACCAGAGCAAAAACCACATAAAACCAAAAGAAAAGGAAAGGGCCAAAAATCGGGGTGTTACAATGATCATTGCCATGAATCCATCATAATTATTTGCTTTTCTATCAATTGCCCAACAGTAATTTGTTTACCCACTGTATGCTATGTGTTCGAGAGAGAAGCCTCTAGTGAAAACTATGGCCCCCGGGTCTATCTTTATCATATATTAAAATCCAAAAATACCTTGCTGCAATTTATTTACTTTTATTTTATTTAGTATTTTACTTTATCTATCTATCACTATTAGAATTAATCCTTGCAAATAATCGCTAAGAGGATTGACAACCCTCTTGTGCAAGTGTTTGCTTTTGTGTGTGCAGGTGCTGCTAAAGGGATTTTGTGTGGTTCTCCTACTGGATTGATAACCTTGGTTCTTAACTGAGGGAAATACTTATCTCTACTATACGGCATCATCCTCTCCTCTTCAAGGAAATACCAACATAGTCTACAAGTAGCATGCCCTTACAAATTTCACCTAAAGTATACCACATGGGATTCCAGCTGCCATTTTTTCATGAATTTCAGAGTGATATTGCCATATTTCATTGATTTATTGAATTTTTGGCGATTTACATCATGTAAATCAAATTTAAACTGCAAGTGTGCTCTAGTTTGGTCCAATAAATTCTGAAAAATCATTTTCACCTTTCACATTAGGAGTGTAGGCAGTATCCACAAAGAAAACTCAAATTCCCAACCATTTTATATGATTAGTCATCCATGCAATTTTGACAACAATCTGAGAAAAAATATAGAAAATGAAAAAAGGCTCAAAAATTGAAATACTTTCGCATGGAGACCTCTTGTGTTCAATGGCTTGTGGGAAAAATGATAAACTGACAATACCACGAATAAAAAGTGAAATTTCCATTTTTCTAGTGCCGTACATGACTTTTTTTGTGAAGCAAGTGCCATAAAAATGTTGTAAATTGTGCCCTTACAATTATCAACTAAAGTATATCACATGGGATTCCAACTACCAATTTTTCGTGAATTTCAGAGTGATATTGCCATATTTCGTTGATTTATTAAATTTCTGGCAATTTACAGCAAGTAAATCAAATTTGAACTGCATGTGCGCTCTAGTTTGATCCAATAAATTCTGAAAAATCATTTTCATCTTTCACATTAGGAGTGTAGGCAGTATCCACAAAGAAAACTCAAATTCCCAACCATGCAATTTTGACAACAATTTGAAAAAATTATAGAAAATGAAAAAAGGCTCAAAATTGAAATCATTTTGCATGGAGTCCTCTTATGTTCAATGGCTTGTGGGAAAAATAATAAACTGACAATACCACAAACTTGAAAAAAAACCTTCATAGACTGATCTATCTCATATGAAATCAATGACTTTCAACCGAGATGACCATGCCCATTTTTGGAACTAACAAGGGTGTTACCACTGTGATCAATAATTCCAAAAAAAAGATTGAAGATTTGGTTAATAAAAATTTATTTTCCATTTTTGCATGGATACATGACAACTCCAATTACATGAAGTACATGACAACTCCAATTATATAGTGATAAACAAACTAGAAGTACATGCCAACTCCAATTACACAACTACGGGCGACCACTCATCCTCCGACTTTGCTTTGTACATGATAACCCCTAAAACGTCGTCGTCTTCGCTCATACGCTCTACGACGTACAAATACCTATCCTCCTCAGCATATTCATCTTGGTCCTCCTCCTCATCAGCGACCGGAGCAGGCTTTGACAACCAATCCTCGTCCTCCTCATCCTCAACTACCATTTGCTCGTCTCCAGGCGCAGGCCTTTCAATGGTCCTCATAAACTCCTCCACATTACCAGGAATAATTGTGTGTAGAGACATACCAGGAGGAGGCTGCACGTATCTCACCCCCGGAATAGCTGCGAGCTCTCGTTTGACCTTTGGATCTGGCGGGCCGCGTCAAGACCCCTATGAATACCAGCGAGCTCGCTGACAAGGATCGGGCGACTCCATTGCCTCATGCATCGCCCATACGAAAACCCCGATACAAGTCACCCCATTGACTCGATCTGGAATTATCCGCCGGATCTCATCCGGCCTCGCATCTATTAACAATTGCAATGCATGCTCCGCCAGAGTTTTCGTGCTAGGAGACCAAGAGCAGATCTCCTTGCACTTCTCCAATAAGACAGCGTCACCGGCGTAGAACACCTCCAACGGCGTTGTCATCGCCGACGGCGGCCGCGGGTTTGGGGGGTGGGGAAGGGGGAGGTGGAGGTGGGCTGCTCGGGCCGCGAGGGATGCGAAATGAGAGAGAGAGATATTTCGTCGCCTTTTTTTAGACAAATGACCCAGCCATCCACCAATCGGTCCCACATGTCAGCATTTCAGGTCCGTCCTACGCGTCAGCACTAGGTGAAGTAACGGTCAACAACTTTGACCCAACGACAAGGCACCGTTTGTCCTTTTGTGAGGCACGGGCGAGTGGAGGAGGGCAAAAGTGAGCAAAGTTAGATGGGCGGGGAAAAACTGAGTAGAACTAAGGAAGGAGGGGCACATAAATAGAAATCCCTTTTCCTTATTCTACTCTAGATTTTGACATTTCACTTTTGCCACTCTTAGTTTTTGGCAATTATCACAATTACCATTCCGTAGCAAAAGCAAAATAATTTTATTTCAATTTTGCCACTCTTAGCTTTTGACCATGTATCACAACTGCCACTCAGAAAATTTTGTTTATGCCACGGAATGGAAATTGTGATAATTGTCAAAAGCGAAGTGTGGAAAAAGTGAAATGTCAAAATCTAGAGTGGCATAAGGAAAATTGGCAAAAACTAGAGTGGCAAAAACGAAAATTTCCCAAGTAAGATTCCTCTCTCAGATGTATTTGTCTTCCTTATGTGCTTATTTGTAAGAAGACATACATGCCCTATTTTTCAATCTCTAATCAGTGTTACATTCTAAAAAGATCTATAGAAATTCTGGTTGATATGGATGTACAGAAGTACAATTTGCCATCGTTATTTCAAGGGATTGATGCTGACCCGGAGCTGTTCCACGTGGAAACTCGGTCATAAAAACATGATTAATTGAATGGTTATGTGTCATTTATTTCTACCGGCACATTCCAGTTTTTTGCATGAATTTTTTTCATCTGTTTGTACATGTAAACTTAGTTTTAGTGATATTTATCTTCAATAGTAAAGGGGATTGCGTATATGTCAGTGGCGGAGCTTGAGGCCAATTGTTGGGGGGCTGGGTGGGCCAAATAAAACAAAATAGCCTGTAGGCTGAGTTTCAAGGCCTAGTAGTAAACAAATTAGTGTAGAAATGTCAAAATGCTGGGCGGGCCACGACCCATGGATTCGGCCTTCCCAAAGCTTCACCAGTGTGTACGCCATTTCGTTCCATCTCCCCTACCACCATTTTTATATATTTATTTTTGTTCCGGTTCAACTCAAGATGCTCCTCTTCTCTCTTCTCTCTTCTCTCTGCTCTCTTCTCTCTTATGTGCCCGATTCCCCTCGCGCATAGGGTTCCTCCAGAGAGAAGTTCGTTCATCGCCTCTTGATTCCTCCTCCCCCGCTTGTGTCTCCCTCCCTGGTCGCCACTCCTCTTAGTCGCCACTGCTAATTGCCACGTTCATCCCTCCGAATTGTAGCACGTCCACCTCCCGCACTCTTGGCCGCATCTACAGGTCGTCGCTTCGTTTCCAAGCCTGCCAACGATGGAGAGGAGCAGGAGGTGGGCTAGGCGGGGAGGCCTAAGGCGAAGTGCAACTAGAGGCGCGTTAGTTAGAACGTACGTGGTGCAGATCAAGGGCCGACTCATGAACATCTCGCATGCCTAAAGATCCACCGCTGCTTTAGGAGCAACAATGCATCGTTTCTCTGTGCCAGAGCTATGGGTGAAAACCCTTGACTGCTTCTTCGGTCTCAGCGGCGGTGACACGTTGTGTCGTATCTCTCCTGGGAGTGTTCTCGTGGAGCCTAAGTTGCCTCCGACGTGTCGGGCCGCTATCAGCGGACATTTTCGGATCCTATCTTGAAGCTTCTTCGGTGATGGCGTGGGACGGTCGCACTCACCACCTTATCTTCGAGTCCTCGTCGGCACACTCTCGTTCCTCAATGTCCGCAGGAAGGCTCGTGTCGTGGTTTTGTCACGACAGATGTCCTCGTGAAAGGACTTAGTGGTGAGGCCATCGCAACTAGGTGGTGGCTTGAACAGGGTTGGTCGGAATCGAGAGACACGAGTTTACCCAGGTTCGGCCCCTCAAGTGGAGGTAAAAGCCTACGTCCTGCTTGATTGATATTGATGATGATGATCTCGATTACAAGGGTGCTGTTTCACTACCTCTAGTCTCGAGAGCTTCTACTTTGAACTTGTCTGTCCCTGACTTGTCCCTCTTGGGGTGCCTTGCCCCTCCTTATATAAATTGAAGGGGCCGGCTTACATGTAGAGTCCTAGTAGGACTACAACTATTCTCTTTTCTTTTGCAAGCCGGATACTAGTCCGGGTCTTATTTGAACGGTCCAAAACTGGCCTGCTGGGCCACCCCCATGTTGGGCCATGTTCCAAATCCATATGGGCACCCGTATTCTCTTCCGCACCAATCAATCCAGGCCGGGTTTGTCCTCCGCCGAGTCATGCTTCCTCCGCCGGGTCTTGCTTCCCTTCCCGGGTCTTCCTTACCTTGTCGGGTCTTGCTTCCCTTGCCAGGTTCCGTGCAGCCTCCCAGCTCATAGTGAGCCGGCCCAAGTTGTTTCCTCAATAACTCGGGCCATGTCTTGGACTACTGGGTCTAGCCATGGGTAATTCCCCCGACATTAGCCCCCAGGTTAGCTTGAAGTTATTCATGCTAAGCTCCTGAAATAAGAATAATCAATGTGTTAAGGGACCGGCTCGCTCAACTAGCCGGCTTACTCAATGAACCAGCTCTTCAAAAATCCAGGTCTCTTTGTCATATCAACAGGCCGGCTTCAGAATCAACTTGCTGACGCTTCTTCCACGCAGAAAAATATTAGAAAAATAACCCATCTAAAGTTTGAGTCGGTCTTCCAGTGTTTTGGCTTGATAAAAATATTGGGAATAGGAAATCCATATGATGTTGAGTCGGCTTTCAATGCTTCCTATGAATTGCTTGGAGTAGATAAACTATTGCAAATTTTTTCACTAAGAACATAAAACCCGGCTCGATCAAAACTGAGAGCTTTGAAGATGTTCCTCCTCTTCTCTTCTCTTTTTTTATCTCCATATTACCTGTAGCCCCCAAGCTCCGAGTTTATCAGTTCATGATGACTTGGTGCTTTGCATAGAAATAATATCTTGACTGTGTAGCTCCCAAGTGCCGGGTTGTCTTGCCTGCAGCAACCTGGGACTTGTAATTGTCTTATACTTATAAAACTTCAGCTAGTGTAGCCCCCAAGTCTTAAGAGCGGAATGTAGTGATAGCTTAAGACTTACTTAAATATAAATGTTGCAACTTTGAAGAAATCTGGGTTGTTCATCTGAGTCGTCAGTCATAAACTGAATGTTTTGCATTTCACATGTGTAGCCCCCAAGGGCCGGCCCATCAGTGTGTGATGGGCCGGGTCTTCAATTTGGACCTTATGATCTGTTTAAACAATTGAACGCTGTAGCCCCCAAGTGCCGGGTCGCATGGCTCCAACGACTTGGGACTTTTTAGAAAATTTGTAGATCTTGAACTGAGTAGTGTAGCCCCCAAGTGCCGGGTCGTATGCCTACAACGACTCGGGACTTACATGTATTTCTCCTTTGAAAAGAATAACATCATATGATGTAGCCCCCAAGTGCCGGGTCGCAAGCCTGCAGCGACTTGGGACTGTTGAAGAAGTTATATAACCCTGATTCTTATTTATGCAGGCTATGTTGACACAAGCCGGCTCAAAAATTGCCGAGTTGAAAGAGCAGGACTTGTTAGTTTATCTGGCAGTGACATCATGCAGTTTTGAAATATTTGTGCCAAAGATCATCCTTAAAACTGTTACGTTGCTTGTTCAATATGAATCCTTAACTGGAGCAATTTTCCTTGTATGAATGTCATAAGTGTTAAGTTCCTTGGTTGAAACAACTCTCAGGAAAAAATGAAACCCAGCTTTATAGATGAAAAACCAGCTTCTGCAAAATAAAAGAAACATACATATATATAATAATAAATGGTGAAATAGGTTATAATAAACCAAAAAGAAAGGGTTATAATAGACCAAATAAAGGCCGGCTTTCGAGGCTCGACACTTGAAATATAAAGACCGGCTTTCGAGGCTTGACATAAAGACCGACTTTTGAGGCTCGAGTCTGAATTTGCTTTCCAGTGGAAGCAGGCCTTGTAGCCTATTTTGGTTTGTCCTAGCTCTCTGGAAGCCGGCTCTCACGTGACTTAAGCCGGTGTTTTAACTTTGATAAGTTCAAGGTCGACACAGTCCATAATAGGCATCAGTGTGATTGACTTATCAAAAGTACAGCCGGCTCACCTTTTTGGAGTAGCATCAAGCTAACAGGCAGGTATAACCAAGTATAATAATGGCATATGCTCGGTCAAGAGGGATGTTAGTAGCTAAACTCGATGAGTTGGAAGCCCCCAAGTGACCAATGATCAAAGAATAAAGACTCAACACACAGCTTTTGAGGTGAAACGACAAAGACTCCGGGTTCTAGAGCTGCCGGCTTTATTCTAATGATCATAATTGAGCAGGATACCCATGTTTAGACTGTGCATCATGGCGACTAGTCTTCTTTGGTAACCTTACTTTTCGCCAATAAAGCAGGGTACCCATGTTTGAACTGTGCATTATGGCAACTAGTCCTCTGTGGCAACCTTTACTTTTTCGCCAATAAGGCAGGATACCCATGTTTGAACTACGCATCATGGAAGCTAGTCCTCTTCGGCAACCTTTACTCTTTTGCCAATATGGCAGGATACCCATGTTTGAACTGCGCATCATGGCAGCTAGTCCTCTTTGGAAACCTTTATTTTTTCACCAATAAGGCAGAATACCTATGTTTGAACTACGCATCGTGCTGACTAGTCCTCTTTGGCAACCTTTACTTTTTCGCCAATAAGGCAGCAGCCCCCGGGACCGGGTTTGTCTTCCCTGCAACGACCCGTGGTTCTTGTATTTGTTAAAACTGGCCAAATCTACTAAGTCATGTTTGTGTAGCCCCCAAGTCTTAAGTCGACTCGAGGAGCCGGCTTGAGATTCTTTATACTTGGCTGTGGCATAAACCAGCGTATAGTTGACAGCTGAAAGCTGAAATTTATTGAAACCGGAGTCGATGTGGTGAGTTGATGATCTTCGCGATGCTCGTCGTATGTCCTCGGCATATGTAGTTCAACAAAGCCTTTTTTGCTCAAATTGAGTTCATACGCCTCTTGACCCATTCCTTGCTATTCTCTCTTGGTCTGGCTCTCCTGGCTCCTCCAGGGCTGTTTTCTTTTCTGTTATTTTTTCCTTCGCTGCTGGCTTTTTGAATTGCCGGCTCTACTATGGCCGACTCTCTTTGCTCTTTCGGGAACGTTTCCTCCATAGCTGGCTTTCCTGTTTCTTTCGATATGGTGAATTAGACCGGACCGCGGGGATGGCAGACCAATGCGCCTATCCATTGGGCAACTCGGCGTGGGTGGAGGCTAGCGCGTGATCCGGCGACATCGCACAAGACATGATTCTGAATATTTTCGCGCAAGACATTTTTTTTCTTTTTTACTCCAGCATTGTTGGAGTAGATCGGGACGCAGGGGCGGCGGCCTGCGCGCGTCCATTGGGCAGCTTGTATGGGCGGGCACGACCCTGACGTGTTGATGTAGACCGGACCGCAGGGGCGGCGTTATGCGCGCGTGTCCGTCGAGCAGCGCTGCACGGATGGACGCTGGCGCCTGATGATGCGAGCTCCGTATTCGCGATATAACGCCACTTTTGTAATGAATAATTGTCCTATGTAAAATATGTTGCAGGGCAGAGTAATTGTTCTCGGATGAATTAATATGTACTAAAAATAGATAGGGCGAATAGCACCTGGTATTTTTGTCGCATGAACGCGGACACTGGTGTTGGATAATGCTGAACGTAGTCGAACGAAAAAGATAGCAAATATACGTCTAGCTCGGCTGATCTGATGTAGCACAACACCCACATGGTCTTCTTTTGTATTTCTTCCTTTTGACTTGGAGCTGTCACAGCTTGATTAAGTTTGTACAAGTACTAGTACCCTCCGGCTCGTATTGCTTTTATCTTTGGAGTTGGACGTGGCACGTATGCGTCTGCACCCGGCTCACCCCCTTTTTTTATCCTGATCTTTATGATCATGGTCGACGCAAAATTCTCAACCAGAGCCTGTGCCGGAGATAAACTCTGATTTGTACTGGTAGCTTCCTCGCGTACGCGTAGCAATCAGAGTCCAAATTGTAACTTGAAGTGATTACACGGCCACTTGAGAAATCACTGAGACCTTTTGGCTAGCTTGACGTAATGTGCATCCAGCGTGAAAGCATGGCAGCATCTGATTTTTTTTGGTCTTTGTGTCTAGGTATTCACATGGAGCATCTAGCTGGTTTTGGAGCCCTCTTTTTTTTTCTTGTCCGACTCTGGTCATCATGTCCATCCTATCCATCCAACAAGAAGCATCTCGCCGCATTGTTTCCCCTCTCTGACTCCCTCTCCTTCTTTTCTTTTCTTTTCTATTTTCATCTAGATCAAAACCGCCATAGCCACGCACTACTGCTGCTCGGATCCAAGTATGTTGCCGTATGTCGCCCCTGGACAAGAGGTAGACGAAGGAGCCGGTAGCAGTGAGGGCAGGGACGCAAGCGGGGCGGCCGGGTCAGAAAGGAGCGGCAGCTAGGCGGCGAGGAGAAACAGCGCTGAGTCGAGGGAGAAGCACTGCATGGCGACTGGCACGGTGGCACACTCTTTGATGAGGCGCTGCAAGTCGGCGGCCATGTCCCGCTCCGGTCAGTGTTGTCACGGTTGCGGATGCGAAGGATCATCGTGGCGGTTGCCCTGGCTTTTTTTTCCATAGACGAGCAAACAATGGATCTTCCCTCATAGAGGATCCATGGGGCTCTAGTCCATCCGTGTAGTGCTAGAAAAATTGCTGATGAACTTTGACATCTGTGGCACCTGACGCCTCATGTATTGCACTAATTATTTATTGTTTCCTGCTCATGTGCACCGATCTTGGTTCTTCTTTTGTGATTTGGCCGGCCGCACACGACGACCAACATCTCGTGACTCATGCATGTAGCGCGCTTGGTCCTTATGATGGATGGATTTTAGCCTGCAGCTTTTCTGATGGCCTTTTGTTTGCTGGCTTCCCATGGGCCGTAGTGGCAGATCGATCTAGACGCAGACAACGCACGCATGGATTGAATCAGCGGCGACCTTCTAGTGGATTCTGACTATGGCCGCGACGCCACATAATTTGTATGACTCAACCATGAGGCCGGCGAAGGACGACGAGTCGCGCACGAGGGCGATGTTGGTGTCGAGCCCCCGGGTGCTAGTACGGCGAGTCGCCGCTGTTTGTTAATGTTTGTTGATGAAGACTGGACCCATTTGAATCCACATGCATGAAGCTCCAAGGTTGTCCCATGCCAGGTTATCCTGCACGATTGTTCCATGCCGGCTCTTCTTCATCCGACCAATCGCGAGCTTCTCGGTCCCTGAAGAGATCCTGCCAAGAACACAACACCACCGTGTGGTGGCCCCACGGTCGGCGCCAACTGTCGTGGTTCTGTCACTACAGATGTCCTCGTGAAAGGACTTAGTGGTGAGGCCATCGCAACTAGGTGGTGGCTTGAACAGGGTTGGTCGGAATTGAGAGACGCGAATTTACCCAGATTTAGCCCCTCATGGTGGAGGTAAAAGCCTACGTCCTGCTTGATTGCTATTGATGATGATGATCTCGATTACAAGGGTGCTGTTTCGCTACCTCTAGTCTCGAGAGCTTCTACTTTGAACTTGTTTGTCGCTGACTTGTCCCTCTTGGGGTAACTTGCCCCTCCTTATATAAGTTGAAGGGGCCGGCTTACATGTAGAGTCCTAGTAGGACTACAACTAGTTTTTTTCTTTTACAAGTCAGATACTAGTCCGGGTCTTATTCGAACGGTCCAAAACTAGCCTGCTGGGCCACGCCCATGTTGGGCCACGTTCCACCTTCGTGTGGGCACCCGTATTGTCTTCCGCACCAATCAACCCAGGCCGGGTTTGTCCTCCACCGGGTCATGCTTCTTCCGCCGGGTCTTGCTTCCCTTGTCGGGTCTTACTTTCCTTGCCGGGTTCCGTGCAGCCTCCCAGCTCATAGTGAGCCGGCCCAAGTTGTTTCCTTAATAACCCGGGCCATGTCTTGGACGGCCGAGTCTATCCATGGGTAATTCCCCCGACAGCTCGGGCTCCACCATCCAGAGCAAGAGGGCAGGGGCTCTCTCCGGCGACAACTTGGTTGTGAGTGTTGCAACTAGGCTCGATGCTTTCCCTTGGATGCATTGTTCCGTCTCTTGTCAGTAGTCTAGGTTACTTTTAGGTAGGGTGTGGATTCTCCTGTTCTCTATTTCTTTCCTTTGATCTGCTTTGTAAGAGGATCTCCTCATCACCTTGTATCGGTTTGGCTATGTGGCTTTATTTATAAAGCAGGACGGAAACCTTTTTCAACAACAACACATCGTTGATTACGTGTACAAGGGCAAAGTGCTTGGAGGTGAGTCATAAATGGCGTGTTTTAAGTTTCATATATTGCACTTCTATTTAATGGTTGATCATGAACTGTTAGAAAATACCGGGCTAGATGTAGCTATGAGAGGACTTTGGTTTTGGGATGGATCACAATCTTGATGCAAGTTATAATTAATCTGGGTAAAATCATGTGTCCCTGTTACCATCGTGCCAAGGCTACCAGCTCGACACCCCCTACCCGAGATCTGCTGGATTTGACTCCATCATTGGTGGCCCATACAGACCCTCTGAGTAGTCGAAGTGGTTCGATGGCGCGCCTCCAGATCGACGATCAGGTCCGTTCTGGCATGACCTTCTGGCCGGGACAAAACTTTGTCTTCATCACCGTCACCCTCTTTTTTGATTTGACTGGCCACCTTGGCCAGATCGAGATCTTTGCCCCAGGACAGATCGTCAGATTTGGCAACCTAGAGTATACCGCGGATTCCCGCGGTGAGCTTGTCTTTTTGAATTGGGTGTCAGACCAGATTGAGGAGCACGATGATACGCCTGTCCAAACCCAGAGTCAGTCTTGGCGCTGGACGAGGGTGAAGCCCATGCACTGGGTCCGACCTCGAGTCATGATCTGAGCACAACTCTAGACGACCAGACATCCAGTACGGTCCTCGATGAAAAACCTAGGTCCTTGTCAGATCGGATCTCAGGAAAACTTCCGTTGGTCCCGATACTCGATCGGACCATGGATGAAAGCGAGAAGACGCTTTTGAACAAGATTTTAGATCAAATTCAGAAACTCATGATCTCGACGATCAAAACTCGATTTTTGATCGGATCTGGGAAAAACCAGGAGAGGTCAGAATTTTCGACCCACCCACCACCCACCACCCACATAGTCACCGGAGAGGATAACTGGCTTGATCGAAAGCGAGACCGAAACGGAGATCTGGCATGTCTGAGGTGCGTGACAGAAACGGGAAGCCTCGGCGCAAGCGGAGAAATAAGTGTTGCAATAGAAGTGACAGCGATGCCGAGGATGGCGAGGTTAACGCTGGATTCTGCAACCAGCACAGAGGCGGCAACAAATAAGAGGAGGACTTTCCAAGTAGGAAAAGGCGGTAGCTCACAGCTGGATAAGATATTAGATCAGCCCTGCGCAATCCACGGAAATCCCGAAAAACTGGCCACTCACACCAACCGGAATTGTTGGGTGATCAAGCAAGTCATAAAGGTTGCGACCGAGAACTAGGGCAAGAGTCAGTCCCGCAGAAATTATAACAGGGATAGAGACCAGCCTGGGCCGAGCAACGCCGGCCAAAAGTAGTTCCCTCCCGAGGTGAAAGGCATAAACATGATCTATGCTACCCACGCCACCAAAAAAGGAGAGGAGGCACGCGCTCCATGATGTATATGCCGTGGAGCCCGCGGTACCCAAGTACAACATATGGTTGGAAATGTCGAACACCTTCGATAGATGAGACCACCCGACGACCGTCCGCCATGGCGGAACAGCGCCCTTGGTCGTCGACCACATCATTAACGGCTTTCACTTGGCCCGAGTCCTTATGAACGGAGGCAGCAGCTGACGGTGCCATACACCTGGGGTACCCGACCTCCGGGGAACAAGGTCGCCAGGCCTGCCTCGGAGCCGGACGTAGCCTAGGCCCCTCACCACTAACGGTGGGCCTCCTCCAGAAGGATATACATTACTTGTACCATAATACATGTACTCTAGTAGAAAACTTGGACGCCAAGCCATGTAAACCGACTTGGGCTCTTGCAACCCTAGCCCTCACCCATCTATATAAGGGGAGGTAGGGGCCTCCCAAGTCGGCATCTATCATCTCCTCATATCTCCACGAGAGAAAACACAATCAATACAATCTGACATGCAGGATGTAGCGTATTACTCCACCATGGAGGCCTGAACCTGGGTAAATCTGTGTCCTGTGTGTAACCCAATCCGATCCTCTACTCACTCCGCCCCATGAGGAACCCTATGCTGGGATCTGACGGGATTTTGCTCCATCAGTTGGTGCCCCAGGTAGGGGCTGGTGTGCATAGATACCATGTTCAGATGGGATGCTTCATCGACATCAACTTCAATCTCAATCGGGATCATGGAGAATCGTCCATGGAGGTCGAGGGCCCGACATCAACATTGCCTCCGTTTGACCTGCAGAGTTTTCTAGATAGTAGATACGTTTTGGTCGTCCCCGCTGATTCCTTGGGAGGGATTGTGCGAAATTGAGTCTACAACAACCCCTCAAAATTTCAGCGCGATCCGATCTACGAGTCTCCGGCAATTCCAGAAATACTAAGACCCTAACGAATCTGGATGGGAATTCGCGCGAGCTTGGAAAACCTAGTCCAGCGGGCAACTATGACGTCCTTTAGAAGATCCAACCATTGATCTCATGCGGGATTGTGTTTTCAACAACCCCTCAAAATTTTAGGCCAATCCGACAGTTCAAACTCTGGGACGAGCCCGAAGGGTGCATCGAGGTACCCGTCAGTTTTCTGCGTGAAAATAGATCCGACCCGAGTTCATCTTTCTTCTTGAATGGGCTATCAAACTTCATCGCGTGGGAACCTCTATGGCGCGAGGACCTCCATGTCGCAGACCTCCTTCGCGCGGACCTGCATGACGTGGACCTCCTCTGTGTGGACCTCCATGGCGGGACCTGCATCGAGCGGACCTCCTTCGCCACGGACCTCCATGGCGGGGACCTCCATCGTGCGGACCTCCTTCGCTGCGGACTTCCATTGCATGGATCTCCTTCGCGCGGACCTCCATGGCGGGTACCTCCATCGTGCGGACCTCCTTCGCTGCGGACCTCCATGGCATGGACCTCCTCCGCGCGGACCTCCATGGAGGGGACCTCCATAGTGCGGACCTCTTTCGCCGCGGACCTCCATGGCGTGGACCTTCTCCGTGGACCTCGTTCGCCGCGGACCTCCACGGCGTAGACCTCCACCGTGCGGACCTCCTCTGCTGGAGGTCTACCGTCGGCCTTCTCGTGCCGACCTTACCTCCACCGCGCGGACCTCCTCTGTTGGAGGTCTACCGTCGGCCTCCTCGCGCCGACCTCATCTTCACCGAGCGGACATTCTCCGCTGGAGGTCTACCGTCAGCCTCCTTGCGCCGACCTCATCTTCACCGAGCGGACCTTCTCCACTGGAGATCTCACCGCGCAAGCTCCATCGCGTGGCCCTCAATCTCCAGACCTCACCGAAACCGGCTCGAGGGCACTGCCTCACCATTTACAACCAGGTGATACCTATCTAATTATACATAAATATTACTACGACAAAATAATTGTCCACGTCTGCTAGTACTACCTTCTGCAGATAAATCGACTATGCCCATGTCGCATCATTAGTTCACTGCTCCGGCCTCATCATGCCACATCATCGTGCGACCTCATCGCGCAGGCCTCACAACGCGATCTCATGGCGTGGGCCTCGCTGCACCGACCTCGTCACTCGACAAGCTAGGACTACACCGCGCGAGGTTCCACGCGTGAACCTCAAACCGTAAACCTCACCGAAACTGGCTCGAGGGCTTCGCCTCACCTCTTATGGACACAGGCGCCATTTATTATTCATTTATTTTTATCATCCCCTCAATTTTTTTGAGAAATTTTTTCTGCCAGTATACTCTATGTACGCAGATTACAATCAGGACGTACGTCACATCATTGAGCTGGCCTCGTCGCTCCACGACCACGGAGCTCGCCGCCCTCACACTGGCTCCGCATGTCCAGACCAACCTCGCCGCGATGGCTCCAATTTCGTCATGCCTCGCTCCGTAGGGCTCCCATCTAGAGGGCTCCAGCTTGCCGACTATGGCTAAAAGCCCAATATACCTAAATATTTTGCTCACACATATTACTATGCGATTTTTTTCTTCTGCTTGCACTATCTGATGTGTGCAGATAAATTGGTGAACGGTCCACGCTTGCACCTTGATGAGCCGACCTCATTGCTTTACCAACGCGAACGTCGAGTTACTTCATGCAGCGACAACAGAAAATCAGGTCCCATCACATTGCGACCTTGGAATGCCGAGCATCTCCATTTATTCTATGCATAAAACTTTAAGTATTACATACTTTTTGCACAAATAAACTGCAATTCTGCATATCATGTACATTTAGCTCAAACAGAATCAGGTTGGAAAATAAGGAGATCGCAAAGACCTCCCACACTTTTTCATTTCCCTTTTATAGTTTGCTAAATAAACATGACACACAACTATTCAACACAGTCACTATACGGAACCCCTTGGGATAGAAAAATCGGGGAAGAACAAACGACTCTTTGTTGAGGGACTCGGGGGCTGCATCACTATAAGCTGACGCTAGTCGCTATAGGCGGACCCCCCCCCCCCCCCCGTGCAGCTCCATCCGAAGGTTGTATCATGCGTTCCTGCTTTTTGATCAGGACCCTTGTGGTGCTTCTTCGGATGACCTCCCACAGCTTCGTGCTCCGGGGCTGCATCGAATCAATTTTTGGTAGTCCTTATTTTGAGTAGAGCAACCAACGAGGATGCCGGACAACTGAATCAGGTATTCTGGTCACGCCGAGCCCCACTAAATACGCCTATGACGTCAACCAACACAAAAGGGGATCTCTGTTCCTAACCCGGGCAGAGGCACTTCACCGCCTCTACGGCATAAACAAACAACATATCTCATTTTCAAAGCAACAAAAAGCACATAAATGAGGTCAACCAAAATCAATGCGAACTCCATTCCATCAGGAATGGGCGCCAACTCGCTTACAGCAAACACCAAAAAAACAATGAGCTCATTACTCAAAGTGAAACAAAGCACCAAAAACGAGCTCTTACTAATAAGCATCGCAAAGAATACTGTGAAGTTTTCTGTCTCCAGGATACAGGTCTACGCCGAACGGCAGCTCTCCGTAGCAGCGAAGGACGCCATGACCTCTACATCATACTTCATCGCTTGAACAGCTTGAACTACGTCAACAATCCCAAGAGCATACAAAGGTAAGTCGTCTCCATACATAAAGCTCTACATTTTACTCTAGCACGAGTTCATTATTTTCTGAGTCATCTGAGCCTCGCTCGATTTCTACTCAAACCCACACCCACCGGGTGAACTGCGTCTTCACGCATTATAAAATCAATAAATCCTGATCTCCATGAGGACGACCCTAGAGGTGATATTGCATGAGGGCCCAAATCTGAGACACTCCAGGCTATATCGCACGACGATCTCCTTGTGGTCAGTAGGAAGCCTAATCTAAGCAATCTATCTAGAGGTCGCGCCCAAAGGCTACATCGGAGTCACAAAACACCACTGATGCGACCTCCAGCTGCCAAAGCATGCTTGGTCCATCAGATTAGCCTCTATGCCACAAAACATCATTATATCTAACATTACTCCCCTTGCTATCAAAGCTCAGGGGTTGCATGAAAGCCAACAATGGCTTATACATTTAACCGGCTTCCACAGTTTCCCTTTATTCCTTATGACACGCACAAGGGTAGAATAACTTCATGAGTTTTGCTTTACATAAGTTTTACCAGTGTTTGACAAAATGCAATTGCAAGTTCGCCTTGTTTTTCTAACCTTACATGTACTTCTGCTTCGCCTCGGCGGCCACGCTGCTGCCGGGCTTGGGAGCTTTACTTTGCCCCACCAGGCCCCTCTTGCCTCATCCAGGCACGGGGGCTCCGCTTCGCCTTGGCGGCCACGCTGCTGCCGGGCTCGGGGGCTTCCCTTCACCCCATCAGGCCCCTCTTGCCTCATCTAGGCTCGGGGGCTCCGCTTCGCCTCGGCGGCCACGCTGCTGCCAGGCTTGGGAGGTTCCCTTCACCGCATTAGGCCCCTCTTGCCTCATCCAGGCTTGGGGGCTCCGTTTCGCCTCGGCGGCCACGTTGCTGTCAGGCTCGGGGGCTTCACTTTGCCCCATCAGGCCCCTCTCACCTCATCCAGGCTTGGGGGCTCCGCTTCGCCTCGGTGGCCACGCTGCTGCTGGGCTCGGGGGCTTCCCTTCGCCCCATCAAGCCCCTCTTGCCTCATCCAAGCTCGGGGGCTCCACTTCGCCTCGGCGGCCATGCTGCTGCCGGGCTCGGGGGCTTCACTTTGTCTCATCAGGCCCCTCTCGCCTCATCCAGGCTCGGCGGCTCCGCTTCACCTCGGCGGCCACGCTGCTGCCGGGCTCGGGGATTAACCTCTCCACACCGGAATAACGTTCATACATCTACAATCATCACAAGACCCTCCACCCGACTCTACGAGTCGACCGGAGGCTCGGGGGCTACACCCACCGGGTGCACTGTCGCGCCCCCAGTATCTACAGAAGACAAAGCAATCGTGGTGCGTTGCAGACACCGCTAGACTCGGGCCTCCAAAGCTGCCATCTTCAACAACAAAACAAGACCAGGAGGTCAGAATCCATGCGCACCCTACGCGGCGGGATCCGGTCTCACCTTCGGGGCTCCAAGCCCAGCCGATCACACAAGCTCCCTCCTCACGGTCGAGCTGCCAGATATCTCGAATTGCAAAGAAGACGTGAGGCCTCAACGCCCGGCGGAACATCTCCGCCAGAGGGCTCATCGTCGGCCTCCTCGCACCGACCTCATCGCCCGACGGAACATCACCGCCGCAGGGCTCATCGTTGGCCTCCTCGCGCCGACCTCATCGCCCGACGGAACATCACCACCGTAGGGTTCATCATTGGCCTCCTCGTGCCGACCTCATCGCCCAGCGGAACATCACTGCCGCAGGGCTCATCGTCGTCCTTCTTGCACGGACCTCATCGCCCGATGGAACATCACAGTCGCAGGGCTCATTACCGGCCTCTCCACGCCGACCTAATAGCCGGCGGAACATTACCGCCGCAGGGCTCATCGTCGGCCTCCTCGCGCCAACCTCATCGCCCGGCGGACCTTCGCCACCGCAGAGCTCATCGTCGGCCTCCTCGTGCCGGCCTCATAGCCCGGCGGTCCTTCACTGCCGTGGGCCTCATCGTCGGCCTCCTCACGCCGGCCTTATTGCCCAGCGGACCTTTTCCGCTGTAGGCCTCACTGACGGCCTACTCTCACCGGCCTCGTCCCTTGATGGATCATCTCCAACCACATCAAGGCAAGCCGGCACAAGATCGGCTTCTTCCTCAAGACCTCCCCAAGCAATCCAAGACGACGCATTCGGCTCAACATCAACCCCGATGCAAACAAGCCGCCGACGGAACAATACGCTGAGGGTGCCTAGGTGGCCGCACACCTGGCGACCCGAGTGTTCCCGAGGTCGGACTCATGAAGACAGGCCATGACTATCGTCAAGACAACAGGAGCCCGCCTGGGTTCTCACTCCCGAAGGCAAACGACTCCAACTCCAGACGCGCTCGGGGGCTACTGACGGTGCCATACACCCGGGGTACCCGACCTCTGGGGAACAAGGTTGCCAGGCCTGCCTCGGAGCCAGACGTAGCCTAGGCCCCTCACCACTAGTGGTGGGCCTCCTCCAGAAGGATATACATTACTTGTACCATAATACATGTACTCTAGTAGAAAACTTGGACGCCAAGCCATGTAAACCGACTTGGGCACTTGTAACCCTAGCCCTCACCCATCTATATAAGGGGAGGTAGGGGCCTCCCAAGTCGGCATCTATCATCTCCTCATATCTCCACGAGAGAAAACACAATCAATACAATCAGACATGCAGGATGTAGGGTATTACTCCACCATGGAGGCCTGAACCTGGGTAAATCTGTGTCCTGTGTGTAACCCAATCTGATCCTCTATGCACTCCGCCCCATGAGGAACCCTATGCAGGGATCTGACGGGATTTCGCTCCGTCAGCAGCCTCAACCTCATATACGTAAACACTATAAAAAAGAAGATGCGAAATGACCCAGCACAAATTCTCCCAAGTAGTACCAAAGTCAAGGGTATAATACCGGGCATAGAGGCACAGTGCTCGGGCAGGGTAAACCTGGATGTAGTATTCGGAACACCCGATAACTACCGCATTGAGGACATATGTTTTGACATTGTACCTTTTCAAAGTGGTTACCATGCAATCCTCAAAACAACTGCTTTCGCTCATTTCCATGCCATCCCACACTATGCTTATCTAAAGCTAAAGATGCCGGGGCCTAGGGGCACCATAATGGTAAACGTCAACACAGAGCACTCTCTCCGAACAGAGGAACAAACCACTTCTTTCGCAGCCGAGGTGCAAGAAGCCAAACAGGCCTCAAGGGGCAAGGTTGGATTAAGCAATACTGATCCCACAAAGCACCACACGTCTGACCAGGGTGCATCTGACAACGACTTCGGCGTACGGCAGACACCCCTAGTGGAACAGATGGACACCACCTCGGAACCGATTAATCAAAACATTAAATAGGGATATGCACTCCGCTACCCCCAGTGCGTTCCCGAGGATGACGTTCCTTGGCACCACAATTTTCACTAAAAATTCCCTAGGAGCTAGTGGAGCACATACAATATAGGGCAATCTGCCCGAGGTCGGATCAATCGACACCTACGATGCCACCGAAATCTAAGTGTCAAGCTATAGGATTATTTTGAGATATTCAAAGCCAGACAAGCTATAAAACCTATGCTTGGCATCAAGCAGGTACACGTCAAATGTACCCCATGCACCATGAGCACGAGCAGGTTATGCTCCAAAGAGATGGTGCTCGCAGCAGCGCAATGGGCAACGGTGGCTCCATACCTCTGTCATTACTTCCTCGGATCCTATCCTGCCCACCAGGACCACCGACGTGATGAACCAAATAGGCTTGACCATGGGCTGGCCCCGGTCCCGGCATCTTACGACCAATTACACATCCAAGCTGCGCCCTTTGGTGCATAGAACGCAGTGGATCGCTGGCAATGACTATTAAAGTCATCACGTGCCTCACTCCTTGATTCAGACGAGGAGTAGGACACATCTCTACTATCAATGGTACATATGTCACCACCCTTGGAAGGACAAGGACTGGAAGGTGGAGAACATGGGATGACACGATGACGCTGGACATGAAGCTGAAAGCTCAACCTCGGAACGCTATCCCCTCTATGACGCTTTGTACATCTTTTTGTTTCTTCCTTTAAATATTTAGATCGATCAATAGGCTTGACCTTAATTTGAATTGAATAAAGTGTGTCCCGAAGTCGGGTTTCTTATATTCTTTCTATGCATTTTTTCTATTCAATCAAGATCAATAAAACTATTCATAATCTTGGGATTGAACACCAAGTCGGGCTCCACAAAGTGGACCGAAGGTTGTACCCAAGGGCCTTGATACAGCCCAAAAAATGCGAACGTCAACTTGCTCCATGGAACCGATGACAACTTGCTTGAACCATACGCCACTATATGCATCGATTTTGACTTGTGTTTTGGGTAAAAATCTGGGTTGCCTGGTTCCTATGCCCCTTACTTTTCGCATGTTCGGCTAAGGGCATACCGGGAGCACCTATGTGATTGTTACTTCTGGTTAAACCAGTAAAGTACCTCGGGTGGGAGAAGCCAAAAGCTCATAGTCACAAAAGATGTAAATTCGGTCGGCAGGTCGGAGGTATAAGCACATGCATTACCGTAAAGGTTGCCCACGTAAACCAAAGACTTCTTCGATGAATTCATTAGGATCACTTTCATAGCGGTGCTCGGTACTTTTGATGTCGAAATAGAGAAGTAGCTCAACAATAAATAGCCATGATTAAATTATCAGGATTAGAAGGACCTCGGCCTATATGGACCTTACCCAGGGGCTATTTACTCACCCATATGAGCTCTCTGGCAAGCGTAATTTTAGACCCTATAAGTCAGATTGCCTGGTTTCTCAATACAGCCACCTCTGGGCACCGAGAGATCGGCTAAGGGCTGACATCGGGAAGCACTCTAAGAAATTAACTTAGAGGTAGAAGATGAAGACTGGTTAACTACACGGTTAAAACATCAAGATCGAGTCAAAATGAAAAATTCCAAGGAAAAGGAAACTCGATTTGCGCAAGCAAAAGTAATATAACTAAAGTAGCTTGTTGAACTTAGAATTGTTTTCTACAATTTACTCCTCGGCATACTGACAGGCCATTGGAAACCGGCATGACCTCAATAGTCAGTAAATGAGTCTCCTTGGAATACCCAGATTAGGCTAACAGTAGCAGTCATATTTCTTCACCACAAATCTGATGTTGACACGTTAGAAAGGCACATGAATCACCACTACCATGTTCAAACTCGCCACAGAAGATCCTCGAGGAGACAGATGACGCCAATAATGACGAACTCGAGGGATGAAGCCCCGAGCATACAGACACGTGTCACGAGGTAGGCTGCCCTTGTGGAGCACTCCACCGACCGGGCATTTAATGCCCAGTTAGGCTAAGAGGCACAGCCCGGCGCAGGCCTACAAAGAAGGCCATCATCACGACGACCAGGGGGATGAGCGACGTGACCAGACTCTAGCGACCCAAGACCAGAGATTGATGGTGCGGTGCATCACATCAAACAGGGGTGCTCAAGCACCTGACACCCCGCAGTGTCAGGTCATCTACTGAGTGTACAGAGGACAAGTTGTACGCCCCGCCTACCATTGTACGCTCACGTTCACATATACATAGACGACCAATGTGCTACCCCCCAGTCCTATATAAGGCGAGGGCTAAGGTCAGTAGAAGGAGATCAATCAGCACACACACACTAGTACTCCAAGCACCCACCAATGAATCAAGCTCCAGAGAAGAAGAAGGCTAGAGATAGGAGTGTTCGGGAACTATAGCAAGGACCCCGACCACCACTGGTCGCACCCCGACCACCATATTTGTAACACAAGAGCACTTGTATTCCTCTCATTCATATCAGTACCAACAGGAAGTAGGGTTTTACGCTCATATGGCAGCCCGAACCTGTATAAAATCCCCTTGTGTCCGTGCATGATCTTGCTTGTGGATTGACACAGTGTTTTAGCCCCTAGACGAACTCAAAAAAATAGGGTATCCTTGATCCCTGGTGTCCTGAGTACACACTCCGACATCTGGCGCGCTAGGTAGGGGGCTAAGGCATCATCATCTCGACATGTGACCATGATGGGCAGAGGCCAGACCCCTCGCCATCCCCGGATCCTGTCCAAAAGGATGGTCTGAAAGGATGAGGATCACGAGAAACCCAGTCCGAAGAAAGGAAAAATGACTCTCATAGAAGCCTTGTAAATGACGTACCTCCTCTCGAGGCACCCATCGATTCCAATGGGCGAATCCTCCCCTCTGATCCCGTGGGTCAAAGGGGTAACTGACATGGTCGGGATCGCTAGAACCGCATCCATAGAAGGATGATCTAAACACCCCGTCCATCTGCTCAGGCCAGAACCGGATGCCCCATGCAGGGCAAAGGAAATGCTAGGGCGGGAAACCGTCTCCAGCCCGGCACCGCTTGCCTAAACAGGCCCTCCTCGCATCAAGAGGAAGTCGCACCCCGAGCTCGGGGAGCATGTGAAGGTAAGCGAAATCTACAAGAGGCTCCATGAGGGTCTGGGGAGTCACAAGCGGGGGATCCAGAAAAAGAGATGGAAACGGCCGAAGAAAAATGCATGTAAGAGAGACTATTGAACCCGACAGAGGCCGCCGGCAAGCCTCCCGGCAATAGATCGCAGCAACACTGGCTCCCAAATGGCGTTCCTTGTGACTCATGAAGATGGCGCTGGCTCAGGAGCCGTCGAGATCCCATGAAGATGAAAGATGAAGGGTTGACCAGCGGCGACGACTTTGAAAAGGAGGAGACTACCAAACTAAGTTTTCACATGTCCTGTATTTATTTACTTTGCTGCTGATATATTCTCCCACTGTACCCGTTATATCTTTCATGTCTATTGACAAAGGCATTCTTTGGGTAAACGATGGGTCCCTTGGGAAGTCTCGGTCTAACCCCGAGAACCCCTTTGATGGCCCACACACATCCAAACACGAAATCACCTTGAGCGTCGTGTTACACCCCTTCCTGAATAACTCGAGTCCACCTCAATACACCGATGGTTGGTTCCTACAAGCTCAAGGAGCACTTGGGACAACGTGCACACTTTGAAGCTTGGATAGGGGCACCCCTAAAACTTCACCACCGGCGCACGTTTGCCCAAGGGCACCTTACAATATGGGGGAAAAATAGATATAATAGGCACAAAGGGAAGCCGATCGAAAAGCACCCAAAATAAAGTTTGCTAGCAAGGAATCACCATAAGACAGTGTGATGCAGGAAAAATACAGGCGAATCACACCCAAGTCTATTACAAGAGCACGAAGGCACTGAATCAATGTTTCCTCAACTAAACGAGAACACGGCGGCGACACATGATCAATCCTCGGTGTCAGCACCTGCTTCACCCCCTCCGCCTGCAACATCAAGAGATGGATTCCAGGAGGGCTCCGCGGTGGATGATGACGCCGCTCTCGAAACTAGGGCCCTGGCCTAATCACCAAAACTGCCCATGTCGCGGATGCCCCTGTCAACTAGGTCCAGAGGAAAGTTGGGGTCACGGCTGGCGTAGCAGGCCAGCACGTACTCCGCCACCCGACGCCCCTCACGCTTTAGGCTTGCCATCCACGCCGCCTGTAGCTTCTCCACCATGTCTTTGATCACAATCGCCATGCCACCAACACATTCAAACGCTAGTTCATTTTGAGGTCGGAGGGGTACCTTGAGCTCCTCACGGACTAAGGTATACAGCCGCTTGGCATTCTTTCGGATCATGCTAGACTACTGGTTGGCAGCGAATTCTAGCTCCTTGACCATTGCCTCAGCTTCCGTGAGACGCTTTTGAAAAGCATCAATCATGCTAGCAGAATCAGCGCTGGCCTTCTCCAGGTACTCCTCCACGTCTCGAACCCGAGCACGCTCATCTGTCACCTGCTGAGAGGCGACCTCCAGGCTTCGCTCCCATGCCAGCACGCGGGCCTTGGCATCTTCACCCTCTTGAAGCTGGGAGGAGAGTGCTTGACGCTCCTGGGAAACTGATCGTTCATCATGTCATGGAGCTGGGCTCTCCTCTTGATGAGGTCCCCCTAATTGACCACTAGCTTGGTAGCTCGGACGTCTAGAGCTGTCTCCCATGAACTGGTGCGTTCCTCACACGAGGTAATGTACACTAGACGATCCCCGAGAGCACCTTCTCTCTCCATCAGATCCACCTCACGAATGTCTAAGTTGATGTCCCGTTGGCGGATGTCGTACTCCCAAGCAGAAAGTTGATTGGTGCGGCTCACCAAAGCTGCCTCCTCAGCTCGGTGATCCATCTTGATGCGATTCGAGTCACCGATGAGCTTCTCTCGAACCATGACCAGCATCTTTTGACCTTCTTGCAGCGCCTCTGCAATCTTCCTGGAGGCGTCCCCATCTAACTCTCGCCGGCAGGCCACCAACAAGTCTCGTTCCGCCTTGGCCTTGGAGGGTAACGGCACGCTGAGCGGCGGCCTCCCTCCAAGACATGGCCTCTTCGCGCGCAGAAATGTCTGCCTCACATGAGGAGAGGAAGGTACCCGCGTCCTCCAATGCCTTGCGGGCAGACAGGAGCACCGCACGCGAGGATAGCGGAGCGGAGCCTCGGTGAAGGGGAAGCTTGGAGTATGGGGACGCAAGGGAAGGTCCCCAACCCCCAAAGGTCACCATGGCTGTGGATAACCCCCACCCCCGCAGACAACGTCTTAACAAGGGTGTTGTGGGGATGGGGGGAATAACCTCCTTGCTCCCCTCACCCGCCACGGCACCGAAAGCACCACTTGCTCCCAGGTTCAGGTCAAAAGCCTGCAGGTTGTCTGCCGAGAGCGGTGATGGTTCCATCAAAGAACGTGATGGAGAAGACATTGAGCCAGAGGAAGCTGCCCCCAGCGATTCCTCCTGGCCCCCCGACACGTGCTCGGGGGCTGCCAAGGTATAAGCCGAGGCCCTGGAATGCGCCTCTCCATGCTCCTCGGCGAGAGCGCAAGCAAAACCAGATGGGGAATCAACTAAGATCGGGTGAAGGCATGCTGAGCCGTGGCGATGCAGAGGACGTAGGTCAGAATCCTCTGTTGTCTACATAACCAGAAAAAGTGATTAGGAGACACATTGTCGTAATAAAAAAAGAGGATGTCTAAAAATACTCACCCGAGGAAGAGGAGCCCATATCAACAACCCCTTCCGATGCTATGGGGATCAGACCAACGGCGCCCCCCGTGATGTCATTGGTGTCTGACTCAGGACGCGGTGTCGGGGATCCGTAAGTAGGGCTCGAGGGGGGAGACAAAGGAGGGCTACTTGGGGGAAGCCTCTAACCCGTCCATAGGAGTTGATTGGATGATGTAGGAAACCTCCTCCGCAGAGCTGGTAAACCAAATATCTCTGTTAATAAGAAGTCTCTCTGAAAAGATTGGACACAAACACATATGAAGGAAATTACGTGTCAGTGGGGCCATTGAAAAAACCCGCTCTCTATCGATCTCTCAGGGCTCGCCTCCCAACTGAGTGGAGCCACTAGGTTTTTTCCCTGTGGGACTATGATCGGCTGGTCGGGAGATTCGCCCGTGTGGGCGGCGGGCTCAGGGGATGCCCCATCCAGGCGTCCATGCTAGTCGAGGGAATCAACACACCCCAAAGGACCCGCCTGTTCGGGGTTCAAATCATCTCCCTTGGTGAAGAGGGAGGGATCTTGAACCCCAATTTGGTCGGGGGCGATGGACGATCCTGGGGCAGCGGCCTAGTATATGGCCTCCCAATCGGCCACCTGGTCTAGGCCTAGAGCCCAGGCGGCAAGATTCAACCCCATAACCCTAGGGGCCAGAGGCTCTGGAGAAGCAGGACGTGGGGGAGTATGGACCGACGAGGGGTAAGGACATGGGACTGGCGTCACAAGGATCCTCTCTTCTCGAGGAGCGAACTCCAAAAGGGGATCCTCGGGAGCTAGCGTTGGTGCGCACGGGCGGACCTACCTTGTCGGGCGACCTGCAAATAACAAAAAAGGGGAGGGTGTCAAATGAAGGGACCCAAAATAAAAAAGAACCGAAGCAAGGGGTAAAATCTTATGGAGGGTGAAGGTGACTAGAAAGGGGCTGGTAGAAGAAGCGAGTCACGGCCTCTGCATTGGGGGGCACTATGATCTCGGGGAATTCACCCCGTAGCCCCCTCTATATGTGGCTGGGAGGGGGAGGAGAGTTGCGCTCTTTCTTCTCCTCAGAGGTTAGGTAATGAGCTTGGGGTCGTTCGTCCGTTTCGGTTTCCCAATCTGTATCATTCCAGAGGGACCCTGGCAAACCCCAAGTGCATCAAAACTCGGGAGACGACACATAATCTCTTCCCACCGCGAGCCCTCTGCTAGCACCGCCACACCCTCGGGGAGCTCAAGCGGACCGCAATCTTCCACCAATATCTTCTTAACCATCCTGAGCACAGTCGCAGGGCTCAGGATGCTTTTCGGACAAACTTGAGTATGACCAATGTCATTCACACTAGTGTACATCCAAGCTGAACGATTACATTTCTATAAAGGCGCTAGGCGGTGACAAACAAAGTCCGGAACGACCATGGACGGCGTGAGACCTTCGGAACACAAGAAATGCATACACGCGCACACAGATGTCAATTTGTGCTCCTACAGGGAAGCAACTTGCCAATCCTCCCGGGGATTGGCCTTTGCCGGGGGGATTTGGATGGATCTAACCACATCTGCCTGGATGTAATACCATGACTTTTCCCAGTCGTCCCACTTGGACCGGAATTGGTAAGGCAGATACTCCACCTTGTGGTGATCCCGGAGCCGAAAATAACAACTTCCCGGAACGTCCGGGATGCGCTGGGACGTAGGATATTAGATGAAGTAGTGGCGCCACAATGCCACCGAGGGCAGGATGCGAACAAACGTCTCACAAAAGTGAGAAAAAAATGGACAGATGGAGAATGGAATTTGGGGCCAAAAGGATAAGGTTAATATGGTGCACATCCAAGAATGCAAGAAGGAATTTCGAAAATGGGGGCAAAAGCCCCACCAATATGAAACTAGAGAAGACTATCGTCTCTCCCTACTAGATTTGAGGTGAGTCATCACCTGGGCGGGCCGCGGTGGCCGGCAGCAACGGTCGCTCTGGTGGAATGCCATAAACAAGAACCCGGTTTCGTAGCTGCGAATCCGTCTTCAGAATCGACGAAGGTAGGGCAGAGGTAGGCCTCGACATGGAAAGAGGAGCCTCAACACCTGAATGCACCACCAGAGCGGTCTCTTCTTTCGCGGCCAGTGCCGCCGACAAACAAGTATTGTGCCCCGCAGGCCTTTTCGGGGGACGGGAGGACGCCAGAGCGGCATCCGCTCCCCTCTTCCTCGCACTCTTCTTGGTGCCCATGGGAAAGAATTACAGGGGGTGACAATAGGATGGATTGGCGCCCTGGGAAGAACAGGGGAAAGATTACAGAAGGGTGTGGGAGAAGAGAGAGAAAGTGGCACCCTCTTTTAACTCAGAAAGAAGGCAAGGCAGAAGAGTTAATGCCCGCCCCACGCGGTGCATAACTCCAGAAGTTACCACTCCGCCCGGGGTTTGAAAAACCACCTCCCCACGTTCTCACAAAACCACTTTGCTTTCCCACTGGGAACGCGATAAGAACAATTTACAAGGCCGGCTCATTTAAATATTCTGGCCCCATCTGCAATGAAACAAATACACCCACCTAATTTTGGACTGCCACAGTCACTGCGAGCGGGCCCGAGGGCTACTGACAGAGCATTGGAAACCGGGGTGCCCTCAATACTTAGTAAATGGGCCTCCTTGGAAATACCCAGATTAGGCTAATAGTAGCAGTCATATTTCTTCAACACAAATTTGTTGTTGACACATTAGAAAGGCACAGGAATCGCCACTACCATGGCCAAACTCACCATAGAAGATCCTCGAGGAGAAGGATGATGCCAGCAATGACGAACTCTGGGACTGAAGCCCCAAGCATATAGACACGTGTCACGAGGGCAGGCTGCCCTTGCTGCGTACTCCACCGATTGGGCATTTAATGCCTAGTCAGGCTAAGATGCGTAGCCCAGCACATGCCTACGAAGAAGGCCGTCATCACGATGACGTTAGGTCATCCACTGAGCGTACTAAGGTCAGTAGAAGTAGATCAATCAGCACACACACACTAGTACTCCAAGCACCCATGATACGTCTCCAACGTATCTATAATTTTTTATTGTTTCATGCAATTATATTATCATTCTTGTATGCTTTATATGCCATTTTATATTATTTTTATGGACTAACCTATTAACTTAGTGCCCAATGCCAATCTCTATTTTTTTGCCTATTTCTTTGTTTCGCAGAAAAACCATACCAAACGAAGTCTAAACACAATGAAACTTTACGGTGATTTTTTCTGGACTACGACAGACCCTAGAAGCTTCGGGGAGAGACCAGAAGACACACGGGAGAGCCACAAGCTAACCAGGCATGCCCTGTAGGGGGGCGCCATCAGCACTTGTGGGGCCCACAAGGCTCTGTTTGATCTAATCTCTGGCCTATAAATTCCCTAATATTCCAAAACCCCCGAAGCGAGACCCGAAACAATTTTATCACCGCCGCAAGCTTCGGTTCTTCTGCGATCCCATCTGGAGGCCTTTTTCGGTACTCTGCCGGAGGGGGAAACCATTGGGGAGGCAATCTTCATCGACCTTGCTGCCTTCATGATAATGTGTGAGTCGTTCCTTTAGGACCTACGGGTCCATAGTAGTAGCTAGATGGTTTTCTCTCTCTCTCTTTTGATCTTCAATACAATGATCTCCTCTGAGATCTATTCGATGTAATTCTCACGGTGTGTTTGTTGGGATCCGACGAATTGTGTGTTTTTTATCAGATTATTCAGTGAAACTATTTGAGTCTCTTGAAGATTTATTTATGTGTGATTTTATAGCTATGTATGCTTTCCGATCTATGAGTCTTCTTTGGCCAATTGGATGAGTAGATCTTCAGAGGGAGTGGTGCATAGTAGTGGGTTCAATCTTGCGGTGTCCTTACTCTGTGACAGGAGGAGTTGCAAGGCATGTATTGTATTGTTGCTACTAAGGATAAAACGATGGGGTTCAAACATATTGCTTGGTCTTACTTTGTCTACATTATGTCATCTTGCTTAAGGCGTTACTCTGTTTGTCATGAACTTAATACTTTGAGATGCATGCTGGATAGCGGTCTTGGGGTGGAGTAATAGTAGTAGATGCAGTTGGATTCACGGTCTACTTGTTATGGACGTAATGCCTATATATGAATTATGCCATGAAGAATCACAATCATAACTATGCACAATTCTGCCAATTGCCCAACAGTAATTTGTTCACCCACCGATGCTATGCTTATGAGAGAGATGCCTCTAGTGAACCTATGGCCACCGGGTCCATCTTCCATTATTACTAAAAATCCTACAATCGCTCATTGTTTTTATTTACTTTATTTTATTTTGTTTGCATACCTATCACTCTCGAATTTAATCCTTGCAATTGGCGAGAACAAGGGGATTGACAACCCTCTTGCCTTCGTTGGGTGCAAGCATTTGTTTTGTGTGTGTGTGCAGGTACTGTTCACGTTGTTTGTGTGCCGTCTCTTTCTGGTTCAATAAACCTTGGTTCTTAACTGAGGAAAATACTATCTGCTATTATACTACTTCACCCTTCCTCTTCAGGGAAGCCCAACAACTCTATAGAGAGTAGCAACCCACCAGTGAATCAAGCTCCACAGAAGAAGAAGGCTAGAGATAGGATTGTTCGGGCACTCTAGCTAGGACCCCGACCACCACTGGTCACACCCCGACCACCATATTTGTAACACAAGAGCACTTGTATTCCTCCCATTCATATCAATACCAACAGGAAGTAGGGTTTTGCGCTCACAAAGTGGCCCGAACCTGTATAAAATCCCCTTGTCTCCGTGCATGATCTTGCTTGTGGATTGACAAAGTGTTTTAGTCCCTGGCTGAACTCAAATATACAAGGTATCCTTGATCCCTGGTGTCCTAACTACACACTCCAATAGATACCGAGGGTCAAATATCCATCATATGTCATCAATGATGGTCTTGAGCTTGCAAGCCGCTCCGGATAGCCGAGCACATGGCATCACCCGCTCGAAGTAGATGTCTGGGAGGATCTCCTCACCATCACTGTCCTTGGGACCAACCTTGGCGATCGGCTCGAGGTCCAGGTTAGGGAAGTGGCGTTTGCATCTGTAGGATCGAAAGTATGTCTAGAGTGGGGGTGATTAGACTACTTGACCAAATAAAAACTTATCCTTTTCCCAATTTTAGTTGTAGGCAAGTTTCAGCAATTCTACCAAGTCAAGCAACATACTACACATGCAAGTCTAAGAGTTGTGCAGCGGAAAATAAAGACTTTGCATATGAACGTAAAGGAGGGATCGGAGAAATCAAACGCAATGAAGACACGGTGGTTTTTGGCGTGGTTCCGATAGGTGGTGCTATCGTATGTCCACGTTGATGGAGACTTCAACCCACGAAGGGTAACGGTTGCGCGAGTCCAAGGAGGGCTCCACCCATGAAGGGTCCACGAAGAAGCAACATTACCTATTCCACCATGGCTTACGTCCACGAAGGACTAGCCTCACTAGGGTAGATCTTCACAAAGTAGGCGATCTCCTTGCCGTTACAAACTCCTTGGTTCAACTCCACATGATCTTGGAGGCTCCGAAGTGACACCTAACCAATCTAGGAGACACCACTCTCCAAAAGGCAATAGATGGTGTTGTTGATGATGAACTCCTTGCTCTTGTGCTTCAAATGATAGTCTCCCCAACACTCAATCACTCTCTGATACGTCTCCAACGTATCTATAATTTTTGATTGTTCCATGCTATTATAGTATCAATCTTGGATGTTTTATATGCAATTATATATCATTTTTTGGGACTAACCTATTAACCTAGTGCCCAGTGCCAGTTGCTGTTTTCTGCTTGTTTTTGGTTTTTCAGGAAATCAGTACCAAACGAAGTCCAAATGCCACGAAACTTTTTGACGATTTTTTTCTGGACAAAAGAGACCCTGGAAGCTTTGGGAGGAAGCCAGAAGCCTCACGAGGAGGCCACAAGGCAACAGGGCGCGACCCAGGAGGGCGCACCCTGATGCCTTGTGGGCCCCTCGTGGCTCCTTTTGACCTATTTCCACTTCTATAAATTCTCAAATATTGGGAAACCAACAAAGAGCCAGACGAGAAAACCTTTCCGCCGTCGCAAGCCTCTGTTCTTCCGCGATCCCATCTGGAGGCCTTTTCTGGTACTCTGCCCAAGGGGGAATCGATCACGGAGGTCTTCTTCATCAACCTTACTGCCCTTCCGATGATGTGTGAGTAGTTTACCACAGACCTACGAGTCCATAGCTAGAAGCTAGATGGCTTCTTCTCTCTCTTTGATCTTCAATACCATGTTCTCCTCGATGTTCTTGGAGTTCTATTCGATGTAATCTTCTTTTGCGGTGTGTTTGTTAGGATCCGATGAATTGTGGGTTTATGATCAGATTATTCATGAGAAATATTTGAGTCTTCTTTGAACTCTTTTATGCATCATTGTTATAGCTTTGTATTTCTCTCCGATCTATCCATTTGGTTTGGCCAACTAGATTGATTTATCTTGCAATGGGAGAGGTGCTTTGTGATGGGTTCAATCTTGCGGTGTTCTATATCCCAGTGACAGAAAGGGACAAGACACATGTTTGTATTGTTGCCATTAAGGATAAAACGATGGGGTTTATTCATATTGCTTGAGTTTACTTTATCTACATCATGTCATCTTGCTTAAGGCGTTACTCTGTTTTATACTTAATACTCTAGATGCATGCTGGATAGCGGTCGATGAGTGGAGTAATAGTAGTAGATGTAGGCAGGAGTCGGTCTACTTGTCTCGGATGTGATTCCTATATACATGATCATTGCCTTGAATATCGTCATAACTATGCGCTTTTCTATCAATTGCCCAATAGTAATTTGTTTACCCACCGTATGCTATGTGTTCAAGAGAGAAGCCTCTAGTGAAAACTATGGCCCCCGGGTCTACTTTTATCATATATTAAAATCCAAAAATACCTTGTTGCAATTTATTTACTTTTATTTTCTTTTGCAATTTACTATTCTATCTATCACTATCACAATTAATCCTTGCAAGTGACCGCTATGGGGATTGACAACCCTCTTATTTGCGTTGGGTGCAAGTGTTTGCTTTGGTGTGTGTAGGTGCTGCTAACGAGGTTCTGTGTGGTTCTCCTACTGGATTGATAACCTTGGTTCTTAACTGAGGGAAATACTTATCTCTACTGTACTGCATCATCCTCTCCTCTTCGGGGAAATCCCAATGCAGTTCACAAGTAGCAGGAAGAATTGCTAGCGCCGTTGCCGGGGAGACATCACCAAAACCTATCAAGTACCTTCGCACAAACTTACATCTACTTGCTCTTATTTTCATTTGCCTTTTATTTGCATTTGCCTCTCATTTTCATCTCCCCCACTTCTAATTTTTTTTTGCAAAAACACAAAAAAAAAAAAATTGCTTGTTTGTTAGTTGCTTGCTTTGCCATTATGGCTAGTTCTTCAATCGTTACTTGCACCCCCGAAAATAAAGTTCTTAATTTTAAACAAAGGGTAGGAGAAAGTTTAAAAGATGCTTGGTATAGGATTTGCGATGCTCAAAATAGGTCTACTCGTAAGTAATCCACCACTGTTCTTCTTCGCAGTTTTTATGTGGTTATTACTACTTGGTATAGATTTGTGCTAGATACTATTACTGGAGGGAATTTCTTGAGTAGTCACCCTATGGATGCTTTCAATGCTATGGGAAATTTAGTAGGATCACCACCTATCATTATTAATGAAACAACATTGACTTTGGAACATGTTATGCAAAGTTTAGAAGTTATTGAGAATAAAATATTTACTATTGAACATCTTGAGAATCTAGACAAAAAATCCCATAATCATATTGCTCAATTTGGTTCTAAGGTAGGAATTACACTAAAAACCCTAAAATAAAAAGAACCAATGATAAATGAAAGGATAGAACAAGGTCCCGCTAGAATCGATAAGTTAGAAGAAATTATTAATAACTTGGGTTCCACTTTTTCCTCCGTTAAAACTATTGATAGGACTCCTCCCAATAAAAATTGTAAGTTTATGTAAGTTCCTAAGACTAAGGGTGCCACTTCTAGCAAGGGAAATGAGGATTTTAAAATGATTAGCGTGCACCCCAATTTCATTGATATAATAAAGGAACCTATCTATGAAAGTAAAATCCTTAACTTTGTGCCTAGGAGCGTGATGATAAGAAACCCCTATGTTAAAACTCCTAGAAAGAGTAGGTGTATAATTGAGGATTTGGAAACCAAGGATGACAATACTTGAAACAATGCATTACGCCGAGCTAGGGACATAAAACAATAGCGCTTGTTGGGAGGCAACCCAATATGTATCTTAAATTTTTGTTTTACTTTCTGTTTTTGTGTATTTACACAATTATAGCTTCTGTTATGATTGTGTGTTTATCTTTTAATTAGTGTTTGTGCCAAGTAATGCCTTTGGGATGATTTGGATGATAGTATAATTGATGCTGTTTGAAAACAGAAACTTTTGCGCTTAGTTATGGAATTTTCATTCTGTACTGGAGCGTGATAAATTCTAAAATTTTTACACAGTATTGGTATATAAATTTTTTACGTTGTCCTAATTTTTCAGAATTTTTGGAGTTACAGAAGTATGCCTTTTTAATAGATCTTTACAGACCGTTCTGTTTTAGACAGATTCTGTTTTTGTTGCATAGTTTGCTTATTTTGATGAATCTATGGATCGTATCGGGGGGTATGAGTCATGGAGAAGTTGGAGTACAGTATAATTATGCCAATATCAAATATAAATCAATTTACAACAGTACCTAAAGTTTATGATTTATTTGTTATACTAACAGATCTCACGAGGTTTCTGTTGAGTTTTGTGTGCTGAAGTTTTCAAGTTTTGGGTGAGACTACGATAGATAAAGGAATAAGGAGAGGCAAGAGCCTAAGCTTGGGGATGCCCAAGGTACCCCAAGGTAATATTCAAGGAATACTCAAGCGTCTAAGCTTGGGGATGCCCCGGATGGCATCCCCTCTTTCATCTACTATCTATCGGTATATCACTTGGAGCTATATTTTTATTCATCACATGATATGTGTTTTACTTGGAGCGTCTTGTGCTATAGTTTGCTTGCTTTTGTTTTCTTTTTAGTTTGCCACAATTATATTTTCTAAACACACCTTTTTGAGAGGGACACACATTATTCGTGATTTGTTAGAATACTCTATGTGCTTCACTTATATCTTTTGAGCTAGGCAGTTGCTCTAGTGCTTCACTTATATCTTTTAGAGCACGGCGGTGGTTATATTTTAAAGAAATATTTGCACTCTCATGCTTCACTTATATCTTTTTGAGAATCTAATAAATAGCAATGGTAATATGCATGGGTTATGAATTTGGTCCTAATATGATAGGTATTCAAGAGGGATATAATAAAAACTTTCATGTAGATCACTGAATATGATAAGTTTGATTCCTTGCAATAGTTTTGCGATATTAAGATGGTAATATGTGGGAGGTGCTACTAGGTAATTGTGGTTTAATAAGAATATTGGTGTTAAGGTTTGCGATTCCGGAAGCATGCACGTATAATCTGCCGTTATGCTAAGAAGTTGGAGCATGATTTATTATTTATTGTCTACCTTATGAGTGGCGGTCGGGGACGAGCAATGGTCTTTTCCTACAAATCTATCCCCCCAGGGGCATGCGTAGTAGTACTTTGATTCGAGGGCTAATAAACTTTCGCAATAAGTATGTGAGTTCTTTATGACTAATGTGAGTCCATGGATTATACACACTCTCACCTTTCCGTAATTTGCTAGCCTCTTCGGTACCGTGCATTGCCCTTTCTCACGTCGAGAGTCGGTGCAAACTTCGTCGGTGCATCCAAACCCTGTTATATGATATGCTCTATCACACATAAGCCTCCTTATATCTTCCTCAAAACAGCCACTATACCTACCTATTATGGCATTTCCATAGCCATTCCGACTTTCCGAGATATATTGCCATGCAACTTCACCGTTCTTTTTATATGACACACATCATCATTGTCATATTGCTTTGCATGATCATATAGCTGACATAGTATTTGTGGCTCAACCACCGTTCATCATTTTCATACATGTTACGCTAGTATCATTGCACATCCTAGTACACTGCCAGAGGCATTCATATAGAGTCATATTTGTTCTAGTATCGAGTTGTAATTTTTGAGTTGTAAGTAAATAGAAGTGTGATGATCATCATTATTAGAGCATTGTCCCAGTGAGGATATCAAAAAAATGAGAGAAAAAGAGAGAAGGGGCAGTGTTACTATCTTTTTCCATGCTTGTGCTTCAAAGTAGCACCATGTTTTTCATATAGAGAGTCTCCTATGTTGTCATTTTCATATACTAGTGGGAATTTTTCATTATAGAACTTGGCTTGTATATTCCGATGATGGGCTTCCTCAAATGCCCGAGGTCCTCATGAGCAAGCAAGTTGGATGCACACCCAGTTAGTTTTTATTTTGAGCTTTCATACACTTATAGCTCTTAGTGCATCGGTTGCATGGCAATCCTTACTCCTTGCGTTGACATCAATTGATGGGCATCTCCATAGCCCGTTAATTAGCCGCGTCAATGTGAGACTATCTTGTTCTTTTTGACTTCCGCTCATTAATCTCTATCATCACTCTATTCCACCCATAGTGCTATATACATGGCTTGCACTCATGTATTGCGTGGGGGTTGAAAAAGCTGAAGCGCGTTAAAAAGTATGAACCAATTGCTCGGCTTGTCATTGGGGTAGTGCATGATAAATACTTTGTGTTAAGAAGATGGAGCATGACAGGATTATATGATTTTGTAGGGATAACTTTCTTTAGCATTTTTATTTTGAAAGACATGATTGTTTGTTATTATGCCTGAGTATTGATGTCTTTATATCAAATTATAAACTATTGCTTTGAATCATTCGGATCTTAATATTCATACCGTAAAAGAGAATTACATGATGAAACATGTTAGGTAGCATTCCACATCAAAAATTATGTTTTTATCATTTACCTACTTGAGGATGAGCAGGAATTAAGATTGGGGATGCTTGATACGTCTCCAACATATCTATAATTTTTGATTGTTCCATGCTATTATAGTATCAATCTTGGATGTTTTATATGCAATTATATATCATTTTTGGGACTAACCTATTAACCTAGTGCCCAGTGCCAGTTGCTGTTTTCTGCTTGTTTTTGGTTTTTCAGGAAATCAGTACCAAACGAAGTCCAAATGCAACGAAACTTTTTGACAATTTTTTTCTGGACAAAAGAGACCCTGGAAGCTTAGGGAGGAAGCCAGCAGCCTCATGAGGAGGCCACAAGGCAACAGGGCGCGGCCCCAGGGGGGCGTGCCCTGATGCCTTGTGGGCCCCTCATGGCTCCTTTTGACCTAATTCCACTTCTATAAATTCCCAAATATTGGGAAACCAACAGAGAGCCAGACGAGAAAACATTTCCACTGCCACAAGCCTCTGTTCTTCCGCGATCCCATCCGGAGGCCTTTTCCGGTACTCTGCTGGAGGGGGAATCGATCACAGAGGGCTTCTTCATCAATCTTGCTGCCCTTCCAATGATGTGTGAGTAGTTTACCACAGACCTATGGGTCCATAGCTAGTAGCTAGATGGCTTCTTCTCTCTCTTTGATCTTCTCCTCGATGTTCTTGGAGTTCTATTCGATGTATCTTCTTTTGTGGTGTGTTTATTGGGATCCGATGAATTGTGGGTTTATGATCAGATTATTCATGAGAAATATTTGAGTCTTCTCTAAACTCTTTTATGCATGATTGTTATAGCTTTGTATTTCTCTCCGATCTATCCGTTTGGTTTGGCCAACTAGATTGATTTATCTTGCAATGGGCGAGGTGCTTTGTGATGGGTTCAATCTTGCGGTGTTCTATATCCAAGTGACAGAAAGGGACAAGACACTTATTTGTATTGTTGCCATTAAGAATAAAATGATGGGGTTTATTCATATTGCTTGAGTTTACTTTGTCTACATCATGTCATCTTGCTTAAGGCGTTACTCTGTTTTATACTTAATACTCTAGATGCATGCTGGATAGCGGTCGATGAGTGGAGTAATAGTAGTAGATGCAGGCAGGAGTCGGTCTACTTGTCTCGGACATGATGCCTATATACATGATCATTGCCTTGAATATCGTCACAACTATGCACTTTTCTATCAATTGCCCAACAGTAATTTGTTTACCCACCGTATGCTATGTGTTCGAGAGAGAAGCCTCTAGTGAAAACTATGGCCCCCGGGTCTACTTTTATCATATATTAAAATCCAAAAATACCTTGCTGCAATTTATTTACTTTTATTTTCTTTTGCAATTTAATTTTCTATCTATCACTATCATAATTAATCCTTACAAGTGACCGCTAAGGGGATTGACAACCCTCTTATTTGCGTTGGGTGCAAGTGTTTGCTTTTGTGTGTGTAGTTGCTGCTAACGAGGTTCTGTGTGGTTCTCCTACTGGATTGATATCCTTGGTTCTTAACTGAGGGAAATACTTATCTGTACTGTACTGCATCATCCTCTCCTCTTCGGGGAAATCCCAACGCAGTTCACAAGTAGCACTCTCTGACAGATTTGGCTTTGGTAGAAGGATTTGAGTGGAAAGCAACTTGGGAAAGGCTAGAAATCAAGGTTCAAATGGTTGGATTGGTATCTCTTGATCTCAACACATGAGTAGGTGGTTCTCTCTCAGAAAATGAATGGTGGAAGTGTAGGCACGTTCTGATGGCTCTCTCTCGGAGTAGGCATGGGTGGAGGGGTATAAATAAGCTTCACCCAAAAGATCCAACTGTTACAAGTATTTGACCCAACTCGGTGACACCGGACCAAAATCTCGCTGAGATCCTCTTAGATTTTCTGAGGAAATGCCTCTCTTGGCAACTGTAGATGCAGATACCTTCCTTGTCACTCCTCTCTCCTTTTGAGTACCTGCATACTCTTTCTGAACTGGAGCCTTCTTCTTGGAGGTGACCTCAACCTGGAATTCTTCATCCTCATCATCTGAGTTCTTCCTCTTTCTGGTTCTGGTGGCTGCTTTGGGTAGACTTGGAGAGTTCCTCTCTCCCTCATGGTAGCTCTCATCATGAGGACTAGTGCCTGCCTCCAAGTCAACACTTGGCTCACTGACCTGTTCTGGCTATCACTGCCCTCTGACATGCTGACACTGACCCTATGAATTAGAATGGATAGAGTGGAGTAGATGAGTCATCACAAAACACAACATTTTTTGAAAATATTCGAATTCAAACTTCAGTTTTAGGTTTTTATAGAGAGAATTTCAGAGTGGCCGATTTGAAATTCCCGGTAGCACCGAGGCAGCAACTGAAGCTAAGGTTTGCATTTCGGTTTGACCGAAGCAGTTCCTGGCTTCACCGAAGTGCACATGATGCAATAGAGGAACCAACTTGGTGACACCGACCCAGTACCATTCGGTTTCACCGAAACGTACTATGTGCAATGGCCAAGGCCAAATCAGTGACGCTGGGTTGCTTCAATTTGGTCGATCCGAGACGAAAACTGTAAAACCCTAAACCTAAAATTCTAATTCGAGCTATCACTAGGAATTTCAGTGGATAAGGAAGTGCAATCCATGGCAAGATCTAGGCGAACCATCCGTGCATTGAATCGGAATTTGGAGCACAGAGGTGGTAGAATCTCACCCTAACTTGGTGGAGATCCTCTACGGCGGCAACGGCGGAGAAGAATGCCATTGACGGCGATGGAATCAGGCGGCGAGGGCGCACTGGAGATGAAGGTGACGATCCAAGGACCAGGGGCGAAGGTAACAATGGAGTGTGGGTGCATGACGTTTGAAGAATTATTCAACATACGGTTCACGAACATATATATACCCGTGTGCTGTCGGTAGTACCGAACGAAATGACTCGGTCTCACCGAAACGCGTAACTACCATAGACAGGACATATCGGTGACGCCGGGTTTTTCAGACCGGTCTTACCAAGATGGAAAATTTTGATCAGTCTAAGTGCTATCGGTGGGACCGAATAAGAGATAGTTGGTCTGATCAAAAAGAACTTAGAAGGTTTTGGAGGTCAGCCCTAATCAGATCGGTGTCTCCGAGTGCTCCTCACCCGGAGGGTCCAAAAATGAGCTTGTTCATGTTTTGTGATATAGCATGAATAGAATTTGAGACAAGAAGAGATAGATAGCTAGAGATGGTTCTTAGGCATTCTTGTACATCCATTTGGCCAAATAAAACCAATCAATCAAAACAACAAGTGGATGTCCTTGAATGAGAAATATGCACAACAACATGCTCACACAATAAGATAGCAAATAAAATATGTGGCAAACATGAGCAATCAAAACTAGCTTCTATCACACAATGGGCGATGACATAGTCATCTATATATGAGTATATTGACTTAGGAGCCAAATGAGATCATTTGATCATAGGTCATACTCATCGTTTAAGCACAATTGGGGTTACCACTTTTACATAAAGCATTAATATGTTCTCACCATTAGAGTTGCTTTGACTCAAGTCTTAGAGTAAAGCTCCCCCTAGATGTGATATCCCCCCAAAGAGGGATGAACTAACCTTGGGTTTTGTCGATGTTGAATTCATGTAGATGTTGAAGTTGTGGATGCTCAATGTTGATGTAGACCATCAAGAGTTGGGAGCAATCCTTTGAATGATGCACTTTCAATACTTACATGGGTTAGTCCAACAAGGAACAAACAAGGATATCCATAGACATAGAGTGAAATGTACAACATATGATGTCCATGAATGCATTGAATACCTTCTCCCTTGACTCACCAACAAGAGGGTTTGTGACTCCATGAACTAGTGCAAGATGTTGAAGTTGGTTGCACAAGTCCTTGCCATAATAAATGTGAGTGAAGTTTGTTGGCGGAGTCACCCTCAAGAACTCTCTAGTTCTTTTTCTTTGGGACCCACATCAACTTGCTGGGAGTCCTTGGAGTTGTAGTTGTACTTGATGAAGTCTTGGGAACCCACTTGACCAAGGCTTGAGGTGGTTCTTCAAATGAGTCAATCTCCTCTTGAAGCTTGTCCTTGCCATTTAGCTTGTGGTCTTGCGGTAGAAGATCATCTTGAGCTTGTGTTCCCTTGAAGGAAGTAGGATCATACTTCCCTTGTTGAGGAACAAACTTCGTCTTGGGGTATTGATCTTCTTCCCACTCAACTCCATTGGCATTGAACTTTCGTTCAAAACCAGCACCTTGGTTCTTCAGGTGCCTCCCTTGCTTGCGTACAATTTCCTCAAATTGCTTACTCCCGGCAAGGCTCTTGTAGACACCCTTTTCTATAATTCCTTTCAATAAATTATTTTCTTGCTCAAGTGTAACTTGGCTAAGAGATCATTAGTGGAATTGATAGAACTACTAGAAGCAACAACATTGGATTTAGCATTGTTATTGTTACTACTAGAGGTAGAACCCTTTTTACCCTTGTTACTAGTTTGCTTAGATTTAACTTGTGGCATAAAAGTAGATAAGAGTAAACATTTGGCAATGTAAGAGGAACTCTTCTTTCGAAGATCGTCATTGATAGCTTTTAGAAACTCATGCTCTTGCTCTAAATTTAGCTTCTCGAAATGTAGCTTCTCATGAATTCGTAGAAGCTCTCTATGATCCTCTTGAGTTGTTTCATGAGCTAACTTAAGAGTATTTAGTTCTTTAGTTAGACGCTCAATCTCCTTCATAGCATTGTCATTCCTTTCCTCTTGACTATCATGATTACTAGCAAGTTCATTATAGCTCACATTACTAGTCTTATCAACAAGCAAATCATCATCACCAAGTAAATCATCCTCATCACTATCAAAGTCAAGGTATTCAGGGTGTGATACCTTGGGGCCTTTTTCCATGAAGCATCTTCCAATTCCCTCATTTGGTGAATGAAATACATCATAGGAGTTGGAGGATACAAGAGCAAGTCCGGCAACACCTTCATCTTGATTATAGTCGGAGTTGGAGTGATAACTTCTCTCGAATTGGTTGTCGGAGTCGGAGCCGGAAATCCATTCACCAACATGAGCTTGATGTCTTCTTCTAGTGTAGCTCTTGGATGACTTGTCCTTCCTTTCCGAATCCTTGCTTCTCCGAGAAGGCCTTCGTTCATAACGATCATCTCTACTCCTTCTCTCCTTGTGAGGTGATTCATCTCTTCTATACTTTCCTCTTGGTGATTCGTCTCCTTTCTCGTGAGGTGTCATACACTCATTGGAGTAGTGTCCGGGTCTTCCACAATTGTAGCAATTACGGTCACGACTAGATGATCTTTGCTCATAGTTTCTTGAGTTTGTGCTTCTTTCTTTTACTCTATTCTTGTATAACTTGTTGAATCTTTTCACCATTAAGCTTATCTCTTCATTGGATACTAGCTTGTCACTTGATATTGTCGGGGCATCGCTTGAGGCTTTATAAGCACCACTTGACTTGTTGTGTAGCTCCTCTTTGTCCTTGAGTGACATCTCATGAGCAACAATCCTTCCAATGACTTTCATGGGCTTGAGATCTTTGTAATTTGGCATCATTTGGATCAATGTGCACACGGTATCATATTTTCCATCCAAGGCTCTAAGAATCTTCTTGATGATGAATTTGTCAGTCATCTCTTCACTTCCTAACTCAGCAATCTCATTTGTGATGAGAGCAAGCCTGGAGTACATTTCAGAGACTCCTTCACCATCCTTCATCTTGAACTTGTCAAGTTGACTTTGAAGCACATCCAACTTGGATTCCTTGACAGACTCGGTACCCTCGTGCATATCAACCAAAGTATCCCAAATTTCCTTTGCATTCTTGAGGCGGCTAATCTTGTTGAATTCCTCGGGGCACAAACCGTTGAAGAGAATGTCACATGCTTGAGCATTGTATTGCAACATCTTCAATTCTTCCGCGGTTGCTTCATGATCCGGTTCCTTTCCATCCTCAAAGAATTCACCTTTCAAGCCAACACGAACAATAGCCCAAATGGCGGGATTATGACCAAGAATATGCATTTTCATCTTATGTTTCCAACTAGCAAAGTTTGTACCATCAAAATATGGACCTCTACGGTGATAATTACCCTCACTAGACGCCATACTCTCCTAGGTTGTGAAACCAATGCAATAGAGACCAAAGCTCTGACACCACTTGTAAGATCGAAAGTATGTCTAGAGGGGGGTGATTAGACTACTTGACCAAATAAAAACTTATCCTTTTCCCAATTTTAGTTGTAGGCAAGTTTCAACAATTCTACCAAGTCAAGCAACACCTACACATGCAAGCCTAAGAGTTGTTCAGCGGAAAATAAAGACTTTGCATATGAACGTAAAGGAGGGATCGGAGAAATCAAACGCAATGAGGACACGCTGGTTTTTGGCGTGGTTCCAATAGGTGGTGCTATCGTACGTCCACGTTGATGGAGACTTCAACCCACGAAGGGTAACAGTTGTGTGAGTCCACGGAGGGCTCCACCCACGAAGGGTCCACGAAGAAGCAACCTTGCCTATTCCACCATGGCTTACGTCCACGAAGGACTAGCCTCACTCGGGTAGATCTTCATGAAGTAGGCGATCTCCTTGCCCTTACAAACTCCTTGGTTCAACTCCACATGATCTTGGAGGCTCCCAAGTGACACCTAACCAATCTAGGAGACACCACTCTCCGAAAGGTAATAGATGGTGTTGTTGATAATGAACTCCTTGCTCTTGTGCTTCAAATGATAGTCTCCCCAACACTCAATCATTCTCTCACAGATTTGGCTTTGGTAGGAGAAGGATTTGAGTAGAAAGCAACTTGGGAAAGGCTAGAAATCAAGGTTCAAATGGTTGGATTGGAATCTCTTGATCTCAACACATGAGTAGGTGGTTCCCTCTTAGAAAATGAATGGTGGAAGTGTAGGCACGTTCTGATGGCTCTCTCTTGGAGTAGGCATGGGTGGAGGGGTATAAATAGGCTTCACCAAAAGATCCAACCGCTACAAGTATTTGACCCAACTCGATGACACCGGACCAAAATCTCGGTGAGACCGACTAGTGTAAAAGACTTGAACATTGGAGGTCTCAGTGAGACCGATCAGAACATCTCGATGAGACCGAAGTGCAATGGCTATGGCAAGAACACATTTCGGTAGTTCCGAAAATTTCATCTCGGAAATTCCGAAGTGAAGTGACATCGTTACATCAATTTGGTTATGCCGTCTCGGTGAGACCGAGAACCATTTTGGTTGCACCAAAAAGTTAGGGTTTGGCTTGGCAATGTGTGTGATCAACTCGGTTAGTCCGGGATGTGGAAATTCGGTGGGACCGAGATGATGCTTTTAGGGTTTTGGAAAGAAGTGATGTGGGGAAATGTTTGAGGGTTTTGGAGCAATACCACTAAGCACTTGAGCAATTGAGTCATGATCAAAACCTCATCCCCTTTTAATAGTATTGTCTTTCCTATGAACTCAATGTGATCTTGGATCACTTAACCAAAAATGAAGAGTCTTGGAGCTTTGCCAATATTTGTCCTTAGCATTTTGAGGGGTCCACATTCACTAGTCCTTGCCATGCCAATCATTGATCTTCTATGAAAACTAATATCAATAAGCATTAGATCAATGACATATATGTTGTTATTAATTACCAAAACCACCCGGGGATTAGTTGCACTTTCAGCATCCCGCCTAGACCTGTCGAGCTCCCTCACGGCAAGCTGAATTCTGCCATTTCCGAATCCGTACATGCCCCTCTTAAAGGTGCCACGATAGCTCGAAGTAGGTGGTTAGAGTGGGCTCCTCCCGCCATAGGACCTTGAAAATATGCTCCGTCACTGGCCGCGCTAGTTTGTGCAGATCCTCGAGATGCTTCAGCTTATCTCCAAGGACAATGCGGCGCGTCGGATCCTGGAATTGAAACCAAAATAGCCACGGCTGCTCATGGGCCTCATCGTGGCTCCCGCTATAGAAGCGACAAGCCTCCTCGGCACTGCAGTGCAGGTCGGGGAAAGCAGCTAGAGAATGCCACACTTGCATCAGATCGGGGAAAGCCTGAAAATACACTGCAGTAGATATGGCTTACCGAGATAGTTTCCAAAGCCTACTGCAGCTCCTCCTTTGTAGAGGACGCCTAGAACTAGGCCTCTTGTGGGTCCCGGCCGAGGCGCGCGATCTCGGAAGAACCAGCTTCCTTGGCAGTCTCCAGCGTGTCACACTCCGTGACGCGCTTGGTGAGGTCCTCCTGGACTGCAACCACCTTTGACTGGGTGGCTTTGCATATCTCCTACTCCTTACGGAGCAGGTCAACACTCTACTCCGCCTTCGCCTTCAGAGCATGTTCCTCGGCACAAGCTTGGTCAAGCTCGGCATGTATAACAGCTATACGCTGCTCCACATCTGTATAAAAATAGAGAATGTCATGAGCATGCGGCAACTGAGGAGGATAGAGTGGCAGTAAAGCCATGTCAGTTTACTTACCACGGGACGCATCGGTGCTGCCCTTGAGTTGCTGGACCTCCAGCTCGAATTGGGCAAGTCGGCTCTTGGTCTCCTCCAGTTCCAACAAGGTCTGCTAGAGGTTGGAAGTGGTGCCCTGCGCAATGAAAATTACATGTATAAAATATCCTGGCAAAAAGGTGGCTCGAAGCTGAGGTGATTCGATCTACATGTTGGTTTTTCGAAACCAACATGAGTCTTGGGGGCTACTGGATATTCGTGTTTCCTATGTTTAAGGTTTTCCTCGGGATGACACGGTTCGATCTTCACATTGGTTTTTCCGAAACCAACGCGAGTCTCGGGGGCTACTGGATAATGAGTTAAAATCTATTCTAAAAAGGTTTCTTTATGATGATAAGATGACCCTCAAGTCAGTTTTTTCTAACTAACTTAAGGCTCAGGGGCTACTGCAAACCGCGGTTTTTGTTAAAGATGACCCGACCTGTAGTTTATCATTTTTGTCTGCTAAAGCTACACCTCAGTGAAATGCTACAGCCTAATCCATGCTTTTCCTTCCTAAACACAGTGTCCTCGGATCGTTAAGACTGATGAGCACCCTAAGGACTATTGGGTACATTGATATGCTTGGAACAAAAACAAGGGGCAAGGAAAAGGAGCGTACCTCTGCACCCTTGGCGAGGCCAAGGAACATGTCCATCACATGGACCTTGAGAGACCGAAATCGGCACCAGACGGCATGGATGCTGGCGCGCTGCTTGGGGAGGAGGTCTAAGCTCATCAAGGCTGCCTCCACCTCTTGGCAGCGCTTTGCCAGATCAGCCTCGGAAGTCGCCGGAGGCCACGTCGAAGACTTGGGCGCGCCATCCTCGGCCACGGGAGGCAGGGAGACAGCTGGTTGTTCATGCGGGTTTAGAAACATATGAGCAGAGGATGTTGGATTGCCATCCGGCCTCTCTTTGTGAACCGGACAGGGATCTCCACTTCGGTCGATCTCCTTGTCACCTCGGGCGAGGTGTCGACGTCGGCCATGCTAACATCGGCCTCACCTCCTACGTTAGGAATTGGGGGCATAGGATTGGGTTCCCCATCCCTTGTCCCAGCCTGGACAAGGGGGAGCGGCTTCTACCATCGGGGTGGTAGGAGGAACCTCCGTGTTAACACGGGGAGCAGGTCTTGGACCGGGAGAAGACACCTCATCCATGATGGATTGTGGCTTCATATGGAAAGGTACCAAGGATGTCAGGACAGTACTAGATACCAAGGTGCATCTCAAGAACGAGGTTCATAAAGAAAACTTACTTCTGCAGTGGTGGCTTGACCCGAGGATACCGGTCGGAGGGCCATGAATCCTCTGCAGGCTCCCGGGTTGGATTGGGAGCCTGGTCGATGGGTGCCACAGTTTTACTGGGTGCCTGGTCATCTTGCGTCCTATAGCTCTTAGCGACCTTGGCTAGGACATGCGGCTCTTCGGTGTCCGAGATGGACAACACGCTCATTCCCTAGTACTTGGCTGCGGTAGTGGACTGCTGGTCTCATCATGTTGGTCCTCGGTGATGGACCCAACATCCGAGCCCTGGCCACCATGGCCGGAGGGCTTGGTGCTGGTGCCGTGGATGACCATGTGTGGAGGCCTTGGTGTGCTTGGCCTTGACTAGGGCCGAGGACCCATCCATGGCCAGCAATTGAGCTAGCACAGGGCCCACGGAGTCCTCGGGCTCGAGAGCCAACGATTTAACTCCAACTGAGAAGTTGAACCACTTCTGCAATAGATCAAAGCAGAGGAAATTAATGGGCTTGATTTTCCCAAGTAAATACCTCAAAATGAAAAGAGGAACAAGGAGTCAAACCTGGTTGGGCCGGCCATCCAGCCACTAGCCGACGTCGTCCACGCCGGCCTTGAATTCCTCGGTCTTCCCCCTAAACAAGTGGGATTGCATCTCCTTGATGGTTTTCTTCCCATAGAAGACACCTCGGAGGATTGCACTATCGTCCCCCTCCCCAGCACACTCCACATGGGGTGAGCGCGGGTTTGGAGGGGCTGTATGCCATGACCAGAGTGACCACCTTCTTGATGAAGTGGTCGACCCTCTCCATGAGCCTCACCACCTCCTCCATCTCCACCCAAGTGATGTTCTTGGGGTTCTAGGAATGAAGCCTTGCTAGAGGAGTGGAAGTGAAGACAGTGGCGATCTCATATCGGTCGGGGTTGGTCAATGGCACATTGGCCATATAAGACCACTCCTCCTGCCAATTCTTCACGGTGTCGAGGAACTTCCCCTTCAGCCATCGGGTGCTTGGAACCCTGCTGATCATCGCCGCCCAACACTCGGTTGTATCGTTTTCATTGGTCTGCATCTTGACGTAGAAACGCTTGAGCTAGAGTGTGAAATTGGGCTCGCAGCAGAGAAACACTTCACACAAAGTCACGAAGCAGGCGATGTGGAGGATGGAGTTGGGTGCGAGGTGGTGAAGTTGGAGACCGTAGAAGTGGAGGAGACCTCGGAGACCTTTATGGCTTGGTTGTTTCTTCTTCCGACCTTGCCGATTGAGTTTGCGCATTTTGTGACAGTCAGCTTTCGGCTTCTCCCACCTGAGGTACTTTTACTAGTTTATCGAGAAGTGGCAATCGCAGACGTGCTACCTGTACACCCATAGCCGAACGGGTAGAAAGTAAGGGGTAAACATAGGAGGCAGGCAATCCAGCTTTTGATCCAAGACACAAATCAAAATCGATGCATATAGTGGCATGAGGTTCGAGAAAGTTGTCGCTGGCTCCGTGGAGCGCCTCGGCATTCATGATTTTGGCTGCTTTACAGTTCCCGGGTGCGACCCGTGGCTCCACTTTGTGGCGTCCGACGAGGTGTTTGACCCTAGCATGATGAATAGATGTACTGATCATGATTGAATTAAGCAGAATGCACCAGGAGCATATGTGAGGCCCAGATTTGGGGCGTCTCTTTATTTAATTCAAGCTGAGGCCGAGCCTAATGATCGAGCTAAACAATGAAAGAGAAAAACTAAAAATATGAACAAAATGATGCCGAGGAGATAGCGTTATGAGGTCGAGCTTACAGCTTCATGTCCACCATTATCGTGTTGTCCCGCGTTCTCCACCTTCTTCCAACCCTCGTCCATCGAGGGGAGGTGACATCTGTACCTCCGAGTGTAGAGAGGTTCCCTACTCCTCATCCTAATCGAGGAGTACGGCACAAGGTGACTTTGACAGCCGCTGATAATGCTCAGCTACGTGTTGTAGCCCAAAGGGTGCCGCATGGATATAACTTTGGCCGCAATAGGCCGGGGTCTAGGCCAGCCCCTGGTCATGCTCCGCTGGATCATCCCGCTGATGCTCCTGATGAGTAGCCGGGGATCTAGGGAAGTAGTGACCATATTGTGTGGCGGCCTTTGGCCATGGCGCTGTTGAGGGCACGATCTCCTTGGGGCATACCATTCTCGTGCCCGTGGCGCATGGGTACATTGACCTGTACCCGTTTGAGGCCCGGCGTATGTTTTATACCTCATCTAGGTCTGAGTATCTCGAAATGGACCTGTCTATAAGATATCCTTGCTATCGGTTTATCCAACCTCGAGCGGATCGCCCTGTCTATAATATGCTCCACTAGCCCCCAGGGAATTTTCAGCCCAAAGTTATGGTTCTGTGGAACGTTGTCCTTGGGAGCATGTTGGGGACAACGGAGCGCGTATCCCTATTTCGGGATTTCATTAGCAGGCTCCGAGGTGGTGTCCATTTGGTCCACCGGGGGGGATGTCTGGCGTATGCGGAAGTCATCATCAGATGCGCCATGAGTGGACATGTGGCACTTCGCGTCAGGGTTGCTTGATTTGGCCATGATCCTCGATGCTTCCTCGGCTGCCCGCACCTCGGGTGTGAAAGCTATGGTCTGTTCATCTATCCGGACAGACTGTTCTATGTTGCCGTTCACCGTTATGGTGCCCTTGGGTCCCGATATCTTTAGCATTAAGTAAGTGTAGTGTGGGACGACATGGAAACGAGCAAAGGCAGTTCTTCTGAGGAGTGCATGATAGCCACTCCGGAAGGGAACGATGTCGAAGGAGATGTCTTCTATGCGGTAGTTATCGGGTGTACCAAATACTACATCCAGGGTTACGTTGCCCGAGCACTCTGCTTCTACGCCAGGTATTATACCCTTGAACTTGGTATTACTTGGGCGGACTCATGTTGGGTTGATATGCATTTTCTTGACGGTGTCATCGTATATAAGATTAAGGTTGCTGCCTCTATCCATAAGAACTCAGGTCGGATGAAAGCCATCAACGATAGGGTTGAGGACCATAGCCGCCATTCCTCCATGGCGAACTCTCGTCAGGTGATGTCGTCGATCAAAAGTGATCGGCATGTCCGCTCATGGATTGTATTTGGGTTCTATGGGTTCCACGACATATACCTCGTGGAGCATGCGCTTCCTCTCCTTCCTGGTAACGTGGGTAGCATAAATCATGTTCATGTCCTTAACCTCAGGAGGGAATTGTTTTTGGCTGGCATTGCTCGGCCAAGGCTGATTTTCGTCCCTGTTATCATTATTGTAGGGCTGGCTCCAGCCCTGGTTCTCGGCCGCGACCTTCCCGGCTTGCTTGGTCACACAACAATTTCGGTTGGTGTGGGTGGCCGGCTTTTTAGGATTCCGATGGATGGCGCAAGGCTGGTCCAATATTTTTTCCAATTGTGAGCTACGACCCTTTCCTCCTTGGAAGGACTTCCTTTTGTTGCTGTTGCCCTGGTCCTGGTTGCCAAATCCAGTGTTAACCTCGCCATCCTCGATGTCTCTATCACATATGTTACGGCGCTTATTCTTTCAATTGTGCCGTGGCTTCCCGTTTACGTCACATACCTCGGATGTACTGGGATCACCATTACGGTTTCGCTTCCTTGCCAGCCAGTTATCTTCGCCGGAGCAGAATTTGGTCATCAACTGAGTGAGGTCTGTGATGGTTCTGGGTTTAACTTGCCCTAGTTCTCGGGCCAACGATTCGGCACTATTGTTGTTCTAGAATGCCACAATGGCCTCTGTGTCGCCACAGTTGACTATCTGGTTCTTCTTTGTTAAAAAATGATTCCAAAATTTGCATACTAATTCACCTTGCTTTTGTATGATATGGGCCAAGTCGTCGGTGTCCGGTGGCTTGACGTATTTGAAGATGGCCATGAATTCGGACTCGAGGTCATCCCACTCGCTGATCGAATCTGGCAGAAGACTGTTGAGCCAGTACCAGGCTGAGCCCTTCAGTTTTAATGGTAAGTATTAGATAGCATGGATATTGTCTCAACCTGCTATGTGCACAACGAGGAGGAAATCCTCAATCCATACCATGGGGTCTGTAGTCCCGTTGTATTGGTCAATGTTTCTAGGCTTAAATCCAGCGGGGAACTAATGTTCCATTACCTCATCTGTGAAAGAGGCTGGATGAGCCGATCCTTGGACACATGCGACGGCGTGGCATACATCTTACGTGGTTACATCGCGATTCGTGGTGTAGTGATATGTCTCCAACGTATCCATAATTTATGAAGTATTCATGCCATGTTTATAACAATTTTATATGGTTTTGGTATGATTTGATTAGAACTAACCCGGATTGACGTTGTTTTCAGCAGAACTACCGTGGTGTTGTTTTTTGTGCAGAAAAAAAAGTTCTCGGAATTGGACGGAACTTTTTGATGATTTTTTTTGACCAAAAGAGACCCCGAAGCTTTGTGGAAGGACCAGAAGAGCCACGAGGAGGTCACAAGGTATCACGGCGCGGCCTAGGGGGTGTGTGCTATTGCCTTGTGGGCCCCTCGTAACTCCTTTTTGCGTGATTCTAACGCTGAAAAATCCTATAAATAGAGAAACCCCCAAAAATAAACCTAGCACTTCCACGCCGCCACCGCAAGCCTCTGTACTGAAGAGATCCCATCTGGGGGCCTATTCCGGCACTCTGTCGGAGGGGGAAATCATCACCGGAGGCCATCTTCATCATCCCGGCGGTCTCCATGACGAGGAGGGAGTAGTTCACCCTAGGGGTTGAGGGTATGTACTAGTAGCTATGTGTTCGATCTCTTTGTCTCTCGTGTTCTTGATTTGGCACGATCTTGATGTATCGCGAGCTTTGTTAATATAGTTGGATCATATGGTGTTTCTTCCCTCTCTATCTTCTTGTGGTGAATTAAGTCTTTCCCTTTGAGGTTTCGTTATTGTCGGATTGAATATTTCATATTTGAGAACACTTGATGTATGTCTTGCATGTGGATACCCGTGGTGACAATGGGGTATTCTATTGAGTCACTTGATATATGTTTTGTTGATCAACTCGCGGATTCCCATGACCTTGGGGTAATCTAGGCATAGGGGTTGATTGCATGTTTTCATATTCTTTTCTCCGATAAAAACTTTGGGGCACTCTTTGAAGTTCTTTGTGTGGATTGAATATTATGAATCTGAAGTTGTTTTGATGCATATCAAATAATCAACTCACGGATACTTGTGGTGGCATTGGAGTATCTAGGTGACATTAGAGTTGGTTGATGCGTATCATATGGTGTTATTTTAGTACGAACTCTAGGGCTGTTTGTGACACTTATAGGGATGGCTCAATAGATTGATCGAAAAGGATAACTTTGAGGTGCTTTCGTACCCTACAATAATTTCTTCTTGTGTTCTCCACTAGATAAGAACTTTGGAGTGATTCTTTGTCGCACGTTGTGGGATTGTTATATGATTCAATTATGTTACCCTAGGCCTTGTTTTCAAGCATTGCAATACTGTTTGTGCTCCGTTTTATCACTTGCTACCTTGCTGTTTTTATATTTTCAGATTACAAAAACCTATATCTACTATCCATACTACACTTGTATCACCATCTCTTCTCCGAACTAGTGCACCTATACAATTTGCCATTGTAATGGGTGTGTTGGGGACACAAGAGATTTCTTGTATTTGATTGCATGGTTGTTTGAGAGAGACCATCTTCATCCTACACCTCCCACGGATTGATAAACCTTAGGTCATCCACTTGAGGGAAATTTGCTTCTGTCCTACAAAACTCTGCACTTGGAGGCCCAACAACGTCTACAAGAATAAAAGTTGCGTAGTAGACATCAAGATCTTTTCTGGTGCCATTGCCGGGGAGGTGAGTGCTTGAAGGTATATCTTTAGATCTTGAAATTGAATCTTTTAGTTTCTTGTTTTATCACTAGTTTGTTTTTATAAAAGAAAACTACAAAAAAATGGAATTGAGGTTGCCTCAAATACTTCATCTATATAATGTCTTTCTTGAAAATGATGGATCGGAAAATTGTGCTCAATTGCTAGAGGAAGAATTTAATAATTTTTTTAATGTGAGTTCCTTGAATGATAAGCATGGTTGCAATGTTGTTAGTATGAATTCTTTGAATATCCATAACGCTAATGATGATTGCACTAGTCATGATAAAAATGTTTCCTGTAAGCATGTCAATTTTTGTGGTGTGAATAAAATTTGTGAAGACATGCCTTATATTGATGATAGATTTTGTAAGAAGCATAAACACGATAAAACCAATTTGTTCCTTAAAGTGATAGATAGATTTGCTACGAAATTATGCTCTCTTCATCCCATTAGTTGTGAACTTTGCAATAAGGTTGGTCATCTTAATTTTCAATGCATGCTTTTTCATGATCGAATCATGGCCAAATAGTGTAATGACTTGACCACCCTTGAACTTTATAATGAGCTTTGTCTATTTTTGGGGTGTGAAGAATTGACACATAAAAATAGTTGGTTTGAAGTATTCATTCTCACATACGACATTGAAAATAATCTAAAGAAAATCTATATATTTTGTGTGGTAAATTGCAACGAGAATGCTTATATAGCCAATTATAGAAAGACGGGAAAACCAATAGAATATAAAAGGAATACTAATGGAAGGGTGAAGATCCCCCCTTTCCCTCCTATTTTCTCTTGTGATGAAACAGGTAACGAGGAGGAGCTTCCTATCCAACCAATATCTTCAATAAGAAGCTCAGAAAAATTAAATAAACCCACACATAATGTGGTGAAGAAGAAGAAAAGAAGGAAAAGTAGAGGTAAAGAGGTATCTCTCCCAAATAATGTTGCTCCTATTATTGTTGTGCCTCATGAGAATGAATCAAAAATAATTGTGGAAGATGATACACTTGATGATGATTTTGTTATGCCTATTGCTTGTTGTGATGATTATGATTGGGAAGATAATGATACTTCTTATAATCTTGAAAATCTTTTTGGCACCAACTTGGGAAATTATGATGATAATAATTGTTATACTATTGGTGCTATTCATACTATTGATGATAAGAGTGATTATGCTAATGATATGCAAACCCACAAGCTTGGGGATGCTATGTTTGATTGGAATGACATGTTTGAGAATTTATTTGCTGCAAAAAATGTTTATCCTAATCTTGGGGATGCTATGCTTAATGAGGATGATATTTTTATTCCCCCTACCTTTGATGAGCAATTTTATTATGATGATAGCATGCCTCCTACCTATGATGATTGCAATAATAATGAAAGTGGGTTTGGAAGAGTGTCAACTTTAGGTAATAATTATCCCACTATTTTGGGGGGTGTTCAATTTTATAATAATGATAAAAGTGGATTTGGAGAGGTCATGACTTTATTTAATGTTGAATCCACAACTTTGGAAGAGGTTTCAATTGATTATGATGAGAACAAAGTTGCTACTTATGATGATTATTGTGATGATACTTATGTTATAAAAAGTAGTGATGATTATTCTTACAAAAATTGTCATAATTATGAATACCCTTTTACTGAACATTACTCTTTTAATGTGGAAACAATTTTTAGTATTCAAGTTTCTTATGATACTCCCACTATTATGAATGAGAAGAAATTTGCTTATGTGGAGAGTAATAAATTTTCTATGCTTGTGGATCATGAAAAGAATACTTTATGTGAAAGTTATATTGTTGAATTTGTTCATGATGCTACTGAAAATTATTATGAGAGAGGGAGGTATGCTTATATATATATTTCAACAACATCAAGTTTCCTCTCTTTATGTTGAAAGTTTTGAAGTTATACTTGTTTTGTCTTCCTATGCTAGTTGATTTTTGCTCCCATAAATTGTTTGCTCACAAAATCCCTATGCATAGGAAGTGGGTTAGGCTTAAATGTGCTAGTCATATGTTTCATGATGCTCCCGTTATGTCTCAATTCTTTACTTTTATGTGAGCATCATTGAAATCATCATGCCTAGCTAAAAAGGCATTAAATAAAAGCGCTTGTTGGGAGACAACCCAATATTTATACCTACTGTTTTTGTGTGTCCACATTATTAAGCTACTGTATTAATCATGTTCTATATGTTTTCTTTCAATAAAGTGCCAAGTAAAGCCTTTGGGATAGTGTGGATACTTGTTGATTTGATTCTGTGCAAAAACAGAAACTTTTGTGCCAAGTTCTGGAATTTATATTCTGTATTGGAATGTTATAAAATTCTGAAAAAAATTCAAAGTATTGGAATATGAATTTCCCACGATGTCATAATTTTTCAGAATTTTTGGAGTTACAGAAGTATGACTTTAATTCAGATCTTTACAGACTGTTCTGTTTTAGACAGATTCTGTTTTTGTTGCATAGTTTGCTTATTTTGATGAATCTATGGATTGTATCGGGGGGTATAAGTCATGGAGAAGTTAGAGTACAGTATCATTATGCCAATATTAAAAATGAATCAATTTACAACAGTACTTAGAGTTTAAGATTTGATTATTATACTAATGGATCTCATGAGGTTTTTGTTGAGTTTTGTGTGCTGAAGTTTTCAAGTTTTGGGTGATATCATGATGAATAAAGGAATAAGGAGCGGCAAGACCTTAAGCTTGGGTATGCCCAAGGCACGCCAAGGTAATATTCAAGGAATACTCAAGCGTCTAAGCTTGGGGATGCCCCGGATGGCATCCCCTCTTTCGTCTTCAACATTATCGGTAACCTCACTTGGGACTATATTTTTATTCATCACATGATATGTGTTTTACTTGGAGCATCATTTTATTTTGTTGAGATTTGCTTGCTGTTATCAATAATCATGTTTTGTATCTTTTATTTCAATAAAATGTCAAGTATAGCCTTTACCATGCTCAGTTTGCAAGTTTGTGAGTTGCTGTTTGAAAACAGAAAGTTTTCTGTTATGTCCTGAATATTGGTGAATAGTCAGAACGTGATAAAATCTTGAAATTTTTACAAAGTAAGAACGCATGAGTTTTTTGTCACGTGGTATTTTTCAGAATTTTTGGAGTTAAATAAGTATACTTTTTATTCCATCCTTTACAAACTGTTCTGTTTAGACAGATTTCGGTTATAGTTGCATTGTTTGCATGTGTTGGCTTGTTTAATGGTTCTATTTGAGGATATGAGTATTAAATATGTAGAGGCATTTAGTATGCAATGTTTAATTATAATTTTAGTGATTTGCTACAGTAGAGAATGTTAAGGTTTTGAGTTGATTTATACTAACTTATCTCACGAGTTCTTGTTGAGTTTTGTGTGGATGAAGTTTTAAGATTTAGGAGAAGCCATGATATGAGAGGAATTAAGGAGACAAAAGATATCAAGCTTGGGGATGCCCAAAGCTCCCCAAGATAACATTCCAAGAAGTCTCAAGCAACTAAGCTTGGGGATGCCCCGGTAGGCATCCCACCTTTCTTCATCAACACCTATCGGTTAGCCTAAGTTTTTACTTGTTCACATGATATGTGCGATTCTTGGAGTGTCCTTTTATTTTCATTTTATTTGTTGTTTGAATAAAATACTTGGATCTTAAATCTTTATTTGGAGAGAATCTTCACATAGCTACTTAATTGTTTAACTACTCATTGTTCTTCACTTTTATCCTACGAGTGAATTGTTGAAATGAATTGAATATCATAAATATGAAATAATATATGTTCCATATGCTTAGTAATATTTCACATTGGGTTTAGAAAGTGAAATCTATTGAAATTTGACAATCATAATATTGGTCATACAAGCAATTCATGAATGATTAGTATATGGAAGAGAAATTTCACATACAAATATATTATCTTGGACATCTTTTATGATTGTGAATACCCATTAATTATTTTCAAACTTGAGAAAATTAGTTGAAGTTGGACAAGGAAGACAACGTAATGAGTTATGTTTGGGTACAATTGCATAGAAGTTATATTGTTATGGATCCTCTAACATGTGGTGCTTGTTTAGGATCTTTTGCTAGCCTAAATTTCTGTACTAAGCGGGAATACTGCTTGTGCATCCAAAATCCTTGAGCCAAGTTTCTTCCATGAGTGTCCACCATACCTACCTATATACGGTATTACCCTGCCATTCCAAGTAAATTTGCATGTGCCATCTCTAAAACCTTCAAACAATCATCTGTTTTGTGTGCCTGTACCGCTCATGGAGCGATGGGGCGGTCAGTATCTTCCATGCTAAGTGGATTATTCTCATGATGGGTGTTTATTCACTTGTCATTGCACGAGAGAGGCCGATAATTGGGATGCCCAGTCCTGTCAATCAAAAAGAAAAAATAATAATAAAACAAAAGCTCCCCCTAGAAATTTGAAAGTTTGGAGGGCACCCGTGAATTCGGCTAGCCATGGCTTGTGTTTGAATGGTTGAGGGGGAGTTAAACTTTTCATTTCTACATGGGAACTGCCAATAATGTGTTTAGCACGGAAGATATTGAATACCTTAGTCGTGACGTTGACAGGAAAGGCACACCACTCAAAATGTATTCATCTCTGTTTTAAGCTATGAGCTCTGGCACCTCTGCAAATCCCTGCTTCCCTCTGCGAAGGGGCATTCTATTTACTTTTGTGCTATTTACTTTCATGTTATTTATTTTTGTTGAGTCAACTTCTTATTCCAACCTATTCTCTAGTTGGCAAGCATCATGTGGTGGGGAAAGATCCAGGCACATATAGCCATTCAAATATATTTGATCATGGTTTATTATTGTTGACAATTATCTCTATGATAAATGAGTTAGGAGGCGAAACATCAAGACCCTATCTTTCTCTGTGTTCGATGGATGCTATTTGTTCTAAAAATATGCTTTGAGTATTAGCAATCATAGAAGACTATATGATAATTGAGTATGTGGAGCTCTTACTTAGACTTTGTTGAAAATGGGATGCATTGAAATTGTTTGGTGACTAAGAACATAGCTTGTTAAGTTTCAAGAGAATGTATTGTTTAAACCATAACATGTGAATTGATTGCTAATTTATCAAACTTATGCACTATGCTAGCATTCACACTTCATAAATTACTTCTTTTATCATTTACCTACTCGAGGACGGGCAGGAATTAAGCTTGGGGATGCTGATACGTCTCCAATGTATCTATAATTTATGAAGTATTCATGCCATGTTTATGACAATTTTATATAGTTTTGGTATGATTTGATTAGAACTAACCCGGACTGAAGCTGTTTTCAGCAGAACTACTGTGGTGTTGTTTTTTGTGCAGAAATAGAAGTTCTCGGAATTGGACGAAACTTTTTGACGATTTTTTTTGGACCAAAAGAGACCCCTGAAGCTTCGTGGAAGGACCAAAAGAGCCACAAGGAGGTCACTGTTGGAAATATGCCCTAGAGGCAATAATAAATTTGTTATTATTATATTTCCTTGTTCATGATAATCGTTTATTATCCATGCTATAATTGTATTGATTGGAAACTCAAATACATGTGTGGGTACATAAACAACACTGTGTCCCTAGTAAGCCTCTAGTTGACTAGCTCGTTAATCAAAGATGGTTAAGGTTTCCTAGCCATTGACATGAGATGTCATTTGATAACGGGATCACATCATTAGGAGAATGATGTGATGGACAAGACCCAAACTACGAACGTAGCATATGATCGTGTCAGTTTATTGCTATTGTTTTCTGCATGTCAAGTATCTGTTCCTATGACCATGAGATCATGCAAATCCCTGACATCGGGGGAGTACCTTGTGTGTATCAAACGTCGCAACGTAACTGGGTGACTATAAAGGTGCTCTACAGGTATCTCCGAGGGTGTCTGTTGGGTTGGCATGGATCAAGACTGGGATTTGTTACTCCGTATGACGGAGAGGTATCTCAGGGCCCACTCGGTAATACAACATCACAATGAGCCTTGCAAGCAATGTGACTAAAGTGTTAGCCACGAGATCTTGTATTACAGAACGAGTAAAGAGACTTGCCGGTAACGAGATTGAACTAGGTATAGAGATACCGACGATCGAATCTCGGGCAAGTAACATACCGAAGAACAAAGGGAACAGCATACGGGATTAACTGAATCCTTGACATAGAGGTTCGACCGATAAAGATCTTCGTAGAATATGTAGGAGCCAATATGGGCATCCAGGTCCCGCTATTGGTTATTGATCGTAGAGGTGTCTCGGTCATGTCTACATAGTTCTCGAACCCGCAGGGTCTACACACTTAACGTTTGGTGACGATTAGTATAATTGAGTTATTTTGTTGGTGACCGAAGGTTGTTCGGAGTCCCGGATAAGATCCCGGACATGACGAGGATCTCCGGAATAGTCCGGAGGTAAAGATTGATATATGTGATAATAGTGTTTTGATCTCCGGAAGGGTTCCGGAATTCACCGGAAGTGGTTTTGGATGTTTACCGAAGTGTTCGGGTGCAAGAACACTTTATATGGGCCAAGGGATAAAAGCCCATGAGGTATTGGAAGTGCAAAAGTAGTTTTGCTGCCGCGTAAGCGGTACTACCGCTTGGTGAAGCGGTACTACCGCCCGAGCGGTACTACCGCTTGTGTGAAGCGGTACTACCGCCCAAGCGGTACTACCGCTTGTGTGAAGCGGTACTACCGCTTGTGCGCGGTACTGCAGGGATCCGAGTTGGACTCTTTCCCTGCGGGCCAAACCGACCTTGTGCGGGCAAAACCGACCTAGAGGAGGCTTTTACTCCAAGTTTAGACCCCAAGGCTCAACATATAAATAGAGGGGCAGGGCTAGCACACGGGACACATTAAGATTTCCCCAAGCCGTGTGCGGCAACCCTAACCCTCTAGTTCCTCCGTCATAATCTCCGTAGCGCTTGGCGAAGCCCTGCAGAGATTGTTCCTCACCACCATCACCACGCCGTCGTGCTGCTGGAACTCAACCACTACTTCATCATCGCTCGCTGGATCGAGGAGGTGAAGGCGTCATCAAGCCGTACGTGTGTTGAACACGGAGGTGCCGTCCGTTCGGCGCTAGTTCGTGATCGGATCGAGGGACGACTTGCGATTTGGATCGCGGAGACGTTCGACTACATCAACCGCGTTTCTTAAACGCTTCCGCTTAGCGATCTACAAGGGTATGTAGATTTACTCTCCCTCTCGTAGATGCTCATCACCATGGATAGATCTTGTGTGTGCGTAGGAAATTTTTTGTTTCCCATGCAACGTTCCCCAACAGTGGCATCTGAGCTAGGTCTATGCGTAGATGAGATCTCGAGTAGAACACAAACGAGTTGTGGGCGTGGGTGTATACATATTGCTTGCCGTTACTAGTTGATATTTGATTCGGCGGTACTGTGAGATGAAGCGGCCCGGACCGACATTACGCGTACACTTACGCGAGACAGGTTCCTTCAACTGACATGTAACTTCGTTGCATAAAGATGGCTAGCGGGTGTCTGTCTCTCTCACTTTAGTTGAATCGATTTCAATGAAAAGGGTTCTTTTAGAAGATCAAAAAGCAATCACTACACCACGTTGTGGTTTTGCGTAGGTAAGAACGGTTCTTGCAAACCCGTAGCAGCCACGTAAAATTTGCAACAACAATTAGAGGACGTCTAACTTGTTTTTGCAGGGTATGATGTGATATGATATGGCCAATTACATGATGAGATATATGTGATGTATGAGATGATCATGTGTTGTATAGAATATCACGACTTGCATGTCGATGAGTACGGCAACTGGCAGGAGCCATAGAGTTGTCTTTAATTATTGTATGACCTGCGTGTCAATCATTAAGCGCTATGTAATGCTTTACTTTATCGCTAAACGTTAGCAATAGTCGTGGAAGCAACAGTCGGCGCGACAACCTTATGGCGACACGTTGATGGAGATCAAGATGATGGAGATCATGGTGTCATGCCGGTGACGATGGAGATCATGCCGGTGCTTTGGAGATGGAGATCAAAAGCACAAGTTCATGGCCATATCATGTCACTTATGATTTGCATGTGATGTTAATCCTTTTATGCATCTTATTTTGCTTAGGACGATGGTAGCATTATAAGGTGATCCCTCACTTAAATTTCAAGATAAATTGTGTTCTCCCCGAGTGTGCACCGTTGCGAAAGTTCGTCGTTTCGAGACACGCCGTGATGATCGGGTGTGATAGACTCCACGTTCACATACAACGGGTGCAAGCCATGTTGCACACGCGGAACACTCGGGTTAAAACTTGACGAGCCTAGCATGTACAGACATGGCCTCGGAACACAAGAGACCGAAAGGTCGAACATGAGTCATATAGTAGATATGATCAACATGAAGATGTTCACCATTGAAACCACCTCAACTCACGTGATGATCGGACTTGAGTTGGTGGATTTGGATCATGTTACACTCGAATGACCGGAGGGATGTCAATTTGAGTGGGAGGTTTTTAAATAATATGATTAACTAAACTCATTATCTAGAACAATAGTCTAAGTTGTCTTTGCTATATTTATGTTGTAGATCATGGCTCGCGCAGTAGCACCCCTGAATTTTAATGCGTTCCTAGAGAAAGCTAAGTTGAAAGATGATGGAAGTAACTTTGTGGACTGGGCCCGTAATCTAAGGATTATCCTTACGGCTTCCCAGAAGGCTTATGTCCTTGATGCACCGCTTGGTGATCCACCCGCTCCAGTTGAGTCTCTAGACGTTGTGAACGCCTGGCAGGCTCGTTCTGATGATTACTCAATAGTTCAATGTGCAATGTTGTATGGCTTAGAACCGGGACTTCAAAGACGTTTTGAACGTCATGGAGCATATGAGATGTTCCAAGAGTTGAAGTTTATCTTTCAGAAGAATGCCCGGATCGAGAGATATGAGATCTCCGATAAGTTCTATGCTTGCAAGATGGAGGAGAACGGGTCTATCAGTGATCACGTGCTCAGAATGTCTGGGTACTCCACCCGTCTGGCTGAATTGGGGATGCCCCTTCCGCCAGAGGCTATCACTGACAGAGTTCTTCAATCATTGCCACCTAGCTACAAGAGCTTCGTGTTGAACTATAACATGCACGGGATGAACAAGTCAGTCGCCGAGCTATTTGCGATGCTGAAAGCCGCTGAGTCTGAAATTCAGAAGGAGCATCAAGTGTTGATGGTCAATAAAACCACTAGTTTCAAGAAAAATGGCAAGGGTAAGAAGGGTAACTCCAAGAAGAGTGGAAAAATAGTTGCTCCTCTCGTGAAGAAACCCAAGGCTGGACCCAAACCAGAAACTGTGTGTTTTCATTGCAAGGGAACTGGACACTGGAAGCGGAACTGCCCCAAGTATTTGGCTGACAAGAAGGCGGCCAACAACAAACAAGGTATATATGATATACATGTTATTGATGTGTACCTTACCAACCCTCGTTGTAGTGCCTGGGTATTTGATACCGGTGCGGTTGCTCATATTTGCAACTCTAAACAGGAACTGCGGAATAGACGGAGGCTGGCAAAGGACGAAGTGACGATGCACGTGGGAAATGGTTCCAAGGTTGATGTGATCGCCGTCGGCACGCTCGCTCTTCGATTACCGTCGGGATTAGTGATGAACCTAAATAAGTGTTATTTGGTGCCTGCGTTAAGCATGAACATTATATCTGGATCTTGTTTATTGCGAGACGGTTACTCATTTAAATCAGAGAATTATGGTTGTTCTATTTATATGAGTAATATCTTTTATGGTCATGCACCCAATGTGAGGGGTTTATTCTTATTGAATCTCGATAGTAATGATACACATGTTCATAACATTGATGCCAAAAGATGTAGAATTGATAATGATAATACCACTTTCTTGTGGCACTGCCGTTTAGGTCATATTGGCGTAAAACGCATGAAGAAGCTCCATGCTGATGGACTTTTGGAGTCACTTGATTTTGAATCACTTGACACATGTGAGCCATGCCTCATGGGCAAGATGACTAAATTGCCGTTCTCTGGAACAATGGAACGGGCAAGTGACTTATTGGAAATCATACATACTGATGTGTGTGGTCCGATGAGTATTGAGGCGCGCGGTGGTTATCGTTACTTTCTCACCTTCACTGATGACTTAAGTAGATATGGGTATATTTACTTAATGAAACATAAGTCTGAAACATTTGAAAAGTTCAAACAATTTCAGAGTGAAGTTGAGAATCATCGTAACAAGAAGATTAAATTCCTACGATCTGATCGAGGAGGAGAATATCTGAGTTATGAGTTTGGCAGTCACTTAAGACAGTGTGGAATTGTTTCACAATTGACACCGCCTGGAACACCACAGCGTAATGGTGTGTCCGAACGTCGTAATCGAACCTTATTGGATATGGTGCGATCTATGATGTCTCTTGCCGATTTGCCACTATCGTTTTGGGGTTATGCATTAGAGACAGCTGCATTCACTTTAAATAGGGCACCATCGAAATCCGTTGAGACAACGCCATATGAACTTTGGTTTGGCAAGAAGCCAAAGCTGTCGTTTCTTAAAGTTTGGGGATGTGATGCTTATGTCAAAAAGCTTCAGCCTGAAAAGCTGGAACCCAAAGCGGAGAAATGCGTCTTCATAGGATACCCAAAAGAGACAGTTGGGTATACCTTCTATCTCAGATCCGAAGGCAAAGTGTTTGTCGCTAAAAACGGAACATTTCTTGAGAAAGAGTTTCTCTCGAAAGAATTGAGTGGGAGGAAGATAGAACTTGATGAGGTTGTTGAACCTTTACTTCAACCTGAGAGTAGCGCAGCGCAGAAAGTTGTTTCTGTGGAGCCTACATTAGCTGAAGAGGAAGTTAATGATGATGATCATGAAACTTTGGATCAAGTTGCTATCGAACCTCGTAGGTCGACAAGGACGCGTACTGCTCCCGAGTGGTACGGCAACCCTGTCTTAGAGGTCATGTTGTTAGACAACGATGAACCTACGAGCTATGGAGAAGCGATGATGGGCCCGGATTCCGAGAAGTGGTTAGAGGCCATGAAATCCGAGATGGGATCCATGTATGAAAACAAAGTATGGACTTTGGAAGTATTACCTGAAGGGCGTAAGGCCATTCAGAACAAATGGATCTTTAAGAGGAAGACGGACGCGGACGGTAATGTCACCGTCTATAAAGCTCGACTTGTGGCAAAGGGTTTTTCACAAGTTCAAGGAGTTGACTACGATGAGACCTTCTCACCCGTAGCGATGCTTAAGTCCGTCAGAATCATGTTAGCAATAGCTGCCTTTTTCGATTATGAAATTTGGCAGATGGATGTCAAAACAGCGTTCCTTAACGGTTACCTTAAGGAAGAGTTGTATATGATGCAACCAGAAGGTTTTGTCGATCCAGAGAATGCTGACAAAGTTTGCAAACTCCAGCGATCCATTTATGGACTGGTGCAAGCATCTCGGAGTTGGAATCTTCGTTTTGATGAGGTGATCAAAGCGTTCGAGTTTATACAAGTTTACGGAGAAGCTTGTATTTACAAGAAAGTGAGTGGGAGCTCTATAGCGTTTCTAATATTATATGTGGATGACATATTACTGATTGGAAACAATATAGAAATGCTGGAAAGCGTGAAGGAATATTTGAACAAGAGTTTTTCAATGAAGGACCTAGGAGAAGCTGCTTTCATATTAGGCATCAAGATCTATAGAGATAGATCGAGACGCTTAATAGGACTTTCACAAAGCACATACCTTGACAAAGTTTTGAAGAAGTTCAAAATGGATCAGTCCAAGAAGGGGTTCTTTCCTGTATTGCAAGGTGTGAAGTTGAGTAAGACTCAATGCCCAGTGACTGCAGAAGATAGAGAAAAGATGAGTGTCATCCCCTATGCTTCGGCCATAGGCTCTATCATGTATGCAATGCTGTGCACAAGACCCGATGTCAGCCTTGCCATAAGTATGGTCGGAAGGTTTCAAAGTGATCCAGGAATGGAACACTGGACGGCGGTCAAGAATATCCTGAAGTACCTGAAAAGGACTAAGGACATGTTTCTCGTTTATGGAGGTGATCAAGAGCTCGTCGTAAAGGGTTACGTCGATGCAAGCTTTGACACTGATCCGGATGACTCTAAGTCGCAAACCGGATACGTATTTATTCTTAATGGGGGTGCGGTTAGCTGGTGCAGTTCCAAGCAAAGCGTGGTAGCAGATTCTACATGCGAAGCGGAGTACATCGCAGCCTCGGAGGCGGCGAAGGAAGGTGTCTGGATGAAGGAGTTCATGACAGATCTTGGAGTAGTGCCTAGTGCGCTTAACCCAATGACTCTGTTTTGTGATAATACTGGTGCCATTGCTCTAGCCAAGGAACCAAGATTTCACAAGAGGACCAGACACATAAAGCGACGTTTCAATTCCATCCGCGATTACATCAAGGAGGACGACATAAATATTTGCAAAGTACACACGAATCTGAATGTTGCAGATCCGATGACTAAACCTCTTCCAAGGGCTAAACATGAACAACACCAGAACTGCATGGGTGTTCGATTCATTACAATGTAAATCACATAGTGATGTGAACTAGATTATTGACTCTAGTGCAAGTGGGAGACTGTTGGAAATATGCCCTAGAGGCAATAATAAATTGGTTATTATTATATTTCCTTGTTCATGATAATCGTTTATTATCCATGCTATAATTGTATTGATTGGAAACTCAAATACATGTGTGGGTACATAAACAACACTGTGTCCCTAGTAAGCCTCTAGTTGACTAGCTCGTTAATCAAAGATGGTTAAGGTTTCCTAGCCATTGACATGAGATGTCATTTGATAACGGGATCACATCATTAGGAGAATGATGTGATGGACAAGACCCAAACTACGAACGTAGCATATGATCGTGTCAGTTTATTGCTATTGTTTTCTGCATGTCAAGTATCTGTTCCTATGACCATGAGATCATGCAACTCCCTGACATCGGAGGAGTACCTTGTGTGTATCAAACGTCGCAACGTAACTGGGTGACTATAAAGGTGCTCTACAGGTATCTCCGAGGGTGTCTGTTGGGTTGGCATGGATCAAGACTGGGATTTGTTACTCCGTATGACGGAGAGGTATCTCAGGGCCCACTCGGTAATACAACATCACAATGAGCCTTGCAAGCAATGTGACTAAAGTGTTAGCCACGAGATCTTGTATTACGGAACGAGTAAAGAGACTTGCCGGTAACGAGATTGAACTAGGTATAGAGATACCGACGATCGAATCTCGGGCAAGTAACATACCGAAGAACAAAGGGAACAACATACGGGATTAACTGAATCCTTGACATAGAGGTTCGACCGATAAAGATCTTCGTAGAATATGTAGGAGCCAATATGGGCATCCAGGTCCCGCTATTGGTTATTGATCGTAGAGGTGTCTCGGTCATGTCTACATAGTTCTCGAACCCGCAGGGTCTACACACTTAACGTTTGGTGACGATTAGTATAATTGAGTTATTTTGTTGGTGACCGAAGGTTGTTCGGAGTCCCGGATAAGATCCCGGACATGACGAGGATCTCCGGAATAGTCCGGAGGTAAAGATTGATATATGTGATAATAGTGTTTTGATCTCCGGAAGGGTTCCGGAATTCACCGGAAGTGGTTTTGGATGTTTACCGAAGTGTTCGGGTGCAAGAACACTTTATATGGGCCAAGGGATAAAAGCCCACGAGGTATTGGAAGTGCAAAAGTAGTTTTGCTGCCACGTAAGTGGTACTACCGCTTGGTGAAGCGGTACTACCGCCCGAGCGGTACTACCGCTTGTGTGAAGCGGTACTACCGCTTGTGCGCGGTACTGCAGGGATCCGAGTTGGACTCTTTCCCTGCGGGCCAAACCGACCTTGTGCGGGCAAAACCGACCTGGAGGAGGCTTTTACTCCAAGTTTAGACCCCAAGGCTCAACATATAAATAGAGGGGCAGGGCTAGCACACGGGACACATTAAGATTTCCCCAAGCCGTGTGCGGCAACCCTAACCCTCTAGTTCCTCCGTCATAATCTCCGTAGCGCTTGGCGAAGCCCTGCAGAGATTGTTCCTCACCACCATCACCACGCCGTCGTGCTGCTGGAACTCAACCACTACTTCATCATCGCTCGCTGGATCGAGGAGGTGAAGGCGTCATCAAGCCATACGTGTGTTGAACACGGAGGTGCCGCCCGTTCGGCGCTAGTTCGTGATCGGATCGAGGGACGACTTGCGATTTGGATCGCGGAGACGTTCGACTACATCAACCGCGTTTCTTAAACGCTTCCGCTTAGCGATCTACAAGGGTATGTAGATTTACTCTCCCTCTCGTAGATGCTCATCACCATGGATAGATCTTGTGTGTGCGTAGGAAAATTTTTGTTTCCCATGCAACGTTCCCCAACAGTCACATGGTATCACGGTGCGGCCTAGGGGCTGTGTGCTGTTGCCTTGTGGGCCCCTCATAACTCCTTTTTGCGTGATTCCAACACTGAAAAATCATGTAAAAAGAGAAACCCCCAGAAATAAACCTAGAACTTCCACGCCACCGCCGCAAGCCTCTGTGCTGAAGAGATCCCATCTGGAGGCCTTTTTCGGCACTCTGACGGAGGGGGAAATCATCACCGGAGGCCATCTTCCTCATCCCAGCGGTCTCCATGACGAGGAGGGAGTAGTTCACCCTCGGGGCTGAGGGTATGTACTAGTAGCTATGTGTTTGATCTCTCTCTCTCTCTCTCTCTCATGTTCTTGATTTGGCACGATCTTGATGTATCGCGAGCTTTGTTAATATAGTTGGATCATATGGTGTTTCTTCCCTCTCTATCTTCTTGTCATGAATTGAGTCTTTCCCTTTGAGGTTTCGTTATTGTCGGATTGAATATTTCAGATTTGAGAACACTTGATGTATGTCTTGCATGTGGATACCCGTGGTGACAATGGGGTATTCTATTGAGTCACTTGATGTATGTTTTAGTGATCAACTCGCGGATTCCCATGACCTTGGGGTAATCTAGGCATAGGGGTTGATTGCATGTTTTCATCTTCTTTTCTCTGATAGAAACTTTGGGGCACTCTTTGAAGTTCTTCGTGTGGATTGAATATTATGAATCTGAAGTTGTTTTGATGCATATCGAATAATCAACTCACGGATACTTGTGGTGACATTGGAGTATCTAGGTGACATTAGAGTTGGTTGATGCTTATCATATGGTGTTATTTTAGTACGAACTCTAGGGCTGTTTGTGACACTTATAGGGAGGCTCAATAGATTGATCGAAAAGGATAACTTTGAGGTGCTTTCGTACCCTACAACAATTTCTTCTTGTGTTCTCCACTTGATAAGAACTTTGGAGTGATTCTTTGTCGCACATTGAGGGATTGTTATATGATTCAATTATGTTAGCACTGTTGAGAGATTGCACAAGTGAAAGTATGAACCCTAGGCCTTGTTTTCAAGCATTGAAATACCGTTTGTGCTCCGTTTTATCACTTGCTACCTTGCTGTTTTTATATTTTCAGATTACAAAAACCTATATATACTATCCATACTACACTTGTATCACCATCTCTTCGCCGAACTAGTGCACCTATACAATTTGCCATTGTATTGGGTGTGTTGGGGACACAAGAGGTTTCTTGTATTTGATTGCAGGGTTGTTTGAGAGAGACCATCTTCATCCTACACCTCCCACGGATTGATAAACCTTAGGTCATCCACTTGAGGGAAATTTACTTCTGTCCTACAAAACTCTGCACTTGCAGGCCCAACAATGTCTACAAGAATAAAAGTTGCATAGTAGACATCATGTAGTCACGCACATCACCTTGTTGCCTGGCAAGCCAGCCGCCCCGCCTGTCTAGCAGGTGGGCGTTTCTTGGACTAGTAAATTGACCGAGGAGATGGTTCCTCGGTTCTCTTAGGTCTTGTGTCCCGGGAATCCACCCTGAGGCTACCGGCGCGGCCTGGTGGGGGCATTGCGTCCATGTTGGTGCTCCGGCACCTCGGGAGCATGCCTGTCAGTACCGTCCTGATGCTCGTTAATGCGAAGAGGTTTGTTCCTGACGGGTCGATCAAGGTTTTCGGCCCACTGACGCCTGAATATGGCACTGTCGTGAGCCGCCACATCCATCTCTCCGAGGAGGTTCCTTCGGAGGCATGGTGGGTCGTTATTGGCCTCCAGTTGCCATAAATTAACCATGAGAGCCTCCTCGGCCTGGAAGACCTCTGTCCACCGGTCATTTAGATAGTTCTCTTCGTCTTGAAGATAATGAGACATATTTTTTATTCTTTTGGCAGAGCTGACCAGCCTTAGACGCAACGCATCATAGTTGGGGTTGCCAAGAGATTCATTCAGGGAATCCTCGTCGTCGGAGTCGATGCTTTTATCTGCGTTGTCATCAGGGTTATAATCGTTCCCGTCATCGCTGTTGCCTCCTCTTTCGTTGTTGTTGCCATTGTCGCCACCACCGTTATGAGGACTGCCGCCCCTTTTACTGGGGATGTCTCCTCCTCCATTTTTTGGGGTCTCTACCATGTAGACATCATACATGGAGGTTATAGTCCATCGGCCTATGGGTGTGGCAGCTAGTCGTGCCTTGTTCGAAGACTCTCCAACTTCATCGTCCATGTCAGTTGCCTCCTCTGAGGCACTTGCGAGAGCATCGGTTAAATCCTCGACATTGGCGACTAGGTAAGTGGAGGGTGGGTCAAGAATTCTGGCTTTCCCCGGTGGTTCCCAGATCTGATCGTAGACCGAGGTCTGGTTGTCTGAGGTTGTGAGTTTCTGAATCCGATCTAACATCTCGTTCAGAAGGGTTTTCTCGATTTTGTCCATGGTACGATCGAGAGTCGGGACCAATGGGTATTTTCCTGAGATCCGATCTGACATGGACTCAGGTTCTCTATTGACAGCCAGACTGATCGGCTGGTCTTCTGGTGTGGTCTTCGGATCCGGGCTCACGGTCGGATCCGAGACATGGGCTTCGCCATCATCCTGAGCTAGGACTGACTCCAAGGTCTGGACATGCATGTCTCGTGCTCTTTGACATGTCACGGGGTCCTTGACCCAGGGTGCCTAACGTAAAGGAGCCCGGCCTCGACCTTGACCAGGGCCCACCAGGCCCAGAGAGCATCAAGGAACCCTAAGAAGGAGAGGGTAGCGGATGTGTACCCCAAGGCAGACGGTGGCGGCCAGATCCATCTGATATCTTCTCCGTGTAAACCCTAGACCTCTAATGTCTATATAAAGGGAGGTCTAGGGCCCTCATTAGGGATCCAATCTACAACAAACTCTCGGTAGACATCTCAAACCACCATTGTAATCTTCTGCACGAGGTATCCCCTCTCCATGAATACCAAGACAAAGCAGGATGTAGGGTATTACTCTTCGGAGTCCCGAACCTGGGTAAACTATGTGTGCAGACTCTGTTCTGGTACTTCCGGTCTCGTCATGAACCCTACCGAAGGATCTGACGGGAATTTGCTTCGTCAGTTGGTGCGCCAGGCACGGGCGACGTTGGCTGGAGAACGAACCCGACTCGGAGAACCATTAGAGGCCGGCGATCTTGCGCCAGGCCATATCCTCATGTTCGGCTCCTTCAAGCTGATCGTTGATGGGTCAGGGCAATTCCTCGACATCTCGCCTTCACGCTACGTCAAACGCATGTAAGACAGGCAAAGGAAGGCCCAAGAGGTCTATGATCGACCCGATCATCCCGCTTGGAGACGTATCACAGGAGCTCCCCAGCGCTACGAGGTCTCCTGCGAGACCTCCGTAAACATGATATTCGCGACGGCCGACATGCGCCGAAACCGGAAGCTCGCAAGACGCGCGATCTACGCGGTAGAGGATGCAACCAGCGAACGGCTGGCATGGTCCCAAGAGATGATCACCTTCGACGTCGGGGATCGCCCCGAGGACGTTGTACAGCTAGGCAGGCACGCCCTGGTACTAGATCCCATTGTGGGAGGCTGCCACCTTTCGCGTGTCCTAAAGGACAGAGGTAGCACCCTCAATATCATCTTCACCAATACACTGGAAAAGAAGATCTCCCTATCAGGGCTGCGAAGGTCCAACGTGGGTTTCCATAGGGTGGTGCCGGGCCGCCCGATACGCCCCTTAGGCCAGATCGAACTCGAGTCATCTTCGGAGATGAGTTGAACTACCGAAGCGAAACCATACAGTTCGAGGTCGCCCCCTTCCAAAGCGGGTACCACGCGATCCTAGGCAGGCCCGCTTATGTGAAGTTCATGGCAGTCCAGTCCTACGCCTACCTACAGCTCAAGATGCCTGGCCCTAACGACACGATCACTATCCGGGGGAACACGAAGAAGGCCTACCAGGCCGAAGTGGCAAACGTGGAACTCGCCGAGGCCGCATTGGCCTTTGCTGAGCTCACCAAAATCAGAAAACGGATAGGACCATCCGAGGCCGACCTCCCCCAGAAGCCGCGGCCTGCACCCGTCTTCCATCCGGCTAAGCAAACCAAGAAGTTTCAGGTCCACCTCGAGGACTCCGACAAAATAATAACCATTGGAGGAGACCTCCTGAGGGACCAGGAGGCAGAGCTCCTTGCCTTCCTCCGGGCCAACCGGGACATATTCACGTGAAAGCCCGCCGACATGCCGGGAGTGCCGGCGGAGAAAGCCGAACATTGCCTGAATGTTTGCAAGGACGCGAAGCCGGTAAAGCAAGCCATGCGGTGCTTTGCCACAGAGAAACGAATGGTGATAGGTGAAGAAATTGCGCGCCTGCTCACGGCCAAGTTCATAAGGGAGGTCGCGCACCCAGAGTGGCTGGCAAACCCCGTGATGGTACTAAAGAAGAACAACACATGATGCATGTGCGTAGACTACACCGACCTCAACAAGGTGTGCCCTAAAGACTCGTTCCTGCTACCAAGGATCGATCAGATAATCGACTCCATAGCAGGGTGCGAATGCCTGTGCTTTCTGGACGCATATTCAGGATACTATCTGATACGGATGAAAGAGTCCGATCAAGAGATGACCACCTTCATCACGTCGTACGGGCCCTTCTGCTACGTCACGATGCCTTTCGGCCTCAAGAACGTGGGGGCTACGTACCAAAGGACGATGCGGAAATGTTTCAATAAGCAGATCGGAGTGAACGCGGACGTCTACATCGATGACATTGTGGTGAAGTCCAAGCAAGGCTCAAGCCTCCTCACCGACCTCCAGCAGACCTTCGACAACCTCCGCAACTTCAGTATGAACCTAAACCCAGATAAATGCGTCTTCGGGGTCCCCGTAGGACAACTGTTAGGGTGCATTGTATCCCAATGAGGGATAGAGGCAAACCCAGAAAAAATAAAAGCTATTGTGGACCTCGAGCCCCGGAGACAGTGCGTGATGTACAGAAACTCGCAGGCTGCGTAGCGGCCTTGAGCAGGTTCATCTCAAGGCTTGGAGAGAAAGCCCTGCCACTATATCGCCTCCTCAAGAAAGGCGACAAGTTCTATTGGAGCGACGAAGCCAAGAAAGCTTTCGTCGACCTCAAGACGTTGTTACAATCAAACCCGCTTCTGGTCTCCCCAGCCCAATTGGAACCCATGTTGCTCTACATTGTAGCAACAACCCAAGTAGTCAGCATGGTCATCGCTGTCGAATGGGAGGAGGCCGGAAAGATACACCGCGTACATCACCCGGTGTACTACGTCGGCGAGGTACTCACACCTTGCAAGACCAGATACCCACATTATCAAAAGATCACATATGGGGTGTTCATGGCCGCAAGGAAACTCGGGCATTACTTCCAATCCAACCCAATAACGGTGGTCAGCCATGCGCCACTGTCAGACATCATCAACAACAAAGACGCCACAGGTCGCGTGGCAAAACTGGCCATTGAACTCTTGCCATTCAAGCTCTTGAAAGATCGAGAAGATAGGTCTAGAGGGGGGGTGAATAGACACTTAACTAACCAAAGACGCAGTTTTTGGTTTTCTTGAAATTTAGGCAGATTTTAGCACAAGTTAAGATATCACCAAGACTTCCTACACAAGCATATCTAGAGATTGAGCAGCGGAAATAGTAAAGCATTCAAGTGTGCGAAAAGTAATGGGGTAGAGAAAATAAGATCAAACGCAATGAAGACACGGTGGTTTTTGGCGTGGTTCCGATAGGTGGTGCTATCGTACGTCCATGTTGATGGAGACTTCAACCCACGAAGGGTAACGGTTGCTCGAGTCCATGGAGGGCTCCACCCACGAAGGGTCCACGAAGAAGCAACCTTGCCTATTCCACCATGGCTCCCGTCCACAAAGGACTAGCCTCACTCGGGGTAGATCTTCACGAAGTAGGCAATCTCCTTGCACTTACAAACTCCTTGGTTCAACTCCACATGATCTTGGAGGCTCCCAAGTGACACCTAACCAATCTAGGAGACACCACTCTCTAAAAGGTAATAAATGTTGTGTTGATGATGAACTCCTTGCTCTTGTGCTTCAAATAATAGTCCCCTCAACACTCAATCTCTCTCTCACAGATTTGGCATGGGTAGGAGAAGGATTGGAGTGGAAAGCAACTTGAAGAAGCTAGAAATCAAGGTTCAAATGGTTGGATTGGAATCTCTTGATCTCAACACATGAGTAGGTGGTTCTCTCTCAGAAAATGTATGGTGGAAGTGTATGCACGTTCTGATGGCTCTCTTAGAGAGTAAGTGGGGGTGGAGGGGTATAAATATCCTTCACCAATAATCCAACCATTACACACTTTTGACCCAACTCGGTGAGACCGACTGTAAACTCGGTGAGACCGACTAGTGTAAAAAGTGTGAACTTTAGGCTTTTCGGTGGGACCGAAGTGGAACAACTCGGCGGGACCGAAAGTGCAATGGCTAGGGCAGACACAGTTTCGGAAATTCCGATTATTTCAACTCGGTGATTCCGAAGTGAAATAATGTCATCACAGAAACTTGGTCATGCCATCTCGGTGGGACCGAGATCCTTTTCAGTCAAACCAAATTGCTAGGGTTTGGCAGTGGCAATGTAAATGGCTATCTCGGTGAGTCCGGATGGGATGTTTTCGGTGGGACCGAGATTGAAAATTAGGGTTTGGACAGATGTGATTATGAGAGGATTGAGGGTTTTTGGAGCAATACCAATGAGCACTTGAGCAACAACCTCATCACCAATACCTCATCCCCTTTTAATAGTATTGGCATTCCTAAGGGACTCAATGTGATCTTGGATCACTAAAATGAAAATGAAGAGTCTTGGAGTTGCCAATCTTGTCTTAGACATTTCGAAGGGTTCCACATCTTCATTCCCTGCCATGCCATTATTGAACTTTTCTGAAATACACTAGATACAAGTATTAGTCCAACAATATGTATGTTGACATTGATTACCAAAACCACTAAGGGAGAAAATGTGCTTTCAATCTCCCCCTTTTTGGTAATTGATGACAACATACATCAAAGCTTAAAATAAAGATGCAATAGAAGATTGTATGAAAGCTTTGAAGAAAACATGTAACATGTATAAGCTCCCCCTATAGATGTGCAACTGGTAGATGATGATAACTCATGGAAAGTAGAAGCACAAAGTGAAGGAAATGCACATGTAACATGTATCTTGGCTATATGCATCAGAGCAACAAAATGAAGTTGAAGTACCCTCATGTCCATGACTATTTCTAGCAACAATATGTGCAAAGGCAAGAAGTCATCATGCACATGAGTATGATGCACATACTTACCTCGAAGTTCTTGATCATATACCTGAAGAAATACACTTAAGAAAACAGAGTTAGATAACACAAGATAATTTCTCCATGAAAAGACACAAGATCAACAAGAAACCAAGATTGGGATGACATGTTGAAGAGAGTATCACAAAGTGAATACTTCTGTCAGAAGCAGACATATCCCCAAAGTAAATATCAAATAGAATTAGTTAACTTCCCCTAAAAGAAATGTCTCTCCCCCTGAATCTAGCATTGGATATTGGGAGTAGGTAGGGTGAGAAAACTAGAGCAAACAAAAAACAAAAAACAGATCATGTTTCTCCCCCTTAGAAACATGTAACATTCTCTCCTCTTATGAGATGCATCACTCTCCCTTAGGATATACCTTTTTACATGGATGAGGTTATGGTAATAAGCTTTGATGTGCATCTCTCTCCCCCTTTGACATCAATTTCCAAGAAGGGATAGCTTCAAGGTTATTTTTTGAAATAAGGGGCTTCTAGAGTGAGAAGAGGAGACGGGCAGATCGGAAAAGGCTCCGGGCCGCCGCTGGTGGCTGCAGGTGGAAGAGGGCAGAGTCCCAAGCCCATGGGCCTATCTCCGGCGGCGGGAGGTGAAAGGCGGCAGCGCCCTGGCTTTACGGGGGGCGGGGAGATCGGAGAGAAGCCTCCGGGCAGAGCGCCCTCGCATCCAAGTCGCTCCACCAAGAGACCGGGGAAGGAATACTCATCAATCGCGGAGGATCTATGGGGGAATTGGTCTGGTAGGAGGGTGATTCGTTGGATCGATTCGGCCGAACCCGGGGCGGGGGCGGGGGCGGAGGAGCTCTTCTCCAAGAAATTCGAAGGAACACCGAAGTGGATATGGTCTCCTGTCCTGTGCCGGTGCCTTGCGTGGCCAACGGTGAAAGGGCCGGCGAACCCTCCCTCCCACGTTGCTTCAAGGTTATTGGTCAAGTGGGTGTGATCCTTGAGAAACACAACTAGCCATGATATAGTTTCAGATGCAAGCAGAGGGAAAGAATCATTGAGTGGAGCTGGAGCAGAAAACACATGAAATGTTTGACTTAAAATTCCTTTGAGCAATAAAGTCGGTGACTCCGAGTTGGAACAATTTGATGTGACCGAGTTTAGCGCTAATGGAAGATTTTGTCAACTCAGCTTTCTAGGCAAAGAATCTCTTACAAAGATTTGTAATGAATTTACTAGAAACTAGGAAAAAAAACATAGAAAACAAAGAAACATCTAGATGAAGTTTTTTTTATAAAGAGAAACACATAAACAACAAGAGAAACACAAGATAACTTCATCTAGAGGAGTTGGTGACTAGGTCACCTATTTTAGAGTATATTGACTTAGGAGTCAAGTGAGAACACTTGATCATAGGTCATACTCATTGTTAAGCTCCAAATGGGATTGTCATTTTTCATTTAAGCATTTCAATGTATTCACATCTTGTTGAGTTGCTTTAGCTCATGACTTTGAGTAAAGCTTCTCTAAGATGTGAGAACTTACATTTGGGTTTTGGTGGTGATGTCCATCATGTAGTTGAACTTGAATTGGATGCTCATGGAGTGAGGTTGGGAGCAATCCTATCATTTGTAGTTCATCTTCCTACATGGGTTAGATTTGCAAGGAACAACATGTGTATCCAAAATGACAAGAATGAAGCAAAGAATCAGATGTTGTCAAAGGATATGTTTGAGTTGTCTTGTTCCTTCGCACACCAAGGATTTAGATACTTGGTCCAATTTTCTTGCTCAAGATAGGAGTTTGTGAGCAACCTTATGGAATGATATTCATCCAAGTACCTACAAGAGATTAGATACAATACAAGGGAGCAAAGTGTCCTAGATATGATATAATCATAGGAGTATCAAGGATTAGTCAAGAATGCTCATGCCCTTGCATGCATCCAAGTGAGTTTCTAGTTCACATTTGAAGCATCAATGATATTCAACTCACTCCTCAAGTGACAAAATACCTTCTCATCAAGAGGTTTAGTGAAGATATCCGCCAATTGCTTGTCGGTAGGAACATGCTTAAGGTCAATGTCACCTTTAGCAACATGGTCTCGAATGAAATGGTGACGAACCTCAATATGCTTAGTTCGAGAATGTTGCACAGGATTGTGTGCAATCTAAATAGCACTCTCATTGTCACATAGTAATGGAACATGTCTCACATGCACACCATAGTCTTTGAGAGTTTGTTTCATCCATAGCAATTGAGCACAACAAGATCCGGCGGTAATGTATTCTGCTTCGGCGGTGGATAGAGATGCCGAGTTTTGTTTCTTGGAAGACCAATACACAAGAGATCTATCAAGAAATTGACATGTAGCCGAAGTGGATTTTCTATCAACCTTGTCTCCGGCATAGTCTGAATCGGAGTAGCCAACAAGATCAAAAGAAGATCCTTTGGGATACCAAATGCCAAAATTTGGTGTATGTAACAAGTATCTCATGATTCTTTTCACAGCCTTAAGATGACACTCTTTTGGTGCCGCTTGGTATCGTGCACACATGCACACACTTAGCATAATGTCGGGATGGGAGGCACATAGATATAGCAATGAACCAATCATAGATCGATAAACATTTTGATCAACCGGTTTGCCATCCTTAGTCAAGTCAAGATGTCCACTTGTGGGCATGGGAGTTTTCATACCTTTACTTTCTTGCATGTTGAACTTCTTGAATAAGTCCTTGGTATACTTTGTTTGAGAAACAAAGGTACCCTCCTTAGTTTGCTTGATTTGCAAACCAAGAAAGAATTTGAGTTCACACATCATAGACACCTCATACTTCTCCGACATCAACCTTCCAAACTTTTCACTAAAAGAGGGATTAGTAGATCCAAAGATAATATCATAAACATATATTTGGCAAATAAATAGTTCTCCATTAACCCTCTTAGTGAACAAAGTTGAATCAATTTTCCCAATTTCGAAACCTTTTTCAAGAAGAAACTTTGTCAAGAATTTGTACCAAGCTCTAGGGGCTTGTTTGAGACCATAAAGAGCTTTACAAAGTTTATAAACGTGGTTAGGTTTCTTGGGATTAACAAAGTTGGGAGGTTGTTTAACATAGACTTCCTCCTCAATTTCACCATTTAAGAATGCACTTTTAATATCCATTTGATAAAGAGTGATACCGTGGTGATTGGCATAAGCAAGTAAGATGCGAATGGACTCAAGTCTAGCAACGGGGACATATGTCTCACCATAGTCCATACCTTCGACTTGTGTGTAACCTTGTGCTACGAGCCGAGCCTTGTTGCGTATAACTTGTCCATCTTCATCTTGCTTATTCCGAAACACCCATTTGGTTCCAATGATGTTTTGCTCATCCTTAGGCTTCTCAACCAACATCCAAACTTGATTCCTCTCAAAGTTGTGTAGCTCCTCATGCATATCATTTACCTAATCGGGGTCCTCGAGAGCTTCTTCTACCTTCAAAGGTTCAACACTAGAGATGAATGAGTAATGCTCACAAAAGTTAGCTAAACGAGATTTAGAGTGAGTGATTCTCCCGGATTTGATGTCGCCAAGAATTTATTCGACGGGATGATTCTTGTCAATTCTTGCTCTAACTCAAGGTAGCTTTTGCTTGGGTTGTGGTGAGGCTTCCTCATCATCATCATCATTGACTTCCTCGTTGTTGTTGTCGTTGTTCGCGGTGGTGGAGAAGGAGGTTAAGGTGGATCATCTTGTTGCACTTCCTCATTCCCTTCATCTTGATGTGTTCCACTTGAGGATGCCTCCATATCAACTTGCGGTTCACCTTGACGTGAAGTTGGGGCTTCCACTTGAATGGACAAAGTGCTCTCCTTTACCTCCATGGGACAAATCTTGCTGATAGACAAATCTTGGATTGCTTCCAATGGTTCTTGATCTCCTACATCAATTGGCAATTGCTCGACTTGTGAGCCGTTAGTCTCATCAAACTTCACATCTACCATCTCTTCAACTTTTTGAGTGAAGTTGTTGTAGACACGGTAAGTGTGAGAGTTTGATCCGTAACCAAGTAGAAAACCTTCATGAGATTTAGGAGAAAATTTTGAATGATGATGCTTATCAAGAATGTAACATTTTGAGCCAAATACTCGAAAGTACCCAACTTGTGGTTTGTTACCGGTGAGTAGCTCATATGCCGTTTTACCAAGAAGCTTGTGAAGGTAAAGCCGAGTTGTAGCATGACAAGCCATCTCAACCGCTTCCGCCCAAAAGTGTTTTGGCGTCTTGTATTCATCTAGCATTGTCCTTGCTATCTCAATAAGAGTCCGGTTCTTCCTCTCAACAACTCCATTTTGTTGAGGTGTGTACGTAGCCGAGAACTCATGTGAGATGCCTTCTTCGTCAAGAAAGGTATCCACATTGGCGTTCTTGAACTCCGTTCCGTTGTCACTCCGAACCTTCTTGATCTTCACTTCAAATTGATTTTGGGCCTGCCTAGCAAAGTTCTTGAAGAACTTTTGTACCTATGATTTGTCATCGAGAAAGAACACCCATGTAAATCTGGAAAAATCATCAACAATGACCAAACCGAAAGAGTTACCACCGAGACTTTTATAGTCATTGGGATCGAAGAGATCCATATGAAGTAGTTCGAGTGGTCTCCTTGTGGTCATGATGTTCTTCACGGGATGACTTCCTCCAACTTGTCTTTCTGCTTGGCAAGCACTACAAAGTCTATCCTTGTCAAAGATAACATCTTTCACACCAAGAATATGATCTCCCTTAACAAGTTTATCAAGATTACGCATGCCAACATGTCCAAGCCTTCTATGCCATAACCAACCTTTAGAAGATTTAGCAATTAAACATGTACGAGGTTGGGCTTTCTTAGTGAAATCAATAATGTATAGATCACCTCTACGAATGCCGGTAAAGACCATATTATGATTATCTCGACTAAACACTTGGCAATCTACTACGGTAAATAGAACATTAAAACCAAAGTCGGCTAGTCTAGATACGGAAAGAAGATTGTAACCAAGAGATTCAACAAGCATAACATTTTGAATGGAGCTATCATTGGATATGGCCACCTTACCAAGGCCAAGTACCTTACCCTTGGAGTTGTCTCCAAAAGTCACATACTTGAAACATGTCTCTATCTCCGGTCATCTGATCGGTACATCCACTATCAAGAATCCACTCTTTTCCTCTGGCCATGTAATCTCAAAGATTCGCCATGAGACTAAGATTCCTCATAGTCTTCTCATATTCGATGTCAAATTCTTTGTCCTCATCATAATAGCCATGCTCAACATCATCATCAATATGTATGTGATCATCACCTAGAGCAATGGATTAATTAGTTTCATGATCATGACAATGTTCAAGTTTATGAATTCTAATGGCTTTCGTGATAATATTACTAATAGTTCTAACATCTCCTTTAGCACGCATAAGATCATGAAGCTCAAACAAGCAATCATCAAAGTTAGGATCACTAGGCTTCATCTTGTGAAAAGCAATAGTCTTATGAGGAATCTCATCAAGATTCTTTAAAGAGTAGTTGGGATATATCTTTTCCAAGTCCCTCCATAGAGTATAGGCGCACTCAAAGTTTTGCATACATCCAAGCACAATTTTAGGTAATCCTCTAATGATAAGATTGATGGTTCTAAGATTACGAAGCATGTCAATTTCCTCTTCATGAGTGGGATGCAAGGGATCAATGGGAGGCACATAAGGACTATGAATATACGTGCTCAAGTTAAATTCATCAAAGGTATCAAGCATCTCATCCTTCCAAAAGTGATAATACTCCCCATTGAGATAGCTTTAGGCTTTTCGGTGGGACCGAAGTGGAACAACTCGGTGGGACCGAAAGTGCAATGGCTAGGGTAGACACAGTTTCAGAAATTCCGATTATTTCAACTCGGCGATTCCGAAGTGAAATAATGTCATCACAGAAACTTGGTCATGTCATCTCGGTGGGACCGAGATCCTTTTCGGTCAAACCGAATTGCTAGCGTTTGGCAGTGGCAATGTAAGTGGCTATCTCGGTGAGTCCAGATGGGATGTTTTTGGTGGGACCGAGATTGAAAATTAGAGTTTGGACAGATGTGATTATGAGAGGATTGAGGGTTTTTGGAGCAATACCACAGAGCACTTGAGCAACAACCTCATCACCAATACCTCATCTCCTTTTAATAGTATTGGCTTTCCTAAGGGACTCAATGTGATCTTGGATCACTAAAATGAAAATGAAGAGTCTTGGAGTTTGTGGCGCCCCGCCTGAATACCACTGTAGCTAGACGGTCGCCGCACATACCAGCCCAGGAAAATCACTCTGGCATGCGCTTTTACAACAAGTATCATGAACACAGGCATTTCTATTAATGAATATATAATACATGGTATTTTACAAGGGTGGTGGCAGCGGAAAAGCTCTATCTAAGGCAGCATGGTCTCGGTGCGGCTCCAATCCACAGGGATCTGATTGGGTTACTCTTCTAGCCCGCGAATACTCCGGCTCCTCGCTAGTGGACGTCGGATCCTTAGGTGAACCTGGCCACATTGAAGGCTGCTGAGTACTTTTGAATGTACACGCAAGCAAACCAAACCAACATATACACCAAGCAAAGCAATCCATGGCATTCAAGCATGCACCGGTTATCTTAACAATATTAGCTATCATACTAAGGCAGGATTATCTAGCAAGATTAATCATCTAGCAACATTAATCATCATGTCATAGCAGTATTATTTAGCATGTAAACTATCTGTGGTATGACGAAGATAAAGCATATCAAGTAATTAATCCATATTCCGAATATGTCATGATCCAAACCAAATCCAAGTCCTGTGGTCATCCGACCACTCATCTCATAGCCATCGCATGGCCAACATCATATACCTGACATCATCCGATGTCCATGCATCTGCACTATAAGTCTGACAAATCATACCTTTCTCTGGTTCATTCTTAGCAGCAACATTATCGGGTTTATTCCTCCGGACTCGACACAGACCAAATAGTGTGACCTAGTACGAACTGTGTCCCATGACCGAGGACGTGGCAATTCGAATAGATTTACACTCTGCAGAGGTTGCACAGTTTACCCACACCATGGAGCTCCCGGCCTCGTACTTAGTGCATGTTCCCATTTGGGTGGACCGGTGCTGCTCCAACAAAACTTGTCTATTGCCCGGCACTCTTACGGCCCCACCGACAATCATACCCTCCCAGGGTCATGTCCTGGGTGGCCCCTGTGTCACCCCGTGACACCTGCCACCGTCGTGGCCAAACAAAACTGTCCCAAATGGGGACATGCGCACATAACCAAACTGGGCTCACAGGATTATCGTCGTCTACCAGGCCAGGGTAGCACGCACGCATAACCCAACCTATTTTGTGGTACCGACAAGAGGCAAGACAATAGACTAAGTCAGGGCCGTCCCATACCAGCAAATGTGGTTGCACTTGATGAGCTCGGTTCGGTGGCACTATGACTCGATCCAGCCGACGGAGGAGGTTGTTATCATTAAGTCACATTCTTTATCATAGCAATAAAAATGGTAATGCATGATGTAATCACTATGAAAACATAACCACCTATCTCCATATGCATTACAACGAGTCACTAGTGCGATAACATGATGAGCATTAGCAGGTAATGTAAACAGCAAATTCAAACTAACAGGAGTTTAATTATTTCTAGCACAGGCATAATCATTAATTAAACACGCAAGAATAACACAGAGCAATGCTTCAGGGCACATATCAGATGATCGGCTTACCTGGGGGTGAAGGAATACTCCGGAAGAAGTGCGGGAAGCTCGCGGAAAAATTCGCCGTGAAGGGTTCTCTCTCGGAGGGGCTGATGGAAGGGCAAGGGCAAAATGGTCATTTTCATAGTGTGAAAACATTATGAAGATGATACCATCGGAACGGGCTCGACGAACTGAAGACGTGGGCGTTGGATTCACCTGAATCGGAGTTGTGATTGAAAAGTTGTGGTCGTTCGTTGTTTAGGCAGAAAAACAAATAGAAAATGTGCTTTTCTGTGGTTAACAGACGAACGTTCACCATTTAGAGGTTTCAGCCGGCGGGGTTAAACAGAAAACGTACTTCTGAAAATACACTTTCTGCAATTGGAAACGCCTTTTTAACCGAAGCGGTAGAGAAATACGCTTTCCCAAAAGGGAGAACGCCTTCTCCAGAGGGCGCTTCCACTTAAACCCGCAGGCCCGGGTCAACAGTCGCTTACAGCCGAACCCCACGGCCTTCTCTCTCCTCCCTCCTTCTCTCCTTCCTCCTCCTCTCCCCTGCCCCGACATGGCGATAGGAGCGCAGCTTCGGCGAGAGGCTCCGGCACTCCGGTGGCTCTCCAGGGCGGCCGAGGCCACGGATGGGTGCGCCGGCGAGCACCTCATCCACGGATGGGTCGCACGGCCGTCGGAGAAGGCTGGAGATGCGGTGGCGCAGGGCGGCAGAGGTTCGGCCCCGATGGGATTTCGGCGACCTGGGGGTCTTCCGGGGCGGCCAAGTGGGGGGCGGACTCGCCGGAGGACGGCGCGTTCGGGGAGGGGTTCGAGCGGAGCCGGAGACGGCCCTGGTGCTCGAATTTGAGCAGGGGGTTGGCGGCGGCTATGGTGGCAGAGGGAAGCGAGAAGAGCTCCTCGAGCTCACCGGAGTGGCTCAATGGGTTGTTGGAGAGGAGGGGAGTGGGTTGCCGTGCTCGGGAGAGCTCGGGGGAGGCTATTTATAGCCGGGCGGTGGGGAGGGATAGGCACGGCCGTGGCGTGCGGACGAGGACGGCCGCCGTGGCGAGCTTAGCCGTGCACTGGAGCTCGGGGAGTACGTGGCTGGCCAGTTGCGGCGTCGAGCGGCTTCGCGGAGAGGGGAGAGACCTCGGGAGTGCTCGAGAGAGATCGGGAAGAAGAGGACATGGGTCACGGGCGGGACAGTGCCTTGGCGGCAATTGCCGTGGCATGAGGAGAAAGAATGGGGAGGGGGAGAAGGGTCCAGTAGGGGCAGGTGAACGCCGCGGAGCCACTAGACATGTCGGGACACGCCGGAGCCGACCGGAGTGAGCTACCCGACGAGGACAGTGCGCAGAGCGCCTGTTTGGCGTGGCCACCGCTTGGTCACCACGGGTTCCGCGTGTCCAGGGCACCAGATGGTCCTGGAACCTTGTTAACTAGATGCCCTAGAGGTCAATGAGTTGACATGTGAGGGTTTGGATAGAAGTGAAGACATGAGATTGACTGATTTGAGTTGAGATAGGTTCTGGTCAGAAATTTGGACAGGATGCTGGGGTCAAACAGAGGTGCCAATGAGCTGTCCAGGTTGTCACAGGGGAAAGAGATAAGAAGGAGCACCTGCTGGAAAATTTTGAAGGCATTTGGACCAAGTTTGCATATACTTCCTTTGCAATGCAAATGCTGGTCCAGAAAATAGATTTTGATGTTGTGCTCAATTGACTTGATGAAATGAACTGAATTTTGGTGTAGGGTGATGATTTGGGGGTATAGAGGTACTGGAAAAATTTCAGCTCATTTGGAAATGCCAAAGTGGTACTTCCCTCACAGAGCTTGAATCTGGACAGAAACTAGATGGAGTTTTTGAGAGAAATTGGCTAGATGAAATGATGTGAATTTATTCATGCTCACATCATATAGAGAGTGTGAGGTGCTGGATTAATTTCAAGATTTTTGAAGCAATATAAAATATAGTTGCTTCACAACCTCAAAATAAATCTAGAAACAAGAACTGGATGATGTGCTCAAAAATTGAACTGTGGAACTTGGGATCTTGCTGGAAATGGTGAATATATGGATAGAAGAAGCTCCACAAATTATTTGGGATTTTTCCTGGCTACCAAAATAGTAGCTCCTTTGGAAAGTGCCCAAGGTGCAATATTGGCTTTAAATAGGAAAAGGCAATTTCCCTTATTTAATTATTGCCAATATTTTTATGAGAGCTCAATATGATCACAAAGAATATCTCCACCAGTTTTCATGAACTTTGGAGATGGATAGATATTTTCCTGGATTTAATTCCTTTAAACAGCAGAAAAAGGAATTAATTTTAAATGAAAAATATTGCAAATGACTTGGCAATATTTTTGCATATCCAGGGTTTACAGGGATAGGATGATCATTGGGAAAAGTTTGGGAGGTAACAGATCAAAGGAAAATAGGGTTCCTTTGTAACGGAAGGAATTAGGGTTTCCCTTCCGGTGACTCGGAAGGTAGGGTTTTGGCGGCAAAATCCTAAGAATAAATCCGGGATAGCAAGGTTGGGTTGGAGAGAGTCTCTGGTTGGATAGGGAAGGCAAGACTAAATGACCATCTTCATATACCCAAGAGCGAGAGAACATAAAAAAAGACGGGAGTCAAATCCCGCGAAGGAAAAACAAGGAGCAAAAACCAGGGTGTTACAAACCTACCCCCCTTAAGAAAATCTCGTCCTCGAGATTTCCGGGCTTACCTCCCGGCTAGGGGGAACATAACTGGGTGTGACTTGGATCCATCAGCTGTCTTGTCTTCGTGGGTTTACTGGCCTTTTAACTGCCTCTTCTGATAACTCAGGTGTTGTCTTTCTACACAGCCACATTGAATCCTTCTCTTTCCTGGCAGGCAAACCTTCTCTCCTGGTAGTTTGTAGCCTAATGGGGTAGCTCATAGTATCGACAAATAGCTTGATTTTCATGACCCGAGGCTAACTGCTTCGGATTTTATTGCGATACTTCGTACACGGCCTGCCAAGGGCAAGTCATCTTTTCTTGATACAGGGCTCATGTGCTCGTATGGCCTCGAGTGACTGGGGATGGCTTTCTTTCAGTATGACTGTGGGTTCCGTACGAGGTGTTCCCTTCTGTCTCTTGCATTCTGACTTCGTCCTCAGGTGATTTCCAGCTGAAATGTCGGGCATGATCACAAAGTAATCATAGACGGTAATCTCTGAGGTAGCTCTGCCATATATAGCCTCTATGGTCCTTGCTATGACCACTGAGTTTTGAGGCGGATGTTTGTCTGAACTAGTTCGTGCTTCTGACAAGATTGTTGTGGGCACGTGGACGTGTTGAAGAAGGTTGAATTCCCCACACTCGAAGCTTCTGTCAAGGTAGCATGTCGAAGAAGGCTGGGTATCGTACCTCAGAAGCATTCCCTCATGTGGCTTACCGCGGAAGGTTGAGTGCCTTATGCCGAAAGTCTTTCCACGGTATCGAGCTGAGGAAATTTTGGAGTGTCGTACTCCAGAAGATTCTTTCCACTAGTAGCGTAGTGAGGAAGATTGGGAGCCTTGCATCGTAAGCTCTTCTCGATAGCTTGCGGAGGAAGGCTGGGTTGCTTGTACCGAAAGCCTTGTACTGTGATACGCAGTCGGACCTGTGGTCAATTCTGGTTTCCTTCCGAAGTAGGCAAAATTTACCCATAGCGGAGCCAAAACTTGGCATAGGCCATACCTTGTCTGAAGATATTCCGTTGGTCAGGTATACCGCTTGTCCTTCTGCTGGTCTGATCATTGGTGCTACAGAGGTTGCACAACTGATGCAGACTTCGTGTTGATAATTAATTCAGAATACCCTTTGCATTCAAACCAAGTGTTGCTGGTAGTGAGCAGTTGACAGATGATTCCATTCGGTTTAGCTGAGCTTCCAGGTGTTTGGAGTCCTCATTGATTCTAGGCAGCCATGAACTCCTCCATATTTCTCGCAGACCTTGTTCATCATGCCCAGAAAATTTGTATATGCATTGAAAAATTCCAGAATATGCTTTGAAATTTGTATCCACATACCAGAGTTCTGTTGTTGCTCTCGGCACATTCACATTCCTGTAGTATGTCTTCGGTGGATAATAAATGATTCTTGAGTCCATTGAGAAAAGACTCAAGGTTCACCCCACTAACTGAAATAATCCTTGTATCGAGGATGGAATATTTTGCTCTTACTGGTGTCCATTCTTGGTAGCTCATCTCACCTGTTCATTTAGTGTGATTTGTTTCTGAGGCAAACTCTCTTAGATATAGTCTGGCCTTGTCGGTTGCACTCAAATTCTGCTTCCGACCCATCCTTCATTCTTGATAGATCCGGTGATAATGTTCTGGATATCGGATAGTTGGTTTGGCTTAACTCTTACTGAATTTGGATTATTGGGTATTATGCAAGTTGTATGCTGGTCTTCCTGGCGGCACTTGCGGATGGATCCAGTCGAAGCGAGAGAACGGAGTCGAGAAAAGAAACAGGAACCGTGAAAAACCAAAAAGCAAATAAAGCTCAAATTTTGCGGACCTTACACATGTGGCCGAAGATTCACTAGTATAACTATTATAGCGCACTCGATGTACCTCTAAGGATTTAGAAGCAAACCACACAACGCTCCTGGTAGCAATTGGGGTCAAGCTCCTACTACTTCCTTAGGGAACATCAAACTCGACGCACGACCATAGCCAAAGTGGCTTAGTCAGCGATCCTAGGGTTGTCAGGGGAAAAGATGGAATTTATAGGCGTTTCCCAAAGGAAACTGGATTTGAGAAGAGAAATGCCATGGTTAGCAAGCAAGGTAAGGATATCTGGTTCACCTAGGGGTTTAGGGCTCACAGGTCGTTGCCTGGTGCGGACATTTCCTACCGAAGGCAAGGGCCACGAGAGTTGAGGGTCTGATGGAGTCAAAAACCTATGGGGTTGCCTTATGATCAATAGTAGCCATGCCATTCTGGCAAAGATGGCTGAAACCCATCGGAGCTTTCTACTGATCAAGAGGCAATGAAATCTGGCTAGGGTAACCTACCGCCAACCTGGCTCTGATACCATCCGTTGTGGCGCCCCGCCTGAATACCACTGTAGCCAGACGGTCGCCGCACATACCAGCCCAGGAAAATCACTCTGGCATGCGCTTTTACAACAAGTATCATGAACACAGGCATTTCTATTAATGAATATATAAGTCTTACATGGTATTTTACAAGGGTGATGGCAGCGGAAAAGCTCTATCTAAGGCAGCATGGTCTCGATGCGGCTCCAATCCACAGGGATCTGACTGGGTTACTCATCTAGCCCGCGAATACTCCGGCTCCTCGCTAGTGGACGTCGGATCCTTAGGTGAACCTGGCCACATTGAAGGCCGCTGAGTACTTTTGAATGTACACGCAAGCAAACCAAACCAACATATACACCAAGCAAAGCAATCCATGGCATTCAAGCATGCCGGTTATCTTAACAATATTAGCTATCATGCTAAGGCAGGATTATCTAGCAAGATTAATCATCTAGTAACATTAATCATCATGTCATAGCAGTATTATTTAGCATGTAAACTATCTGTGGTATGACGAAGATAAAGCATATCAAGTAATTAATCCATATTCCGAATATGTCATGATCCAAACCAAATCCAAGTCATGTGGTCATCCGACCACTCATCTCATAGCCATCGCATGGCCAACATCATATACCTGACATCATCCGATGTCCATGCATCTGCACTATAAGTCTGACAAATCATACCTTTCTCTGGTTCATTCTTAGCAGCAACATTATCGGGTTTATTCCTCCGGACTCGACACAGACCAAATAGTGTGACCTAGTACGAACTGTGTCCCATGACCGAGGACGCGACTATTCGAATAGCTTTACACTCTGCAGAGGTTGCGCACTTTACCCACACCATGGAGCTCCCGGCCTCGTACTTAGTACATGTTCCCATTCGGGTGGACCGGTGCTGCTCCAACAAAACTTGTCTATTGCCCGGCACTCTTACGGCCCCACAGACAATCATACCCTCCCAGGGTCATGTCCTGGGTGGCCCCTGTGTCACCCCGTGACACCTGCCACCGTCGTGGCCAAACAAAATTGTCCCAAATGGGGACGTGCGCACATAACCAAACTGGGCTCACAGGATTATCGTCGTCTACCGGGCCAGGGTAGCACGCACACATAACCCTCCCTATTTGGTGGTACTGACAATAGGCAAGACAATAGACTAAGTCAGGGCCGTCCCATACCGGCAAATGTGGTTGCACTTGATGAGCTCGGTTTGGTGGCACTATGACTCGATCCAGCCGACAGAGGAGGTTGTTATCATTAAGTCACATTCTTTATCATCACAATAACAATGGTAATGCATGATGTAATCACTATGAAAACATAACCACCTATCTCCATATGCATTACAACGAGTCACTAGTGCGATAACATGATGAGCATTAGCAGGTAATGTAAACAGCAAATTCAAACTAACAGGAGTTTAATTATTTCTAGCACAGGCATAATCATTAATTAAACACGCAAGAATAATACAGAGCAATGCTTTAGGGCAAATATCAGATGGTCGGCTTGCCTGGGGGTGAAGGAATACTCCGGAAGAAGTGCGGGAAGCTCGCGGAAAAATTCGCCGGGAAGGGTTCTCTCTCGGAGGGGCTGATGGAAGGGCAAGGGCAAAATGGTCATTTTCACAGTGTGAAAACATTATGAAGATGATACCATCGGAACGGGCTCGACGAACTGAAGACGTGGGCGTTGGATTCACCTGAATCGGAGTTGTGGTTGAAAAGTTGTGTCCGTTCGTTGTTTAGGCAGAAAAACAAATAGAAAATGTGCTTTTCTGCGGTTAACAGACGAACGTTCACCATTTAGAGGTTTCGGCCGGCGGGGTTAAACAGAAAACGTACTTCTGAAAATACGCTTTCTGCAATTGGAAACGCCTTTTTAACCGAAGCGGTAGAGAAATACGCTTTTCCAAAAGGGAAAACGCATTCTCCAGAGGGCGCTTCCACTTAAACCCGCGGGCCCGGGTCAACAGTCGCTTACAGCCGGGCCCCACGGCCTTCTCTCTCCTCTCTCCTTCTCTCCTTCCTCCTCCTCTCCCCAGCCCCAACATGGCGACAGGAGCGCGGCTCCGGCACTCCGGTGGCTCTCCAGGGCGGCCGAGGCCACGGATGGGTGCGACGGCGAGCACCTCTTCCACGGATGGGTCGCACGGCCGTCGGAGAAGGCTGGAGATGCGGCAGCGCAGGGCGGCAGAGGTTTGGCCTCGATGGGATTCCGGTGACCTGGGGGTCTTCCGGGGCGGCCAAGTGGGGGGGGCGGACTCGCCGGAGGACGGCGCGCTCTGGGAGGGGTTCGGGCGGAGCCGGAGACGGCCATGGTGCTTGAATTTGAGCAGGGGGTTGGCGGCAGCTATGGTGGCAGAGGGAAGCGAGGAGAGCTCCTCGAGCTCACCGGAGTAGCTCAATGGGTTGCTGGAGAGGAGGGGAGTGGGTTGCCGTGCTCGGGAGAGCTCGGGGGAGGCTATTTATAGCCGGGCGGAGGGGAGGGATAGGCGCGGCCGTGGCGTGCGGACGAGGACGGCCGCCGTGGCGAGCTTAGCCGCGCACTGGAGCTCGGGGAGTATGTGGCTGGCCAGTTGCGGCGTCGAGCGGCTTTGCGGAGAGGGGAGAGACCTCGGGAGTGCTCGAGAGAGATCGGGGAAGAAGAGGACATGGGTCATGGGCGGGACAGTGCCTTGGCGGCGATCGCCGTGGCGTGAGGAGAAAGAATGGGGAGGGGGAGAAGGGTCCAGTAGAGGCAGGTGGACGCCGCGGAGCCACTAGACATGTCGGGACACGCTGGAGCTAACCGGAGTGAGCTACCCGACGAGGACAGTGCGCAGAGCGCCTGTTTGGCGTGGCCACCGCGTGGTCACCACGGGTTCCACGTGTCCAGGGCACAAGATGGTCCTGGAACCTTGTCAACTAGATGCCCTAGAGGTCAATGAGTTGACACGTGAGGGTTTGGATGGAAGTGAAGACATGAGGTTGACTGATTTGAGTTGAGATAGGTTCTGGTCAGAAATTTGGACAGGATGCTGGGGTCAAACAGAGGTGCCAGTGAGTTGTCCAGGTTGTCACAGGGGAAAGAGATAAGAAGGAGCACCTGCTGGAAAAATTTGAAGGCATTTGGACCAAGTTTGCATATACTTCCTTTGCAATGCAAATGCTGGTCCAGAAAATGGATTTTGATGTTGTGCTCAATTGACTTGATGAAATAAACTGAATTTTGGTGTAGGGTGATGATTTGGGGGTATAGAGGTACTGGAAAAATTTCAGCTTATTTGGAAATGCCAAAGTGGTACTTCCCTCATAGAGCTTGAATCTGGACAGAAACTAGATGGAATTTTTGAGAGAAATTGGCTAGATGAAATGATGTGAATTTTTGCATGCTCACATCATATAGAGAGTGTGAGGTCCTGGATTAATTTCAAGATTTTTGAAGCAATATAAAATATAGTTTCTTCACAACCTCAAAATAAATCCAGAAACAAGAACTGGATGATGTGCTCAAAAATTGAACTGTGGAACTTGGGATCTTGCTGGAAATGGTGAATATATGGATAGAAGAAGCTCCACAAATTATTTGGGATTTTCCCTGGCTACCAAAATAGTAGCTCCTTTGGAAAGTGCCCAAGGTGCAATATTGGCTTTAAATAGGAAAAGGCAATTTCCCTTATTTAATTATTGCCAATATTTTTATGAGAGCTCAATATGATCACAAAGAATATCTCCACCAGTTTTCATGAACTTTGGAGATGGATAGATATTTTCCTAGATTTAATTCCTTTACACAGCAGAAAAAGGAATTAATTTTAAATGAAAAATATTGCAAATGACTTGGCAATATTTTTGCATATCCAGGGTTTACAGGGATAGGATGATCATTGGGAAAAGTTTGGGAGGTAACAGATCAAAGGAAAATAGGGTTCCTTTGTAACGGAAGGAATTAGGGTATCCCTTCCGGTGACTCGGAAGGTAGGGTTTTGGCGGCAAAATCCTGAGAATAAATCCGGGATAGCAAGGTTGGGTTGGAGAGAGTCTCTGATTGGATAGGGAAGGCAAGACTAAATTACCATCATCATATACCCAAGAGCGAGAGAACATCGAAAAAAAGACGGGAGTCAAATCCCGCGAAGGAAAAACAAGGAGCGAAAACCAGGGTGTTACAGAGTTGCCAATCTTGTTTTAGACATTTTGAAGAGTTCCATATCTTCTTGTCCTTGCCATGCCAGTGTTGAACTTTTCTGAAATACACTAGATACAAGTATTAGTCCAACAATATGTATGTTGACATTGATTACCAAAACCACTAAGGGAGCAAATGTGCTTTCAGCTCTCTTACAAGCCACGAACAGCAGTTAAATCACAGGCCATCGCCGACTTCCTTGTGGAATGGATAGAGGCTCAGCAGGTCCCCAAAAATGTCGACCTTGAGTACTGGACAATGTACTTCGACGAGTCGATGACCGTGCAAGGACTGGAAGCTGGAGTAGTCCTCGTCTCCCCAAGAGGCAATAAGATGAACTATGTCCTCCAACTACACTTTCGGGACTCCAACAACATAGCAGAATATGAAGCCCTCCTCCACGGGCTCTGGATCGCGGCCTCCATGGGCATCTGACATCTCATATGTCGCAGTGACTCCGATCTTGTGGTCCAGGAGGTCATGAAGACGTTCGATACCAAGGACCCCAAGAAGGCGACATACTGCGTTGCCGTCCGAGCACTTGAAGGGAAATTAGACGGGCTCGAGCTGCACCACGTCAAGAGAGGCGACAACATCGTAGCAGACAACCTCGCGCAGGTCGGGTCATCGAGAGAGCCCGTGCCAGATGAGACCTTCCTGGAGATACTACACCAGCCATCTGTCAAGATAAACGATGTCGGTACACCAGCAAAGAGCGCTGGTTACACAGAAAGCGCAGAACTGACGACCGCCCCACCACCCTCAGCCACTCCAGAAGAGGCAGTGATGGCGGTCGACACCCAAGACTGGATACAGCCACTACACGCCTACATGACCAAAGGAGAGCTCCCTCAAGATAAAATAGAAGCGCGACGCATCGTCTGCCGCTCCAAGGCCTACACAATCATCAACGGCGAGTTGTACAAACGCATCCAGATGGGCGTTTTCCAGCGATGTGTATCAAAGGAAGAAGGGAAAAAGCTCCTTGAAGAAATACACATGGGGGCTTGCGGCCATCATGCAGCCCCCAGAAAAATCGCAACAAAGGCCTTCAGGCACGGTTTATTATGGCCTCACGCAATGCGTGATGCCGAGGAGATCGTTCGCAGCTGCGAGGGCTGCCAACGGTTCGCCAACAGAACGCACATGCCGTCCATAGCCCTGAAGACAATACCACTCACATGGCCCTTCGCCGTATGGGGGCCAGACATGGTTGGCAAGCTCACGCCCTCGCCAGGAGGCCACAAATTCTTGCTAGTGGCCATCGACAAATTCACCAAATGGATTGAGGCCAAACCAGTAACGAATGAAGAGGCCGACACGGCAGTCAAGTTCGTCTCCGGCCTCATACACCGTTTTGGCATCCCGCACAGTATCATCACTGACAATGGGTCCAACTTCACCTCCTCGGTGTTCAAAGATTTTTGCCACCAACGACGCATCCACATTGACTACACGTCTGTGGCACACCCTCAGTCCAACGGACAGGTCGAACGTACCAACGGCCTGATAATACAAGGCCTAAAGCCATGCCTCATTACACTGCTCGTTCGGGAAAAGGGCAACTGGGTAGAGGAACTCCCTTCCGTCCTCTGGAGCTTACGCACAACCCCTAACAAATCCATTGGCTACACACCCTTCTTTATGGTCTACGGAGCGGAGGCAGTACTCCCATCAGACATTGAATACGACTCGCCAAGAGTCCGGGCATAAGACGAGGAGGTCGCCGAGGAAAACAGGAAGGACGATGTCACCGCTAAGGAAGAAGCACACCTCCTCGCCATCGAACGCACCAGCATATACCAACAGAAGTTGCGGCAGTATCAAGGCCGGCGCGTATGAGCACGCGAGTTCAACGTCGGCGACCTCATCTTATGCCTCAAGTAGAAGCCAAGGAAGAACAAGATGTCCTCCCTATGGGAGGGCCCCTTCGTCATCCACGAGGTCCTCAACAACGGGGCCTACTACCTACGCAACAAGAAAATTGGTCGGATCACGTCACGACCCTGGAATGCCGAGCATCTCCACTTATTTTATGCATAGACCTCTAAGTATGATGTACTTTTATGCATAAAATGTTTTGCAAAAATTGCTTTTTCATGTATCTTTAGCTCAAACAATATTAGGTTGGAAAATAAGGAGGTCTCAATGACCCCCCACACTTTTTCATGTCCCTTCTAGTTTGCTAAATGTAACATGACACACAGCTATTTAGCAATAAAAACACTTTACTGAGACACCTTGGGATAGACAAGTTGTGGAAGAACAAACGAATCTCTTTGTTGAGGTACTCGGGGGCTGCAACGCTATAAGTGGACCCCCCGCAGCTCCACCCGAAGGCTACATCATACGTTGTTGCTCCTTGATCCGAACCCTTGTGGCTGTTTCTTCTGCCAACCTCACAACCTAGTGCTCCGGGGCTTGTATCGAAGCAATTTTGTTGGTAGTCCTTCCTCCGAGGAGACCAACCATCGAGGATGTCGTATGACCGAATCAAGCATTCTGGTCATGCCGAGTGATACGTCTCCAACGTATCTATAATTTTTTATTGTTCCATGCTATTATAGTATCAATTTTGGATGTTTATATGCAATTATATATCATTTTTGGGACTAACCTATTAACCTAGTGCCCAGTGCCAGTTGTTGTTTTCTGCTTGTTTTTGGTTTTTCAGGAAATCGGTACCAAACGAAGTCCAAATGCCACAAAAAATTTTGACGATTTTTTTTTGGACAAAAGAGACCCTGGAAGCTTCGGGAGGAAGCCAGAAGCCTCACGAGGAGGCCACAAGGCAACAGGGCGCGGCCCCGGGGGGGAGGCTGATGCCTTGTGGGCCCCTCGTGGCTCCTTTTGACCTAATTCCACTTCTATAAATTCTCAAATATTCGGAAACCAACAGAGAGCCAGACGAGAAAACCCTACCACCGCCGCAAGCCTCTGTTCTTCCGCGATCCCATCTGGAGGCCTTTTTCGGTACTCAGCCGAAGGGGGAATCGATCAGGGAGGGCTTCTACATCAACCTTGCTGCCCTTCCGATGATGTGTGAGTAGTTTACCACAGACCTATGGGTCCATAGCTAGTAGCTAGATGGCTTCTTCTCTCTCTTTGATCGTCAATACCATGTTCTCCTCGATGTTCTTGGAGTTCTATCCGATGTAATCTTCTTTTGCGGTGTGTTTGTTGGGATCCGATGAATTGTGGGTTTATGATCAGATTATTCATGAATATTATTTGAGTCTTCTCTGAACTCTTTTATGCATGATTGTTATAGCTTTATATTTCTCTCCGATCTATCCATTTGGTTTGGCCAACTAGATTGATTTATCTTGCAATGGGAGAGGTGCTTTGTGATGGGTTCAATCTTGCGGTGCTCAATCCCAGTGACAGAAAGGGACATGACACGTATTTGTATTGTTGTCATTAAGGATAAAAAGATGGGGTTCAATCATATTGCTTGAGTATACTTTGTCTACATCATGTCATCTTGCTTAAGGCGTTACTCTGTTTTATACTTAATACCCTAGATGCATGTTGGATAGCGGTCGATGGGTGGAGTAATAGTAGTAGATGCAGGCAGGAGTCAGTCTACTTGTTTCGGACATGATGCCTATATACATGATCATTGCCTTGAATATCGTCATAACTATGCGCTTTTCTATCAATTGCCCAACAGTAATTTGTTTACCCACCGTATGTTCTGCGCTGGAGAGAGAAGCCTCTAGTGAAAACTATGGCCCCCAGGTCTACTTTTATCATATATTAAAATCCAAAAATACCTTGCTATAATTTATTTACTTTTATTTTATTTTGTAATTTACTTTTTATATATCACTATCAGAATTAATCCTTGCAAATAACCGCTAAGGGGATTGACAACCCTCTTATTTGCGTTGGGTGCAAGTGTTTGCTTTTGTGTGTGTAGGTGCTGCTAACGATGTTCTGTGTGGTTTTCCTACTGGATTTATAGCCTTGGTTCTTAACTGAGGGAAATACGTATCTCTACTATACTGCATCATCCTCTCCTCTTCGGGGAAATCCCAACGCAGTTCACAAGTAGCAGGAAGAATTTCTGGCGCCGTTGCCGGGGAGACATCACCAAGACCTATCAAGTACCTTCACATAAACTATCATCCACTTGCATTTATTTTCATTTGCCTTTTTATTTGCATTTGCCTCTCATTTTCATCTCCCCCACTTCTAAAACAATTTTACAAAAACACAAAAATATTTTTATTTGCTTGTTTGCTAGATTGCTTGCTTTGCCATCATGTCCGAGTTTGTTATTGAAAAGAGTGAGGATGGTAAAATTCCTAAGATAGAAATTCCCACAAATTTGGATGCTAAAATTTTTGTGACAGGAAGTGGGAATATCATAGGAAAGAGTATTATTAAGAATTCTTTACTTGCACTGGAACTTTGGTTTGTAATGACATTTCCATTCTTAAGAGAACCAATAGTTATGCTGAGGCTATTTCTGCCCTTGTTCTTAAACTTGAAAGAAGATTTATTCATACTCATCCCACTTTGCAAAGATTATTCTATGAGTTACCTGTTATAAACAACCCTAAAGCTAAAAAGATAGCCACGATTATCCTTATGAATGAGTTTGATTACATAGTTCGAGAGGCTAGAGAGATCTTTGATTTTTATAATATGAGTCAAGAACATCCTGTGATAGATGAAATTTTATATAATGAAGATTATATGTTAAGATTTATGTTTCGTGATGATCATACTTTTGATGAGAATACTAAGGAAGTTCCTCCATTACATATTATTCAACAAGTTTTCAATGGTATTAATCAGAAATATTCTTGGATTGTAAAAGGGAACCAACAAGGATATGAGGAAAATTGCCTTAATAATGATAAAATCTTGATTGATGATGTGTTCCATATTGTTTCTGAAAAGCCTCCTGACAAACATACCTCTCTGGAGGAAGAAACCAAGGATGACAACACTTGAAACTATGCATTATGCCTAGCTAGGGGCATTAAACAATAACGCTTGTTGGGAGGCAACCCAATATGTATTTTAAATTTTGCTTTACTTTCTGTTTTTGTGTGTTTACACAATTATAGCCTCTGTTATGATTGTGTTTTTATCTTTTAATTAGTGTTTGTGCCAAGTAATACCTTTGGGATGATTTGGATGATAGTATAATTGATGCCGTTTGAAAACGGAAACTTTTGCCCTTAGTTCTGGAATTTTCATTCTATACTGGAACGTGATAAAATTCTGGAATTTTTACACTTTCTTTATATATGAATTTCCCACATTTTCCTAAATTTTCAGAATTTCAGGACTTACAGAAGTTTGACTTTAATTCAGATCTTTACAGACTGTTCTGTTTTAGACAGATTCTGTTTTTGTTGCATAGTTTGCTTATTTTGATGAATCTATGGATCGTATCGGGTGGTATGAGTCATGGAGAAGTTGGAGTACAGTAGCATTATTCCAATATTAAATATGAATCAATTTACAACAGCACCTAAAATTTAAGATTTATTTGTTATACTAACGGATCTCACGAGGTTTCTGTTGAGTTTTGTGTGCCGAAATTTTCAAGTTTTGGGTGAGACTACGATGGATAAAGGAATAAGGAGCGGCAAGAGCCTAAGCTTCGGGATGCCCAAGGCACCCCAAGGTAATATTCAAGGAAGACTCAAGCGTCTAAGCTTGGGGATGCCCCGGATGGCATCCCCTCTTTCGTCTACAATCTATCGGTATATCACTTGGAACTATATTTTTATTCATCACATGATATGTGTTTTACTTGGAGCGTCTTGTGCTATAGTTTGCTTGCTTTTGTTTTATTTTTAGTTTGCCACAATCATCTTTGCTGAACACACCTTTTTGAGAGGGACACACTATTCGTGATTTGTTAGAATACTCTATGTGCTCCACTTATATCTTTTGAGCTAGGCAGTTGCTCTAGTGCTTCACTTATATCTTTTAGAGCACGGCGGTGGTTATATTTTAAAGAAATATTTGCACTCTCATGCTTCACTTATATCTTTTTGAGAGTATAATAAATAGCAATGGTAATATGCACGGGTTATGAATTTGGTCCTAATATGATAGGTATTCAAGAGGGATATAATAAAAACTTTCATGTAGATCACTGAATATGATAAGTTTGATTTCTTGCAATAGTTTTGCGATATTAAGATGATAATATGTGGGAGGTACTAGTAGATAATTGTGGTTTAGTAAGAATATTGGCGTTAAGGTTTGTGATTCCTGAAGCATGCACGTATGATCTGTCGTTATGCTAAGAAGTTGGAGCATGATTTATTCTTGATTGTCTACTTTATGAGTGGCGGTCGGGGACGAGCGATGGTCTTTTCCTACCAATCTATCCCCCAGGGGCATGCATAGTAGTAATTTGCTTCGAGGGCTAATAAACTTTCGCAATAAGTATGTGAGTTCTTTATGACTAATGTGAGTCCATGGATTATACAAACTCTCACCTTTCCGCAATTTGCTAGCCTCTTCGGTACCGTGCATTGCCCTTTCTCACCTCGAGAGTCGGTGCAAACTTCGCCGGTGCATCCAAACCCCGTGATATGATACGCTCTATCACACATAAGCCTCCTTATATCTTCCTCAATACAGCCACCATACCAACCTATTATGGCATTTCCATAGCCATTCCGAGATATATTGCCATGCAACTTCCACCGTTCTTTTTTATATGACACACATCATCATTGTCATATTGCTTTGCACGATCATATAGCTGACATAGTATTTGTGGCTCAGCCACCGTTCATCATTTTTCATACATGTTACGCTAGTATCATTGCACACCCTAGTACACTGCCAGATGCATTCATATAGAGTCATATTTGTTCTAGTTTCGAGTTGTAATTTTGAGTTGTAAGTAAATAGAAGTATCATGATCATCATTATTAGAGCATTGTCCCAGTGAGGAAAAAAAATGAGGCCAAAAAAATCCCACGAAAAAAAGAGAAAGAGAAAAAAAATGAGAGAAAAAGAGAGAAGGGGCAGTGTTACTATCCTTTTCCATACTTGTGCTTCAAAGTAGCACCATGTTTTTCATATAGAGAGTCTCCTATTTTGTCACTTTCATATACTAGTGGGAATTTTTCGTTATAGAACTTGGCTTGTATATTCCAATGATAGGCTTCCTCAAATGCCCGAGGTCTTCATGAGCAAGCAAGTTGGATGCACACCCACTTAGTTTTCATGTTGAGATTTCATACACTTATAGCTCTTTGTGCATCGGTTGCATGGCAATCCCTACTCCTCGCATTGACATCAATTGATGGGCATCTCCATAGCCCGTTGATTAGCCTCGTTGACGTGAGACTATCTTCTTCTTTTTGACTTCCCTTTATTAATCTCTACCACCACATTCTATTCCACCCATAGTGCTATATCCATGGCTTGCGCTCATGTATTGCGTGGGGGTTTAAAAAGCTGAAGCACGTTAAAAAGTATGAACCAATTGCTCGGCTTGTCATCGGGGTAGTGCATGATAAATACTTTGTGTTAAGAAGATGGAGCATGACAGGATTATATGATTTTGTAGGCATAACTTTCTTTAGCATTTTTATTTTGAAAGGCATGATTGTTTGTTAGTATTGCCTGAGTATTGATGTCTTTATATCAAATTATAGACTATTGCTTTGAATCATTCGGATCTTAATATTCATACCGTAAGAGAGAATTACATGATGAAACAAGTTAGGTAGCATTCCACATCAAAAATTATGTTTTTATCATTTACCTACTCAAGGACGAGCAGGAATTAAGCTTGGGGATGCTTGATACGTCTCCAACATATCTATAATTTTTTATTGTTCCATGCTATTATAGTATCAATCTTGGATGTTTTATATGCAATTATATATCATTTTTTCGGACTAACCTATTAACCTAGTGCCCAGTGCCAGTTGCTGTTTTCTGCTTGTTTTTGGTTTTTCAGGAAATCAGTACAACTTTTTGATGATTTTTTTCTGGACAAAAGAGACCCTGGAAGCTTCGGGAGGAAGCCAGAAGCCTCACGAGGAGGCCAGAAGGCAACAGGGCGCGGCCCCAGGGGGCGCGCCCTGATGCCTTGTGGGCCCCTCGTGGCTCCTTTTGACCTAATTCCACTTCTATAAATTATCAAATATTCGGAAACCAACAGAGAGCCAGACGAGAAAACCGTACCGCCGCCGCAAGCCTCTGTTCTTCCGCGATCCCATCTGGAGGCCTTTTCCGGTACTCAACCGGAGGGGGAATCGATCACGGAGGACTTCTACATCAACCTTGCTGCCCTTCCGATGATGTGTGAGTAGTTACCACAGACCTACGGCCCTTCCGCGGTGTGTTTGTTGGGATCCGATGAATTGTGGGTTTATGATCAGATTATTCATGAATATTATTTGAGTCTTCTCTGAACTCTTTTATGCATGATTGTTATAGCTTTATATTTCTCTCCGATCTATCCATTTGGTTTGGCCAACTAGATTGATTTATCTTGCAATGGGAGAGGTGCTTTGTGATGGGTTCAATCTTGCGGTGCTCAATCCCAGTGACAGAAAGGGACATGACACGTATTTGTATTGTTGCCAATAAGGATAAAAAGATGGGGTTTAATCATATTGCTTGAGTTTACTTTGTCTACATCATGTCATCTTGCTTAAGGCGTTACTCTGGTTTATACTTAATACCCTAGATGCATGTTGGATAGCGGTCGATGGGTGGAGTACTGGTAGTAGATGCAGGTAGGAGTCGGTCTACTTGTCTCGGACGTGATGCCTATATACATGATCATTGCCTTGAATATCGTCATAACTATCGAAAGTGCTATTCTGTGCTGGAGCACACATGCACCCGTTGCTACAGTAAAATCAAAAAAATTCAAAAATGTTTCAAAAAAATCTGATTTTTTTTGTGGCAAACATTGACAAATGTTCTTAGTGCTTGCAAAGTTTCATCGCGGAATGACATCCATGTGAGTCGTGGCAAAAAAAACAAAATCAGCACTCCAAAATTCTTCCAAAAACAGCCTTTTTGGAGCATCGATTTTGTTTTTTTGCCCACACCTACACGAATGTGATTTCGTAGCGAAATTTTGCACGCATGTAGAAAAAACATCAATGTTTCTCACGAAAAAAAATTCAGAATTTTTTGAATTGTTTTACTATTTTATTTGATTTTACTGTAGCAACGGGTGCATGTGTGCTCCAGCACAGAAGCACCGCGTCTGATAACTATGCGCTTTTCTATCAATTGCCCAACAGTAATTTGTTTACCCACCGTATGTTCTGCGCTCGAGAGAGAAGCCTCTAGTGAAAACTATGGCCCACGGGTCTACTTTTATCATATATAAAAAACCAAAAATACCTTGCTGCAATTTATTTATTTTTATTTTATTTTGCAATTTACTTTTTATCTATCACTATCAGAATTAATCCTTACAAATAACCGCTAAGGGGATTGACAACCCTTTTATTTGCGTTGGGTGCAAGTATTTGCTTTTGTGTGTGTAGGTGCTGCTAACGAGGTTCTGTGTGGTTCTCCTACTGGATTGATAACCTTGGTTCTTAACTGAGGGAAATACTTATCTCTAATGTACTGCATCATCCTCTCCTCTTCGGGGAAATCCCAACGCAGTTCACAAGTAGCACTGAGCCCCACTAAATACGCCCTACGGCGTCAACATGCACCAAAGGGGATCTCTGCTCCTAACCTGGGCAGAGGCACTTCATCGCCTCTACGGCATACAAATATAATGTACACCTCATTTTTTACGCAAAAATAAAAGCATGTATAAAGAGGTCGCATTAATAAGTAGCGCAAAGAAAGTTGCGATCAGCTTTGTTTTTTCAGGCTACAACACATTAGGCCTCTCGGCAACTACATTCAGCAGCGAACACAGCAGCCGACTCTACATCCGCGTACAAACTTTGTGTCGGCTTGTCCTGTGGCTCGGTGGTCACCAGGTCATGGATGGACCAATCGGGATGGCACGCGCGCAACCGCGCCAGCACATACTGGGCGCCACTTGTCGCCGCGGCCTCCTGGAGCTCCATCAAACACTGGGCGGCCTCTGGCATGCGTGCAAGGTACTGAGCAAGGTCACCAGTCCTGGCTTCTTCTGGCCACAAAGCCCTGCCGGCTCGCAGAAGGGCCTCGGACATACCATCCAAAGCCAGTGTCACTGCTCCGAGACGCGAGGAGCCCGGAGGACAGACCAAATCAGGCAGCACAGCTGCACAAAAGATAAATGTCACCAAACATAGACGACAATAGACGGGTTGAAGGGCAGAGTCAAAAGGCAAAAGATCAAAAGCGACTCACCAGCCGAAGTGACCTCCAAACGTTGTTCGCACGAACGCCACCCCTGGAGGTCCCTCGTAGCACTCACCCCAGCCTCCGCCAGCGAGGCCTCGCACACTTTGCAACCCTCAATGCCGGAATGAGCATCCGCAACACGGCCCCTGGTGGCCTCCAGTCGCTGCTGCAGATCGGCTACTGCCTCCTGACTTTCCTTCAACTGCGAACGGAGGCCCCCGGTGATAGCCTGGTTATCAGCCAGCAAGCTGTCGTCCGACTCCAGCAGCTTCTGGCAGGAGTGGGCTTCGGTGCCCTTGGCATTTGCAGCATCCTGCGTGTGAGTCTCGGACCCGCGATCCGCATCTACTTGAGCCTGCAACTGCTGAAGTTGCTCAAAGGCTGCAAACAAGGAACACAGCGGGACGGTCAAACACAAAATCACTAACAACAACAATCAGCCAAAGGCTAGACAACTTACAGCAGACACCCGCAAGCGACCTCTGCAGGCGGGCATTCCGCTCTTCTTCCCACATGACCTGCTGTGCTAGGCCATGAGCTCGGCGATCAAGCTCCGCCGCACGGGTCAACGAGTCCTGAAAATAGGGGCAAGGAACCTCAAGCATATTACACACATAAAATTTGCCTGAGGCTCGGGGGCTACTAGGCGTACAACTGCGACCTTTTGCTCACCTTGACACCGGCCTCCATCGAAGAACTGAGATCAGCAAGTGCACTCCCCAAAGCCTCCCCCAGCACCTCGCTTTGGTGCACACATGCCCATAGTTCCAAGAAGTCACATGGGCTTTCCTGCGACCCAGGATGGAGAGACTCCGGGCTTCGGCCTCCGACATCGGGGAGCCCAGGACGACCAAAGGACCCGACACCAGCATCTATGTGCCCCGCTCTCTGATGAGGCCGCGGTAGCAACGGGCGGACGTCGGCTGACAATTTTCTTCCTACCAGCTACCTTCCGCCTCTGTGGAGGGATTGTCGGTGATGAAGACCCAGGAGATGCGTGCCCCTGGTTCATGTCTTTCGCCGGCAGCTCAAACCCTCCACTACTGAGGTCAGAGATCACGGGCACCGTTTCAGCTGCTTCAGCTGGCGCAGGGTGAGAGCGCCCCTCCCTCGGTGGCGGGTCGACGGTGGACCCCGCACGAGACCGAGCGCCCTTCGGAGAAGGTTCGTCTTCCAGTATGGACCTGGGCCTCTTCGCCGTATTATCTCGGCTGGCAGCGGATCGGATCACGGAGTCATTGTAGTCACTCTCAACGGGCAGGAGCCCGTGACATAGAGAAGCCGCAACACTGGCATGAGGCCGTAGAGGGTGAGGCTCGGTCAACAGATGCCGAAGGGACTAACAAGGAAACAAGAGGAGGTCGGAAGTCTATAAAGCGAAAAGCATTCCGAGATACTCCCTCCGTTCCATAATGTAGTGCCTATAGATTTTTTTCAAAAGTCAAACATTACAAAGTTTGACCATATTTATAGAGAAAAATAGGTACATCTAGAATACCAAATGCACATCATTGGATACATCATGAGTTATATTTTTGGAATGTATATGTTTGGTATTGTAGATGTAGACAGTTTTCTCAATAAACTTGGTCAAAGTTGACAAAGTTTGACTTTCAGAAAAATCTATAGGCACTACATTGTAGAATGGAGGGAGTACGATGGACGCCGGATGACTCACTGAAGGCCGGGGGTTGTCCGCACTGTAGGGCTCCACAGCCACTCCAGGAAGGAGCGCTACAAGAGGCAGGGCGGTGAGAAGATGCAGTCGATCCTCGGTCTCAAATTCGGAAAGATCTCACTGAAGCACGCGATTGGGGTCACCCCCCCCCCCCCCCCCCGCGATATTCATACATATGAGGGCCAGTGTGACCCAAGGGCTGGATGTTCCTTTGCACCCACGTCTTCAAAATCTGCAACCCGGTGAGACTGCGGCCTTGGAGACGGACGACGGTATCTATAGGATAGCCGGTCCCTGGATCGACGTCAACTTTTGACTGCCACTTAGGTGTATGCCAGCATGGCACGTCGGCGAACTCCGGCAGCCCTGGGTCGTCAGGGTCATGGAAATGATCCGGAACATAAAACCACCCCTGCTTCCACGATTCTGCCTCCGGTGCCAGCGCCAAGTCGAAGTAGCCGGAGCCCTCACGAGGGTGCAGGACAGCCCCACCGCAGGAGGGTATCTTCCCGTCCTTAAGACAGGGAACAACTTTGAAGAAATACCGGAGAAGGCCAAAGTGAGGCCGGATGCCAAGGAAGTACTCACAGAGGGACATAAAATTGGAAAAATGCAAGACGCCACTTGGGGTCTGATGACCCACAAGTATAGGGGATCAATCGTAGTCCTTTCTATAAGTAAGAGTGTCAAACCCAACGAGGAGCAGAAGGAAATGACAACCGGTTTTCAGCAAGGTATTTTCTGCAAGCACTGAAATTATCGGTAACGAGTAGTTTGATAGCAAGATAATTTGTAACAAGTGACAAGTAGCAATAGTAACAAAGAATGCAGCAAGGTGGCCCAATCCTTTTTATAGCAAAGGACAAGTCGGAACGATCTCTTATAATAAGTAAAGCATTCTCGAGGACACATGAGAATTTCATCTAGTCACTTTCATCATGTTTGTTTGATTCACGTTCGCTACTTTGATAATTTGATATGTGGGTGGACCGGTGCTACGAAAGAAGAATTAAGATTTCTCTAACCATAGCATTAAACAAATGGATCCAAATCAGCCCCTTACGGAATAGCGCATAAACTAGGGTTTAAGCTTCTGTCACTCTAGCAACCCATCATCTAATTACTACTCCACAATGCATTCCCTTAGGCCCAAAGATGGTGAAGTGTCATGTAGTCGACGTTCACACGACACCACTAAGGGAATCAACAACATACATATCATCAAAATATCGAGCGAATACCAAATTCACATGATTACTTATGACAAGACTTCTCTCATGTCCTCAAGAACAAAAGTAACTACTCACAAATCATATTCATGTCCAAGATCAAAGAGGTGTTGAATAGCATAATAGATCTGAACATATAATCTTCCACCAAATAAACCAACTAGCATCAACTACAAGGTGTAATCAACACTACTAGCAACCCACAGGTACCAATCTGAGGTTTTGAGACAAAGATTGAATACAAGAGATGAACTAGGGTTTGAGATGAGATGGTGCTGGTGAAGATGTTGATGAAGATTAGTCCTCCCATGATGAGAGGATCGCTGGTGATGTCGATGGCGATGATTTCCCCTCCCAGAGGGAAGTATCCCCGGCAGAATCTCTCCGCCGGAGAGCAAAAGTGCTCCTGCCCAATTTCCGCCTCGAGACGGCGGTGCACCATCCCGAAAGTCTTCTTTATATTTTTTCTAGGGAAAATGGACTTATATACCAGAAAATGGGGGCCAGAGGCTGGCCAGGGGCCCCATGAGGTACCAGGGCGCGCCTGGGGGGGTGGCGTGCCCTGGTGCCTCGTGGGCACCTGGGTGGCCGCCTCTAGTACTTCTTGCTTCCAGTATTTTTTATTTATTCCAAAATAAATCTTCGTAAAATTTCAGCTCATTTGGAGATGTGCAGAATAGGTATCTCTGACATAGCTTTTTCAGGTCCAGAATTCCAGCTGCCGGCAATCTCCCTCTTTGTGTAAATCTTGCATATTAAGAGAGAAAAGGCATTAGAATTGCTCCACAAAGTGTTATATTGATTAAAAACACTATAAATAACAGTAGCAAAACATGATGCAAAATGGACGTATCAACTCCCCCAAGCTTAGACCTCGCTTGTCCTCAAGCGAAAGCCGATATCGATAATCATGTCCACATGTTTAGAGAGAGAGGTGTCGATGAAAACAAAATACGGACATAGTAGCATCATGATCATTATTATAACAGCGATATTTATTATCATAAAACTTCTCATGAGCAAGTAACAATTCATCACAACAATGGAGTATAAGGCATAAACTTTCTTGAAAACTAACAAACTATGTTCTCATTCAACAATGCAATTGTAATTCATCATATTTTTAGGAAGGGTCTCATGTAAGAGCTATTTAGCAAGTCCACATACTCAACCATCATTTAGTCTTCTATGATTGCTAACACTCACGACATATATATGGAGCAAAAAGTTTCAGCCAGACACATAGAAAGATAGGGGCTTGTGAGTTCGCCTCCCAACTTGTTCACCTCAAGGGTGATGTCAACAATAATAACTCATGATCACTCATATCCAACTGGATATATATGCCTAGATCTTTCCCCACCACATGATGCTTACAAAAGAGAAAAATAAAAAGGAAGTAGAGGAGAACACTATTGACTCTTGCACAAAAAGTAAATACATAAAAGTAAAGGATAGGCCCTTCGCAGAGGGAAGCAGAGGTTGTCATGCGTTTTTTGTTGTTGGATGCAAGAGCTCTTAATGCAAAGGAACGTCACTTTATATTGCCCCTTGTGATAGCAACCTTTATTATGCAGTCTGTCGCTTTTATTTCTTTACCATCACAAGTTCGTACAAAGCTTATTTCCCTTACAATACAAGTTCAGACATATTTAGAGGCAATTTTTATTGCTTTTTGCATCGATGACAACTTACTTGAAGAATCTTATTCAATCCATAGGTAGATATAGTGGACTCTCATGACATGAAACTAGGTTTAAGGGTTTTGGAAGCACAAGTAGTATCTCTACTTGGTGCGGATTTTCGGCTAGCAAAGATATTGGGCAAGCACCACATGTTGGAGTATCTATAACAATATAACTTCTATGTGAATATGAACAAACATAATTCATTACGTTGTCTTCCTTGTCCAACGTCAACAATTTGGCATAAAATACTTAATGGGGGCTCACAATCATAAAAGATGTCCAAGATAGTATATTTGCATGTGAATCTTCTCTTCCCTTATTAACTTTTTCATGAATTGCATCATTGACTAATGTTATGCTTGTTAACTTCCAATAATTTTTACCACTTATACTTTTCTTTATGTAATGTCATTATTTTCCATAAGATTAGCATATGATCTTTTTCATTATTTTTATTGCTAGGATTGGAACATGAAAGTAAAGAAGCAAAAAATCAAACTACTCTTTATTATATAACTCTAAACTCGATTACATAGATAGATAGATCACGAAGCTAACACTCGAAAATAGATCATACTAAACTTTTATTCAACTAAAACACGAAATAACTAAAGATCGAACTAAAAATAGGTAAAGATAATAAAAGTGATGGTGATACGATACCGGGGCACCTCCCCCAAGCTTGGCACAAGCCAAGGGGAGTGCCCATACCCATGTGATCAAATTTCCTTCTTCGGTGATGGTGGTGATGATGAAGTGGCTAGCTTGTCCTTCAGCTCAAGCAGATACATCAATCTGCGGTTGATGCTCCGAAGGGCGATGTTTTGCTCTTCCAATAAAATAACTTCACGAGTGAGAGATGTATTCTGAGCACTAACTATTTCAAAGACTCTTAGGGCTTCAATTACGGATGGGGAGAGATGATCATATAAAGGTTGAAGGATATCTCCCTTCTCTGCGGTCTCCTCCATGGGGATGGCTTGCCTTTCTCCCGGAGCCTGGGCTCCTGCAACTTCCTCGACCTTATCCTCCTTGCCATTGTCTTCTTCTCCCGACGACAACTCATACTAAACCTTGCTGTAGGGGCGTTTGCCCGGCGATGGTTGCAAAACGCGGTGCTTGGCACGGAGCTTTTGGGGAGCCATGGCGATCTAGATCTGTCAGAAAAATAGCATGAAACAAGAACAGAAGAAATTTCTGCGATACGGTGGTCAAAACGTCTGGGAGTATATATAAAGATTTTTTATCTTGCAAAACAAGTAATCCAGAAGAAAACGGAGTCGGGAGGGCTCACGTGGGGCCCACGAGCCACCAGGGTGCGCTTGGGGGGTGGCGCGCCCTGGTGCCTCGTGGGCACCAGGTGGGTCCCCTCGGCTGTTTCTTTTTTTTGTATTTTTTCTAATATTCCAAAACTGACAGAAAATATTTTTATGGAATTTTTGGAGTCGGTTTACTTACCGTATCACATACCTCTTCCTTTTCAGGGTTCTGGAGTGTTCCGGAAGGTCTCTCTTATGTATTCCTCCGGTGTAATTGTTTCAATAATATTAGTTTCAACATTAATGGGAGTACCTAAAATATAGTGCTTGATTCTTTGCCCATTCACCACTCTCGGATTAGTGCCTTCGGAGTTGTTTATTTTGATGGCTCCGGAGCGATAAACTTCTTCGATGATATATGGTCCTTCCCATTTAGAGAGAAGTTTTCCTGCAAAGAACTCAAACGAGAATTGTACAATAGAACTTGCTCACCTACTTTAAATTCCCATTTTTGAATTCTTCTATCATGCCATCTTTTAACTTTCTCGTTAAACAATTTGGCATTTTCATAAGCTTGGGTTCTCCATTCATCTAATGAGCTAATATCAAATAACCTCTTTTCACCGGCAAGTTTAAAATCATAATTTAGTTCTTTAATTGCCCAATATGCTTTATGTTCTAACTCAAGAGGTAAATGACATGCTTTTCCATAAACCATTTTATAAGGAGACATACCCATATGATTTTTATAAGCAGTTCTATAAGCCCATAATGCATCATCAAGTTTCTTAGACCAATTCTTTCTAGATCTGTTAACGGTTTTTTCCAAAATTAATTTTATTTCTCTATTGCTCAATTCTACTTGACCAGTAGTTTGAGGGTGATAGGGGGATGCAATTCTATGGTTGACATCATATTTAGCAAGCAATTTACGGAATGCACCATGAATAAAATGTGAACCACCATCAGTCATTAAATATCTAGGGACTCCGAACCTTGGGAAAATAACTTCTTTAAGCATTTTAATAGAAGTGTTATGATCAGCACTACTAGTTGGAATAGCTTCTACCCACTTAGTAACGTAATCAACAGCAACCAAAATATGTGTATACCCATTGGATTTAGGAAAAGGTCCCATATAGTCAAATCCCCAAACATCAAATGGTTCAACAGCAAGTGAACAATTCATAGGCATTTCTTGACGTCTACCAACATTACCAATTCTTTGACATTCATCACAAGATAAGACAAACTTACGAGCATCCTTGAAAAGAGTAGGCCAATAGAAACCAGATTGTAATACCTTATGTGCAGTTCTGTCTCCTGCATGGTGTCCTCTGTAAGCCTCGGAATGACACTTCCGTAGGATTTGTTCCTGTTCATGCTCAGGTATACAACGTCTAATAATACCATCTACTCCTTCTTTATAAAGATGTGGGTCATCCCAAAAGTAATGTCTTAAATCATAGAAGAACTTTTTCTTTTGTTGGTATGTGAAACTAGGTGGTATAAATTTAGCAACAATATAATTAGCATAGTCTGCATACCATGGAGTATTATGGGAAGCATTTATGACAGCTAATTGTTCATCGGGAAAATCATCATTAATAGGTAGTGGGTCATCAAGAACATTTTCCATTCTAGACAAATTATCTGCTATGGAATTCTCAGCTCCCTTCCTATCAGTAATATGCAAGTCAAATTCTTGTAGCAATAAAACCCACCTAATGAGTCTAGGTTTAGCATCTTTCTTTTCCATAAGATATTTAATAGCAGCATGATCGGTGTGAACAGTTACTTTAGAATCAACTATGTAAGATCTGAATTTTTCACATGCAAACACAACTACTAGAATTTTTTTTCAGTAGTAGCATAATTTCTTTGGGCACTGTCTAGAGTTTTACTAGCATAATGGATAACATTTAATTTCTTATCAACTCTCTGTCCTAGAACAGCACCAACAGCATAGTCACTAGCATCACACATAATTTTAAAAGGCAAGTTCCAATCAGGTGGTTGGACAATAGGTGCAGTGGTTAAGAATTTCTTAAGTGTTTCAAAGGCTTCTAGACAATCATCATCAAAAACAAATGGAACATCTTTTTGCAAAAGATTGGTAAGAGGCCTAGAAATTTTAGAGAAGTCTTTAATAAATCTCCTATAGAAACCAGCATGACCAAGGAAACTTCTTATACCTTTAATATCTTTAGGACATGGCATTTTCTCAATAGCATCAACCTTAGCTTTATCAACTTCAATACCTCTTTCAGAAATTTTATGCCCCAAGACAATGCCTTCATTCACCATAAAGTGGCACTTCACCCAATTCAAGACAAGATTAGTTTCTTCACATCTCTGCAAAACTCGATCAAGGTTGCTCAAGCAATCATCAAAAGAAGTTCCGTAAATGGAAAAATCATCCATGAAAACCTCAACAATCTTTCCACAAAAGTCAGAGAATATAGCAGTTATATATCTTTGAAAGGTAGCAGGTGCATTGCATAAACCAAAAGGCATACGTCTATAAGCATAAGTTCCAAAAGGACAAGTGAAGGTGATTTTCTCTTGATCGGGTTGTGATACGGGCATTTGAGAAAAACCAGAATAACCATCTAGAAAACAAAAGTGTGTATGCTTAGATAATCTTTCTAACATTTGATCAATAAAAGGTAAGGGGTAATGATCTTTTCTAGTAGCTTTGTTTAATTTTCTAAAATCAATTACCATCCTATAACCAATTACAATTCTTTATGGAATGAGTTCATTTTTATCATTAGGAACAACGGTAATACCTCCTTTCTTAGGGACACAATGAACGGGACTTACCCATCTACTATCAGCTATGGGATAGATTATACCTGCTTCTAGAAGCTTTAATATTTCAGTTCTTACCACCTCTTTCATCTTGGGGTTTAATTGTCGTTGGTGGTCGACAACTGGTTTAACATCAGGTTCCATATTAATTTTGTGCTGAAATAGAGTGGGACTAATGCCCTTAAGATCATCAAGAGTATATCCAATAGCAGCACGGTGCTTCCTCGGAGTTTTTAGTAATCTCTTTTCTTCATGCGCTGAAAGGTTAGCACTAATAATAACAGGATATATCTTCTTCCTTTAGGCAGTGGAGGGCCTCCAAGAGATTCAACAGGCAAATTGTGTTTAAGGATAGGTGGCTGATCAAAGAACATCTTATCTATTTCATTTCTTTCATTCATATGCATATTGTTTTCATGGTCTAGCAAATATTGTTCTAACAGATCAGTAGGAGGTACGGCAATAGAAGCAAGACCAATAATTTCATCTTTACTAGGCAATTCTTTATCATGAGGTTGTCTACGAAACTTGGAGAAATTAAATTCATGAGATATATCACCAAACTTGACTCGAACCTTTTCTTTAACGCAATCAATTTCAGCATTAACGGTATTCAAGAAAGGTCTACCAAATATAATGGGACAAAAATTATCTTGTTGTGAACCAAGTACTAAGAAATCAGTAGGGTATTTGATTTTACCACACAAGACTTCAACATCTCTAACAATCCCAAGTGGTGTAATAGTATCTCTGTTCGCTAGCTTAATAGTAACATCAATATCTTCAATTTCAACAGGTGCAATATCATGCATTACTTCTTGATATAAAGAAAATGGAATAGCACTCTCACTAGCAACCATATCACACAAACCATGATAGCAATGATCTCCAATCTTAACAGAAATAACAGGCATGCCAACTACGGGCTTGTTCTTGTCTAACATATCTCGTTCATTTCTAACAGGTCTAGGTGCTCTAATATTACTTTTGTTAACCACAGTTGAATCTTTAGCATGTTCCTTAATCCTAACAAGAAAAGGTGGTTTCTCAATATAAGCAGTAGGCACAACTGGATCAACATGGTAAATAATTGTTTCTTCTTTAACACTAATAGGTTCCTCAATCATTTCTTTAATAGGGGGATGATATTTAAACCACTTCTCCTTAGGGAGATCAACATGAGTAGCAAATGATTCACAAAAGGAAGCTACTATCTTAGAGTCAAGTCCATATTTAGTGCTAAACTTATGAAAAGCATCGGTGGCCATAAAAGATTCAACACAATCGAACTCAAGTATTATACCTGACTCATTACCTTTGTCGATTTCCCAATCTTCAGAGTTGCATTTAATTCTTTCCAGAAGATCCCATCTGAATTCAATAGTTTTCTTCATAAGGGAGCCAGTCGAAGAAGAATCGAGCATAGTTTGATTATCATGAGAAAGCCGAGCATAAAAATTCTGTAAGATAATTTCTTTTGAGAGCTCATGATTGGGGCATGTGTACATCATGTACTTAAGCCTCCCCCAAGCTTGAGCGATGCTTTCTCCTTCACGAGGCCAAAAGTTATATATATAATTCTGATCACGATGAACCAAATGCATAGGATAAAATTTCTGATGGAATTCTAGTTTCAATCGGTTCCAGTCCCATGTATCAGTATCATCACATAGCCTATACCACATTAATGCCTTTCCGTCCAAAGATAAAGGGAATACTTTCTTCTTAACTCCATATCTGGATAAACCTGCAAGCTTAAACAATCCAGAAATTTCATCCACATAGATCAAGTGCATATCAGGATGTACCGTTCCATCTCCTGCATAAGGATTAGCTAGCAGTTTCTCTATCATACCCGGAGGAATCTCATAATAAATATTTTCAGTAGGTGCAGTAGGTTGAGGAGCAACTATTTGTGTTTCCGGTCGAGGTGAAGATACCCCGAACAAACCCCTCAAAGGATTACTTTCCATAGTGACAAGTGACAGTAAATTTCAGCACGTAATATAAATGTTTCCTTACCAAATTCCACTCACCAAAGGCGCTTCACTCCCCGGCAACAGTGCCAAAAAAGAGTCTTGATGACCCACAAGTATAGGGGATCAATCGTAGTCCTTTCGATAAGTAAGAGTGTCGAACCCAACGAGGAGCAGAAGGAAATGACAAGCGGTTTTCAGCAAGGTATTTTCTGCAAGCACTGAAATTATCGGTAATGAGTAGTTTGATAGCAAGATAATTTGTAACAAGTGACATGTAGAAATAGTAACAAAGAGTGCAGCAAGGTGGTCCAATCCTTTTTATATCAAAGGACAAGCCAGAACGATCTCTTATAATAAGTAAAGCGTTCTCGAGGACACATGGGAATTTCATCTAGTCACTTTCATCATGTTTGTTTGATTCGCGTTCGCTACTTTGATAATTTGATATGTGGGTGGACCGGTGCTTGGGTGCCGTTCTTACTTGAACAAACCTCCCACTTATGATTACCCCCTCTCGCAAGCATCCGCAACTACGAAAGAAGAATTAAGATTTCTCTAACCATAGCATTAAACATATGGATCCAAATCAGCCCCTTACGGAATAGCGCATAAACTAGGGTTTAAGCTTCTGTCACTCTAGCAACCCATCATCTAATTACTACTCCACAATGCATTCCCTTAGGCCCAAAGATGGTGAAGTGTCATGTAGTCGACGTTCACACGACACCACTAAGGGAATCAACAACATACATATCATCAAAATATCGAGCGAATACCAAATTCACATGATTACTTATGACAAGACTTCTCCCATGTCCTCAAGAACAAAAGTAACTACTCACAAATCATATTCATGTCCAAGATCAAAGAGGTGTTGAATAGCATAATAGATCAGAACATATAATCTTCCACCAAATAAACCAACTAGCATCAACTACAAGGTGTAATCAACACTACTAGCAACCCACAGGTACCAATCTGAGGTTTTGAGACAAAGATTGAATACAAGAGATGAACTAGGGTTTGAGATAAGATGGTGGTGGTGAAGATGTTGATGAAGATTAGTCCTCCCACGATGAGAGGATCGCTGGTGATGTCGATGGCGACAATTTCCCCCTCCTGGAGGGAAGTATCCCCGGCAGAATCTCTCCGCCGGAGAGCAAAAGTGCTCCTGCCCAAGTTCCGCCTTGAGACGGCGGCGCACCGTCCTGAAAGTCTTCTCTATATTTTTTCTAGGGCAAATGGACTTATATACCAGAAAATGGGGGCCAGAGGCTGGCCAGGGGCCCCACGAGGTACCAGGGCGCGCCTGGGGGGGTGGCGTGCCCTGGTGCCTCGTGGGCACCTGGGTGGCCCCCTCTGGTACTTCTTGCTTCCAGTATTTTTTATTTATTCCAAAATAAATCTCCGTAAAATTTCAACTCATTTGGAGATGTGCAGAATAGGTATCTCTGACATAGCTTTTTCAGGTCCAGAATTCCAGCTGCCGGCAATCTCCCTCCTTGTGTAAATCTTGCATATTAAGAGAGAAAAGGCATTAGAATTGCTCCCCAAAGTGTAATATTGATTAAAAACACTATAAATAACAGTAGCAAAACATGATGCAAAATGGACGTATCAGGGTCAAATGATGGAGTTGGAGCCCGTAGAACGCCAGAACGTCCCTGGTGAACGAACTGAGTGGGAATCGCAGCCCACGATGGATGAACGCCACGTGAGCCACCTGATTCCAACGCAGTGGCCGTGGAACTTTATCCTTCGATTGAGGCGCCATCCAACCCACCTCGGTGAACTCCTGGAGAAGTCCCCTCGTCACCAGCTACTCCAACTGAGATCATGAAACGGAAGAGCGCTCCCAATCGCTGGCCCACTCGGGCGGATGAGGGAGACACGGCGGCATGGCCTCGGACGAGACACCTCGGCCGAAAGAGGAAGGGGCGGAAGCCATTGGCTCTTTCACATAGGAAGCACCAACGCCACCGACCCAGAAGGAGTTAGCAGAGTGCGTGGCGGCGGAGAAGAAGGGCCAAGCAAAGGGCCAACTTGACCGTTCGGCCGGCATATTTAAGGGAAACTGGGATACGAACCGTGTCCTAGACGAAACTTGCGTAGCAGATGGGCCGGCCCATTAAAACCTGTTCGGCCCAGTCATCCAAGGAAGGGCACAACAACATTGCCAACAAGATGAAGGACGGGGCTACCCAGTAACGACTCGGGAGGCCGGAGGCACAAGAAAAAGAGCCCGAAGGAGACCTTGGAGCCGGATGCTCACGATCTCCGTCACGCTCGGGGGCTACTGACGGGGTCCTTGACCCAGGGTGCCTAGCGTAAAGGAGCCCGGCCTCGACCTTGACCAGGGCCCATCAGGCCCAGAGAGCATCAAGGAACCCTAAGAAGGAGAGCGCGGCGGACATGTACCCCAAGGCAGACGGCGGCGGCCAGATCCATCCGATATCGTCTCCGTGTAAACCTTGACCTCTCCTGTCTATATAAAGGGATTTCTAGGGCCCTCATTAGGGATACAATCTAGACCAAACTCTCGGTAGACATCTCAAACCACCATTGTAATTTTCTGCACGAGGTATCCCCTCTCCATGAATACCAAGACAAAGCAGGACATAGGGTATTACACTTCGGAGGCCCGAACCTGGGTAAACTGTGTGTGCAGACTCCGTTCCGGTACTTCCAGTCTCGTCATGAACGCTACCGAGGGATCTGACGGGAATTCGCTCCATCAACATGGTCTGACACCCAGCTCAAAAAGAAGAGTTCACCGCGAGAGTCTGCGGCGTATTCTAGGTTCCCTAATCTGACGATCCGTCCTGGGGCGTAGTTTTTGATCTTGCCGAGGTGGCTAGCCGAATCAGTGATGAGGGTGATGTTGCTGAAGACGAAGAGCTGTCCCAGGAGGAAATTCATACCAGAGCCAACCCGATGCTCGATCTCGAGCGCCATCGAGCCGCTGCAACTACTCAGAGGGACCTGCATGGGCCACCAATGATGGAGTCAATCTAACAGATCTCGGGTAGGGGGTCCCGAACTGGTAGCCTTGGTGCGATGGTAATAGAGACACGGTGTTTAACCCAGGTTCGGGCTCTCTCGAAGAGATAATACCCTATGTCCTGCTTTGATTGTATTGATTTTGAGGGAGTACAGATTACAGGTTGATCTACCGCGAGATCGTTGTGTGTTGTCTGCGAGCCCTCCCCCTTGGTTTATATAGGTACCGGGTGTCGGGGTTATGAGCCTGACAATGAGTACTAGGGGGTACGAAGGAGGGGCGGAGCCTAGCTACAGCGCAAGCGTAACACTCAGATTCTACGAGTTTAGGCCCCTCTCAAAGGAGGTAACAGCCCTACGTCTCATCGCCCGGAGGCTTGTGTTTTCTCTTGGGGTAGGTGATTACAAAGAGTGCTGAATCCCTGCTCAGGAGGAAGAGGGTGGCTTATATAGAGTGCGCCTTGGCCTCTTCTCTCCCACGTTGCAAGGGGTATTAATGATCATAACTATGGCAGTTACAGGCTATTACAGCCATGACTACAGCAGTTACTAGTAACGGTGGTCTTGACTGCACTTGAAGCCTGACTTAACACCCTCGTACTGTTGCTACTCCTATGCCGTCCTTATGTCTCCTTCATCCGAGTGATGAAGGCAGGCCGACTGGAGGAGAGACGTCCGAGTGGATGTCGAATATCCGAGTGGATTCCTTGCTGTGCACATCCGAATGCGCCTGTGGTCCAGGGACCTCTCGATGATGGTGTGGGACCCTAGGTGGGCCTTACATGACAGGTCCGTGACCCTACCAGTGGTAGGTGACCCCATCATTAGCCCCCGAATCGGTCGCGCCTTCACAGGATGAGTGAGTTGAGCTTTCGGATCGGTCTGAGTGCTTTGGAGGCATTCGGCACCCATTCTCAAACAACTATCCTTAAGTGAAGCCGCGGCGGATTCTGGACTAAAGGTTTCCGAGTGATTGGACAGTGTTGGTCGCTGGGCAAAACTCAGTGGCATTCGCGTGTCTCTCGGGAGAGATGGACTTGAGGCCCGAGTGAGGGCATGCCATGAAACTCGAGTGACGACGCCGGCGCGTGGGCTGACTCTCCAGAGAGATGCCACTCCTTATCCCAGGGGAATGCCAGCGCGGGCCAACTCTGAGTCTAAGTTTATGAGGCTCGCGCCTTGGAGCCTAGTGGAAGGACCAAGTTAACCCGCGGAGGGGCGCCGAGCTCATCCCATCGCAATCCTGGAGGCGACTCCAGTCGGATGTTTTACGTGTCCGAGTGCACGGCGACCCGCAGAGGGCGGTCGGTCGGGCCGACGGGTGTTTTTTAGGAAAGGCGTGGACGTAATCAATCGGGTTGATTCGCCGCAGAAATTCTGGGATTCAAAATCATGTGTGCGCACGCGGAGGCGGTTATGCCGCGGCTAGTGGGGAAAGTGGGGGCGTGACGCCTCGATCCTCGCCCCGGAAATCCGCCACGTGCCCTGTTATTCCTACGCGCGTGACCGCTGCGAGCGCCGTCCGATCCAGGGACCTGCGGCTGAGATCTCGCGAGGCGGATTTACCCGCGGTATAAATCCTGTGCGGGCTAGGGTAATTTCAGATCCCTCTTTGCTTCCGCCTTGCATTCCACCACCCACTCCTATCTCCACTGCGCCAGAGCACTCGAGGTGATGGGGAAGGACTCCACCACCAAGATGGAGAAGGCGAAGAAGGCGGGGAACGCCCCACCGTCGAGCTCCGGATCATCGGCGAGCCGTATCGCAGGGGAGTGGATCCCCTCGTGTGCCACGACGAAGAGTCTGGAGGAGCTCGCCGAAGAAGGGCTCATCCCGGCGGACGGGTGTAGGCGGGCGGATGCGGGTGAGGTCGAGCCCGCACCGTAGGGTGACGAGCGCGTCCTGCTTGTCACTCACATCGAGCGAGGTTTCTCCATGCCCCCTCACCATTTCTTTCGGGCGTTTTTGGACTTTTTTGGGGCGCAGCTCCATCATCTTCCCCCCAACGCGATAGTGTATTTGTCGGCCTTCGTCTCTCTCTGCGAGAACTACCTCGGCTGCTATCCGCACTGGGGCCTGTTCAAGCATATCTTCACATGTCGATCGATGATGGTGAAGAAGCACTCGCCGAGTGGGGAGAAGACCCACGTGACCCAGCTCTGTGGAGGCCTGGGGATACAGGTGCAGGGGCGGAGTGCCTTCCCGAAGATGAGCTTCCCTGACTCAGTGAAGGGGTGGCAAGACAGTTGGTTCTACTGCAAGGATGTCCCGAGTGCGGGGTCCTCGACTGGTCTTCCCCCGTACTCGGGAGCGAGGGTGGCTGCGCCTCCATCCTTGGAGGTGACCAAGGAGGAGAAAATGGATGTCAAGATCTTGACTGTTGCCCTGGTAGGGGCTGTGAATGCCGGGGTTAACGGGATGGACTTGCTGGAGACCTTCCTCACTCGGCGGATCCAGCCGCTGCAGGCCAGGTCACATCCCATGTGGATGTACAAGGGTCTGAGTGATCCTACCCGAGTGCACCAGAGGAGCTGGCCGAGAAGGATGTGGCGGACAAGATCAAGGCCATCACCTCGGCTCGAGACAACCCGCACGGTGCCAAGAGAGTGCCTCCGTATGAGAAGAACATCCAGCCAGTTGAGGTAATCCTTCTTTCAGTCAGTCAGACAGCAAATAAGTTCCTTTCCGTGTCTCCAAATCTTGACTTTGTGCTTTCTCCCTTTTCAGAGTTTCCAGCAGATGATCTCCAACGTGCCGGTGGTCAATCGGTCACCGGAGGATGTGACGAGCGATACGAAGTGCCAACACATTGAGAGCAGCAAGGAGGAGGAGCAGGAGAGCAACGACAAGGAGGGGAGTGACACCGAGTCAGGCGAAGAGGCCGAGTCTTCCCCGTCTGAGTCGCGCCCCAAGGAGGGCCACACCAAGGCGCAGAATGATCCGAGTGGTTGGGCGGGCGTCGTTCGCATGCCGAGTGAACAGCAGCTGACTGGTTCGGGCCCTGGTACTCGCAGCACAAAGCGCGGACGATCTGAGGCGGCGGACTCGGCTGAGAAGCAGCCCAAGCAGATCGCCACCAAACCTCGGAAGGCCGTCATGCCAAATATCAAGGTGGTGGTGCTCGTGGCTTCAATGTAAGTGTCGGAAGTCTTGTTTCTTAATCGTACAATTTCCACTCGTCTGATGATCGAGTGACTTTATGATTGCAGCAACGAGACGTCGACGACTTCATTGGATCTGAATGCCCCCAAGAAAGGCCAAGTCAAAGGCGAGGTGGCGGACGCCGCTACTTCATAAGGTATGAGTCCGCCGTACGAGTCGAATTTCTGAGCTCCACCCGACTGATTTTTGTATTGATACTCCATGTCGTGTGTTCGTGCAGCTCCGGCTGAGATCGTTCAATTGGACGATGAGGACGAGGCCAACCAGCCGAACCCAGGGGCTGACAAGAGGGCGGCGACCGACACTGATGTGGTCATGAATGAAGCACCTCTCGGTCAAGAAAGGTGCATCTCACCCACCAAGATCGCTGCGAAGCCCACGGGTCCAAGTCTCCCGGCTCAGTCTAGCTATGCGCTTGTAACCACAGCGCCTGTGGCTCAGCCTGCGCCCGTGCCACACCCGGCTCCTGCAGCTGCTTTCACGTTGCACAGGGTCCCAGACGACCACATGAGAGCAAGCAAGGAGGCCTTGATCCAGGTGAAGTTGATGAATGACCGGCTGAGGGAGGCGTATGACGCGAGTGAGGCGCTGCAGACCAATGTCTGAGTAAGTACCATCGTAAGTACAATTTCCAGTCGGAGTCTTGGAGTTGCTTTTTTTGTTTTCCTAATGGATAGTTGTATTTCTGTTAGTGGGTTTGCTGCGCGAGGCGAGGCACACTCACTGGGTGTTGTCGTTCCAGTGGGGTCACGCTGAGTGCACCCACTGGGTGTAGTCCCCGAGACTGCCGTCGACTGGAAGCAGTCGGCGGGAGTCTTAGAACTCTGATTTTCGCTTTTCTTTACCGTCTTTCACTCGAACTAGCCAGAGCTTGCTTCCAAGTTAATCGGTTCCAGTGGGGGCACGCTGAGTGCACCCACTAGGTGTAGCCCCCGAGACTGCCATCGACTGGAAGCAGTCGGCGGGAGTCTTAGAGTTTTTTTTTGTAACACACGGAGTGTGACCTCCCGCTTGGCTGACCGAGTGGGAAGCTTGGTAGATCACGAAGCCTCGAACTGGTCGGGCTTGTCTACTTTGAGGTCGACGATGAAGACCAGTGTGTTGTTATCCTCAATCTTCTTCATTGTCGACTCGGTTGTAAGAGGGTATTTTAGGATCTGGTACTGATCTAGCTTGTTCTTCCTTAAGAAGGGTTTTGTTTCTCAGCCGACCGACTGTTTTATTGTCTTGTAATAGAGGGCTTGCGAGCTTGGTTCCCACTATGCCACCATGGAAAAGGAGGTGCTGCAGCTCCGACTGGATCTGGAGGCTGAGAAGCACAAGAGTGACCGCCTCGAGAAGGAGAAGAATATCTTGGGAGGTGACTGTTTGCTGAACTTTATGTTTCATTTGATCCGAATCAATCTACTTTAGCAGATGTTCGTAGCGAGAATGCATCACTTGTAAAGAGGATCAAGACTTCTATTTCTTTAGAAACCATGAAGCAGGCTCTTGAGGACAAGGACAAGCAGTTGGCGCTGGCGCAGAAGGAGGCCAAGAGCAAGACCAAGGCTGCCGAGGAGAAACTGGCTTCAGTCGGCAAACTCGAGGAGGAGATCAAGGCGCTGAGAGCTGCCACTGAGACGGCTAAAAACGAGGCTTCCGAGCTCAAGAAGATCCAGGCCGAGTGGGAGACGAAGCATAACACCCAGGCGAGTGCCTTCGAGGAAGAGAAGAAGACGCTGAATGCTCAGATCTTGAAACTTCTCGAGAAGAAGGCGGAACTAGAGCAGTACTTCCAAGATTTTGGCGAGGAGATGGGCAAAAAACTTGAAGGTAAGTCAGGTTATCAAGTGAATTTTGCTTGCTCCCGAACCTTTGATAACGCTGATTTCGAGTCTTTTTCTCAACAGAATTCTGTTACAACTTCGAGCTGGAAACCGACAGAGTCGGGAAAGACTTGGACCCTTCGAGGCAGCTCCTCTGGGACAGTGCTGCTATGGCCATCCTCCGCTTGGAGGAATGTCTCAAGAGTGCTTCAGGGTATATCATCTGGCTGCGGTCTGCCCTGGCCAAGATCGACCAAGAATTCTCGCCGGTTGAGGAACTTCAAAGTGACGTGGAGTCTATGATGACCCAACTGAAGGAGATCCTGAGCCGACTGTAAGCCTGGAAGAAATCTGCTGCCCAATGCGGAGCTGACGTAACGCTCGCACTCATCCGTGTCCACTTCAAGGATATCAACGAGGAGAAGCTGAAGTCCTTGAAGGTCGCCAATACGAAGAAGCTCAAGTTTGAGGACTTCATGGAGACGTTCATCGAGGCCGCCACTCGGATTGCGGATGGCATCGACCTCGACACCTTCGTCGACCCGGCCAGTCCTCCTGCTGAGGAGTAATTAGGAAACATTTAAGACTGGATTTGCCTCGGGATGCCGAGTGGTTGGATGTAACCGTTAAACTTTGATGAGTCTTGGGCTCATGCACTTTGCTTTTGCTAGGAGTACTCGAACGGATTAGAGTTTACTCAGATATTTGTATCTCTGCTCCATTTGTCGACGCAGACCTTTTTGTTCTTTTTTAACTTAGGCGAATCTGGTTCGCGGCTAAGCCCCCGAGTGAAGAGGAAGCTCTCACTCGGAAATGTTTTTCAACTTAGGCGAATCTGGTTCACAGCTAAGTCCCCGAGTGAAGAGGAAGCTCTCACTTGGAAATGTTTTTAAACTTAGGCGAATCTGGTTCGCGGTTAAGCCCCCGAGTGAAGAGGAAGCTCTCACTCGGAAATGTTTTTTAACTTAGGCGAATCTGGTTCGCGGCTAAGCCCCCGAGTGAAGAGGAAGCTCTCACTCGGAAATGTTTTTTAACTTAGGCGAATCTGGTTCGCGGCTAAGCACCCGAGTGAAGAGGAAGCTCTCACTCCAAATGTTTTTTAACTTAGGCGAATCTGGTTCGCGGCTAAGCCCCCGAGTGAAGAGGAAGTTCTCACTCGAAAATGTTTTTTTAACTTAGGCAAATTTGGTTCGCAGCTAAGCCGGTTCACCCGCTGGGGGTAAGTTAGTTTCCAAACGATGTTAGTCACCAGAGTGAAAACATGGTGTCGGTACCAAAACCGGCAGATCTCGGGTAGGGGATCCGAACTGTGGGTCTAGGAATCAATGGTAACAGGGAACGTAGAGACAGCGATTTACCCAGGTTCGGGCCCTCTCGAGGAGGTAATACCCTACGTCCTGCTTGATTGTATTGATGTGATTGTATGAAGGTTACAGAGTTGATCTACCTCGAGATCGGATGGGCTAAACCCTAGGCAATGGATATGATGATGCTCTACGGACTAAACCCTCTGGTTTATATAGAAACCAGAGGGTCTAGGGTTACATATAGTCGGTTACCATCAGGGGATAAACATGCCAGCCACGCCAATTATTCCTTGGACGAGACGCCAAGTCTTCGGAGGTTTCCTTCTGATACACGGGGTCACCCACAATCCGGCCTTCCATTGACGAGTAGAGGGCGGCCCACCAGCCCGGCCTATGACAAATAGGCCGGCAGCCCGAGTACCCCCTAGTCCGGGACACCCTCAGTAGCCCCCGAACTAGTCTTCGAAGCCGAGGTAGACGCCGAACACCATCGGCTTTGGGGACCAGTTCCCTTCCTTCTGTGGTATTGATGACCGGCCTGCATCTCCTTCCAAGTCGAGTCTTTGTGTGTTGCCTGGCCGCGCCCGCCACGAAATATATTTCGGTCGCCAAAGGTTCCGATAACTTAGCCTCGAGGGCCAGTCACCTCGGTATGAACAGTACCCCCATCTGACAACTTTTTACCGAAGGGTCACAATGCGCCACGACCATGAGTTGTTTTATGAAAAACTCGATTCGCGGTTCGAGGCTATTTTTTCATTGGCACGTCCCATCAATATGGAGATCGTGTCCTGGTTTTAAGGGATATGATCAATAATCCATCTCATCCCACGCGCGCATAATGGCACGGTTACATGGGGAAATGGCGAGGACTGCGGCGCAGTAAAAGGACCGTGGGTTTTACAGCCCATAAAAGGGGGAGCGATCTCTATTCCCTTTACACGCTCTCACTCCTACCCTCGCCGCTGCCTTCTCCATCTCTGAGCTCTAGCGCCCAGATCCATTTTCCCACCCAAGAACCTCTCCGACCGCCAGTTCCAATCCAGCAATGGCGGGCTCTGGGTCCAAAGGCAAGTGGGAAGCTTCCATCATCACTGAGAGCGCCATCCTGGAGCTAAAGGGCGCAGGCTATCTTCCTGCCAACGTCGCCCACCAAGCCCCAGAGGCCGGCCAGGTCGTCCCCACGCCGCGGCAGGGCGAGCGGGTGGTATTCCTGCCCCACTTCACTTGAGGTCTGGGCTTTCCCCTTCACCCTTTCGTCAGGGGCCTCATGTTCTTCTACGGATTGGACTTCCACGACCTCGCGCCGAACTCCTTCCTCCACATCTTGGCCTTCCTTGTCATTTGCGAGGCCTTTCTTCGGGTTCGGCCACACTTCGGCCTGTGGCTGAAGATCTTCAATATCAAGCCAAAGATTGTCGACGGCCAGCAGGCGGACTGCGGGGGTGCGATGGTCAGCAAACTCCCCCGAGTGGAGTGGCCAGAGGGCACCTTCATCGAGACCGTCAAGGTCTGGCAGAAGGAATGGTTCTACATCACCGAGCCAAGGAGCGCGGATTGGGGGGCGATTCCGGCCTTCCGATCCGGACCCCCTACGAGGCTGGTCTCATGGACCAAGAAGGGCCTCGACTGGGGGTGAACAAGGAGGTGGCGCAGCTGCAGAGCCGGATCGCCAAGATGATAGAGCAGGGCGTCGAGTTGCCCAACGTGATCCAGATCATGCTCGGCCGCCGAATCCTCCCATGCCAGGACAGGGCCTCCCCCATGTGGGCCTACAAGTCCGAAGACCCGGCCATTGTGCGCAACTTCTACCGCACCTCCCACGCTCAACTATGGAGGGCGATGTTCAAGCCGCAGAAGGACTGGCCGGCCGAAGAGGAAGACATCGGACTCGACGCCGCAAATCCCCCACGGGAGGTATGAGTAATTTTGTACTTATATCCGAACTGTTCCCTTTTAACAAGGTACTCAGCTTTTTTACTTTTCATCCGCAGAATTGGCTGAAGAAGGCCGAGCGGATCGACAGTCCGGCGCCGCTGCTAGAGGGGCCTAGGACACCCTTACTGATGGCCATGTTGGCCGTGGAGCCATATGAGGGGCCGGAGAGGAAGGAGAAGAAGAAGGATCAAAAGAAGGAGGCCAGAGAGGGCCTCCATTCCCGAGGTCCCCCGGACACTAGATCCGGGGACACCCATGCTCCCTCCGCACAAGAGGAGGAGAAGGAGCATGGAGAAGAAGGGGAGGAAGACGATTCCTCCCGAACAGGGAAAAGGGCGGCGTCCGAAGACGTCGAGGAGGAGCTGCCTCAACCCACCCCCAAAAGACCGTGCAAGGCCAAGGTGGCCTTGTCCGGCGATAGCTCGGCCTCTGCCGAGGACTCCGAGTCCTCCGAAGAGGTTCCTTAGAGAATCCCTAGGGTCAAGCCGTAGGCTCAAAGGTACGTGTTTCGATATCCGTTCGAGTGTCACTGGCCGAACTAGATTTGATATGGATCGTTCCTTTACTTTTATCATCGTAGCCCGATGCGCGACCTTCCCACCGACCGAGTCTCGGAGGGGGACTCTCCACCGGCTGCGCTGGCGGAGAGCGGGACTGAATCGCGTGCCTCGCCTCCCCCAATCGTGGAGGAGGCCGAGGAGGTCCTATCAAGGAGGACCCCTCCCGGGCCGCACACAGGAGGAGGGGGCGACACCATAAGGCCGAGGCCAATACCCCGGCCGCCGAAGACCAGGAGGGGAGGATCCCTCCGGCAGATGAAGAGGAGGAGCTCGGATGACCCGAGCTTTCTCTGAGAGCGGTTCCGGAGTCGTCCAGGCGGCCGGAGCCGGACACCCCGTTCTTCGAGAGGGAAGAAGTCGAAGTGCGTCCGCCACCGCCACCCGCCCCAGAGCGGGCGTCGATTGGGTGGCCAGACGAGATGGAGGATGCTTTAACCAACTCCTCTATCGCTGAGGAGCACCGTGCCCTTATGGGCGCAGTGTTGCAAAGTCTTCGGTCCGTGGATAACGGACTGAAGGGGGCCTTTAACGGCCTTCTTACAGGCTTCAAGGTGAGCCAAGTAATGTCTTCCCTTAAAGAATTTCTTTGTATCGATGTATAGCCTCATACACAGTAGCCCCCGAGACTCTGGCCGGCTGGAGCAAAGCCGGTCAGAGGATCAACAAGCAATATCTCGGATACTAATGTGCATAGAGCGATGCGCAGGCGGCGTCTTCGGCAGCAGCCGCCAACACCTAGGAGTTGGCCGAGCTGAATCGGAAGCTCAAAAGCTCCGAGGACGACCTCAGCCTGGTGAACAAGAGGTTCGACGAGGCGCAAGGCAAGTCCGGACTGCAGTATTTACGTACGGCCGTTGCATTTTTGTGAAGTAAATTGTAAATTATCCTAAATGGAATCAACTGATATGACTACAGCTGCCGCCGAGGAGGTCGAGAACCTCAAGGCCGCGCTGAGGACGGCTCAGCTGGAGGCAGCGGAGCAGAGGTCGGCAGCCGAACAAGCGGGCTGCCGAACTGACTTCGGTGAAAACCGTTAGTCAGAAGCACGAAGCCAGAGTGGCGGAAGTGCAACAAGAGCTCGCGGATGCCGTCACAAAGTGTGAGACTCTCGAGCAGAAGAATAAAGAGCAGGCCGCCGAACTAACCTAATTGGGGTCGGTGGCCAAGGAAGCGCGGACGGAGGCGCACGGCTACCAGGAAGAACTCCGCCAAGTGAAGCTCATTGCGGATGGTATGCCATATTTGCTACACAGTGTCTTTGGTGGCAACAGGTTCGTGTTGCTCACGCGGGTGTGGCGTTCCGTAGGCGCCTTTGCGGACCTCCCGAAGAGTGCGGCTGATGCGGCGAGGTTCTTCGCCGGCCAGGAGGGTCGGGCCGAGCAGAGGCTATTCTGGGCGCAATTTCAAGTGCCCGAACACCCTCCCCTCCTCAACAACCAAATGAAGTAGCTGATGGAGCTGCATCGGATGGCGGAGCCGGTGATGAAGGACCTCTGCGTCAAGCTATGGCCATCGGAGCCGCTGCCGAGCAGCTACTTCGGTCTGGTGCAGAGGCTGTACGACGCCCCTTCTCGGATCGATGCCTGGAAGCGCTCCGCATGCACTGAGGGGGCTCGGATGGCCTTCGGCAAAACAATGGTACATTGGCCGAAGATAAGCCAGCCGAGATGGCCACCGGACCTCCGCCGCCAGGGAAGGAGCATAGGCGTCCCGAGCAATACTTTCCCGTCGTGATGGACGGTGCTCGGGCAGTAGAGGCCCAGTGCTCAAAAGATGTAATTTATGAGTAGACTTAGTTTCCTTTGTAACCAAGGAGTTGAAACTGTTGTAATACAAGTTGTTTGGCTGTGAATAGAATGCCTGCTGATGTTAATTTTGACTCCTGTGCGGCCGTTTGTAAACTGAAAGTTACCAATCGTCCGCTTCAGCCCCCTTCCAGATACTGCATGGGGTGCTTTCTCGTAATACATGAACCCTTAGCCGACGTCTCGATGCCCGGAGGCGGTTGTATGTACGGAAAACCAGGCAATCAGACTATGCGGTTTTAGTGCTTTCACTTAGCCAGAGGAGCTTGACGGTGGGGGCTGGTGACGAGCCCCCAGTGTTTGTGATATTCGGACAAGCCATGGTTGATGCCATCATCACATGGTTTCTATAACAGAGAACCCTGCGTTTAAAATGGACTAACCTCCAACGATTTTAGTTTAACACCAGTCATCGAATCGCCGACCAGTTCTCGCTTATTGGGACAGTCAGTTTTCGGCTTTCTCCACTGAGGTACTTAACCAGGCTAGCTAGAAGTACAATCGCAGTGGTTCTCCCTTTACCCTCCTAGCCGAACAGTGCGGAACGTAAGAGGGTAAACACAGGAGCTAGGCAACCCAACTATTGACCAAAGACGCAATTCGGAACTGATTCATATAGTGCAATATCCGTGACGCCGAGCACATAAAAATAAGTGCCGGGATAAAGTTTGAGGCAAGATTTATGTTCGAGCCCCCGATCTATTAGCCAGTTACAAAAAAAAGGATGTATCGCAATAGTTTACTTCGGCTTGAAAAGCGGAAAGGAATATGCAACGTGAATGACTGCACGAGTACCATGGAAAAAATTGGTATTTATTTCCGTTGAATATGTGTCGTCCAACCGTACAATCCAGATTGCCGAAGTAACTTTGATAGATACTTTTGAAGAAATGAATATGTGAGAGGAAAGGTTTACACAGGGCCTTCATGAGTGGTTTGACGTCCCTACTACACCCTGCTGCACGTCTGCGCCTTTGCTCTTCAAGAAGCTTCCGTGTGAGCGAAGCTGTCGACCGTATGTTCGGCGGAAGTAGTAATGTTCGGCGGACGAGCCCTTGGAGAAGGGTTTTGAGAAGTCGCCGTGGTATATCAGTTTGACGCTGATCGGGCCCTAGATGGTGCCCGTTGTCGATGTTGATTTGAAGACACATGTAGGCCATTGCTCGGTCGAGCCGGGCTCCTGGTATTTGTGTCATGTTTCCCCACAACTGCCCATGGAATTTTGAGCGCGAAATTGTGCACTCGAGGTACGTATTTCACGACTAGGTGGGCCGTGCTGTGGGGCGCGTGCCCCTATTTGGGGTGAGCGTGGGGGTGCTCCAGGACCGAGGCTGCAGCTCGGGAGCGCTTGCGTGCGTCCAGTGGTTTGGCAGTAGACTGGGCTTGCGACGCTTCTTCGGCGGCTTGGACTTCGGCGGCTAGAGCCGCCGTGTGTTCCTCTGTTCGGAGCGAGCGCTCGGTATTACCATTGATGGTAATAACGCCCTTTGTTCCTGGCATCTTGAGCTTCAGGTATGCATAGTGCGGGACAGCGTTGAAGCGGGCGAACGCAGTCCGGTCGAGGAGTGCGTGGTAACCGCTGCGAAAGGGGACGATGTCGAAGATCAAGTCCTCGCTGCGGAAGTTATCGGGCGAGCCGAAGACAACTTCCAATGTCACGGATCCCGAGCAGCGTGCCTCGACACCTGGGATTACACCTTTAAAGGTGGTGTTGCTGGGTTTGATTCTTGACGGGTCAATCCCCATTTTCTTCACTGTGTTTGAGTAAATCAGATTGAGGCTGCTACCTCCGTCCATAAGGACTCTGGTGAGGTGAAAGCCGTCCACGATGGGGTCGAGCACCAGAGCCGCCGTTCCTCCATGACGTATACTGGTCGGATGGTCTCGACGGTCGAAAGTGATCGGGCAAGCCGACCACGGGTTGAATTTCGGGGCTACCGGCTCTAAGGCGTAGACATCCCGAAGCGCGCGTTTTCGCTCCTTCTTTGGTATGTGCGTGACATAGATCATGTTCATGGTTTTGACCTCTGGAGGGAACTGTTTTTGGCCTTCGTTGTTCGGCCCGCGAGGTTCGTCGTCGTCCTTGCTGCGGGGGGCCTTGCCCTGTTCTTCGGCTGTGACTTTTCCGGCCTGTTTAATTACCCAACAGTTACGGTTGGTGTGGTTGGCTGGCTTGTCAGGAGTGCCGTGAATCTGGCAGGGCCTATCCAATATTGTATCCAGCGCGGACGGGCCATTCCGGTTCCCTTTAGAGGGTTTTTTCCGCGGTCCCGATTTTGAGCCGCTGAATCCGACGTTTACTGCTGTGTCATCGGCTTCACCGCCATTGTTTGAGTGCCGGCACTTATTATTCCTATTGCACCGGGGTTTTCCGTTCCCGTCCCGGGCCTCTGAAGTGCCGGGGTCTTCGGGGTGGTTGCTTCGACGAGCCAACCAGCTATCTTCACCCGCGCAAAAGCGGGTCATTAGGGAGGTAAGAGCCGACATTGTTCTCGGCTTGTCTTGGCCGAGCTGGCGGGCGAGCCACTTGTCCCGAATACTGTGTTTGAATGCCGCAATCGCTTCGGCATCCGAACAGTCGATGATCTGGTTTTTCTTGGTCAAAAACCGGTTCCAGAATTGTCGGGCTGACTCCCCGGGCTGCTGAATAACATGGCTCAGGTCATCGGCGTCCGGTGGCCGGACGTAGGTGCCTTGAAAGTTAGCTCGGAATGCATCCTCGAGCTCTTCCCAGCTCCCAATGGAGCTTTCGGGTAGGCTGTTCAGCCAATGCCTTGGCGGACCCTTGAGTTTCAATGGTAGGTACTTAATAGCGTGGAGATCATCTCCTCGGGCCATGTGAATGTGGAGGAGAAAATCCTCAATCCACATGGCCGGGTCAGTTGTCCCATCGTAGGATTCTATATTGACGGGTTTGAACCCCTCGGGGAACTGATGCTGCATCACCTCGTCAGTGAAACACATTGGGTGTGCGGCGCCCCTGGCTCGGGCCACATCGCGCCGGAGATCGGTTATCATCCGGGTACGGTGCTACTCCCGAGCTCTATCGTTTCTATCGTGCTAGGCTTGGTATCCGTCCCGTCCGGCGGGTGCGTATCCTGTGGATCCATAGATGGATCTCGACTTGAGCCCTCGTGCGTTCAGGTCGTGGCGCAGATCGTATTGGTCGTCCGGTTGAACCGAGTCTTTGCCTGCTCGGCGAGGGGGCGTGGGTGGGTATTCGGTTTCCCTGGCCACCCTATCCCGTCCTTGAGGGGGCACGGGTGGGAGTTCGGCTTCTCCGGCCGCTCTATCTCGTCCTCGAGGGGGCGCGGGTGGGTATTCGGCTTCTCCGGCCGCTCTATCTTGTCCTTGAGGGGGCGCGGGTGGGAGTTCGGTTTCCGTAGCCGGCCTATCTCGTCCTCGAGGGGGGCGGTCGGGCTGGTTTGCGTAAGTTCGTCTGGGAGGCATGGGCTCGAAGGCCTCATCCTCAAATTCTGGGAGTAGGCGCCACCGTGGGTAACTCTTGTATTGGACCTGACGTTGATCGTCAAGGCCTTCTTCGGCAGCTAAGACCATCGTCCATCTGTCGTTGAGCGTATCCTGTTCGGCTTTTAGCTGTTGTTGTTTCATCTTCAAGCTTCGGGCAGTGGCGATGAGTTGCCTCTTGAATTTCTCTTGTTCCAGGGGATCCTCAGGGATGATAAAGTCTTCGGGTCCGAGGCTATCTTCCTCTTCGGACGGAGGGAGGTAATTGCTGTCCTCGGAATTGTCGAGGTCCTCGGGGTCACCCTGGTCCTCGTGCCCTTCAGGGGCGTCGGGTCGCTGCTCGGGCGTGTTATCGCCGAGCTCCCCCAAGTTGTCCGGAGTCTCGTTATCTCCGGTGTCGTTCGTGTCTGTGTGATTTTCCTTGCCCCTTCCCCACCCTCTGGCTCGCCATCGTCGGCGTCTGGGCGGTTCTTCGGCGGGATCGTCGCCATCTTTTTTGGTTGTGTCACCGTCTTTCATGGGGGTGTCAACCATGTAAACGTCATAGGTGGAAGTGGCGGTCCACTTTCTGGTATTGTAAGTGGCAAGGGAGGGATCTGTGTAGAGCGGGACGTCGATATCTTCGTCCATGTCGTCAGCCTCCTCGGAGGCGTAGTCCAGGATGTCAGTTAAATCTTCGACAGTGGCTACCAAGTGGGTGGTGGGTGGGACGCAAAATTCCCCGCGGCTGGCCTCCTATCCAACCTGTTCCTGGTCCGAGGACAGGCCATCCGCAATGTTCATCCTCTGGATCCGATCTAACATCTCGCTTAAAAACGAGAGGTCAACCAGATTCTCGTTCGGGCATCCATCGGAGTTGAGCTCCGGCACGCCAATGCTATGAATGTGTCCGGCCAAGGGTGACCCTTGGTTTTCTGGCGCTGGGGTTGGATCTGAGCTCAGGATCAGATCCAAACTGAGGCCTGGCCCGGGGATAGGGACGGGGAGGGAATCCGAGGTCAAGGCCTCAGGATTGGTAGGCTCCCCGGGTAAAGCCGAGAACCCAGTAAGGACCAGATCGCCCCGAGCATCGGTGACGTACTCAAGGCCGCCAAACCTGATTTCCTATTCAGGGGCGAAGGTACCGACCTGGTCAAGGTGACCGGTCGGATCGGCGTGCAGCACAATGCCGCCGAACGCGAAGAGCTAACCGGGGACGAAGATGTCCCCGCTGTGGATTTCATTGCTGATGAGAAGGCGATCCATTGATCCTTGGTGACCCATGGCGGAACTCTCAATGAAAGCACCAATGTCGGTACCAAAATCGGCAGATCTCGGGTAGGGGATCCGAACTGTGGGTCTAGGAATCAATGGTAACAGGGAACGTAGAGACAGCGATTTACCCAGGTTCGGGCCCTCTCGAGGAGGTAATACCCTACGTCCTGCTTGATTGTATTGATGTGATTGTATGAAGGTTACAGAGTTGATCTACCTCGAGATTAGATGGGCTAAACCCTAGGCAATGGATATGATGATGCTCTACGGACTAAACCCTCTGGTTTATATAGACACCAGAGGGTCTAGGGTTACATGTAGTCAGTTACCATCAGGGGATAAACATGCTAGCCACGCCAATTATTCCTTGGAGGAGACGCCAAGTCTTCGGAGGTTTCCTTCTGATACACGGGGTCACCCACAATCCGGCCTTCCATCGACGAGTAGAGGGCGGCCCACCAGCCCGGCCTATGAGAAATAGGCGGCAGCCCGATTACCCCCTAGTCCGGGACACCCTCACATGGTACTGGTCCAAATTAGATGAAATTACAGAAAAAGTAAGACTTTTATTCATCCAATTTCATGCGGAAGACTATTACAATAAGGAGAAATTTATTCTAGGTGAAGAATTTGCGGAGCAGATCCGCATTCCAAGCTCGGGGCTCTTCTGTGTCTTTGCGAAGTTGTAGAGCTGATAAGCTCCGTTGTTTAGGACGTTCGATATCGCGAAGGGTCCTTGCCATGGAGGCGCCAGCTTGTGAGGCTTCTGCTGATCCAGTCGGACGACCAGATCTCCTTCCTGGAAAGCGCGCCCTCTGACATGTCTGTCGTGATAACGGCGCAGATCTTGCTGGTACACAGTCGACCTGATGAGCGCCAGCTCACGCTCTTCCTCAAGGAGGTCGATGTCGGGCCCATGGAACCCGGGGTATCCAGGCCCGTCTGCCTTTGGCCCAGGGCACAACGCCTGGCATGGGCCCAGCGGGCCGTCACCACCAAGCATCTCACCAAGACCCCTCATGAGGCCCTGGCCTCCTGAGGCCCCCTCCTCGTGGCGAGTAATCCTCAGCACCACCGCCAACGGCCTCGCGAGGTCCTCTCACAAGACGGCATCCCGAGTGGCCTCACGAGGCGGCTTCCCGAGGTGGCCTCCCGAGGCCCCCTCCCTTAGGTGCTCGAGACAAAAACCGTTCGGCATGCCGCGCGGTCTGGAGCCCATCACGTGGGTGACGCGCGCGGCGACGAGCAGCGGCAGAGGCCGCGCCAGCAGGTGCGGATGAAGATGGTTTCCTCTTTTGTGTTAAGGGAGCAGGGCCAGCTATCTACTCTCCAAAGCAACCCCAAAGGTTGCCCGATCGGCGAAGGAAGACCAAGACGACGGGCGCGCAGGGCGGAGGTCATCACCGAGCCCACCGGCGCGTCAGGGATCAAGCTTTGGCAGGTGAAGACCACCTTTAGTCAGGATAGCCTGAGCGCCTGTCCCCCTTCAAAATCGCCAAGTGTGGCAACCCTTCCCGCCTAAGTTTCCAGGGGGAAGAGGACCATGACGGATATAAAGGGCAGTGCTGCCATTGTAGAGGGGGGCTCCTCTGATCGATTCTTTCATCTCCTACCTTGTACCTTGTACGCAAGAGCTCTCTTGCCCCTTGCAATCCCAGACAAGCAGGAGTAGGGTCTTACACCGCAAGGTGGCCCGAACCTGGCTAAAACCGCTGAGTCCTCGCCGTCCCTCGCTAGCGCGCTCTCGCCGTCGCCTCGCCGTCGCTTAACCGTGGTAGGAGACGAAGTAGGTAGAACAAGCCCACCCCAGTGTTCGAACCTTTGGGTCCCCAGAGCCCGACTTCCGACATTTGGCGCGCCAGGTAGGGGTGCGCTACTGTTCTTCTGCTCCGCCCTCAGCTCCACCAACCCCATGGCCGACGCACGTCGCGAGCGCGCCGAGCGCAGGGCTGGTTGCGTCGCTCAGACGGAGCCGGTGGCCCGCGGCAACCGCCGCCGTCCCAAAGCCGAAGTCGCCGCCACCGACCCCGCTGCCCGCGAGCAGCAGGACTCCTCCCTGCATCCCTTCGTGCGGGCGGACGGCCGCACCGTCACGGCCTCCTCCCTCGCCAACCGTGCGCCGCCAGACCCGCAGGCCGCGCTGCTCATGGCGCGTGAGCTTCTCCGCTACCGTCCGGCTGACGCCGCCTACGACGCCTAGCTCGGTCGCATCGCCGAGCTCGTCAACGTCGCCGAGGACGCTCCGTCACCTTCTTGCTCGCTCCGCCCGCCGCCATCTCGTGCTGGGGACCTGGCGCACGACGCTCCCTCGCCGCCTCCTCTGCGCGACGAGCGCGTCGGGCCCCAGCGCAGCGCGCGGGCTCGTGAGCCGTCCCATGGCGCATCCTCGCCAGACCAAGACGAGCCCAGCTGCCAGATCGTCCGCCGCGCGCCCCCCAACGCGCGGGTGAATCCGACTCCGTGCTCGAGCTGCTCGACCTCGCCGACAAGTGCGCCAAGGCTGAAGAAGGCCGCCTCTTCGTCCACAACGACCCCGACGCGGTGCTCGACGGTGCCAAGGCCAAGAGCAAGGACGTCAAGCGCAAGGGCCCTGCCGTACTCGCGGCGGAGCCCGAGCAGAAGCGCGGCCGCGACCACGATGAGCCCAGGAAGGACAACCGGCCACTCTGTGCTTTTCACAACGTCCGCTCCCACAGCACCGAAGACTGTCAGGAGCCCAAGCTGCTCCGCGACGAGCGCCAGAGCCGCCGGGACGACCGCAGTGGCCGCGGCGCCGGCCGCGGAGGTGGCCGCAGCGACAGCCGCTGGGACGGCCGCAACAATAATGGCAACTACCGCCAGGGCTGGCGCGATCAACCTCGTGAGGCGAACCCTCAGGCCAATGTCGCTCTCCCGGCGCTGCCGCCGCCACCCCGAAGGAACGACGTCAAGCAGCCTGACGAGGGCGCTGGGGGCTACCAGGAGCCTCGCGCGGTCGCATGCATCCTCGGCGGGTCCCAAGCCCCCGCGTCCATCCGCCACTTCAAGCAACTCTCTCGCGAGGTGTACGCCGCCCTCCCGAGGCCTGAGGTCGCGCGGCCCCTCAAGTGGTCGCAGAACGCCATCACCTTCGACTCCAAGGACCACCCCAAGTCCACGGTCTCCGCGGGCGCGCTCCCCATGTTGTGCACTCCCACCATCAGCAACGTCGCGGTCACCAAGACCCTCATCGACGGGGGTGCCGGCCTCAACGTGCTCTCCGTCGATACCTTTGAGACGCTCCAGGTGCCCTACGACCAGTTGATGCTGACCAGGCCCTTCTCCGGAGTGACCGATGGCTCCACCATCCCTCTGGGGCAAGTGCGCATCCCCGTCACCTTCGGCACCCGCAAGAACTACCACACCGAGCTCATCGACTTCGACGTAGCGCGCATCGGCCTGCCTTACAACGCCATCTTGGGCAACCCAGCTCTCACCAAGTTCATGGAGGCCACCCATCATGCCTACAACATCCTCAAGATGCCCGGCTGCAGCGGCATCATCACCATCGCTTGCGACGAGAAGGACGCGGCCAGCACCCTCGAGCGTGCCTACAAGGCTGCCGCTGTCGCGCACTCGGCCGACGAGGACGCGGTCGAGCCTTCCGAGGCCACGCCCGCGAAGAAGAAGCAGCTGTTCTCTCAGGACCGCGCCGAGACGAAGAAGGTGTCGGTGGACGGCAGCGGCTCCGGCCCTGCCTTCACCATCGGCACAGGCCTCCCTCCTGCATAAGAAAGCGCGCTCGTCACCTTCCTTCGGGCAAACTCGGATGTTTTCGCCTGGAAAGCATCCGACTTGTCCGGTGTGCCAAGGGAGGTGATCGAGCACCACTTAGCGGTGTGCCCCAATGCACGCCCGGTCAAGCAGAAAGCACGGCACCAGGCGCCAGAGAAGCAAGAGTTCATCGTCAAGGAAGAACAGAAGCTCCAGGAAGCTGGAGTCGTTCGCGAGGTGCGCCACCCCGAATGGCTCGCCAACCCAGTCGTCGTCCCCAAGAAGGACGGCAAGGAGCGCATGTGTGTCGACTTCACCAGCCTCAACCAGATCTGCCCTCGTGACCCCTTCCAGCTGCCGCGAATTGGCCAGGGCGTTGGCCTCGCTTCCGGCAGCACGCGCATGCCCTTCGGGCTGAGGAACGTCGGCGCCTCTTTCCAGAGGCTGGCGCCCTTCACGCCAGGGCCTCGTGAGCCTCCTACTCCTCGTGAGCCCCCGAGGCTTAGCGAGCCCCCTGCCCCCTGAGGAGCAGACCCTCTCGGCGCGCCTCGCCAAGTGGTCTGACGTCGCCACAGCGGGGTTCTGCCAGGCGCGCCCGGCGCGTCGCCTCTCGCCGCGCCTCTCGAGCTTCGCTCCCGGAACCTTATCCTTTTGGTTGTGTAATGAATTTTACTGATTTCGCCCTGATGAGTTATGTTACCTGCTTAATCGCCTGTTAAGTTCGGTGTTGACCGGAGAGCGCCGCACGCTCGCGACCCCTCCCCTGACCGCTTTCGTGAGCGGGGGCTAGGCACGGTGCCTGTGCTTGGGTCCGTCCCTGCAGCGCCGCCAAATCCAAGTGACTGAGCTCTGGCTCGCGGGCCTGCTCCCGCGCACGTCACCTCACCAAGGTCCTTGGTTCCTTATCTCCTCACGCAACGGCCACGGGCGAGTTAGCGAGCTTGTGCCGCTCCCCCCGTCGTGAAATCTATCGACATGCAGCCCCTCAGGAGTCGAGCTACGCGAAGACCTCGCGGGCGACCTCTCGCGAGCCGGCCTCGCGAGGCGAAGATGCTTCAAACTCCGAGCCTTGTGAGCACGCCTCGCGAGCTGCGTGAGCCCCTCATGAGCTATGGCTCGCCCGACACTGCTCTCCGCCAAAAGCTAAGTCTGACTACCTCGCGAGGCACCTTTACTGCCACTCAAGCTCTCTCCCCTCGCAATTCTGTGGGTGCCAGCATTTTTTCTTTTGTGTAAGCCGCTTGCATGCCAAAGGGGGGCTTCCTGAGCATCGTGCCTCTGGAGCCCTCACTAGCTCCCGGTGCCCCTCACCTCATGGCCTTGTCCCGGCATCGCGACCGGACATACCAGCGACGGCTGAGGCTCGCTCGGGGGCTGGGTCCTGACGGCGTAGAGCGCTGAGGCGAACAAAGAAAAGAAACCAGCCTCACGAGAGGGCTCCGGGAGGGAATGCATACACCCCATGTCACAAAAGCACTAAGTTAAACATAGAAGATACTGTTTTCACGCCCCCGCGGGCTATAACGGTTCAATGCAGGAAAATAAAAGGCCTAGGCGAGGCGCCGTCGCCCTCAAGACTCCAGCGCAGGGTGCCGCGCGCATCCCCTAGAAGGCGCTGCAAGCACGAGCGGCTCCGTCACCGTGCGCACAGCGCCGCCGGCATCGGTTCTGGAGCCCTCGCCGCACGCGCCTAGTCGGAGTCCTCATCCTTGCTCTTGACGTGGGGGGAGTCGCCGTCGCTTCCGCCCCCGCCGGAGGGGGCGACACCGTCGAAGGAGTCGTCCTCGCTGGAGGAGCCACTGTAGCTGCCATCCTCGCTCTCCGCGCAGCACTCCAGGCGGCTACTGGAGAGCCCGAAGATCTTCACGAAGAGCGTGGCGGCCCCGTCGTACTTGAACTGGAGGACGTGCCCTCGCTTCAGGCCGCGGGCGAGGGCGAACGACTTCCGCCCCTGCCTCAGGAACATGAAGCCCGAGGGAGTGAGCTCCGTAGCCACCCAGGAGGGGCCGTTGCAGCAACCGTCGGCCTGCACCCACAGGCCCAAGGGCGCGCGGTCCGCCATCGCCGCCGCAAAGGAGTCCGGGAGCCGGAGCCAGGTGCAGGGGATGTGGTGCATGTTCACAAGGAACTCACGCGCCGCCTCCGCCGAGTGGCTCCCCGCCTGAGGTGGGAGTGCGGCCGCTCCGCCACGACCGCCTCGGCCCTGCGCGCCTCGCCCGCCGCGCCCGCGGGCGGCGCCCCTTCCGCGACTGCTGGGCCCGGCGCCGGCAGCCGTCGGGGAACGACCGTGCCCCCGGGGCGGGACCTGCGATGCGGCGGCGGAAGCACGGCCACACCCTCTTCCCCTCGCCATTTTCGCGGCGGCTCTAGCAAGGAGACAGAGGAAGCTAGAGGAAGGAGAAGATGGTAGGGGACTCTAGCCCTTCCCTCTCCCTCTTTATCTCGGCGCGGAACTCCCCTCGTCGCTCCGCCTTCTCCGGCGTTGGGAGTTGGAGCAATAGCACGTAAGAAAGGAGCGCAATGATGGCCTCGCGTTGCCCGCGCCAAGATTTATGTCAGCGCGGCGGTTACCGAGACGTCGTGGGAAGTGGGGGCGTCCCCCGTCACATCGTGCGCCACGCGTCGCGCCTGGCCGCAGGCGGTTAGGGCCCGCGCCGTTTCGCCCCTCAGTAGGTGGGAACGTGCGCGCCGCGGTCCGGGGGGCTACTGTCGGGCCCATGGAACCCGGGGTATCCAGGCCCGTCTGCCTTTGGCCCAGGGCGCAACGCCCAGCGTGGGCCCAGCGGGCCGTCACCACCGAGCATCTCACCAAGATCCCTCATGAGGCCCTAGCCTCCTGAGGCCCCATCCTCAGGAAGTGGCGAGTAATCCTCAGCACCACCGCCAACGGCCTCACGAGGTCCTCTCACGAGGCGGCCTCCCGAGTGGCCTCACGAGGCGGCTTCCCGAGTGACCTCGCGAGGCGGCTTCCCAAGGTGGCCTCCCGAGGCCCCCTCCCGCAGGCGCTCGAGACGAAGGCCGTTCGGCGTGCCGCGCGGTCTGGAGCCCATCACGTGGGTGACGCGCGCGGCAACGAGCAGCAGCAGAGGCCGCGCCAGCAGGCGCGGATGAAGATGGTTTCCTGTTTTGTGTTAAGGGAGCAGGGCCAGCTATCTACTCTCCAAAGCAACCCCAAAGGTTGCCCGATCGGCGAAGGAAGACCAAGACGACGGGCGCGCAGGGCGGAGGTCATCACCGAGCCCACCGGCGCGTCATGGATCAAGCTTTGGTAGGCGAAGACCACCTTTAGTCAGGATAGCCTGAGCGCATGTCCCCCTTCAAAATCGCCAAGTGTGGCAACCCTTCCCGCCTAAGTTTCCAGGGGGAAGAGGACCATGGCGGATATAAAGGGCAGTGCTGCCATTGTAGAGGGGGGCTCCTCTGATCGATTCTTTCATCTCCTACCTTGTACCTTGTACGCAAGAGCTCTCTTGCCCCTTGCAATCCCAGACAAGCAGGAATAGGGTCTTACACCGCAAGGTGGCCCGAACCTGGGTAAAACCGCTGAGTCCTCGCCGTTCCTCGCTAGCGCGCTCTCGCCGTCGCCTCGCCGTCGCTTAACCGTGGTAGGAGACGAAGTAGGTAGAACAAGCTCACCCCAGTGTTTGAACCTTTGGGTCCCCGGATCCCGACTTCCGACAGTCGAGGCCATCGTGACGTGCTTCTTCAGCTTCTACCTCCGAGTACAAATCCACTCGAGGGGAGTTATGCAGTAAGTCACTCGGCAAGACAGCCTCTGAGCCGTACACCATGAAGAAAGGGGTGCGGTTCGTGGACCGATTCGGGGTCGTCCGCAGGCCCCAGAGGACCGACGGCAGCTCAGTGACCCAGGCTCGTGCGGCATGCTTCAGGTCGCGCATGAGGCGTGGCTTTATCCCTTGGAGTAACATCCCATTTGCCCGTTCTACTTGACCATTCGACTGCGGGTGAGCCATGGAGGCGTAGTCGACCCGAGTGCCTTGGGAGTAGCAAAAGTCGCGGAACTCGTCTGAGTCGAAGTTTGACCCGTTGTCCATGATGATGTTGTGAGGAACTCCGAACCTGAAGATTATCTCCTTGATGAACTTGACTGCAGTCGGTGAGTCCAACTTCTTTATAGGTTTTGCCTCGATCCGGCTGGGTGGAAAGCAGGGTTTTGAGTTCATGGAACGTAGCCTGCGCTTCAGTCGTCCACTCCAACTTTTCTGACTTCTTCATGAGTCGGTAGAGTGGTAGGGCCTTCTCACCGAGTCGTGAAATGAATCTGCTCAGGGCTGCCAGGCAGCCCGTGAGTTTCTGTACGTCGTGCAAATGCTGCGGTTGCTTCATTTGGACAATTGCGCTGATCTTCTCAGGGTTGGCATCGATCCCACATTCGGAAACAAGGAACCCAAGCAATTTGCCAGCTGGCACCCCAAAGGTGCACTTGGCTGGATTGAGCTTGATCCCATAATGGTGCAGGTTCGTGAAGGTCTCGGCGAGGTCTGCCAGGAGGTCGGAACCTTTCCTGGATTTGACCACGTTGTCTTCCATATAGGCCTCCACATTTCGACTGATCTGCTTCTGCAAGAACTTCTGCACCATGCGCATGAAAGTCGCGCCTTCATTTTTCAGTCCGAATGGCATCGTGATGTAACAAAAGCACCCGAATGGGGTGATGAATGCAGTTTTTATTTCATCCGGACCGTACATTCGGATCTGGTGGTACCCGGAGTACGCATCCAGAAACGACAGATGCTCGCACCCCGCAGTAGAGTCTATTATCTGATCTATGTGAGGGAGAGGGAAATGGTCCTTCGGGCAGGCCCGATTGATGTGCTTGAAGTCAATGCACATTCGGAGAGATTTATCCTTCTTGGGAACTAAAACGACGTTGGCAAGCCACTCGGAGTGGTATATCTCGCGGATGAACTCGGCGGCTAAGAGCCACGCGATCTCCTCGCCAATCGCCTTGCGCTTCTCGGTGGTAGAGCGTCGAAGGTGCTCTTTGACTGGCCTCATCTTCAGGTCAACACGGAGTCGGTGCTCAGCCAGTTCCCTGGGAACACCCGGCATGTCAGCAGGCTTCCATGCGAAGATGTCTCGGTTCTCACGGAGGAACTGGATGAGCTTGCCTTCCTATTTGCTGTCAAGCGTCGTGGAGATGTTGGTCGGGGCGGCGTCCGGGTCAGTCAGATGGACATGAACCTGCTTCGACTCACCGGACGACTGGAAAGCGGATTCCACAGTCGGCTTCTTGGACTTGAGCAAATCACTAGAATCGACCGCTTTTTTGTACTCGTCTAACTCCTCCACTGCCATCTCCTCGTCAGCGATCTGGGAGCCTTTCTGCATGCATTCTTCAACTATCTTGTGGTTTCCCATGACGGTAATCATGCCTCTCGGGCCTAGCATCTTGAGTTTAAGATACACGTAGCATGGTCTGGCCATGAATCGTGCGTAGGCGGGCCTACCCAGGATGGCGTGATAGACGCTCCAGAAGTCCACCACCTCGAAGGTCAACCTTTCCTTTCTGAAGTTCTTCTCTTCGCCGAATATGACCCCGTGGAATTGCATGTTGCTTTTACTCAGTCGGGACATCGGAATGTCCATCACCTCTAGAGTGTCAGCGTAGATGATGTTCAGCCCGCTGTCGCCGTCCGTGAGGACTTTGCGCAGTCGGACTCCTCCAACGGCAGGATCGACCACCAGCGCCTGCCGCCCAGGGGTCGGTACATGGGCTGGGTGATCTAACTAATCGAAGGTGATAGGAGTCTTGGCCCAGTCTAGGAGTTTAGTGACAGTCGGAACTGCCATATTGACCTCTCGGTTTATCACCTTGAGGCGACTCTTGCTTTCAACGTCAGCAAAGATCATCAGGACCTTCTCGACATGGGGGTACCCAGAGGCGTCTTTGCCCCCGTCATCGTCCTCGTCCTCATCTTTTCCTTCTGAGGGATCTTGCCGCATCTCTTGCTTGAGCAGTCGGCACTCCCGAGTGGTATGCTTCGGCAGAATTAGGTTGCCTTCTTCATCCCTCTTCGTGTGAATCTGACAGGGCTGGTCAAGGATGTCATTTTTTGGGGCCGCTTTCTTCTTGCTGGCCCACTCCTTCTTCTGCTTCGGCTGGCATTTGCCTTTGCTTTGGCCGGCCGGGCCACGGCCTCAGCATTGCCGGCTGCCTCGGCCTTGCGCTTCTGCTTCTTGTTTTTATTGTTGTCCGACTGATTTGCATCCCCGGCTCGGCCTTTGCCGCTCCTTAGCCGGTCATCCTCTTCGCCATTGGCATACCGATTGGCTATCTCCATCACCCGACTGAGAGTCGGGATCTCAGTTCAGCCAAATTTCAGAGACAGCTCTCGATGCCTGATGCCGGCCTTGAAGGCGCAGATCACCTGGTGTTCGGTGATGTTCTCCACTGTGTTATGCAGGGTGGTCCACCGCTGGATGTACTCTCGGAGAGTCTCGTTGTGCTTCTGTACACAGTGATGCAGCTCTGATAATCCACCCACCCGCTTGTACGTGCCCTCAAAGGTCTTGATGAAGACTCGGGCCAAGTCGTCCCATCAGTATATGCTGCCAGGCGTCAGCTGGTTGAGCCACGCGCTGGCTGACCCCTCGAGCATCAGCGGCAGATGTTTCATAGCCACGTTGTCGTTGCCTCCACCGATCTGGACCGCCACTCGGTAGTCCTCCAACCAAATCTCTGGCTTCGACTCGCCAGTGAACTTACTGATGCCCGTCGCCAATCTGAAATTGCTCGGGATGTCTGTCGCCTGAATGTATCAGCTGAAACACTCGGGTCCGGAGGGTGCGGATCCACTCGGGACGTCGGTGTCTAGGCCTTCCCTCAGGGCCCGCCCCCGGTCGACCAGGTTCTGAGCGAGGACGGATCTTGCATTGAACCGGGGGTCCCGGAGGTCACCCAAACGGTACGAGGGGCTCGGCCTACGATCATCCCCAGGAGGATGCCTGTCATCATAGGACTGGTGCCCATATGTGACGTCCCGCGGAGGGGGCATCCGGGTCTGATCGTAATCATCATGTCGCCGAGGGGAAACGATTCGGTCATGCCTCCGTTCTCCGTGCTGATCTCTTGAGGAGGACGTCATCCGGCGCCTCCCCGAGCCAAGTGGACTGTGGGCCGACTGAACGGTTTCTGCGCGCACTGATGCGCTATGGATGCGATCACGGGATTGTGACACCGCCGCATTCTGTGACAAGGTTGTCTTCAACAGGACCTGGATCTGGCGAATCCCCTCTCCGGCAGCGGAGCCGGAGGGCTGAATGGAATCAGCGATCCTAGTCGCCGCCGCCAAGTTTTGCAGCGGAGTGTTGAGAACCTGGTACTTCCTGGGTTGGTCATTCGGGAACAACCGGCGTTTGTGCCGACTGGAACTGGGCTGCTGGTGAGCGCGATCGTCCAGCTCCTTCTGCAGCCGATACAGGCGGTCTCGTTCGGCCAAGGTGGCCAAACGCACCGACTCCATGGCCAGGGCCTCGGGAGTCGTCCCTGTGATGGGGTGCACAGGGCTTGCTCATTCTTCCTATGAAGCTCGTCGCTATGCTCCCGAGTGAGAGCTTGGGGAACGTAAGGCTTGTGGCGGGGGGAGTGCTCATCTCCCAAGTTGTCGTTGTCGCATGAAGTGCCCACATGTCCGTCACGGGGGTCTGAGTACCCCGGCGGGCCGCGCGGCCCCGGACCGGCCATGAGGACTTCGGCCGTGGACTCGACGCTCTCACACCTGGACCCCTCGGCGGAGTCGTCGTGGAATCCTTCAGAAAGGTCAAGGGCGAGCTCGTCAGGCTCGAGTGCCGCCACATGCCCAGCTGCGGCCTGGATGGCCATAGCATGCTTGATCCAACGTTGGAGCCATGAGCGCCCGGAGCGCTTGCGACGGCGACCAGCAGGAAGGAGAGGAACCACTCGGTAAGGGACCGATGGCTGGCGGAGGAGAACTCCGTATGAAGATGCGCGGAAGTGCGCCGCGCCATGGATGGGCAGTGACTCCACGTCAAGCGGGGCCTCCTGGAGACACGCCGAGTCGTCGGCGATGAAGCTGAGCGCTCCGAACCGGATCTCGTCGCCGACCAACATGATGATGATGAAATTCCACCTGTGCTGTGAAATCGCTAGATGCACAGCCCCACGGTGGCCACCAACTGTCGGGGTTATGAGCGTGACAATGAGTACTAGGGGGTACGAAGGAGGGGCAGAGCCTAGCTACAGCGCAAGCGTAACACTCGGAATCTATGAGTTCAGGCCCCTCTCGAAGGAGGTAACAGCCCTACGTCTCGTCGCCCGGAGGCTTGTGTTTTCTCTAGGGGTAGGTGATTACAAAGAGTGTTGAATCCCTGCTCAGGAGGAAGAGGGCGGCTTATATAGAGTGCGCCTTGGCCTCTTCTCTCCCACGTTGCAAGGGGTATTAATGATCATAACTATGGCAGTTACAGGTTATAACAGCCATGACTACAGCAGTTACTGGTAACAGTGGTCTTGACTGCACTTGAAGCCTGACTTAACACCCTCGGACCGTTGCTACTCCTACGCCGTCCTTACGTCTCCTTCGTCCGAGTGATGAAGGCGGGCCGACTAGAGGAGAGATGTCCGAGTGGATGTCGAGTATCCGAGTGGATTCCTTGTTGTGCACATCCGAATGCGCCTGTGGTCCAGGGACCTCTCGATGATGGTGTGGGACCCTAGGTGGGCCTTAGATGACAGGTCCGTGACCCTACCAGCGGTAGGTGACCCCATCACCAGGGGTGTCTAGGGTTTACACATAGGTCGGTTGCATCTAAGGCAATCATGGTGTAGACGACCTCTAAGTCTTGAAGTAGATGCGAAGTCTTCGGAAATATCCCTTCTTAGCGCTTCCCGGCCTGACGAGCGTGGCCCACCAGTAAATCATCAAGGGGGTCTCTTGACCGTGAGACGATGCGGTGAGCACCCCCTAGTCCAGGACTCCATCACCTGGACAATATTTTTTTATCAAAATAAATCAGCTTTGTGGCTATAATCACACCGCGAGGAACTTAATAACAAATTTTCAATCTCCTACACCGTTGTCGCAATGGGTGGCACTCAAGGACTCTAATTAAAACAAATGATGAAAAATATACATGCAATCACGAAAGGGGAACGGCAGAAATGAAATAAAAATGCGTGCTTCTTTCCTCCTCAAGAAAAGGCCTCATGCATTCCTTCTCCCACCGGTGTCACCGCTCGTCTGTCCCATCTCCAATGGCCTTTGGGCCATGAAGGTGCGGAGAACCTTGGCCCTCCGCCAGCGGGAGGGACCCTGCATGTTTAATGGCCTTTGGGTCATATAGGTGCGGAAGACCTCGGCCCTTCACCGGCGAGAGGGACCCTGCTCTCGTTCTTGGTAGGTTTAGTATCTTGGTTGGGGCTGTGTGGCAGCGGTGAAGTCCATCAGTTGGAATTATGTATCCCATGTTTTATCCCCGTCCCGATGATGCATCTAGCGTCGAAGCAGGGCGTGTGGAGGTGTGTGTCCGTCGGATCTCATGGAATTCGGTTGGTGCTGGTTTTTGGTGGATCTGTTTGGATCCGGTCCTCGTTCGTCTTGCATACTTGCAGGATTGATCCTTCCTATATACGACTTTCTTCATCGACGATGGTTGCTGCTCTGGTGTGCTGGTCCAATGGGGTCTTAGCACGACGACTTCCCGACTGTCTACTACAACAAGGTTTGCCCGACTCAAGTAAGGGAGGGCCAATGACGCCGGCGCGTCTTCGGCTCGCTCCAGTGATTGCAGTCGTCGCTAGGTGGTCCACGGACTTGGTTGTAATTTTGTTACCTATGGTGTTCTTTTTCTCAAAAATAAAAAAAAGAGGCGACAAGACATGCTTTTTTCTTAGCTCTACTTGCACCAGATAATGTTTCACCTCAGAAAATAAGCTTAGGGAATCTCCAACGCTGACCCGCAAACCCCCCGCATAAGTCTGGGTCGGCTGGTCCAGATGTGTTTTGCCATCCAACGCGGTCCCGCATTCGTCCGCGGACCAGTCCGGACGTCCATCCGGACCGCTGCCACGCACGCGTCCGACAACCTGGACCCACCCAAAACCCTTTCCCTTGCCCGCACCCTTTCCCGTCCGAAGTGATTACCCTGTATTCATGCCGCTTTAAAGCACCAGCTCCACATTGATGCTGGCCCAGAGCGAACGTGACCTCTCACTGGTGCCCGGCATTGAAGCGGCTCGCCGGCCAAGAGCGCTCCCCGCGTCGCGTCCCTGGTGTCTGCTCCTGTTGAATGCCGGAGAGGCGTTACTGAATGGGACATGATGAATATCTACCGCATACAAACAGGCTGCCCGTTCTTCCGCCTGCCATCATTAAACATGCACGCTGGCCGAGAAACCAACCGACACCCGCATTGACACATCTCGTCGCTTGGCCTCACTGGGATCCACTATTTAAACGAGGCCACGCCCGGCACAAACGACACCACAACACGTCCGCTCCACATCCTCCTCCCGTGCACCACATCCGCCATGACCGCGAGCGGTAACGCATTGTGGGAGAGCCTCTCGGCAAAGCAAAAGCACAAGGTGGCCGCCCTTGCGGCCAGCTGGCAAGCCCGCCGTGCCAGGCGAATAGAGGTCTGCATGCCAGTCAGCTCCCTGGAGGTCTCCGACGATGGAGACAGGCTACGACGATGACTCCGCACCGGAGCCCGCGCCGGTCCATTCCGGCTTGACCATGGGGCAGGCGCAGGCTCACTTCAGCGGCGCCATGGAGGAGGAGGAGCAGGCGCCGCCGCCATTGTCGGTGTTCCAGCAGGTGCAGAAGGAGCAGTGGTACAACCTCTCCCTCCTCGAGCAGCATCGGCTGGTGCAGGGCCAAGTCTACGGCGAGTGCGCGAGCGAGGAGGCCATGGCGGTCCTGGCCGCAGAGAACCCCAGCGGGCGTTGTACGTGGCCGCGCGCGTCCACGCCGCTCGCAACGCGGTCGCAGCGCAGCCAGACACGGAGGCGCGCAGGCTATCGCGGACGAGAACGTCGGGAGATGCACGTCCTTCGCGCCGCCAATGACGCTTCATCGGCGCCAGTGACACGACAAGCGTGCAGCCCCGTCCACGTTAATCGTCGACCTGACGTGCACCGGCGACGAGGAGTAGTACATGGGAGGCGGCGGGGCTTCGAGTCCTAAGTGGGTCGGTCTGTATCCCATGTCCTCTTCGTCGCTAGCGATCGCACCTTCGCTTCACGGGTCTCATCGGCCGGCTACCGCCGTAGATTCAGACTAAGTTTTGGTCCGGTCGTTTTTTTTAATGAAATATATTGAAAATGTAATGAATTTGCTTCAATTTAGATGAAAATCATCCGGTTTGCATGTAATTTGTTCGGTTTGTTAAAATTTGTTTTAAAATGTATGCGTGCACGGTTGAAAGACCGGATCCCGCATCACTGTTTGCGGACGAATACGGTGTTGAATTTGGGGGTCGGCGTTGGTGACGCCCTTACAAAACCTACAAAATCCAGGTTCCGATGTATTGCGACGTGGAGACTGCTACAGCAGATAACCAGACCATCAGTTCTAGTCGACCAGAATATGAACGTTGCAACTGGAACCCAGCGCGTCGCCACGTAGCTGGCGTCGACATGCCGTTGTTTTCGATGGAAGCCTCCAGTATCGCAATTATCAGGGAGCTGAATCTTTCGAGTGTTAGATGAATAAGCCGCGGCTTGCCAGGGCACGTCGGGCACGCGTTCGTGCGTGTGCCAGACATGGCGTGCATGGTCCGGTCCGCGTCAGGCTAGTAGCTGCATGTGTGCTGTTAGTCAGTTGAATAATAACCGGACCAAGCCAATGTGTGTGGCTGGCCGTTGTGTGTGCATGCATGGCAGAAGTGTGTGCGTGTGTGCATGCTAGCTAGGTAGTTAGTTAGTGGGTCAAAGTAGTGGCGTGAGTTTAGATGGCATTGGTGCTGGCCGTGTGTATATATACTTTGCATTGAGTAATAGGAGGCAGTGAGGGCTGAGGACACAATGTAGCCACGGTGGGCATCAAGGAAGTTTCTCTTGGCAAAGCCATTTTGGTCTTCCTTGGTGCATGTGTGTGTGTTCTGTTCTTGAGAGAAACATAGAGAGAAGAGAGAATCCTTGAGCTGAGAGAGCAAGAGGTAGAAGAAGAGCGGCGCTGCGAGGAGGCGGCGCCAACAATTGGCATCAGAGCTTCGGTTCGGGCGATCACCGGCGACCATGGCGCTCGTCCCACACGGCGGCGGCGCGGGCGGATCGGTGTCGATGGCGATGCCGATGCTCACGCCGGACAACTACACGGTGTGGGCGATCAAGGCGCAGGCGATCCTCGACGTCCACACGGTGTGGGAGGCGGTGGTGCCGGGCGACGCGGCGGTGAACGCCAAGAAGTGCAAGGCGGCGCGCGCGATGCTCCTCGGGGCGCTGCCGGAGGGCGTGCTACTGCAGGTGGCGACGAAGCTCACCGCCAGGGAGGTATGGGACTCCCTGAAGGTGAGGTTCGTCGGCGCCGATCGGGTCCGCGCGGCGAGGTTGGCGACACTGCGCGGGGACTTTGATCGCCTGAAGATGGCGGACGGCGAGGAGCTGGATGCGTACGCCGGGAGGCTGGCGGGGATGACGGCGCGGTTCGCGAGCCTCGGGGAGACGCTGGGCGACGCGGCGCTCGTGAAGAAGCTCCTGGACACCGTGCCTGATCGGTTGTTCCCCGTCGTCGCCGGCATCGAGCAGTTCTGCGACCCGGCGACCATGGCGTTCGACGAGGCGCTCGGGCGGCTGCGCGCGTTCGATGAGCGGGTTCGGCGCCGTGGACAAGACGGCGGCGAGCGCGGGGGTGAGCAGCTGCTCATGACGGCGGTGCAGTGGGCAGCGCGGGAGCGTCGACACGGCGGTGCTCGGGACGACGACGACGGCAAGAGCGTGGCGTCGAGCAGCGGCGGTAACCGGCGCGGGCGCTGCTACAAGTGCGGCGAGCGCGGCCACTTCAAGAGGGACTGCCCCAAGCTGCGGAGGGAGCCGGCGGCGGAGCACGCGCTGATGGCGGACGCCGGCGTTGAAGACGGCGGACTTCTCTGAGCCACGGCTTAGAGGGGTGAATGTTAGATGAATAAGCCGCGGCTTGCCAGGGCACGTCGGGCACGCGTTCGTGCGTGTGCCAGACATGGCGTGCATGGACCGGTCCGCGTCAGGCTAGTAGCTGCATGTGTGCTGTTAGTCAGTTGAATAATAACCGGACCAAGCCAATGTGTGTGGCTGGCCGTTGTGTGTGCATGCATGGCAGAAGTGTGTGCGTGTGTGCATGCTAGCTAGGTAGTTAGTTAGTGGGTCAAAGTAGTGGCGTGAGTTTAGATGGCATTGGTGCTGGCCGTGTGTATATATACTTTGCATTGAGTAATAGGAGGCAGTGAGGGCTAAGGACACAATGTAGCCACGGTGGGCATCAAGGAAGTTTCTCTTGACAAAGCCATTTTGGTCTTCCTTGGTGCATGTGTGTGTGTTCTGTTCTTGAGAGAAACATAGAGAGAAGAGAGAATCCTTGAGCTGAGAGAGCAAGAGGTAGAAGAAGAGCGGCGCTGCGAGGAGGCGGCGCCAACATAGAGAAGCCAAGGGAGGCACACCTGTTGTAGCCGACAAGAGTGATGCACACTCGAGGGATGGGAAATCCACAAGTCTTCCAGCCAGATCTCATGGTCCTTGTCCGTTTGATAAGAAAAACCGGAGGCCAGCCCTGTGGACAAGGATATGCAATTATGCATCCGGAAAGGAGAAGAAAATAACGAAAATTAATATGCATACGCTTGATGACATGGCATGTTCTTGCCTAATTGTATACTCTGCACCCCATGCTTCCTCATTTCTTGTTCCCATTATCTATGGCAAAACAATCATGCGATGCTCAACCCATTGGTAACACCAACCCTTTTTCCAGTAATGTATATCATCCATAAGATCCCTGCGATAGAAAATTGATGGTTCAACAACTCGATCTAGCTCAGCAGGACCACCCTTTTACTCACTTCAAGCGAGAGCAACCACAGGGCCTGTCCCTTGTTTGTTAAGTTTCAAATTCTCTCTTTATTCAGAGTCCAGCTTCAAACCACAGAAAGCTACGGTAATGCACGAACGCATGTACTACTACCTCCGTTCGGAGATAACTGACATGATTTTAGTTCAAATTTGAATTAAAACCTCTCTGAAAGAAACTACATATTAGCAGCGGCTGGATTTCAGATTTTCGAATGACCAAAACTACTACAAGAGGAACAAACCAAAATAGGAGTATTTGATAGAAGAGCAACGCAGGCACGATAACTGAAATTGGCACTCAGATTAACTTATAGAGCTACCATACAATTTACTGGCAGAGGATTGCCCACAATACTTGCTGGTACTACTACAGTATTGCTTCTACTTCTACGCTTCTAGCAGACACAGGCGGGCAGGCTTGACAAGTAGTAAAAATCTATCAAGCCTGCACTCTACACAACCATGAGAAAGTACAACCTGTACACACCAACAACAATCGAGAAAACAAAAAAAACAAAAACAATCGAGAAACTGTACACAACCAATGGACGCGATCACATCGCAATCTCATCTTCCTGATGAGACCAAGGTCCTCTCTCCGGACCCCTGCCGCACCAATGGTTTTGCCCGTGGAGGAAGCCTTGGGCTCCCAGGAGTAATGACCTCGGAGTCTCCACTCGGAACTGGTTCTGGCTGCTTCGTGTAGGTGAACTGCAGGTCCTTGTTCGCAGCCAAGGCCAGCAGCTCAGACTCCTCGAGGCCCCTGGTTGGGCCAATGCTACACCTATCAGGATTGTGCTTGGCAAGCGCATCCCTGAACTTCTTTATCTGAAAAGACAATTGCCACCATAGTAAGCATCTCATCAAATGGTAAATGATACGCTTCCTGCAAGAGACTACACGTCTAGAATAAGATGCGACCATAATATGTTCCTTCAAATTCAGTGAACAACCGTCGATCCTTCCACTATCACTAAGCTCGTAGTTACGCTATATGGAGGACTTTCAAAGCCTTGATAGGTAAGTTTGGGAGGATCTCTTGGAACTTGAAACATAGTTTGTTGGTTTCTGACTCCCTTCGCGTTCTAGAATTCACAGGAGCATGAAAGTGCACATGACCAGATTAGTATCTTACGGTTGCGTTAGTGCAGCTGAAGCTGCAGAGGCGCCCCTGGGCTCCCCTGTAGAACCTGAAGAAGGGCAAAACATGGACATGGAGGCTGTAGCACATGGACTTGTGTTCCTCGTAGTTCACTTGCAAGAAGAGCACATCTGGGTTCTGTTCCGCAAACTGGCAAATCTGCATAGGGAAATAAAATAATTTAAGAACACCGCAAATTTTTACATCACACGACGGTGGAACTTGAGAACTGTAATATTAGAAACATTTCCGCAGCCATGATTCTCACCTTGGGGTGGAGGGCACGGCAGCCGCCGCAGCCAGGGGAGAAGAAGTCAACGACGACGAGCCTGTCGCCGGCGTTGGCCAACGAGTCGACGAGGTCCTGGGCGGACTCAATCTCCCTCATGTTGGGCTGCAGACCCTTTTCCCACCACTTGGTGGATTTCGCAAACGCAAGATTCATCTGTGACAGAACAAACCAGCTCAGCATATTGGCCCCGCACACCACAATAGTTCGAGATTAGTTGCAAAATAGCAGAAAGTCAAATATAGGTGTTCAACTCTGCATGCGGATGAGATTCGGATAGAATGACTATATCAGCGAATTTATCGCGGAAAACAGGTTAAATATATATAGCATTATAAAAAAAAAGAGGACACCGACGATCAAAAGAGAATCACAGCCAACAAAAAAAAATGAATAAACTAGAGCGGAAAATCAAATTTACCTGAACCGGTGAGGCGACTAGATTCCGGGGAACGAGCTTCGATCTCCTGGGACCGACCGTGAGCCTGGCGCCAAGAAACGGGCTCTTCCTGCCGATCCGCACCGCCGACGGCCCGCAGGGCGACATGCGGACCGCCACGGCGCCCCGCCGCCGGACACCAAATCCCGTGGCCCGGCTGCCGCACGGTGAGACCACGGTCCCCTTGGCCACCGCCTGCGCCGTCGCCATAGCCGCTCGCCGTCAAGAGAGGGAAACACAGGAGGAGAAGCCGAGAGGGAAGAAACGCAAGAGAGGAGAGGAGAGAGGGGGGGTTGGAAGCGGCGAAGAAAAGTAGCGCCTTTTAAAAAGGAGGCCCACGGATAAAAGCAAGCGACGCGAAGTAAAAAAAACCGCCGCGTTTTCTTCCCTTTGCTGGTAAATGTCCCCCGCCGACTACTGCCAGTCGTCCGACGGATTGATGGGGCGCCGGATGGTCGCCACGTAGTCAAGAAGCTTCTCGTCTTCTTTTTTTTCGCAGGTGCGGAGGACGGATATGTACCGGATAAGGATGATAAATTGGGGCTCACAACTCACGCGCCCGTAGGGGTAGGGAAGGGAGACGCCACGTGTGGGAGGGAGAGCTGGGGGTAAACAGTCGGGGACTCGTGGCAGTTTCTTCTGGTCATGGATGAGGTTGAGGCCCCCACGTTCAGAGAGTAGTGGGAACCGGATGGGTCACCGTTGAACCATGCATGATCGGTCGGTTTTTGTCTGGTGGTACACCTCTTTCCTTCCGCGCGCAAGGGTTGAACCGTAGGACTAGGATACGTCGACGAACTAGGTGCCACACAAGGAGATACCAAAAGAGTAGAGCTGTTACATCTTGATTATTTTTTACTCTGTCCGTCTGAAAATAACTGCCGCTCAAATGAATGTATCTAGCATAATACATAATACGTGGTGCTGAACTTTCTTAGGTGTCTGGTTTTATTGGGAAAATCAACCTGATCTCATTAATAGGCAAAAAACGACCTGGAAAAGAAAATCACCGTTGTGCTTATCTGCACAATTGCTAACCATGCTTAGTTGTAGGCAGGTGCTAAATTTTTGGACGAGCTGAACGAGCAGCTAGACCACTACTATTGATAGTAAACTGATTTGGATATGGATGATATTATGCGGTGAGCTTTTAGCGGCCTCCTATTTATAGTAACCGCATTCGGATAAAGGATGGCTTTTGTGTGGTTGAGTGATAGCGTGGTTATGCACGCACTTGCAGCTCTCTATTGATAGCTGATAATACGATGGACATGAACATGAGTTGTCTACTTTAAGGCCCGGATGCGTTTCGAACTGATTGTCGGCCGTAAATACAATCGCATCACATTTGTTTTGCATTCGAACTATTTTTTCAATGTTTTCTTTTGAAGCCTGACCGTAGAACAATCGCTCTACTAGATTTTACTCATTATTAATAAAACAATAAAGTCAATCCAAGTACAAAAAAAAAGAAAAGAGAAAAAAAGAAGATGAAGAAAAGAAAACTAAGAAAGCTGATGAAACAAAAGGGAACAAGAGGCACTCAACTAATGTCAGTTCTAGGAATTATCTAATGAATCAAATAAGAGTGTCAATCTAATCCTTCATAACCTGAGACTTAGCATCTTTGAGTCTTGAACTGACAATACGAAGATCTTCCTTGAGCAAAAGTATACTATCGAGAGTATATCGACCAGACGGGGGGGGTGAATGAGAAATTTAAAATTTCTTTCAAAACTTGAAATATCTTGATACAACACAGTGGAAATAAGACTAAGCGAGAACAAATATATGAAAGAAAATTACTCTAGAAAGTAAACATGACAAAACAGATAGACTAGACGAACGACTCTACATAGGAGATGATAATCTTGCAGGTATAGAAACATATTTTGAGAACTATGACGAAGACAAGGAATGGAAACAAGATTATCAACATCGATAGAATTACATGTTGGAACATGCGGTACGCTACGCTAGAGCCAAATAAAATTTTCTACCGCACACCCAAGATCATGCTGCTGGAAATAGATCACGGGATCGGGTTTACCACTAGACGCGCAGTCACCGCAGCGGAAGTAGAGTTGATGATGCGTGTAGTCGATATCCCGAGGCGTCTCCTCGCGTCGCCGATCTCCCGCGAACAGCGAAGACCCGCAAACGGTGATCTCCCGCGAACAGTACCTCGCGGATCCCTCGAACGGTTCGTCCGAGCACCGCAAGTGCGATGCCTCCAAGGTATCCACACGTACGGGGAGCAGCGTCGGGCGGCGGACTGCTAGGTCCGGTCGCATGGCATGGGCGTAGGGAGTTGTGGCGGCGGCTGTCCAGGGTGGAAAAATATCAACCCTAAGTGGTGCGCCCACTCCCCTTTATATAGACCTCCGAGGTGGGCTCAACACTTGAGCCCACTAGGAGTCTACATCCATTTTCCACTCGGATCCAATCCGAATGGGCTGCAGCCCCTTAAGTGTGCGACCCTATAGGTTCACGTACACATGGACACGACCGAAGTCGATAGTTGGTAGCGGCTCCTAGTAGAACGTGCCAACTCCCATGTGTGCATAAAGTCGTTTGACGAACCTCGACAATGTGTCATATGCAACATTCCTTTTGCCTCACGATATATGTTGTCGAGCTCAAGGCGAGTACTTGTCACCCTTGTGGTAGCTCAACCTCTCTTCTCGAAACCGTGATACAGATTCCTGAACCGGGTTAACATTTAACCCAAGTCACATGGCCATGCTTTCCGAATCTGATCACTCGAGATGGCCCAGAGAATATCTCTCCATATAGGAGGGGCAAATCCCATCTTGGTCAACCATGTCTCGCGACATGTCTCACGACTCACCCGAAAGCTACCTTTATAACTACCCAGTTACGGAGTAGCGTTTGATAGACCCTAAGTGAGTCGATCCTTATCCCGAGAACATGCGAGGACCTCAGGTCTAGGACATGGCATAGACATTGTACTTGAGACTAACAGATGACAATATCTCGCCGCGTCTCAAAGTGGGTCTGTCCGACTCGGTGATCTCCATCCCCGAGTCCATACTATCGGTTTAGCATCTCCATGCACATGACTTGTGAAACATAGTCATCAACCGAGTCGTATACTAGTCAAGGATATGTGTCCGCATAACCTTATCAACTAGGGACCATTAGAATGATCATCATACAATACATAGTTCCACAAACAATTCACATACTTATTGATACATATCATTGATGATGTTCGAGGACAATACAAAAGACTCATGAATACATAGGGAAATATCATCATCACATGATTGCCTCTAGGGCATATCTCCAACATTACATACACGAAACAATACTGATACGTCTCCAACGTATCTATAATTTATAAAGTATTCATGCCATGTTTATTATAGTTTTGTATGATTTTGGTGCATTTTTATATGGCTTTTATATGATTTTCATGGACTAACATATTGACCTAGTACCCAGTGCCAGTTGCTGTTTTCTGCTTGTTTTTGGTTTTCCAGAAAATCCATATCAAACGAAGTCCAAATGCAGTGAAACTTTTTGAAAGTTTTTTCTGGAAGGAAACAGACCTAGGAAGCTTCGGAGGAGCAGCAGAAGAGCCACAGGGGCCCCACGAGCCACCTGGTTGCGCCTGCCCCCCCAGGCGCGCCCTGGTGCCTCGTGGGCCCCCTATGGCACCTCTTTGCGTGATTCCAACGCTGAAAAATCCTATATATTCATAAACCCCCTAAAGTTAACCTAGATGAGTTTTACGCCGCCGCAAGCCTCTGTACCAAAGAGATCTCATCTACATCCCTTTTCCGGCACCCTGCCGGAGTGGGGAATCATCACCGGAGGCCATCTTCATCATCCCGGCGGTCTCCATGACGAGGAGGGAGTAGTTCACCCTCGGAGCTGAGAGAGCCACACATTTATCATCATTTGTTAGAATACTCTATGTTCTTCACTTAAATTTTTTGAGCTAGGCAGTTGCTCTAGTGCTTCACTTAAATCCTTTTGAGCACGGCGGTGGCTAAATTTTGAAGAAATAAACTCTCATGCTTCACTTATATTATTTTGAGAGTTGGTTAAAATTTTGAAGAAATGAATTCTCATGCTTCACTTATAGTATTTTGAGAATTGATAAGATTGAAAATTTGAAGAAATATTTGCACTCTCATGCTTCACTTAAATCTTTTTGAGAGTTGATAATAGTAACGGTAATTGCACAAGATATGAATTTAGTCCCAAAGTGATGAATATTCAAGAGGGATATAATAAAAACTTTCATATAGATCATTGGATATGATAAGGGTGGTTCCTTGCAATAGTTTTGCGATATGGAAATGATAATATGTGAGTCATGTTAGTGAGTAATTGTGATTTAGTAATAATATTAGTGTTAAGGTTTGTGATTCCCTATGCATGTACATCAAGTCAATAGTTATGCAAAGAAATTATATCCTACTTATGGTGCATTATTCGGTGTTAGTTATGTTCAATGCATGTTTATGACCGTTTTCGTTTTTTGGTTGGTTGCTTCTCAATCTATTTGCTAGCCTTCATTTGTACTAAGCGGAAATACTGCTTGTGCATCCAAAATCCTTAAACCCAAGTTGTGCCAAATGAGTCCACTATATCTACCTATATGCGGTATTTCAATGCCGTTCCAAGTAAATTTGCGTGTGCCAACTCTAATTTTCAAAATATTTTTTCCGTTTTGTGTGCCCGTACCGCTCATGAAGCGGCAGGGGGTGGCCATTATTTTCCATGCTAGGTGTGTTATTCTCACGATGAGTGTTTATTCACTTGTCATTGCACGAGAGGATGGTTGGTAATAGGGATGCCCAGTCCCACAATAAAATCAAAAATTAATAACAACAAAATTCCTTGGAAAGTGTTGGTTTGGAGGGCACCCGTGGATATGGCTAGCCATTGATTGTGAAAGAATGGTGGAAAGGAAATAAACTTTACTTTCTGTTTGGGAACCGCCTATGATGTGTCTAGCATGGAAAATAATGGGAATTCTCGGTCGTTTTCGTTGACAGGAAAAGCATGCCTCTCATAATATTTTTATCTCTCTAATTTAAGCTTTGAGCTCTGGCACATTTGACAAATCTCTGCTTTCCTCTGCGAAGGGCCTATCTATTAACATTGATGCAATTTTTATTTTTTTTGAGTCTCCATCTTCTCTTATAAAGCACCAACTAGAGAGCACTATTGTCATACTTGTGCATTGGATGTAGCTAATATTTGAGTGTGTTTCATGAATGGATCAATGATTGAGCATAATGGGCTAGGGATAACTTTCTTTAGCATTGATATTTTGAAAGACATGGTTGCTTGTTAATATGCTTGAGTATTTATATCTTCATGTCAAATTATAGAATATTGCTTTGAATCATTCAGGTCCAATGTCCAGGCTATAAAAGAAAAGAATATGTGATGAATATGATAGGCAACATTCCACATCAAAAATTCTGTTTTTATCATTTACCTACTCGAGGACGAGCAGGAATTAAGCTTGGGGATGATGATACGTCTCCAACGTATCTATAATTTTTGATTGTTCCATGCTGTTATATTATCAATCTTGGATGTTTTTATATACATTTACAACAATTATATATCATTTTTCGAGACTAACCTATTAACTTAGTGCCCAGTGCCAGTTGCTGTTTTCTGCCCTGTTTTTGTTTTACAGAAAATCAATACCAAACGAAGTCCAAATGCCACGAAACTTTTTGGCGATTTTTTTCTGGACAAGATAAACACTAGAAGCTTCGGGAGGAGGCCAGAAGCCCCAGGAGGTGCCCACGAGGCACCAGGGCACGCCTGGGGGGGCAGGCGCGCCCTAGTACCTCGTGGGGCCCACAGAGCTCCGTTTGACCTAATTCCACCACTATAAATTCAGAAATAATCAGAAACCCATATGGGAGTCCATGAAATACTTTTTCTGCCGCCGCAAGTTTCTGTTCTCGAGAGATTCCATCTGGAGGCCTTCTCCGGTACTCCGCCGGAGGGGGAATCGATCACGGAGGGGCTCTACATCAACCTTGCTGCCCTTCCAATGATGCGTGAGTAGTTTACCACAGACCTTCGGGTCCATAGGCAGTAGCTAGATGGCTTCTTCTCTCTTTTTGATCTGCAATACAATGTTCTCCTTGATGTTCTTGGAGTTCTATCCGATGTAATCATTTTTTGCGGTGTCTTTGTTGGGATCCGATGAATTGTGAGTTTATGATCAGATTATCCATGAATATTATTTGAGTCTTCTCTGATCTCTTTTATGCATGATTATTATAGCTTCGTATTTCTTCTCCGATCTATTGATTTGGTTTGGCCAACTAGATTGATTTATCTTGCCATGGGAAGAGGTGCTTTGTAATGGGTTCGATCTTGCGTTGCTCAATCCTAGTGACAGAAAGGGACATGACACGTATGTATCGTTGCTATTAAGGGTAAAAAGATGGGGTTTATTTATGCGTGAGTTTATCTTGTCTACATCATGTCATCGTTCTTAAGGCGTTACTCCGTTCTTTATGGACTTAATACACTAGATGAATGCTGGATAGCGGTCGATGTGTGGAGTAATAGTAGTAGATGCAGGCAGGAGTCGGTCTACTTGTCTCGGACGTGATGCTTATATACATGATCATTGCCTTGGATATCGTCATGATTATTTGCTTTTCTATCAATTGCCCAACAGTAATTTGTCTACCCACCGTATGCTATTTTCTTGAGAGAAGCCTCTAGTGAAAACTATGGCCCCCGGGTCTATCTAAATCATATTACTAAAACCCTAAAAATATTGCTGCCATTTTCTTTTATTTATTTTATTTTGTATTTTTGTTTCTATCTATCTATCTATCACATACAATTTAATCTTGCAATTGACCGTCGAGGGATTGACAACCCCTCGTTTGCGTTGGGTGCAAGGATTTGTTGTTTGTGTGCAGGTGCTGCTAACGAGGTGTTGCGTGATTCTCCTACTGGTTCGATAACCATGGTTTCATAACTGAGGGAAATACTTATCTCTACTGTGCTGCATCATCCCTTCCTCTTCGGGGAAAATACCAACGCAAGCTACAAGTAGTAGGGAGAATTTCTGGCGCCGTTGCCGGGGAGACATCATCAACATCTATCAAGTACCTTTGCATAAAATCTCATCTCCTTGCATTTATTTTATTTGCCATTTGCCTCTCATTTTCATCTCCCCCACTTCTAAACGTTTTTACAAAAATACAAAAATATTTTCCGTTTGCCTTTTTCTTGTTTGCTTGTTTGCTTGCTTGTTATCTTGTTTGCGTAGTCATGATGTCTCAAGAAAATACAAAATTGTGTGATTTTGCCAATACTAATAATAATGATTTCATTAGTACTCCGATTGCTCCTCTCGCCGCTAGTGCGGAGACTTGTGATATTAATGCCGCTTTGCTAAATCTTGTCATGAAAGATCAATTTTCCGGTAGTCCTAATGAAGATGCCGCATCCATCTTAACACTTTCGTAGAATTGCGTGACATGCAAAAGAAAAAAGATGTGGATAATGATATTGTGAAATTAAAATTATTCCCATTCTCGTTGCGGGATCGTGCAAAAATTAGATTTTCATCTTTACCACGAAATAGTATCGATTCTTGGGATAGGTGTAAAGATGCTTTTATTACTAAGTATTTTCCTCCCGCGAAAATTATTTCTCTTAGAAATAAAATTATGAATTTCAAGCAACTTGATCATGAACATGTTGCCCAATCTTGGGAGAGGATGAAATTAATGATAAGAAATTGCCCTACTCATGGTTTAAATTTATGGATGATCATACAAAAAATTTATGCGGGATTGAATTTTGTTTCTAGAAATCTTTTAGATTCCACCGCGGGTGGTACTTTTATGGAAATTACTTTGGGGGAAGCGACTAAATTTCTTGATAATATTATGGAAAATTACTCACAATGGCATACTGAAAGAACTCCTACTAGTAAAAAAGTGAATGCTATTGAAGAAATTAGTACTTTGAGTGATAAAGTTGATGCGCTTATGAAATTGGTTGCTAGTAAAAATACTCATGTTGATCCTAATGATGTGCCATTGTCCACTTTGATTGAGCAAAATAATGATCCCGTAGATGTGAATTTTGTCTCGTGAAACAATTTCAATAATAATGCTTATAGAGGTAATTTCAATGCTAGGCCGTTTCTTGGAAATTCCTCTAATAATTATGGCAATCCTTATGGTAATTCCTATAATAATACTAATAATAGGATGCCCTCTGATCTTGAAAGTAATATTAAAGAATTTATTAATGCTCAAAAAGTTTTCAACACTACGGTAGAGGAAAAATTGAGTAAACTTGATGATATGTCTAGGAGCATTGATAGAATTATTCATGCTGTGGAAAATCTTAAGACTAAAATTTTGCCACCCAAAATTGATATTAGAGAATAAATTAAAGCTTTATATGTCTCCATGGATGAGAGTAAGAAAAGAACCGCCATGCTAAAAGCTAAACGAGAATTTTTAGAAAAAGCGATTCCTCCTAGTTTTTATCGTAGTAATGATGAGGATATTAAAATGATTGGTGTTTCATCTATTGATTCTTTGTTTAGCAATATAAAACTTGATGAAAAGGGGGCTGAAGAAGAGTCAACTTTAGCTAGTAGGCGTTCCCACAATTCAGAGGGTGAGAATCTTAATGAAAAAATTGCTAAAAGTGGGTTTGGAGAGGTAAAAACTTTAAATAGTGATGTGCCCACTCTCTTGGATTACAAAGATTTTAATTATGATAATTGTTCTTTGATTGAGTGCATTTCTTTTTTACAATCCATGTTAAATTCACCCAACGCTTATGAGCAAAACAAGGCTTTTACTAAACACATCGTAGAAGCAATGATGAAAGCGTTAGAAGAAAAGTTAGAACTAGAAATTTCAATTCCTAGAAAATTATATGATGAATGGGAACCCACCATTAAATTAAAAATTAAAAATTATGAGTGTAATGCTTTATGTGATTTGGGTGCTAGCATTTCCACAATTCCAAAATCTTTATGTGATGTGCTAGGTTTCACCAATATAGATGAATGTTCTCTAATTTGCACTTGGCGGATTATACTATTAAAAAACCAATGGGTAGAATTAATGATGTTCTTATTCTTGCAAATAGAAATTATGTGCCCGTTGATTTTATTGTACTTGACATTGAATGCAATTCTTCTTTCCCAATAATACTTGGTAGACCGTTCTTACGAACCATAGGTGCCGTTATTGATATGAAAGAAGGGAATATAAAATTTCAGTTTCCACTAAAAAAGGGTATGGAACATTTCCCTAGGAAGAAAATTAAAGCATCATATGAATCCATTATGAGGGCCACTTATGGAATCAACTTGAAAGATGACAATACTTGAAACTATGCATTATGCCTAGCTAGGGGCATAAAACAATAGCGCTTGTTGGGAGGCAACCCAATGAATAAAATAATTTTTTTCTGTTATTGCGTGTTTTCACAATTATGCTACTGGTATGATTGCGTTTTTGTGTTTTTAATTAGTGTTTGTGCCAAGTAATACCTTTGGGATGATTTGGAAGATAATATAATTGATGCTGTTTGGAAAACAGAAAGTTTTACGTCCAGTGCCTGAATTTTGTTTCTGTACTGGAGTATCATAAAAATCTGAAATTTTTATACAGTATTGTTATATGAATTGCCCATGTTTTCCTAATTTTTCAGAATTTTTGGAGTTATAGAAGTATGGCTTTTAAATAGATTGCTACAGACTGTTCTGTTTTTGACAGATTCTGTTTTTGATGCACTACTTGCTTGTTTTGATGAATCTATGGATTGTATCGGGGGGTATAAGCCATGGTGAAGTTAGAGTATAGTAGGTATAATGCAAAAATAAAATATGAATGGGTTTGCAACAGTACTTAAAGTAGTGATTTATTTTGTTATGCTAACGGATCTCAAGAAGGTTTTGTTGAGTTTTGTGTGATTGAAGTTTTCAAGTTTTGGGTGAGATCACGATGGATGAACGAATAAGGAGTAGCAAAATCCTAAGCTTGGGGATGCCCGAGGCACCCCAAGGTAATATTCAAGGAAGACTCAAGCGTCTAAGCTTGGGGATGCCCCGGAAGGCATCCCCTCTTTCTTCTACCAACCATCGGTAATTTTACTTGGAGCTATATTTTTATTCGTCACATGATATGTGTTTTGCTTGGAGTGTCTTGTATTATATGAGTCTTTGTTTTGTTTTCTTTTTAGTTTGTCACAATCATCTTTGCTGAACACACCTATCTTGAGAGAGCCACACATTTATCATCATTTGTTAGAATACTCTATGTGCTTCACTTAATTTTTTTGAGCTAGGCAGTTGCTCTAGTGCTTCACTTAAATCCTTTTGAGCACGGCGGTGGCTAAATTTTGAAGAAATAAACTCTCATGCTTCACTTATATTATTTTGAGAGTTGGTTAAAATTTTGAAGAAATGAATTCTCATGCTTCACTTATATTATTTTCAGAATTGATAAGATTGAAAATTTGAAGAAATATTTGCACTCTCATGCTTCACTTAAATCTTTTTGAGAGTTGATAATAGTAACGGTAATTGCACAAGATATGAATTTAGTCCCAAAGTGATGAATATTCAAGAGGGATATAATAAAAACTTTCATATAGATCATTGGATATGATAAGGGTGATTCCTTGCAATAGTTTTGCGATATGGAAATGATAATATGTGAGTCATGTTAGTGAGTAATTGTGATTTAGTAATAATATTAGTGTTAAGGTTTGTGATTCCCTATGCATGCACATCAAGTCAATAGTTATGCAAAGAAATTATATCCTACTTATGGTGCATTATTCGGTGTTAGTTATGTTCAATGCATGTTTATGACCGTTTTTGTTTTTTGGTTGGTTGCTTCTCAATCTATTTGCTAGCCTTCATTTGTACTAAGCGGAAATACTGCTTGTGCATCCAAAATCCTTAAACCCAAGTTGTGCCAAATGAGTCCACTATATCTACCTATATGCGGTATTTCAATGCTGTTCCAAGTAAATTTGCGTGTGCCAACTCTAATTTTCAAAATAATTTTTCTGTTTTGTGTGCCCGTACCGCTCATGAAGCGGCAGGGGGTGGCCATTATTTTCCATGCTAGGTGTGTTATTCTCACGATGAGTGTTTATTCACTTGTCATTGCACGAGAGGATGGTTGGTAATAGGGATGCCCAGTCCCACAATGAAATAAAAAATTAATAACAACAAAATTCCTTGGAAAGTGTTGGTTTGGAGGGCACCCGTGGATACGGCTAGCCATGGATTGTGAAAGAATGGTGGAAAGAAAATAAACTTTACTTTTTGTTTGGGAACCGCCTATGATGTGTCTAGCATGGAAAATAATGGGAATTCTCGGTCGTTTTCGTTGACAGGAAAAGCATGCCTCTCAAAATGTTTTTATCTCTCTAATTTCAGCTTTGAGCTCTGGCACATTTGACAAATCTCTGCTTCCCTCTGCGAAGGGCCTATCTATTTACTTTTATGCAATTTTTATTTTTTTTGTGTCTCCATCTTCTCTTATAAAGCACCAACTAGAGAGCACTATTCTCATACTTGTGCATTGGATGTAGCTAATATTTGAGTGTGTTTCATGAATGGATCAATGATTGAGCATAATGGGCTAGGGATAACTTTCTTTAGCGTTGATATTTTGAAAGACATGGTTGCTTGTTAGTATGCTTGAGTATTTATATCTTCATGTCAAATTATAGACTATTTCTTTGAATCATTCAAGTCCAATGTCCAGGCTATAAAAGAAAAGAATATGTGATGAATATGATAGGCAGCATTCCACATCAAAAATTCTGTTTTTATTATTTACCTACTCGAGGACGAGCAGGAATTAAGCTTGGGGATGCTGATACGTCTCCAGCGTATCTATAATTTTTGATTGTTCCATGCTGTTATATTATCAATCTTGGATGTTTTTACATACATTTACAGCAATTATATATCATTTTTGGAGACGAACCTATTAGCTTAGTGCCCAGTGCCAGTTGATGTTTTCTGCCCTGTTTTTGTTTTACAGAAAATCAATATCAAACGAAGTCCAAATGCCACGAAACTTTTTGGAGATTTTTTTCTGGACAAGATAAACACTAGAAGCTTCGGGAGGAGGCCAGAAGCCCCAGGAGGTGCCCACGAGGCACCAGGGCGCGCATGGGGGGGCAGGCGCGCCCTGGTACCTCGTGGGGCCCACAGAGCTCCGTTTGACCTAATTCCACCACTATAAATTCAGGAAAAATCAGAAACCCTTACGGGAATCCACGAAATACTTTTTCCGCCGCCGCAAGTTTCTGTTCTCGAGAGATCCCATTTGGAGGCCTTCTCCGGTACTCCGCCGGAGGGGGAATCGATCACGGAGGGGCTCTACATCAACCTTGCTGCCCTTCCGGTGATGCGTGAGTAGTTTACCACAGACCTTCGGGTCCATAGGCATTAGCTAGATGGCTTCTTCTCTCTTTTTGATCTTCAATACAATGTTCTCCTTGATATTCTTGGAGTTCTATCCGATGTAATCACTTTTTGCGGTGTGTTTGTTGGGATCCGTTGAATTGTGAGTTTATGATCAGATTATCCATGAATATTATTTGAGTCTTCTCTGATCTCTTTTATGCATGATTATTATAGCTTCGTATTTCTTCTCCGATCTATTGATTTGGTTTGGCCAACTAGATTGATTTATCTTGCCATGGGAAGAGGTGCTTTAGAATGGGTTCGATCTTGCGGTGCTCAATCCCAGTGACAGAAAGGGACATGACACGTATGTATCGTTGCTATTAAGGGTAAAAAGATGGGGTTTATTCATGCGTGAGTTTATCTTCTCTACATCATGTCATCGCTCTTAAGGCGTTACTCCGTTCTTTATGGACTTAATACACTAGATGGATGCTGGATAGCGGTCGATGTGTGGAATAATAGTAGTAGATGCATGCAGGAGTCGGTCTACTTGTCTCGGACGTGATGCCTATATACATGATCATTGCCTTGGATATCGTCATGATTATTTGCTTTTCTATCAATTGCCCAATAGTAATTTGTCTACCCACCGTATGCTATTTTCTTGAGAGAAGCCTCTAGTGAAAACTATGGCTCCCGGGTCTATCTAAATCATATTACTAAAACCCTAAAAATATTGCTGCCATTTTCTTTTATTTATTTTATTTTGTATTTTTGTTTCAATCTATCTATCTATCACATACAATTTAATCTTGCAATTGACCGCCGAGGGATTGACAACCCCTCGTTTGCGTTGGGTGCAAGGATTTGTTGTTTGTGTGCATGTGCTGCTAACGAGGTGTTGCGTGATTCTCCTACTGGTTCGATAACCTTGGTTTCATAACTGAGGGAAATACTTATCTCTACTGTGCTGCATCATCCCTTCCTCTTCGGGGAAAATACCAACGCAAGCTACAAGTAGCAGTCATCCACTTGAGGGAAAATTGCTACTGTCCTAGAAAACTCTGCGCTTGGAGGCCCAACACGAGTCTACACGAATAAGTTGTGTAGTAGACATCAATCTCTTTTCTGGCGCTGTTGCCGGGGAGGTGAGTGCTTGAAGGTATATCTTTAGATCTTGCAATCGAATCTTTTAGTTTCTTCTTTTTTCACTAGTTTGGTTTATAAAAGAAAACTACAAAAAAATGGAATTGAGGTTGCCTCATATTATTCGTCTTTATAATGTCTTTCTTGAAAATGATGGATCAGAAAATTGTGCTCAATTGATAGAAGAAGAATTCAATAAAATGTTTGGCATAAAATCCATGAATGATGAGCATGATTGCAATGTTGTTAGTATGAATTCTATGAATATCCAAAATACTAAAGATGATTGCACTAGTTATGACAAAAATGTTTCTTATAAGCATGTCAATTTTTGTGGAGTGCATAAAGTTTGTGAAGACATGCCTTATAGGGATGATAGATTTTGTAAGAAGCATAAACATGATAGAACCAATTTTTTGCTCAAAGTGATAGATGAATTTGCTACAAAATTATGTTCTCTTTATCCTATTACTTGTGAACTTTGCAATAAAGTTGGTCACCTTAATTTTCAATGCATACTTTTTCATGATCGAATCATGGCTAAATATTGTAATGACTTGACCGCCCTCGAACTATATAATGAGCTTTATCTATTTTTGGGGTGTGAGGAATTGTCACATAAAAATAGTTGGTTTGAAGTATTCATTCTCACGGATGACATTGAAACTAATCTAAAGGAAATCTATATGTTTTGTATGTTAAATTGCAAGGAGAATGCTTATATTGCCAACTATAGAAAAACGGGAAAACAAATAGAATATAGAAGAAATACTAATGGAAGGGTAAAAATTCCCCCTTTCCCTCCTATTTTCTCTCATGATAAAACAGGTAACGAGGAGGAGCTTCCTATCCAACCAATCTCATCAATAAGAAGCTCGAAAAAATTGATTAAACCCACACATGATGTGGTGAAGAAGAAGAAAAGAAGAAAAAGTAGAGGTAAAAAGGTATCTCTCCCAAATAATGTTGCTCCTATTATTGTTCTGCCTCATGAGAATGAATCAAAAATAATTATGGAAGATGATACACTTGATGATGATATTGCTTCTTTGTCTTATGGCACAATGTCCGAAGGAACTATTGAGGATGATTTTGTTATGCATATTACTCGTTGTGATGATTATGATTGGGAAGATAATGATAATTCTTATGATCTTGAAAATCTTTATGGCACCAACTTGGAGGAATATGATAGTAATTGTTATACTATTGGTGCTATTCATACTATTGATGATAATAGTGATAATGCTAATGATATGCAAACCAACAAGCTTGGGGATGCTATGTTTGATTGGAATGATATATTTGAGAATTTATTTGCTGCAAATAACGTTTGCCCTAAGCTTGGGAATGCTATGCTTAATGAAAATGATCTTTTTATTCCCCCTACTTTTGATGAGCAAATCTATTATGATGATGACATGCCTCCTATCTATGATGATTATTGTGATGATACTTATGTTATGAAAAATAGTGATGATGATTATTATAATACTTGTTATAATTACGAAAATCCTTTCACTGAACATTACTCTTTTAATGTGGAAACAATTTATAGTATTCGAGTTTCATACGATACTCCCACTATTATGAATGAGAAGAAAATTGCTTGTGAGGAGAGTAATAAAAATTCTATGCTTATGTATCAGGACAAGAATGCTTTCTGTGATAGCTATATTGATGAATCAATTCCTGATGCTACTGAAAATTATTATGAGATAGGAACATATGATTCATGCTGCCCCCGTTATGTTTCAATTCTTTGCTTTTATGCGAGCATCATTGAAATCATCATGCCTAGCTAAAAGGCTTTAAAGAAAAGCGCTTGTTGGGAGACAACCCAATATTTATACCTACTGTTTTTGTGTGTCCACATGATTAAGCTACTGTAGTAATCATGTTTTATATGTTTTCTTTCAATAATGTGCCAAGTAAAGCCTTTGGGATAGTGTGGATGCTTGTTGATTTGATTCTGTGCAAAAAATAGAAACTTTTGCGTCCAGTGCTGGAATTTCTATTCTGTACTAGAGCGTGAAAAATTCTGAAATTTTTACACAGTATTGGGTTACAAATTGTTTACGTTTTCCTAATTTTTCAGAATTTTTGGAGGTACAGAAGTATGGTTTTTAAATCACTTACTACACGCTGTTCTGTTTTTGACAGATTCTATTTTCGATGCATAATTTGCTTGTTTTAGTGTTTCCATAGCTTATATTGAGTAATATAAATTGTGAAAATGATACAATACAGTAGGAATTATGTGAGAACAATTATGAATCTTGCCTTGACAGTACCTAAGTGGATGATTTATTTTTATCATACTAACCTATCTCACGAAGTTCCGTTAAGTTTTGTGTGATTGAAGTTTTCAAGTTTTGGGTGAGATATCGATATGTGGAGAATAAGGAGAGGCAATACCCTAAGCTTGGGGATGCCCAAGGCATCCCAAGGTAATACTCAAGGAAGACTCAAGCGTCTAAGCTTGGGGATGCCCCGGAAGGCATCCCCTCTTTCGTCTTCAACATTATCGTTAACCTCACTTGGAGCTATATTTTTATTCGTCACATAATATGAGTTTTGCTTGGAGCATCATTTTATTTTGTTGATATTTGCTTTCTGTTATCAATAATCATGTTTTGTATCTTTTAGTTCAATAAAATGCCAATTATAGCCTTTACCATGCCCAGTTTGCAAGTCCATGTGTTGCTGTTTAAAAACAGAAAGTTTTCTGTTATGTTCAGAATATTCCTGAATAGTCAGAACATGATAAAAATCTGAAATTTTTACACAGCAAGCATGCATGAGTTCTATGTCACGTGGTAATTTTTCAGAATTTTTGGAGTTAGGGAAGTATGAATTCTTATTCCCCCTTTACAGACTGTTCTGTTTTGGCAGATTTCGGTTATATTTGCATTGTTTGCATTGTTTGCATATGTTGCTTGTTTAATGTTTCTTTTTGTGGATAGGAGTATTAAATATAAAGAGGAATTTAGTATGCAATGTTTAATTATAATTTTTGTGATTTGCTACAGTAGAGAATGTCGAGGTTTTGAGTTGATTTATACTAACTTATCTCACGAGTTCTTGTTGAGTTTTGTGTGGATGAAGTACTTAAGATTTAGGGAAACCGTGATATGAGAGGAATTAAGGAGACACAAAATCTCAAGCTTGGGGATGCCCAAGGCATCCCAATATAATATTTCAAGAAGTCTCAAGCATCTAAGCTTGGGGATGCCCCGGTAGGCATCCCACCTTTCTTCATCAACAATTATCGGTTAGTCTTGGTTGAGCCTAAGTTTTTGCTTCTTCACATGAGTTGTGCTATTCTTGGAATGTCATTTTATTTTATTTTCTTTGCTATTTGAATAAAATACTTAAGATCTGAAAATTTTAAATGGGAGAGAGTCCTCACATAGCTACCTATTTACTTAACTACTCATTTGGTCTTCACTTATATCTTTTTGGAGTAGTTTGTCATTTACTCTTGTTCTTCACTTATATCCTATGAGTAAATTGTAGAAATGAATTGAATATCATAAAGTTGAAATTTATATGCTTCATATGCTTGTCCCATGGGGAGTAGTGGCTTCACATACAAGAAGTATAAGCGGTAAAATTTATTGAAAGTTAACAAACATAGCATTAGTCACTTGAACAATTCATGAAAGAATTTTGAAGGAAGAGAAATTTCACATATAAATATACTATCTTGTACATCTTCTATGATTGTGTGCCCCCATTAATTATTTTCAAGCTTGATCAAGCAGTTGACGTTGGACAAGGAAGACAACGTAATGAGTTATGTTTGTTTATATTCACATAGAAGTTATATTGTCAAGGATCCTCTAACATGTGGTGCTTGCTTAGGATATTTTGCTAGCCAAAAATTGATACTAAGTAGAGATACTACTTGTGCATCCAAAAACCCTTAAACCCAGTTTTGTTGCCATGAGTGTCCACCATATCTACCTATGGATTGAATAAGATCCTTCAAGTAAGTTGTCATCGGTGCAAAAAGCAATAAAAATTGCTCCTAAAATATGTATGATCTTTTATTGCAAGGGAAAATAAGCATTGTATGAACTTGTGATGGTAAAGAAATAAAAGCGACGGACTGCATAATAAAGGTTGCTATCACAAGGGGCAATATAACGTGACGTTCCTTTGCATTAAGGGCTTGTGCATCCAACAAAAAAAAGCGCATGACAACCTCTGCTTCCCTCTGCGAAGGGCCTATCTTTTACTTTTCTGCATTTACTTTTACGTATTTACTTTTATGCAAGAGTCAATATTATTTCTTCTCGTTTCAACCTCAATTATTCTCTAGTTGGCAAGCATCATGTGGTAGGGAATGATCCAGGCACATATATCCAGTTGAATATAGGTGATCATGAGTTATTATTGTTGACACTATCCATGAGATAAAGAAGTTGGGAGGCAAAACATTAAGCCCCTATCTTCCTATGTGATTGACTGAAACGGTTTGTTCTAAAAATATGCTTTGAGTGTCAGCAGTCATGGAAGACTAAATAATGGTTGAGTATAAGGAATTTGCTAGATCAAGGCTCTTACATAGACCCTTCCTGAAAATAAGATGAATTGCAATTGTTTGATGACTGAGAACATAGTTTGTTAGTTTTCAAGAAAGTTTATGGCCTATACTTTAAACATGTGAATAGCTTGCTACATGATCATGAGAAGTTTTATGAGATGAGCTACTGATTATGATATATATTGATGCTAGAAAAAGTGATTGAAATTATCATTGATCAAACTTATGCACTATGCTAGCATTCACACTTCATAAATTATTTCTTTTATCATTTACCTACTCGAGGACGAGCAGGAATTAAGCTTGGGGATGCTGATATGTCTCCAACGTATCTATAATTTATGAAGTATTCATGCCATATTTATCATAGTTTTGTATGATTTTGGTGCACTTTTATATGGGTTTTATATGATTTTCATGGACTAACATATTGACCTAGTGCCCAGTGCCAGTTGCTGTGTTCTGCTTGTTTTTGGTTTTCCAGAAAATCCATATCAAATGAAGTCCAAATGCAGCAAAACTTTTTGACGATTTTTTCTGGAAGGAAACAGACCCAGGAAACTTCGGAGGAGCAGCAGAAGAGCCATAGGGGTCCCACGTGCCACATGGGCGCGACTGCCCCCCTAGGCACGCCCTGGTGCCTCGTGGGCCCCCTGTGGCACCTCTTTGCGTGATTCCAACGCTGAAAAATAATATATATTCATAAACCCCCTAAAGTTAACCTAGATGAGTTAGTACGCCGCCGCAAGCCTCTGTACCAAAGAGATCTCATCTACAGTCCTTTTCCGGCACCCTGCCGGAGGGGGGAATCAACACCGGAGGCCATCTTCATCATCCCGGCGGTCTCCATGACGAGGAGGGAGTAGTTCACCCTCGGGGCCGAGGGTTTGTACTAGTAGCTATGTGTTTTATCTCTCTCTCTCTCTCTCTCTCTCTCGTATTCTTGATTTGGCAAGATCTTGATGTATCGCGAGCTTTGTTAATATAGTTGGATCATATGGTGTTTCTTCCCTCTCTATCCTTGTTGTGATGAATCGAATCTTTTCCCTTTGAGGTTTCGTTATTGTCGGATTGAATATTTCAGATTTGAGAACACTTGATGTATGTCTTGCATATGAATACCCGTGGTGACAATGGGGTATTATATTGATTCACTTGATATATGTTCTGGCACTCAACTCGCGGATTCCCGAGGTGACATTGGGGTAATCTATGCATAGGGGTTGATGCACGTTTTCATTGTCTTTTCTCCGATAGAAACTTTGGGGTGCTCCTTGGAGTTCTTTGTGTGGATTGAATATTATGATTATGAAATTGTTGGATGCATATCGTATAATCAACTCACGGATACTTCTGGTGACATTGGAGTATCTAGGTGACATTAGAGTTGGTTGATGTGTATCATATGGTGTTATTTTAGTACGAACTCTAGGGCTGTTTGTGACACTTATAGGAATAGCTCAATAGATCGATCGGAAAGGATAACTTTGAGGTGGTTTCGTACCCTACAAACAATTTCTATCTTGTGTTCACCGCTAATAGGAACTTGGGAGTGATTCTTTATCGCACGTTGAGGGATGGTTATATGATCCAATTATGTTAGCATTGTTGAGAGATTGCACTAGCGAAAGTATGAACCCTAGGCCTTGTTTCTAAGCATTGCAATACCGTTTATGCTCACTTTTGTTACTTGCTACCTTGCTGTTTTTTTATTGTTCGCACTACAAAAACCTATATCTACTATCCATACTACACTTGTATCACCATCTCTTCGCCGAACTAGTGCACCTATACAATTTACCATTGTATTGGGTGTGTTGGGGACACAAGAGACTCTTTGTTATTTGGTTGCGGGGTTGTTTGAGAGAGACCATCTTCATCCTACGCCTCCCACGGATTGATAAACCTTAGGTCATCCACTTGAGGGAAAATTGCTACTATCCTACAAAACTCTGCGCTTGGAGGCCCAACACAAGTCTACAAGAATAAGTTGTGTAGTAGACATCAAGCTCTTTTCTGGCGCCGTTGCCGGGGAGGTGAGTGCTTGAAGGTATATCTTTAGATCTTGCAATTGAATATTTTAGTTTCTTGTTTTATCACTAGTTTGGTTTATAAAAGAAAACTACAAAAAAATGGAATTGAGGTTGCCTCATATTATTCATCTTTATAATGTCTTTCTTGAAAATGATGGAGCGGAAAACTGTGCTCAATTATTAGAAGAAGAATTCAATAAAATGTTTGGCATAAAATCTTTGAATGATGAGCATGATTGCAATGTTGCTAGTATGAATTCTTTGAATATCCATGATGCTAATGATATGCAAAGCCATAAGCTTGGGGATGCTATGTTTGATGAAGATGATATTTTTAGTCCCCCAAGTTTTGATGAGAATATTTATTATGATGATGGCATGCGTCCTATTTATGATTATTATAATGATAAAAGTGGATTTGGTGAGGTCATGACTTTATTTAGTGATGAATCCACTATTTTGGAAGAGGTCCCAATTGATTGTGACAACAAAGTTGCTATCTATGATGATTATGGTGATGACATGTATGCTATGAAGAATAATGATAACTATGAAACTTGTCATCATGATTTTAATTTTCAATTGGATTATGCCAATCAAGTATCACATGATAGTTATTTTGTTGAGTTTGCTCCCACTATTATGAAGGAGAATAAATTTGCTTATGTGGAGAGTAATAAAATTTCTATGCTTGTGGATCATGAAAAGAATGCTTTATGTGATGGATATATTGTTGAATTTCTTCATGATGCTACTGAAAATTATTTTGAGAGAGGAATATATGCTTCTACATATTTCAACAACATCAAGTTTCCTCTCTATGTGTTGAAAGTTTTGAAGTTATGCTTGTTTTGCCTTCCTATGCTAGTTGATTCTTGCTCAAATAAACTATTTGCTCACAAAATCCCTATGCATAGGAAGTGGGTTAGGCTTAAATGTGCTTGTCATATGATTCATGATGCTCTCTTTGTGTTTCAATTCTTTACTTTTATGCGGGCATCATTGAAATCATCATGCCTAGCTAAAAAGGCATTAAAGAAAAGCCCTTGTTGGGAGACAACCCAACATTTACCCCTACTGTTTTTTGTGTTTACATGATTAAGCTACTGTGGTAATCATGTTTTATATTTTTTCTTTCAATAATGTGCCAAGCAAAGCCTTTGGGATAGTGTGGATGATAGTTGACTTGATTCTGTGCAAAAACAGAAACTTTTGCGTCCAGTGCTGGAATTTCTATTCTGTACTGGAGTGTGAGAAAATTATGAATTTTTTAAAGAGTATTGGGTTACAATTTTTTTACGTTGTCCTAATTTTTCAGAATTTTTGGAGGTACAGAATTATGGGTTTTAAATCGCTCACTACACGATGTTCTGTTTTTGACAGATTCTGTTTTCGGTGCATAGTTTGCTTGTTTTAGTGTTTCCATAGCTTATATTGAGTAATATAAATTGTGTAAATGATAGAATACAGTAGGAATCATGTGATAACAATTATGAATCTTGTATTGACAGTACTTAAGTGGATGATTTATTTTTTATCATACTAACCTATCTCACAAGTTCCGTTAAGTTTTGTGTGATTGAAGTATTCAAGTTTTGGGTAAGAAATTGATATGAGGAGAATAAGGAGCAGCAAGACCCTAATCTTGGGGATGCCCAAGGCACCCCAAGGTAATACTCAAGGAAGGCTCAAGCGTCTAAGCTTGGGGATGCCCCGGAAGGCATCCCCTCTTTCGTCTTCAACATTATCGGTAACCTTACTTGGAGCTATATTTTTATTCATCACATGATATGTGTTTTGCTTGGAGCGTCATTTTATTTTGTTGAGATTTGCTTGCTGTTATAAATAATCATGTTTTGTATCTTTTAGTTCAATAAAATGCCAAGTATAGCCTTTACCATGCTCAGTTTGCATGTTTATGTGTTGCTGTTTGAAAACAGAAAGTTTTCTGTTATGTCCACAATATTCCTGAATAGTCAGAACATGATAAAAATCTGAAATTTTTACACAGTAAGCATGCATGAGTTCTCTGTCACGTGGTAATTTTTTAGAATTTTTGGAGTTAGGTAAGTATGAATTTTAATTCCCCCTTTACAGACTGGTCTGTTTTGGCAGATTTCTGTTATAGTTGCATTGTTTGCATATGTTTGCTTGTTTAATGATTCTATTTGAGGATAGGAGTATTAAATATGCAGATACATTTAGTATGCAATGTTAAATTATAATTTTAGTGATTTGCTACAGTTGAGAATGTTAAGGTTTTGAGTTGATTTATACTAACTTATCTCCCGAGTTCTTATTGAGTTTTGTGTGGATGAAGTTTTTAAAGATTTAGGAGAAGCCATGATATGAGAGGAATTAAGGAGACTAAAGATCTCAAGCTTGGGGATGCCCAAGGCATCCCAATATAATATTTCAAGAAGTCTCAAGCATCTAAGCTTGGGGATGCCCCGGTAGGCATCCCACCTTTCTTCATCAACAATTATCGGTTAGTCTTGGTTGAGCCGAAGTTTTTGCTTCTTCACATGAGTTGTGCTATTCTTGGAATGTCATTTTATTTTGTTTTCTTTGCTGTTTGAATAAAATACTTAAGATCTGAAAATTTTAAATGGGAGAGAGTCCTCACATAGCTACCTATTTACTTAACTACTCATTTGGTCTTCACTTATATCTTTTTGGAGTAGTTTGTCATTTACTCTTGTTCTTCACTTATATCCTATGAGTAAATTGTTGAAATGAATTGAATATCATAAATTTTAAATTTATATGCTTCATATGCTTGTCCCATGGGGAGTAGTGACTTCACATACAAGAAGTATAAGTGGTAAAATTTATTGAAAGTTAACAAACATAGCATTGGTCACTTGAACAATTCATGAAAGAATTTTGAAGGAAGAGAAATTTCACATATAAATATACTATCTTGGACATCTTCTATGATTGTGATCCCCCATTAATTATTTTCAAGCTTGATCAAGTAGTTGACGTTGGACAAGGAAGACAACGTAATGAGTTATGTTTGTTTATATTCACATAGAAGTTATATTGTCATGGATCCTCTAACATGTGGTGCTTGCTTAGGATCTTTTGCTAGCCAAAAATTCATACTAAGTAGAGAGATAATACTTGTGCATCCAAAAACCCTTAAACCCAGTTTCTTGCCATGAGTGTCCACCATATCTACCTATGGATTGAATAAGATCCTTCAAGTAAGTTGTCATCAGTGCAAAAAGCAATAAAAATTGCTCCTAAAATATGTATGATATTTTATTGCAAGGGAAAATAAGCGTTGTACGAACTTGTGATGGTAAAGAAATAAAAGCAATGGACTGCATAATAAAGGTTGCTATCACAAGGGGCAATATAACGTGACGTTCCATTGCATTAAGGGCTTGACATCCAAAAATAAAAAGTGCATGACAACCTCTGCTTCCCTGTGCGAAGGGCCTATCTTTTACTTTTATGCATTTACTTTTATGCATTTACTTTTATGTATTTACTTTTATGCAAGAGTCAATATTATTTCTTCTCGTTTCAACCTCAATTATTCTCTAGTTGGCAAGCATCCTATGGTAGGGAATGATCCAGGCACATATATCCAGTTGAATATAGGTGATCATGAGTTATTATTGTTGACATTATCCATGAGATAAATAAGTTGGGAGGCAAAACATTAAGCCCCCATCTTCCTATGTGATTGACTGAAACGGTTTGTTCTAAAAATATGCTTTGAGTGTCAGCAATCATGGAAGACTAAATGATAGTTGAGTATGTGGAATTTGCTAGATCAAAGCTCTTACATAGATCCTTCATGAAAATAAGATGAATTGCAATTGTTTGATGACTGAGAACATAGTTTGTTAGTTTTCAAGAAAGTTTATGGCCTATACTTTAAACATGTGAATAGCTTGCTACTTGATCATGAGAAGTTTTATGAGATGAGCTACTGATTGTGATATATATTGATGCTAGAAAAAGTGATTGAAATTATCATTGATCAAACTTATACACTATGCTAGCATTCACACTTCATATATTATTTCTTTTATCATTTACCTACTCGAGGATGAGCAGGAATTAAGCTTGGGGCTGCTGATACGTCTCCAACGTATCTATAATTTATGAAGTATTCATGTCATGTTTATTATAGTTTTGTATGATTTTGGTGCACTTTTATATGGATTTTATATGATTTTCATGGACTAACATATTGACCTAGTGCCCAGTGCCAGTTGTTGTTTTTTGCTTGTTTTTGGTTTTCCAGAAAATCCATATCAAATGAAGTCCAAATGCAGTGAAACTTTTTGACGATTTTTTCTAGAAGGAAACAGACCCAGGAAGCTTCGGAGGAGCAACAGAAGAGCCACAGGGGCCCCACGAGCCACCTGGGCAAGCCTGCCCCCCCAGGCACGCCCTGGTGCCTCGTGGGCCCCCTGTGGCACCTCTTTGCGTGATTCCAACGTTGAAAAATCCTATATATTCAAAAAACCCCGAAAGTTAACCTAGATGAGTTTTTACGCCGCCGCAAGCCTATGTACCAAAGAGATCTCATCTACAGCCCTTTTCCGGCACCCTGCCGGAGGGGGGGAATCATCACCGGAGGCCATCTTCATCATCTCGGCGGTCTCCATGACGAGGAGGGAGTAGTTCACCCTCGAGGCTAGGGGTATGAACTAGTAGCTTTGTGTTTGATCTCTCTCTCTCTCTCTCGTGTTCTTGATATGGCACGATCTTGATGTATCGCGAGCTTTGTTAATATAGTTGGATCATATGGTGTTTCTTCCCTCTCTATCCTTGTTGTGATGAATCGAATCTTTTCCCTTTGAGGTTTCGTTATTATCGGATTGAATATTTCGAATTTGAGAACACTTGATGTATGTCTTGCATATGAATACCTGTGGTGACAATGGGGTATTATATAGATTCACTTGATATTTGTTTTGGCACTCAACTCGTGGATTCTCGAGGTGACATTGGGGTAATCTATGCATAGGGGTTGATGCACGTTTTCATTGTCTTTTCTCCGATAGAAACTTTGGGGTGCTCCTTGGAGTTCTTTGTGTGGATTGAATATTATGATTATGAAATTGTTTGATGCATATCGTATAATCAACTCACGGATACTTGTGGTGACATTGGAGTATCTAGGTGACATTAGAGTTGGTTGATGTGTATCATATGGTGTTATTTTAGTACGAAATCTAGGGCTGTTTGTGACACTTATAGGAATAGCTCAATAGATCGATCGGAAAGGATAACTTTGAGGTGGTTTCGTACCCTACAAACAATTTCTATCTTATGTTCTCCGCTAATAGGAACTTGGGAGTGATTCTTTATCGCACTTTGTGGGATGGTTATATGATCCAATTATATTAGCATTGTTGAGAGATTGCACTAGCAAGAGTATGAACCCTAGGCCTTGTTTCTAAGCACTACAATACCGTTTATGCTCACTTTTGTTACTTGCTACCTTGCTGTTATTTTATTGTTCGCACTACAAAAACTATATCTACTATCCATACTACACTTGTATCACCATCTCTTCGTCGAACTAGTGCACCTATACAATTTACCATTGTATTGGGTGTGTTGGGGACACAAGAGACTCTTTGTTATTTGTTTGCAGGGTTGTTTGAGAGAGACCATCTTCATCCTACGCCTCCCACGGATTGATAAACCTTAGGTCATCCACTTGAGGGAAAATTGCTACTGTCCTAGAAAACTCTGCGCTTGGAGGCCCAACACGAGTCTACAAGAATAAGTTGTGTATTTACTTTTATGCAAGAGTCATTAATGTTCATCCCTATTCCGCTGTATTTATTCTTTAGTTGGCAAGCATTATGTGGTAGGGAAAGATCCAGGCACATATATCCAGCTGAATATACGTGATCATGAGTTATTATTGTTGACATTATCCTTGAGATAAATAAGTTGGGAGGCGAAACATTAAGCCCCTATCTTCCTATGTATTTGAATGAAATGGTTTGTTCTAAAAATATGCTTTGAGTGTCAGCAATCATGGAAGACTAAATGATGGTTGAGTATGTGGAATTTGCTAGATCAAAGCTCTTACATAGACCCTTCCTGAAAATAAGATGAATTGCAATTGTTTGATGACTAAGAACATAGTTTGTTTGTTTTCAAGAAAGTTTATGGCCTATACTTTAAACATGTGAATAGCTTGCTACTTGATCATGAGAAGTTTTATGAGATAAACTACTGATTATGATATATATTGATGCTAGAAAAAGTGATTGAAATTATCATTGATCAAACTTATGCACTATGCTAGCATTCACACTTCATAAATTATTTCTTTTATCATTTACCTACTTGAGGACGAGCAGGAATTAAGCTTGGGGATGCTGATACGTCTCCAACGTATCTATAATTTATGAAGTATTCATGCCATGTTTATTATAGTTTTGTATGATTTTGGTGCACTTTTATATGGGTTTTATATGATTTTCATGGACTAACATATTGACCTAGTGCCCAGTGCCAGTTGCTGTTTTCTGCTTGTTTTTGGTTTTCCAGAAAATCCATATCAAATGAAGTCCAAATACAGCGAACCTTTTTGACGATTTTGTCTGGAAGGAAACAGACCCAGGAAGCTTCGGAGGTGCAGCAGAAGAGCCACAGGGGCCCCACGAGCCACCTGGGTGCGCCTGCCCCCCAGGCGTGCCCTGGTGCCTCGTGGGCCCCCTGTGGCACCTCTTTGCGTGATTCCAACGCTGAAAAATCCTATATATTCAGAAACCCCCGAAAGTTAACCTAGATGAGTTTTTAAGCCGCCGCAAGCCACTGTACCAAAGAGATCTCATCTATAGCCCTTTTCCGGCACCCTGCCGGAGGGAGGAATCATCACCGGAGGCCATCTTCATCATCCCGGCGGTCTCCATGACGGGGAGGGAGTAGTTCACCCTCGGGGCTGAGGGTTTGTACCAGTAGCTATGTGTTTTATCTCTCTCTCTCTCGTGTTCTTGATATGGCACGATCTTGATGTATCGTGAGCTTTGTTAATATAGTTGGATCATATGGTGTTTCTTCCCTCTCTATCCTTGTTGTGATGAATCGAATCTTTTCCCTTTGAAGTTTCATTATTGTCGGATTGAATATTTCAGATTTGAGAACACTTGATGTATGTCTTGCATATGAATACCCGTGGTGACAATGGGGTATTATATTGATTCACTTGATATATGTTTTGGCACTCAACTCGCGGATTCCCGAGGTGACATTGGTGTATTCTATGCATAGGGGTTGATGCACGTTTTCATTATCTTTTCTCCGATAGAAACTTTGGGGTGCTCCTTGGAGTTGTTTGTGTGGATTGAATATTATGATTATGAAGTTGTTTGATGCATATTGTATAATCAACTCATGGATACTTGTGGTGACATTGGAGTATCTAGGTGACATTAGAGTTGGTTGATGTGTATCATATGGTGTTATTTTAGTACGAACTCTAGGGGCTGTTTGTGACACTTATAGGAATAGCTCAATAGATCGATTGGAAAGGATAACTTTGAGTTGGTTTCGTACCGTACAAACAATTTCTATCTTATGTTCTCCGCTAATAGGAACTTGGGAGTGATTCTTTATGGCACGTTGAGGGATGGTTATATGATCCAATTATATTAGCATTGTTGAGAGATTGCACTAGCGAGAGTATGAACCCTAGGCCTTGTTTCTTAGCACTGCAATACCGTTTATGCTCACTTTTGTTACTTGCTACCTTGTTGTTATTTTATTGTTCGCACTACAAAAACCTATATCTACTATCCATACTACACTTGTATCACCATCTCTTCGCCGAACTAGAGCACCTATACAATTTACCATTGTATTGTGTGTGTTGGGGACACAAGAGACTCTTTGTTATTTGGTTGCATGGTTGTTTGAGAGAGACCATCTTCGTCCTACGCCTCCCACGGATTGATAAACCTTAGGTCATCCACTTGAGGGAAAATTGCTACTGTCCTAGAAAACTCTGCGCTTGGAGGCCCAACACGAGTCTACAAGAATAAGCTGTGTATTTACTTTTATGCAAGAGTCATTAATGTTCATCCCTATTCCGTTGTATTTATTCTTTAGTTGGCAAGCATTATGTGGTAGGGAAAGATCCAGGCACATATATCCAGTTGAATATAGGTGATCATGAGTTATTAGTGTTGACATTATCCCTGAGATAAATAAGTTGGGAGGCGAAACATTAAGCCCCTATCTTCCTATGTGTTTGACTGAAACGGTTTGTTCTAAAAATATGCTTTGAGTGTCAGCAATCATGGAAGACTAAATGATGGTTGAGTATGTGGAATTTGCTTGATCAAAGCTCTTACATAGACCCTTCCTAAAAATAAGATGAATTGCAATTGTTTGATGACTAAGAACATAGTTTGTTAGTTTTCAAGAAAGTTTATGGCCTATACTTTAAACATGTGAATAGCTTGCTACTTGATCATGAGAAGTTTTATGAGATAAACTGTTGATTATGATATATATTGATGCTAGAAAAACTGATTGAAATTATCAGTGATCAAACTTATGCACTATGCTAGCATTCACACTTCATAAATTATTTCTTTTATCATTTACCTACTCGAGGACGAGCAGGAATTAAGCTTGGGGATGCTGATACGTCTCCAACGTATCTATAATTTATGAAGTATTCATGCCATGTTTATTATAGTTTTGTATGATTTTGGTGCACTTTTATATGGGTTTTATATGATTTTCATGGACTAACATATTGACCTAGTGCCCAGTGCCAGTTGCTGTTTTCTGCTTGTTTTTGGTTTCCAGAAAATCCATATCAAATGAAGTCCAAATGCAGCGAAACTTTTTGACGATTTTTTCTGGAAGGAAACAGACCCAGGAAGCTTCGGAGGGGCAGCAGAAGAGCCACTGGGGCCCCACGAGCCACCTGGGTGCGCCTGCCCCCCAGGCGCGCCCTGGTGCCTCGTGGGCCCCGTGTGGCACCTCTTTGCGTGATTCCAACGCTGAAAAATCCTATATATTCAGAAACCCCCGAAAGTTAACCTAGATGAGTTTTTATGCCGCCGCAAGCCTCTCTACCTCCACGATCTAATCTACAGCCCTTTTCCGGCACCCTGCTAGAGGGGGGAAATCATCTCCGAAGGCCATCTTCATCATCCTGGCGGTCTCCATGACGGGGAGGGAGTAGTTCACCCTCGGGGCTGAGGGTTTGTACCAGTAGCTATGTTTTTTATCTCTCTCTCTCTCACTCTCGTGTTCTTGATTTGGCACGATCTTGATGTATCGGGAGCTTTATTAATATAGTTGGATCATATGGTGTTTCTTCCCTCTCTATCCTTGTTGTGATGAATCGAATCTTTTCCCTTTGAGGTTTCGTTATTGTCGGATTTGAGAACACTTGATGTATGTCTTGCATATGAATACCCGTGGTGACAATGGGGTATTATATTGATTCACTTGATATATGGTTTGGCACTCAACTCGCGGATTCCCGAGGTGACATTGGGGTAATCTATGCATAGGGGTTGATGCATGTTTTCATTATCTTTTCTCCGATAGAAACTTTGGGGTGCTCCTTGGAGTTCTTTGTGTGGATTGAATATTATGATTATGAAGTTGTTTGATGCATATTGTATAATCAACTCACGTATACTTGTGGTGACATTAGAGTTGGTTGATGTGTATCATATGGTGTTATTTTAGTACGAACTCTAGGGCTGCTTATGACACTTATAGGAATAGCTCAATAGATCGATCAGAAAGGATAACTTTGAGGTGGTTTTGTACCCTACAAACAATTTCTATCTTATGTTCTCCGCTAATAGGAACTTGGGAGTGATTCTTTATTGCACGTTGAGGGATGGTTATATGATCCAATTATGTTAGCATTGTTGAGAGATTGCACTAGCGAAAGTCAAAACCCTAGGCCTTTTTTCTAAGCATTGCAATACCGTTTATACTCACTTTTGTTACTTGCTACCATGCTGTTTTTTATTGTTCGCACTATAAAAGCCTATATCTACTATCTATACTACACTTGTATCACCATCTCTTCGCCAAACTATTGCACCTATACAATTTACCATTGTATTGGGTGTGTTGGGGACACAAGAGACACTTTCTTATTTGGTTGCAGGGTTGTTTGAGAGAGACCATCTTCATCCTACGCCTCCCACGGATTGATAAACCGTAGGTCATCCACTTGAGGGAAAATTGCTACTATCCTACAAAACTCCGCGCTTGGAGGCCCAACACGAGTCTACAAGAATAAGTTGTGTAGTAGACATCAAATACACACAACACAAATGAAAAACATACACACTATTGAGAGATGTTCATCAGAGAAAGACTAAGTTGGATGACTAGATAGCACCAAATATAGAGCAAACAACCCTAAGCACAACAAATGCAAATATAAAACACAACATGGTTACAACAATGATAGATACGTTTAAACGATATGCTGATGGAATTGTACCAAATAACAACACAGGAGATACAACTCAGCCGAGAATAAATTACTCAAGATAAATGCGGACACACAAGTAACGAGGGGTGCTCGATGGCGACGGATGATTTGGTAGACCAGTTCACTCTTCTGCAAATGAGCTATGTCTGGTCAGAGGTACATGTGATTAAACACATGAGATAAATTTTAGTCGGGGTAGATTCTTATCGGCAATCTCCAAACCTTCAACAGACTTTGCTTTTGGAGACCACAATTACTCTTGCTCCTCGGACAGACGCCTAACCGTCTAGAAAATTAGTAGCTCTCAAGAGTAATAGGCACAAGAACTCTCAACTTTGATCTACTCTGATGCTCGACCACAATCTAAGTTATCTGGCTCTTGGTTTTCTAATGATGGATTTACTCAAATCACTTGGAGAGGGGTGCTCAATCAATGTTCTCAAAATATCAAGCGGAGCAGCCAACCATCTCGGTTGGTGTGGGTTGGCTATTTATAGCCGCAACAATCCCGAAGGGGAATGACCAATAAGGGCCTGAAGCCCAGCCGATGCCCAACCGACATGTTTCCAACGGTCGGATTTCAAACGCACCCGACAACTTTACTTGAGGAACAAGTAAAGCTGACTCCTCTGCTAGAGCATTTCTCTCGCAGCCAAGAAGAACATCGTCTCTGGATGGAGAGTAAATACTTTCGCACGACGAGATTTCTCTCGCCTCAGATAGGATAGATTTCGGTTAAGCATCACAATTGACAAAAGTCTCGAAATACTTATACCCCTCTTAATAGTACGGTGGTCCTATGACTCAAGTGAAGAAAATGAAACTACGAAAAAGAATTACGTCTTCTTTCCATCTTCAAACTTCTTCACTGCAGTCAATCCACTCGGACCACATTCCATAGCAATTGCTTTGCGTCATCAATATTTTTGGGTGTCATCTCTGACACACAATCTTCTCGGTGTCAAATTCCTCAAAGCTTCGCAATCTTTGCGGCTTAGATAACTTTCATGAAGTTTATAGCAAACTTCTTGAAAGATTATAGAAATCTTCTCGACACTCCAGGGACTATTTCTCTCTGTGTGCACTAGTAAAAAAATCAGTGCCCCACTGTTTCTGACAACAATCTCCAAAACACAAAGGGGCACTGGACTGCACCAACAATCTCCCCCTTTTTGGACGATTGTTGATAAAACAGATAATCATTAAAGAGTAGATAAATATGTAACCGATGACGTGCGGAAAATAATTTTCAAAGATAAAATAGGATTCCCCTAAATGTATGCATACTCTGAAATATTATTTGATTGATAACCTGTATATTTAGGATAATTATTGGAGAGGTATTTTATAGCTTCGAGGATAATGGTTTGCGTTGAGAGAATACTATCAATGATGAATAATTCAATGCATCCCAAGTGAATTATGATAAAATTTCTCCTGCAATACAAATTCTTGAGAGATAAATATAGCATGGGGTTATTAACCTTACAACACAAAGATTCACAAGCATTTCAGAGTGAACTCTGATGAAATTCCACCTGCAAAACAGATATACCAACGATAACATTGTAGGGGGGTGTTATTAACGTTACATCCAAGAGTTCAATGACAACCAGTACCATAGAGTTTTACACCATGATAATAGTCGGACCGCTAAACCAAATGATCGAAAAGTTTGAAAAGTCGAGAAAGAACCAAATGCGAAAACCCAACCATGGCAAATGTTTTCCGCACATCTAACTCTCGATGTCATCTCCCCCCTTTTGTCAAGATGTAGCAAAAAGGAACGAGAAGGAATACGAGGGAAATCTACATGTATGAAGAATAAGAAGAACTAGAACTGCTTGATGAAGAATCGCCAGCCTGGTCGCCAGTTGATGGTGCTCTTGAAGGCGACTTGTCAACAACAACTACATCATCTTCAACTTGTTCTTTGGTGGTGTTGGGATCTGTTGGTCCAGAAGGGTGATCTTCTTCAGCATTTTCTTCTACCTGGAATTCCGGGCAAGTTTCCTCTGATTCTTCTAGAATATCATCTTCTTCGACAAACAGCAAATCAGTCGATGTCGACCTGGTTGGAAGAGCAGGAGTACCTGTGCTTGCGATTAGTCTAAAAAGCACCAATGTAGTCATATGTCTTGTGAATACCAGCTGTTGTGAGTTGATATCTAGTGAAAAAATTGCAAAGAAGAAACCATGAGCGACGCTTTTCTTCCTTCACAACAAGCAGCCAGATGCGATTTAGCTCAGCAACCAGATATTCCTTTTCCTTTTGGTCTAGATGCACATGCTTGTCAAGCGTTTGCTGAGTGCGAACACAAATCTCGTACAACAGAGGATTTTCTTCCCTTGGAATCTTGACAGTTTTCTTATTTATCGGCTCAGAGCCAGCAGCCTTATTATTTTTGGGCTCACGACAGATTTTCCCTTGTCATCGTCCTTCATCACTTGAAGAGGAGTGTCGCACATAGGCGGTGTGAAGTATTTTGGACAGAAAGTGCAGGTTTACTCCCAGAGGGGGGGGGGGTGAATGGGAGATTTTTAGAAATTCATCAAACTCCGAAGATTTTGACGAAAATCAAAGTGATGAAATAGAAACAGAGGCGAAACTAGATCGACACGAATACAGATAGCATGTATATGAAATACAGACAAGTGAAGAACATGTAATCATATAGGCAGACATGCATGAGGAAGATGAACTGAAGAAATGAAAAACAGCATGATGAAAGTCTTCAGTTCAAATTCTTCAGAAATGTAAAACACAAGTTCTTCAGCAGCGGAATTGCGTAAAGGTAAAGGGTGAGGAATTTGAAACTAGGAGGCTTGGTGAAGACAAAGCGATTTGGTAGACCAGTTCCAATTGCTGTATCAACTGTACGTCTGGTTGAGGCGGCTGAGTTTTACCTCGGAGGACACTTAGTCCTCACCGTATTACTCTTGAGCTAAGGTCACTTAGTCCTCGCCCAATCACTCGTGGTAAGTCTTCAAGGTAGACTTCCAAAACCTTCACAGACTTGTTCACCGGCATGCCACAATTACTCTTGGGTGCTTAGAACATGACGCCTAACCGTCTAGAAGAATGACAGTCTTCAAAGGTAATAAGCGACGGATCACACAGATCAACTTCTTCAGTGATGCTCAATCACTTTGGCTCTGGTTGGGTTTTTCCTCACTTGGGTTCTCACAAAGTCGTCAGAGGAAGGGTTGCTCTCAAATGACAAGTGTCAATCTCTCTCTAGAGCAGCCAACCAACTAGTGGTTGTGGGGGCGGCTATTTATAGCCAGGGGGCAACCCGACATGTATTGTCATAAATGCCCTTCTCAGACATGACCGTTGTCAGGATAAGGATCCAATCGACAGCTGGCACGCGGCGCAGCAACGGTCAGAAATCTGAACTCTCAATTTCGTCGGGGCACTCAATTTCCTCACGATAGGCAGATCGCACTGGTGAAATGCTAACTCCTCAGCCTGACCAAATTCGTCAGCGACCAGATGAACTGCGTCACTGTCACTAGCAAATCCGTCAGCTGTTCTGGAGATTTCCAAAGGCTTCACTCGAAGCGGTAGTAGTGTGTATAGGTTTGAGCATCGCTTTGGAAGTATGATAAATGTTTCACCTAGACGCCCTTTAACAGTACGGTTTTTCCTATGACTCAAATAAGAAGAAAAAGAAAATATGAAAACAAAGTCTTCAAGCTTCCAAGTCTTCACATCAATTTCTTCAAAGGCCGCACTAAATTCTTCACTTGAAGAAATACATTTTTAGGGGTCGACTTCCATGGGTTAAACCAAGTCTTCAGGGACTATTTCACCTGTGTACACTCACAAACACATTAGTCCCTTAACCTATTTGTCTTCAATACTCCAAAACCACTAAGGGGGCACTTGATGCACTTACAATCTCCCCCTTTTTGCTGATTGATGACAAATCAGTTAAGATTTCAACGGGAGTAAAAAATGGAAGTGTAAGTACAGAATGTGAAGCCATTGGTTTCATGATATAGAGGAACTCCCCTTGAAGATGTGCATATAAAGAATTTGCTTTGGATTGCAAATGCACATGGCAGGTTGAAATTATGAAGATCTCCCCCTATATCTTGGAAGCCAGTCATGCATGATCATACGATATTGAAGAATTTGAATGCATGATGAAAATTGGTGTCTGACGAAATATAACATGCATGCACATATATCATTGAGAATTTAGAGCATAATCACGCATGCAGGTAAACGTAGTAGAAAAGCGTCAGACCACCAACAGTTATTAAGTTACAACTCATTAAAGGAGCGAATCAAATAAAACCAAGAGTTACAACTTAGCAAAAAAAATAGCCCAATATATGACCCGCTTGAAGACTAACACTCAAATTTCTCCCCCTTTGTCATCAAATGACCGAAAGGAGACTAAACTGAGGACTAATGGCCCTGAAGAATATCATCTAGATGAATTCAGAGGAGCGCCAGTGTTGTTGTTGTCGTTGTTGCACGAAGAAGAGGGGCCTGCTGCAGTGTCTTCATCATCTTCATTTTCGTCAGTTGTCCTAGAAGCAGACACTGAGCTTGGTACCATCTGAGGAACTTGAACTTTCTTGAACTTCTTCTTGGGCGGATTGTCCCAATCGAAGTCTTGCTTGAATTCCATCTCAACAAGTTCATCAAGGGTCTTTAGATGAGAACGAATGGCCCAACTTCTGTCAAAGATCTCATGGGCATAATAGTGATTTTTGCGGACTGAGTTCTGCGTCACAGTCATATTTGCGAGTATTGCTGCAAGCTGACGCTTTACCTAGTTATGATTCCTGTCCACTTTCTAATGAAGACTAATAAGAAGCTCACGACCAGTCATGACTCGTGGAGCATTTGCTTCGGTGTCTTGGCTTGAAGTATCATAACCTGTGGACTGCGAGACAGGCTGACGAAACTGCCCATCAAGAGGATGAATTCCTTCATCAATGACTGCTTTGCCTTTCCCAGGAACAGAAGAGATGGTACTCTGAAGTATTTCCACATCTGGCATGAAGCAAAGATGATTTTGGCAGTCAGCCCTGTAGTTGATTGAAGACCTTGTTCTGATAAATTTCATAATCCAAGGTGCGTAAGGCTTCAAATCAAACAGAGATTGTGCAACAGTGGCCAAAGTCCTCATGAAGAAATCATGGATATTGATTGGAATACCATGGATGATATTGAATAGCAAGTTCTTCATGATTCCCACAACTTCTTCAGTCTCTAAATTGTGGCCTTTGATTGGACTGAGAGTTTTGGCCAGAATGCGATACACTGTTTGTGGCACAAATAGCAAATCCTTCACAAGGAAGGAAGTCCTGGGAGCTTCTCCTTCAGCCAATGGCTTCATCAGTACTTGCATCAGGTGGTTGGACAGCTCGGGTTCTTCATAGATTCTTCTGGCTTCAACTGAGGGCAAATAAACAGGAAGGGCTCGAAGTAATTCATCAGCAGGAGCCTTGTAGTGCGTGTTCTCACTCATTCAGTCGAGTGCCCAAGAATGAATGTCGTCAACATCACCAGAAAGATGCAGAGTGGCATAGAATTAAAGAATTAGCTCTCCATTCCAATCATAGACGTCAGCGACGAAGTTGAGCAGCCCAACATTGTGTAGAACAGCCAAAACTGGCCTAAAGCATGGTAGTGACTCCATATCCACATGACGAATATGGTGATGCGGGAAGACTTTGTTCTTGTCAAACAGAAGTGATGAATAATAGTTCATCTATGTATTGGTCCAGAATCGCTGACACCTGATTTTTGCAGAGTCATAAGGAGACTCGCCTATGAAGAAATTCTCCATAGAAGGCAGCATTGTCAAACTTTGGTCTTCTGATGCTTTTGCCAACATTGGGCATTGAGGGCACCGGCTGAAGATTTATCTTCTTTGGCCTCACATCAAAGATAGGCATAGGAGAGCCTGTTGAATCATTAGGATCCGTGATGGCCAAAGATTTAGCAACATCTTCAGTGGTTGCACATGGAACTGTTTCTGAATCTGCTGAGAGTGCGGGCTCTTCTTGCTGAGGGAGTGGATGTGCAACTTCATCAGTGTTCATAGGTTGCACATTTTCTTCAGCTGATGCAGCTGGAATTTCTTCAGTGATGGTGTGAAGGGATGGTTGACGACCTTCAGAACCAGTATGAATTTCCTCAGTGATAGCTGGCGACTGAGGCACTTTTGTTAGAGGCGTGGTGAGGGGTGAATTCGGATGAGCAACATCCCAGAAATCATCATGTATAACCGGTGTTGTGGAGCCCACATCCACGTCCTCATCAGTTTCTTCATTGCTTCTATGTGAAGCAGCATGTTCATCAGTCACGCGGACTCGCGGCGATGATACCTGATGAAGTGAAGCATCCGCTTCAACTTCAATTTCTTCATCCACCTGCTCTGAGGAAGCAGCAGAGTGGGTATCACATTCTTCATCAGCAGGTGGAATGACATAATCCACACCATATGGAACAATCTGGAATTCTTCTAAGTTTCATGTCGGGGGCGCTGATGAAATTGGAATAGCATCAATTGGCGCATTTGAAGACATTGGATCCGTCTTCACTTTCTTCACTTTCTCAGTGGAAGGAGGTGCTGATGCTTTTCTTTTCTCAACTGCCTTAGTTTTCTTCACTTCTGATGCAGAAGGAAGGGTGATAAGCTTCAAGGTTGAAGACTGTATAGGCGCTGCAGCTGAGGAACTTGGTGGATCAATTTCTTCAGGCGTGACTGATGCAGTCGCCCTGGCAGTTTCTTTAGGCGCAACTTCTTCAGTTGCCCTGGCTTGGACTTGCGGAGGAGATGAAGGCACAGTCTCACTGGCCTAAGGAGCTGGTGGCGGAGCTGAGGTACTAGACAGAGGTGCTTGACCAAGCTTGGCAGCCTCCCTTTTGTTGTGGTCATCAACCACCTTTGTGGATGTGGTGATGAATCTGTCTCTCACGCCACAACAGTGTTCAGCCTGGCGATCATATTCGTCAGAATGCCTTTGAATTTCAGTCTGCATGGCGACAAGCTGTTGAGAGGATATAGTGAGCATGTTGTCCTTGAGCTCTTTTTGCTTCTACTTCATCTGCTTCCTCACAAGTTTGGCCTGATCAATCTTGTGCTTCTCCGTCAGGATGAAAGCAGACAGTACATGGCTTGGTCCAGGAGGCAGATCAAGATCATCAAGTGGTGTGTCAGGCTTCTGGCACCCGATTTCAATAAAGTCCAAAATCTTCTTAGGATCAAGAAGATGTGGAACAGTGGTGTTTTTGGCGCGAGCAACTTCTTCCATTCTCCTCTGAACGAAATCAGCCAGCTCATCTTCATCAGCCATATCATGTTCATCAGCCTGTGGCACTACGGCCTTGCTTCTGGGGCTGGGCCTCGTTCCATGGCCTGCAGTGGCCTTCTTCTTCAGCATGGGCATGTTTGACAAAATATGCCCACTTGCTGAGGCACTTGATGCTGCAATTTTGGCCATTTGAAAACCTTCAGTGCGCTGGCAGGAAGCTAGCACGACTGACATTGAAGCTCTTGCAGCTGCCATTGAAGAACTTGTGGCTGGCGGAGGTGCTGACGAAGTTGGTGCAGAAGGAGCCTTGGGTGCTGAAGCCTTTGAAGATGACGGCTTTGGTTCTGAGGGCTTAGCAGAAGATTTTGTGACTGAAGACTTTGGCCGTGAGGGCATATCCGTTAAAGGCTTAGGCTTCTAAGCCGGCTTTTTCTTCATAGCTTTCTTAGGCACACTGCCACTAGAGCCTGCACCAGCATCTGCTGAGGCCTTTGAGGCCCTGTTGGATTCTTCAACAGCCTTCTGAGCCTGTTTTTGCAATTTAGCTTGTCGCCTTGCCCACTCCTTGGGGAAATCTTCACCCCTTCTGATGCTAGTGGGGTCAGCAGTTTGACTAGGAGCCAGAGGTGGCCTTTTGCACGGTGGCTTCACAGCGAATTCCTTCATGTATTTTGGAGTTACATATCTGTAATCCCTCCATTCATAAGCCCACCCGCGTTTGATTCTCTGTAAGCGCGTCTTGCACTGCTTGTCAGTTTCTTTCCCATGAGTTGCTTCATCTGGTGTACAATACCCAGCATATAGGTCATCAGGGATCTCAAACGTAGTGTGTTCCTCTTTCCTCTTGCCTCCCTTCTAAGGCTTTTTACCATCAGCCATTTTCTTCAACTGAGGGATTTGAACTTTTGAAGTTTCTGAAGATGTTTGAAGATTTTCCTCAAGCAATGCTGCAAATGAATTAAGTTGATGAGAACCTAGAGATTCGTCGGCAGACATGTGTACCTGTGAACAGAGTATAGTTGCGAGAAAATTGGGAAGAGTCACATGCGTTCTCAGAAGATTTTCAAAACAAATCCAGTTGAGGAAATTGACCCTTATCGTCTTGAAGAAATTCACTAAGTGTTCTTAACTTAGGTTCCAGAGTTGTACAGATTGTGAAATTTGCACAATTGAGGAATCTAATCATTAAGCATAACTTAGATGAAATAACCAAGACTGACCAGAAGGAAGTGCTGACGAATTGGAAAGAAGTGGTAAAAAGAGCACTTGAAGAATTTGAGACTGTAAAAAGATCAAACTTGGCCTGTAAAAATAAATTATAATTACCCCAAGGATGAACTCGATGAACTGGACGACGAGTTGAAGGAAGTCATCAGCTCAGATCTTTCATGCCCTAACTTGGCGATGAAAGACAGTTACGTCGGCGGTGGGGATGAAGAAATTCGCGGCCGGCGTGAGTACGACGATGAAGAAGTAAAGGCAGTGAAGCTCTTCTTCTCTGGCGGCGATGAATTCCAGTGGTGGAGCTAGGGTTTGGGAGTGAGAGCGACAGGGGCGCGAGAAGTGAAGTAGGATAAGGTTGACGGGGTCAAGCCTTTATATAGGCGCGGTGAAAACTGGGCGGTCCAAAGACTTTGGACTGATAAGCCCCTGGCTATTCGCATCTCAGCGACACGCGTCATACATGCATTTTGAGTGCGCTTATCCACACGTCGGATGCGTGGGATTAAGTTACTGTGGCAACCGTCAAAAATTGGAATTGAAAATTTTAAAATGTGTTCGCAATTTCTTCAGCTGACAAGGACACAGTGAAGACTTTGAATGGTGTTAATTAGAACGCATATGAAGAGATTGTGAACAGAGTGGTTTGAGTTTAGCATAGAGGGGAGCGGGTCCGATCACATTCACATAGACGAAAAAGCAACTTGAAGAATTAGCAATATCTGAGTTTTTCAAGTCCTATATATATAAAGAATTAGCTCAAGCAATGAAGAACAACCTCAAATGACGAATTTGAAAAAGTTTGACAAAATTGCAAATGACGAAAAACTCAAATTGAAGAACGTCAAGAAGAGGGTGGTGGCGTTACCCACCGTATAATTTTTTTGATGATTTCAAACACCGCGTACAATTGTCGTAGGGTTCTGAGAATCAAATTCTTCATTAATTTCTTCACACTTGGAGGGTTAGTCTTCATTGATTAAAGAAAAATGTTATTTCGTGTGTTGTGCATCAAGGTCATCAATAATGCATAAGTGTTAGGATGTGTGTCCTTTTCAAAGGACATTCGAAGATTCTAAGATGTTTAGCTCACACGGCAACATGCAAAACCTTCTCTCATCCAAGGGCTTAGTGAAGATATCCGCAAGCTGGTCTTCTGTCTTCACGTGGTTGATGACGATGTCTCCCTTCAGCACATGATCACGAAGAAAATGGTGATGAATCTGAATGTGCGTCATCCTTGAGTATTGCACTGGGTTGTGGGCGATCTTGATGGCACTCTCATTGTCGTAGTAGAGTGGCACTTTCTTCACGTTGACGCCATAGTCCTTGAGGGTCTGCTTCATCCATAGCAGCTGTGAGCAGCAGGCGCGAGCGGCAATGTACTCAGCCTCGGCTGTGGAAAGTGAGACGTTGTTCTGCTTCTTCGAGGACCAACAGACAAGAGATTGTCCGAGGAAATGGCATGTGCCTGATGTTGACTTGCGATCCACACGTTGGTGTGTGAGCTAAATATCGAAGATTTCGCTTCACAGCCTGATGGTGTGATTCCTTCGATGACGCGTGAGCGGGCACACATGCAAACGCTAAGCATAATATCTAGCCTAGATGCACATAGGTAAAGCAGCTAACCAATGATGGAGCGATATACCTTCTGATCGAAATCTTTACCATTTTCGTCAGTGCAGAGTTGACCATTTGTTGGCATTGGTATCTTGAGGCCTTTGCAGTCTTGCATGCCGAATTTCTTCAGGCAATCTTTGAGATATTTCTCCTGAGAAATGAAGATGCCATTGGGTTGTTGACGAATTTGAAGCCGAAGAAGAATTTCAACTCCCCCATCATAGACATATGATATTCTTCACGCATCATATATGCAAATTCGTCACTGTATCGTTTGTTAGTGCAACCAAAGATAATATCATCAACATATATTTGGCATATGAACAGTTCACCATCATAAGATTTAGAAAAAAGGGTAGGGTCAAGTGAACCGGGTTTGAAGCCATTTTTCTTCAGGAACTCCTTCAGTGTATCATACCAAGCCCTCGGGGCTTGCTTGAGGCCATAGAAAGCCTTGTTGAGCCTGAAGACTTTGTCCGGATGCTTTGGGTCCTCAAAACCTGGTGGTTGAGCAACATATACTTCTTCCTCAAGCTTACCATTGAGGAATGCACTTTTAACATCCATTTGATATAAGAGGATATCATGATGGTTAGCATATGCAAGCAGTATACGAATGGCTTCAAGCCTAGCAACAGGTGCAAATGTTTCATTGAAATCAATATCCTCAACCTGTGTGTAGCCTTGAGCTACAAGATGGGCCTTATTCCTCACCACTTGGCCATTTTCATCTTGTTTGTTGCGGTAGATCCACTTGGTGCCGATGACATTGTGCTTGCGTGGATCGGGACACTTGACAAGCTCCCACACGTTGTTGAGCTCGAATTGATGCAATTCATCTTGCATGGCTTGAATCCATTTAGGTTCCAGAAATGCTTCATCAACTTTGGTGGGCTCTGAAATAGAAACGAACGTGTAATGCCCACAAAAGTTAGCCAAATGTGAAGCTCTTGAGCGAGTGAGGGGACTAGGTGCATTGATGTTGTCGAGGATCTTCTCAATCTGCACTTCATTCGCCACTCGTGGATGTACTGGACAAGGTCCTTGTTGTTGTTGTTGCTGTGCAAAGTCCTCAGCATCGTTTTCTTCAGGATCAGCAGTTTCTTCACGACAAGGGATCACAACTTCTTCATCAGCTATTTCTTCACTGGGCGCAATCTCATCGGTGCCCATAAGCTTGATAGATTCCTCGGGAGGTATTTCATCTAGCATAGGAGGTAGGTGCTCTCTTTGCGAGCCGTTAGTTTCATCGAACCGCACATCTACAGTTTCAACAACCTTGTTGTGATAGGTGTTGAAGACTCTGTAGGTGTGCGAGTCCTTTCCGTAACCAAGCATAAAACCCCCATGTGCTTTAGGTGCAAATTTAGAACTGTGATGAGGATCTCTAATCCAGCATTTAGCACCGAAGACTTTGAAATAACTCACATTGGGTTTCTTGTCAGTGAGGAGCTCATATGAGGTCTTCTTGAGGAATTTATGAAGATATACCCGGTTGATGATATGACATGCAGTGTCAATAGCTTCATGCCAGAAATCGATGAGGGGTCTTGTATTCATCAAGCATTGTGCGAGCCATCTCGACGAGTGTCCTGTTCTTGCGCTCCACGACTCCATTCTGCTGAGGCGTGTAGGGAGTGGAGAGCTCATGAGTGATACCAAGTTCGTCAAGATAGTCATCAAGTCTTGTGTTCTTGAACTCGGAGCCGTTGTCACTCCTGGTATGCTTGATCTTGAGACCATAATTTGTCATGGCCCGATTGGAGAATCGTCTGAAGACATCCTGAACTTCAGTCTTGAAGGAAATGATGTGCACCCAGGTGTAACAAGAGTAGTCGTCAACAATGACGAATCCGTAGAGAGATGCTGCATTGGTTACTGTGGCATAATGGGTTGGACCAAACAAATCCATATAAAGTAATTCAAAGGGACGAGTAGTGGTCATGATTGTCTTAGCCGCATGCTTGGATCTAGTCATCTTTCCAGACTCACAAGCACCACACAGATGATCTTTGACGAATTTGACGCCTTCGACGCCAATGATGTGCTTCTTCTTGATGAGTGTGCTCAGATTCCTCATGCCAACGTGTCCAAGACGTTGATGCCATAGCCAGCACTCTGAAGCTTTTGCCAGTAGACACGTGGCAGGCTGAGGACCTAGGGAGAAATCTACAATGTACAAATCACCTCTCCTAAAGCCTTCGAAGACTTTGGATTTGTCAGATTCCAACAGCACAATACATCTATATTTGCCAAAGATGACAATCATATCAAGATCATAGAGCATTAAGATGGACATGAGGTTGTATCCAAGGGACTCGACAAGTATCACCTTTTTCACGTGTCGATCCTTCGAGATAGTAACCTTACCTAGACCCAATACCTTGCTTTTTTCCGTTGTCGGCGTTTGTGATATGCTTCAGATGAGATAGAGTAAGGGGAACATCAGTGAGTAAATTCCTATCACCAGTCATGTGATATGTGCAGCCACTTTCCAGGACCCATTCAGTGGCTTTGGGTGTGTCATCCTGTAGAAGCATTAGTCTGTCTTACAAATTCATATACTTCAAAGTGAAGAATATGATGATCAATTTCGTCAGACCATTTCATCAATGAATATTAACTAGCAGCATAAGGGATGTGTGAAATGAGTATTCATTTCATCATGATTAGCCTGCATCCCAACAGGCATTTTGTCAGGTCTTCAGCAAATTCACCAGACATTTTTATTGTCTGAAGACCTGACCCTGCAGAAGAGATTAGTTCTTCTTCTTAACCACCCACATCTGAATGGGTGGCTGAGAAGCAATGTAACGAAGTGCATTAATGGAGAACTTAGGCATTGAGGAATATGCATTTCTCTTCACAGGAGGGTTATAGTAATTGAATGAGTAAGCAGAGAAATTCTTCGAAGTATTGTGAACATAGTGGTTCGAAGAATAATGCTCATATTCATTAGATCACTGTTTGTTTCCTTGCGAGACAGAGGTATTAGCACGACCATAAGTAGGTCTACGTCCATTTGACGACTTTGATCCCTGTGAAGAATTTGGCCTGGGAAGTTTCTTCTTCATCGGTGGTGTCATGATGACATTCACCTGAAGATTTTCCAGAAGGCTTTTGGGAACCCAGATTTTCTTCACAGGTGGACCGTTCCTACAACTAGTACCAACAAATCTGGCAAATACTTCACCATTCTGATTTTTGAACAGTTTGTAGTTGGAGTCAAATGACTCATCTGAAGAATATGAAGTATCACAAGTATAGCCAGGTAAAGTAGATGGGTCAATTGGTGGTCCCTTTGCAGCAACCCATGTGGTTTTGGGATACTGCTCAGGCTTCCAATAAGAACCATCAGCATTAAGCTTTCTCTCAAAAGCAATACCCTCTTTCCTAGGGTTCCTGTTCAGAATATGCTTTTTGAGCACATCACAAAGGGTTTGATGCCCTTTAAGGCTTTTGTACATGCCTGTAACATACAATTCCTTCAACCCCGCATTTTCGTCAGTATCACTGGTGGCATCCTCAGATGAGGGGTTAGTGGCCACAGAAGCAGTTGAAGCAATTGAAAGTGCTGAAGCATTTGAACATTCAGTTGAAGAATTTGCATTATCACGTTCAAGGCATTTTAGGCATGGTGCAATAAATTCTTCCTGAGCGGTACTGATCTATTGAGCGAGGAGTGAATTGTTCTCTTTTTGAAGATCATCATGAGACACGCTTAGCTTCTTGAGATCTTGCTTCCATTGAAGAAATGCATAGGACAGCTTCTCATGTTCGGTTGAGAGGGTGATACGTCTCCATCGTATCTATAATTTTTGATTGTTTCATGCCAATATTCTACAACTTTCATATACTTTTGGCAACATTTTATATTATTTTTGGGACTAACATATTGATCCAGTGCCTAATACCAGTTCCTGTTTGTTGCATGTTTTTTGTTTCACAGAAAATCCATATCAAACGAAGTCCAAACGCGATAAAAATTTACAGAGATTTATTTTGGAATATATGTGATTTTTGGGAAAAAGAATCAACGCGAGATGATGCTCGAGGGGCCCACAAGCGCAGGAGGCGCGCCTGGAAGGCTTGTGGCGCTCCTGTAAGGCGGTTGGGGCCCTTCTTCTTCTGCAAGGAAGCTAATATCCGGATAAAAATCCCCTCAAAATTTCAGCCCAATCGGAGTTACGGATCTCCGGGAATATAAGAAACGGTTTTCGGCCAGAAAACAGGAAGGCGAAACAGAAGAGAGAGAGATCCAATCTCGGAGGGGCTCCTCCCCTCCTGGAGCCATGGCGGCCATGGACCAAAGGGGAAACTCTCCTCCCATCTAGGGGGTGGCCAAGGAAGAAGAAGAAGGAGGGGGGCTCTCTCCCCCTCTCTCCCGGGGGCACGGGAACGCCGCCGGGGCAATCATCATGACGACGATCTACACCAACAACTTCGCCGCCATCAACACCAACTCTGCCCCCCTCTATGCAGCGGTGTAACACCTATTCTCCCCGCTGTAATCTCTACTTGAACATGGTGCTTTATGCCACATATTATTATCCAATGATGTGTTGCCATCCTATGATGTTTGAGTAGATTCGTTTTGTCCTATGGGTTGATTGATGATCATGATTGGTTTGAGTTGTATGTTTTATTTTAGTGCTGTCCTACGGTGCCCTCCGTGTCGCACAAGCGTGTGGGATTACCGCTGTAGGGTGTTGCAATACATTCATGATTCGCTTATAGTGGGTTGTGTGAGTGACTGAAACACAAACCCGAGTAAGGGGGTTGTTGCGTATGGGAGTAAAGAGGACTTGTTACTTAATGCTATGGTTGGGTTTTACCTTAATGATCTTTGGTAGTTGCGGATGCTTGCTAGAGTTCCAATCATAAGTGCATATGATCCAAGTACGGAAAGTATGTTAGCTCATGCCTCTCCCTCATATAAAATTGCAATAATGATTACTGGTGTAGTTATCGATTGCCTAGGGACAAATTTTCTCTTTCTGTTACAAAAAGCTCTCTACTAAACTAACTAACTTTTATTATCTCGCAAAGTAATCCTAGTTTTATTCTCGCTAAGTACTTCTAGTTTTATTCTTGCAAACTTATCCTACTACCCCTACAAAGTAGTTTTATTCTTGTTCTAGGTAAAGCGAACATTAAGTGTGCATAGAGTTGTATCGATGGTCGATAGAACTTGAAGGGAATATTGATTCTACCTTTAGCTCCTCGTTGGGTTCAACACTCTTATTTATCGAGAAAGGCTACAAACGATCCCCTATACTTGTGGCTTATCAAGACCTTTTTCTGGCGCCGTTGCCGGGGAGCAATAGCGTGGGGTTGATATTCTCGTGTGTGCTTGTTTGCTTTATCACTAAGTAGTTTTTATTTTCTGTTCCACTAAGTAGTTTATTTTTTTGTTCTAAGTTGTTTTATATCTTTAGCTATGGATATGGAACACGAAACACCAAAAAAATAGTTGTACTTGCTACTCATGGAGATGGGGAACCTCCCAAAACCGTCGATGCTGGTTATGTGAAAAATATTAAACACTACTTTGATAAATCCTGATAAATCCCTATTCAACTTGATAATGGGAGATACTTTGGATCAACGGGAATACTTTAGGGATTATCGCTTGTCTCAAAAAGGGAAACTATTATGGGATCAAATTGATTATTTGCAATGGTATGCTTGGAATTTATGCTCAAGATATGATTATACTTGTTGCTCTAAGATGAAGGTTCCACACCTTCCCTTTTCATGTGAATTTAATGATAATGAAACCTTGGCTTCTTATTCTAATGGTATATATGATTACTATGATGTGGAACAAATAGAAGAATTTGTTGCTTTTAAGGGTGCTTATGAAATTGAATCTTTGTTTGAAGAGCATGAAGATTGTGATGATGCTGTTTACAGATCTGAAAATTATGCTATACTTAAATATTGTTATGATAATTATAAATACAATGCCCATATTGATGAATTTATTGAGAAAGTCTCCGCTGTGCAAGAAGAGACTAATATTTTGCAGGAATCTATGGAAGAAGAAATTGATGAAACTGTGAGCTCATTAGATGAAAAAGATGACGAGGAGAGCGAAGAACAAAAGGAGGAAGAGCGGATTAGCTACCCGTGCCCACCTTCTAATGAGAGTAACTCTTCAACTCATACATTGTTTAATTTCCCTTCGTGCTTACCGAAGGATGAATGCTATGAGGAATGCTATGATCCCTTTGATTCGTTTGAAATATCCCTTTTTGATGAAATTGATGCTTGCTATGCTTGTGGCCATGATGCCAATATGAATGATGCTTATGGAGATGAACTTTCTATAGTTCCTTATGTTAAACATGAAATTGTTGTTGTTGCACCCACACATGATAGTCCTATTATCTTTTTGAATTCTCCCAACTACACTATATCGGAGAAGTTTGCTCTTATTAAGGATTATATTGATGGGTTGCGTTTTACTATTGCACATGATGATTTTGATGAATATAATATGCATGTGCTTGCTGCTCCTACTTGCAATTATTAAGAGAGAGGAACTACATCTCAAACTCTCTATGTTTCCAATACGATAAAATTGCAAGAAACTGTTTATGCTATGTATCGGCCTTTATTATGTGTGCGTGAATTGTTCTTTTATGACATGCCGATGCATAGGAAGAGAGTTAGACTTCGTTATTGCATGATATATGTTGTTTTGTGCACACTACTAAATTACAAATCATTGTTAATTAAAATTGGCTTTGATATACCTTGGGATCCAGGTGGATCAATTACTTGAGCACTTTATGCCTAGCTTAATGGCTTTAAAGAAAGCGCTACCTGGGAGACAACTCGGAAGTTTTAGAGAGTCATATTATTCTGTTGTGTGCTTTCAAAAAGTTTAAAAACAAAAAAAATATAGAGGGGAACCTAATTTTTTTTTCAAAAAGAGAAGCGATTGGCGGTTATGCATTGGAGAAGTGATGGTCGACCTTGAACACTTGTGTTCATGCTCATGGAAACAATGTAGAATTTTTCATGGAAGTTTCTCACAAAAATAATTATCCCCTTGTACAAATCCATTGTATTATAAAAATAATGTGCCAAGATTTACCTTTAGGATGTTTAAATTCCTTGTTTGGTGTGTGCTGTGCAAAAACAGAAACTTTTGCTGTAGTGTTTGAATTTCTATATTTCACTGGAACATAAAAAAATTCTGAAATTTTTACACAGTACCGATATGCAATTTTTTTATTTTTTCCTAATTTTTCAGAATTTTTGGAGTTACATAAGTATATGTTTCATCTGCATCTTTATAGACTGTCCTGTTTTCACAGATTGCTGTTATAGTTTCTTTATTTGCGTATGTTTGAAATTTTGATGAGCCCCATTTACTTGGGAGCCATAGAATTGTGATAGAATACAGTGGGTAATGTTTGATTATAATTATACAATAATGTTACAACAGGAAATGATGGGATTTGATGTTATATGTACTAACCCCTCTAATAAAAAGTTCGGTTAAGTTTTGTGTGGATGAAGTGTTCGAAGATCGAGGAGGTATCGATATGAGGAGAATAAGGAGAGGCAAGAGCTCAAGATTGGGGATGCCCAAGGCACCCCAAGTAAATATTCAAGGAGACTCAAGCGTCTAAGCTTGGGGATGCCCCGGAAGTCATCCCATCTTTCTTCGACAATTATCGGTATGTTTCGGTTTTTGTTTCGCTCACATGATATGCGTAAATTCTTGGAGCGTCGTGTGCTTTTTTATTTTACTTGTAATAATTCACCATGCTAGTATGAGATAGTCCTTGGTTGATTTATAGAATGCTTCATGCACTTCACTTATATCTTTTGAGTATGGCTTTATAGAATGCTTCATGTGCTTCACTTATATCATTTGAAGTTTGGATGCCTGTTTTTCTACATGTGGAAAACCGTTATTTGTAGAATGCTCTTTTGCTTCACTTCTATTTGTTAGAGTGTGTTCTTTTGTAGAAAGAATTAAACTCTCATGCTTCACTTATATCTATTTAGAGAGTCAACAGGAATTGGTCATTCACATGGTTAGTCATAAAATCCTACATAAAACTTGTAGATCACTGAATATGATAAGTTTGATTCCTTGCAATAGTTTTGCGATATTAAGATGGTGATATGTGGGAGGCACTAGTGAATGATTGTGGTTTAGTAAGAATATTGGTGTTAAGGTTTGTGACTCCCGAAGCATGCACGTATAGTTATGCGACGAAGTTATATCCTACTCATGTTAGTATCCAATGTTAATTATTCGCAATGCATGATTATGACCATTGTCGCTCTCTAGTTGGTCGCTTCTCAATCTATTTGCTAGCCTTCGCCTGTACTAAGCGGGAATGCTGCTTGTTGCTACTTGTGAGCTGCGTTGGTAATTCCCTGAAGAGGAAGGGAGATGCAGTACAGTAGAGATAAGTATTTCCGTCAGTTATGAAACCAAGGTTATCAATCCAGTAGGAGAATCACGCAACACCTCATTAGCAGCACCTGCACACAAAACAACAAATCCTTGCACCCAACGCAAACAAGGGGTTGTCAATCCCTCGGCGGTTAATTGCAAGATTAATTGTATATGATAGATAGATTGAAACAAAAATACAAAATAAAATAAATAAAGAAAAAGTGCAGCAAGGTATTTTTAGGGTTTTTAATATATGATTTAGATAGACCCGGGGGCCATAGTTTTCACTAGAGGCTTCTCTCAAGAAAATAGCATACGGTGGGTAAACAAATTACTGTTGGGCAATTGATAGAAAAGCAAATAATCATGACGATATCCAAGGCAATGATCATGTATATAGGCATCACATCTGAGACAAGTAGACCGACTCCTGCCTGCATCTACTACTATTACTCCACACATCGACCGCTATCCAGCATGCATCTAGTGTATTAAGTCCATAAAGAATGGAGTAACGCCTTAAGCAAGATGACATGATGTAGACAAAGTAAAGTCACGCATGAATAAACCCCATCTTTTTACCCTTAATAGCAACGATACATACGTGTCATGTCCCTTTCTGTCACTGGGATTGAACACCGCAAGATCGAACCCATTACAAAGCACCTCTTCCCATGGCAAGATAAATCAATCTAGTTGGCCAAACCAAATCAATAGATCGGAGAAGAAATACGAAGCTATAACTATCATGCATAAAAGAGTTTAGAGAAGACTCAAATAATATTCATGGATAATCTGATCATAAACTCACAATTCATCGGATCCCAACAAACACACCGCAAAAAGTGATTACATCAAATAGAACTCTAAGAACATCGAGAAGAACATTGTATTGAAGATCAAAAAGAGAGAAGAAGTCATCTAGCTACTAACTATGGACCCGAAGGTCTGTGGTAAACTACTCACGCATCATCGGAAGGGCAGCAAGGTTGATGTAGAGCCCCTCCGTGATCGATTCCCCCTCCGGCGGAGTACCGGAGAAGGCCCTCAGATGGGATCTCTCGAGAACAAAAGCTTGCGGCGGCGGAAAAAGTATTTTGTGAACTCCTCTGTTGGTTTCCCGATTTTAGCAAATTTATAGTGGTGGAATTAGGTCAAACAGAGCTGTGTGGGCCCCACAAGCCACCAGGGCGCGCCCTGGTGCCTCGTGGGCCACTGCTCCATCTTCTAGCCCTCTCCCGAAGCTTCCAGTACTTGTTATGTCCAGAAAAAAATCTCCAAAAAGTTTCGTGGCATTTGGACTGTGTTTGGTACTGATATTCTGGAAAACCAAAAACAGGCAAAAAATAGCAACTGGCACTGGGCACTAAGTTAATAGGTTAGTCCCAAAAAATGATATATAATTGCTGTAAATGTATATAAAAACATCCAAGATTGATAATATAACAGCATGGAACAATAAAAAATTATAGATACGTTGGAGACGTATCAGCATCCCCAAGCTTAATTCCTGCTCGTCCTCGAGTAGGTAAATGATAAAAATACAATTTTTGATGTGGAATGCTGCCTATCATATTCATCATATATTCTTCTTTTATAGCATGGACATTTGGACTTGAATGATTCAAAGCAATAGTCTATAATTTGACATGAAGATATAAATACTCAAGCATGCTAACAAGCAACCATGTCTTTCAAAATATCAACGCTAAAGGAAGTTATCCTTAGCCCATTATGCTCAATCATTGATCCATTCATGAAACACACTCGATATTAGCTACACACAATGCACAAGTATGACAATAGTGCTCTCTAGTTGGTGCTTTGTAAGAGAAGATGGAGACTCAAATAAAAATAAAAATTGCATAAAAGTAAATAGATAGGCCCTTCGCAGAGGGAAGCAGAGATTTGCTAATGTGCCAGAGCTCAAAGCTTAAATTAGAGAGATAAAATATTTTGAGAGGCATGCTTTTCCTGTCAATGAAAATGACCGAGAATTCCCAATATTTTCCATGCTAGACACATCATAGGCGGTTCCCAAACAGAAAGTAAAGTTTATTTCCTTTCCACCATTCTTTCACAATCCATGGCTAGCCGTATCCACGGGTGCCCTCCATACCAACACTTTCCAAGGAATTTTGTTGTTATTAATTTTTGATTCATTGTGGGACTGGGCATCCCTATTACCAACCACTCTCTCGTGCAATGACAAGTGAATAAACACTCATCGTGAGAATAACACACCTAGCATGGAAAATATTGGCCACCCCCTGCCGCTTCATGAGTGGTATGGGCACACAAACCGGAAAAATAATTTTGAAAATTAGAGTTGGCACACGCAAATTTACTTGGAACGGCATGGAAATACCGCATATAGGTAGATATGGTGGACTCATTTGGCACAACTTGGGTTTAAGGAGTTTGGATGCACAAGCAGTATTTCCGCTTAGTACAAATGAAGGCTAGCAAATAGATTGAGAAGCAACCAACCAAAAAGCGAAAATGATTATAAACATGCATCGAACATAACTAACACCGAATAATGCACCATAAGTTGGATATAAATTCGTTGCATAACTATTGACTTAATGTGCATGCATAGGGAATCACAAACCTTAACACTAATATTCTTACTAAATCACAATTACTCACTAACATGACTCACATATCATCATCTCCATATCGCAAAACTATTGCAAGGAATCACACTTATCATATCCAATGATCTATATGAAAGTTTTTATTATATCCCTCTTGAATATTCATCACTTTGGGACCAAATTCATATCTTGTGCAAATTACCATTACTATTGTCAACTCTCAAAAAGATATAAGTGAAGCATGAGAGTGCAAATATTTCTTCAAAATTTCAATCTTATCAACTCTCAAAATAATATAATTTAAGCATGAGAGTTTAAATATTTCTTCAAAATATAGCCACCGCCGTGCTCAAAAAGATTTAAGTGAAGCACTAGAGCAACTGCCTAGCTCAAAAAATTTAAGTGAAGCACATAGAGTATTCTAACAAATCATGATAAACGTGTGGCTCTCTCAAGTTGGTGTGTCCAGAAAATATGATTGTGACAAACTAAAAAGCAAACAAAGCAAAGACTCATATAATACACGACGCTCCAAGCAAAACTCATATCATGTGACGAATAAAAATATAGCTCCAAGTAAAATTACCGATGGTTGGTAGAAGAAAGAGGGGATGCCTTCCGGGGCATCCCCAAGCTTAGACGCTTGAGTCTTCCTTGAATATGACCTTGGGGTGCCTCAAGCATCCCCAAGCTTAGGCTCTTGCCACTCCTTATTCCTTCATCCATCGTGATCTCACCCAAAACTTGAAAACTTCAATCACACAAAACTCAACAAAACCTTCGTGAGATCCGTTAGTATAACAAAATAAATCACTACTTTAAGTACTGTTGCAAACCCATTCATATTTTATTTTTGCATTATACCTATTGTATTCTAACTTCTCCATGGCTTATACCCCCCGATACAATCCATAGTTTCATCAAAACAAGCAAGTAGTCCACAAAAAACAGAATCTGTCAAAAACAGAACAGTCTGTAGCAATATATTTAAAAGTCATACGTTTGTAACTCGAAAAATTCTGAAAAATTAGGAAAACGTGGGAAATTCATATACAAATACTGTGTAAAAATTTCAGATTTTTCTGACGCTCCAGTACAGAACCAATATTCCAGCACTGGATGCAAAACTTTCTGTTTTCCAAACAGCATCAATTATACTATCTTCCAAAGCATCCTAAAGGCTTTAATTGGCACAAACACCAATTAAAAACACAAAAACACAATCATAACAGTAGCATAAATATGAAAACACACAAAGGTAAAACTAAAAATTTATTTTATTCATTGGGTTGCCTCCCAACAAGCTCTTTCTTTATAGCCATTAAGATAGGCTTGAGATTTCAATGATGCTCCCATGAAGGATAATAATTGAAACACAAAGAGAGCATCATGTAGCATGTGATAAAATACATTTAAGTCTAACATACTTCCTATGCATAGGAATTTTATAGGAAAACAAATTATCAAGACAAGCAATATCTAGCATATGCAAATAGGAGGAATGGAGCATTAATAATTTTAGCACAAAGAGAGGTAATTTAGTGACATGAAAGTTTCTACAACCATATTTTTCTCTCTCATAATAATTACATGCAGGATCATAATCAAATTCAACAATATAACTATCACATAAAATTTTATCTTCATGATCCACATGCATAAATTTTTTATAATCTTCAAAAAAATAGTGGGATTATCATCAACGAAAGTCATGACCTCTCCAAACCCACTTTTATCAAAAATTTCATAAGATTGAACATTCTCCAAATATGTGGGATTATTTTTACCTAGAGTTGACACTCTTCCAAACCCACTTTCAATATTATTGCAAGCATTATTATCAATATCATATTCATCATGATGCTTAAATAAATTTTCAAGATCATAAAAAGCATTATCACCCTAATCATGATCATTGCAATAAGTAGTGGACATGACAAAATTATCATTCCCAAGCTTGGGGTTTTGCATATCATTAGCACAATTGACACTAATAGAATTTATAATAACATCATTGCAATCATGCTTTTCATTGAAGGAGCTATCATGAATCACTTTATAAATTTCTTCTTTCAGCACTTCATCACAATTTTCAGATTCATGATTTTCAAGCAAAACTTCATAGAGGAAATCAAGTGCACTCAACTCACTAGAAATTGGTTCATCATAATTGGGTCTTTTGAAAAGATTAGCAAGTGGATGAGGATCCATATCAATAGTTTTTTAGCAAGCGAAGATGCAAGCAAATAGAAGGCACATGGCAACACAAGCAAAGATAGCAAACAAGCAAATAGGCAAACGGAAAATATTTTTGTATTTTTGTAAAAACAAATTAGAAGTGGGGGAGATGAAAACGAGAGGCAAAGGCAAATAAAGTAAATGCAAAGAGATGTAAGTTTTATGCGTAGGTACTTGATAGATGTTGATGATGTCTCCCCAGCAACGGCGCCAGAAATTCTTCCTGCTACTTGTGAGCTGCGTTGGTAATTCCCTGAAGAGGAAGGGAGATGCAATACAGTAGAGATAAGTATTTCCCTCAGTTATGAAACCAAGGTTATCAATCCAGTAGGAGAATCATGCAACACCTCGTTAGCAACGCCTGCACACAAAACAACAAATCCTTGCACCCAACGCAAACAAGGGGTTGTCAATCCCTCGGCGGTTAATTGCAAGATTAAATTGTATATGATAGATAGATAGAAACAAAAATACAAAATAAAATAAATAAAGAAAAAGTGCAGCAAGGTATTTTTAGGGTTTTTAATATATGATTTAGATAGACCCGGGGGCCATAGTTTTCACTAGAGGCTTCTCTCAAGAAAATAGCATACGGTGGGTAAACAAATTATTGTTGGGCAATTGATAGAAAAGCAAATAATCATGATGATATCCAAGGCAATGATCATGTATATAGGCATCACGTCCGAGACAAGTAGACCGACTCCTGCCTGTATCTACTACTATTACTCCAGACATCGACCGCTATCCAGCATGCATCTAGTGTATTAAGTCCATAAAGAACGAAGTAACGTCTTAAGCAAGATGACATGATGCAGACAAAGTAAAGTCACACATGAATGAACCCCATCTTTTTACCCTTAATAGCAACGATACATACGTGTCATGTCCCTTTTGTCAATGGGATTGAGCACCGCAAGATCGAACCCATTACAAAGCACCTCTTCCCATGGCAAGATAAATCAATCTAGTTGGCCAAACCAAATAAATAGATCGGAGAAGAAATACGAAGCTATAACAATCATGCATAAAAGAGTTCAGAGAAGACTCAAATAATATTCATGGATAATCTGATCATAAACTCACAATTCATCGGATCCCAACAAACAAACCGCAAAAAGTGATTACATCGGATAGAACTCCAAGAACATCGAGGAGAACATTGTATTGAAGATCAAAAAGAGAGAAGAAGCCATCTAGCTACTAACTATGGACCCGAAGTTCTGTGGTAAACTACTCACGCATCATCGGAAGGGCAGCAAGGTTGATGTAGAGCCCCTCTGTGATCGATTCCCCCTTCGGCGGAGTACCGAAGAAGGCCCCCAGATGGGATCTCTCGAGAACAGAAGCTTGCGGCGGCGGAAAAATTATTTCGTGGACTCCTCTGTTGGTTTCCCGATTTTAGAGAATTTATAGTGGTGGAATTAGGTCAAACGGAGCTGTGTGGGCCCCACAAGCCACCAGGGCGCCCCCCTGGGGCGCGCCCTGGTGCCTCGTGGGCCACTGCTCCATCTTCTGGCCCTCTCCCGAAGCTTCCAGTACTTGTTATGTACAGAAAAAAAATCTCCAAAAAGTTTTGTGGCATTTGGACTTCGTTTGGTACTGATATTCTGGAAAACCAAAAACAGGCAAAAAACAACAACTGGCACTGGGCACTAAGTTAATAGGTTAGTCCCAAAAAATGATATATAATTGCTGTAAATGTATATAAAAACATCCAAGATTGATAATATAACAGCATGGAACAATAAAAAATTATAGATACGTTGGAGACGTATCACTTGTGCATCCAAATCCTTAAACCAAAGTTGTTCCAAATGAGTCCACCATATCTACCTATATGCGGTATTACTCTGTCGTTCCAAGTAAATTTGCATGTGCCACCTCTAATCATTCAAATAAGCATCTGTTTTGTGTGCCCGTACCGCTCATGGAGCGGCAGTGGGTGGTCAGTATCTTCCATGCTAAGCGGGTTATTCTCACGATGGGTGTTTATTCACTTGTCATTGCACGAGAGAGGCTGGTAATTGGGATGCCCAGTCCTGTAATCAAAATGAAAAATAATAATAATGAAACAAACTCCCCCGGAAAGTTGATTGCATGGAGGGCATCTGAGGATTCGGCTAGCCATGGCTTGTGTTTGAATGGTTGAGGGGGAGTAAACTTTACCTTTCCGCTTGGGAACCACCGATAATGTGTTTAGCATGGAAGATATTGAGAATCCTCGATGGTGACGTTGACACGAAAAGTACACCTCTCAAAATGTATTCATCTCCGATTTAAGCTTCGAGCTCTGGCACCTCTGCAAATCCATGCTTTCCTCTGCGAAGGGCCTATCTATTTACTTTATGTTATTTTACTTTTACTATTGAGTCATCACCTTGTCATTCAAGCACCAGTTGGAGAGCACTATTGTCATTTTTATGCATTGAGTATAGTTAATATTGTGTACATCGTGACTGGATCAATGATTGAGCATGACGGGCTAGGGATAGCATTCTTTAGCATTTTTATTTTGAAAGGCATGATTGTTTGTTGGTATGCCTGAGTATTGATGTCTTTATATCAAATTATAGACTATTGCTTTGAATCACTCGTATCTTAATATTCATGCCATGATTAGATTACATGATCAAGATTATGCTAGGTAGCATTCCACATCAAAAATTATCTTTTTATCATTTACCTACTCGAGGACGCGCAAGAATTAAGCTTGGGGATGCTGATACGTCTCCATCGTATCTATAATTTTTGATTGTTTCATGCCAATATTCTATAACTTTCACATACTTTTGGCAACATTTTATACTATTTTTGGGACTAACATATTGATCCAGTGCCTAGTGCCAGTTTCTGTTTGTTGCATGTTTTTTGTTTCACAGAAAATCCATATCAAACAAAGTCCAAACGCGATAAAAATTTACGGAGATTTATTTTGGAATATATGTGATTTTTGGGAAAAAGAATCAACGTGAGACGATGCTCGAGGGGCCCACAAGCTCAAGGGGCGCGCCCCCTACCCAGGGCGCGCCTGGCAGGCTTGTGGCGCCCCTGTAAGGCGGTTGGGGCCCTTCTTCTCCCGCAAGGAAGATAATATCCGGTTAAAAATCCCCTCAAAATTTCAGCCCAATCGGAGTTACGGATCTCCGGGAATATAAGAAACGGTTTTCGGCCAGAAAACAGGAAGGCGAAAAAGAAGAAAGAGAGAGATCCAATCTCGGAGGGGCTCCTCCCCTCTGGGAGCCATGGCGGCCATGAACCAGAGGGGAAACTCTCCTCCCATCTTGGGGGAGGCCAAGGAAGAAGAATAAGGAGGGGGGTTCTCTCCCCCTCTCTCCCGGTGGCGCCGGAACGCCGCCGGGGCAATCATCGTGACGGCGATCTACACCAACAACTTCGCCGCCGTCAACACCAACTCTCTCCCCCTCTATTTAGTGGTGTAACACCTCTTCTCCCCGCTTTAATCTCTACTTGAACATGGTGCTTTATGCCACATATTATTATCCAATGATGTGTTGCCATCCTATGATGTTTGAGTAGATTCGTTTTGTCCTATGGGTTGATTGATGATCATGATTGGTTTGAGTTGTATGTTTTATTTTAGTGCTGTCCTACGGTGCCCTCCGTGTCGCACAAGCGTGTGGGATTACCGCTGTAGGGTGTTGCAATACATTCATGATTCGCTTATAGTGGGTTGTGTGAGTGACTGAAACACAAACCCGAGTAAGGGGGTTGTTGCGTATGGGAGTAAAGAGGACTTGTTACTTAATGCTATGGTTGGGTTTTACCTTAATGATCTTTAGTAGTTGCGGATGCTTGCTAGAGTTCCAATCATAAGTGCATATGATCCAAGTAGAGAAAGTATGTTAGCTTATGCCTCTCCCTCATATAAAATTGCAATAATGATTACCGGTCTAGTTATCGATTGCCTAGGGACAAATCTTTCTCTTTGTGTTACAAAAAGCTCTCTACTAAACTAACTAACTTTTATTATCCCGAGATTTGAGGGAATTCCTGAATTCCACAAGCCAGGGATCGTCACATCTATATGCCCCTTCATAGACATCAGAGATCCTGTCCCAGATGAGCTTTGCATTGCCCAGATGATAGATGCAAGTGAACTCATCCTTGGTCAGTCGAGAACAGATGAAGTATTTGGCCCGAGCATCGAGCTGAGTGTACTTGCGAATGTCATCAGCATTCGCCATCTTGTAGAGGTCGTTCAATCCCAGTTCAGTGACTGTCCATAGTTCATTGTCCATGGCCAAGAGACGCTTTCGCATCATCACCTTCCAGTATGGATAGTTCGTGCCATCGAAGATGGGGCACGCAGTGGATACCTTGATCATTCCTGCAGTCGACATAACTAAAACTCTAGGTGGTTAAACCAAAATCACATAGAACAAGGAAGTACCTTGCTCTGATACCAATTGAAAGCGCAGGTTTACTCCCAGAGGGGGGTGAATGGGAGATTTTTAGAAATTCGTCAAACTCCGAAGATTTTGACGAAAATCAGAGTGATGAAATAAAAACAGAGGCAAAACTAGATCGACACGAATACAAGTAGCATGTATATGAAATACAGACAAGTGAAGAACATGTAATCATACAGGCAGACATGCATGAGGAAGATGAACTGAAGAAATGAAAAATAGCATGATGAAAGTCTTCAGTTCAAATTCTTCAGAAATGTAAAAGACAAGTTCTTCAGCAGCGGAATTGCATAAAGGTAAAGGGTGAGGAATTTGAAACCAGGAGGCTTAGTGAAGACACAGCGATTTGGTAGACCAGTTCTAGTTGCTGTATCAACTGTACGTCTGGTTGAGGCGGCTAAGTTTTACCTCGGAGGACACTTGGTCCTCACCGTATTCCTCTTGAGCTAAGGTCACTTAGTCCTCGCCCAATCACTCGTGGTAAGTCTTCAAGGTAAACTTCCAAAACCTTCACAGACTTGTTCACCGGCACGCCACAATTACTCTTGGGTGCTCAGAACATGATGCCTAACCGTCTGGAAGAATGACAGCCTTCAAAGGTAATAAGCGCCGGATCACACAGATCAACTTCTTCAGTGATGCTCAATCACTTTGGCTCTGGTTGGGTTTTTCCTCACTTGGGTTCTCACAAAGTCGTCAGAGGAAGGGTTGCTCTCAAATGACAAGTGTCAATCTCTCTCTAGAGCGGCCAACCAACTAGTGGTTGTGGGGGGCGACAATTTATAGCCAGGGGGCAACCCGACATGAATTGTCATAAATGCCCTTCTCAGACATGACCGTTATCAGGATAAGGATCCACTCGACAACTGGCATGCGGCGCAGCAACGGTCAGAAATTTGAACTCTCAATTTCGTCGGGGCACTCAATTTTCTCATGATAGGCAGATCGCACTGGCGAAATCCTAACTCCTTAGCCTGACCAAAGTCGTCAGCGACCAGATGAACTGCATCACTGTCGCTAGCAAATTCGTCAGCTGTTCTGGAGATTTCCAAAGGCTTCACTCGAAGCGGTAGTAGTGTGTATAGGTTTGAGCATCGCTTTGAAAGTATGATAAATGTTTCACCTAGACCCCCTTTAATAGTACGGTTTTTCCTATGACTCAAATAAGAAGAAAAAGAAACTATGAAAACAAAGTCTTCAAGCTTCCAATTCTTCACATCAATTTCTTCAAAGGCCGCACCAAATTCTTCACTTGAAGAAATACATTTTTAGGGGTCGACTTTCGTGGGTTAAACCAAGTCTTCAGAGACTATTTCACCTGTGTACACTCACAAACACATTAGTCCCTTAAGCTATTTGTCTTCAATACTCCAAAACCATTAAGGGGCACTTAATGCACTTACATGGACCATTACGACAGATATACGTCTTGCCTTAAGCCATATTTATCAGCATTTCAATCCATGGCACATAGAACTTTGGGCAACGAGGATATTCAGCTGTACTGGCCAGATTTCAATGGAAAATATATTCAATATCAAATGTTTCTCCAGAGGAAATTGTGCACAAAGTATTCCTGGGGAATCCTTCAATCTTTCACCGGCGAGTTGTAGGTATGAGAGTATGCACAAGATGTGAAAGAATGTTGCATTATGGAATGTCAAATTTTCCGGATCTGGGTTGTCTGAGACAGCGTCTCCAGCCTTAGGATCCATCAACATATGCAATTTTTCCTCAGACACCCAACTGAAATGCATTCTATTTTCTCTATCTTCAACCTCGAACCTAGGGAAATTCAGCTTTTCCAACATCTCTTTAGCAGAGCAAACAATCCTATTTATTTCATACATCCACTCAATGCCCAAGTCTTGTTGTCATTTCTGTCTCCCTAAACATACCGAGTGGTATAGAATTGGAGTATCAGTTCCTTGTTCCACCCATGATTGAAAGTCAGGAATCTCTTTAGATAAAGTTCCTTGATATGGCTCAGGATAGAATTGAAGCAGGGCAGTTGTTTCATCGAAGAAATATCCAGATACTCATGCTCAAAAATTCTATTCTTAAAGCATAGAATCCTGGTGTAGTAAGTAGCCTGCTCTGTTCTCTAGAACCATGGAGAAAGAGTCATTTTTCTTTCAGTGTAGGGGCTTTTCCTGAAAACTGCGAGCATGGACCAATGAATATTGAACGGAGGTCCATTGGCTCCCATTCCTTCATGGAGCGATGGAATACTTTCTTGGGGATTTGGATGACGTGCATCCTCACCCATTGCACTAGCTGCTCTTGCATCATTAGGTGCTACACGATCCTTGGCAATGGGTGGCAGTAGTGTCAAGGAAACCTGACTAACTTTCTTCTACTCCTTCTGAGCAGGGCTGGAGGGAACATCAAACCTATCAGATTGTTTTTTGACACTCTTGATAGTTTCTCTTTTCTCTGGCACACTCGCCTTAGCTTGTTCTTTCTTGTCAGCAGGCGACACTGGGCTGATTCTGGGATCTTTTTTGCATCCATTTCTTGAGCATGTGGCTCATCAAATTTCTTCTCCTCCTCCTCGGTAGTTTTTTTGGAGCGATGAATGTTTTCGGTGTCAACATCCATGTGAGATTGCGGCTCAGTGGATGGTTCTGGTAAAGTTTCTTATCGAGCAGCGCTTGGCTCACCCTGTGGTACTTCAGTTGCATTCCTTAATGGGGACAAAACAACTTTCCCTTCAGGCAACTTTGCCTCTTTTTCTTTGGCAGCATTCTGCTCTGCTGGTGATTCTTTTTCAACATGCTTCTTGGGAAAGATAGCAACGTCATCAGTAGCAATAACTTCCTTTTCTTGCAGAGCCCTTGGCTCAGGCAGGATAATCACCTCATAAGTTGCAAAATGAAGTGTTTCTTCCGGCGGTGAGGTAGGATCATCTTTATCTGGAGCACTTTGGCTCATAGGAACATTTTTGTAAGTGCATCAAGTGCCCCCCTAGTGGTTTTGGAGTATTTAAGACAAATAGGTTAAGGGACTAATGTGTTTGTGAGTGTACACAGGTGAAATAGTCCCTGAAGACTTGGTTTAACCCACGAAAGTCGACCCCTAAAAATGTATTTCTTCAAGTGAAGAATTTGGTGCGGCCTTTGAAGAAATTGATGTGAAGACTTGGAAGCTTGAAGACTTTGTGTTCATAGTTTCTTTTTCTTCTTATTTGAGTCATAGGAAAAACCATACTGATAAAGGGGGTCTAGGTGAAACATTTATCATACTTCCAAAGCGATGCTCAAACCTATACACACTACTACCGCTTCGAGTGAAGCCTTTGGAAATCTCCGTAACAGCTGACGAATTTACTAGCGACAGCGACGAAGTTCATCTGGCCGCTGACGAATTTGGTCAGGCTGAGGAGTTAGGATTTTGCCAGTGCGATCTGCCTATCGTGAGGAAATTGAGTGCCCCGATGAAATTGAGAGTTCCAATTTCCGACCGTTGCTGCGCCGCGTGCCAGCTGTCGAGTGGATCCTTATCCTGACAACGGTCATGTCTGAGAAGGGCATTTATGACAATTCATGTCGGGTTGCCCCCTGGCCATAAATAGCCACCCCCACAACCACTAGTTGGTTGGCTACTCTAGAGAGAGATTGACACTTGTCATTTGAGAGCAACCCTTCCTCTGACGACTTTGTGAGAACCCAAGTGAGGAAAATCCCAACCAGAGCCAAAGTGATTGAGCATCACTGAAGAAGTTGATCTGTGTGATCCGACGCTTATTACCTTTGAAGACTGTCATTCTTCCAGACGGTTAGGCGTCATGTTCTGAGCACCCAAGAGTAATTGTGGCGTGCCGGGGAACAAGTCTGTGAAGGTTTTGGAAGTCTACCTTGAAGATTTACCACGAGTGATTGGGCAAGGACTATGGGACCTTAGCTCAAGAGGAATACGGTGAGAACTAAGTGTCCTCCGAGGTAAAACTCAGCCGCCTCAACCAGACGTACAGTTGATATAGCAACTGGAACTGGTCTACCAAATCGATGTGTCTTCACCAAGCCTCCTGGTTTCAAATTCCTCACCATTTACCTTTACGCAATTCCGCTGCTGAAGAACTTGTGTTTTACATTTCTGAAGAATTTGAACTAAAGACTTTCATCATGCCGTTTTTCATTTCTTCAGTTCATCTTCCTCATGCATGTCTGCCTGTATGATTACATGTTCTTCACTTGTCTGTATTTCATATACATGCTACCTGTATTCGTGTCGATCTAGTTTCGCCTCTGTTTCTATTTCGTCACTCTGATTTTCGTCAAAATCTTCGGAGTTTGACGAATTTCTAAAAATCTCCCATTCACCCCCCTCTGGGAGTAAACCTGCGCTTTCAATTGGTATCAAAGCAAGGTACTCCCTTGTTCTGTGTGATTTTGGTTTAACCACCTGGAGTTTTAGTTATGTCGACCGCATGAATGATCAAGGTATCCGTTGCGTGCCCCATCTTCGATGGCACGGACTATCCCTACTGGAAGAACAAGATGCGCATGCATCTTGAGGCAATTGACAACGATCTCTGGTTCGTCGTCGAGAATGGAGTGCCTACCGTGGCTCCAAGCATCAACGCCACTGACGTGAAGAGATTCAAGCAACTCGACTCTCAAGCGAAGAATATCATATGTGGACATCTGAACAAAGGACAGTATGGTATAGTGAGTGCTTTGGAAACTTTGAAGCTTATCTGGGATAGGCTTTCCAAGGTCAACGAGGGGGTCTCCACTCAACGTGACTCCCGAGTTGATGTTCTTCGCAATCTCTTCAATCGCTTCAAGAGGCTCGACAATGAGAATGTGCAGCAAACCTTCAACCGCCTTGCTGATATCTCCAATGAGCTTCAGGCTCTTGGTCCTGCTGACATCACCGATCATGAGGTGGTGAAGAAATTGCTGAGGTCACTGGACAGTTCCTTCAACACCTTGGCACTGATGATACAAGAGCGCCCTGATTATAAGTCACTTGACCCGGCTGATATTCTTGAAAGGCTCAACACTCATGAATTTCAGCAAGCAGAGAAGAGAGATATGTATGGTCCCAGCTATGGACGTCCTCGCGCTCTGAAGGCAAAAGCAAAAGCCAAGGCAATTTCTTCATCTGAAGAAGAAGAGGAATATGAGAGCAGTTCTGATGGTGCTGAGGAAATTGGCAGAGAACTGGCAATGCTGGTGAAGAAGTTCTAGAAGTTTTCCAACAAAAATCGCTTTGGAAAGTCTTCAAAGTATGACTCGAAGAACACTGGAGAAGTGTCTGCTCGAGACTACAACAAGAGAACTTGTCACAAATGCAAGAAGCCAGGCCACTACATCGCTGGCTGCCCTCTCTGGCTAAAGAAGAAGAAGGAGGAGAGCAAGGATGACGACTCTGATGACAAAAAGAAGAAATCCTCAAAGTCTTCATCAAAGTCTTCATCTCGCAAGAAAAGCAGTTCCAGCAGAGCTCGTGCATACATTGGGAAGGAAATGGATTCTGAGGAAGAATCTGATCATGAGGAAGTTGAGGAATCTGAGGAAGAGTCAGACTCTGGTGTGGCAAGCCTAGCTCTCTCTACTGAGTACGTCAGCAAGTCCATCTTAAATCCTAAAGACAATGGTATCTCCACCAACAATGAATAAAGTGCTGACGATTACACCCCCACCTATTGCTTCATGGCAAGAGGTGCAAAGGTAACCTCACGAGAAGCTTACTTTGAAACTTCTAGTGACGATGACTCTGAGTGTGAATCTAAACCAAGCTATAAGAAACTTGCTAAAATTGCTACAGAGCAACAACATGCTATGGAAAAAAAATTCAAAAACTGCTAGACAAAAGCGATGACCTATTGGACGAGGAAATGGGATCGTAGTCAAGCCTTGTCTAAAGATCTCAGACGTCTCAAGTCACAATATGACAAACTTGAAAGTCGTCATGTGGCCCTCTCAGCCGAACACGAGAAGCTGTCCTAGGAATTTCTTCAAAGGAAGCAAGATCTCGAGAAGCTGAGAGCGTCTCTTGATGATCTTCAAAAAGAGAATGATTCACTCCTCGCTTAACAGATCAGTATCGCTGAGGAAGAATTTATTGCACCATGCCTAAAATGCCTTGAATGTGATAATGCAAATTCTTCAGCTGAATGTTCAAATGCTTCAGTACTTTCAATTGCTTCCACTGCTTCTGTGGCCACTAACCCCTCATCTGAGGATGCCACCAGTGATACTGACGAAAATGCAGGGTTGAAGGAATTGTATGTTACAGGCATGTACAAAAGCCTCAAAGGGCATCAAACCCTTTGTGATGTGCTCAAAAAGCAGATTCTGAACAGGAACCCTAGGAAAGAGGGTATTGCTTTTGAGAGAAAGCTTAATGCTGATGGTTCTTATTGGAAGCCTGAGCAGTATCCCAAAACCACATGGGTCGCTGCAAAGGGATCAGCAATTGACCCATCTACTTTATCTGGCTATACTTGTGATACTTCATATTCTTCAGATGAGTCATTTGACTCCAACTACAAACTGTTAAAAAATCAGAATGGTGAAGTATTTGCTAGATTTGTTGGTACTAACTACAGGAACGGTCCACCTGTGAAGAAAATCTGGGTTCCCAAAAGCCTTCTAAAAAATCTTCAGGTGAATGTCATCATGATACCACCGATGACGAAGAAACATCCCAGGCCAAATTCTTCACAGGGATCAAAGTCGTCAAATGGACGTAGACCTACTTATGGTCATGCTAATGCCTCTGTTTTGCAGGGAAACAAACAACGATCTGATGGATATGAGCATTATTCTTCGAACCACTACGTTCACAAAACATCGAAGAATTTCTCTGCTTATTCATTCAATTACTATAACCCACCTGTGAAGAGAAATGCATATTCCTCAATGCCTAAGTTCTCCATTAATGCACTTCATTACATTGCTTCTCAGCCACCCATTCAGATGTGGGTGTTTAAGAAGAAGAACTAATATCTTCTGCAGGGTCAGGTCTTCAGACAATAAAAATGTCTGATGAATTTGCTGAAGACCTGACAAAATGCCTGTTGGGGTGCAGGCTAATCATGATGAAATGAATACTCATTTCACACATCCCTTATGCTGCCAGTTAATATTCATTGATGAAATGGTCTGACAAAATTGATCATCATATTCTTCACTTTGAAGTATATGAATTTGTAAGACAGACTAATGCTTCTACAGGATGACACACCCAAAGCCACTGAATGGGTCCTGGATAGTGGCTGCACAAATCACATGACTGGTGATAGGAATTTACTCACTAATGCTCCCCTTACTTCGTCTCATATGAAGCATATCACATACGCCAACAAAGGAAAAAGCAAGGTATTGGGTCTAGGTAAGGTTGCTATCTTGAAGGATCGACACATGGAAAAGGTGATGCTTGTCGAGTCCCTTGGATACAACCTCATGTCCATCTCAATGCTTTGTGATCTTGATATGATTTTCATCTTTGGCAAATATAGATGTATTGTGTTGTTGGAATCTGACAAATCCAAAGTCTTCGAAGGCTTTAGAGAGGTGATTTGTACATTGTAGATTTCTCCCTAGGTCCTCAGCCTGCCACGTGTCTACTGGCAAAAGCTTCAGAGTGCTGGCTATGGCATCGACGTCTTGGACACGCTGGCATGAGGAATCTGAGCACACTCGTCAAGAAGAAGCACATCATTGGCGTCGAAGGCGTCAAATTCGTCAAAGATCATCTGTGTGGTGCTTGTGAGTCTGGAAAGATGACCAGATCCAAGCATACGGCTAAGACAATCATGACCACTACTCGTCCCTTTGAATTACTTCATATGGATTTGTTTGGTCCAACCCATTATGCCACACTAACCAATGCAGCATCTCTCTACGGATTCGTCATTGTTGACGACTACTCTCGTTACACCTGGGTGCACATCATTTCCTTCAAGACTGAAGTTTAGGATGTCTTCAGTCGATTCTCCAATCGGGCCATGACGAATTATTGTCTCAAGATCAAGCACATCAGGAGCGACAATGGCACCGAGTTCAAGAACACAGGACTTGATGACTATCTTGACGAACTTGGTATCACTCATGAGCTCTCCGCTCCCTACACGCCTCAGCAGAATGGAGTCGTGGAGCGCATGAACAGGACACTCATTGAGATGGCTCGCACAATGCTTGATGAATACAAGACCCCTCGTCGATTCTGGCCTGAAGCTATTGACACTGCATGTCATATCATCAACCGGGTATATCTTCACAAATTCCTCAAGAAGACCTCATATGAGCTCCTCACTGACAAGAAACCCAATGTGAGTTATTTCAAAATCTTCGGTGCTAAATGCCGGATTAGAGATCCTCATCACAGTTCTAAATTTGCACCGAAAGCACATGAGGGTTTTATGCTTGGTTACGGAAAGGACTCGCACACCTACAGAGTCTTCAACACATATCACAACAAGGTTGTTGAAACTGTAGATGTGCGGTTCGATGAAAATAACAGCTCGCAAAGAGAGCACCTACCTCCTATGCTAGATGAAATGCCTCCTGAGGAATCTATCAAATTTATGGGCACCGGTGAGATTGTGCCCAGTGAAGAAATAGCTGATGAAGAAGTTGTGATCCCTCGTCATGAAGAAACTGCTGATCCTGAAGAAAACGATGCCGAGGACTCTGCACAGCAACAACAACAGCAAGGCCCTCGTCCAGTACATCCACGAGTGGCGAATGAAGTGCAGATTGAGAAGATCCTCGACAACATCAATGCACCTGGTCCCCTCACTCGCTCAAGAGCTTCACATTTGGCTAACTTTTGTGGGCATTATGCGTTCGTTTCTATTTCAGAGCCCACCAAAGTTGATGAAGCATTTCTGGAACCTAAATGGATTCAAGCAATGCAAGAGGAATTGCCTCAATTCGAGCTCAACAATGTGTGGGAGCTTGTCAAGCGTCCCAATCCATGCAAGCACAATGTCATCGGCACCAAATGGATCTACCGCAACAAACAAGATGAAAATGTCCAAGTGGTGAGGAATAAGGCCCTTCTTGTAGCACAAGGCTACACACAGGTTGAGGGTATTGATTTCGATGAAACATTTGCACCTGTTGCTAGGCTTGAAGCCATTCGTATACTGCTTGCATATGCTAACCATCATGATATCCTCTTATATCAAATGGATGTGAAAAGTGCATTCCTCAATGGTAAGCTTGAGGAAGAAGTATATGTTGCTCAACCACCAGGTTTTGAGGACCCAAAGCATCTGGACAAAGTCTTCAGGCTCAACAAGGCTCTCTATGGCCTCTAGCAAGCCCCGAGGGCTTGGTACAATACACTGAAGGAGTTCGTGAAGAAAAAGGGTTTCAAACCCGGTTCACTTGACCATACCCTTTTTACTAAATCTTAGATGGTGAACTGTTCATAGGCCAAATATATGTTGATGATATTATCTTTGGTTGCACTAACAAACGATACAGTGACGAATTTGCATATATGATGCGTGAAGAATATCAAATGTCTATGATGGGGGAGTTGAAATTCTTCCTCCGGCTTCAAAGTCGTCAACAACCCAATGGCATCTTCATCTCTCATGAGAAATAACTCAAAGATTGCCTGAAGAAATCCGGCATGCAAGACTGCAAAGGCCTCAAGATACCCATGCCAACAAATGGTCAACTTTGCACTGACGAAAATGGTAAAGATTTCGATCAGAAGGTATATCGCTCCATCATTGGTTAGCTGCTTTACCTATGTGCATCTAGGCCAAATATTATGTGTAACGTTCCAAAATTCTAAATTTTGGAATGTTATATTAAATAAATGATAGTGATTGTTTGTGTGATTGATTGTGTGAAATTGAGTGGAATTTGAAACTTTTTTTGAAAGTTAAATGAGAGGGAATAAAAGGACTTTCCCAAAACTTTCATTCTTGCATTTTGGTCCCCAGGAATTCAAATTCATTTCATCACAAAGCCCTAGAGTGAAGATGACATGACTTCTCCCATTAAAGGAATGAAAAGGGTTTTTGAACAGATTTGAATTCCATTTGAAAATATTTCAAATTCATAAACTTTATGCAACTCAATGATTTTATTGAGAGAAGATAAAATGACTTCAGAAAGAGAGTTGGAAGTTTAAAAATCATTTTGAAAGTCCCTTTGAAGTTATTTGAAATCGACTTTCAATTTGAAGTTATTTGAATTTCCAAATTTCAAATCCTCTGGAAAATATTCAAAATGAGAGAAGGAATATGACACTTCAAATATTCAGAGGCATTTGAAATATATTTGGCCAAGGAAAAACAGAAAAGATTTGAAAGTGGTTTGAAATTCAAATTCAAACCCAATTTTGAATTATTAAGTTTTTATGCAAATTATTTTTTCCTATATAATAAATATATGGAAAAGAGGGTAAAATGATTCCCTTCAATGGAAAATTGGGAGAAAAGAAATTCGAAATCATTTTGTATTTTAAAAATGATTTTTATTGGTTTTATATGCAACAGTAGCACTGTTTGATTTTTTATGAATTTTTGCAGATTTTATTTGAACTTGAAAAATAGTTCATCTTATTCTCTGTATTTTAATTTGTTTTAATTAGCTTTTCTCTCTCTGTTTTTATTTTAAAAATAAAAATGGCCGAAGCCCAGTTAGAAACAGTAGCAGGCCGGCCCAGCTAGTCCCGCCCGCGCCGAATCTTCTCCGGATCGCACAACCGATCCGTTTCCTTTCTTTTCTCTGCCGCTGACATGCCGGACCCACCGTCTGACCAAATCCCCACCTGCCATCTTCTTCTGCCTCTTTCCTTCGCCGGAGATCCGCCGCGGATCCGAATCCCCTCGCCGCTCCCTTTCCTTCTGGAGCTCGCCCCTCCCCCACGAAAGCCCCACTATAAAATCCGAAGCCCCCTCGTCTCTTTCTGCCCCCGATCCCCTCCTGAAACCCCCTGACGCCTCCGCAATAGCTCGCCGGAGCCCGAAGCCGCCGCCGCGCCATTACCGCCCACTCGAGCTCTTACGACCACCTCGCCGCCGTCCGAGCCCACCTCCGACCTGCCCTCACTTCGCTCGACCTCGCCGACGACTGCCCCGAGCTCGCCGACACCCGAAGCACCATCCTCGACCACGCCCGACCCACCGCCGCCGCCGCCGATGACCTCGCTATAAGCCTCTGGCCGCCCGCCCCTCTCCCTCGCGTCGGACAATCCCAGCACCGTTAGATCCCGATCGCACGGCCGCCGCAGTTTCTGTTTCCTTTTTTTTATTTAAATGCAGAATAATTTTTTGCTAGTTTGCGGTTGTCCGCCCGTTAGCTCAACAGCGCATCCCCCGTAGCCAATTAGAGAGCACCACATAGCGCTTAGCCGACACGTAGCGTTTTACTTTTTTTCTGGTTTTATTTCCTTTTCATATTCTGTTCTGATTTTAGATTGCTTATATCTTTTATGTATTTGAGTGATTCTTTTTTTGCATTAGGTTCATAAAAATTTATAGTTTCTGTTTGTGCAATTAGTTTTCAAATTTGAATAGTTTAAATTTGAATTTGCTCAAATTTGCTTCAAACACCAAATTGGGAATAAATCCTATTTAAAAATTTATTTTTAATTAATTCTTTTTGCTACTAGTTTCTAATGAAATTGATTATCCGGTGGTTTAAAGAAATTAATTTATAAGATTTATTTAGTTTTGTTTTAAACAGATTAAAAAACAGTAGCATATATGCCTAGTTTTTATTTATTTCTTTTGCTATTAAAGTTTTAACAAAAATACTTTATGAAAATTTTAGTTAGATAAATTTTATTTTCTGTTAACTTTAATGTAGATCATAAACAATTTGTATTATTCGTTGAAATTGTTTTTGATTTACTTCTAAGTTAATATTGTTTTGATCATAGTTAGAGTTTTATAAAAAGTTTTTTAGTTGATTCTTTTTGCTACGGAAAAATATAGTGAAATACTTTCTGTTAATTTATTTGTTTAGTATTTTCCTTGTTGTTAAGTTTTAATTAGGACAAAAACTATTTGGTTGTTTGTAGTTAATTCCTATAGTTTTACTTTGAAGTTTCTTTGGATTTCACTTGGTATTCTTTTGTTTTCAACTTTGTTTCCCTTGTTGCTTTTATTTGTTGATTGTTATTTTGAGTGCTAGAATGCTTGCTAGAATGATTGCTTATATGAATGCAATGTTTGACCTATATAGATTTCATCGGAGAGTGACAATAGTTCTATCATGTTAATTTCCGAGAGCGATAAATCTTCATCAACTATACCAGGCAAGTTCACTTTGACCATATTTTCATACCTATGTTTTATTGCATTTAGTGACACTTTTCAACAATCCTCCAGTAGTTATATTGAGCTTGAAACTTGAGGTAGTATCATGAGGTAGGAAAAACCCAACACCATTGTTACCATTTCCCGGGAAGGGACGATATTTTGCATTATTGCTACGCTCTAGTAGACGAGGGTTGGATGTGTGATACAAGAGTGTCGTGAGGATTAATAATTCAAGACCTGCATGATGATCAAGACTTCAAGACTTCAAGGACTCAATATACCTCTGGGTGGAATGGTTTGCATTTGGCAGCCTGATATCTATCATGGTTATGCCCGGGAATCCTGGTATCTACCTGTGATCATCTCGACGGAATGCCACCCAGGCTCAAAGAGATGGATGGGTACTTCAAGGCCGGAAAGCTTACGTGTGCAACCGCAAGTCATTATGGGCTCTGGCTTGGTTGACCTTAGTTGTGACTCTGGCCGGGACGGTGCTAGCAGATGTAGACGAACGGTAGGGTTGGATGGGCACCGGACGGTGGTCAGGGGAACTCTTCGGAAGATCATGTTTCGATCGTCCTGTTCTCAAACACTCTAAAGTGCGAGGACTTAAAGGGAGGGATCGAATCTTGCGGGTAAAGTGTACAAGACTCTGCAGAGTAACAATCTAATCGATTAGCCGTGTCCCCGGTTACGGACAACATGAGCACCGGAGATGATACTATCAGCCAGTCTCGACACAATTAATAATATTGAGTTGGGTTTATTAATAATTGGGATATGAGAATTGGTTGACGGAACCATCTCATTAACATCCAACGTTTGTAGTAATATTTGCATTTGACTCCTTGTTGTAGGGAAAAATCAGCTTTTTCGCAAAATTATAACTTAGAGCTACCACAGCCATATTGCATATAGAGATAGAGTTATTTTCATTTGTCTTCATCTGTGATCTTGCCCGTACATTCAATGTACTGACCTACACGGCTGCAACGTATCATGTTGCAGGATTTCTACGACGAGTAAGAGTTACGATATAGGGTTACGGTCTACACTCAACTTGTCATTGGCGTTGATGGGACTCCACACCCTTATGCTTTGTTTTCGCTATGATAATTAAGGTATACTCTGGATCTACGGTAATATTTTACATGTGATGTTATGGTATTTCATCGAAGTACTGTGTGTGCCAGCATACTGATCCAGGGATGGCACGGAAAGCACAGAGACTTGACCGTATTGGGTTGGGTTGCTATAGAGATGGTATCAGAGCACATGTTGACTGTAGGACGTGACCCTAGAAACTGGAAAGCCCTAGGACAGGATATCTCTAAAACCTTATTTTCAAAAACATCCTTTACTTCTCATCATTTTCTGATTTTATCAAATAGTCCCTCTTATCTCAAATAGTTAGAATACACCCCTTTCCCTTTTGACCACACGAAGAATCAACTGAGGACCACTTCAGAGTGAAAGAAAATTTCACCCTGCATTAGAAGAATTGAAGCTACAACGGTTGAAGTCTCCGAAGACCCGAAGAATTTGAAGACCCTGAAGAATCCCAATATTATTATGACCTTTAGAAGACCAAACCCCTATTGTATACTCACGTTAGATACGATGATTTGTGAGCTGTCATTTGTGTGTGTTTTCCGACAGCCACAAATAAAAACTATTTTTTTCAAAACTATATTGTTTATATTGTGTGTATCTCTCTATCCCTCTCTCGTATCTCATCCCAAAACCCTTAGACCCAATAGATGATGAATGAAGATTGACTTGTGTTTCCGAGACCGATGACACAGCTGGAAGTAGCATAGTGGATACAGAACATGGAAGATCGCATGAAGGAGTACGGTATTGAAGGAGAGTATATGGTTCCGTACACCCTACGACACATCACACAAGGTACTGCAACATGGCGGGAGATACATCAAGCTGTACAAGGATGGAATGGATCAAATGCTTGGGAAGAATTCAAGATGATTCTACTGAGATCTCGTCTTATATGGAAGCCCTGTGACCGTAAAATGAAGAAGCCTTGTGCATGCAAGATCTATGGAGAAATAGGACACACCCATGAAGAACACAAGGATGGATGCCCTCATTGTGAAGGAAATCACCCAGCTGAGGAATGCCCGACTGGGCAGGTTACTTGTTTCCTGTGTGAAGGAACTACGCACTACCCTGCTCAGTGCCACATTTACCCCAAGGTGCACCAAATCATCCAGAAACAGAAAGAAGGAATGAAGGAAGGTCTCTATAACCTACCGGAAGTACCTATGATGAAGGAAGAAGTAAAAGATACACCTGAAGACAAACCAATCAAACACCGCACCAAGGCATGCTATTCCTGTGAAGAAGAAGGACATATCTCTCAGAATTGCCCGAAGGAGAGTCAAGAGTATCTGGGAGAGTTCCAGACAGTGGAATTTGAGTATGACCCACGGGAAATAGGAGCCCTGATGAGTACGAAGACATCCAGGAAAAAGAAGAGAAAATATACCAGGAATCGCCCAATTCCTGCACAGAGGGACCTGAGTGATGTCACTTGTTTCAAGTGCAGGACCTCAGGTCACTACGCCAATATGTGCCCAGGAAAGGAGCCAAGAACCCAAGGAGCAGGCACAAATCACCAGGAAGCCCCGAGACTTGTCGAAAGTCATCCGTTGACGTTGCCAGGTAGCATGACATTTTGCCATGGAATGTTCAGACAAGAAGAAAGCTGGAGCTAAGTAGCTGAAAATTTTGATATCAGTAATAAGTGTAGTAGGGAAACACTTTTATTTTCATGAGGATATGGAGTTGAGTTATGTAATGGAAGTCTCGGAGATTGTAGTGAATTCATGAATCAATAAAATTAATGTGTCATGATTTCATATGTTGAATTGTATGAGTTGTTACTCTATAAACAAAGATTTTGACCATTTTCGAGGATATGAGAAATATGGTCTATGGATGGATTTGTGCATTTCATTTAAGGATGGTAGTACCCTGTGTGAACACTAGACCAATGGAAAGGAAAAATGTTGTTCCATAGGGTGGAGTTTGGACAAAATAAGTTGGAGTCTTTTTTTTATGATGGTTATCCCAAGAGTATGAAGGAACGAAGTGTTATTGGATTTAAAGGAGGTGTAATGTTAGAATATGGAACATTTGTAACTCCAAGGATGAGTTAAAGCTGTACAAGTATTGGAGTGGGCCGTAACCCACAGGCCCAGGAAATTAACAAGGAGCTAGCACTACCTTGTTAAAGAAAGAAATCTGGAAGAAGCTGTGATTTGATCAGCAGACGTTTCATAGGAGGTTACGCAAAAAAAACCGAGAGTTGTGAAGAAATGATAGATGTTATATTTGGCTTGCAGAACCAATGGATTTGCCCGAACCCAGTTCGAGGACAAGAGAAATTCCGCAATGCTTGTGAGAATGCCCGAGTGTTAGAAATGCGAGATTCGCTAAACCTTATACAGGGTAATGATTTGGGTGCGGAATGGATTGATCACCATGCCGACTTACTCTTATCATTCGCTCTTGCTATTTGGAATGGTAAATCTAGAGTGACTTACCCATAGTAGAGAGACGACGATGTCAAAACTTTGTTTAAACCTTAGAATGGAAGGACGATTGATCCATGTACAGGCAACCGCTGCCAATCGTAGGATATACGGTGAGATTTAGCCCAGATCCAATTTCCTGCAGAAACCAGTAACTGTTGACCACCATGAGATTCTCGATAGTTGTTTAGTATTGGCGACAGACCTGTCAGCTAAGAAAATCCAGTCTCGAAAGTACCTTATTTTGATGTAAGGACTCAGGATTTTGAAGAAAAGGTTATGCCCTACCGGAAGAGTCCCAGTGTAGGAGTTACCCCAAAGATGTGAGAAGACCGACATTTGTCAGCCCTAAAGAGAGAGTACATGAGTTTGGATGGAACCGTAACCTTTCTTCTAAGGGTGGTAGCACCCTAGATCTGTGTAACGATCAATGGATTTTCAAGAAGACCCTCCAAACCTAACCTTATTTCTAGCCTCTCCGAATCTCGAGAACGAGATTCATTCTAAGGGTGGTAGTTTGTAACATCCCAAAATTATAAATTTTGGAATGTTATATTAAATAAATGATTGTGATTGTTTGTGTGATTGATTGTGTGAAATTGACTGGAATTTGAAACTTTTTTTGAAAGTTAAATGAGAGGGAATAAAATGACTTTCCTAAAACTTTCATTCTTGCATTTTGGTCCCCAGGAATTCAAATTCATTTCATCACAAAGCCCTAGAGTGAAGATGACATGAATTCTCCCATTAAAGGAATGAAAAGGGTTTTTGAAAAGATTTGGATTCCATTTGAAAATATTTCAAATTCATAAACTTTATGCAACTCAATGAATTTCTTGAGAGAAGATAAAATGACTTCTTCAAATTATGAGAAAGAGAGTTCGAAGTTTAAAAATCATTTTGAAAGTCCCTTTGAAGTTATTTGAAACCCACTTTCAATTTGAAGTTATTTGAATTTCCAAATTTCAAACCCTCTGGAAAATATTCAAAATGAGAGAAGGAATATGACACTTCAAATATTCAGAGGCATTTCAAATAGATTTGGCCAAGGAAAAACAAAAAAGATTTGAAAGTGGTTTGAAATTCAAATTCAAACCCAATTTTGAATTATTAAGTTTTTATGCAAATTATTTTTTCCTATATAATAAATATATGGAAATGAGGGTAAAATGATTCCCTTTAATGAAAAATCGGGAGAAAATAAATTTGAAATCATTTTGTATCTTACAAATGATTTTTATTGGTTTTATATGCAACAGTAGCACTGTTTGATTTTTTTATGAATTTTTGCAGATTTTATTTGAACTTGAAAAATAATTCATCCTATTCTCGGTATTTTTCTGCAATTTTTGACATATAATATGCCTACATAATATTTTATTTTTATTTTGTTTTAATTAGCTTTTCTCTCTCTATTTTTATTTTAAAAATAAAAATGGCCGAAGCCCAGTTAGAAACAGTAGCAGGCCGGCCCAGCTAGTCCCACCCGCGCCGAATCTTCTCCGGATCGCTCAACCGGTCCGTTTCCTTTCTTTTCTCCGCCGCTGACATGCCGGACCCACCGTCCGACCAAATCCCCACCTACCATCTTCTTCTTCGTCTTTCCTTCGCCGGAGATCCGTCGCGGATCCGAATCCCCTCGCCGCTCCCTTTCCTTCTGGAGCTCACCCCTCCCCCACGAAATCCCCACTATAAAACCCGAGGCCACCTCGTCTCTTTCCGTCCCTAATCCCTCCCGAAACCCCCTGACGCCGCCGCAATAGCTCGCCGGAGCCCGAAACCGCCGTCGCGCCATTACCGCCCACTCGAGCTCTTCCGACCACCTCGCCGCCGTCCGAGCCCAGCTCCGACCTCCCCTCACTTCGCTCGACCTCGCCGACGCCCGGAGCGCCGTCCTCGACCACGCCCGACCCACCGCCGCCGCTGCCGACGACCTCGCTGTAAGCCTCCGGCTGCCCGCCCCTCTCCCTCGCGTCGAACAATCCCAGCACCGTTAGATCCCGATCGCATGGCCGCCGCAGTTTCTGTTTCTTTTTTTTATTTAAACAACGAATCGTTTTCTGCTAGTTTGCGGTCGTCCGCCCATTAGCTCAACAGCGCACCCCCCGTAGCCAATTAGTGCGCGCCACATGGCACTAAGCCGACGCGTAGCATTTTACTTTTTTGTTTTATTTCTTTTTCATATTTTGTTCTGATTTTTGATTGCTTATATCTTTTATGTTTTTAATTTTTTTGAGTGATTCTTTTTTTGCATTAGGTTCATAAAAAATGTATTTCTGTTTGTGCAATTAGTTTTCAAATTTGAATAGTTTAAATTTGAATTTGCTGAAATTTGCTTCAAACACCAAATTGGGCATAAATCCTATTTAAAAAGTTATTTTTAATTAATTCTTTTTGCTATTGGTTTCCAATGAAATTGATTATCCAGTGGTTTAAAGAAACTAATTTATAAGATTTATTTAGTTTTGTTTTAAACAGATTCAAAAAAAGTAGCATATATGCCTAGTTTTTATTTATTTCTTTTCTATTAAAGTTTTAACAAAAATACTTTATGAAAATTTTAGTTAGATAAATTTTATTTTCTATTAACTTTAATGTAGATCAGAAACAATTTGTATTATTAGTTGAAATTGTTTTTGATTTATTTCTAAGTTAATATTGTTTTGATCATAGTTAGAGTTTTATAAAAAGCTTTTTAGTTGATTCTTTTTGCTAAGGAAAAATATAGTGAAATATTTTCTGTTAATTTATTTGTTTAGTATTTTCCTTGCTGTTAAGTTTTAATTAGGACAAAACTATTTGGTTGTTTGTAGTGAAGTCCTATAGTTTTACTTTGAAGTTTCTTTGGATTTCATTTGGTATTCTTTTGTTTTCAACTTTGTTTTCCTTGTTGCTTTTATTTGTTGACTTATATAGATTTCATCAGAGAGTGACAAATAGTTCTATCAAGTTAATTTCTGAGAGTGATAAATCTTCATCAACTATACCAGGAAGTTCACTTTGACCATATTTTCATACCTATGTTTTATTGCATTTAGTGACACTTTTAAACAATCCTCCAGTAGTTATATTGAGCTTGAAACTTGAGGTAGTATCATGAGGTAGGAAAAACCCAATACCCCTGTTACCATTGCTCGGGAAGGGACGATATTTTGCATTATTGCTACGCTCTAGTAGACGGGGGTTGGATGTGTGATACAAGAGTGTCGTGAGGATTAATAATTCAAGACCTGCATGATGATCAAGACTTCAAGACTTCAAGGACTCAATATACCTCTGGGTGGAATGGTTTGCATCTGGCACCCTGATATCTATCATGGTTATGCCCGGGAATCCTGGTATCTACATGTGATCATCCCGACGGAATGCCACCCAAGCTCAAAGAGATGGATGGATACTTCAAGGCCGGAAAGCTTACGTGTGCAACCGCAAGTCATTATGATCTCTGGCTTGGTTGACCTTAGTTGTGACTCTGGCCGGGACGGTGCTAGCAGATGTAGACGAACGGTAGGGTTGGATGGGCACCGGACGGTGGTCAGGGGAACTCTTCGAAAGATCATGTTTCAATCGTCCTGTTCTCAAACACTCTGAAGTGCGAGGACTTAAAGGGAGGGATCGAATCTTGTAGGTAAAGTGTACAAGACTCTACAGAGTAACAATCTAATCGATTAGCGGTGTCCCCGGTTACGGACAACATGAGCACCGGAGATGATACTATCAGCCAGTCTCGACACAATTAATAATATTGAGTTGGGTTTTTTAATAATTGGGATATGAGAATTTGTTGGCGGAACCATCTCATTAATAACCAACTTTTGTAGTAATATTTGCATTTGACTTCTTGTTGTAGGGAAAAATCAGCTTTTTCACAAAATTATAACTTAGAGGTACCACAGCCATATTGCATATAGAGATAGAGTTATTTTCATCTGTCTTCATCTGTGATCTTGCCGGTACATTCAATGTACTGACCTACACGGTTGCAACGTATCATGTTGCAGGATTTCTACGACGAGTAAGAGTTACAATATAGGGTTACGGTCTATACTCAACTTGCTGTTGGCATTGATGGGACTCCACACCCTTATGCTTTGTTTCTGCTATGATAATTAAGGTATACCGTGGATCTACGGTATTTATTTTACATGTGATGTTATGGTATTTCATCGAAGTACTGTGTGTGCCAGCATACTGATCCAGGGTTGGCACGAAAAGCACAGAGACTTGACCATATTGGGTCGGGTCGCTACATTATGCTTAGCGTTTGCATGTGTGCCCGCTTTCAAGCATCACCGAAGGAATCACACCATCAGGCTGTGAAGCGAATTCTTTGATATTTAGCTCACACACCAACGCTTGGATTATGGTATCCCAAGGGCTCATCACTTGATCTTGCTGGATTTTCTGATTCTGATTATGCTGGAGATCGTGTGGATCGCAAGTCAACATCAGGCACATGCCATTTTCTCGGATGATCTCTTGTTTGTTGGTCCTCGAAGAAGCAGAACAGCGTCTCACTTTCCACAGCCGAGGCTGAGTACATTGCCGCTGGCGCCTGCTGCTCACAGGTGCTATGGATGAAGCAGACCCTCAAGGACTATTGCATCAACGTGAAGAAAGTGCCACTCTACTGCGACAATGAGAGTGCCATCAAGATCGCCCACAACCCAGTGCAACACTCAAGGACAAAGCACATTCAGATTCATCACCATTTTCTTCGTGATCATGTGCTGAAGGGAGACATCGTCATCAACCACGTGAAGACAGAAGACCAGCTTGCGGATATCTTCACTAAGCCCTTGGATGAGAGAAGGTTTTGCATGTTGCGGTGTGAGCTAAACATCTTAGAATCTTCGAATGTCCTTTGAAAAGGACACACATCCAAACTCTTATGCATTCTTGATGACTTTGATGCACAACACACGAAGTAACATTTTTCTTCAATCAATGAAGACTAACCCTCTAAGTGTGAAGAAATTAATGAAGAATTTGTTTCTCAGAACCCTATGACAATTGTACGCGGTGTCTGAAATTATCAAAATTCTTATACGGTGGGTAACACCACCACCCTCTTCTTGACGTTCTTTAATTTGAGTTTTTTGTCATTTGCAATTTCGTCAAACTTTTTCAAATTCATCATTTGAGGTTGTTCTTCATTGCTTGAGCTAACTCTTTCTATATATATATATATATATATATATATATATATATATATATATATATATATATATATAGGGTGGGTCTATTCTGCCAACACCCTTAAGACCTTATTCTACCATCCAAAAGCCTTATTCTGCCAACACCCCAACTAACCCAGAACCCACCCCACCGGCCCACCTCCTCCCCCGATCCCCTCCACCTTCTTCCTCCCACGCCCCAGCCTACCTTATCCGTTCCCCTCCCCCCACCTCCCCATCCTCCCTCCCCTACCTGGCAAGCTCCTTCCCTCCTCCCTCCCCTACCTGGCAAGCTCCTCTGCCAGGAACCGCCGCGGCTGGGCCCCCGCTCGCCCACCTCCCAGCGCTCCTTTCCTCCTTCACAGAGATCCGCCGTGCCCCCCGCGCCGCCCTAGGGTCATCCTCTCTGTCCACGGCCAGACGAAGACCAGGGCATCGTCTCCGACCTCCGCCGACATCCACGGCCACCGCGCCACCCCTCACCTCCCTACCCCCCATTCCCAGGCCGTGCGCCCCTTCCCCGCCATCGACGGCGAGGTCAACGGCCGAGGCCGTGGCCACCACACGCATCCGCAACAGTGAGATTCCACCCCCCCGATACACTGCAGTTCGGTTTGGTGGGCGCCACCGTCCTCCGACGGGCCCGCGTGCAGTGCAGTCCAGTGGCGGGGCCGCCATTCCCGCTGCTCTCCGCCCCTGCTACCCTTGACGGAGCCGCCTCCAACCGGCCGTCGAAGTGCCAGGCGTCGATCCCCGTGGGTCTTCCTCCTGTCCTCCACTTCTGATGGATCTGGCTCCCGCATGCCCGCTGCCTCCACTGCCGCCGGCCGGCTGGATCCCCAACCTCTCTGTTGACCCCCTTTCCTCATATTTCGGCAAGGTCCCAGCCACCAACAGCATGCAGTACGGAAGGCGATGCCGTGCAGTTCGCTGTGCGCATCCCGTCCCACAATTGTTGATGTTCAGAAGCATTTCTACTGTTTTTCAGAAACACTGATGAGTAATTTGGGTGCAATGCAGTTCAGAAGCTTTCGTTGAGTATATTTTCCAGTTCTGTTGTTTTTGCAGGAGAAGAGAAAATAACAAACAGATCCATATGCACTACGAGTCCATTTTTTGTGGATGTAAATTCATTTTTACATTTGGGTGCGCCACGGGATTTATTTTGCATGTATTCGTGACACGGAGAAAAGAGCAAATGTAGCCGCTGGCATTGTTATCCTTTAGTTTTGTTTCTAGGGGGGAATGGCAGAATCTCCTGGATGCACCTTGGGATTTATTTTGATTCCTCGAGAATATAAGGAACAAGAAGTACAGAACGCCACACCAAAAAAATAGATTTTAGTAAAAAAAAGATATGTAGTTCAAGCCGTCCAAGACGTGTTACATGAGAGTGTTAGGGAAAAACAACAGGAAGTGTAATGTGGTTTACTTTCAAGAGTGTTGCAGTTCATTTAGACCCAATGTGAAATCGCAAAAAAATTAGGAAAAAAAAAAGTAATGCGGTTCACTTTCGGTTGTTTTGCGGTTCACTTACACCCAATGTGAAGTACAAAAACATGATAGGAAAATGACAAACAAAAAGTAACGTGGTTCACTTTTGATAGTCTTGCAGTTCATTTTCGGTAGTGTCGCGGTTCACTTACTCTCAATGTGAAGTGTAGAAAAAATGTTAGGAAACGACAAAAAAATGTAATGCGGTTCATTTCTCGATAGTGTTGCGGTTTACTTACGCCCGATGTGAAGTGCAGTCCAGTTTCTCTTCTCAGAAAATTTACGCCCGACAAAAAGAAATCATGCAGTTCGCTTGACTGTCTGATGCAGTGCGGTTTTCAGTCTGAAGCAGTGCGGTTTTCTGTCCGATGCGGTTCACCCGTCAATTTTGGTGCCGCGAAAAACAGAGTGTTCGCATTTCGGTAATTTCAAAACTGCTCTTAAACCGTAAGGAATTAGAGAGGGTGTTCTACATGAAAAAGTTGCGTCTCGTCGATATCTTTCCAACGGCGTATCATTTGAATCATTCCGACTAGCGGTTTGTAAAAATTCGCAGAAAAACGTCTGCTGCCACCCGTCGTCCGCCGCACCATTTTCAAAATTAATTTAAAAACGTAAGGAATCTCAAAAACATTTCTACATATGAAAGTTGCGCCTTGTCCGTAGCTTTCCAACGGCGTATCACACGCCTCGTTTCGAGAAACGGTTAAAAAATTGGAGCAAAAACAGTACCAAAAATTGCAAAAAATTGAAAAAACAGAATTCTACGATTTAGTAAATTTGAAACTGCTCTTAAACTGTAAGGAATTAGAGAAAGTAATATATATGAAAAAGTTGTGCCTCGACGATATATTTCCAACGGCGTATCATTTGCTTCATTCCGACAAGCGGTTTGCGAAAAAACGTGAAAATACGCTCGTTGTCACTCGTCGGGCGCCCACCGTTTTCAAAACTGCTCTTAAACCGCGAGGAATCTTGAAAAACTTTCAATATGGCGAAGTTGCGCCTAATCCATAGCTTTCCAACGGTATATTACACGCCTTGTTCCGACAAACGGTTTAAAAACTGGCTCGAAAACAGTACCGAAAAACACCGCGTGCAGTTTTTTCGACGAGAAGTTCACTAGTCTCTGTATTGCACTGTGCTTGCTTCAGAAAGTGCAGTGCCCTCGCGTTGAGCGTGCAGTTCAGAAGTGTGGGCAGAATAACTATTCTGCCAATATTATTCTGCCCACATCCCAACTGCACGCTCAACGCGAGGGCACTGCATTTTTTGAAGCAAAGGTACTGCAATACAAACACTAGTGAACTTCTTTTCGAAAAAAACTGCACGTGGTGTTTTTTCGGTACTGTTTTCGATCCAGTTTTTAAACCGTTTATCAGAACGAGGCATGTAATATACCGTTGGAAAGCTATGGATTAGGCGCAACTTCGCCATATAGAAATTTTTTCGAGATTCATCACGGTTTAAGAGCAGTTTCGAAAATGATGCGGCGCACGACGAGTGGCAGCGAGTGTATTTTCGCGATTTCTTCTAAACCGCTCGTCGGAATTAAGAAAATGATACGCCGTTGGAAAGATATCGTCGAGGTGCAACTTTTTCATATATATTACATTTTCTAATTCGTTACGGTTTAATAGCAGTTGCAAATTTACTAAATCGCGGAATTTCGTTTTTTCAAATTTTTTGCAATTTTTGGTACTGTTTTCGCTCCAGTTTTTTAACCGTTTGTCGAAACGAGGCGTGTGATACGCCGTTGGAAAGCTACGGACAAGGCGCAACTTTCATATGTAGAAATGTTTTTGAGATTCCTTACGGTTTTAAATTAATTTTGAAAATGGTGCGGCGGACGACGGGTGGCAGCGGACGTTTTTCCGCGAATTTTTACAAACCGCTGGTCGGAATGATTCAAATGATATACCGTTGGAAAGATATCGATGAGGCGCAACTTTTTCATGTAGAACACTCTCTCTAACTCCTTACAGTTTAAGAGCAGTTTTGAAATTACTGAAATGCGGACACTCTGTTTTTCGCGACACCAAAATTGGCGTGTGTACTGCATCAGACAGAAGAACGCATTGCTTCAGACCGAAAACCGCACTACATCGGACAGGCAAGTGAACTGCATGATTTCTTTTGTCCACATGGTCTCGACCGCATCAGTTTTTTCTTCTTTTTTCTATTTTTTTCTAAAATGCATCTGGACTGCGAGGTCGAGATTAGAGAACTACATGGACGTGAGTAGCGAGCTGCATCAATTGGTTTTTCCATATGGGGGAGGAGTGAACAGTAACAGAATCAAAGTGAACCACAGCAATTTGTTTTTCAACTAGCGAACTGAACCCGAATGGGCTCTGCACTGTGGTGTACCTGCACACATTAAATTCTTATGAAAACGCAAAAAAAAATCTTTCTGAAGTGCACTCTTTTGCCCTGCGTACTGAACTTGTTCATGTTGACCAGAGCACCGAACCGCGTGGCACACGTTTTTGAGCTGCACCGCAGCGGATGACCACCTACCCCCGTGAAGGAGAGCACCCTAGAGCAGTGCACTTCTCTCACGCCGCCGGGGAACCGCAACAAGTTGAGCAGAGAGCTGCTTCTGGAGCCTCGTTGACGCCAGCCACCCGGGCAGCAAACTGCACTGCACACACAAATCACAGCAGCAAACTCCATTGCACACACAAATCAAGCTGAAGGCAAAATCTGGGATACACACAGTTGAATTGCACACCGCACTTCATCGGCAAAATCTGAACATTTTTTTTCTGAACTAAAGGCCAACGCTCCACTAGCTGAAGGAACTACCCGAGCTGCCTCGCCGCCACAAGCGTGCTGCACGCGCGCGCATGCCGGACTGCATCGCCGTGCTGCCCCACCATGGATCCATGACAGAGGGAGGAGTTGAGATCCCACGGCCGGAGCCGGTGCTCACCGGGAGGCGCTCCCTGTGCTCAGCTGCAGAGAAGCTCGAGAGAGGAAGGTAGGTGTCCTCCTGGTGCGTCGCCGGCGTGAGTTGTGGAGGGAGCGTCACCGGCGAACTGCATGGGCGAGGAGGGAGAGCTGCGGCATCAGCCGATGTGCACGCCGGCCGGATCCAGCGGGGTGACGACCGTGGCTACCCCAACATCCACGGCGCTCGTCGGCTATCCTCGGAGCAAAGCCATGGATCTCCGGCGTATCCGGAGCTGCACTGCATCACCGCTGGGGGCCGAACTGCACTCCTGAGAAGAAGTCCACGGCCGGATCTCGCCGGGATCCGATGGATTCCCGAGGCGCCGCCACAGGAGGTGGGATTGGTGGGGCAGAAGACTCGCCAGAGGGGTAGGAGACACTCCTTTTGACCGTGGTTTCTGCACGAGGCTGGGGCTGGGGAAGACTGGCATCCAGCAAGTGGCCGGTGGCAAGGGAGAGATGAGAGAATCGTACCGGATCTCGCTGGTGGTGAGTGGATGCAGTGGGCGCTGTCGTGGTTGGGGAGGCCGCGCGGCGATGTGAAGTGGGGCGGGGGTAGGGTCCATGGGACGGGCGGTGCGACAACGGCCTGGGGGTGGTGCTCCGGCCGCGGCGTTGGCAGAAGGTGGACGGGGCTTGGACGGGGCGCGGCGGCGGCCTGGGTGGTGCTCTGGCGGCAGCGCGGCAGAAGGTGGACGGGGGCGGGGCGGGGCGGCGGCGGCCTGTGGTACTGCTCCGGTGGCGATGCGGTAGAAGGTGGAGGGATGTGGGGGTTTGGATCGGGGCAGGAGGGAGGTGGGTGTGGTGCGGGATGTGGGGATGGCAGAGTAAGGGAGTAGTTGGCAGAATAAGACTCTTAAGGGGGTTGGTAGAATAGACCCATATATATATATATATATATGTATATATATATATATATGTATATATATATATATATATATGTATATATATATATATATGTATATATATATATATATATATAAGTTTTTCAAGTCCTCAACAACATTCACATATTGCTAATTCTTCAAGTTGCTTTTTCGTCTATGTGAATGTGATCGGACCCGCTCCCCTCTATGCTAAACTCAAACCACTCTGTTCACAATCTCTTCATATGCGTTCTAATTGACACCGTTCAAAGTCTTCACTGTGTCCTTGTCAACTGAAGAAATTGCGAACACATTTTAAAATTTTCAATTCCAATTTTTGACGGTTCCCACAGTAACTTAATCCCGCGCATCCGATGCATGGATAAGCGCACTCAAAATGCATGTATGACGCGTGTCGATGAGATGTGAATAGCCAGGGGCTTATCAGTCCAAAATCTTCGGACCGCCCGGTTTTCACCGTGCCTATACAAAGGCTTGACCCCGTCAACCTTATCCAACTTCACTTCTCGCGCCCCTGTTGCTCTCACTCCCAAACCCTAGCGCCGCCGCTGGAATTCATCGCCGCCGGAGAAGAAGAGCTTCACTGTCTTGACTCCTTTGTCGTCGTACTCGCGCCAGCAGCGGATTTCTTCACCTCCGCCGCCGTCGTAGCTGTCTTTCGTCACCAAGTTAGGGCATGAAAGATCTGAGGTGACGACTTCCTTCAACTCGTCGTCCAGTTCATCCTTGGGGTAATTAAAATTTATTTTTACTGCCCAAGTTTGATCTTTTTACAGTCTCAAATTCTTCAAGTGCTCCTTTTACCACTTCTTTCCAATTCGTCAGCACTTCCTTCTGGCCAGTCTTGGTTATTTCATCTAAGTTATGCTTAATGATTAGATTCCTCAATTGTGCAAATTTCCCAATCTGTACAACTCGGGAACCTAAGTCAAGAACACTTAGTGAATTTCTTCAAGACGATAAGGGTCAATTTCCTCAACTGGATTTGTTTTGAAAATCTTCTGAGAACACATGTGACTCTTCCCAATTTCCTCGCAACTATACTCTATTCACAGGTACACATGTCTGCCGACAAATCTCTAGGTTCTCATCAACTTAATTCATTTGCAGCATTGCTTGAGGAAAATCTTCAAACATCTTCAGAAACTTCAAAAATTCAAATCCCTCAGTTGAAGAAAATGGCAGATGGCAAAAAGCCTCAGAAGGGTGGCAAACGGAAATAACAACACACTGCATTCGAGATTCCTGATGAAATATATGCAGGGTACTGTATGCCAGATGAGGCGACTCATGGCAAAGAAACTGACAAGCAGCGCAAGACGCGCTTACAGAGAATCAAACGCAGGTGGGCTTATGAATGGAGGGATTACAGATATGTAACTGCAAAATACATGAAGGAATTCGTTGTGAAGCCACCGTGCAAAAGGCCACCTCTGGCTCCTGGCCAAACTGCTGGCCCCACTAGCATCAGAAGGGGTGAAGATTTCCCCAAGGAGTGGGCAAGGCAACAAGCCAAATTGCAGAAGCAGGCTCAGAAGGCCATTGAAGAATTCAGCAGGGCCTCAAAGGCATCAGCAGAGGCTGGTGCGGGCTCAACTGGCAGTATGCCCAAGAAGGCTATGAAGAAGAAGCCGGCTCAAAAGCCTAAGCCTTCAACGGATATGCCCTCACGGCCAAAGTCTTCAGTTACAAAATCTTCTGCTAAGCCCTCAGAACCAAAGCCGACATCTTCAAAGGCTTCAGCACCCAAGGCTCCTTCTGCACCAACTTCGTCAGCACCTCCGCCAGCCACAAGTTCTTCAATGGTAGCTGTAAGAGCTTAAACACCAATCGTGCTAGCTTCCTGCCAGCGCACTGAAGGTTTTCAAACGGCCACAATTGCAGCATCAAGTGCCTTAGCAAGTGGGCATATTTCATCAAACACACCCATGCTGAAGAAGAAGGCCACTGCAGGCCGTGGAACGAGGCCCAGCCCCAGAAGCAAGGCCGCAGTGCCTCAGGCTGATGAACATGATATGGCTGATGAAGATGAGTTGGCTGATTTCGTTCAGAGGAGAATGGAAGAAGCTGCTCGCGCCAAAAACACCACTGTTCCACTTGTTCTTGATCCTAAGAAGATTTTGGACTTTATTGAAATCTGGTGCCAGAAGCCTGACACACCACTTGATGATCTTGATCTGCCACCTGGACCAAGCCATGCACTGTCTGCTTTCATCCTGACGGAGAAGCACAAGATTGATCAGGCCAAACTTGTGAGGAAGCAGATGAAGAAGAAGCAAAAAGAGCTCAAGGACAACATGCTCACTATATCCCCTCAACAGCTTGTCGCCATGCAGAATGAAATTCAAAGGCTTTCTGACGAATATGATCGCCAGGCTGAACACTGCTGTGGCGTGAGAGACATATTCATCACCACATCCACAAAGGTGGTTGATGACCACAACAGTAGGGAGGCTGCCAAGCTTGGTCAAGCACCTCCGTCTAGTACCTTAGCTCCACCACCAGCTCCTCAGGTCAGTGAGACTATGCCTTCATCTCCTCCACAAGTCCAAGCCAGGGCAACTGAAGATGTTACGCCTGAAGAAACTGTCAGGGCGACTGCATCAGTCGTGCCTGAAGAAATTGATCCACCAAGTTTCTCAGCTGCAGCGCCTACACAGTCTTCGACCTTGAAGCTTATCACCCTTCCTTCTGCATCAGAAGTGAAGAAAACTAAGGCAGCTGAGAAGAGAAAAGCATCAGCACCTCCTTCCACTAAGAAATTGAAGACGGCTCCAATGTCTTCAAATGCGTCAATTGATGCTATTTCAATTTCATCAGCGCCCCCGACACGGAACTTAGAAGAATTCCAGATTGTTCCATATGGTGTGGATTATGTCATCCCACCTGCTGATGAAGAATGTGATACCCACTCTGCTGCTTCCTCAGAGCAGGTGGATGAAGAAATTGAAGTTGAAGCAGATGCTTCACTTCATCAGGTGTCATCGCCGCAAGTCCGCGTGACAGATGAACATGCTGCTTCACATAGACGCAATGAAGAAACTGATGAGGACGTGGATGTGGGCACCACAACACCGGTTATACATGATGATTTCTGGGATGTTGCTCATCCGAACTCACCCCTCACCACGCCTCTAACACAAGTACATCAGTCGCCAGCTATCACTGAGGAAATTCATACTGGTTCTGAAGGACGTCAACCTTCCCTTCAGACCATCATTGAAGAAATTCCAGCTGCATCAGCTGAAGAAATCGTGCAACCAACTATCACTGAAGAAGTTGCACCTCCTCCTACACAACAAGAAGAGCCAACACCCTCAACAGATTCAGAAACGGTTCCATTTGCAACAGCTGAGGAAGTTACCAAGTCTTTGGCCATCACGGATCCTAATGATTCAACAGGCTCTCCTAGGCCTATCTTTTATGTGAGGCCAAAGAAGATAAATCTTCAGCCTGTGCCCTCAATGCCCAAAGTTGGCAAAAGCATCAGAAGACCAAAGTTTGACAATGCTGCCTTCTTTGGAGAGAAATATTTCTTCATAGGCGAGTCACCTTATGACTGCAAAAATCAGGCGTCAGCGATTCTGGACCAATACACAGATGAACTATTATTCATCACTTCTGTTTGACAAGAACAAGGTCTTTCCACATCATCATATTCCTCATGTGGATATGGATTCACTACCATGCTTCACACATGTTCTAGTAGTTCTTCATGAAGTTGGTTTGCTCAATTTCGTCACTGACGTCTGTGATTGGAACGAAGAGCTAATTCTTCAATTCTATGCCACTCTGCATCTTTCTGGTCATGTTGACGACATTCATTCTTGGGCACTCGACTGGATGAGTGAGAACACACACTACAAGGCTCCTGCTGATGAATTACTTCAAGCCCTTCCTGTTGATTTGCCCTCAGTTGAAGCCAAAAGAATCTATGAAGAACCCGAGCTGTCCAATCAACTAATGCAAGTACTGATGAAGCCTTTGGCTGAAGGAGAAGCTCCAAGGACAACCTTCTTAGTGAAGGATTTGCTCTTTGTGCCGTGCACAGTGTATCGCATTCTTGCCAAAACCCTCAGTCCAATCAAGTGCCACAACTCTGAGACTGAAGAAGTTGTGGGAATCATGAAGAACTTGCTATTCAACATCATCCATGGTATTCCAATCAATATCCATGATTTCTTCATGAGGACTTTGGCCACTGTTGCACAATCTCCGTTTGATTTGAAGCCTTACGCACCTTTGATTATGAAATTCATCAGAACAAGGTCTTCAATCAACTACAGGGTTGACTGCCAAAATCATCTTTGCTTCATGCCAGATGTGGAAATACTTCAGAGTACCATCTCTTCTGTTCCTGGTAAAGGCAAAGCAGTCATTAATAAAGGAATTCGTCCTCTTGATGGGCAGTTTTGTCAGCCTATCTCACAGTCCACAGGTTATGATACTTCAAGCCAAGACACCGACGCAAATGCTCCATAACAAAAACCTCAAGGTGAAGCTCCACGAGTCATGACTGATCGTGAGCTTCTTATTAGTCTTCATCAGAAAGTGGACATGAATCATAACTGGGTAAAGCGTCAGCTTGTAGCAATACTCGCAAATATGACTGAGATGCAGAACTCAGTCCGCAAAAATCACTATTATGCAGATGAGATCTTTGACAGAAGTTGGGCCATTCTTTCTCATCTAAAGACCCCTGATGAACTTGTTGAGATGGAATTCAAGCAAGACTTCGATTGGGCCAATCCGCCCAAGAAGAAGTTCAAGAAGGTCCAAGTTCCTCACATGGTACCAAGCTCAGTGTCTCCTTCAAGAACCACTGATGAAAATGAAGACGTCGAAGACACTGCTGCAGGCTGATAACCCACAAGTATAGGGGATCGCAACAGTTTTCGCGGGTAGTATTTCACCCAAATTTATTGATTCGACAGAAGGGGAGCCAAAGAATATTTGCAAGTATTAGCAATTGAGTTGTCAATTCAATCACACCTGGAGATAAAATATCTGCAGCAAAGTATTTAGTAGCACAGTAATATGATAGTTTTGATAGCAGTAGTAACAATAGTAACAGCAACAGTAACAGTAATAGTTTGTAGGAAGCGTAAAGCAGTAGTAACAAACTAACTTAGCAGAAACCTATATGAGAAAGTCATAGGCATTGGATCGGTGATGATAATTATGTTGGATGATATTCATCATATAACAGTCACAACCTAGGGCGATACACAATAGCTCCAATTCATCAATGTAATGTAGGCATGTATTCCGTATATAGTCATACATGCTTATAATAAGAACTTGCATGACATATTTTGTCCTACCCTCCCGTGGCAGCGGGGTCCTTAAGGAAACTAAGGGATATTAAGGCCTCCTTTTAATAGAGAACCGAAACAAAGCATTAGCACTTAGTGAATACATGAACTCCTCAAACTACGGCAATCACCGGAAAGAATCCCAATTATTGTCACCTTGGGGTATGCGGTCATGACACGTAATAGGTGCATATAACTTGCAAGATAGGATCAAGAACACAAATATATTCATGAAAACATAGAGGGTTCAGATCTGAAATCATGGCACTTGGGCCCTAGTGACAAGCATTAAGCATAGCAAAGTCATAGCAACATCAATCTCAGAACATAGTGGATACTAGGGATCTGATGTCAACTGCACAACTTATTCTTGTAGACTCGTGTTGGGCCTCCAAGCGCAGAGTTTTGTAGGACAGTAGAAATTTTCCCTCAAGTGGATGACCTAAGGTTTATCAATCCGTGGGAGGCGTAGGATGAAGATGGTCTCTCTCAAACAACCCTGCAATCAAATACAAGAAATCTCTTGTGTCCCCAACACACCCAATACAATGGTAAATTGTATAGGTGCACTAGTTCGGCGAAGAGATGGTGATACAAGTGTAGTATGGATAGTAGAAATAGGTTTTTGTAATCTGAAAATATAAAAACAGCAAGGTAGCAAGTGATAAAACGGAGCACAAACAGTATTGCAATGCTTAAAAACAAGGCCTAGGGTTCATACTTTCGCTAGTGCAATCTCTCAACAATGCTAATATAATTGGATGATATAACAATCCCTCAACATGCGATAAAGAATCACTCCAAAGTTCCTATTAGCGGAGAACATAAGATAGAAATTGTTTGTAGGGTACGAAACCACCTCAAAGTTATCCTTTCCAATCGATCTATTTAGCCATTCCTATAAGTGTCACAAACAGCCCTAGAGTTCGTACTAAAATAACACCATATGATACACATCAACCAACTCTAATGTCACCTAGATAGTCCAATGTCACCACAAGTATCCGTGAGTTGATTATATGATATGCATCAAACAACTTCATAATCATAATATTCAATCCACACAAAGAACTTCAAGGAGCACCCCAAAGTTTCTATCGGAGAAAAGATAATGAAAACATGCATCAACCTCTATGCATAGATTACCCCAATGTCACCGCAGGAATCCGCGAGTTGAGTGCCAAAACATATATCAAGTGAATCAATATAATACCCCATTGTCACCACGGGTATTCATATGCAAGACATACATCAAGTGTTCTCAAATATGAAATATTCAATCCGACAATAACGAAACCTCAAAGGGAAAAGATTCGATTCATCACAACAAGGATAGAGAGGGAAGAAACACCATATGATCCAACTATATTAACAAAGCTCGCCATACATCAAGATCGTGCCAAATCAAGAACACGAGAGAGAAAGAGAGATCAAACAAATAGCTATTGGTACAAACCCTCAGCCCCGAGGGTGAACTACTCCCTCCACTTCATGGAGACCGCCGGGATGATGAAGATGGCCTCCGGTGATGTTTTCCCCCCTCCGGCAGGGTACCGGAAAAGGACTGTAGATAAGATCGTGGAGGTACAGAGGCTTGCGGCGGCGTAAAAACTCATCTAGGTTAACTTTCGGGGGTTTCTGAATATATATGATTTTTCAGCGTTGGAATCACGCAAAGAGGTGCCACAGGGGGCCCACGAGGCACCAGGGCGCGCCTGGGGGGGCAGGCGCGCCCAGGTGGCTCGTGGGGCCCCTGTGGCTCTTCTGCTGCTCCTCCGAAGCTTCCTGGGTCTGTTTTCCTCCAGAAAAAATCGTCAAAAAGTTTCAATGCATTTGGACTTCATTTGATATGGATTTTCTGGAAAACCAAAAACAAGCAGAAAACAGCAACTGGCACTGGGCACTAGGTCAATATGTTAGTCCATGAAAATCATATAAAACCCATATAAAAGTGCACCAAAATCATACAAAACTATAATAAACATGGCAGGAATACTTCATAAATTATAGATACGTTGGAGACGTATCAGACTCCCCAAGCTTAATTCCTGCTCGTCCTTGAGTAGGTAAATGATAAAAGAAATAATTTATGAAGTGTGAATGGTAGCATAGTGCATAAGTTTGATCAATGATAATTTCAATCACTTTTTCTAGCATCAATATATATCATAATTAGTAGCTCATCTCATAAAACTTCTCATGATCAAGTAGCAAGCTATTCACATGTTTAAAGTATAGGCCGTAAACTTTCTTGAAAACTAACAAACTATGTTCTCAGTCATCAAACAATTGCAATTCATCTTATTTTCAGGAAGGGTCTATGTAAGAGCTTTGATCTAGCAAATTCCACATACTCAACCATCATTTAGTCTTCCATGATTGCTGACACTCAAAGCATATTTTTAGAACAAACCGTTTCAGTCAAACACATAGGAAGATAGGGGCTTAATGTTTCGCCTCCCAACTTATTTATCTCAGGGATAATGTCAACAATAATAACTCATGATCACCTATATTCAACTGGATATATGTGCCTGGATCTTTCCCTACCACATAATGCTTGCCAACTAAAGAATAAATAGAGCGGAATAGGGATGAACATTAATGACTCTTGCATAAAAGTAAATACAAAAAAGTAAAAGATAGGCCCTTCGCAGAGGGAAGCAGAGGTTGTCATGCAATTTTTATTTTTGGATGCACAAGCCCTTAATTCAAAGGAACATCACGTTATATTGCCCCTTGTGATAGCAACCTTTATTATGCAGTCTGTTGCTTTTATTTCTTTACCATCACAAGTTCGTACAACGCTTATTTTCCCTTGAAATAAAAGATCATACATATTTTAGGAGCAATTTTTATTGCTTTTTGCACCGATGACAACTTACTTGAAGGATCTTATTCAATCCATAGGTAGATATGGTGGACACTCATGGCAAGAAGCTGGGTTAAGGGTTTTTGGATGCACAAGTAGTATCTCTACTTAGTACGAATTTTTAGCTAGCAAAAGATCCTAAGCAAGCACCACATGTTAGAGGATCCATGACAATATAACTTCTATGTGAATATAAACAAACATAACTCATTACGTTGTCTTCCTTGTCCAACGTCAACTACTTGATCAAGCTTGAAAATAATTAATGGGGGCTCACAATCATAAAAGATGTCCAAGATAGTATATTTATATGTGAAATTTCTCTTCCTTCAAAATTCTTTCATGAATTGTTCAAGTGACCAATTCTAATGTTTGTTAACTTTCAATAAATTTTACCACTTATACTTCTTGTATGTGAAGTCACTACTCCCCATGGGACAAGCATATGAAGCATATAAATTTCAACTTTATGATATTCAATTCATTTCAACAATTTACTCATAGGATATATGTGAAGAACAAGAGTAAATGACAAACTACTCCAAAAAGATATAAGTGAAGACCAAATGAATAGTTAAGTAAATAGGTAGCTATGTGAGGACTCTCTCTCATTTAAAATTTCAGATCTTAAGTATTTTATTAAAACAGCAAATAAAACAAAATAAAATGACATTCCAAGAGTAGCACATCTCATGTGAAGAAGCAAAAACTTAGGCTCAACCAAAACTGACCGATAATGGTTGATGAAGAAAGGTGGGATGCCTACCGGGGCATCCCCTAGCTTAGATGCTTGAGACTTCTTGAAATATTAATTTGGGATGACTTGGGAATCCCCAAGCTTGAGCTCTTGTGTCTCCTTAATTCCTCTCATATCATGGCTTCTCCTAAATCTTTAAAAACTTCATCCACACAAAACTCAACAAGAACTCGTGAGATAAGTTAGTATAAATCAACTCAAAACCTTAACATTCTATAATGTAGCAAATCACTAAAATTATAATTTAACATTGCATACTAAATTTCTCTGCATATTTAATACTCCTATCCTCAAATAGAATCATTAAACAAGCAAACATATGCAAACAATGCAACTATAACAGCAATCTGCCAAAACAGAACAGTCTGTAAAGGGGGATTTAAAATTCATACTTCCCTAACTCCAAAAATTCTGAAAAATTACCACGTGACAGAGAACTCATGCATGCTTACTGTGTAAAAATTTCAGATTTTTATAATGTTCTGACTTTTCAGGAATATTCTGAACATAACAGAAAACTTTCTGTTTTCAAACAGCAACACATAAACTTGCAAACTGAGCATGGTAAAGGCTTATAATTGGCATTTTATTGAACTAAAAGATACAAAACATTATTATTGATAGAAGAAAGCAAATATCAACAAAATAAAATGATGCTCCAAGCAAAACTCATATTATGTGATGAATAAAAATATAGCTCCAAGTGAGGTTACCGATAATGTTGAAGACGAAAGAGGGGATGCCTTCCGAGGCATCCCCAAGCTTAGTTGCTTGGGTCTTCCTTGAATATTACCTTGGGGTGCCTTGGGAATCCCCAAGCTTAGGGTATTGCCACTCCTTATTCTTCTCATATCAATATCTCACCCAAAACTTGAAAACTTCAATCACACAAAACTTAACGGAACTTCGTGAGGTAGGTTAGTATGATAAAAATAAATCATCCACTTAGGTACTGACAAGACAAGATTCATAATTGTTCTCACATAATTCCTACTGTATTATATCATTTCCACAATTTATATTACTCAACATAAGCTATGGAAACACTAAAACAAGCAAACTATGCATCGAAAACAGAATGTGTCAAAAACAGAACAGCGTGTAGTAAGCGATTTAAAAACCATACCTATGTGCCTCAACAAATTCTGAAAAATTAGGAAAACGTAAACAATTTTTAACCCAATTCTCTGTAAAAATTTCAGAATTTTCTCACGCTCCAGTACAGAATAGAAATTCCAGCACTGGACGCAAAAGTTTTTGTTTTTGCACAGAATCGAATCAACAAGTATCCACACTATCCCAAAGGCTTTACTTGGCACATTATTGAAAGAGAACATATAAAACATGATTACTACAGTAACTTGATCATGTGGACACACAAAAACAGTAGGTACAAATATTGGGTTGTCACCCAACAAGCGCTTTTCTTTAATGCCTTTTTAGCTAGGCATGATGATTTCAATGATGCTCACATAAAAGTAAAGAATTGAAACACAAAGAGAGCATCATGAATCATATGACAAGCAAATGTAAGCCTAACCCACTTTCTATGCATAGGGATTTTGTGAGCAAACAATTTATGGGAGCAAGAATCAACTAGCATAGGAAGGCAAAACACGCATAACTTCAAAACTTTCAACACATAGAGAGGAAACTTGATATTATTGCAACACCTACAAGCATATGATCCTCTCTCATAATAATTTTCAGTAGCATCATGAATGAATTCAACAATGTAAATATCACATAAAGCATTCTTTTCATGACCTACAAGCATAGAAATTTTATTACTCTCCACATAAGCAAATTTGTTCTCATCAATAATAATGGGAGCAATTTCAACAAAATAACTATCATGAGATACTTGATTGGCATAATCCAATTGAAAATTAAAATCATGATGAAAAGTTTCATAGTTATCATTATTCTTTATAGCATACATGTCATCACAATAATCATCATAGATAGCAACTTTGTTTTCATAATCAATTGAAACCTCTTCCAAAATAGTGGAATCATCATTAAATAAAGTTGTGACCTCTCCAAATACACTTTCATCAATATAATCATCATAAATAGGAGGCATGTTATCATCATAATAAATTTTCTCATCAAAACTTGGGGGACTAAAAATATCATCTTCATCAAACATAGCATGCCCAAGCTTGTGGCTTTGCATATCATTAGCATCATGGATACTCATAGAATTCATACTAACAACATTGCAATCATGCTCATCATTCAAAGATTTTATGCCAAACATTTTATTGAATTCTTCTTCTATCAATTGAGCACAATTTTCCGCTCCATCATTTTCAAGAAAGACATTATAAAGGTGAATAATATGAGGCAACCTCAATTCCATTTTTTTGTAGTTTTCTTTTATAAACCAAACTAGTGATAAAACAAGAAACTAAAAGATTCGATTGCAAGATCAAAAGATATACCTTCAAGCACTCACCTCCCCGGCAACGGCGCTAGAAAAGAGCTTGATGTCTACTGCACAACTTATTCTTGTAGACTCGTGTTGGGCCTCCAAGCGCAGAGTTTTGTAGGACAGTAGCAATTTTCCCTCAAGTGGATGACCAAAGGTTTATCAATCCGTGGGAGGCGTAGGATGAAGATGGTCTCTCTCAAACAACCCTGCAATCAAATACAAGAAATCTCTTGTGTCCCCAACACACCCAATACAATGGTAAATTGTATAGGTGCACTAGTTCAGCGAAGAGATGGTGATACAAGTGTAGTATGGATAGTAGAAATAGGTTTTTGTAATCTGAAAATATAAAAACAGCAAGGTAGCAAGTGATAAAACGGAGCACAAATAGTATTGCAATGCTTAAAAACAAGGCCTAGGGTTCATACTTTCGCTAGTGCAATCTCTCAACAATGCTAATATAATTGGATGATATAACAATCCCTCAACGTGCGATAAAGAATCACTCCAAAGTTCCTATTAGCGGAGAATATAAGATAGAAATTGTTTGTAGGGTACGAAACCACCTCAAAGTTATCCTTTCTGATCGATCTATTGAGCCATTCCTATAAGTGTCACAAACAGCCCTAGAGTTCGTACTAAAATAACACCATATGATACACATCAACCAACTCTAATGTCACCTAGATACTCCAGTGTCACCACAAGTATCCGTGATTTGATTATACGATATGCATCAAACAACTTCATAATCATAATATTCAATCCACACAAAGAACTTCAAGGAGCACCCCAAAGTTTCTATCGGAGAAAAGATAAGGAAAATGTGCATCAACCCCTATGCATAGATTACCCCAATGTCACCGCGGGAATCCGCGAGTTGAGTGCCAAAACATATATCAAGTGAATCAATATAATACCCCATTGTCACCACGGGTATTCATATGCAAGACATACATCAAGTGTTCTCAAATCTGAAATATTCAATCCGACAATAACGAAACCTCAAAGGGAAAAGATTCGATTCATCACAACAAGGATAGAGAGGGAAGCAACACCATATGATCCAACTATATTAACAAAGCTCGCGATACATCAAGATCGTGCCAAATCAAGAACACGAGAGAGAGAGAGATCAAACACATAGCTACTGGTACAAACCCTCAGCCCCGAGGGGGAACTACTCCCTCCTCGTCATGGAGACCGCCGGGATGATGAAGATGGCCTCCGGTGATGCATTCCCCCCTCCGACAGGGTGCCGAAAAAGGGCTGTAGATGAGATCGTGGAGGTACAGAGGCTTGCGGCGGCGTAAAAACTCATCTAGGTTAACTTTCGGGGGTTTCTGAATATATATGATTTTTCAGCGTTGGAATCACGCAAAGAGGTGCCACAGGGGGCCCATGAGGCACCAGGGTGCACCTAGGGGGGCAGGCGCGCCCAGGTGACTCGTGGGGCCCCTGTGGCTCTTCTGCTGCTCCTCCGAAGCTTCCTGGGTCTGTTTCCTTCCAGAAAAATATCGTCAAAAAGTTTCGCTGCATTTGGACTTCATTTGATATGGATTTTCTGGAAAACCAAAAACAAGCAGAAAACAACAACTGGCACTGGGCACTAGGTCAATATGTTAGTCCATGAAAATCATATAAAACCCATATAAAGTGCACCAAAATCAAACAAAACTATAATAAACATGGCATGAGTACTTCATAAATTATAGATACGTTGGAGACGTGTCAGGATCAAGGCCCTAACAAATTGACTTGATTACATGATAAATCTCATCCATACCATCACCGTCCAGCAAGCCTACGAAGCAATTACTCACGCCCGGTGGTGAGCATCATGAAATTGGTGATGGAGAATGGTTGATGATGACGACGGCGTCGAATCCCCCTCTCCGGAGCCCCAAATGGACTCCAGATCAACCCTCCCGATGAAGAACCGGAGGTGGCGGCGGCTCCGTATTGTAAAACATGATGAAACTTCTTCTCTTATTTTTTTTCGGGGAAAGAGAATTTATAGCGTTGGAATTAGGTCAGACGGCCGCCTGTGGGCCCCACAAGGCATCAGGGCGCGCCCTAGGGGGAGGGTCGCGCCCTGTTGCCTTGTGGGCAGCAGGTGGCCCCCCTTCTGTTGGTTCTTGCGCCAATAATTTTTATATATTCCATAAAAATTCTCCAAAAAGTTTTGTCCAAATCCGAGAACTTTGATTTCTGCACAAAAACAACACCATGGTAGTTCTGCTGAAAACAGCGTCAATCCGGGTTAGTTTCATTCAAATCATGCAAATTAGAGTTCAAAACAAGAGCAAAAGTGTTTGGAAAAGTAGGTACGACGGAGACGTATCAACTCCCCCAAGGTTAACTCATTGCTTGTCCTCAAGCAATTCAGTTGACAAATTGAAAGTGATAAAGAAAAAAAATTATGAACTCTTTTGTTCTTGTATCCGTATATAAGCTTAAATAGTACCCAGGTTTTCAGCAAAGATCATGAACTAACGATGCTCATAATAACACTTAAAAACTACATTTACTCATATCAATGGCATAATCAACTAGAGAGCAATAATAGCATATCTCAAATGCCAACAATTTGTCAAAACAATCATGATATAATATGATAACATGGTATCTCGCTAGCCCTTTCTGAGACCGCAAAACATAAATGCAGAGAACCTCCAAAGTTCAATCAGCGACTAAACATTGTAATTCAGGGTAGAATAGATCCAGTCATGATGCACACAACATTAACTATACTCAATACATAAGGATGACAATAGTGCTCTCAGGATTGGCGCTTAGTGCAAGAAGGTGAGACTCAACAATAAAAGTAAAATAACATAAAGTAAATAACATAAAAGTAAATAGATAGACCCTTCGCAGAGGGAAGCAGGGATTTGCAGCGGTGCCAGAGCTCGAAGCTTAAATCAGAGATGAAAAATAATTTTGGGAGGTGTACTTTTCTTGTCAACGTCACGACCGAGAATTTTCAATATCTTCCATGCTAAACACATTATAGGCGGTTCCCAAGCGGAAAGGTAAAGTTTACTCCCCCTCCACCATACTAACACAAGCCAAGCCGAATCCTCGGGTGCCCTCCATACCAACAACTTTCCGGGGGAGTTTGTTTGCATTATATTTTTTCAATTTCGAGCATAGGACTGGGCATCCCAAATACCAGCCTCTCTCGTGCAATGAAAAGTGAATAAACACTCAACTCAAGAATAACCCACTTAGCATGGAAGATACTGACCGCCCCCTGTCGCTCCATGTGCGGTACGGGCACACAAAACGGATGTTTATTTGAATGATTAGAGGTGGCACATGCAAATTTACTTGGAGCAGCAGAGTAATACCGCATATAGGTAGATATAGTGGACTCATCTGGAACAACTTTGGTTTAAGGATTGTGGATGCACAAGCAGTATTCCCGCTTAGTACAAGTGAAGGCTATCAAATAGGTTGAGAAGCGACCAACTAGAGAGCGAAAACGGTCATAATCATGCATTGAGAATAATTAACATTGAACACTAGCGTGAGTAGGATATAAACACCTTGAACATAAATATCATGGAGGCTATGTTGGTTTTGAATCAACTACATGCATGAACATGTGCCAAGTCAAGCCACTTGAAACATTCAGAGGAGGATACCATATTACCATACTACATCATAACCATTTTAATGCATGTTGACATCTAAAATACATCATTATCCACTCCTAGCTACTTAAGCATGGCATGAGCAACTATAATCTCTAATTGTCATCACAAACATGTTTACTCATAATATGCTGAATCATGGATACTGATTTAAACATATTTACAAAAACAAAAACAAGAAGAGTTCATACCAGCTTTTCCTTGCCACGGTCACTTCATCAAATCGTCGTCATTATTGCCTTTCACTTGCACGACCGAATGATGTGAAAATAATAATAGTGCAAGAGTGCCGTGGACTAAGCTGGAATCGGCAAACATTTTATTCAAGGGAGAAGACAAGGTAATATTGGCTCTTCGTTAGATAAACAACAAAGCATATGAGAACCACTCACCATTTTCATCATGGTCTTCTCCCTATGACAACTCAACGAAAAGAAAAGAAATTCAGAGAAACACAGTGAAATATTTTTGAAGTTTTTAGTTTTTCTGAGGAAAGCAAATTAAAGAAGAAAAACGAAAAGCGAGAAAAACTATTTACACGGGAGAACTCCCAACAAGCAAAAGAAGAAACGAGAAATATTTTTGGGTTTTCTTCTAATACTACAAACTAACAAACGGGAAAGAAAAACCGAAAAGAAGCGAGAAATATTTTTGGGTTTTTGAAGTTTTTCAAACACACAAGAAGAAAGCGAAAATAAAACTAACATGGATGATACAATGAAAAAGTATGAACACCGACAACTAGAATGAATGTGTGAACATGAATGTAATGTCGGTGAGAAATACGTACTCCCCCAAGCTTAGGATTTTGGCCTAGCTTGGTCTACTGCCATGGCCATCCAGGATAATAATCGAAGTGGTAGCTCGCGCAGGCGTTCTGGGCCGCCTCCTCAGCCAGACGGGCAGCCTCAACCACCGCGTTGTACTCGTGAACCTCGCTCTCATGAAGAAAATATCTCTGTTTGTTCTGAAAATCAAAGAGGGCAGGAGCAGGCAAAACAACAAACACAGAACAATATTTATCGAATATGAAGTTATAATCATAACTGCGAGTGTTGCGCTTAAGAAACTCATGGTTCTGCATTGCCTCAAAATTCAAATATTTATCAGGTAAAAGAGGATCATTAGGCCTTGGCGAGACCCCTAGCCTTGCAGCTACTCGGGAGGCATAAATTCCTCCATATAAATCACCATTACCTGAGTTGCAGTGCAACCTACGTGCAACAATGGCCCCAAGATTATAATGTCTGCTACCCGTTAAAGCAGCGTGAATAAGGCTCAGGTCAGGGCCGCAAAGCGCACTATAGTCTTGTTTACCAACAATGCATTTGCCATTAAAAAGTGTAAAGTAGCAAAAAGTGGGAAAGTGAATGCTCTTTATCCTAGCTTGCGTAACCCCCCTATCCTGACCATTGCACAGACTGTTGAGAAACAATTCATAATCAGATTGTCGAGGTTCGCTAAGTGAACCCCAAAATGGAATTTTGCATGCATCACAAAACTCCTCTAGAGACATGCCATAGGATCTATCATAGAGATGAAATAAAACTCTAGAAGTTCGAGAGTGATACTCAAAATGTTGAGTGAATGAATGAGTAAGGTTGTAGTGCTGCGGTGGCTTATCTGCGACGAAGGCGGAGAGCTCAGTGTTGTGAATATATTGGTCAAATTCTTCCTTAATGCATGCACTTAGCATGAACTCATCGCACGGCCATCGACATGATTTTGCTTCGGCACCCCACAGCGAACTTGCCGTTGGTTCAACATATGATTGGTGTGTTGGGCTTTCACTCGATGATGCCTCGGAGGACCTCCTCCTTGAAGAACTCCTCCTAAAAATGTTCATCTTCCTTCAAACAAACTTCTGAAATTTTTTGGACCACAAAAAGATGTTAACAAAACTTCACAAGGTTGATAGCAACTACTCATACAAGTGCCTAGAGGCTATATCAAGCATTCAAACTACTTAGAACTCAAAGAATTCAACATGCAAGCTCATTTTCAGTAGCACCAATAGCAGCAATTTATGCAAAATATAATCGACTAAAGCAAAAACTAATTGGAGCAATGGGAGAGTTACATACCAAGGAGCAATCCCTCAAAACAGTTTCGGAAACGGAGCTCCGAGCAAAGAGATCGAAAATCTCAGGCTTGGGAGCAAGAACACGAGAGAGAAAGCTACTATGATTTTTTTTCTGGAGGTAGGAGATGAAGTGGGCTGAATGGATAAGTGAGTGGGTCCTTATGGGACCCACAAGGCATCTTGGCGTGCCCTGGGGGGTGGCCGCGCCCTGTTGCCTTGTGGGCAACAGGTGCACCCCCCTGGGTTGTTCTCAGTGCCAAAAATTCTTATATATTCCGGAAAAAATCATGTCAAAATTTTATTGCATTCTGAGCACTTTTATTTTTGGGCCATTTTTTATTGCACGGATAATTCAGAAAACAGGATAATCATGGCATTTTATTTTATTTAAAAAAAATAACAGAGAGCAAACTAAGATTACAGAAAGTTTTGCTTACTAAATTCTTTGACCACATGCCCTTCAGAAAGAATCCATTAATAAGGTTGATCAAGTCTTATTAACAAACTATTTCCGAGTGACATGAAACCGAAGAATTTTCGTATAACACTAAGTTACCTCAACGGGGATATGCATTTCCCCAACAATAAGAATTTCATATTTCTTTGTGACTGTAGGAAGAGGAAATTTGAATCCCCCAATAGTAATTGTCGAAACCTTCTCAATACAATTGATACCATTCACTGAAGTTTGTTTCTTCGGGAAATAAACCGTATGCTCATTACCATTGACATGAAAAGTAACCTTGCTTTTGTTGCAATCAATAACAGCCCCTGCAGTATTCAAAAAGGGTCTTCCAAGGATAATCGACATGTTGTCTTCCTCGGGCATATCAAGTATAACAAAGTCTGTTAAGATAGTAACATTTGCAACTACAACGGGAACATCCTCGCAAATTCCAATAGGTATAGCAGTGGATTTATCAGCCATTTGCAAAGTTATTTTAGTAGGTGTGAGTTTATTCAAATCAAGTCTTCTATATAAAGAGAAAGGCATAACACTAACACCGGCTCCCAAATCACACAAGGCAGTTTTAACATAACTTCTTTTAATGGAGCATGGTATAGTAGGTATTCCCGGATCTCCTAGTTTTTTAGGTACTCCACCCTTAAAAGAATAATTTGCAAGCATGGTGGAAATTTTAGCTTCAGGTATCTTTCTTTTATTAGTGACAATATCTTTCATATATTTAGCATAAAGAGACATTTTCAACATATCAACACATTTCAACAAAGCGCTCAAAATCTTCATCATCCTTGTTTTTAGATGGTTTAGTAGGAAAAGGCATAGGTTTTTGAACCCATGGTTCTCTTTCCTTTCCATGTTTTCTAGCAACAAAGTCTCTTTTATCATATCTTTTATTCTTAGGAGGTGGGTTATCAAGATCAACAACATGTTCTATTTCTACATCATTATCTGGTTGAGCATCATCATGAACATCATCATTATCATTATCGCTAGGTGTATGTTCATTACCAGATTGTGTCTCAGCATAAGAAATAGAAACATTATTATGATTCTCAGGAGGTTTTTCTATCTCAAGTTCACTAGAAGCATGCAAAGTTTTATCATTTTTTTTTCTTTTTCTTCTTAGATGGACTAGGTGCATCAATATTATTTCTTTGAGAATCTTGTTCAATTCTTTTAGGATGACCTTCAGGATATAGAGGATCCTGAGTCATTCTACCTCCTCTAGTAACAACTCTAAAAGCAAGATCATTCTTTTTATTATTCATCTCATCAAGCAAATCATTTTGTGACTTAGCAATTTGTTCTAACTGAGTCTGAACCATAGAAGCATGTTTACTCAAGCATTTAACATCATTAGCAGTTCTAAACATCAAATCACTCAAGCGTTCAATCATGATGGAATTCCATTTTAGTTGATTTCTAACATACATATTAAAGTGTTCCTGTTTAATGATGTAATTATCAAATTCATACAGGCATTGACTAGCAGATTTATTATACGGAATATCACCTTCATCAAATCTAGTGAGAGAATTTACCTCCACTACCTGTATCGGGACGTCGAGCCCATGTATTTCTTCAATAGGTGGTAAATTCTTAACATCTTCAGCTTTAATACCTTTTTCTTTCATAGATTTCTTAGCTTCTTGCATATCTTCTGGACTGAGGAATAGAATACCTCTCTTCTTCGGAGTTGGCTTAGGTGGTGGTTCAGGAAGTGTCCAATCATTATAATTTTTCAATATATTATTCAATAGTTCTTCAGCCTGTCCAATAGTTCGTTCCCTGAAAACACAACCAGCACAACTATCTTGGTAGTCCCTAGAAGCATCGGTTAGTCCATTATAAAAGATATCAAGTATTTCATTTTTCTTAAGAGGATGATTAGGCAAAGCATTAAGTAACTAGAGAATCCTCCCCCAAGCTTGAGGGAGATTCTCTTCTTCAATTTGCACAAAGTTAAATATTTCCTGTATGGCAGCTTGTTTCGTATGAGCAGGAAAATATTTTTCAGAGAACATATCCTGGGGACTACGCACATAACCAGGAGCAAGAGTATTAAACCATTTCTTAGCATCACCCTTTAATGAGAAAGGAAACAACTTAAGAATATAGTAATAGCAAATTTTTTCCTCATGAGCAAATAGGGTGGCAATATCATTCAACTTAGTAAGATGTGTCACGACAGTTTCAGTTTCATAACCATGAAAAGGATCAGATTCAACCAAAGTAATTAACTCAGGATCGACAGAGAATTCATAATCCTTATCAATAACTAATATGGGAGAGGTAGCAAACATAGGATCATATTTCATTCTCTCCCTCATAGATTTTCTTTCATTTCAGCAAGCAATTTTTTAACTTCATCTCTATCCTTACAAGCAAGAATGTCCCTAGCCGTCTCCCTTTCAAAGACATGTTCATCAGGTGATTCAACTCTAGTAGGAGAACTAGGCATAATAGGTGATTCATACTTTTCAAGAGTTTCAACATTTTCAGCATTCTCAATTTCTTTAGCTTTAGCAAGTTGTTCATCAAGAAATTCACCAAGTGGCACAGTAGTATCAAGCATAGTACTAGCATCATCAATAGTTTCATTCATAGCAGAAGTAGTATCATCAATAACTTGCGAGATATCAGAATGAATAGCAGGTGGTGGTGTCACAAGTCTACTTAAAACAGAGGGTGAATCAAGTGCGGAGCTAGATGGCAGTTCCTTACCTCCCCTCGTCTTAGAAGGAACGATCTTGGTCTTAGCGTCTTTCAGATTCTTCATAGTGATCAATAGATATAAATCCCAAGTGACTCAACAAATAGAGCTATGCTCCCCGGCAACGGCGCCAGAAAAAGGTCTTGATAACCCACAAGTATAGGGGATCGCAACAGTTTTCGCGGGTAGTATTTCACCCAGATTTATTGATTCGACACAATGGGAGCCAAAGAATATTTGCAAGTGTTAGCAGTTGAGTTGTCAATTCAAACACACCTGGAGATAAAATATCTGCAGCAAAGTATTTAGTAGCACAGTAATATGATATTTTTGATAGCAGTAGCAGTAGTAACAATAGTAACAGCAACAGTAACAGTAACAGTTTGTAGCAAGAGTAAAGCAGTAGTAACAAAGTAACTTAGCAGAAACCAATATGAGAAAGTCGTAGGCATTGGATCGGTGATGATAATTATGTTGGATGATATTCATCATATAACAGTCACAACCTAGGACGATACACAATAGCTCCAATTCATCAATGTAATGTAGGCATGTATTCCCTATATAGTCATATGTGCTTATAATAAGAACTTGCATCACATGTTTTGTCCTACCCTCCCGTGGCAGCGGGGTCCTTAAGGAAACTAAGGGATATTAAGGCCTCCTTTTAATAGAGAACCGGAACAAAGCATTAGCACTTAGTGAATACATGAACTCCTCAAACTATGGCAATCACCGGAAAGAATCCCAATTATTGTCACCTTGGGGTATGCGGATCATGACACGTAATAGGTGCATATAACTTGCAAGATAGGATCAAGAACACAAATATATTCATGAAAACATAGAGGGTTCAGATCTGAAATCATGGCACTCGGGCCCTAGTGACAAGAATTAAGCATAGCAAAGTCATAGCAACATCAATCTCAGAACATAGTGGATACTAGGGATCAAGGCCCTAACAAATTGACTCGATTACATCATAAATCTTATCCAACCCATCACCGTCCAGCAAGCCTATGAAGGAATTACTCACGCCCGGTGGTGAGCATCATGAAATTGGTGATGGAGGGTGGTTGATGATGACGACGGCGCTGAATCCCCCTCTCCGGTGCCCCAAACGGACTCCAGATCAGCCCTCCCGATGAAGAACAGGAGGTGGCGGCGGCTCCGTATCGTAAAACATGATGAAACTTCTTCTCTTATATTTTTCTCAGGGTAAAAGAATTTATAGCATTGGAATTAGGTCAGACGGCCGCCTGTGGGCCCCACAAGGCATCAGGGCGCGCCCTAGGGGGGGGTCACGCCCTGTTGCCTTGTGGCAGCAGGTGGCCCCCCTTCTGTTAGTTCTTGCGCCAATAATTTTTATATATTCCATAAAAATTCTCCAAAAAGTTTCGTCCAAATCTGAGAACTTTGATTTCTGCACAAAAACAACACCATGTTAGTTCTGCTGAAAACAGCGTCAATCCGGGTTAGTTTCATTCAAATCATGCAAATTAGAGTCCAAAACAAGAGCAAAAGTGTTTGAAAAAGTAGATACGACGGAGACGTATCACAGGCCCCTCTTCTCCGCGCAACATCGACAACAACGCTGGCGCTCCTCTGAATTCGTCTAGATGAGATTCTTCAGGGGCATTAGTCCTCATTTTCATCTCCTTTTGGTCATTTGATGACAAAGGGGGAGAAATTTGAGTGTTAGTCTTCAAGAGGGTCATATATTGGGCTGTATGTTTTTTTGCTAAGTTTCAACTCTTGGTTTTATTTGATTCGCTCCTTTGATGAGTTGTAACTTAATAACTGTTGGTGGTCTGACGCTTTTCTGCTACATTTATCTGCATGCGTGATTATGCTCTAAATTCTCAATGATATATGTGCATGCATGTTATATTTCGTCAAACACCAATTTTCATCATGCATTCAAATTCTTCAATATCTTATGATCATGCATGATTGGATTCCAACATATAGGGGGAGATCTCCACAATTTCAACATGCCATGTGCATTAGCAATCCAAAGCAAAATTTTCATGTGCACATCTTCAGGGGGAGTTCCTCTATATCATGTAACCAATGTCGTCACATTCTGTACTTACACTTCCATTATTTACTCCCGTTGAAAACTTAATTGATCTGTCAGCAATCACCAAAAAGGGGGAGATTGTAAGTGCATCAAGTGCCCCCTTAGTGGTTTTGGAGTATTGAAGACAAACAGGTTAAGGGACTAATCTGTTTGTGAGTGTACACAGGTGAAATAGTCCCTGAAGACTTGGTTTAACCCACGGAAGTCGACCCCTAAAATTGTATTTATGGCCTTTGAAGAAATTGATGTGAAAACTTGGAAGCTTGAAGACTTTGTTTTCATAGTTTCTTTTACTTCTTATTTGAGTCATAGGAAAAACCGTACTGTTAACGGGGGTCTAGGTGAAATATTTATCATACTTCCAAAGCGATGCTCAAACCTATTGTAACACCCCCAGTGTCATGCTACAGTGAACTCACACAAATGATGCCAAGTCATCATCATTATATCCTAAGAAATGCAATTAAGAAATAATTCAACTTCAATTCAAAATTCAAAGTGCAAGTCAAATAATTAATTCTTCAAATAGCAAAAAAAAGTTCATAATATTACAAAAATTCCAAAAGCAATTATAAAAATAAAATCAACATTTAATGAATTCCAAATTTGACAGCAACGTCCAAAAACAGTACCCAAAATAGCCCATTTAAATCATTTCCAATTAAGCAAAATTCAAATGAAAATATTTAAATCCCAAACTTTTTGTGGCAGTGCCATAAATTGCAAAGTATTTTTATGGCCAAGACCCACCATTTTCAAAAGTCAATTGATGGCTTAATTTATCTGCAAAAGTTTCGGTATAAAAGAAAAACAGAAAAGCAGAAAAGAAAAAAAAGGAAAAAAACTACTGTGCAAATGGCCCAGGAGCTACAGTGGCCGGCCCAGCCCACGTACCGCTTCGTCCACCTGCTCCCGCCTCGCTGTCGGCGCCGCCATGGCCGAGCGCGCGTCGCTCCGGCCACTGGCCGCCACGGTGCCGGAGCAGGTGGGGCGAGGGGATAAGGCCTCGCCCCTGCATCCCCCCCTGGACGCCGCACCTCTCTCTCACTCTTCCTCGCGCTCGCTCGCCTCTTCTCCCCTCTGCCCGAGCGCTGCCGCGCTTCCGACCAACCGCGGCCACCGGCGCCCATTCGCTCCTCCGCCGTGTCCAGGAGGCTCACCAGCGTCCGCCTCTTCTTCCGTGCCCAAGACCTCGAGCTCGGCGGCACCACATCGCCCCCGTGCCACCTTCGTCCTCCTCGGATCGCTGGACGCCGCCGCCTCCGATTCGGCCTCCCCTGCGCTCCCGTTCACTTGAGGGGCCTTCTTGAGCCCGCACGGTGAGCTCCACTCCTCCTCCCTCCTTCTGTTGCTCGTCTCCGAGCCCGAACGAAGCCGCCGGTGCTCCGATGCTCCGGTTGCCGCCAACGCCGGCGAACTGGCGCTCGCAGTAGACCTCCTAGCCGCGTAGCTCGCTCGAAAACGGCCCAAAGCTGCGATTTCGATCACACCCGAAAACCACCGCCGCCAAACGTCGTTGCCGGTGACGTTCCGGCTATCCCCTAGTCCAACAAGTAGCACCACTTGACGCGCGAGGTCGCAGGCTCTCGAACGCGCCCGGCTGCGGTCCAAATGGAGCACCACAGCGGTTTTCCGGCGAGGCCCGAGGCCCTCCGCCGCTTTTCGGGTCGCCGGCGGCGAAATTCCGGCGTTGCCAACGTGGCATGACCTGGGACCCACCCTGGGTCGCTGACCAGTGGGTCCCAGGGCCCCGTTGACCGAGTTGACTAAGTCAACTTTGCTGACGTGGTAGCTACTGCCGCTAACAAGTGGGCCCCATTCTGTTAATTAGACTAATTAAACTATTCTTAATTAAAATTTAATTTGATTAGCTAAATAGTCATTGACATGTGGGGCCCACTCCCTAATTAACCCAGTTTAGTTTTAATTAACCTCTATTCAGCCGAGAGTCACTCACCAGTGGGACCCACTGGTCAGGTTTGACCCTGGCCAGCTCAGTTGACTCGCTGACATCACTCTAACGTCATGCTGATGTCATCAGTCATTATTCTGGATAATGTGAATTAAATAATTAAAATAATTCCAGAAATTTCAGAAAATAGTTTAAATCTTTGAAAATTCGTAGAAATTCAACCGTAGCTCGGATCGAAAAACTTTCTATATGAAAGTTGATCAGAAAAACGAGACGAAACCGAATATGTGGTCAAAATGCTTGACCATCACTCCTATCTATCTGAACATGGAACCTTCCCCTCCGGTTCAGTATACCGAAATCCGCCTAAATGCCGGGAAAATATCCCAGAAATTTTTCCGCTTCGTCTGCGACATATAGCATTGCATGTGGTCACCACTAACGCTGCATTTTGCCATGCCATGCACTGTGATGCATTTGATTGCTTTTATTTATTGTTTCTTCCCCCTCTTCTCTTCTGTTAGACCCCGAGACCGACGCTGCCCAGGAGGACTGCTACTCCGTCGACGACCCCTCTTTTGCCGCAGAGCTTCCAGACAAGCAAACCCCCTTGAACATGCCTATATCACATATTCTTTCTCCCTCCTGCTTGCATTAGAATTTGCTACTACTTTTGATTGATCCTATTCTGATGCATAGCTTGTTTTTGTAAACTACTATTGATACCTTACCTGCTATCCTAAATGCTTAGTATAGGTTGGTTGGTAATCCATATGTGGCCCCTCTTCCTTGTCCCAGTTGCCCCGCTTAGTTAACAGTGTCCTGATCGATGTAATCGACGGGCCGAGACCAGCACATCACCACACACCCCACTAAGTTACTTGACTCTGCAGAGCTAACATCGAATGCCGAGGGTGATACCTCTCATCTCACTCCTGATGTTGCCTCTATGGTACAGCTAGTTGGTTGTGGGTTACCGAGGGTGATTCCTCTTTCACCACTTCCGACGAAGCTTCTGTCATGCAATCCCGCTAGTGTGAATACCATCGAGGGTGATTCCTCCGGTTTCAACTTGACGGACACATCGAGAGGGAAATCCAACGAGGGTGACCTCGGATTCCTCCTTGATGCTATGGACACACGGGTACTTTGACTTTACTACAGTTACTTGATAAAGTCGGGTCGACCCCGCGGGGTACCCGCGAGATAATTACGTGGCACGGCCGAGCATTCCTAGCCCTTGCCGTAAGTCCACGAGATGGGGCGACGGGGTCACATGTTTCATGAATCTCTGCTCATTTCCGCGAGCTCCCAATGCGATTAACGGATTTGGGTATTTGATCTGAGTTGGCCACTGGCCTATACGCACTACCACCACGTGGGATAATGGTTTAATGGGGCCCTCTGCGCCGTATGTATCAGCCGAAAGCTCTGTCAGACGTCCAGTTCAGCATTGTGGCACGGTCGGATCGTGCCATGTAGTACAGGGGTGGCGCTGGTAGTATCCACCCTGCTCACAATGACCCAGAGTGCAAAGGGCGATGGGCCCAAGAACCCTGAGCACTTAGGATGTAGACCGGCGGGGACCTCTCTACTGAGCTCTAGGTAGGGCTGCGGTGTGTCGATCAGCCGAGGCCGGGCATGACCCAGGAAAGTGTGTCTGGCCAGAGTTAATCGAGCGTGTTGGGTAACAGTAGTGCACCCCTGCAGGGAAGATTATCTATTCGAATAGCCGTGTCCACGGTAACAGGACGCTCAGTAAAGTGTCCCGATCTACTACTTGAACTGGATACAAGTTAATTAATTGGAAGCTCCGGGATTGCTTTCTCGCAGGGAGACGAGGAAGGATCTCTAGGCTTTGCTACAACATATGCATGCTACTATGGTTATGATGCTAATCTACACTCTTCTAATGTTGCAAGACGCTGAAGATGCTAGTCTTCGATAGGCTAGGCCTTTCTCTCTACTCTGGCATTTCTGCAGTCTAGTCCACTGATACAGCCCTTCTTTGATACCAATGCATAAGTAGAATAGTTCTGATGTAAGTCTTGCGAGTACTTTGGATGAGTACTCACGGTTGCTTTGCTTCCCTTTTTCCTCCATACCCGATTGCTGCGACCAGATGACGGAACCCCGGAGCCAGCCACCCCAGTTGATGAGTACAACTACCCCTCTGGAGGATCCTACTACTACATGGAGACCGCCGACGACCAGGAGTAGATAGGAGGCTCCCAGGCAGGAGGCCTGCACCTTTTCGATCTGTGTCGTTGTTTTGCCCCGCCTTCTTAAGGCTTATCTGCTTAACTTTTATGTCTGTACTCAGATATTTGTTGCTTCCGCTGATGCTTGTATGACTCAAGCTTATGTATTCGAGCCCTCGAGGCCCCTGGCTTGTAATATAAAGCTTGTATGACTTTTATTTATGTCTAGAGTTGTGTTGTGATATCTTCCCGTGAGTCCCTGGGCTTGATCGTGCGCATTTGCGTGTATGATTAGTGCACGGTCGGGCCGAGGGCGTCACAAGCTGGTATCAGAGCCGACTACCTGTAGGAAGCCCCCTTTCCAACTCCTCGGCCGAAGTTGAGTCTAGTCTTTGCAAAACGATTTTACTAACATGGCTGTGTGGCTTACGGGCCCACGTCGCCAATGGGTGGTATTAGGATCTTTTATTCCTCTTCCATACTCTGGGACTCTGATCTCCCTCCTTTTCGAGTTACATGATTTTGCTAACACTGACATTAGGTTCTCGTGCTCACATTCACCCGGAGAGCTGGATTGTCTGCAGTTATTCCTTTCCCTTGGTCTGTTTAATCTGATCATCACATTTTCCTTTCCATTGGTCCGTTTAACTTTTCTTGTAATCTAGCTTTTATCTGAGCAGTGATAATTTCCTGCTTAAGTCAATACCCCAAAGAAAACCTCGTCACTATTGTTGATGACATTCCGGTAGCCACCGATGGACGAGAACCTTGCCCATTGGTCCGCCTCGTTTTAACGAGCAGGAAAATGGTTCTCTTCGTTCCCCGCCCTTGGTACCGACGTTGTTGCCGACTTAGCTGACAGACTTTCCTCTGACACGTCTTGTTGTCGTGACCGCGCAAGATGTCACCGCCCTCCCTACTCTTAATCCACACTCACTGCAATTCCACGGGATCGAAACCTGACTCTCCTGTACATCCTTGATCCCGAAGATTCCCCTTGCTCCACCTCTTAAATCTCGGGACGAGATTTCTTGTAGTGGGGGAGATTTGTAACACCCCCAGTGTCATGCCACAGTGAACTCACACAAATGATGCCAAGTCATCATCATTATATCCTAAGAGATGCAATTAAGAAATAATTCAACTTCAATTCAAAATTCAAAGTGCAAGTCAAATAATTAATTCTTCAAATAGCAAAACAAAAATGTTCATAATATTACAAAAATTCCCAAAGCAATTATAAAAATAAAATCAACATTTAATGAATTCCAATTGACCCCAACATCCAAAAACAGTACCCAAAACAGCCCATTTAAATCATTTCCAATTAAGCAAAATTCAAATGAAAATATTTAAATCCCAAACTTTTTGTGGCAGTGCCATAAATTGCAAAGTATTTTTATGCCCAACACCCACCTTTTTCAAAAGTCAATTGATGGCTTAATTTATCTGCAAAAGTTTCGGTATAAAAGAAAAACAAAAAAGCAGAAAAGAAAAAAAGGAAAAAAACTACTGTGCAAATGGCCCAGGAGCTACAGTGGCCGGCCCAGCCCACGTACCGCTTCGTCCACCTGCTCCCGCCTCGCTGTCGGCGCCGACATGGCCAAGCGAGCGCGGCTCCGGCCACTGGCCGCCACGGTGCCGGAGCAGGTGGGGCGAGGGGATAAGGCCTCGCCCCTGCATCCCCCCCTGGACGTCGCGCCTCTCTGTCCCTCTTCCTCACGCTCGCTCGCCTCTTCTCCCCTTTGCCCGAGCGCTACCGCCGCCGCGCTTCCGACCAACCGCGGCCACCGGCGCCCATTCGCTCCTCCGCCGTGTCCAGGAGGCTCACCGGCGTCCGCCTCTTCTTCCGCGCCCAAGACCTCGAGCTCGGCGGCACCACATCGCCCCCGTGCCACCTTCGTCCTCCTCGGATCGCCAGACCCCGCCGCCGCCGATTCGGCCTCCCCTGCGCTCCCGTTCACTCGAGGGGCCTTCTTGAGCCCGCACGGTGAGCTCCACTCCTCCTCCCTCCTTCTGTTGCTCGTCTCCGAGCCCGAACGAAGCCGCCGCTGCTCCGATGCTCCGGTTGCCGCCAACGCCGGCTAACTGCTCAGTGCAGAGCCACCCGAGCTTTTCCTCCTTGCCCGTCGTGCTCCTGGCGCTCGCAGTAGACCGCCTAGCCGCGTAGCTCGCTCGAAAACGGCCCAAAGCCGCGATTCCGATCACACCCGAAAGCCACCGCCACCAAACGTCGTTGCCGGTGATGTTCCGGCCATCCCCTGGTCCAACCAGTAGCACCACTCGACGCGCGAGGTCGCAGGCTATCGAACGCGCCCGGCCGCGGTCCAAATGGAGCACCACAGCGGTTTTCTGGCGAGGCCCGAGGCCCTCCACCGCTTTTCGGGTCGCCGGCGGCGAAATTCCGGCGTCGCCGATGTGGCACGACGTGGGACCCACCCTGGGTCACTGACCAGTGGATCCCAGGGCCCCGTTGACCGAGTTGACTAAGTCAACTTGGCTGACGTGGCAGCTACTACCGCTGACAAGTGGGCCCCCTTCTGTTAATTAGACTAATTAAACTGTTTTTAATTAAAATTTAATTTGATTAGCTAAATAGTCACTAACATGTGGGGCCCACTCCCTAATTAACCCAGTTTAGTTTTAATTAACCTCTATTCAGCCCAGAGTCACTGACCAGTGGGACCCACTGGTCAGGTTTGACCCTGGCCAGCTCAGTTGACTCGCTGACATCACTCTGACATCATGCTGATGTCATCAGTCACTGTTCTGGATAATGCGAATTAAATAATAAAAATAATTCCAGAAATTTCAAAAAATAGTTTAAATCTTTGAAAATTCGTAGAAATTCAACCGTAGCTCGGATCGAAAAACTTTCTACATGAAAGTTGATCAGAAAAACGAGACGAATCCGAATATGTGGTCAAAATGCTTGACCATCACTCCTATCTATCTGAACATGGAACCTTCCCCTCCGGTTAAGTATACCGAAATCCGCCTAAACGCCGGGAAAATATCCCAGATATTTTTCCGCTTCGTCTGCGACATATAACATTGCATTAGGTCACCTCTAACACTGCATTTTGCCATGCCATGCACTGTGATGCATTTGATTGCTTTTATTTATTGTTTCTTCCCCCTCTTCTCTTCCGTTAGACCCCGAGACCGACGCTGCCCAGGAGGACTGCTACTCCGTCGACGACCCCTCTTTTGCCGCAGAGCTTCCAGGCAAGCAAACCCCCTTGAACATGCCTATATCACCTATTCTTTCTCCCTCCTGCTTGCATTAGAATTTGCTACTACTTTTGATTGATCCTATTCTAATGCATAGCCTGTTTTTGTAAACTACTATTGATACCTTACCTGCTATCCTAAATGCTTAGTATAGGTTGGTTGGTAATCCATCTGTGGCCCCTCTTCCTTGTCACAGTTGCCCCGCTTAGTTAACAGTGCCCTGATCGATGTAATCGACGGGGCGAGACCAGCACATCACCACACCCCCCCCTAAGTTACTCGACTCTGCAGAGCTAACATCAAGTGTCGAGGGTGATACCTCTTATCTCACTCCTGATGTTGCCTCTGTGGTACAGCTAGTTGGTTGTGGGTTACCGAGGGTGATTCCTGTTTCACCACTTCCGACGAAGCTTCTGTCGTGCAACCCCGCTAGTGTGAATACCATCGAGGGTGATTCCTCCGGTTTCACCTTGACGGACACATCGAGAGGGAAATCCAACGAGGGTGATTCCTCGGACTCCTCCTTGATGCTATGGACACACGAGTACTTTGACTTTACTATAGTTACTTGATAAAGTCGGGTCGACCCCGAGGGGTACCCGCGAGATAATTACGTGGCACGGCCGGGTATTCCTAGCCCTTGCCGTAAGTCCACGAGACGGGGCGACGGGGTCACATGTTTCGTGGATCTCTGCTCGTTTCTGCGAGCTCCCAATGCGATTAACGGATTTGGGTATTTGATCTGAGTTGGCCACTGGCCTACACGCACTACCACCGTGCGGGATAATGGTTTAATGGGGCCCTCTGCGCCGTATGTATCAGCCGAAAGCTCTGTCAGACGTCCAGTTCAGCATTGTGGCACGGTCGGATCGTGCCATGTAGTACAGGGGTGGCGCTGGTAGTATCCACCCTACTCACAACGACCCGGAGTGCAAAGGGCGATGGGCCCAAGAACCCTGAGCACTTAGGATATAGACCGGCGGGGACCTCTCTGCTGAGCTCTAGGTAGGGCTGCGGTGTGTCGATCAGCCGAGGCCGGGCATGGCCCAGGAAAGTGTGTCCGGCCAGAGTTAATCGAGCGTGTTGGGTAACAGTAGTGCACCCCTGCAGGGAAGATTATCTATTCGAATAGCCGTGTCCACGGTAACAGGACGCTCGGTAAATTATCCCGATCTACTACTTGAACTGGATACAAGTTAATTAATTGGAAGGTTCGGGATCGCTTTCTCGCAGGGAGACGAGGAAGGATCTCTAGGCTTTGCTACAACATATGCATGCTACTATGTTTATGATGCTAATCTACACTCTTCTAATGCTGCAAGACGCTAGTCTTCGATAGGCTAGGCCTTTCTCTCTACTCTGGCATATCTGCAGTCTAGTCCACTGATACAGCCCTTCTTTGATACCAATGCATAAGTAGAATAGTTCTGATGTAAGTCTTGCGAGTACTTTGGATGAGTACTCACGGTTGCTTTGCTTCCCATTTTCCTCCATACCCGATTGCTGCGACCAGATGACGGAACCCCGGAGCCAGCCGCCCCAGTCGACGACTACTACTACCCCTCTGGAGGATCCTACTACTACGTGGAGACCGCCGACGACCAGGAGTAGATAGGAGGCTCCCAGGCAGGAGGCCTGCGCCTTTTCGATCTGTGTTGTTGTTTTGCCCCGCCATCTTAAGGCTTATCTGCTTAACTTTTATGTCTGTACTCAGATATCTGTTGCTTCCGCTAATGCTTGTATGACTCAAGCTTATGTATTCGAGCCCTCGAGGCCCCTGGCTTGTAATATAAAGCTTGTATGACTTTTATTTGTGTCTAGAGTTGTGTTGTGATATCTTCCTGTGAGTCCATGGGTTTGATCATGCGCATTTGCGTGTATGATTAGTGCACGGTCGGGCCGGGGGCCTCACACCTATACACACTACTACCGCTTCGAGTGAAGTCTTTGGAAATCTTCGGAACAGCCGACAAATTTACTAGCGACAGTGACGCAGTTGATCTGGTCGCTGACAAATTTGGTCAGGCTGAGGAGTTAGGATTTCGCCAGTGCGATCTGCCTATCGTGAGGAAATTGAGTGCCCCGACGAAATTGAGACTTCCAATTTCCGACCGTTGCTGCGCCGCGTGCCAGCTGTCGAGTGGATCCTTATCCTGACAACTGTCATGTCTGAGAAGGGCATTTATGATAATTCATGTCGGGTTGCCCCCTGGCCATAAATAGCCGCCCCCCACAAACACTAGTTGGTTGGCTGCTCTAGAGAGAGATTGACTCTTGTCATTTGAGAGCAACCCTTCCTCCGACGACTTTGTGAGAACCCAAGTGAGGAAAAACCCAACCAGAGCCAAAGTGATTGAGCATCACTGAAGAAGTTGATCTGTGTGATCCGACGCTTATTACCTTTGAAGACTTTCATTCTTCCACACGGTTAGGCGTCATGTTCTGAGCACCCAAGAGTAATTGCGGTGTGCCGGTGAAGAAGTCTGTGAAGGTTTTGGAAGTCTACCTTGAAGACTTACCATGTGTGATTGGGCGAGGACTAAGTGACCTTAGCTCAAGAGGAATACGGTGAGGACTAAGTGTCCTCCGAGGTAAAACTTAGCCACCTCAACCAGACATACAGTTGATACAGCAACTGGAACTGGTCTACCAAATCGCTGTGTCTTCACCAAGCCTACCTGGTTTCAAATTCCTCACCCTTTACCTTTATGCAATTCCGCTGCTGAAGAACTTGTGTTTTACATTTCTGAAGAATTTGAACTGAAGACTTTCATCATGCTGTTTTTCATTTCTTCAGTTCATCTTCCTCATGCATGTTTGCCTGTATGATTACATGTTCTTTACTTGTCTGTATTTCATATACATGCTACCTGTATTCGTGTAGATCTAGTTTCGCCTCTGTTTCTATTTCGTCACTCTGATTTTCGTCAAAATCTTCGGAGTTTGACGAATTTCTAAAAATCTCCCATTTAACCCACCGTCTGGGAGTAAACCTGCGCTTTCAATTTTCCATCGAGACAACCATTAGCTGGTGATCAGTATTTTCTTTCGCCTTCTTTGGCATCAGTTTTGTCTTTTGATTCTTTTTCTCAGAAGCCTTCTTCTTCTTAGCTTCAGCTGAGGTATAAACTTCTTCATTGTGCTTCTCACAGAGCCGGGTGACTTCATTGTGCTTCTTCGCTGGTCGTCCCTAACATCCTCCCCGAGCACCATTCTTGCAACTCCTGAAGCCGCCCACACGTGAATTTAGGCGTTTAAACGAAGGTTGTTTCCCTCCCCCTACTCTGTTATTTTCAAGTTTGTAGGTCATCACCAACGCCATGCGCTAGCATATATTTTCCAGTAGATCCGCCATAAGTTGATAAAATTCCGGTGTCAGATCTAGCCTCCATCCCAACTGCTATATTTTGTTTCTGTTCTGTACTATAAAAATTGGAAGGTTATACTGGGTATATCTTAATTATTAGACTGATGTTGAAAGTTTTGGGTTTTGTATGGATTGTTGTTGGGCCGTGCCTATGCACCAACCAATGATGAAAACTGGCAGGTTATACATCATTCTCTTTCATCCGTGCAACGACCAGTGGCAATTTCTTATTACTCGTTTTTTGAAGGGAGTAATAATTGCCTAGCTACATTGCACAGATAAGAAGACCAGTGTGTAGCACTACTATTTACCTTTCTGGTATATTAAGTGCGTGTCTATATTTTGATTTAGTCTGTTAAGGAAAAAGCTCAAATCCTTAACTCTGTTTCAAAAGGCAGGGACACATTTTTGGTATGGCATAAGGTCCATCAGATTTCTTGAGGTCAACTTTTTATATTGATTTGCAATAGATTTCTATGGATTGATGTTCCCCTTGCGTATAGATCGATGATGAAAACTTGATAATTAGTAGTTGGACTAAAGTTGTTCATGGCCTGCGCTTAGAGGTGGGCACAGTGTGGGCATTCCACTTCTTCAGCCTTGCCAAAGACCCGATGATCCTTCACTTGGAATGTGCACCTCTATAAACTGTAATGATGAAGAATCTCTCATGTCATGTATGATCGAGATAACACTATCTATATATTGTGATGTACTGTCCATCAGTTATGCAAGGAACACTCTCTCTCTCTCTCTCTCTCTCACACACACACACACACATATCATGTGTGTGTGTGTGTGTGTTATGTTAGCTGTCTTGCCTGCTATCAATTGTGTTGTCTACATTGAATTGCGTGTAAATTTTATTATTAGTGAATATTAAATTAAAAAAATTAAAACTAATGTCATCACAATTGAACACGATTATGAAAACCAAAGGTGTGCAATGTGTGACAACAATACATATCAGTTCAGAAAAGTATAGTCGGCGATAGAAAAATAACACACACGTATCTTGCAGGACACACATCGGTGTTAGTACATCCTTCTCGCACGTAACGTGCACGAGAGACGTCGGTGTTAGTCCATTCATCATAGACATATCTTTCACTGCAAGTGTGTTGAGGAATAAGTTAAAAACCCTTAACTCTATTGAAAGCTAGCTACACGTTTTGGGTAAATCATAGGTCCTTTACATTTCTTGAGGTCAACGTTTCATGGATATTTTAAGTTTGGTTTCTTTATGGATCGGTGTTTGACCTCCCTATGCATGATTGGATTTTAAATTGAGAGACAAATTTATGCAATCGCATGTCCTTATTATAACCTCAACTAATTATAACCGCCATATGTAATTATAGGTTTAACAATGGAAGAACCCAAAATTTACGAGCGAGGTTTGCTTTGTCCTACATATATGTCCCAATTCTTACTGCATGGTGCAATTGCAGAAATCTTTCCAGCTAGTAACATTAACTTCATTTATGTACATCCAAATATCAGGCGTTTGAACTGTAGGAGATATGCCCTAGAGGCAATAATAAATGTTATTGTTTATCTACATGATCATAATTATGTTTATGTTCCATGCTATAACTGCTATGGTTCTCGAGTCTGCAATAACCACGAGGCTCGGAGGAAGACTCATATGCACGTGTGGAATAATAAACGGTAAAATGTATTCCTAGTCTGGCCTCTAAGACTAGCTCAAGTGTTGCATGATGGTTCTGTTTTCCTGATCATGGGCATGACTATGCCGGCAACTTTGAGGGCACAATGTTAGGAGAACACTTGTGTTGAATCGACCCGGATTGATGTTATGCTATGAGATACATTCGTCACAAGTTAATGGTTAATAACATAGAGATAGTTAATGTTTGCATAATTCCTTAGACCATGAGAGTGTCAAGTTTCTTCATGCTTGCTTCATGAACTTTGGGGTTTGTTAAACGTCATCCGTAAATGGGTGGCTATTACGGCGGCTTACGGGTTCATGGAAAAGTATGTCAAGTAACTTGATAGCTCAAGATTGGGATTTGCTCCTCCGACGATGGAGAGATATCTCTGGGCCCTCTCGGTGTTACGGCATCCACCATCGTCTGGCCAGACACATTGTGATTTGATCACTGGGATGCCGGAACACGGAAACGAGAAAAGAGAACAAAATCGGTAACGAGGTAACTTGCATGGTGGACAAGTTGTTGATCCACGGGGATGCAATAAATCTCACCTCGGGTATTTGTAACATATCGTGAAGCAACAGGAATAGCACACGGCAACTGGAGGTTCACTCGAATATTCATTCGTGTGGGTATAGGGGTCAATATGGGTGTCCACGGCTCCGATGTTGGTCATTGATCAGAAAGAGTTCCGGTCATGTCTATACTTCACCGAACCTATAGGGTCACATGCTTAAGGGTCATCTATCTGCTGAATACTAGACAGGGAGTCTGAGAGAAAGTCACCGGAAAAGTTTCGGAGACAGCGGAAAAGTTCCGGAGAGAGAGCACCGGAATAGTTTCGGTAAAACCGAAAAGTTGTTTCGGAGTATACCATTAAGTCAAAATGGTTTCGGCACACGCCTGGAAATTCTTGGAGGGTGCCAGAATTGGTCTGGGAACTTCTGGGATTTTTCGGAGAAAAAAACCGGAAATGTTCCGGAGCTGCCGGAACCGCTTTGTTTGCTTTTCGCAGATGAAAATCACTAATCCGAAATTGTTTCGGAACGCGTCCAAAATCATTTGTGTGGGTACTGGAATTATTCTAAGACCCACAGAAATATTTTCGGATTTAACGGTCGCGGAAAAATGGTTCCGTGAATAGTGAAAGTGCTTTTTGGGTGTCTTCTTGGAGAAGCTACCTTGAGGGCCTTTTGGTACTTTTCCCCTTAGCTTCTTGGAGAAGCTACCCTTGGGCTTGGCCTATAAATAGGGGTGGAGGGGGCTACCTAAAGACACACTCTTTCTCAACATACACAAGCCATGCATGATCTGGCCTTCTTCTCTCCCTCCCAGCGAAATAGTTTCGTAGAGCCGAAAGGCTGTCTGGGTTCCGGTGGGAACTAGTTCTGGACGGCGAAGCACTGCCGGATATATGACACCGTATGTGTGCAACCCCGTAGAGAGGTCATAGGTTCGATCTTTTTGCCCGAGGGGCTGTTCGAGGGTCCTCCCGAAGGGCTGTCCGAGTTACTGTCCGTGTTTCGGGGGTCCTCCCGAAGGGCTGTCCGAGTGACCCGCTCGAAGGGCTGTCCGTGAGGCCTCCCGGAGGGCTGTCCGAGGATCCGTCCGGTGGGACTATCCGAAGGACTGTCCAGAGGCCTCCCGGAGGGCTGTCCGAGGATCCGTCCGGTGGGACTATCCGAGGGACTGTCCAGAGGCCTCCCGAAGGGCTGTCCGAGGATCCGTCCGGTGGGACTATCCGAGGGACTGTCCCGAGGCCTCCCGAAGGGCTGCCCGGAGATCCGTCTGGTGAGCTGACGAGGGAGTTCATCCTCGTGGTTGGGAGGTTGTAAAATCCTAACTACGGGGATCTGCACCGCTTATCGTCATCGACTCTACTTCCGCTGCGCTACGAGTTGGTAACGAAAAGATCAAAAACCTTGTATGCAGTCTCCATAGTGGTCCTGGGCTGGTGCGTAGGTCGAATTTTTTTGTTTTCTGCTGCGTTACCCTACATGAACGAATTCTTCGACCCTTTTTATGTATGGGGCAATCACATACTACTGAATAGACGTCTAGTCAAGAAACTCTGTGACGGAAGATTGTTTGAAAACAACAAATTTTTAGTTTGCACACTAACGAAGACAACTGTGAACTATAGGATGGTATGAACCACAACTCTCGTATTTTTCGTACTTTGTATGACATGGATTGTTTGGACAATAACACACTGAGTAATTTCCTTTTTGATCAATGTTTTCTATGAGAGTACACTGAGCGTTACATCTCAAAGCATCTGCTCGCTGGTGAGCCTACAAATATATATATGGCAAAAGCACAGAAGCCACCTCATCCTACTTATATAGTCTACATCAACAAAGTGAAGGATGGGCGATCTTTGATCCATAAGAACTGGACTAAAGTTGTTCGTGGCCTGTGCTTAGAGGTGGGCACAATGTGGGCATTTCGCTTCTTCAGCCTTGCCAGAGACTCGATGATCCTTCGCTTGGAATGTGTACCTCTATAAACTGTAATGATGAAGAATCTCTCATGTCATGTATGATCGAGATAATACTATCTATATATTGTGACGTAGTGTCCATCAGTTATGCAAGGAACACACACACACATATATATTGTGTGGGTGTGTGTGTTATGTTAGTTGTGTTGCCTGCTATCAATTGTGTTGTCTACATTGAATTGCGTGTAAAATTTATTATTAGGGAATATTAAATTAAAAGATAAAAACTAATGTCATCACAATTGGACACGATTATGAAAAACCAAAGGTGTGCAATGTGTGACAACAATACATATCAGTTTAGAAAAGTATAGTCAGCGATAGAAAAATAACACACACGTATCTTGCAGGACACACGTCGGTGTTAGTACATCCTTCTCGCACGTAACGTGCACGAGAGACGTCGGTGTTAGTCCATTCCTCATAGACGAAATATGGAGAAAAGTTGTCAATGTTAGTACAACTTTCACACACGTAATCTACAGGACGGGCGTCGGTGTTAGTTCCACTTTCACAAACGATTGTTTCAGTCCAATCGTGGGCAATTGACACTCTAATCGCACACAATTTGGCCAGCCCAGTTGTGTGGGAAGGTCTTGTCAAAACACACGATTTGTCTGTGGTCAGCGAAGTACACCCTCATCACCAATCCACTCGAGCACACGGTTCCGCAAACTGTCAATGGTTGGGGGGAAAACCACGGGAATAACGGTCGGGTGCACTAGTGACTTGTGTAGAAGGGACACGGGTGATAAGGTATTAAGGAAGGTGTGAACAAGGATGGGTGCCGACTACATGGAGGATTACAAGAGGGTGATGGTTATTTCTGGGCGCGGCTATGTGTTGCTTATACCGACACGGAAGCCAGAGTCGCCAGAAGGAATGCTCTAGTGGGCTGGCCCAACAATAATTTTCTTCATTTCTCCACTAAGTTATATTTTCTCTCCCATTTTTTTATACATTTTCATAAATAAAAAGTCTAAAAATACATATATTCCACAAAGGAATACTAAAGTTTCGAAACAAAATGTTTGTACAAGGTTGAGACAATGTTTGTCGAGTGCTAATTTTTTTGATAGCATTAAACAAATGTTGTAACAAAGCGTATTTCGAAAAATTGTATGTGACAATATAAAAAAAGTTAATCATGTATTTAACAAAATCATAAACGTGCATACAAAAAATATTTCTGATGTATACGACAAATGTACAATATACATGGAAAAAAGTAGACAACAAAACATATATTTGAAAAAATGTTAATCATGTATTAGAAACTGTTAATAGTCTATAGAAAAATGTTCCTCGTGTATACAAAACATGTACAATATGTACGAAAAAAGTAGACATGAAAACATGTATTTTCAAGAAAATGTTAATCATTGTGTTTAAAAATGTTAATTGTGTATTTTAAAATTGTTAAATGTGTATAGAAATATTTTCTAGATGTATACAAAAAATGTAAACATTCTGTTCAAAAAAAAATGTAAACATCAAAAACACATATTTTCAAAAGTGTTAACCATGTATTTAACAATAATAAACATGTATACAAAAAATGTACAACGTGTATGAAAAAATAGAAATTAGAACTTATAATAGAAAAAAAATCATGCATTTAAAAATGTTAAAACATGCATTTTTTTTATGTATATAAAAAACGCGCATTCTATGTGAAAAAATATACATGTGTTGAACACGTCAAAAATTAAAAATCTTGTACAAATGAATGTTTCTCTTGTATACGAAAAATGTGGAATGTGTATGAAAAAAGTAGACATGTGTCGAAAAAATAAAAAAAACATGATGAAAACCAAAAAGAAACAACGAAAACCGAAGAAAACAATAGAGAAAAGAAAAAGGAAAATTAATATGATGGAAAACTAAAACAAAAAAAATGGAAGAAACTGATGCGAAGCAATGCAACTTAGTGAAAAACAAATAAAAATAGATGAAAACTGTGAAAAACAAAGAGAACTAAAGAAAAAAAAAGAATAAAAATAGGAAAAAACAAAGAAACCGATGCAAAACCGTGAAACACTATGAAAACCTAGAAAAACGATGATGAAGAGAAAGAAACAAAAACCAGAGGAAAAAAGAAGGAAAAACAATACTGGACCAGTCTAGCAGTGTACAGGAAACAAGTAGAAAATATCTACTATAACGAGCGAGCGAACGAACAACGACCGACTGAGAAAACACATTAACGGGCCGGCCCTTATCTGTGGACTCCGGAGGCGAGCTAGAGTTACGTCTCGCAGTAAGCGGGATATAGCTTTAGCGGTTATTTCCTTAGAGCCTGGATATGCTTGTGTGCTGTATTTTTTTGCGGGCCTGCTTTTCGGGTGCTCCTAATCGGGAGGGCAACTAATGGACGAGCGCTCGTTTGGGAGCCCCGCAAGGGTCGCCTGGGGTGGGCTGGCGCGCTCTCAGCCGCCGCCACTTGTCGCGCTCTGGGCGCTCCCTCCGTTATTTATTTATTTTTATTTTTTCACACATGTTTTCGGCTTTTTAGATGGGGTTTTTCGGTTATTTTTGACTTTTTGGTTTTCCATTGGTCTTTTTTAGCTTTTGGACGAAAAAAATTTGCGCGAAAAAACGTCTTTTTTTTGCTTCCGCGAGAGGCACGGTCGTGCTTCTTGGAAACGGAAAAAAACGCATTTTCCTTTTTTTACTTCCTTGAGAGGCACGGATTTGCTTCCGCGAGAGGCACGGCCGTGCCTCTCGGAAACGAAAAAAAACGCGCTTCCTTTTTTTTTACTTCTGCGAGAGGCACGGATTTGCTTCCGCGAGAGGCACGACCGTGCCTCTCGGAAACGGAAAAAAAACGCGTATTCATTTTTTTTCCTTTCGCGGGAGGCACGGATGTGCTTTCGCAAGAGGCACGTGTTTGCTTCCGCGACAGGCACGGTCGTGCCTCTTGGAAATGGAAAAAAATATTTTTTTTCCTTCTGCGAGAGGCACGGATTTACTTCTTGTAGAAGCACAGATTTGTTTCCGCGAGAGGAACGGTCGTGCCTCTCGGAAACAGAAGAAAAAAACACATTTTCTTCTCGTGGAGGCACGGGTTTGCTTCCCCATCGTGAAAAAAAAAGTTCGTCAAAACCTATCAACACGATATATAGTTTTGAAGATCTCGACACGAGGAATCCAACTGTGAAAACGGTACGAAATTTGGACGCACGATTTAAGAGATAAAACGTTTTGAATAAACGAATCTACGAAAGAAAAAAAAAACTCACAGGTTGCGACAAGTCGCGCACATGCAACCTAGGGAGGTGGGAGTGACCTTTGCAAAGAGTGCTCCTTAATTAGTGATTTCGCCTAATCGGTGCCTCAAGCGCCCGATCGTGGAACTGGCACCGCACAGAACGCTGGTTGTCCGCGGCCCATTAGCATGTCGCACGCAGCTCGGTCAACCGTTGACTTATGGAAAAAGCAATAAAAAACAAAAAATTAAAATGGAAATAAAATAGGTCAATTTTTTAAATAAGTTCATGTAATTTGAAATAGTCCATAGTTTTTTGGCAAAAAGTTCATCGATTTTGAAAAAAAAATCACCAAAATTTGATAAAAGTTCATGTAATTGAAAAAAGTTCATCAATTTTGAAAAATTTCACGAATTTGAAAATAAATCATGGATTTAAAAAAAACATAAATTTTGAAAAAAAGTTCATCTAATTTGAAAAAACTCATAGTATTTGGAAAAATTGATCAATTTTGAAAAAAATTCATCGATATTGAAAAGAAGTTTGTGTATTGTGAAAAAAATAAAAAAGTAAAGAAAATAAAAAATAAAAAATAATAAAGAAAAAGGAAAGAAAAACCAAAATAAAACCAGTAAAAAACCAATATCGTAAAAAAGAAAGAAAAAAATCTGTCTGGGAAGAAGCTTCCCAAAACCAGCGATCGAACTGCCCTGGTATACCTTTTAGATGGGCTAGCCCATGCTGCATCGATGGAGGTAGGGGTGGGGGTGCAACCGTATGCACTGATGCCTTTAACCGATGTAACGGGTGCCGAATAGGAAATGTGCTGCTTTTATGTTGTTTGGTCTAGGATAAAAGCTTTCCACGGTCTTCTTATACGGAGAAATTGTTACTTTAGTCAGGTGTTTTGTTTGTCCCCGTTCACTGTAGTGGGATAAAATGTAGAAAATCCTACTCCCTTTGATGTTTTTTTTAAAAAAAAATCGAACTCCTTAGTGTATGTTGGTAGTTTCTCTAATGGAAATCGACAGGGTGTCCCATTGTATCAAAAAGAAAATGCAGCCATTGACAATGATGGGCTTAAGATCGATGGAGACATATAAATGTTGGAGTGGCAAAGGAGCAAACATCATTAGGATGGTTCCAAAATAACCTCCTTGTCTGGTTTAACGCGCATTTATTATGGTGTTTTCATTCCCTCCAAAACTCTCCAGGTTCTTGGGAGTTTGCAAGGTTGTCATCGCGAAACGTACCGTCGGGGCCACTAGTGTCGTGACATGTATTCCCGCCACACTAAACAACATGTTTTCATTTGACTGGCTAGGTACAACACTTTTTCAAGTGTTGAGCTGAGAGAGGCGCCAGTAGGCACTAGATCATACTCCCTCTCTAAACAAAAATAAAACGTTTTAAGGTCACTAGACCTCTCGCTTGTGGAGACTCTCACGCACACACACACACATACATCAATTGCCTTGCTTTCATGTTTTGTTGTTGGAACCGAACACGAATGGTGTCTCCAACTTTGTTTATGGTAATCGAGCCATGGGCAAAAATATCACTTAACTTATGTTTCATTCGCTTGTGTAGGGCGTTGGACATAGGTATAGGACGTACCAACCACACGAAAACAGGTGAGATCCAGAGAGAAAAGGCGTCCTAACTAGACGAGGCAAATATGGCATGTGAAACATACCTTCTCGAAGGGCTGTTGGCCGAATTTTATTAGATAGAAGAGAGAGTACAACCATTCAACAGTCTAGGCGATCTAGAGCTGTTAGTTCACTCGGAAAGCAGAAAGAAACAAACTCCAAACAAGAAGCGGAGTAACAAAAGCAGCACCTCCCGAGGGGAAAATTAAACTGTAAGGTCTGTAATACACCCTGCTGCCCTCCAAGTAGCAATATCCTCCCGGATCTGATCAAGCACTCGATCGACGCTGCTGGCTGTGTGCTCAAAAACCCTGGCATTCCGCTCCTTCCAGACCCTCCAGTGCACAAGGATAGCAATGGTGTCGAAGTTACGTCTATCAGTCTTAGGTATTTCTTTTCTGGCTGACAGCCACCAGTCCTCGGTGGCATTGAAATTGTCATCAGGAGTGGTAAAGTGCACACCCGTCCATTGTCTGAAGATGCACCACAGATGCTGCGTGAATCTGCAATGCACAAAAAGATGCGTGCAATGCTCAGGTAGCATGTGCTGTTGGACGGCCAACCGCGCCGCAGAAGGTTATCCGCCGTTAGACAGCGTCTGTGCACCAACATACCTTGTGTATGCTAGAAAAGAAGCGTGCCACGGCAGCGAAGCTAGCTTGCGGAAGTATGGACTGTGTGGTCATTCAAAGTCAGCTCTAAGATCTGGACATCTCTTCTACTCCAATTAATACGTGAGTATGGATCTTTTGCCCATCAAGGTTAGGCAAAGTTTGACAGATGTGCAGATCCGTCGTGCGATGTCTCTTCTCGTTAAAATTAAGTCAAAGGCATGTAGTTCAATTAAAGCATTAATCATGATCCGTTCAATCGCGGGGAGAGAAAGTAAGAAATGCTTTGAGTAGCAGAAACTGTGTGACTCTCATTTCAAAAAAAAAAAAAACACTTGGAGACATTGTGTGATTTGTGGTCAAAAAATTACATTTTGAAGCTCAACAGGAGAGCGGTACAGTTAACTTTTCTACAGGTTTTTTTTTTTGAAATAAACGCAGGAGAGCTGCAAATTTCATTAAGAGGGACCGGCTGACAGCCGAAACTTTTCTACAGTATCAGCGAAGAAAATTTTCATCTAGCAAACAGATGGAGATGAGAGAGAGACAAAGATGAGTGGAGAGTTTCTTGGATAGAAAGACTAAAAACGCGCTTGAAACGTCTTGGGCGATAGGGCGACGCGGATGAAACGAACCCGTCCTGACGTGGACTGACGCCCCCTCCAGAAACCACCCAAAACCAAAAACGTCGTTGACATCAAATATGAGTGTACAGAAACTGTGCCCGGAAGTTACAATGTTTCTACAGAGAACGATGCTATGAAAGCCTTTCTGGAGCTAGAAATGCAAGCGACTCCTCTGCAAAACTGTTACCTCCCGCTACACATACTGGATGCTGTGCAGAATGTGTTTTCCAGCTATAAACTCGCATTATATATGTTCCCCAACAAGAAAAACTATGCTGCGCTATAATGATTTTTTAGGTCCAAAAGTAGGAGCACATATCTATCTCTCACAAGCCAAACAAGTCAAGCGTAGAATCATAGAGACCGTGTGGGCAACACAACATTCCTGTCAAGGAGGATTGCAAACTTTATGAAAAAGGTACCTCATCTCACTCGAAAAGTATGTGCAGAGTCCATATCAGCCATTACTCCTGGATCCCATTTTGTTATGCCAAATCTTTCTCTTGCTAAAAGTGCAACCTGTAGATTTTAAGCTGCGAGCCTGTCCAGTAATCTAGAGGCAGATGCGATGTAGCGGTCTCAGATTAGTGTCTGTCCACTTCTTGAACTGCTCCTGTGTCGCTGGTTCACTGGACAGAGAAAACGGAGGAGAACCGTCCCCCAGTTTCTACTCTATGCATGATAGCCGATGAACTAACTCGAGGTGTGAACCGCGACACTGGGTTCGTAGTTATACTTGTTATTAGTTGTGCAGCATTATCTCACCGTTCGATACCCAATGCTTTGCGGTTGCTCGATCACCAAATGGAACTTTGGTCTGCCGGATGCAAGACCTTGGATCGGGAGTAGCGTTGGTGGCCTATGGGTCTTGGTAGTTAGTGGTCACGTCCCCAACGATCCCTGATATCTAATCTGATGCACAAACAATTGCTTACTATAGAGGCTTCTTTTTTGTGAAAAGAAAGAAAACATGGAAACGAAGAGGCCCCACGTCAACCGCCACTGGCTGTGTCTTGTCAAATCACCGGATAAAATGGCTACAAAATCCGCGCCCTAATCAACACACTGAAAGCAACCTGCATCTGGACATCCGCATCGGATTAATTAACCAAATCCTTAGGGATATAAATTAATTAATTGAGGATCCTTAGGGGCAACATGGGTGATGTACCACCCTTCCTGACCATCTTTGTTTACACCTCCCTCTCCCTCCATGCGATCATTGACGAGGAGTTAAACAACTTGGCTAACCTGTCCATGACCTATAGCACAAGGAGAGAGGAGGAGAAAAGGTGTAGGTGACTGCCACCTGGTGGTGGAGCCTAAAGTTGTGACGTCAGTGCGCCTGCGCGACTTGGACAGCTAATGATCCAATCCGAGTTCCCAGAGCCCAAGGACCCACCCAACCCAGGATATGAGTCTAGCTTAGCCTTCCCTTGTTTTTTAAGGGGCAACTGAGAATATTCGCCAAGCGGACGTCCGTAAACTACTCTAAATTTGAATAAATATTTCCATGTGTCGCAGCAGTACTACTCTGAATGAATGAATGGATGGATGAATGATTCTTTCACTAAAAAAAAGGAATGGATGGAAGATTCCTGCTGATTGGTTAGGATCTACGGATGTGCTCGTTTCCTTCCTCTTTTTGTTCCTGTCTCGGCCGTTGTTCGATCGCTTGGAGACACGAGAGAGGCGGGGCGGGCCGAGGGTTTTCCGAAACGAGATAAGGCTGGAGCTTGTACGTAGCCTGCCCCTGCCTCGGCGCCTAGTAGGAGTACGTCTACGTGTCGAGTTCACCAACTGGACGGCATGACCGCGACGTGGTCCGGGAATAATTTGACGATCCAAACAAGGGCGAACCCATCGCCCCACCGGGGCCCCGTCCGTCGACCCAAACCATCCATCCATGTGACCTCTCCTCTTGCTAGATTTCGGAAGGTGTCCATGAGCAGTACCAGAACTGGTAGTGCCTCAGAAAGGAGTAACCGAGCGATTAATTAACAAGTGTAAAGCGGTACAGAGAGAAACGCAAGCATCGATTCACATAAAGACATGTCAAACTCAAGCAATTAATGATTAATGGTGGTACATGTACATACTACAAAGCTAGCGCTAGCTGGCTGGCTCATCACCCAAATTAATCAATTCATAAATGGAGCTGCACCCCCCCCCCCCCCCCCCCCCCCCCCCCCAATCTACACACAATCAGAATAGTTGTAGTGATATGTACACACAGATCAAGATATTAACCTAGGACTAATTAATTTAATTAACATAATTAAGGAGGCCTAGCTAATCCCTGGAGGTCTGTCTGGATGGGTAATAACCTGATCCCACCCGAGAGTCCTCCGGAAAGAAGATGATGCTGCATCAGTAAACCACTAACGCGAGCATCACACACCAAGTTAAGTAATCCAATTGAGTAATTAATCAACGAGCCAGCAGAACAATCATGTGCTGCAAGGTAGGTAGGTGCAGGCACGCAGCTCCGGCCGGCTTCAGTACTTCCAAATGTCGGCGAGGTTCAGGGCGGGGTACTCGTCGAATTGGTCAAGGAACTCTTGATTCTGAGACGACGGTGTCGCCGCCGATGAGATCTCCGCGCAACCGGCGGCGTTGGGGTCGGTGCTGAGCCCGGTCTCGCGGGACGGGCTGAGCGCAGACGTCTGCCCCGAGACCTGCTCCGCCTTGCAGTACCTCCGGATCGCCGGCGACAGGTCGCCGGAGTTAGCGGCCGGCAGGGAGAAGTACGGGCTCGAGTACATCATGTGCGGCGGCTGCTGATGGTACTGCAGCGGCATGTGCTGTTCCATCTTAACCTGGAGTCCGGAATGGGCACCGGTGGCGTAGGCAGAGGTGGACGCGGGACCCTTGAAATCGACCACTTCGTCGACGTCGCCGCCGAAGGAAGGGTCCATGAGGGGCGGCAGCTCCCCGGAGTCAAGGAAGTCACTGATGAAGCCGAAGGAGCTGACTCGCTCGATCCCGGCGTCCGCCGCCGCTGCCATTGCCCCGTTCGTGGCCGTGAGCTCTTTGTTGAACACCTTGGACACAGCCCACTCGTTCTGCACGCGACAAGCCATCAAATTGAAGATGGTATATTTAGCAAATCATCAACCCAGAAATTAAGGGGGAAACTTAACCAAACAAGATCAAAGGACTGAAACCAACCTTGGCGGAGCGCGGGAGCGGGTGGGGGAGCTTGCCCTCGAGGCGGAACTCGTGCATGACCCAGCCGGTCTTCTCGCCGCGGGGGGCACGGCCTCGGTAGAAGACGAGCGTCTTCTTCATTCCGACGAGGATGCCCCTCCCCCGGAAGATCTCCTTGTCCTTGCCGGTGGCCTTCCAGTAGCCGCTCTCGGTGGCGCGGTTCGTCCTCGTCCCCGTCGGGTACTTGCGGTCTTTATGGCAAAAGAAGTACCACTCCTTCTCGCCCATCTTGGCCTTGCCTGTCCGGTGGAAACACGCAACTAAGTAAGGCAAGATTCCCACGGCCGGTCGGGCTCGGATCAAGCAAGATGAGAGAAAGTGCAAAGGAGCAGTTTAATTTGGCTCTGGATGTGCGTACAGAAACGTACCTGGGAGATGCCATGGCTCGCACTTGTTGAGGTCGACCTCGCCGATGACGCCGGAGCAGAAGCGGTGGTCGAGCGCCTTGGGGGTGAGGTAGTGCGAGATGATCTCCTCGTCCGTGGGGTGGAACCGGAACCCCGGCGGCAGGTCCAGCCCGGCCGCCGCGTCCTCTACCTCCGCCTGGTTTATCACCGACACCTCAGACATCGCCGCGCGCGCGTGCCCCAACTCCGCCGGGCACCGAAGCAAGCTAGCTAGGAGAAGAGGAAATGGATGCCAAAAGAGAGAGAGAGACGAGCGAGAGGAAGAGGGAGAGGCGGGTGTGAAAGAGAGATAGAGAGGGGCGGGTTTAGGAACAAGGGAGAGAGACTGGGCCGGGGGAGGAACCGAGGGCCGGCTTATATAAGGCTCCACGCGGTCACCCGCAGAGAGAGAGAGAAAGAGAGAGAGAGCCGTGCGGAGGCGTCTTGCGGGCCAAGACCCCTCCCGTCTTTCCCTTCTTACTGCGGGCAGCTACCCCTCAAAAAAAAAAAAATACGGCGGGCAGCTGTGACCCTTAAGCAACTCTAATTACTACTTGTCCTAATCTTAATGGCTCATGATTCATCCTCTTCCTAGGCCCCAACTCTCTCACTCTCAAGAGTATTTCTCCTCCACCGGCCGGTGTCCTGTCCCGTGGAATATTCATGTCCGATCACGGCTAACGCGGCAACGATGCGTTGGACTGAACCTGACTTCTTCTTTTTTAGTTATATTTTCTCCCTTATATTAAATAAACACAATAGCTACATGACAATCGCCTGATTTTTGCATTTGTGGTCAGTCGATTTTTGGGCCGTTGGATGATGCTTTGCGATTCGCGCTGTTCTTTTTTATTCTCTGGTGTGAACGTGCTTGGGCTGGGCTTGGTTCGGTCGACTGACTGCATTTTTTGGGTCGGTCGATTCGTTATCGGGCTCGTTGTTCCGCCCGTTAAGTTGTTGAACCCGATATTTTTTGCGAGGCCCAGCCCGAGTTGGGTAGGTGTATCGTCTCTCTCTGCCTTATCTTATCCTTCTCTGGTGCGGTCAGTCACTTCCTCCCTCCCTCTTCCTCGCGCTCTGTCTCCTCGTCTCCCCGTACTAGCTAGGGTTAGGCGATTTCTTCTGTGCTTTGTTCTTTTTTATTTTCCCCGTTGCTTTATCTATAGATCTGCGTGAGTTAGTTAGTTTGATGGTTTCTTTTGATGTGGTTTTGTAGGTTCTTTGCTCATGTTGGTGCTCGGTTCAGTGTCTCCTTTGTGAATCCGTGAGCAAATCTGCTTTCTTAGGTATGTATATGCTCGGTCTCTTGTCTTTTGATTAGTTCTAGTTGTGGTTCTGATTGATGCTGGGTTAGATGTTTCTATATGAGCATGCGTTGGCTAGGGTTTGTCAGTTCCCCCCTTGTTTGATCTAAGTTTCCTGCATGCTGAACATGTTCTGCTTTTTAGGTCCTTATTAGTTCTTAGATTGCAGCGGGATTGCAGGTGTAGATTTGGAGGTCTTGTTAGTGTTAGATTGCTAGGAATTCTCAGTTTTTTTCTTGTGTTCTAATCTCCCCCATCTTGAGCCTATTCTGATGTTAGGCCCAACTAGTTCTTAGATTGTAGTGTGGGTTTGGAGGGTCTATTAGTTTTAGATTGGTTCCATCTGCCATTGTTTTCATCTCGATTGTTTAGATCCGTTTGCATTTTAAAGGTGATTTTTCACTGTTTCATGGTTTATTTTATGAAAAGGCCATTTCTTTTTTTGTATACAATGTCCTATAATGATTGACAGTTATAGGTAGTAGGTTAGTTGTTCATTTTGTGTAGTGTTTATTGTTCCATGAGTGTAAGAAGGTTTTAAATTTAACCTAATTGCTGATAACTTGTATTGTACAACGAGTATAAAAAGTGTTGAATTTAATGTTATAAGCAGTATAAGTACTGTTAATATGATTTTTGTAGTATGATATAGGTTCCTTTTTCATGCTTTTTTGCCAATGACTTCTTATTTTTGTTCATATATTGTTAGTGTAGAGTGTACAGTTTCTGAGGAGCTGGATATGCTTTGTTGGTGTATGTTGTTGGTGTTATTAGTAGTTAATGGTATTAACAGGCTTCTTTTTATTTGCAAGTTATAGCTAATAGTCCTTGTTTGTGAGCAATTTGTTGTGGGTTGTGCAGTTAAAATCAGTTAGTTGCGCAAATTGTTAGTGTTTACTTGTGCAAAAATTACTAGAATGGGTCTTTTTAATTAAAAAAACTTATTCATGATAATTGGCTATGCTTAATTAGTAGTTATTTTATTTATTTTTTGTTATTTGTCCTTCTTGTGTGTGAATTAGGCGAGATGCTTTGTGTAATTTTTGTGATGACACGATGTTTGTTCTATGTTATATGAAATCTTTTTATATGTAATTGCTAATGATTCTCATTATTCATATACTGTTATTTTTTTCCTGTGCTATTCAAGGCATTATCTTGTAATAGTCTTCTTCAATGGATTTTACCATTTTTTCTAAGGTGCTTATTTTATGTTTTGTGTAGGCATGGTTTGCCCCGTTTGTCGTTGTCTGGGTGCTCCTTGTGTGCCATTTGTTCTAGGTGGCCAAGTTCTGATCAACTTTGATGTTGTTCTCGATCAGGATTGCTTTAGGCGCATGGTTAGTAAATTTTGTGTTTTCTACTTCGTTTGTACAAAAAAAATTATAAGTTGTTCAATTTAAGTATGTATTTACTAGGTAGTATATTTGTAAAGAACTTGCTGGATATGGTTTTTTCTGTTGTTTATCTAGTGTTTGTACTTAATGTTTTAGTATTTTTTTTATTTTTTTTGCAGTACATCCCCTGCAATGCCAGAACTTTTTTAGCTGAGTACATTGAGGAGCAGACGGATGAGGCTAGAATTCTGCAGTTCAAGAAGACCGAGCCTGAACTTCTTACTTATGAAGGCAGGTCTTACCCAGCCATGTTCAAGCACCGAGCCAACTACAACAAGTTTGTAGGTAGTGCCTGGTTTGAGTTTACACGTGATTATGGTCTTCCTGCTGGAGATCGTATCGTGTTTACGCTGGACCATTTGACCTTTGACCTGAAGATCGAAACCTACCGTGGTGGTGAAAGGATTCTCCCTCTGGCTTGTGTTGGTAAGTTGTTTGAATGTTTTTGAAACTTTTATGGGTGTTTGTTGGGGATATAACCCCACGGTGTGACCCGCCCTTAAGGGGCCGGGTTACAACGGTTGGCGACTCATGGCGCAAGAGCCCAAGCAAGCCCAGGAAGGCAAGACATGAAGATGACGGTTAACAGGCGGCCCTTTGAAGGCCCAAGGCCTGGTGGCGACTCAAGGCCTGAGAGGGTGAGCCGCCACGTGAAGACTTACCTTGTAAGACTAGGAAAGTAGAACCAGGGTCGGTTACGTTGTGTAACCCGACCCGGACTCTTGTAAGCCCAGGGCCTCGACCTGTGTATATAAAGGTGAGCCCCTGCGGCGGGTTAGGGGGGGAAAAAAGACAGACAAGCCTTACGGCGAGAGAGATCAAGCAATTGAGAGTTAGGGCAAGCAAGCCGCCCCTTGTACTCGATATACCAGTTAATACAGCTTAAGCAGGACGTAGGCTTTCACCTCCATCGTGAGGGGCCGAACCTGGGTAAACCCGTGTCCCTTGTCCCGCTTAACCCCTTTGAGTCCACTTCCATGGCGTTGACTCCGAACCTAAGCCTTCGGGCATCTGCCGTGACAAAACCACGACAGTTGGCGCCCACCGTGGGTCTCGCGCTCGGCGGTGTTGAGTTCTCAAAGGGTGCTCTCCTCGGGGGCGAAGGATACGTGGTCGGCGAGATGACTAAGAGCCGCCGCGGAAAGCTTTACGTCGACGACGCCAGCTGGGGTCCTGAGGCTGACTCAATCGAGTACGGCTTCCGGGTCCCCTTCGGTGGAATCCATGTCTTCATCGGCAAGATTGGCGGATCTGAACCCGGGCCGGACAGCTGTACCAACATCATCGAGCCGGCCCGGCGTAAGCAACCCGCCCGGAGCATGCAACCCGCCCATTTTGGCCCGGGCAGGAAGCATGTCTTCGTCGGCTTCACTCAGGGCGTAGAACTTGAGGGTTCTGTGTCCGAGGGAGAAACTCACGACTACTCCGGGGAGGAATCTTCGTATGGGGAGACGGAATCGATCTATCAGCTTCAAGATGGAGGGCTTGGGGGCTACGACGAGCCTTACCCCGAGTCAGAATACCATGAGCCGGAGGGTTATGAGCCGCCAAGTCATGCAGCCGTCTTCATGGCCGGTTCAGCGGCGGCTCAGGGTAGTACACCTGCTGGTGCGACCGTGTCCGGGTCAGGCGCGCCCCCGGCTCAAGTTCTCCTGGATCTGATGAACGAGCTTACAACCTTGATGGCAACTGAGGTCACTGCTGCGAACCAAGCGGCCCGCAATGCAGAAATCACTAGGTTGAAGGATCGGATGGCCGCGGTCCAGCAAGAAGTTAACGAGCTGAAGGCTCAGATGGATGCTGAGGCGGAGCGCCTTAGGGCGGACTCTCTTCACCTCGAGATAGAGCAACAGTCGGCCACGGCGGTTCAGCGGATGAGACATCAGTCCCGCTTGCCGGAGCAGTATGAAGCTAGGAATCTCTTCAACACGCCAGGAACGGGACGAGGTGTGCCTTTGGCCATAACCCGGACGGCGGAAATACCTGGGAGCCGGGCGGTGGTTCAGCGTCAAGACCCGCCACGTCGGGGCCAAAACCCGCCACCGCTTTATCCGACACCGCCGGGTCATTATTCTAACCCGGCGGAGAACATGGTGGCAGCAGCTACCAGGCTTGACACAATTCCGATCCCCGATGAGGCGCCTTATGCAGAAGAGGTGCGGAACGCCATCGGATACCTGCGCACGGTGATGGCCCAGCAAGAGAAGTATAATTACAGCCGGAGTCGCGTGCACTCAACACCCCTCCACAGCCGTAGCTACAGCCGGCGTTATGAGTCGCCGGCGGTTTCTAGCAGCGAACGACATCGTAACCCGCCGCAAGCGGATCGGGCGGCTCTGGATGCTCAGACATTGGTGGAGAAGGCGAGAGCACGGCGAGAAGAGGCGGCGCAGGCAGCGGCGGCGTCTCAGGAACACACAGTCGCCCCTTCCATTTCAGGGGGAGCGGGGTTGACTTCCAGGGCTGCGGGGGTGCCGTGTCTGGTACCGGCTCTGCGGAATGAGCGTCTACCGAAGGATTTCAAGGGTCCTCGTAAGGTGCCCAATTACACTGCTGATTTACCTCCAGAGGCCTGGGTTGAAAGTTATGAGCTAGCCATGGAGATGTTGGACGTTAGCGATGCGGTCTGCGCCAAGTATTTCATCATGATGCTGGAAGGGCCGGCTCGCACATGGTTGAAGGGTTTGCCACCCAACACCATTAACTCCTGGGCCGAGTTAAGGGCGAAATTCATCAAAAAATTTAAAGGAACATGCAAGCAGCCCATGACGATTGTGGATTTGGACCATTGTGTACAGCGTGGGGACGAGTCGGCTCATCACTGGGTCCGGCGGGTCTCTACTATCATCCATTCTTCGGAGCAGATTACGGCGGCTCAGGCGGTTTTAATTCTGGAGAAGAACTGTCACTTCACGCCTCTGAAGCAGAAGCTTGGCCGGCTCAAGCGGTCATGTCAAGACATGGGGGAGCTCATGGCGGCTCTCACCAAGTATGCAGATTCTGACAATACGAAGGACCCGGGCTCTGATGAGGAGAAATCAGGTCAGGGGAAAAAGGGTAACAATGGCAAGGGTCAGCAGCCGGGTACGGCTGGAAGTAACAACGCTGGAAAGCGGAAACACCCGGAAGGCGAGTCAGAGCTAGTGGCTAATACCAACACTGGGAATAACCGTGCTAAGGGCAATGGGAATTATAGACAGCCTTTTAACAGAGGTAAGATTCCTCTAGAGGAGATGCTTAATAGACCTTGTCCAGAGCACAGCCGGAATGGCAAGCAAGCAGATCATACATGGGGAAATTGCAGCGTTATGCGAGATTTCCGGAACTACAGCATTCAGCAGCATCGTAACAACGGTAATGGCCCGTCGGGCGGCTCAGGGCCGGGCGGCCAGGGTCAAGGCAACAAAGGAGGTCATAACCAACAGTCTGGTGGCGGAGGCCAGCAGCAGAATAACCAGTCAGGGTATCAGAGTAACCCGAAGCAGCTCAGCGGGGGTCAGTACCACGTCTTCACAACCAGCCTTGACAAACGGGAACGGAAGGTACACAAACGGGCGGTTAACGCGGTCATGCCGGCTCTCCCACAGTATCTCAAGTGGTCTGAGTATGACATCACTTGGAGCAGGGCGGATCACCAGCCACGTGTTGATAACCCGGGGCAGCTAGCCTTAGTAGTTGCCCCCCAAGTGGGAGGATACAAGTTCACTAAAGTACTTATGGATGGCGGCAGCAGCATTAACATCTTGTACTATGACACCTTTCGCCGGATGAACTTACTTGACAAGGATCTTAAGCCTTCTTCAACAGTCTTTCACGGTGTGGTACCAGGAAAGTCGGCTTACCCAGTCGGGAAGATCTCTTTGGAAGTGGCTTTTGGGGATGAACACAACTACAGGGTGGAGTCTCTATGGTTTGAGGTGGTCAAGATCAAGAGCCCGTACCACGCTATTTTTGGACGGCCGGCTTACGCGAAGTTCATGGCCAGACCTTGTTATGTGTATTTGCAGCTCAAGATGCCCGGCTTGGAGGGAACGATTACTGTACATGGTGATCGGAAGACGGCTATGGAATGTGAGGAAGGTGATGCGGCTTACGCAGAGACAAGCTGTGCAGAGGCAGAACTTAATTTCTATAAGCAGAATGTCGACCCGGCAGATATGACCTCTCTGAAGAAACCCAACACGGAATCTGAGCCGCCCCTCAAGTTTTTGGCAGAAGATACTAAGTTGGTGGACTTTAAACCGGGCAACTCATCACAGCAGTTCACTATTGGGGCCAATATGGACCCCCAATAGGAAAGCGCGCTCATCGAATTCATCCGTGAGAATCAGGACATCTTTGCATGGAAGCCTTCTGACATGCCGGGTGTACCGAGAGAATTCGCTGAGCACCATCTTAATGTGGATCCTAAGTTTAAGCCGGTTAAACAGTTCCTCCGGCGGTTTAACGAAGAGAGACGTAAAGCCATTGGAGAAGAGGTGGCCCGGCTCTTGGCTGCAGGGTTCATCGTCGAAGTGTTTCACCCGGAGTGGCTTGCTAACCCGGTGTTGGTACTGAAGAAGAACGGCACGTGGCGCATGTGTGTGGATTACACGGATCTCAACAAGGCGTGCCCGATTGACCCTTTTGCCCTCCCCCGCATTGATCAAATCATTGATGCCACGGCGGGTTGCGAGAGCCTATGTTTCCTGGATGCTTACTCCGGGTATCATCAGATCAAGATGGCGGTTAAGGACCAAGAGAAGACGGCTTTCATAACGCCTTTTGGTGCTTTCTGCTATGTGTCTATGCCTTTTGGGCTCAAGAGTGCCCAGGCGACTTATCAGCGCTGTGTGCAGAACTGTCTTCACAATCAAATTGGGCGCAATGTTCATGCTTATGTGGATGATATTGTGGTTAAGTCTCGGAAGAAGGAGACTCTGCTCGAAGACCTGAAGGAGACGTTTGATAATCTACGGGTTTACAAAATGATGCTTAACCCGGCCAAGTGTGTTTTTGGAGTTCCAGCAGGAAAACTCTTGGGGTTTCTAGTTTCAGAGCGAGGCATTGAAGCTAACCCGGACAAGATAAAAGCTATTACCTCCCTGTTAGAACCGAAGTGTGTTAACGATGTTCAGCGCCTGGCGGGTCGAATCGCTGCGTTAAGCCGGTTCATAAGCCGCCTGGATGAGAAAGCTATCCCCCTGTATCAGATGATGAAGAAGACAGACAACTTCATCTGGAGTAAGGAGGCGGGTGAGGCGTTTGAAGCTCTTAAGAGGCAGCTGTCTGAGCCGCCCGTCTTGGCTGCTCCAATTGAGAAGGAACCGTTGCTCCTCTACGTGGCGGCTAATAACAGAGCAGTCAGTGCCGCAGTGGTGGTGGAGCGAAAGGAGGCAGGGAAGGAATATCCGGTTCAGAGGCCAGTTTACTACATCAGTGAGGTGTTGAGTGAGTCTAAGCAAAGGTACCCCCATTGGCAGAAGCTGGTGTATGGGGTGTTCATGGCGAATCGTAAGCTGAAGCACTATTTCTTGGGCCACCCGATTACTGTAGTGAGCTCTGCCCCGTTGGGGGACATAATTCAGAACAGGGAGGCCACTGGTCGGATTGCAAAGTGGGCATTGGAACTTGGGCCTCTCAACCTTACGTACGTGCCTCGTACGGCTGTCAAGTCTCAAGCTTTGGTGGATTTCATTAACGACTGGACAGAGCTGCAGGCGCCCGAGGAAAAGCCGGATAACACTTACTGGACGATTCACTTTGACGGGTCTAGACAGCTAGAAGGCTCGGGGGCTGGGGTTGTCTTAACCTCCCCTAAAGGTGATAAGTTCTGTTATGTGCTCAGACTAATATTTACCTGTACTAACAATGCAGCTGAGTATGAAGCCTTGCTTGATGGTCTCCGCGTGGCGAAAGAGATGAGTCTGAGCCGGGTTCGATGTCTTGGCGATTCAGACCTCGTGGCTCAGCAGGTTTCAGGCACTTGGGACTCCAAAGACCCAAGGATGGCGGCTTATCGTCAGGCGGTGGATGAAATTGCTGGTTACTTCAAAGGCTATCAGGTGGACCATATTGACCGTCGCAAGAACGAGACGGCTGACGCGTTGGCAAGACTCGGCTCACAGCGTAAGCCGGTGCCGCCTAACGTCTTCTTGGACGTGTTACACCACCCGTCTGTCAAGCTGCCTTCAGAGGAAGACCTGGCTGTCCCTGACTCGGAGGGGCCATTGGTGGTGGCTCTACATGCTACTCCTGACTGGACATTGCCTTACTTGGCATATCTGACGCGCGGTGAGTTACCAGAGGATGAGATCTTGGCCAGACAAATCATAAGGCGGTCTAAATCTATGACTATCCTCAATGGCGAGTTACATAGACGCAGCGTCACCGGCGTCTTTCAGCGGTGTGTTTCACCAGAAGAGGGTAAGGAGATTTTAAATGAAATTCACGCTAGCGACTGCGGTCATCATGCCGGCTCAAAATCTTTGGTGGCCAAGGCTTTCCGTCATGGTTTCTTCTGGCTGACGGCTCATAAGGACACGGAAGACCTGGTTCTTAAGTGTGACGGATGTCAGAAGTTTGGGCGTCGTGCTCACGTGCCGGCTCAGGAGCTGCGTATGATTCCAATTACTTGGCCATTTGCGGTCTGGGGGCTTGACATGGTTGGACCCTTCAAGAGGTCTAAAGATAAGAAGACCCACCTTTTGGTGGCGGTGGATAAATTTACCAAGTGGGTGGAAGCTGAGCCGGTCAGTAGGTGTGACGCGGCTACGGCGGTTCAATTTATTAAGAAGTTAATCTACCGTTTTGGTTATCCTCACAGTATCATCACTGATAATGGTACAAACCTGTCCAAGGGGGCTATGCAGACGTTTTGTGAGAATGAACATATCCGGCTTGATGTTTCGGCGGTTGCTCATCCACAGTCCAATGGTCAGGCGGAGCGTGCTAACCAGGAGATCTTGAAAGGTATCAAGCCCCGGCTTATGGTTCCTTTGCAGCGAACACCGGGTTGTTGGGTTGAGGAGTTACCATCAGTGATATGGAGCATCAATACTACTCCCAATAGATCGACGGGTTATACACCTTTCTTCATGGTTTACGGCGCGGAAGCTGTATTACCAAGCGACATACGTCATGACTCGCCGCGTGTGGCGGCTTATGTTGAGCAAGACAACGAGATGGCGCGTCAGGATGCGCTAGATGCTCTGGAGGAGAAACGTGGTCTGGCGGCGGTTCGTTCGGCGATTTATCAGCAAGACCTGCGTCGCTATCACAGCCGCAGAGTTAAGACCCGGACGTTTCAAGAAGGCGACTTAGTGTTGCGTTTGATTCAAGACCAGACGGATATGCATAAGCTATCTCCTCCATGGGAAGGGCCTTTTGTGGTCAGCAAGAATCTCAACAATGGGTCATACTACCTAGTTGACGTGCGAGACGAGTCAAATACCTCTGGGCAGGAGACCCGCCGGCCGTGGAACATAGCTCATCTACGGCCTTATTACACTTGAGTCGTTGTACATATCACATATATGATAAATAAAGTTGGCATCCCCATAAGCCGGGGCCTCTGCCGTTTTTTCATGTATCTCAGATTGTGCACAAGTATGTCATTGACAAGGTCAAATTGGGGTGCAGCGAGTTTAATACTTACCCCCTCTTTGATGACTTCTTCCAAAATTGGGGTGCAGCGAGTTGAGAACTTACCCCCTCTTTTGACGATTTTTTCCAAATTGGGGTGCAGCGAGTTGAATACTTACCCCCTCTTTGATGACTTATTCCAAAATTGGGGTGCAGCAAGTTGAGAACTTACCCCCTCTTTTGATGATTTTTTCCAAATTGGGGTGCAGCGAGTTGAATACTTACCCCCTCTTTGATGACCTTTTTTCAAAATTGGGGTGCAGCGAGTTAGCCACTCACCCCCTCTTTTGATAACCTCTCCAATATTGGGGTGCAGCGAGTTGGCCACTTACCCCCTTTTTTGGATGACTTGCAAGAGCAGAGAACATCATACATCATGCATTGCATCATGCATCGTGCATTACATCATACGTCATGCATTGCATCATACATCACACTTACATATCATTCCGGTTTTGACAAGCCAGGTCAAGGAAAGATTATGAAACAAGACGCAAGACCATGAAAGACATCTCCGGGTTGTGCTGTTATAAGCCGCCCTTACAACAATACAGAAGTTTTCTGTCTTGGTTATTTTTGCAGGTTTTATCTTTTCTGATAAGCCGCCATGGACATTGAAAGCATGGTTGAGAGTAAGAGCATATGAAAGATGTCATTGCAGCAAGACTATTCAAAAAGGGTTATACGTGCACGAAGGCACGACTCAGGCATTTCAGATATCTCCACAGCTATTACAAAAGCTCCCAATGGAGTACAAGACAAGGCAAGATTAAAGTTTTTTACAAAAGACAGCCTTGGCGGCTCAGACAGGCCGAGTTATCAGTTTCAGCTGAAAGTACAGCTCGCTGGCTAGTCATCCTTCGCCGGGTCTTCGACCTCTTCGATCTGAAGATTGTCGACATCCCAGTTGCAGCGTGTTAAGACCTCAAATTGGGTCTGGTCGAAAAAGGGAGATGCATCAAGGTCAGGAGCGAAGAGTTGCTTACGACGCGCGGGAGTCAGGCTCCTCGATTCAAAGGTTGGGCCGCGCACGCGTTTGTTTTCCGCGTCATAAGCCGCCTGGTATGTGGAAAGGTCTAACTCATTGGCAAGACTTGAGGCCAGCACCCGGGAATCTTTCATACATTTGACGTAGGCAGCTTCTGTGAAATCTGAGCCGTCGACCTTTTTGGCTGGGAACCCGTCCGTCATTTCCGCTGTAGTTAATTCCGGGGCAAAAGCAAGACACCGGCTTAAAGCAGCCATGGCTCCCTGCCTGGCGGATGACCATTTGAGTTCTCCAACCTGTTTGGGCAGGGTGGATAGAAGTTCTATTACCCCCTTCATATGCTTTGGGATGCATTTCTCGGTCAGCATCGCCTTCATGGTGCAGAGGGTCCCGCAATATAACTGTTCGGTTAAGGAGTAGATGGCTTTCAGCTTAATCACGCTGTCAGAAGCGAGTTGGCGGCTCCGTTCACCTGCAAGATAGTTAAGTATTATAAGCCGCCTGTATGAGTTATTCAACAAGAAAAGGTAATTCTCAAGTGCTTGGCACTTACCGAAGATCGCAGAAGTCATCCTGGAGATATGGTCTTTGAGAGTTTGTAGCTCATCGGACACAACCTTAAGCCGGTTTTCAGTCTCGTTGGCTCGTTGGGTTATAGCAGCTTTTTCCGCCTCAGCCGTCTTCTGATAAGCAGCGAGTTCAGCCCGGGTTTTCTCCAGCTCTATCACGGCAACTCGCCATTTATTGTCCGCCTCAGCCCTGGCGGCTTGTTGCACAGTGAAATTCGACTCAGCAGTTGCTAAAGCTTCCTGCGTTACGCAAAAGACAGTTTCAAAGGTTTTCAGTCAGGATATGATTCGCACATTGGTAAAACTATTTTGTTATAAGTCTCAAGCAGATTGCAAGCAATATACTTGACACTTGGGGGCTAATGCCTGTGTTTTTCTCTAAGTCTACATGGCAGTCCCGGCTCATCTTTGTTAAGGTTAAGCCGGCACTCGGGGGCTACACAGAGCTCTCCAAAGTTTACAATGGAGTTCTGGCTCATCGTCATGACCCGAACTCGGGGGCTACACTTGGATCAACCTTTTCAACTAAGTACCGGCTCAATATCAGTATTAACCCGATACTTGGGGGCTACAGGTATTATAATTTGAAGTATGACAAGAAGTATAAGACCCGGTCTACTATTTTGCAAGACTAAACCGGATCTTGGGGGCTACATAAGGGTATAAGGAAAGCAAGAAAGGAGCAGTACCTCAAATTTGGACTTCATAAGGCTAACAAGTTTTCGCTCCATGTTGTGGCTTGCGCTGAGGCAATTTAAATAGCCGGCATGAAGATCATCTGTAGACATCTTTTCCAACGAGGGCAATGCAAAGTCGAATCTTTCTGGCAAGTTCTCTTTAGCCTCGCCGGTGTGTCTTGTCAGCACATGAGAGGTTGATTGATAACCCGCCCCAGTAAGAGCGACGTTTTTGGTAACTGGAGAGCTCGGCGTTTGGAAGTCAGTTCGTGGAGGGCTCGTAGGAGCGACCGTATCATTAACAGCCGGCTCGTGGGGCTGAGGATCATCGGCAGGTGTTTCTTTTATAGCTTCTGTAGGCTCAGCATGAGGTACAGGGGAAGCCGGCTTGGATTTATCCGGTTCTTGAACAGTGGGGGCGGTTTCAGACCGGCCGGTTTTCTTCCGCTTCGCTTGAGCCCTAGAGAGAAAAAACCATTGTCAAATAAAAGACAAGATTGAATAAAAATATAGTGCAAAGGAAAAATGCATACTCTGGGTTGATTCTCAATGGAGGCAGCTTAGTGGCCGTTGAGTCGCCAGACGAAGGGGGCGAGTCCTAGAAAAGTTACAGTTCTTCAGGTAAAGTAAGGTTGCAAGACAAGACTGTTAAGATGATCAGACTTGGGTAAAAAGTACCTCTGCAGGACGCTTCCGGGAAGCCGGGGAGTTGGGTAAGCCGCCCATCAGCTCCTCAGAGCCGGCACTCCGGGTCTGACGTCTGGAGGTGTGCTGTTGCTTTTTCAAAAGAAAATGGCAGTCCAAGTAAGCAAGAGGATGAGAGAATGGGACTTTTCGGATAACCCGCCGTTTCTTCTTTGGGGGAGAATTTTCTAAATCGGAGGAAATATTGATTACCTCAGGAGCGTCCACACGGCTGGTCTCTGGTTCAACCTGTGAAATAAATATCATCAGTAAGCTGTATAAAAGAGATGGTCAGAAGAAGTCAAGCTTTACCTCTGAATCATTAGACTCAGGAATGGAGGAGGCGGTGGTTCTCCTTTTATGAGCAAGGGTTTTACCCGCCCTGGGCTTCCTCACGGGCGGGTTGAGTTTTTTCTTCCAGAAATCTGAGCCGGCCTGCGCACAAGCCGCCAGAGAGGTTAAAAGATGCAAATTAAAACGAGTAAAACGAAGATGGTAAGGTTTCCAGAAGTTTTTCTTACAGGCGGAGCCGGGTTCTGGGCATAGAAGGGTCTCAGCCCAATTTTATCACAAGTTTCCTGTTTTTCGCCGAGAAGATTTTTAACGCTATTGCTGATTTCCTGTTATGACAATTGGGCGTTTCAGAAGCAGAGGGGGTCATTGGGTTCACCCGTGTATTCAAACATAAGCCGGTCACGCCGGCTCAGGGGCGATATTTGCCAACTGACCCAGCAGCGGGTCAGGTCGACACCAGTTAATCCGTTTGCAATCAAAGCTTTGATCTTGGCAATGGAAGTGGCATACTTCGCTCTTTCAGAAGTGGATAGCCTGTCGGGAAGTTCTCCGGAGCTGGGAAGCCGGGTAGGGCGGTAACCCGGCAGCGGATTTTCACCCTCCGGAGAAGTGTCTTTGCAATAAAACCATGTCCTGTTCCAGTTCTTAGGATGACTTGGCAGGGTAGCAGATGGGTAAGGCACATCTCTCTGCCTCTGGATAGTCACGCCGCCGAGTTCCAGACTTGAGCCGCCTGCTTTCTCAGTTTGGCGGTTGATATAATGGTAATCACGAAAAATGTCCACAGAAGGTTCTTCTTGCAGACACACCTCACTCAAGACTTGGAATTGACAGATATTGGTGACTGAATTGGGGCCTATGTCCTGAGGGTGAAGCTTAAAAAAGTGCAGAACATCTCGGAAGAATTTAGACCCGGGCGGGCTGAAGCCGCGGACGAGGTGGTCAGCGAAAACAACGACTTCTCCGTCTTGAGGTCTGGGTCTTTTCTCTAACCCGGGAGCCCGCCACTGAATGACGTCCCGAGCCGGTAACACGCCTATCTTCACATAGTCTAACAGTAGATCTTCGGTAACTCCGGATTGGACCCAGTCACAAGACGATGTTGCGCTTGACATATTGGCGGGTTAATCTCTGAAATTAAGAGCCGGTGGCAGACTGGCGGGTTACGTAAAAGAAGCAGTAATAAGACTCTATGGCAAGTTACAAAATATGTGCTAAGCCGCCCAAAGGGTGAAGGGCGGGTCAGTTATCGGTGCATCCAAGGATGGCCAGAATTTCACTAAGTGTTGGACAAACAAGTTTGACAATCCGTAGCAATTTTTTCGGATCTACAGGCAATCTAGAAAAGGGAAAAACTATCAACCCTAATAGATAGTGGAAGAGCAGATAAATCAGCAACTCGCTAATGCCGAAGCAGAATCGATCCATACAAGATACAAAGGGGGAGCTAGCTACTGCCGCAATATTTTCTACCTTGATTCGGATTGAAGCATCATTTTTTTGCATGAGGAACACGAAGAACAGGCAAAGAACTCCGGCGAGCTCGATGGACAGACCGGATCTAATGTGAATCCGTGGAAGAGAAAGGGCATTACCTGGACGTCTGATCGGAAAGCAGAGATGCGCCGCTGGGCTCTGATCCAGTCAGGTTGATGCAGCGGCCCGAGTCAAGGCTGTCGATGAGGAACGACGACGGCGGAGCTTCAGGCTGCTGCGGTGTACACTGTAGCTGGCGCGAGGAAGAAGGAGGAGAGGTGACGGGGTAAGTGGAAAAGGAGGGACCCCCGCGCCCATTTATAAGGAGAAGGGACAGTGAAACGGCAAGCCCGAAGATCGAGGCGACGTAATTATCGTGACTGAGGAGGCGCCTCGATTTCCGAAATGGCGGGTTCAGGCGAAGATTCGAGGTGACGTCACACTGTTGAATATGGCGGGTTATGAAAGACCAGTCCGAGATTAGATTTCAGAAGAGTTAAAGAAGACTCGCCAACGGAAGGATTTAAATTGACATGACATGTTCAAATCAATTTGGGGCCTAATGTTGGGGATATAACCCCACGGTGTGACCCGCCCTTAAGGGGCCGGGTTACAACGGTTGGCGACTCATGGCGCAAGAGCCCAAGCAAGCCCAGGAAGGCAAGACATGAAGATGACGGTTAACAGGCGGCCCTTTGAAGGCCCAAGGCCTGGTGGCGACTCAAGGCCTGAGAGGGTGAGCCGCCACGTGAAGACTTACCTTGTAAGACTAGGAAAGTAGAACCAGGGTCGGTTACGTTGTGTAACCCGACCCGGACTCTTGTAAGCCCAGGGCCTCGACCTGTGTATATAAAGGTGAGCCCCTGCGGCGGGTTAGGGGGGGCAAAAAGACAGACAAGCCTTACGGCGAGAGAGATCAAGCAATTGAGAGTTAGGGCAAGCAAGCCGCCCTTTGTACTCGATATACCAGTTAATACAACTTAAGCAGGACGTAGGCTTTCACCTCCATCGTGAGGGGCCGAACCTGGGTAAACCCGTGTCCCTTGTCCCTCTTAACCCCTTTGAGTCCACTTCCATGGCGTTGACTCCGAACCTAAGCCTTCGGGCATCTGCCGTGACAAAACCACGACAGTGTTAGTTAGTTTCCTTTTTCAAGCTTCATGTTTGTTCATCTGATGTGTATTAACTTGATCTTGCCTTTTTATTTTTCTTTTGTAGCTTATGAAAACCTGTCCGACATCAATTACAAGTATGCTATATCTGTTGTATTCCCTCGGAACTTGGCGTTCAACTACCAAGACACCCGCTACTTTGTCCGTTGTCTCTTTTGAGACAATTTCCTGCGTTGTGTCCCTTTTCTCTATGTCATGACTCCAACTAACACTATCAAGAATATCATGGTGAGTAACTTTTACTTGTTCAAATGTTTTGTGTGATGTTTTGAATTATTGATGTTTTGTGAATTTTAAATGTGGGCAAGTTTTAGTTCTGAATGCTAAGTATTTTTCTTTTTGTGATTTGCAACTTTGATGCATTTTTTAGGTATGAATGAGTTCTAGTTGTAAGACTTTTTACCTCTTGTGATATCAAGCTAGTGTTTCTACTGTTATATATCAACTGTATATATCTAATGCAGATTTTTAATGTTCATTAGCATCATTCAACAAAGTTTTATTTGTAAAGAAGTTATAGATTGTTTTTTTTTTCATTTTTGTATAAAGTTGAGCATGTTTTCCGGTTGTTAGGATTTATCCAACTGATTTTGTTTTTTAATTGGTTGCTTCAGTATGAGTATGAATCTGTATATAGTTGAGTTTTAAACTTACTTTGTTTCTATTTTTCATGTTTATGTCAGAAAATACCCAAGACTGTTGTATCAAGCTTGAAGAGATATGTGGATGTTCCGGTGACTGCTTTTGTCACTCTTGAATCTCTGAATGATGGTGTACATGTCATTACCCCCTCTTCGTATGCTATCTGCAAGCAAGACGGGAGGATGGTGCTTGAGAAGACCAGCTTCGATGAGTTCATTTCAGCAGCTTCTTTGGGTGAACACAATGTTGTGCTTATCACATTCAAAGAACACAAGGATCGCTCAGTTTCGATAGTCTTCCAACAGCTTTTGTAGATGCAACTGCTGTGCGTTTGAAGTCTGAACTTGATGATAGTTTTGGATATCTGCTCCATCTCTTGGGATCCATGAGTCTCAGTTTTATGTATATATTTTGTATGGAACTGCCTTTCAGTTTATGACTGTTTTGACGCCACTGGTAGTGCTACCGCTAGAGTTTTAGGTTTAAACTTTATGCTTTTAACTTAAGATGTTTTGATGGTGGATGGTGATGCTCAGTATGTTTAATTTTGTGAATTGATGAATGAATGATGGATGTACTGAGAGTTGGTGATGTTCACTTTATGTTTTTGTGTGATTTTTCTTTTAATTACATGAATTTTTAGCCACATGCAATTAATTTTTTTTATGATTTTTAATGGATTTTTGTGTTGCTTATTTCCTCTTTATCATTTTAACTTCATTTTTTGGGGTGGTCAACTTTTTATTTTTGATTGATCTTCTGATTATAGATCATATCAAATAGTTGATTCAGTGCCACCCTAAATTTCTTTTTTGCATTGGTCCCTTTTTGTTTCCTGATAATTTTTCCCATTTTTAAAAGCATTTTTCTTAAGAAATAGTTTGAAATTATATGTAATATTGAAGGATATTTTTAATCCTTATTTTTGAGTTGCCTATTAGTCTCTTTTACTTTATAGATTTTTTGCTAAACAATCGTTGTATTTGTTTCATTTTTTATTTTATCCAATTTTCATTATATAATATGTTTGAAAATGTTTTTAAATTGAGCTTCCTTTAAAATTTTGTTTTTTTATTTTTTTATTTTCGTTTTTGATGGAACCGCCCACTTTTGTGCTTTAAGATTCGGGCTAGCTTTTTTTGTGCCAGTGAGGTTGGCGTCGGAAGTGCTTTTGCCTCGATTGCTTGTGGCCACACGCATCCCCCGACTCTGACGTCAGCCAAATTCAAAATCGCTCGACCTCTTTAGTGTTTCCCATCGTTCTCCTCCCCTTCTATCGTCGTTTCCCTCCTCGGCAGATCAATTCCATCGCCGTTCCCCTCCTCGGCGGATCAATTCCAGCAGTCTAAGGAGTTAGCTGCGCCAAGGATCTCCAGGTTCACCCCTCCCCTCTAAGATCCCCGTCATTTTGTGCTCTGATTTTCTGTGTTGTCGTGATACCTCTTGCACTGCTTGTCCTCATCTCGGAAACCCTAGACATCTGTGACGTTTTTTGGTAATCCTGGCTGTGTTTTGCCATGATTCTAGTGTTTGTATAGCTTCTGAGAGTGATTTTTTCACGATTCAAGGGTTGATCCGTGCACCTGTAGGTCTAGACAGTCCGCGTGTAGTTCAATTTAGGGTTGATGAGCAACCTCTCTGTCACTTGCACATCCTAGCTTAACTATTTTGGCGAGGAATTAGCCCGTGATTGACATGTGTGTTTGTGATTCAACTTGTGATGTTCTAGTTTCCATGCAATTTTGATGTGAGACAACTGTACATCAAGACAGTTCACCTATAGTTCAATTTAGGGTTGATGAGCAACCTCTATGTCACTTGTACCTTTTACCTTAGCTATTTTTGATGAGGTATTACCTGTGATTTGAGCTGTCTGGTTGTGATTGAAGTTGTGATTGATGTCATTGGTGATGACACTTGAGATTTAATTCACAACATGTTATTTTTCTTATACTGCGTTGGTTCACAGTTCATTGCTCATACTTAGTTCGTGCAAGTTTTATTTGTCCTTTGTGCAACTTGCAAGTTCTACGCGTCGAACTGCCTGTTATAGTTCAGTTGCATTTTGACAGTTATATACTTGCACATTATGGTCTTGCGCAATCTATCTGAATTGTCAGTGCAAGTGAATTTACATTTTTATCTTTCTCATCGTTCGTTGTTTTCAAGTTATAGTTCTGTTCATCTGGGTTTGCTAGTGCAATTGAATTAAGATATCTATTTTCTGATACAATTCATTCATTAAACTTCATGTATCAGTAGCTAATATTTTATGATGCAGTTCGGTACATATAGATGCTTGCTTCCAATAGTTACCTTTTTTTGTAGGTGTTCAGTTTAGTGATGTACAATTGTCATTGTTTTATTAGTTGCAAACTCGAGCATTTGTTTTTTTTTCTAACTACGTTTTTCTTCCTGTACATCTTTTGATACAGGGGTGATGGCTAGTGATATACATAATTTGGATGACAGTGATGATGATTATTATGGTTTCGCTGAAGACGATACTTTAGTGTCGCAATCGCAACTTCATGATAGAATTTTTGAATCCCTAAATGTACATGTTCTTTTATTTTTAATGTCTCTGTCACGTTCTATTTATGTGAAGTTTTTTGTTTTTCACTTTTTCTACTCTTAGGTGTTTCTGATTTGTTTGTCTGTTGTTCAATTTTAGGGTGGTGGTGGCGATCCTCAGTTTGATTTGGATACTTTCCTACATAATCTTCGCCACATGGTGAGTTTTATTCTTTGCTGCTTCTCTTAGAATTTCTTGTAACTGGTTCAAGTTTATTATTCTTGTTTCTTTTGTTGTTATTTTCTATCTAACATATGTGTAACTTTTTATTGCACACAGTTTTATTCATCTAAAGGGAATGGTGCTTCTGAACAAACTGCATTGGTAAGTTTCATTTTAACCTTTTTCTTGCAACCTGTATATCATGTGATTGTTTATACGTGACTTTATTTTTTTCTACCTTGTTTATTTTTTTCCATTTTTTTCACATGCTTGTTATTTCTTTGTCAGCATGGTCAACCTCCTCCTAAGCGAGCCACCAGCAGATGTAATGACTGATATTTTACTGATCTTCTCAAGAAAATTCCTCCTGTAAGGAAGGATGTCGTTAGAGATTATGGGTTTTCTTTTTTGCTTGATTTTGAGTGTACCTCTGTTCCAAGAGCGTTTGCACAGTGGGTAGCGTGTAATGTCAACACCCCCACTGGTGACATTGTCTTGAGTGACGGTGTTATTCCAATGAACCCAGAGTCTTTCCATCTTTTGTTTGGTCTTCCTTTAGGTGGTAGAAAAGTATTGTTTGACAGTGATAGCACCAAGGCTGCCTTTCTTAATATCATTGGCGAACCGTCGTTGCCTTCAATCAAGTGGTTTGGAACAAAAATGCTAAAACCAGATCTTTCAGATGATGAATTCATGAGGTGTTTTCTGCTTGTTGCTTTTGCAACGGTTCTCTGTCCGAATTCTAACATCTATCCCAGTACAAAGTATTTGGAAATCTTGATTGAACCTTCTGAGGCTAGGCAGTCTGATCTGTCAAAGTTTGTATTTGATTGGCTGATGGCATACATTCGCAAGTTCCAGAAAGAGCCCAAGAAACCGGGTAAAGAAGATGGTTTCACTACTTTGGGAGGATGCATTTATGGGCTAGGTGTAAGTTTTACTTTTGTAGCTCATTTTTTCCTTGTTATTTTTAGATTTCTGTTCCTGACATCTAATCCATTGTGTTTCTCTCTTTTTGTGTTTTTTTTTACCTTTTTTCAGTGTTATTACTTGGATTTTCTTGATTTTGGATTGCGTCGAGTGCCTCCTGGTCTCCCCAGGGTGAAGGCATGGAAGAATTGTTTAGTTAAAGAGTTTGCAAATCTTGACTGCAAAGGACCGAGGGAATATGGTTTGCGTCCTGTAAGTTGCCCCTTTAAAAAAAAATTCTGTTTTTTTACTTAGTTGTTTCTTATATCATGTACCTACTTGTTTCAATGCCTTGTTTAGGTGAAGAAAATTTCTGAAACTGTATATTCTATGGGTTGTATTGGTTGCTGTGAAGAGCACTTGGATTCATCTCATGAGTCTGTCAAATTTAGAAGCTCTCTTGATAAGACTGTTGGTGGTTTACTCCCTAGCTCGGTAAGTTTTGTGTTTGATCTTGCAAATGTTTTCATTTGTGCACTTACTATTTTTAATTTTGTTTGAGCATATTATTCTGACTTGATTCTTTCATTGTTCAATCATAATTTTTAGGTCAAAGATCAGATATCTTTTATTGCTCGACAGTTTCGTGCGAACGCTGACGAAAAGAGTGTTGATGGAGGTCAGAATATGTTGTTTGATTGCTTGAATTGTATTGTTCTAGCCACTACCACCGATCCAAAACTTGATGACTCTAAAACGAACTCTACACAAAATCTCAAGAATAATCTTGCTGACAGTGAATCTTCAATTCTTAAGAGTGATGGTATTTTTTCTTTTTGCTGGTTTCTAGTTGGTTTAACATTTTGCTTCTATAAGTTATTTCATTTTTGTGATAACTTTATTTTATTTTGTATTAGGTGCAGGTTTTAATCAGAATTCTCCTGCTATTCGGTTGTCTCCTAATGTGCGATCTAATGATAAAGATTTGAACGACACTGCAGGTTAGTCTTTTTCCTTCCTGCTAGTATTTTCAGATTGTTTGTAAACATCTTATTTTATTTTTTGTTTCTATAAATGTTGCATGCTGACTATATTTTTTGGTGTGTTCTTTTTGTAGGTTCAGTTTCTGCAAGGAAAAGGAAGGCTTCCTCACCACTTAATCAAGATGAAGTTCTTCATAGCAATTCTAAATCAAATAAATCTCGCCGTGTTGGTGTTGAGTCTGCAATCTTTTGTGTAAGTTACTATATATTCTCTATTTTATTTAGGATTTAATGTTGTATCTCCATTTTTGTCTTTTCAGTGTTTTCATTTGTTTTAATTCATGTGTTTATTTATTCATTCATTAGGAGCAAGGGAGGAAGCTGGATTTTAATGATTCTCAGAAGATTAGTACAGTATCTGATGTTCTCAAGAAACTTGTTCCCCCCAAATCTGGTGGTGTCACTGAATCTGGTGGGCACTGCAAGAGTATCAGTTTCAATCATCTCGTTGATTCAAAAAGTGTTGTTGTTAGCAGTTCCAAAGATAATTCCTCTCAGTGTACTTTGGATAAGTTCTTGTGTGTCAATAAGAAGTCATTTTTACCTGATAAACTTCGTTTAAAAACAAGCATTTCAGGTATATACTTTGTTCTGCTTCTGTACCTGTGTATGTAGTAATTGGAAATACTACTATCAGTTGCTGATTTTATGAGCGCGCAATTTCTATTTTAATGTTGCACAATTCCCAGTACGCCATTATATAATTTATGTTTTTGTATGGTTGTATTACCCTTTTACTTTGTAATTTACCATATTTTTTCCTTCTTATGATTTGTGGTAGATCTGCTCATAGTTTTTCAATGAACTGAGATTACCTCTTCTGTCGTAAAATCTGATAGTTGCACATAGTATCTTAAGTTTTTCCATGAACTGATATTACATTTGTAGTCTGAAATGCTTGTTTTAATATATTTTGTTCTTGTATTATATTCAGGTCCAGGTGTTGATTTATCATCTCAGAAATCAATTCATCAAGAAAATTTGACTTCATCCCATGTTGAATTCCGATGGCGTGAAAATGTTTGTATCTTTTCACTTTTTTACTGTATATCAGTTGAATAGTTGCTATATTATTGTCATATCGTTGCTTACCCTTGCCAATTGCAACTTGTATATGTATTTTATGTACTGTTTACGTACCCGTATTGTCTACACATCCAAGTTCCAACTTTATATGCAGTTGCTATGTTATTTTTCATAAATTAGCTCATCGTTGCAAGTTGCAATTTGTATTTTTTCCATCTGCAAGTTTGTTTTTCATAATCTGAGTTCTCTGCTATGTGAGATACCTTTTTGCAAGTTTCCAACGTTATTGACATACACTGTTTTCAATTGTTATTGCAGTATCAGCAAACTCCTATCCAGATGCATACATTGCCGTTCACTCCTGATCCTACTGCATCATCCTCTTTAATCCCTCAGGTTTTTTCTCTCTATATCATTTGATGTTATTTTCAGCTATGATTCATATGAAGTTCATCATGTACTCATTCTAGTGCACTATGTATTTTTCTAGAAAGTTGTCTGTAGTCCAAGGTCTTCTCATGGAAAGGATTTTCATATTCAATCTTCTCATTCTCCACCTCATGTAACCAAGGTTTACTTTCGTTTTCTTTAGCTATTTTACTTTTTTTAAGATTTTTGTCTCCCTTGTGTTCAGTGGTCACGTAAGTACTTTATGTTTTTTTATTTGTGTTTTTGCTAGATTGATTTGAGCTCTGGAAATAGCAAAGGCCTCGAAAATTCTCCTGAAGTGGAGATCATTGGTGAGGTTAAGTTTTCTAGCAAATGTGATGAACTGCTTAATTCTTCTGAGAGGATCTACAATGAAAACAGTAACATTCCTAGTTCAAGTCACTCTAGAAGAGACATAAAATATGGTCCAAGGAGAATTGTTAATCCAAGCAAATATAATGATTCACCATATGATAATGTCAAGTCTTCAAGGTATCCAGTTTCAACGAGGATGATTCAGTTGCACGATGCTATAATCAATGTGTCTCGTGATGAAGATGCCAAGTAGTATGTATTTTTTTCTGATCATTTTTTGATTCTTGCTCTTCCTTTTGTTATATTATTTATTTTTATTCTTTTAGATGTTCTTACCTTTTTGTTGTTGTTTGTCTGTTGTAGCAAAACTTGTATAGATTATGGAAAAGTAACGGTCACATTCTTTTCCTTTGGTACTTCATTTGCAAACAATGGCCTAGTTGACACTTACACCATCAATGCTTGGTGTCGCAAACTATCTCTGGACACTAGACCAAAGGAGTCAAGAGTTCATCACTTTTTTCATCTAATTTCTGTAAGTATTTTATATTGTTTTCTTGATTTTTGTGTTATAGACATTTTTTGTCGGTTCTGCTCAGTAGGGTTTCAACTGTTTACTTATTTTACTATTTTCTTGGTCTTTTTTCATCAAATGCAGGAGTATCTACTTAATATGGATTCATATGAGACTGTGGAGTTGTATGAGCAGAAGACCAGGATGGTTCAGAGATGTTTTCAACTTGCTCGTGGCGCTAGGTCGATTCATACTTGTGACGAGGTTAGTTCTTCATTGATCCATGTTTTTTTGAATGTTTAATGTATCTCTTTTGTTCTTTGCAGTTGCTGATTTTATGAGCGCGCAATTTCTAGTTTGATGTTGCGCAATTTCCAGTACGCATTTATATAATTTATGTTTTTTGTATGATTTTTTTACCCCTTTACTTTGTAGTTTACCATAATTTGCTTCTCATGATTTGTGGTACATCAGCTCATAGTTTTTTCTTGTGACTAGAGTTTACCTTTTCTGTAGTTAATTCAGATAGTTGCAGATAGGTTTCTTTTATGCAAATTCAATGAGGTTATGCTGCAATTTATAAGTTCAGTTAATTAATGTTTCTCAATATTTGAGTCCATGTCAATCTTATAGTATTACTTTTCTATATTTTTATTCTAAAAGTTGTGTAATGTATGCTTATGATTTGCAGGTTCATTTCCCAACATTACATCTAAAACACTGGTTTGATTTTGTCGTTCTTTTTGAACATGAAACATTTGTTATCTTGGATTCGGCTTATGACCAGGATAGTCCTTTTCTGAAAAATGTGTTGAACATACTGGTTAGTGTTTTGTACCATTTCTATATAATGGTTTTTTTGTCCATTTCTCAAGTTAGCCTGACTGTGTTCTTTTTCTATGTTTTATGTACATTTTTGTAGATCCCAAATTTTAAAAGAGTTTGGAATATGTTTGGCACAAAGCAAATTACAGATTGGGGTACATGGGGATTGCACTTTGCAAAAGTTCCTAAGCAAAGCAATAAGTACTTCTCTGCACTACTTAGTGTTTCTGCACACTCAGTTGTTGCTTGTTCAAGTGTTGTTGCTTAGGTTCAGACCTTTTTCAAACTGATTTTATGCATTATTTTATATCTATCCTATCTGTTCTTCTGTAGTTGCATGTATAAATCATGTGCAAGTTCTTCATTTATCTTTGTGCAATAATTCTTCGTATAGTAATGTCTCAAGGAATTTTAGTTTCCTCCTTGATTAAATTGTTTAGCATTACGACTGCCTGACTCTATTGTTCTTGCTTGTATTTGCTTTGCGCAAGTTATTCATTTATGTTGTGCAAGCTATGATTTTCTACTTGAAATTTATATTTACTTATTTCATTTTATGTTGTATATTCAGGTATGACTGTGGGATTCATCTGTCAATGTACTTAAAGCACTGGAAGCCTAGGGTTAAGATGCATGATTTTATTTGTGATGCTGATATTCTCAATCTTCGAATTAAGTTGGCTAATGAAATGCTTTTTACTGATCACAACATTCTTACTGAAGCAAAGAATCGCATTCTTGATTACTAGTTACTCAGTGAGTGTCCTTTTTAGTGCTTGTTTTTCTGTTCTTAATTCCAGGTAGTAATATTATGCAAGTAGCAAAATTTTCTACTTGCTTTTGTTTATGCCATGTGCAAATTGTGATCGTTTAATATGAAATTTCTTTTTTTAAATATGGTGTTTTAGTCATGTGATGATTTTGTTCCTATGCATTCTATTATGAACATGTATACATTCTACATTGGAATTTTAATTGTTATAGCTGCTCACTTTTTGGTCTCTTTTGTGTAGGTTGTGATCAAGCCATACAAGACGATCGATGAACTTTTTCGGAATTCTTGATGATTATCGAAGTGCGCAGAGTCATTGTTGTTTCTGAAGAAGATCAGAAATGTTGTAGAACTCTTAAAGTCGTGAAGAGTTTCAAATATACTCGTTGTAAAAATGATATGCAGTGCTTTTGTGATTGGATGTATTCATCTGTGTAAAATAACTCTGTAAAGATTTTGATTGCATGTTTGACTGTTTTGTGAAAGATTATACAATTTATGTGAGCGTTACTGTTTGAATTCTATGTGTGTAAATTATATATGTGTGAGCTATTTATCCCAAGTTATTCAATCATTTTTGGGTTCCTTCTCAATGATTTTCATGACAAATCAATCAGTTTTCTTGTCTGAATTGAATTTTTCTGGATCCTTTACTATTTGCTTCATCTTTCTAGATCAAGCAATAGTATTTCTCTATGTGATCCTAAATTAAAAGTTCCCAATCTGTTTCAAATTCTTTGGTACATATTTGCGTTCTTAGTTTTTTTTCTTTTCTTATCATTCTATAATGTCTTCAATTTTTTCTTTGCTTTTTACTGTTGCATTTTTAATACTTGTTGTATTCTGGGTTTTCTGATTTATCTTTTTTTGTCTCATTGTTATACTGGTACGTGCATGTAACAACTCCCCCACTACCAGCCCTTTTAACCGCTTCCACCTTTAGCTATGTTTCTTTTTTGTGAATTGACTGGTGTCTATTTTTGCCACGTTCACGTGCATGTAACAGTTCCCGCACTACCAGCCCTTTTAACCGCTTCCACCTAGCAACCGCGAAGCCACTCACCCCACTTCTCCACTACCACGCCTCCCACTTCCTCTCCGCCCCTCTTTATATCCCCCGTAGTCTCTGTGTTCTCGCCTCAACCTCTTTCACTGCTTCTCAACGTCTTGCCTCATCTTCGCTCCGAATCCTCAAGTAGTGGTATGTATCTCGAGAGTGTTTTCGTACTTGCTATGTTTTTGTTTGAGGTTTATTCTCAGTGTTTTGAGTTAATTTGTGCTTGCTTGCGTTGTGTTCCAGACAGAAGATGGGTGGCGATGGATCCTGATGCTCAGGAAGTTTATCTTTGTGCAATAATTCTTCGTATAGAAATGTCTCAAGGAATTTTAGTGTCCTCCTTGATTAAATTGCTTTGCATTACGACTGGCTGACTCCACTGTTCTTGCTTGTTTTTTGCTTTGCGCAAGTTCTTCATTTTTTTTGTGCAAGCTATGATTTTCTGCATGAAATTTATATTTAATCAAGCAGTCATGTGCAAATTTTTTAGGTTTATCATGTTCATCCCCATAATCAGGGTTTTCTTTTGATATTAGTACTTCCATGATTTAACAATTTACCTAGGTTTATGCTTTGTACTTGTTCATAGATGTCATGTGCAATTTTTTGCTTCTTTGGTGTGCAAATTTATTCTAGTTGCATGTATAAGTCATGTGCAAGATCTTCATTTATCTTTGTGCAATAATTCTTCGTATAGTAATATCTCAAGGAATTTTAGTGTCCTCCTTTATTATATTGCTTTGCATTACGACTGCCTGACTCTACTGTTCTTGCTTGTTTTTGCTTTGCGCAAGTTCTTCATTTATGTTGTGCAAGCTATGATTTTCTGCATGAAATTTATATATAATCAAGCAGTCATGTGCAAATTTCTTTAGGTTTTTCCTGTTCATCCCCATAATCAGGGTTTTGTTTCAAATTAGTGCTTCCATGATTTAACAATTTACCTAGGTTTTTCTTTTTATCCACATGATTAGGTTTATTTTTTACATTAGTGTATGCATTTGATATTGAACTTTGCTGTGAGGTATGAATGATTAGGTTAGGGCTTACATATGTATGAGTATTACCGTACTTGCTGGTAGATGCGATGTGCAATTTATGCTACTTTGTTGTGCAAATTAATTTAGGTTTTTCCTGTTCATCCCCATAATAAGGTTTTGTTTCATATTAGTGCTTTCATGATTTAACAATTTACCTAGGTTTATGCTTGTACTTGCTCATAGATGTCATGTGCAATTTTTGTTTCTTTGGTGTGCAAATTTATTTTTAGGTTTTTCTTTTTATCCACATGATTAGGTTTGTTTTTTACATTAGCGTATGCATTTGATAGTGAACTTTGCTGTGAGGTATGAATGATTAGGTTAGGGCTTACATATGTATGAGTATTACCGTACTTGCTGGTAGATGCGATGTGCAATTTATGCTTCTTTGTTGTGCAAATTAATTTAGGTTTTCTTTTTATCCCCATGCTTTAGGTTTGGTTTGATAGTGTACTGAATGTAATGAATGTACTTTGCTATGACGTATATCCTTTATATTTTAGAATTTGCTGTTACAAGAGCACAGCTGAATGTACCTTTTGGAGACACTGATAGAGTTGTGTGCTGCATTGTAATCAGCACCACTCATTCAGCAGCTTTTTGTGTTGGTGCTAGACTTTTTGATTTGGATGAAGACAGAAGGTTCAGAGTCGCAGATCACTATGTGAAGGACACAGTTTTAGCTACATTTGAAAATGCATTTGATGTCCTTTAGTTGCTGGCCACGACTACCGTGTTGGCCCTGAAGCGCTGATGACTGAAGCGCTGATGACTGTTCGTAGGGTTTCTAAGTTAGAGCCATATGTACCTGATTGGGATGGTTACTTCCAGTCAAGAACAATGATTGCTGGTGTTCCTGGTGAAGTTGTTGCTGATGAAGATGAAGATGCTGCTCATCGTGATGGTGGTTCTGAAGATGACTGTTGATAACCCACAAGTATAGGGGATCGCAACAGTTTTTTAGGGTAGTGTATTCAACCCAAATTTATTGATTCGACACAAGGGGAGCCAAAGAATATTTGCAAGTATTAGCAGTTGAGTTGTCAATTCAACCACACCTGGAGACTAAATATCTGTAGCAGAGTGATCAGTAGCACAGTAGTATGATAGTTTGATAGCAGTAGCAATAATAGTAACAGTAGCAGTAACGATAGCAGCAATAGTTTGGTAGCAATTGTGACAGTAGTGGCAACAGTAGTAACTTAGCAAAGAACAATATGTGAAAAACTCATAGGCATTGGATCGGTGATATTGTTGGATAACATTCAGCATGTAACAGTCATAACCTAGGGCGACACAGAACTAGCTCCAATTCATCAATGTAATGTAGGCATGTATTCCGTATATAGTCATACGTGCTTGCGATAAGAACTTGCATGCCATCTTTTGTCCTACCCTCCCGTGGTAGCGGGGTCCATAAGGAAACTAAGGGATATTAAGGCCTCCTTTTAATAGAGAACCGGAACAAAGCATTAACACATTGTGAATACATGAACTCCTCAAACTATGGCAATCACCGGAAAGAATCCCAATTATTGTCACCTTGGGGTATGCGGATCATAACGCATAGCAGGTGCATATAACTTGCAAGATCGGATCAAGAACACAAATATATTCATGAAAACATAAAGGGTTCAGATCTGAAATCATGGCACTCGGGCCCTAGTGACAAGCATTAAGCATACCAAAGTCATAGCAACATCAATCTAAGAACATAGTGGATACTAGGGATCAAGCCCTAACAAAACTAACTCGATTACATGATAAATCTCATCCAACTCATCACCGTCCAGCAAGCCTACGAAGGAATTACTCACTCCCGGCGGTGAGCATCTTGAAATTGGTGATGAAGGATGGTTGATGATGACGATGCCGGAAGATCCCCCTCTCCGGAGCCCCAAACGGACTCCAGATCTGGCCTCCCGATGAAGAACAGGAGGTGGCGGTGGCTCCGTATCGTGAAACGCAATAAAAATTCCTCTCTTATTTTTTTCTCTGGAATTGTGAATTTATAGCGTTGGAATTTGGTCAGATGGAGCCAAGTGGGCCCCATGAGGTACCAGGGCGCGCCTGGGGGGGGGGGGGGGGGGGGGTGGCGCGCCCTGGTGCCTCGTGGGCACTGGGTGGCCCCCCTCCAGTGGGTCTTGGTTCCAGTATTTTTTATTTATTCCATAAAAAATCTCCAAAACGTTTCATCTAATTCCAAGAACTTTTATTTTTGCACAAAAAACAACACCATGGCAATTTTGCTGAAAACAGCGTCAGTCCGGGTTAGTTCCATTCAAATCATGCAAATTAGGGGCCAAAACAAGAGCAAAAGTGTTTGGAAAAGTAGATACGACGGAGACGTATCAACTCCCCCAAGCTTAACTCATTGCTTGTCCTCAAGAAATTCAGTTGACAAACTGAAAGTGATAAAGAAAAACTTTTACAAACTCTTTTGTTCTTGTATCTATAAATATGCTTAAATAGCACCCAAGTTTTCAGCAAAGATTATAACTAACCATGCAAATGATAACTCTTAGAACTTATATTCACTCATATCAATGGCATAATCATCTAGCGAGCAATAATAAGATATCTCAAATGCCAACACTTTGTCAAAGCGATCATGATATAATATGACAACATGGTATCTCGCTAGCCCTTTCTGAGACCGCAAAACATAAATGCAGAGCACCTCCAAAGTTCAAGCAGTGACTAAACATTGTAATTCATGGTAGAAGATTTCCAGTCATGATGCACACAACATTAACTATTCACAATGCATGAGAATGACAATAGTGCTCTCAGGACTGGTGCTTATTTGAGAAGGTGATGACTCAATAATAAAAGTAAAATAACATAAAAGTAAATAGATAGGGCCTTCGTAGTGGGAAGCATGGATTTGCAGAGGTGCCAGAGCTCGAAGCTTAAATCAGAGATAGATATAATTTTGGGAGGTATGCCTTTCCTGTCAACGTCACGACCGAGAGTTTTCAATATCTTCCATGCTAAACACATTAGCGGCCGTTCCCAAGCGGTAAAGTAAAGTTTACTCCCCCTCCACCAACAATCACAAGCCATGGCTAGCCGAATCCTTGGGTGCCCTCCATACCAACAACTTTTCGGGGGAGTTTGTTTTATTATTTTGCAATTTTAATAATGGGACTGGGCATCCCGATTACCAGCCCCTCTCATGCATGGACAAGTGAATCAACACTCATCATGAGAATAACCCGCTTAGCATGGAAGATACTGACCGCCCCCTGTCGCTCCATGAGCGGTATGGGCACACAAAACAGATGTTCATTTGAATAGTTAGAGGTGGCACATGCAAATTTACTTAGAACGGCAGAGTAATACCGCATATAGGTAGATATAGTGGACTCATCTGGAATAACTTTGGTTTAAGTGTTTTGATGCACAAGCAGTATTCCCGCTTAGTACATGCGAATGCTAGCAAATAGGTTGAGAAGCGAACAGCTAGAGAGCGAAAACGGTCATAATCATGCATTATGAATAATCAACATTGAATACTAGCATGAGTAGGATATAAGCACCATGAACATAATTATCGTGGAGGCTATGTTGGTTTTGAATCAACTACATGCGTGAACATGTGCCAAGTCAAGCCACTCGAAACATTCAGAGGAGGATACCATATCATCATACTACATCACAATCATTTTAATGCATGTTGACACTCAAGATAAATCATTATCCACTCCTAACTACTTAAGCATGGCATGAGCAACTATAATCTCTAATTGTCATCATAAACATGTTTAATCATAACATGCTGAATCATGGATACTGAGTTAAACATATTTACAAAAACAAAGAACAAGTTGAGTTCATACCCGCTTTTCCTTACCACAGTCACTTCATCGAATCATCATCATTATTGCCTTTCACTTGCACGACCGAATGATATGAAAATAATAATAGTGCAAGAGTGCCGTGGACTAAGCTGGAATATGCAAGCATTTTATTCAAAGGAGAAGACAAGGTAAAATGGGCTCTTTGTTAGATCAACAACAATGCATATGGGAGCCACTCAACATTTTCATCGTGGTCTTCTCCTTACAATGACTCAACAAAAGAAAAGAATTTCAAAGAAACACAATGAAATATTTTTGGAGTTTTTAGTTTTTCTAAAGAAAACGCAATAAAGAAGAAAAACGAAAAACAAGAAAAAACTATTTACACGGGAAAGCTCCCAACAAGTAAAAGAAGAAACGGGAAATATTTTTGGGTTTTCTTTTACTACTACGAAACTACAACTAATTAAACTAGAAAGGAAAAAGCGAAAAGAAGCGAGAAATGTTTTTAGATTTTCTCAAGTTTTTTGAACACACTGGAAGAAAACGAGAAAATAAAACTAGCATGGATTATACAATGAAAAAGTATGAACACCGACAACTGAAATGAAATGTATGAGCATGAATGTAATATCGGTGAGAAATACGTACTCCCCCAAGCTTAGGCTTTTGCCTAGCTTGGTCTACAGCCATCCATAGTAGCCATCCGGTCCCATGTGAAAGTCCTGAGGCGGCGGCACCCGAGCGTCCCAATCCTGGGCCTCCTCCTCTGCCGCTGCCAACGCGTTCCGGTAAGCAATGATGTCCGGAGGCATCACGGTATATCCGTTCCTGGCATGCGAATCAAACAAAGCAGGTGCAGGCAACAGAATAATATCACGAGTATCCTCACTAAAAACCAGGTTATAACGAATGTTGTGAGGAGGCTCAGGAGCATCAAGAAAGTGGTGGTCCCTCATGGACTGGTGATCTAAGTAATCTCTGGGCAACAAACAATCATGAGGGCGTATGTTAACATTGAAACGTCTCGCTAAGCGAGTAGCATAAATACCACCATGAATTTTACCCCTAGTTCTATTAGTGTGCAGGCGGCGTGCAATGATGGCTCCCAAGTTATAAGTGTTATCATTATGCAATGCGCGGCGTAAAATGGCAAAGTCAGGTGCAGCTAGCGCACTACCTTGCTCCCTAGCAATCAAGCATTTCCCTAAGAATAAAGCGAAGTAGTGAACAGAGGGAAATTGCAAGCTAGTGGCTCGGGCTTTCGACACGCCCCTTGTATCTCCCACCGTTAAAGTGTGGAGAAAACCCTCAAACTCCTCCGGGTGAGGCTCTCTAATTTCCCCATCAAAAGGAATCAAACATATCTCACAAAATTCAGTCAGAGGTATCTGATAATGTTCAGCATATAAATCAAAGCGCACCTCAGAGGGGTCGAGCCTACTCAGAAAATGAAAACTTTGCACAAAGGAATTTGTAAGGATGTGGTGCTGGTCACACTCATCTGCGAGGAAGTCAGTCAGTCCGGCATTTGCAATGAATTGCTCGAACTCTTGGTAGAATCCGGCTTCGTTCATGAAGGCATTGTGCGGCCATTCGCACGGCGGGACCTCCGTCCAACGTGAAATGTTGAGGTCACTGTCCGAGGACTCCCCAAGGACTCCCTTGGCGTTCTGCTTCGAGGAACTCCTCCGGAAGATATTCATTTTCCTAAGACCAAATTTCTGAAAAAATTTAGGCCACAAAATGATATCAATAAAACTTCACAAGATTGATAGCAACTGCTCATATGGATGTCTAGAGGCTATATCAAGCATTCAAACTACTTGGAACTCAAAGAATTCAACATGCAAGCTCATTTTCAGTAGCACCAAGAGCAGCTAATCATGAAAAATGTAATCCACTAGAGAAAAAACTAATTGGAGCAATGGAGGAGTTACATACCAAGGAGCAGTCTCCCAAAACAGTTTCGGAAACGGAGCTCCGAGCAAAGAGATCGAAAATTTCAGTTTTGTGAGCAAGAACACGAGAGAGAGAGCTACCAGGAATTTTTGCTAGAGGTAAGAGACGAAGTGAGCTGAAGGAATAAGTGAGGGGGTCCCTGTGGGGCCCACGAGGTACCTGGGCATGCCAGGGGGGTGGCGCACCCTGGTGCCTCGTGGGCACCTAGGGCACCCCCCTGGTATGTTTCCAGTGCCAAAAATTCTTAAATATTAAATAAAAATTCATATCAAAATTTTATTGCATTCTGAGAACTTTTATTTCTAGGCACTTTTTTATTGCACGAATAAATCAGAAAACAGGATAATCATGGCATTTTATTTTATTTAACTAAAAATAACAGAAAACAAAAAGTGGGTACAGAAGGTTGTGCTTACTAAATTCATCGACCCCATGCCCCTCAAAAAGAATCCATTAATAAGGTTGATCAAGTCTTATTAACAAACCATTTCCGAGTAACATGAAACCGAAGAATCTTCGTAAAACACTAGGTTACCTCAACGGGGATATGCATCTCCCCGATAATAAGAGTTTCATATTTCTTTTTAACAGTAGGTAGAGGGAGTTGAAAACTTCCAACAGTAATTGTCGGAGTCTTTTCAATAATATTAATACCATTTACTTGAAATTGTTTCTTCGGAAAGTGCACCGTATGTTCATTACCATTGATATGAAAAGTGACCTTGCTTTTGTTGCAATCAATAACAGCCCCTGCAGTATTCAAAAAGGGTCTACCAAGGATAATCGACATGTTGTCATCCTCGGGCATATCAAGTATAACAAAGTCTGTTAGGATAGTAACATTTGCAACTACCACGGGCACATCCTCACAAACACCGATAGGTATGGCAGTTGATTTGTCAGCCATTTGCAATGATATTTCAGTGGGAGTGATTTTATTCAAATTAAGTCTTTTATATAAAGAGAAAGGCATAACACTAACACCGGCTCCTAAATCACACAAAGCAGTTTTGACATAATTTCTTTTAATGGAGCATGGTATAGTTGGTATTCCCGGATCTCCTAGTTTCTTAGGTACTCCATCCTTAAAAGAATAATTTGCAAGCATGGTGGAAATTTCTGTAAGAGAACGCGACAGAAAACAAAAAAATTCGGTACAGCGAGCACGCCCAGGACCACTATGGAGATGTTATACAGGGTTTGATCTGATCCGTACCGACTCATAGCGCGGCGGAAGAAGAGTCGGTGTAGATCGTCGGTGCAGATCCCCGCAGCTAGGATTTACAACCTCCCAACCGCGAGGATGTACTCTCTTGTCGGACAGCCCTTCGGGAGGCAGTCGGATAGTCCCTCGGACGATGTCACGGACAGCCCTTCGGGAGGACCCTCGAAACTCGAACGGTAACTCGGACAGCCTTTCGGGAGGACACTCGAATAGCCCCTCGGGCAAAAGATCGAAACTACGACCTCTTTACGGGGTTGCACACATGCGGTGTCAGCTATCCGGCAGGGCTTCGCCGTCCAGAACTAGTTCCTGCCGGAACCCAGACAGCCTTTCGGCTCTACGAAAGTATTTCGCTGGGAAGGAGAGAGAAGCCAGACAAGTCTATGGCATGTGTATGAGAGCAAGGATGAGCTTTGGAGAGCACCCCTCCACCTCTATTTATAGGAAAGCCAAGGGGTAAAGTTGGCATACAAAAATAACAAAAGTACCCCCACATTATGTCTCACATAAAAGAATAAAAGGCAAAAAGGGATGCCATGTGGAGCTCCATGGGGGCTTCCTTAGTGCCAAAGTCATTCTAGAAGCCTTTTGGGAAAATCCCAAAAGGTGGCTTTCCAAAAAAATATCCATAAAGTGATTTTCACTATTCATAGAACCAATTTTCCGCGACCGTTAAATCCAAAAATATTTTTCTGGGTCTTAGAATAATTCTAGTACCCACACAAATGATTTTGGATGCGTTCCGAAACAATTTCGGATTAGTGATTTTCATCTGCGAAAAGCAACCAAATCGGTTCTGGCAGCTCCGGAACATTTCTGGTTTTTATCCCGAAAAAATCCCAGAAGTTACCAGAACTATTCTGGCACCCTCCAAGAATTTTCAGGCGTGTACCACAACCAATTTGACTTAATGGTATCCCCTGAAACAACTTTTCAGTTTTACCGAAACTATTCCGGTGTCCTCTCCGGAACGTTTCCGTTGCGTCCGAAAATTTTCCGGTGATTTTCTCTCAGACTCCATGTCTATTATTCAGCAGATAGATGACCCTTAAGCGTGTGACCCTATAGGTTCGGTGAAGCATAGACATGACCCGAAACACTTTCCGATCAATGATCAACATCGAAGCCGTGGACACCCATATTGACCCCTATACCCACACGAATGAATATTCGAGTGAACCTCCAGTTGCTGTGTGCTATTCCTGTTGCTTCACGATATATTATAAACACCCGGGGTGAGATTTATTGCATCCCCGTGGATCAACAACTTGTCCACCATGCAAGTTACCTCGTTACCGGTTTTGTTCTCTTTTCTCGTTTCCGTGTTCCGGCATCCCAGTGATCAAATCACAATGTGTCTGGCCAGATGATGATTGATACCGTAACACCGAGAGGGCCCGAGAATATCTCTCCATCGTCGGAGGAGCAAATCCCAATCTTGAGCTATCTTGTTACTTGCCATACTTTTCCGTGAACCCGTAAGCCGCCGTAATAGCCACCCAGTTACGGATGACGTTTAACAAACCCCAAAGTTCACGAAGCAAGTACGAAGGAACACGATACTCTCATGGTCTAAGGAATTATGCAAACATTAACTATCTCTGTGTTATTAACCATTAACTTGTGACGAATGTATATCATAGCATAACATCAATTCGGATCGATTCAACACAAGTGTTCTACTAACATTGTGCCCTCAAAATTGCCGGCATAGACATGCCCATGATTAGGAAAACAGGATCATCATGCAATACTTGAGCCAGTCTTAGAGGCAAGACTAGGAATACATATTACCATTTATCATACCACACGTGCACATGAGTTTCCCTCCGAGCCTTGTGGATATTGCAGACTCGAGAATCATTGCAGTTATAGCATAAAACATAAACATTCATTACAAACTCGGAGATACAAAATAACTATTATTACTGCCTCTAGGGCATATCTCCTACAGACTCCCACTTGCACTAGAGTCATAATCCAGTTACATGGCTTCCCTAACACCAATGGCTATCTTGTGCTGCTCATGCTTTGCTCGTGGTAGAGGCTTTGTCATCGGGTCTGACACGTTCAGATCCGTGTGAACTTTGCATACTTTCACTAAACCCGCTTCGACAAGATGTCGAATGAGTTTATATTTGCGTTCAATATGTCTTGTCTTATGGTGCGAACTTGGCTCCCTTGCCTGAGCCACGGCGCCACTATTATCACAATAGATCTCCACCGGGTCCAGAGCACTTGTAACCGCACCAAGGTCTTCAAGAAATTGCTTGATCCATACCGCCTCCTTGGAGGCTTCTGAAGCTGCAACATATTCCGCCTCCGTCGTAGAATCCGCCACAGTCTTTTGTTTGGAACTTTTTGAATCAACTGTGTCGCCGTTCAATATGAAAACATAGCCTGATTGAGATTTGAAGTCATCTAGGTCAGTCATGAAGCCTGCATCAGTGTAACCACTTACAATGAGCTCTTCATCACCTCCGTACACAAGGAGTAAATCCTTGGTCCTTCTGAGGTACTTAAGAATACCCTTGACTGCGGCCCAGTGTTCCAATCCTGGATCACTTTGGTACCGGCTGCTAACACTTAGCGCATAGGAAACATCCGGTCGTGTACATAGCATGGCATACATAATAGAACCAACTGCCGAGGCATATGGAACATCATTCATCTTTACTCGCTCATCGAGAGTCCGAGGACACTGATTCTTGCAAAGCACTATGCCAGGTGACATGGGGAGTAGGCCTTTCTTGGAGTTCTCCATGTTGAACCTTTTCAACACCTTGTCAATGTACGTGCTTTGGCTAAGCGCTATCAGGCGTTTTGATCTATCTCTATAGATTCTGATGCCCAATACATATGCCGCTTCGCCTAAGTCTTTCATTGAAAAACTCTTCTTCAATGAGTCTTTTATTTCGCTAAGAAAATTCACGTCATTTCCAATCAACAATATGTCATCCACATACAAGATTAGAAATGCTTTTGCACTCCCACTAAACTTCTTGTAAACACAAGATTCTTCGTCATTCCTGATGAAGCCAAACTGTTTGACCACTTCATCAAAATGAATGTTCCAGCTCCTTGACGCTTGCTTCAGACCATAAATGGCATTCTGAAGTTTGCATACCTTTCCAGCATCCTTATGAACGACAAAACCTTAGGGCTGTATCATGTATACATCTTCTTTGAGATTTCCATTTAGGAAAGCCATTGTGACGTCCATCTGCCATATTTCATAATTGAAATAAGCAGCAATTGCTAGTAATATCCGAACAGACCTAAGCATAGCTACGGGCGAGAAAGTCTCGTCGTAGTCCACTCCTGGAACTTGCGTGAACCCTTTCACGACAAGTCTAGCTTTGTCGATAGTAATGTTACCATCCGCGTCCATCTTTCTTTTGAAAATCCATTTACAACCAATGGGTTTTACGCCATCTGGAAGTTCTTCCAAGTTCCAAACTTGGTTTTCGTACATGGATTCTGTTGGGGATGTATACCAGCATTTAGACCTGGCAGCGTGTTAACCCGGCCATAACGCAAGCTTAGTAGGTCTATTCACTGCGGGGCTGAAGGACTTTAAGTGGGCCGGCTTAACGTGGCCTGGCAAGGGTAGGCCGGCTTAAGCAGTGGACCGGCTCACCAGAAGATGAGCAAGGAAGAAGACAGACTTGGAGAACAATTAGGGCAGAATAGGAGACAGGTCAAAGAATGACTCAGATTCTCATGTAATCTAGGGTTTCACCTGTCTATATAATGGGGAGCACCTATACGAAAAATACTAAGTTGCAATCTCCTCGAGAGCTAGGTTAGCAATTCCACACCCTTGTAATCGAGATCTGTAGCAATATAATCAAGCAGGACATAGGCTTTTACCTCCACCGTGAGGGGCCGAACCTGGGTAACCCGGCGTCTTCTCGTTCCCGATCAACCCCGTTAAGCTTCCACATTTGTGCGATGGCCTCATCTCTAAGTCCTTTCACAAGGGCATCTGCCGTGTTAAAACCACGACAGTTGGCGCCCACCGTGGGGCCGACGCACGGTGGAGTTGAGTTCTTAGCGGGATCTGTCCCAGGGTTCGGGAAGTACGCGTTGGCATGATGACTAAGAGCCGCCACGGGAAGTTCTACATCGACGATTCATACTGGGGCCCCGACGCCGACTCAATCGAGTACGGGTACCGGGTCCCCTTCAGCAAGATTCACACCTTCATCGGCGTGGTCGGCGAGCCGGCCGCTAGGTTGGAGAATATCGCCGGCGTCGAGTCGGCACACCGCGCTGGTCAGCGCCAGGCGAGACCCGGCTCGCGTCAAGCCGGCCCAAGCCATGTCTTCGTAGGTTTCACCCAAGGGGTGGCCTTGTCGGAGAACTCCCTATCTCGGGATGACACGCTCGTCCAATCTGACGGTGAGTCCTCGACAGGAGAAACCGAGTCAATCCTTCCTCTGCATGCTGGGGGGTTCGGGCACGCCAACGACGTCTTTCCAGAGAGCCCGGATCCGCCTCGCTTCGCGGCGGTGTACATGGCGGGAAGACAAGATCCGGTGCAAGACCCGGCCAACCCAACGGCGGGGCAGAATAACATCCTTGCCGGCTCAGGAGGAGCCGACGCGTCGGCCACTGGCTCTCAGAAAACCGGGGCTCAAGCGCTCGCGGACCTGATGACTACGCTGGCAGCCCAGTTGGCCGAGCCGGTCACCGCGGAGAACGCGGCGGCACGCAACACGGAGATCACGAAGTGTCGCGAGCAGATGGCCAAGATCGAAGAGGACATCAACGCGGAGAACGCTCGCATGATGCAGGAACAGGCCCGGATTGCCGATGAGAGGCAGCGCCTGGAAGAGGAGGCACATTACCTGAACCGCCGGCAGGCCGAGTCAGAGCTCGTTCACAGGAGGCGTCATCAGAGCCGGCTTCCGGCTAGTCTTGACCCGACTCAGCTTTTTACCACATCGCCGGCTCCGACGAACCCGGGGGCTGGAGTCGTCCCCACAGGAGAGCCGCCTTTGCAACAGCCGATCCAGCAGCGGGAGCCGGCACAGCATCGCACGCCGGAGCAGCAGCAACAAACACTGTCTCACTGGTTCCAGACCCCAATTGGACACTACTCTAACCCGGTGGATAACGTGCTGGCAGCGACCCACAACTTGGCAGCTATTCCGATCGAGGGGGACGGCCCGATTCAGACCGAGGCCAGGAACGCCATCGCAATGCTTAAGACAGCTGTAGTGCAGCAAGCCAACTACTCGCATAGCCAGCATCGGCTTCACTCGACCCCTCATCAGAGCCGCACCAGGAGTCAGCGCCCTGAGTCGCCAGCGGTCTCCAGCAGCGCATACCGTAGGAGAGCCGCCCAGCCACTGGCGGAGCAGCGCCAACCCGGGATCCCGCAAGACGTTGCAGACGCGGCTCGGATTCTGCGAGCTTGGGAAGAAGCAAACGCGCGTGCAGGGCACAACCCGCCGGTGCGAGCTAACCCGCCGCTGGATCTCAACCCGCTGCCGAATGTTAACTCGCCCGTCGCGACCCATACAGATGGCCGACTTGGGAGCTCTTCTAGCCGCATGATTGGAACTCCCTGTTTGGTACCAGCGCTGCGAGAAGCGCGCATCCCCCCCGATTTCAAAGGGCCTCGCAAGGTCCCTAATTATACAGCGAATCTGGAGCCCACCGAGTGGATCGAGAGTTATGAGCTAGCAATGGACTTGTTGGGCGTAAGTGAGTCAGTATGCGCGCGTTACCTCCCTCTGATGTTGGAAGGCCCTGCACGCACCTGGATGAAAAACCTACCGGCGAATTCTATCAACACATGGTAGGAACTGAAGGAGCGCTTCATCAAGAATTTCCAGGGAACCTGTAAAAGGCTAACCACAATTGTTGATCTTGAGCGTTGTGTCCAGCGCGAGGATGAGTCGGCGCATCACTGGGCTCGCCGGGTTGCGGAAGTCATACACAGTTCAGACAGCATCTCGGCGGCTCAGGCAGTGCTCGTTCTGGAGCGAATGTGCAAGTTCCAGCCCCTGGTCCAGAAGCTTGGGCGACTCAAGCGAAAGGTCCAAGACATGGGAGACCTCATGGATGTCTTAACCCGGTATGCGGAGTCAGATAACACGAAGGATCCGCTGTCAGACAAGGAGAAGTCTGACAAAGGGAAGAAGGCTGGTGGCAAGGGTCAGCAGCAGAACAACAGTAATGGTCAGAGCAACAATGGTGGTAAACGCAAGGGTCATGACGGTAGTTCCGATCTGGTGGCAAACACAAACACTGAGAATAAAGGCCAGCGGCAGAATGACGGTTCAAGGAGGCAGTCTGCAAATCGCCCTCTCACTTACGAGCAAGCTCTCAAGGCTCCTTGTCCCAAGCACAGTTACAATGGTAAGCCATCCAGTCACTCTTGGGAAAATTGCTATGTCATGCAAGAGTTTGCCAAGCGGTTGTTCCAGAATCATCATAATGGAGGCGGCAACGGCGGACAACCCGCCAACCAGGGACCCAGCTTCTCGGGCGCCGGCTTACAAGGGCCCTTCGCGGGACCCGGCTTCCAAGGGAACAGTGGTCAAGGCGGCGGGTTCCAGGGGGCTGGTAACACTGGAGGCGGCAATCAGCGAAACAACCAGGGAAATCAGCATCAGGCTGGTGCGGCGGGGTATCAGAGTAACCCAAAACAACTAAATAGCGGACAGTATCACGTTTTCACCACTAGCACCTGCAAACGGGATTGGAAGATACAACGACGAGCCGCTCACGTGGTTGAGTCGGCGGCTCCTTACTACCTCAACTGGTCTGAGCAGCCGGTTACCTGGAGCAGGGCAGATCATCCTGTCCTTGTCGATCACCCTGGCCACCTGGCTCTGGTGGTTGCGCCACAAGTTGGCGGTTACACCCTGACTAAGGTGTTCATGGACGGAGGCAGCAGCATCAACATTCTATAATATGACACGTTCAGGCGGATGAATCTGTCCGATAAGCAGCTGACTCCATCCTCTACAGTCTTTTACGGCATTGTTCCTGGCAAGTCAGCCTATCCCATGGGAAGAAATTCCCTTGAGGTGACCTTTGGCTTAGAGGATAACTGGCGTTCTTAGTTCCTGTCCTTTGAGGTGGTTAAGCTTAAGAGCCCGTACCACGCCTTATTTGGCCGGCCGGCTTATGCGCGGTTCATGGCACGGCCGTGCTACGTTTACCTAAAGATGAAGATGCCAGGACCAAAGGGAACCATCACAGTGGAAGGCAACCGGAAGATTGCACTTGAGTGCGAGGAAGGAGACGCAGCTTATGCTGAGACGGCTTGCGCTGCAGAGGAGTTGCGGTATTATATGGATAATGTTGACCCATCTGACATGACATCCCTGAAGAAGCCCACTACGGAGTCAGACCCCCTGCTCAAGTTTAAGTCGGCCAGAGACACAAAGCAAGTTGATTTCACCCCGGGCAATTCCTCAGAGCAGTTCACCATCGTGGCAAATATGGATCCCAAATAGGAAAGCGCGCTCATCGAGTTCATCCATGAGAACCGGGACATCTTTGCTTGGAAACCTTCTGACATGCCAGGTGTACCAAGAGAACTCGCTGAGCACTCCCTTAATGTGGATCCCAAGTTCAAGCCAGTTCGCCAGTATCTCCGTCGTTTTAATGAGGAAAGGCGGAAAGCTATTGGTGAAGAAGTGGCCCGGCTCCTAGCTGCCGGGTTCATCGTTGAAGTCTTCCATCCTGAATGGCTGGCTAACCCGGTGCTTGTTCTGAAGAAAAAAGGGACTTGGCGGATGTGTGTTGATTACACAGACCTGAATAAGGCTTGTCCTAGTGACCCCTTTGCCTTGCCCCGTATTGACCAGATTATCATTGCTACAGCTAGTTGTGAGAGTTTATGCTTCCTGGATGCTTACTCAGGCTATCATCAGATTAAAATGAAGCTGGAAGACCAGGAAAAGACAGCTTTCATCACACCCTTTGGGGCCTTCTGCTATACAACCATGCCATTTGGTCTGAAGTGTGCACAAGCGACTTACCAGCGTTGTGTCCAGAGCTGCTTTTCATAAACAGATCGGGCGGAACGTTCATGCTTATGTTGATGACATTGTGGTCAAATCCCAGAAGAAAGAAACTCTGTTGGAGGATCTCAAGGAAACATTTGACAACCTCCGCATCTACCAGATGAAGCTTAACCCGGAGAAGTGTGTTTTTGGTGTCCCTGCAGGAAAACTTCTGGGTTTTCTTGTTTCCGAGCGTGGCATTGAAGCTAACCCGGAAAAAATTAAGGCAATCACAACTCTGGCTAAACCGACCAGACTGAACGATATGCAAAGGCTGGCTGGGCGGGTCGCAGCATTAAGCCGATTCATAAGCCGGCTTGGAGAAAAGGCCATTCCGTTATACCAGTTGCTTAAGAAATCAGATGACTTCGTCTAGAGTGATGCTGCAGATCAGGCTTTTGAGGCCCTCAAGAAGCAGTTGTCTGAGCCGCTAGTCCTTGCTGCCCCTCGTGAGAAGGAGCCAATGTTGCTATATATTGCTGCTAATAACAAGGCTGTAAGCGTGGCAGTCGTGGTGGAGCGCAAGGAGGATGGCAAGGAGTATCCAGTCCAGCACCCTGTGTATTATATCAGTGAGGTGTTAACTGAGTCCAAACAGCGGTATCCACATTGGCAGAAACTGGTCTACGGAGTATTTATGGCTAACCGCAAGCTGAAGCATTACTTCCACGAGCATCCGATCACTATGGTCAGCTCAGCACCTCTTGGGGATATAATCCAGAACCGGGAGGCGACAGGCCGGGTTGCTAAGTGGGCTATCGAGCTCGGTCCGCATCATCTCAAATACGTGCCTCGCACAGCAATCAAATCTCAGGCGTTGGTGGACTTTATTAATGATTGGACAGAGTTGCAGGCTCCCAAAGAGAAGCCCGACACAACATAGTGGTCCATACACTTTGACGGCTCAAGGCAGCTTGAGGGCTCGGGGGCTGGAGTTGTGATTACTTCCCCACGAGGAGACAAGTTCTGTTATGTTTTGAGACTTATGTTCCCCTGTACTAACAATGCAGCAGAATATGAGGCCTTGCTTCATGGGCTCCGGATGGCCAAGGAGATGAACTTGAGCCGGGTCAGGTGTTTGGGCGACTCAGACTTGGTGGCCCAACAGGTTTCTGGTACTTGGGATTCCAAGGATCCCCTTATGGCGGCTTATCGGCACGCGGTCACAAATATTGCTGTACACTTCAAAGGTTATCAAGTTGATCACATTGATCGCAGGCAGAATGAGGTGGCAAACGCACTCTCTCGTTTGGGCTCGCAGCACAAGCCGGTGCAACCCAATGTGTTCCTGGACGTTTTGCACAACCCGTCTGTCAAGCTACCAACAAAAGAAGACTTGGCTGTTCCTGACCCGGAGGCGGCTCTAGTGGAAGCTATCCATGCAATCCCTGATTGGACGGTCCCCTACTTGGATTATCTAAGCTGGGGTGAACTGCCAACAGAGGAACTCCTTGCTCGACAGATCATTAGACGATCCAAGTATATGACCATTGTCAATGGTGTGTTGCACCGACGAAGCGTCACTGGTGTTTTTTAGCGTTGTGTTTCACCTGAAGAAGGTCGCGCAATTCTCAATGAAATTCACTCTGGCGATTGTGGACACCATGCCGGCTCAAGATCACTGGTTGCGAAGGCTTTCCGGCACAGTTTTTACTGGCTCACGGCTCATGCTGACGTAGAGGAAATTGTCCGTAAATGTGATGGTTGCCAGAAATATGCTTGCCAGGCCCATGTGCCGGCTCAAGAGTTGAGGATGATCCCGATTACTTGGCCGTTCGCGGTCTGGGGGCTTGACATGGTAGGGCCATTCAAACGTTCTAAGAATAAGCATACGCACCTACTAGTGGCTGTGGACAAGTTTACGAAGTGGGTGGAAGCAGAGCCGGTCAGCAACTGCGACGCGGCTACAGCTGTCAAGTTTCTGAAAAAGCTGATATTCCGATTTGGCTACCCGCACAGTATCATTACAAACAATGGAACTAATCTGTCCAAGGGAGTTATGGAACAGTTCTGTCAACAGGAACACATCCGGCTCGATCTAGCATCGGTCGCGCATCCTCAGTCCAACGGACAGGCAGAAAGGGCCAATTAGGAAATATTGCGCGGTATCAAACCCCAGCTCATGGTGCCCTTGCAGCGTACGCCGGGTTGCTGGGAAGAAGAACTACCTTCAGTACTTTGGAGCATACGGACTACTCCCAACAGGTCAACAGGCTATACGCCGTTTTTCCTAGTCTATGGTGCAGAAGCTGTGCTTCCGAGCGATATTCGGCATGACTCCCCTCGAGTGGCGGCTTAAGTGGAATCGGATAATGAACTAGCTCGCCAAGACGCTCTTGATGCTTTGGGGGAAGAGCGTGACCTTGCCGCGTTCAGATCAGCAATCTATCAGCAAGACCTACGTCGCTACCACAGCCGTAGAGTTCGAAGCCGCACTTTTCAGGAAGGTGACTTAGTGCTCCGTCTGATACAAGACCAGACAGGCATGCATAAGCTTTCACCACCTTGGTAAGGGCCCTTTGTGGTTAGCAAGAATCTCAACAACGGGTCATATTACCTGATTGACATACGTGAGACAGATACATCACGTACCTCTGAGGAGGAAACAAGCCGGCCCTGGAACATTGCCCAGATCCGGCCATACTACACCTAAGTCCCTGACTAGGTCACATCTTTGTACCTACCTTTTTTCTTGTATATACCTGTTTTCGATCAAATAAAATAATGACCAGCAGCACTGTGTAAAGGTGTTGTTTTGCCTCAAAATTTGTGTGCTGGATCTTTATTTGTTGATCATGGTTACTTGGGGGCTTCCAACTCAATTGAGTTTAGCTGACAAAACCCTTTTAACCCGGCGACATGCCACAAAGTTGGTTAAACCTGCCTGTTGGCAAGATGCTACTCCCTAAAAAACGACCCGGCGTACATCTGATGAGTCAATCACATAGGTGACCCTGAATTCATCAGAGTTAAAACGACTGATTGGTTGTGTGAGAGCCGGCTTTCAGAAGAGCCAGGACAAACCAACAGGCCAAAGTGCCAGCTTCATGAAAGCATATTCCGGCCTGTGCTTTATGAGCCGGCCGTTTCAAGTTGTGTTTAGCAGCCGGCTTGCGCTTTATAAGCCGGCCGTTTCAAGCATATTCTGGTTTACGATTACATTCTTTTGTTGCACTCATCTCAGCATACATGCATACATCCATGCATATCATTTGCTTAGTTCCATTTAAATACTTGATTCATTGCAAACAGTAACAAAGATTACTCGTTCAATATGATTTCATTAGTAACCATTACACGCAATTGTTATTGTTTCGGCAGAATCACTCTATTGCAAAACAGGCTCTCAAGGCCAAAAGGAGGATTCGCAGAAGCGCAAAGTATTTGTATAGGCAAACAAAGCTTAGTACACGACGGCACTGGCATCAGCATCAAGTGTTTCATACTATCATATTACAAGCCGCCCATCAACTGCGGCCACGACATATTTTTTTACAAAGTTCGGCCTACAAAGGATAAGCCGGTGTTTATGTCGCCGGGTCAGAGCTCGCACCAGCGCCCGATGAAACGCCATGAGCCGGCTCTTCGCGGCCTTCGTCATCCTCCGCTTCTTGGCTTGAGTCACCGGTCGACCACTGAATGGAACGCAACACCTCAAATAGAGCATCATCGGATATCAGGGAGGAAGGGTCGACTTCAGGAGCAAAAGATGGCTTACGCGTGCGGGTTAAGGCCACCGGCAAATGGTTAGGTGGCTCTATCCTCTCATTTTCCTTTGAGTACGGCGCCTGGTACCGGGTCAGGTCTGCCTCTTCTGCGATGTCGGTGGTGGCAACCCGGGTTTCTTTGATACAGCACTGGAAGTCCCTCTTGGTAAATGGCGAGTCGTCCACATTGAACTCTGGATACCCGCCCGCCACCTGAGCCAGATCGAGCTCTGGCACATAGGCCTTGGCTCGTGCAAGCGCCGTCAGGGCCCCGGTACGGCAAGCCGCCCTTTTCCAATCTTTGAGCCACCTGGGCACGACTGATAGTTCTCTCAAAGTATCTGCAATCAGCTGCGGCGGCACCTTAGTGTTCTTCGCGGCCATTATACACCGACGGCCGCCTATGTACAACTGCTCTACAAGGGTGTAGACCGCCTTTAATTTCACCAGTGGTTGCTACAACAGTGTTTGGTTCTTGCGGCCTTCAAAAGGACAAGTACGCACGATCAGTTAAGCCGGTTAAGTATGATAAGCCGGTCCAATTGACTTTCTCATAAGTTTTACTTACCAAAGATGGCCCGGCACATGGCGGTAATTAGACCCTTAAGAGTCGTCAGCTCTTGAGTTACCGGCTCAAGCTTGGCTTCCGCCTCTTCGGCTCGCGTGGCTTGGGCGGCTCTTGCAGTTTCCGTCTTTTTCAAAGTGGTCCTCACAATGACCAAGGACTTATTGGCTTCAGCGGTGGATTCTTCAGCTTCCTTGCGCAATTTTCTCTCCTTCCGTGCTTCCTTTCGGAAGGCGGAAGCTTGGGCCTCTGCTTGATCCAGCATTTCCTGCAGTGCAGTCTGTTATACATCATATATGCATGACCCAAGCCGCCCTAAAGGACAACCCGGCACATGGGGGCTATCTGCTTTCGAGCTTACAACAAATAGCAAAGCAAGTTCCATGCAGCTGCAGGCACGCTAAATGGCACTTGGGGGCTAATGCATAAATTGGTCTATCCTGCTAAGTGGTGAAGACCCGCCCGTCATGAATGACGAGCCGGCCTTTGGAGTCGCCAGTTGCAGTTCTGTTTACAAGTCAAAATTTTGAAGTCCCGAGTCCTCATTTCATAATGACCCGGCCCTAGGGGGCTACATATATATATGGTTCATAAGAAGGTGTAACTTACCTCATATTTCCTCTTCAGCGAGGTTATCATAGCTATCTCTGTGTCCCGGCTTTCAGACAGCCGGGTCAACACAGCCCGGTGCAAAGTGCTGGCGTCCTAGTCTTCAAGAGTAGAGAAATCAAGAGCCGTTTTTCCCTTGTCTTTCGGGGCCGGCTCAGGCTTGGCCGGAACCTTGGCAAGAGCAGTGGAGGATTCTAGTGCGGCAGTTTGCTGCTCGCTCATCACTACTACTTCTTCTTGAGCCGGCGCCTCGGGTTGCTGTGCGGGTTGATCTTCAATTACATTCTCCCTCTCCTGAGCTATAGGAGAGGTTGTGCGAGCCGGGCTTGTTGGGTCCTGGGGCGGCGGGTTGTTCTGGAATGCCGGCTCATCCTGGATGACCAAGATGGCCTCTTCTTGCGGCTCAGTTGAAATGACCTGGTCAGATGTCCCGGTGGCTGTTTTCTTCTTGATGGCCTTGGCACTTAAAAGAGCAAAGGTTTAATTCAGTTAAGGGTTATAAGATGAAGAGCTGTCCATATAAGGGATAATCAGTATGCTTACCCCGGGTTAATGTTGAAGGCCGGTGCCTGAGTGGCGCTTGATTCGTCCAAGGAAGGCGACGTCTGGTATGCCGAGTCATTTAAATGTAAGGGTTCTTTGAAGCAACCAGCTAGAGCAAAGGAAGGAGTTGGACTAAGAAGCACCTCGGCCCGTGCTCTACGGGATGGCGGCTCATATGGAAGCCCGCCACTCAACTCGCCCTCGCTGCTCCGGGTCTTCCGTTTGGAGGTGCCGGCTTGCTGAGTTTTCTTCAAAACAAATTTGGGATCCAGATGAGCATCTTGGTGTGAAAAGGGGACTTTACGGACGGCAACCCGGGGTTTCCTTCGGACTTTGCGGATTGCAGCCCGGGTTTTCTTTCGAATTGGTATTGGGGAATCAGAATCTGAGGAGATCAAAGATACCTCTGGCTCGGCGTGGTGACTAGTTTCAGCTTCCTCCTGAGATGAGTAGGCATCAGCAATCTGATTAAAAAGGCGGCCTAGAGAGTCAAGTTCTACCTCATTGTCTTCGTCGTTATCCGACTCTTCTTTATCGTCCTCTCGAGGAGGGGTAGGATCTACAGGCTCGACCCACCACCAGTCGTCGTTCTCCTGCACCGGGATAGATTGTCGAAATGAAAACAAGGACAATGTAGTATTGACAATGTTTAAGGGCAGAAACGGCTTACTGGAGGGGCCGGCTTGTTGGCGCTAAACGGGGCAAGCCCCACAGTCTTGATGTCTTCCATCATCTCACCAAGCAGTTTCTTGGCTAGTTTTATAACCTCCTTCTCCTCGAGGTTGACCCGGCTGAACCGGAGTGGGTCTTCACGGTGGCCAGTGTAGGTGTGCATCAGCCGGGTCCTGGAGCTCAGTGGCTGAATCCTCCATTCGACCCAAGTCCGGGTCAAGTCGACACCGGTGAGGCCGTGAGCAAGCAAGGCATTCATCTTTGGATATAGTGGCTCTAGATTCTCCCTCTCTTCTTGGGGAGCAAGACCCGGGAAGGTTGCATTGGTAAGCCGGGTTGCCCGGTAACCCGGCAAGGGGTTCTGACCTACGGGAGAGGTGTCTTTGCAATAGAACCAAGTCCTCTGCCACCCCTTCGGATGACTGGCCGGCTTGGCATTGGGGAAGATAATGTTCTTTCGGCGTTGGATAGAAATCCCGCCGAGTTCAATGCTGGGGCCGTCCTTGTGCTCCGTTTGGCGGTTTAGATAAAAGAGTTCTCGGAACAAGGTAAGAGACGGCTCGAGCTGCAAATAGACTTCGCAAAATACTTGGAATTGGCAAAGATTGAAGATGGAGTTGGGGGCCAAGTCTTGGGGTTTGATGTTGAATAAGTGTAGCACGTCCCTGAAAAACTTTGAGCCAGGAGGACGAAAACCCCTTGAGACATGATCAGCAAATATGACTACTTCATTTTCGCCGGGTTGCGGGTGGATTTCTTCTTCAGGAGCTCGCCATGAGATTATCTCCTTAGCTGGCAGCAACCCGGTGTCTGTCAGAGCTTGCAGGCTCAGTTCGGACATACTGGACTTAGCCCAGTTGACGATCTTGGGCTTGGGAGGCATGATGTCAGCTGCTCTGAAAAGGAAAAGGTGTTACAAGCCGGCAAATATGAGGTCCTCGATAAAGTATGAATGATATAAACAAGCCGGTGAGTAAGAAATTTTGGCCGGGTTAGACAAGAGAATGCAGGCAAATTGTCGGGTCAAGATTATTAGCACAGATGAGTCAGAACTGCAGATCACAAATTTTTACAAGTGTTGCGGAACAGCTTGGGCTACGAGTCCGTAAAACAGATTTATGCAAAGTAAGAAGATTCTACGGATCTACAAAATAGATAAAAATGAAGAAATAAAAGGTTAAACGTGTTCTTCATATTGCAATGAACCGCAGTGGGTTCAGCTACGATAGCGCGTTGGATCTACTAAATATGGGAAATATTGCGGGATGGCTGCGGAAACTAAAACCGCAAGGGACCAAGGGCATTTGAGATCTACTGGTGCGAAGAATGATGAACACGGTTCAACCCCGACGAACTGTGCAGAGAATGGGGGCGGCATAGATCTAAAAGAGAGGGATTTAAGTGTACCTGTGCACGGTAGAGGTGGCCGGAGTACTTTGAGTGAGCTCCGGTGGCGACTGCACGACGGAGGAGACGCGGTCGAGATGGCTGGATTGCTCGGAGGCGGCGGCGCTTCGGTTGCGAGAGTGGCAGACGCGAGGAGGAAGACGAGGGAGAAGTAAAAAAGTGACAGTGGGGGGGAGCTGGCCCATTTATAGGCACGGTAAAAATTGAAACGGCAGGGGCGGAACCCCAGGCGGGGCAGTAATTTTCGGCTGCGGGCTCCTCGATTTTTGCGCCTGACAAGACGATACATGCCCACTCAAAAGATTCGAGGTGATGTCATCCCAGATTTTGCAGAAGTGCGTTGTGAAGTCATGAAGGAAAGAGAGCTGAAAATACCAAGTCTGAACCTGAAAGGGGAGACCCGTCGATCCACTTAACCTGGCAATTTGAGCCGGTCAAGGACGGTGTTTTAAAGGACCGGCTTGGGAAACACTTGGAGAGTGTATTACTGATGTTTTGTTTTTTCAGGATGAAGTTTAACGTGAATAAATTCAAGTCAAACTGAGGGCTAATGTTGGGGATGTATACCAGCATTTAGACCCGGCAGGGTGTTAACCTGGCCATAACGCAAGCTTAGCGGGTCAATTCACTGCGGAGCTAAAGGACTTTAAGTGGGCCGGCTTAACGTGGCCTGGCAAGGGTAGGCCGGCTTAAGCAGTGGGCCGGCTCACCAGAAGATGAGCAAGGAAGAAGACAGACTTGGAGAACAATTAGGGCAGAATAGGAGACGGGTCAAAGAACGACCCGGACTCTCATGTAATCTAGGGTTCCACCTGTGTATATAAATGGGAGCACCTATACGAAAAAGACTAAGTTGCAATCTCCTCGAGAGCTAGGTTAGCAATTCCGCATCCTTGTAATCGAGATCTGCAGCAATATAATCAAGCAGGATGTAGGCTTTTACCTCCACCGTGAGGGGCCGAACCTGGGTAACCCGGCGTCTTCTCATTCCCGATCAACCCCGTTAAGCTTCCACACTTGTGCGATGGCCTCATCTCTAAGTCCTTTCACAAGGGCATCTGCCGTGTTAAAACCACGACATATTCCATTTCGGATTTCATGGCCTTGTGCCATTCCCTTGAGCTGGGCCCTGCCATCGCTTCCTTGTAGTGCGCAGGTTCATCGTCTTCAAGAATGAAGATTTCGTTATGAAACCACTAAGGTGGCTGGATAGCCCTACCTGATCTGCGTGGTTCAGTTACAACATTGTCTGAAGTTTCCGCATCACATGCGACAACTTCCGGCTCGGTTGTAGGGATAATTAGCGGAATTTCTTCCGGTTCCTTAGCCATATCAACGGTTGCCGAAGATTCACTAATCTCATCAAGTTGTACTGTCCTCCCACTCACTTCTTTAGTGAGAAACTCTTTCTCGAGAAAGACTCCGTTTTTAGCGACAAACACTTTGCACTCGGAGGGTTGGTAGAAGGAATACCCAACTGTTTCCTTGGGATAACCTACAAAGTAACATTTGTCTGATCTAGGATCGAGTTTGCTTGGTTGTAAATGTTTTACATAAGCTTCACAACCCCAGATTTTGAGATGTGACAAATTGGGTTTCTTCCCATGCCATAACTCGTATGGTGTCGTCTCAACAGACTTAGACGGTGCTCTGTTTAATGTGTGAGCGGCAGTTTCTAGTGCGTGACCCCAAAAAGATATTAGCAGATCTGTAAGAGACATCATCGACCTTACCATGTCTAACAGGGTTCGGTTACGTCTTTCCGACACTCCGTTTCGCTGTGGAGTTCCGGGAGGCATAAGCTGTGAAACGATTCCACGGTGACTCAGATGTTGGCCAAACTCATGACTAAGGTATTCGCCCCCGCGATCAGACCGCAGAAACTTAATCCTTTTGTTACGATGATTTTCTACCTCATTCTGAAATTCTTTGAACTTTTCAAAGGTTTCCGACTTATGCTTCATCAAGTAGATATATCCATACCTCCTCAAATCATCCGTAAAAGTCACGAAGTAGAAATACCCACCCCGTGCGATTGTGCTCATTGGACCACATACATCACTATGTATTATTTCCAACAATTCACTCGCCCGTTCAGGATGACCCGTGAACGGCGTCTTGGTCATTTTTCCCATTAAGCAAGCTTCACATGTGTCAAATGATTCAAAATCAAAGGATGGTAAAACTCCATCTTTATGGAGTCTTTGCATGCGTTTCTTTCCGATGTAGCCAAGGCGACAGTGCCACATGAAAGTGGTGGTGGTATCAGCCTTCTTAAGGCGTTTAGCATTCACGTTAAAGACATCATTTCCACATTCAAGATTTAGTATGAAAAGGCCCCCAACAATGGGTGCAAATCCATAAAACATATCCTTACAATAAAGTGAACAACCATTGTTCTCAGACTTGTACGAATACCCATCCTGTACTAAACATGATCCGGAGATAATGTTTCTACACAATAGTGGAACAAAATAACAGTTATTTAGTTCAAAGATAAATCCTAAAGGGAGACGTAGAGGCATAATGCCGACGGCTTGAGCGGCGATCCCAGCGCCGTTCCCGACGCGCATCACGACTTCATTCTTTCCTAACTTGCGCACCTTCTGCAGTCCCTGTATCGAGTTGCCAATGTGAGCAAACGATCCGGTATCAAATACCCAAGACTTAGAATTTTCGCTAGCAAGCAAAACGTCAATGACATTAACTTGTATAGCAATTATGCCTTTTCCGGTTTTCCCGGACTTCTTATCTTCCAGATACTTCTTGCAGTTTCTCTTCTATTGTCCTGTGCCCTTGCAGTAGAAGCAGTCAGTTTCATTCTTGGCTCCGCCCTTAGAGTTGCTTTGGGAGCCGGTCTTACCGGCGCCCTTGCCCTTCTTTGGCTTGCCTTTCTTTTTGAAACTGGCGGTTTTATTCACAAGCGACACTTGCTTGCGATTTTTCCGCAGTCCTCCTTCCGCAGTATTCAGCATGGCGAGCACCTCTTCCGGTGTCTTCTCCATCCCACTCATGTTGCAGTTCATGACAAAACCGTAGTAAGATGGGGGGAGTGAAGAAAGCATCATGTCCTCATATGGCCCGGTGGAATTGGAAATTCCAGGGTTTTGAGCCTTTCAGCATAGCCAATCATTTTGACCACGTGTGGGATGGAGAATCGTTCAGACCGTGCAGTTTCCTTGTACAGAGCTTCCAATTCCCGGATCATATCATGGGGTTTATGGAATTCAAAACGTTTTTGAAGCCCTGCACTCATGCAAGCTAGCATGAGGCACTACACTAAGTTGTGATCATCATCCTTAGTGGCCCAGACATTTTGTTCATCTTCCGGGGCAGTGGCCGCCGGTTTAGCTGGAAGAGCATTTTCAAGCACATACATTTTCTTAGCGCTCCTGAGGACAATCCTCAGGTTACGGACCCAGTCCGCATAGTTGTTTCCAGTCGCAGCTAACTTCTATTTCTCTAACATCGGGCCTAAGTTGAACGCGGTGTTGCGAGCCATTTGATCTACAACGGTAAACACAAGTTTCACTTAGACTTTGTTCATAATGATTTTTGCACTAGTGAATAAACAATTTTATTCTAAAGTGCGCTCCCACTCAAATCAATATCTCTCAAAATTGATTATGAGCGATTCAAAATCCACATTTTAATTCAACGCCATTGATGTGGACATCACTGATGATGAGAATTTCAATCGGTAGGCAAACTTTCCGATCACATCTCTATGTGACTTTTGTTCATCTTTCGATGGGTGTGTTCTGAGCTCTGGACTATCCTGCCTGAACGTCAAAGACAACCAAGTGATCTTGGTGCGAGGTCTGACCTCACCCGCCTCATTCCTCTCAATTCGTTCGTACCCATGTGGACATGGCGCACCCCAAAAAGATACGAATTTCAGACGGTGCTACACTTGGGTGAACACTAACTACTTTGATATTTTGAAGTGAGAGATCACCCTAATAAAAAGCGACTACCGCGCAATCAAGAAGGGTGCATCATAAGGGATAAACATCTCAGGCAATTCATAACAGCATGATATGGTATAGCCCTTTCTGACGGAGAAGTCTTTAATTTCTTCGTCTTCGGCATTTGCGTTGGTGTTCACCTTCGCGAAGATTGCCACCACCTTGTCGATGCACCAGATAATATTGCTATCTCTATAGCTAATAAAATAAGTGCATTACTTAAGGTTGACACGCAGGTCATTAAAGTGACAATCATATGGCTCCAGCCATCATGCCGGATCATGACACGCATGTCATGTTAATAAATTTACATCATATAGTCATCTCATACATAATCGAATTAATATGAGCATTGCTATACCACATCACATGCACATCCTGCAAAACCAAGTTAGACGCCTCTAATCGGTTTATGCAAAAATTTATTTTACTTGGCTTCTAAGGTTTTGACTTAAACCGCAGCTACCAACGTTTTATCATCAAGTATGATTATTCAAGTCACTAGATTAACATCGCGGGGTGTATGAAACACGAGATAATAAAATCTCGAGCCCCATACTAAACATCGTCATACGCATGACCCCCGTGCAGATCATATCTGCATTGCCCCTTCGTCTCCGAAATTTCATCTTTCTTTTGACTATGGTGGAATCCAAAGAACTGATAGCACTTCATTGATCAATCAGGATCGCGGATTGCCAGAACTTTGTCAAATTCCACCATGCTGTCTCGAGATCAGAAATACGCAAATTCTAGGGAAGCAACAAGAACATCGGGTAACAGATTTCATCTGCCACCCGCATAAATAATTTTTAGCAATAGATCTCATCTACTCCAAAATTATATTATGCAATACCCATACATCTCCATGTATTCTAGATCGTAACCTGCATCTACGCATAGCACGGCTCTTGATGCCACTGTAGGGGAACGCGACAGAAAACAAAAAATTTCGGTACAGCGAGCACGCCTAGGACCAATATGGAGATGTCATACAGGGTTTGATCTGATCCGTACCGACTCGTAGCGCAGCGGAAGAAGAGTCGGTGTAGATCATTGGTGCAGATCCCCGCAGCTAGGATTTACAACCTCCCAACCGCGAGGATGTACTCCCTCGTCGGACAGCCCTTCGGGAGGCGGTCGGACAGTCCCTCGGACGATGTCACGGACAGCCCTTCGGGAGGACCCTCGAAACTCGAACGGTAACTCGGACAGCCCTTCGGGAGGACACTCAAACATCCCCTCGGGCAAAACATCAAAACTACGACCTCTCTACGGGGTTGCACACATACGGTGTCAGCTATCCGGCAGGGCTTCGCCGTCCAGAACTAGTTCCTGCCGGAACCCAGACAGCCTTTCGGCTCAACGAAACTATTTCGCTGGGAGGGAGAGAGAAGCCAGACAAGTCTATGGCATGTGTATGAGAGCAAGGATGAGCTTTGGAGAGCACCCCTCCACCTCTATTTATAGGAAAGCCAAGGGGTAAAGTTGGCAAAAAAATACCAAAAGTACCCCCACTTTATGTCTCACATAAAAGAATAAAAGGCAAAAAGGGATGCCATGTGGAGCTCCATGGAGGAGCCCCACCTTGGCCGGCCACCCTCATGCCCCCCCACAAGGGGGCTTCCTTAGTGCCAAAGTCATTCTAGAAGCCTTTTGGGAAAATCCCAAAAGGTGGCTTTCCAAAAAAATATCCATAAAGTGATTTTCACTATTCACAGAACCAATTTTCCGCGACCGTTAAATCCAAAAATATTTCTGTGGGTCTTAGAATAATTCCAGTACCCACACAAATGATTTTGGACGCGTTCCGAAACAATTTCGGATTAGTGATTTTCATCTGCGAAAAGCAACCAAATCGGTTCCGGCAGCTCCGGAACATTTCCGGTTTTTATCCCGGAAAAATCCCAGAAGTTACCAGAACAATTCTGGCACCCTCCAAGAATTTCCAGGCGTGTGCCAAAACCAATTTGACTTAATGGTATCCCCTGAAACAACTTTTCAGTTTTACCGGAACTATTCCGGTGTCCTCTCCGGAACGTTTCCGTTGCGTCCGAAACTTTTCCGGTGATTTTCTCTCAGACTCCCTGTCTAGTATTCAGCAGATAGATGACCCTTAAGCGTGTGACCCTATAGGTTCGGTGAAGCATAGACATGACCCGGAACACTTTCCGATCAATGATCAACATCGGAGCCGTGGACACCCATATTGACCCCTATACCCACACGAATGAATATCCGAGTGAACCTCCAGTTGCCGTGTGCTATTCCTGCTGCTTCACAATATATTACAAACACCCAAGGTGAGATTTATTACATCCCCATGGATCAACAACTTGTCCACCATGCAAGTTACCTCGTTACCGGTTTTGTTCTTTTTCTCGTTTCCCTGTTCCGGCATCCCAGTGATCAAATCACAATGTGTCTGGCCAGACGATGATGGATACCGTAACACCGAGAGGGCCCAAGAATATCTCTCCATCGTCAGAGGAGCAAATCCCAATCTTGAGCTATCTTGTTACTTGCCATACTTTTCCGTGAACCCGTAAGCCGCCGTAATAGCCACCCAGTTACGGATGACGTTTAACAAACCCCAAAGTTCACGAAGCAAGTACGAAGGAAGTCGATACTCTCATGGTCTAAGGAATTATGCAAACATTAACTATCTCTGTGTTATTAACCATTAACTTGTGACAAATGTATCTCATAGCATAACATTAATTCGGGTCGATTCAACACAAGTGTTCTACTAACATTGTGCCCTCAAAATTGCCGGCATAGACATGCCCATGATCAGGAAAACAGGATCATCATGCAATACTTGAGCCAGTCTTAGAGGCAAGACTAGGAATACATATTACCGTTTATCATACCACACGTGCACATGAGTTTCCCTCCGAGCCTCGTGGATATTGCAGACTCGAGAATCATTGCAGTTATAGCATAGAACATAAACATTCATTACAAACTCGGAGATACAAAATAACTGTTATTACTACCTCTAGGGCATATCTCCTACAATTTTAGCCTCAGGTATCTTTCTTTTATTTGTGACAATGTCTTTCATGTATTTAGTATAGGGAGGCATCTTTATAATATCAGTCAAACGAGTGCGCAAAAAGACTGGCCTAAGCATTTCAGCAAAGCGTTCAAATTCTTCCTCATCCTTTTTCTTAGATGGTTTAGGAGGAAAGGGCATGGGTTTTTGAACCCATGGTTCTCTTTCTTTACTATGTTTTCTAGAAACGAAGTCTCTTTTATCATAACGTTTATTTTTAGAAGGTGGGTTATCAAGATCAACAGCAGGTTCTATTTCAACATCATTATTAGGTTCGTTATGATTATCTGGTTGGGCATCCATACGAGCATCATCATTATTATTATCATCAGGTGGTTGTTCATTACCAGATTGTGTTTCAGCATCGGAAATAAAAACATCATTACTATCCTCCAAGGGTTTTTCTACCTCAGGTTCACTAGAAGTATGCAAAGTCCTATCACTTTTCTTTTTCTTTTTAGATGGACTAGGTGCATCAACATTAATTCTTTGAGAGTCTTGTTCAATTCTTTTTGGATGACCTTCAGGATAAAGTGGCTCCTGGGTCATTCTACCTCGTGTAGTCATTACTCTAACAGCATGATCATTCATATTGTTGTTCATTTCATTAAGCAATTCACTTTGAGATTTAGCAACTTGTTCTAATTGGGTTTGAACCATAGATGCATGTTTACTTACGCCTTTAACATCATTAGCGATTCTAAATAACAAGTCACTCAAATGATCAATCATGTAGGCATTTCGTTTTAATTGTTTCATAACATTTGCATTGAAGTGATCTTGCTTAATAATATAGTTGTCAAATTCATACAAGCATTGACTAGGAGGTTTGTTATAAGGAATATCACCTTCATCAAATTTTATAAGAGAATTTACCTCTACTACCTGTGACGGTGTGTCAAGACCATGTATTTCTTCAATAGGTGGTAGATTCTTAACATCTTAAGCTTTAATACCTTTTTCCTTCATACATTTCTTTGCTTCTTGCATATCTTCAGGACTGAGATGTAAAATACCCCTCTTCTTCGGAGTGGGTTTGGGCGGTGGTTCAGGAAGTGTCCAATCATTATCATTCTTCAATATATTATTCAATAATTCCTCAGCTTGTTCAATAGTCCTTTCCCTGAAAACACAACTCGCACAACTATCTAGGTAGTCCCTAGAAGCATCGGTTAGTCCATTATAGAAGATATCAAGTATTTCATTTTTCTTAAGAGGATGATCAGGCAAAGCATTAAGTAATTGGAGAAGCCTCCCCCAAGCTTGAGGGAGATTCTCTTCTTCAAATTGCACAAAGTTAAATATTTCCTGTAAGGCAACTTGTTTCTTATGAGCAGGAAAATATTTTTCAGAGAAGTAATAAATCATATCCTAGGGACTACGCACACAACCAGGAGCAAGAGTATTATACCATTCCTTAGCATCACCCTTTAATGAGAAAGGAAACAACTTAAGAATATAGTAATAGCGAATTTTTTCCTCATGAGCAAATAGGGTGGCTATATCATTTAATTTAGTAAGATGTGCCACAACGGTTTCAGTTTCATAAACATGGAAAGGATCAGATTCAACCAAAGTAATTAACTCAGGATCGACAAAGAATTCATAATCCTTATCAGTAACAAATATGGGGGAGGTATCAAACTTAGGATCATATTTCATTCTCACCCTCATAGATTTTTCTTTCATTTCAGCAAGCAACTTTATAACTTCATGTCTATCATTACAAGCAAGGATGGCTCTAGCTGTCTCCCTATCAAAGCAATGTTCATCAGGTGTTTCAACTCTCGTAGGGGAGCTAGGCATAATAGGTGAATCATAATTCTCAAGAGATTCAACATTTTCAATTTCTTTAGCTTTAGCAATTTGTTCGGTAAGGAATTCACCAAGTGGCACAACATTATCAAGCATAGTACTAGCATCATCATGAGCATCATTCATAGAAGAAGTGGTATCATCAATAACTTGCGACATATCAGAATTAATAGCATGTGGTGGTGTTGCAAGTTTACTCAAAACAGAAGGTGAATCAAGTGCAGAGCCAGATGGCAGTTCCTTACCTCCCCTCGTCTTAGAGGGAACGATCTTGGTCTTAGCGTCTTTCAGATTCTTCATAGTGATCAACAGATATATATCCCAAGTGACTTAGCAAATAAAGCTATGCTCCCCGGCAACGGCGCCATAAAAAGGTCTTGATAACCCACAAGTATAGGGGATCGCAACAGTTTTCGAGGGTAGAGTATTCAACCCAAATTTATTGATTCGACACAAGGGGAGCCAAAGACAATTTGCAAGTATTAGCAGTTGAGTTGTCAATTCAACCACACCTGGAGACTAAATATCTGCAGCAGAGTGATCAGTAGCACAGTAGTATGATAGTTTGATAGCAGTAGCAATAATAGTAACAGTAGCAGTAACGATAGCAGCAATAGTTTGGTAGCAATTGTGACAGTAGTGGCAACAGTAGTAACTTAGCAAAGAACAATATGTGAAAAACTCGTAGGCATTGGATCGGTGATATTGTTGGATAACATTCATCATGTAACAGTCATAACCTAGGGCGACACAGAACTAGCTCCAATTCATCAATGTAATGTAGGCATATATTCCGTATATAGTCATACGTGCTTGAGATAAGAACTTGCATGACATCTTTTGTCCTACCCTCCCGTGGCAGCGGGGTCCATAAGGAAACTAAGGGATATTAAGGCCTCCTTTTAATAGAGAACCAAAACAAAGCATTAACACATAGTGAATACATGAACTCCTCAAACTATGGCAATCACCGGAAAGAATCCCAATTATTGTCACCTTGGGGTATGCGGATCATAACACATAGCAGGTGCATATAACTTGCAAGATCGGATCAAGAACACAAATATATTCATGAAAACATAAAGGGTTCAGATCTGGAATCATGGCACTCGGGCCCTAGTGACACGCATTAAGCATAGCAAAGTCATAGCAACATCAATCTCAGAACATAGTGGATACTAGGGATCAAGCCCTAACAAAACTAACTCGATTACATGATAAATCTCATCCAACTCATCACCGTCCAGCAAGCCTACGAGGGAATTACTCACTCCCGGTGGTGAGCATCATGAAATTGGTGATGAAGGATGGTTGATGATGACGATGCCGGAAGATCCCCCTCTATGGAGCCCCAAACGAACTCTAGATCTGGCCTCCCGATGAAGAACAGGAGGTGGCGGTGGCTCCGTATCGTGAAACGTAATAAAAATTCCTCTCTTATTTTTTTCTCTGGAATTGTGAATTTATAGCGCTGGAATTAGGTCAGACGGAGCCATGTGGGCCCCACGAGGTACCAGGGCGCGCTTGGGGGGTGGCCCGCCCTGGTGCCTTGTGGGCACTGGGTGGCCCCCCTCCAGTGGGTCTTGGTTCCAGTATTTTTTATTTATTCCATAAAAAATCTCCAAAAAGTTTCATCCAATTCCAAGAACTTTTATTTCTGCACAAAAAACAACACCATGGCAATTCTGCTGAAAACGGCGTCATTCCGGGTTGGTTCCATTCAAATCATGCAAATTAGGGGCCAAAACAAGAGCAAAAGTGTTTGGAAAAGTAGATACGACGGAGACGTATCAACTGCTCTGGTGCTGGTATTTCAGGGGGAGGATTAGGTGGCCCTGGTACTTGTGGTGCTGGTGCGAGTGGTGCAGCTTGAAGTTTAGTGGTATTAGAACTTGCTGCTAGGGGGTAAATTAGCTTGCTAGGCTAAGTCTAGTAGAAACATCATCTTCTTATGGTTGCTAGGTGCTACTTGTAGCTTGCGTTGGTATTTCCCCGAAGAGGAAGTGTCGTGGGAAACGAACACCTATGGGATCGCTATCGAGCAGATCCCTTCACGGTTCGGCAAGGGGAGAGGATTGCACGAAGAGCAGAACTAGCGAACAGCACACGGGGATTTTACCCAGGTTCGGTCCGCACGGATGCGTAAAACCCTACTCCTGCTTTGATGGTATTATTGTGGACGTTCTTGGCCAAGTTCTGGGAGCTACAGTAGCAGCTACGCATGCAGAATGAGCTTCCGAAGTGCTCCCCCCCCCCCCCCCGTAGCTATGCCTTGGGCCTCCTTTTTATATGAGTCAAAGGGGCTACCACAGTGGCGTAAGGGATAAGGTATGAGGTGGAAAGTAGCTACAGGGTCACTACAGTGTTATCATACCTAACCCTGACGGCTTAGGACAAGCTCATTAAATGCACCGTGAGGTGTCCGTCGAGGTGTCCCTCAGCGTCTCGGGCTTGGAAAAGCTTTACAGGGGATGGGCAAAAGCAGCCATCCCATCAGCAACGCTTAAGCATCTCGTGGCCAGCATCGCGCCACGTCACCATGAGGACAAACCCTAAACGACAAGGCTGGCCGCTGCGCAGGAGCGATAGCGCTACACTGTGCAGAGCCTTGCCGGGGCTGAATCCTTGCCGGGCCCGGGGCTTGCCGGGTCCGACGCTTGCCGGGACCGGGGCTTGCCGGGCCCGGGTCTCGCCGGCCGCGAGGCCTTGCCGGCAAGGGTCTTGCCGGGCCTTCGCACCCCTTTGGCCTTCTGCCTTCTGGTCCGGTCGTTGACTTGAACGTCTCTTCCCGGCAAGGCTTGCTGGGTTCCTGGCTTGCCGGCTCGCTCCTCGCCGGCAAGCACTATCTTCGTCTTGAGATTGCTCCTAGCTATTTCCCGGCAAGGCCTGCCGCGGTTCGGCTACAACTGCCCGTACACAAGTAAGGGGTACTAAAGGGGCCCATACTTTAGTACACCGACAGGAGCCCCCGGGCCTAGGCCATACACGGATGCCAGGCCTGTTGGGCTAGGCCCAAAACAGTGCACGGGTGCACGTGGCAGGAAATAACTGTCCGTAATCATGATCTCTTTTACCACGCCCCTCCACTACGCGCATTAATCGCGCGACGTGGGAGACGTGGGCGCGCAGTAAAAGCGGGCGGTTAAAGAGCCAGTCCCGCGCCTTCCCCATAAAAAAGGAATCGCAGAGACGCTGCTCATTTACCCCCCATCGCTTTCACCTTTCCAATCTCAATCTCAGAACCGTCGCCATCGTCTTCTTCCTTGCGCCCAAAACAGAGCTTTTCTCCCTCCGCCTGCCTCCACCGCGCTCTCGACGTCTTCAACGCCCACTCCCATAGCCACCATGCCGCCCAAGCCGAGCAAGGGCAAGGGCAAGGCGGAGGAAGCGGCCGCCGCGGAGAGCAAGCTGGTGAAGATACGGAAGGAGTGCGCTGTCTTCCCCCCGACGCTTGATGCGAAGGCCCTGAAGAAGAGGTACCAGTTCGCATGGGCGAAGGAGACCACGGCGCATCCAGCCACCAAAGTGAGTGTAGCTTCTCGTAGGGCAAAGCCAGGGGATTATCCCTTCTTTGCCGATTACTTTTGGTGCGGCCTCTGCCCTCCATACTCGGACTTCTTCGTAGATATCATGATCACTTACGGCTTCCAGCTGCTAGACTTCACGCCGAATGCCGTGACTTGCATGTCCGTCTTCGCACACCTTTGCGAAAATTTCGTTGGGGTCATCCCGAGCACAGCACTTTTCCGGCACTACTTCTACCCCCGCACCCAAAAGGGCGACGCCCTCTCCGGTAGCATCGCTTGGATTCCGAGGACGGCGACCAAGGAGACGTACCCAGAGGGGCTCTACCGCGAGAGATGGGATGAGTGGCGCAGCAAGTGGTGCTGGGTCCGAGAAAAGGAGCCCCTACCGTTCTGCGAGGTGCGGAAGCAGAAGGTGGTCCGCGGCAAGGATTGGGGTGCTGCGGACCCTGACGACAGCAAGCTGACCATCGCCACCACCAGGATACTCCGCCTCAAGGCTGCCGGGCTGAAGGTGGAGATGATTGCTTCAGATTTCCTTCGCCGGCGCATCGCCCCACTGCAGAACAAAGGGCGTCCTGCCTGGCAGTACACGAATGCCGCCGACGTCATGAGGGTGCGGCCTGGGCTGGATAATAATCTAACAGCCATGGGGCACGCAGCCCTCTGCCAACAACTCTTCAATTCTGGAACAGTGGGGAACTTGCCGGCGGGCGTCGTTCCACTGTGGAACAACTCATCACTCACCTCCATCATCACCATGATGCCGGTGTTCAATGCCCATAGCATCGACAAGAGGTGGATCGAGCCGTCCGCGGAGCAGGTGCTGGCGTTCTTCGACAACTTGACGGAGAAGGCCATCCGCGAGGAGGACCTTGTCCGCGCCACCACAGAGGAGGAGCTCGCCCACATCGCCGACAGGGCGGAAGAGGCGAACCTTGCCGAAGAAGCCGGCAGCGCCGAGTCCAGCGAGGGCGAGGACTTGCTGCGGGAAGATCTTGCCGGGCGAGGTCAGGCTGCCGGGGAGCCGAGCGGAGCCGCTGCCGGGGGCCCTTTTGTTGGAGCGGCCGCCGACGAGGAAGAGGAGGAGGAAGAGGAGCCCCCAGCTCTTCGACAGGCACGGAGGCGCATCCTTCGGAAGGCCAGCACCGGCGCTCCTGCTTACCAGCCAGCGCCAAACGATGAAGCTTCCGGCAAGGAGGCTGCTGACGAAGCGGCGCGGCAAGCCGTTGCCGGCGAGGCAACGCGGCAAACCGTCGCCGGCAAGCGCCCCAGAACGACCTCTCCTCCTCCGCCAAGCACTGTGACGGAGGCCGCCTTCGACCTATCCATCCTCGAGAACGAGGAGGAAGAAGAGGAGTAAGTGTTCTGCCACAGCTTCCGTTCTTGCTTTCTGATTTCCTTGATTAATCTTGATGATCTTGCCTCCACAGGGATGAAGAGACCTTGGCGGAGAGGATGGCCAAGAAGGCCAAGATTTCCACGGGCGTCGAGCCGCCGGCAAGCACTTCTGAAGAGCCGGTGACTATCGAGTCCAGCCCGGAGCCAAGCCCAAGGCACAATCCTCGCCGCAGCCCCCGGCACAGCCCCTAGCGTGAGCCAATTACTCTCTTTCCGCTGGCGAGTGCCGGGGCGGTAATCTTCACAGCTAACATCTTGGGGCGCGCAGGAACAGAGCAGCAACAGAGGTCGCCGGCAAGGACCACCCTCGACATGCCGCACCCGTCGACCACGCAGCCCACAAAGGAATCTTCAGGCGGGTTCTACCGCGATGACCTTGACGCAGGTGAACCACTCGCCCTTAGAAATCTTTTCTCTCTCCCCTTTTTTTTTGTCTTCTTGAACTTCCTTCCCAGCTTCATCTTAATTAACTCCTTGATCTTCAATCTTCTTCTGACAGAGCTCATGGATACTGACGCCGTCATTGAAGAGACCGCCAAGGATGCCGCCACTGAAGCCGGCAAGATTGCTGCCGAAGAGGCCGCCAAGCATGCCGCCGCCGAGGCCGCCAAGGCCGCCAAGGCCGCTGCCGCTGAGGCCGCCAAGGCCACTGCCGCCGAGGCCGCCAAGGCCGCCGAGGGAGCCGGCGAGGAGACCCGCGGCAATACTGACGGCGCTTCCGCCGCAGGAGCGCCAGGCGCTTCTACTGCCGCGGGGCCCTCGACTGCCGAAGACCAATCCTCGTCGTTCCAGGCCCCTCCCTCAAGCCAATATATCAGGGCCGGCAAGAACGTCGTCAGCATGCCGGGGTCGGCAAGCATCAAAGAGCTGGTTGAAGGAGAGCATCTTGACGGGGAAATCACCGTCGCTGCCGTCAGTGAGCTCAAGGAGGAGCAGCTACTTCAAGCCATGAATGACAATTATCAGAAGCTCCAGACGCTCTACCGCGCCCGGAAGGAGAAACTGGACTCCCGGGCAGCGCTCGTCGAGGCCGCGGAAGGAGACTTCCAACAACGCGTCACGGAGACACAGGTTTGGTATGGCGAGGCCCTCCAAGAGCTGAATATTTATCGGGAGCAGCTGGCGGAAGAGCGGAACGTCCTCCTGCTGAAGCAATCAGACATCGAGAAAGCGCAGGAGGAGGCCGCCCAGCAAGCCGCCGCGGCAGAAGCCCTCTTGACGCAGCGCCGCATCAGCCTTGACGCCCAAGAAGAAGACCTTGCCGCCCGCGAGGCGGCGCTTGCCGCCAAGCTTCGCAACAAGGATGAAGAGCTCGAAAGTCTTGTCGCGCGGCGGGTCCAGGAGCTTGAGCAAAGCCAAACGGCAGCGCTCGCCGCTCTAACTGCAGACCACGCCGGCAAGCTCAAGGAGGCACTCGACGCTGCCGAGGCTGCGGAGACCGTCAAGAACTCGCTGGAGGGGAAGGCGAAGAAGCTGGAAGCCATTCTCGAGGAACACGGCAAGAAGATCGCTGCCCTCGAGGCCGAGAAGGAGAAAACCCTCCACAGCCTGGTGGAGATGCAGCTCGCCGCGTCCGAGAAGATCAAACAGCTCGCCTCCGCCAATGACTCCATTGCAAATCTGAAGTTGAAACTATCCACGTTGGAGGAGTCCCTGGAAGCTGCCCGAGCTCGCGGAAAGACCTTGGCTAAGGACCTCCACGACGAGCAGGAGCTACTCAAGAACGCCTACGCCACGCATCAAGATTATGTCACCGGCACAGAGGTCTGGACCGCCAGGCTGGTGGACGTCGCCAAGAGGCTTGCCGCGGAGCTGGAGGGCATGAACCTTCAGGGCTTCGGGTATTCCGCCAACGACAGGATAAGCGAGAGCGCCAAGATCACCATGTTCTTCGAAGGTCTCGTCGATGCGCTCAAGCAACTCCAAGCAACCCACTCCGGCAAGATCGCCAGCGAGTCCAGGAAGCTCTGCCAGGACGTGGTCCAGATGCTGCTGATGAAAGTGGCGTACAGGAATCCCGGCGTCGATTTCACCAAGGTCTTCGGCCGCCTGCCGAAGGATGCGGACGCCAAGGCTCTGCAGGAGCTTGTCGCGCCCATCGTCGAACGGATAGGCCAAGTGAAGAGGGTAGAAGGCAACCGCCGAGATTAACTGTAGCCCTCCTTATCTTTCTCCTTGTCTTGCCACCGCGTTACATGTAAAAGACAAACATTTGGTCTTATGTTAGTAACGTGGCGACTATCTTATATATAATCTGCTTTATCTGAATCTATGCATGCTATTCCCCCTTAATCAATCTCTCTTTGTATAGAACATACCCTACGCTTTACTGGGCACTCGCCGGAGCATGGCCTTGCCGCGAGCGCTGGACCGGAGCCCGACAGCGTTCAGCAGGCGGCGCTGCTCACGGCAAGAAACCTTGACGCTTTCAGCGCGGCCACCTAAACCGTTGAGCGGACTCGAAACGGAATAAGGGTGCAGCCTAATCACGACAAGATTCCATTGCGTGCAGGTTTTCCATACAAAGCCGAAATCGTTCAAGGGATATAGCCCTAAAAAATTGAAATCTGCTAAAGGGGTCAGCAACTTAGCTCTGGCTTTCGCCGTTATTCTTTTCTTCTCCCGGCAAAGCATCAACCTTGAACGTCTCCTGGTATCCATACCATCATTCTCCTTCCCCCCGGCAAACTTGCACACGAGGGAATCTTCTATCTCTTTAAGAAAAAGAAAGAAGAGAAAATAAATGTTATGGAACCTGGACGGTTCGTTAGATCTCACAGAGGGGCATTGCCAGGGGCTTGCCAGAGCGTTACATTGCCGCGAGCACTGGACCGGAGTCCGACAGTGTTCAGCGTGGCGTATCGCTACTACGGCAGGAAATCGGGGCAAGTGCAATACATACTTCGGATAAACACATGCATACATAAAGCATGAAATCGACAAGACACGTAAAGCACTGCAAACTCATTAACTATGCACAAAAGATGTGCCTGCTCTGTACAAAGGATCACATGCCATCCGGCAAGATTAGTACAGAATGGCGTTGCCGTGATCCTGCCGGAGCGTTACGCTGCCGCGAGCGCTGGATTCGGGTCGTCAGCAGCCTGCTGGCCGTATCGCTATCACAGCAAGAAACCCAACAACTGCCCTTCACGGGTAGAACTTGCGAAGGTGCTCGATATTCCAGGAGTTGCTCACCGGCAAGAACTCTTCGGTCTCCAGGCGGACAACGCCAGGCCTGGTGACTCGCACTACCCGGTAAGGGCCTTCCCACTTCGGCGTCAACTTGTTGGAATTCTTGGCCGACTGAACGCGCCGAAGAACAAGGTCGCCTTCCTCAAGACTCCGGGCATGAACCTTGCGGCTATGATAGCGGCACAAAGCTTGCTGATAGCGAGCGGCTCGCACAGCAGCCCGAAGACGGTTCTCCTCAAGGAGCAGCGCGTCGCCTTGCCGCAGCTGTTCTTGCTCAAGCTCATCATAAGCGAGCACTCGAGGTGACCCATATATGAGTTCCGTGGGGAGAACTGCCTCCGCTCCGTAGACCAGAGCGAAGGGTGTCTGGCCGGTGGCTCGATTTGGCGTCGTCCTGATCGACCAAAGAACCGCCGGTAGCTCATCAATCCAGCGTCTTCCATGCTTGCGCAGCTTGTCGAAAGTTCTGGTCCGGAGACCGCGCAGCACTTCAGCGTTCGCCCTCTCCGCTTGGCCGTTACTCCTCGGGTGAGCAACAGAGGCAAAACAAATCTTGCCGCCAAGGTCTTGGACGTACTGCTTGAAGGTGCGACTAGTGAACTGCGTACCGTTGTCGGTGATGATCCTGTTCGACACACCAAAACGGCACGCAATCCCCTTGAAGAACTTGACCGCTGACTGTGCCGTCACCTTCCTCACTGCTTCCACTTCTGGCCACTTCGTGAACTTGTCGATGGCAACGTACAAGTACTCGAAGCCCCCGGCAGCGCGGGGGAAGGGACCCAGTATGTCGAGCCCCCAGACCGAGAAGGGCCAGGAGAGAGGAATTGTCTGGAGAGCTTGAGCTGGCTGATGAAGTTGCTTCGAATGAAACTGACACGCTTCACACTTGGTTACTAGTGCAGTTGCATCCTGGAGAGCAGTAGGCCAGAAGAATCCTTGCCGGAATGCCTTGCCGGCAAGGGCCCTTGAGCCTATGTGGGATCCACATATGCCCCCATGAATCTCTGCCAACAGCTCTAGTCCATCCTCCCGAGGAATGCACTTCAATTTCACACCGTTGGGTCTTTTTCTGTACAGGACGTCGTCGACGAACTGGTACATACTTGACTGACGGGCTACTTTTTCAGCTTCTTCTTGCTCTTCAGGGAGCTCTCCTGTCTGAAGGAAATGGACTATTTGCTGCGCCCATGCCGGAGCTTGCGGCTCGACGACAAGGACTAAAGGCAACTCTTCAGCTGCGGGAGCATTTGCTTCTACGGCAAGAACCTGAGGTTCTTGGCGGAGCAGCTGCTCACCGGCAACTGGTATTTCTTCGGTCGCAGGGGCGCTTGTTTCGGCGGCAAGAACCTGAGGCTCTGCACGAAGCCGCTGCTCACCGGCAACCGGGTCGTTCCCGGCAAGATTCTTGCCGGGGGCTTCGGGAAGCCCTGCCGGGAAGTACTCGCCGGTACTTAACTTTCTTCTCTTATCAGGCCTTGTCGACGGCGACACGGATGGTTGAGTCAAGCGGAGCACAAAAGTCCCTGGTTCCACAGGTAACTTGAGTGCGGCACGTTTCGACAGGTCGTCAGCAATGCTGTTCTCTGATCGAGGAACATGCTCTGTCTGAAGACCGTCAAAGCGCTCTTCCAGCTTCCTCACTTCATCAACGTAAGCTTCCATCAACGGGCTTTGGTAATCTTTGTTGACTTGCCTCACGACGAGTTGGGAGTCACCTCTGACGATGAGCTTCCTGATCCCAAGGTCTGCCGCGATCCTGAGACCGGCAAGCAATCCTTCATACTCTGCCGTGTTGTTGGTCGATCTCTCCCGGGGAAAATGCATCTGGATGACGTACTTGAGGTGCTCTCCGGTGGGCGCGACAAGCAGCACGCCGGCACCGGCGCCTTGCAGCGAAAAGGCCCCATCAAAGTACATGACCCATGCCTGATCTGATTCCTTCCCGGGGGTCACTGATTCTTGAACTTCGTCGTCTGGCGTTGGTGTCCATTCTGCAATGAACTCTGCCAAGGCTCTGCTCTGTATAGTTGAAGTACTTTCGAACTTGAGACCAAAGCATGACAGCTCCAACGCCCACTCTACAATCCTGCCAGTCGCTTCCGGGTTCCGGAGAATCCGTTGCAACGGAAAGCGAGTGACGACGGTGATCTCATGTGCTTGGAAGTAATGGCGCAGCTTCCTCGAGGCCATGAGAAGGCCGAAGAGCAGCTTCTGCACACCAGAATATCTTGACCTAGCCCCCTGCAACAGGGAGCTGACGAAATAGACTGGGCGCTGCACCATCTTCTTCTGCTGTGCTGCTAAACTTGACTGCGCGGATCCTTCCTTGCCGGCACCAGACTCTGCCGGGGCTACCCCCGGCAAGCCGCTTGGCGGGCCTGCCGTTGCCGCTGCATCCTCTTCTGCTTCTCTCTCCGCCACCAGCGCAGCACTAACCACTTGATTTGTTGCCGCTAGATATAGCAGCAACGGCTCTTGTGGCCTAGGCGCGACTAGTACTGGCGAAGAGGAGAGGTACCTTTTCAAATCCTGCAGCGCTGCCTCCGCTTCCGGAGTCCACTTCAGTGGACCTGCCTTCTTCAAAATTTTGAAAAACGGCAGGGCGCGCTCAGCAGACTTTGAGATGAACCTGCTCAAAGCAGCGACGCAGCCGGCGAGGCGGCGCACATCCTTGACTCGTCTTGGTGCTTCAATCTGCTCAATTGCTTTGATCTTGTCGGGATTAGCTTCAATTCCACGCTGAGATACAAAGAACCCGAGAAGCTTGCCGGATGGAACGCCAAACACGCACTTCTCCGGGTTGAGCTTCAGGTTGATCCTACGCAAATTTGCAAATGTCTCCTCCAGATCTTGAATGAGCGTTGCTTTGTCCTTGGTTTTGACCACTATGTCATCCATGTAAGCTTCCATATTTCTATGGAGCTGGGTCTCGAAACCGATCTGGACAGCTCTAGCGAAGGTCGACCCAGCACTTTTCAGCCCGAAAGGCATACGCAAGAAGCAGTATGTGCCACATGGGGTGATAAATGCGGTCTTCTCTTCGTCTTCTTTCGCCATGAAGATCTGGTGATAGCCTGAGTATGCGTCAAGGAATGACAGCAGATCGCAGCCGGCAGTGGAATCCACAATCTGGTCGATGCGCGGCAAGGGAAAAGGATCTTTTGGGCAGGCTTTATTGATATCTGTAAAGTCAATACATAGCCTCCATTTACCATTCGCCTTGCGCACAACAACTGGATTGGCCAACCACGTAGGATGGAGGACTCCTCTAACCAGGCCTGCCGCCTCAAGCTTCTTGATCTCTTGTGCAATAAACTCTTGCTGCTCCAAAGCTTGCTTCCGCACCTTCTGCTTGACGGGCCGCGCGTGAGGACAGACAGCTAGGTGGTGCTCAATTACCTCCCTGGGAACACCGGGGATGTCAGACGGTTGCCATGCAAACACATCGACATTCGCCCGCAGGAAGGCAACGAGCGCGCTTTCCTATTTGTCATCAAGGGTGGAACTTATGGTGAAAGTTCCTCCCGTCCCGTCCTCCTTGGCAGGCACCTTCTTGGTCTCAGGCGGAGCAGCCTTGGATTTCTTGGTCTGGCCGGCAGAGCTCCCCGGTGCATCCTCGACGGTAGCGCAGCACTGCGGAGAGGCGCGCTTGCCGGAGTTTGTACCAGGGGTCTTGCCGGGCTTCTTCTTGCCGGGATCTTGAACAGCAGGAGCATGCGCCTTGGCGGCGGACGTTGCAACTGCTTCCCGGTAGAGCTTGTCGGTGCAAATGAGCGCGTCTTTCTTGTCGGAGTGGACAGTGATGACACTCATCGGACCGGGCATCTTTAGGACGTTGTAGGCGTAATGCGATGCCGCCATGAACTTGGCCAGCGCGGGGCGGCCAAGGATCCCATTGTACGGCAACGGAATCTTAGCGACGTCGAAGACGACCTTCTCCGTCCGAAAGTTTAGCTCGCTGCCGAATGTTACCGGCAGCGTGATCTTGCCCTTGGGCTGGTATCTTCCTGGATTGACCCCTTGGAAGGAGCCTGTCTCTTCGAGGTCTTCATCAGGAATTTGCAGCCTCTTGAGGACGTCCGGCGAGATGAGATTCAGGCCGGCACCACCGTCAACCAACATCTTCGTTACCTGGAGGTTGCGAATTGTTGGCGAGACCAACAACGGCAAGCATCCGACAGCGGTAGTGCGATCAGGGTGATCCTCGGCATCGAAAATGATGGGCGTGTGGGACCACCCCAGCGGCTTCTGCGCATCAATAGAGGGCTCGGCCGCAAGAATCTCACGCGCCCACCGCTTGAGCTGGCGGTGAGAAAGATGCAGGGAGGCGCCTCCGTCGACGCACATAACCTCTGTGGCCTTCTGAAACTCCCGCTCGCTAGACTCGTCATCGCCCTCATCTGCATCTTCATCTCCTTCTTTCCTGCCGCGGCCCCGAGCAGGCTTCTCTTGCCGCTGTCCAGGCTTGCCGCGTCGTCCTCCTCGACCGCGCTTCCTGCCGGACCCTCCGGCACCATCTTGGGCTCGCTCCTTGTCGCGTCGTTCGTACTCGGCGTGCTGCTTCGCGGCAAGCTCCTCTACTTGCCGGCAGTCCTGGAGGTCGTGGCCCTTGGTTCGGTGGATCTTGCAGTACTGCTTGCCGGATCCTTCTGGCTTATCGGCAGCCGCCAAGGCCTGACACGCCGCACACCCGGCAACCTCCTTGCCGGGGTCGTCGGTCTTGGACTTTTTGGCGGTGCCGATGTTGCCGGAACTTTCAACGGCAAGCACGGCCTTGCCTTTGCGCTTCCTGTTCTTCCGCTTCCCTTTCTTTGCCGGGGCAGGAGCGTCATCGCTCTCGGAGTTGACTCCAGTGCCGGCGTTCTCGCCGGGGAGTCTCCTCCCTTCCTCCGCCCGGGCGCACTTGTCGGCCAAAGCGTAGAGCTCGGCGACATCCTTGACCTTGTTCATCGCCAGCTCCTCCCGCATCTTTCGGTTGCGCACGTTCTGATGAAAGGCGCTGATAACGGCGGCAGGATGAACGTCAGGGATATTGTGTTGGACGCGGGTGAACCTCTGGATATACTTGCGCAAAGTTTCGCCTTCTTTCTGAGGAATGATGTGCAGATCACTCTCCTGGCCAGGAGCTTGATGGCCGCCGGTGAAGGCGCCAACAAACTGATGGCACAGGTCGGCCCAAGAAGAGATGGAATTCTCGGGCAGGTGCATCAACCACGATCTCACGTTGGGCTTCAGCACCAACGGAAAATAGTTAGCCAGCACCTTATCGTCACGAGCCCCGGCAGCCTGCACCGCGATGGTGTAGATGCTCAAGAACTCGGACGGATGAGTCTTGCCGTCGTACTTCTCCGGTACTTCCGGCTTGAAGGAGCGGGAGCTGGGCCACTGGACTTGCCGCAGCTCACGAGTAAACGCTGGACAACCCACCTCGTAAGGTAGGTAGCCAGGATACCCTGGCGCGGGCTCGTCAACAGTGATCCCAGCGCGCTTGTCGGACTGGCGACGCGCTTCCCTTCGGCGCTCGATGGTGGTTCGAGCGTCCTCCTTCTTCCGTTCCCGAAGAACGTGACGTTGATCGCGGCGAACCCGCGGATCGGACGACGCCGTGGAATCATCCTCACGGGCGCTGGTCCGCCGAGTTAACGACCGCTCTTGACGCAACGGAGGGGAACGCAACGTGGTCGTTCCAGCTCCGGTCTTCTCTCCATCGGCACGCACCAGCCTAGACGATTGCAGCCGCGAGGGTTCACCCTGCTGCGGCACGTCGTTGTTGGCTATGCCGATGAGGCTCTGGATAGCAGCTCGCCACTCGTCTAGCTTCTCCACGGCGGGAGGGAAGTCTAGGAGCAGCTGAGCCCGCGCCAACGCCTCTGCCGGCGTAGGCGGCGGCGACAGGTGCGAAGAACGTGAGGTGCTCAAACTCCTAATAGGGTTAGAAGGAGCCTCATCACGACTCTGCACCCGCGCGCGGCCTCCACCAGCGCGCTGGCGTGGATCTTGGCCCTGCGCACCCTGGGAATGATGTACAGGGGACTTCCCATGCGGACTCCCAGAACCACCAACATCTTGAGGCCACACGTCACGCGCGTCCTGAGAAGGTCGCGGTGCATGCGCCGGTGTATTCGTCCTGGAAGGCGCCGCTCCATCCTTGGATGTCGCTGCACCACCCGCAGGTTGCGCAGCTCCATCCCTGGACCTGTTGCTCGTCCGGCTCGGATTGCCGGAACGCCGTGGAAGCTCGGAGCCTCCACCTCCTCCACCCGCGCCTACCCCGTCGCCTGTGCGCGCAGCATCAGGTACGACGGACGCAGATGGACCAACCGCCATGAAACCCTTCTTCTTGGGAGCCATGGTGATGAAAATGATCGAAGATCTGACGCGCTGATCGCTAGATCAGGTTCGCACAACCTCGATCCCCCTACCTAGCGCGCCAAAGATGTCGTGGGAAACGAACACCTATGGGATCGCTATCGAGCAGATCCCTTCACGGTTCGGCAAGGGGAGAGGATTGCACGAAGAGCAGAACTAGCGAACAGCACACGGGGATTTTACCCAGGTTCGGGCCGCACGGATGCGTAAAACCCTACTCCTGCTTTGATGGTATTATTGTGGACGTTCTTGGCCAAGTTCTGGGAGCTACAGTAGCAGCTACGCATGCAGAATGAGCTTCCGAAGTGCTCCCCCCCCCATAGCTATGCCTTGGGCCTCCTTTTTATATGAGTCAAAGGGGCTACCACAGTGGCGTAAGGGATAAGGTATGAGGTGGAAAGTAGCTACAGGGTCACTACAGTGTTATCATACCTAACCCTGACGGCTTAGGACAAGCTCATTAAATGCACCGTGAGGTGTCCGTCGAGGTGTCCCTCAGCGTCTCGGGCTTGGAAAAGCTTTACAGGGGATGGGCAAAAGCAGCCATCCCATCAGCACCGCTTAAGCATCTCGTGGCCAGCATCGCGCCACGTCACCATGAGGACAAACCCTAAACGACAAGGCTGGCCGCTGCGCAGGAGCGATAGCGCTACACTGTGCAGAGCCTTGCCGGGGCTGAATCCTTGCCGGGCCCGGGGCTTGCCGGGTCCGACGCTTGCCGGGACCGGGGCTTGCCGGGCCCGGGTCTCGCCGGCCGCGAGGCCTTGCCGGCAAGGGTCTTGCCGGGCCTTCGCACCCCTTTGGCCTTCTGCCTTCTGGTCCGGTCGTTGACTTGAACGTCTCTTCCCGGCAAGGCTTGCCGGGTTCCTGGCTTGCCGGCTCGCTCCTCGCCGGCAAGCACTATCTTCGTCTTGAGATTGCTCCTAGCTATTCCCCGGCAAGGCCTGCCGCGGTTCGGCTACAACTGCCCGTACACAAGTAAGGGGTACTAAAGGGGCCCATACTTTAGTACACCGACAGGAAGGGATGATGCAGCACAGTAGAGATAAGTATTTCCCTCAGTTATGAAACCAAGGTTATCGAACCAGTAGGAGAATCACACAACACCTCGTTAGCAGCACCTGCACACAAACAACAAATCCTTGCACCCAACGCAAATGAGAGGTTGTCAATCTCTCGGCGGTAAATTGCAAGATTAAATTGTATGTGATAGATAGATAGATTGAAACAAAAATACAAATAAAATAAATAAAAGAAAATGGCAGCAATATTTTTAGGGTTTTGTAATATGATTTAGATAGACCCGGGGGCCATAGATTTCACTAGAGGCTTCTCCCGAGAAAATAGCAGACGGTGGGTAGACAAATTTCTGTTGGGCAATTGATAAAAAAGCAAATAATCATGACGATATCCAAGGCAATGATCATGTATATAGGCATCATGTCCAAGATTAGTAGACCGACTCCTGCCTGCATCTACTACAATTACTCCACACATCGACCGCTATCCAGCATGCATCTAGTGTATTAAGTCCATAAGAACGGAGTAATGCCTTAAGAACGATGACATGATGTAGACAAGATAAACTCACATATGAATAAACCCCATCTTTTTACCCTTAGTAGCAATGATACATACGTGTCATGTCCCTTTTTGTCACTGGGATTGAGCACCCCAAGATCAAACCCACTACAAAGCACCTCTTCCCATGGCAAGATAAATCAATCTAGTTGGCCAAACCAAATCAATAGATCGGAGAAGAAATACAAGGCTATAATAATCATGCATAAAAGAGTGCTGCAAAGACTCAAATAATTTCATGGATAATCTGATCATAAACTCACAATTCATCGGATCCCAACAAACACACCGCAAAAAGAGTGATTACATCGGATAGAACTCCAAGAACATCGAGGAGAACATTGTATTGAAGATCAAAAAGAGAGAAGAAGCCATCTAGCTACTGTCTATGGACCCGAAGGTCTGTGGTAAACTACTCACACATCATCGGAAGGGCAGCAAGGTTGATGTAGAACCCCTCCGTGATCGATTCCCCCTCCGGTAGATTACCGGAGAAGGACCCCAAATGGGATCTCTCTGCAACAGAAACTTGCAGCGGCAGAAAAAGTATTTCGTGGACTCCCTTGAGGGTTTCCGATTTTTTTGAATTTATACTGCTGGAATTAGGTCAAACGGAGCTGGGTGGGCCCCACGAGGTACCAGGGCGCGCCACCCCCCTGGGGCGCGCCCTGGTGCCTCGTGGCCCACTGTTCCATCTTCTGACCCTCTCCTGAAGCTTCCAGTACTTGTTATGTCCAATAAAAAATCTCCAAAAAGTTTCGTGGCATTTGGACTTCGTTTGGTATTGATTTTCTGTAAAACAAAAACAGGGCAGAAAACATCAACTGGCACTGGGCACTAGGTTAATAGGTTAGTCTCCAAAAATGATATATAATTGATGTAAATGATTATAAAAACATCCAAGATTGATAGTATAACAGCATGGAACAATCAAAAATTATAGATACGTTGGAGACGTATCAGCATCCCCAAGCTTAATTCCTGCTCGTCCTCGAGTAGGTAAATGATAAAAACAAATTTTTTGATGTGGAATGCTGCCTAACATATTCATCACATATTCTTTTCTTTTGTAGCATGGACATTGGACTTGAATGATTCAAAGCAATAGTCTATAATTTGACATGAAAATATAAATACTCAAGCATGCTAACAAGCAACCATGTCTTTCAAAATATCAACGCTAAAGAAAGTTATCCCTAGCCCATTATGCTCAATCATTGATCCATTCATGAAGCACACTCAAATATTAGCTACACACAATGCACAAGTATGACAATAGTGCTCTCTAGTTGGTGCTTTTGTAAGAGAAGATGGAGACTGAAATAAAATAAAAATTGCATAAAAGTAAATAGATAGGCCCTTCGCAGAGGGAAGCAGAGATTTGTCAAATGTGCCAGAGCTCAAAGCTGAAATTAAAGAGATAAAAATATTTTGAGAGGCATGCTTTTCCTGTCAACGAAAACGACCGAGAATTCCCAATATTTTCCATGCTAGACACATCATAGGTGGTTCCCAAACAGAAAGTAAAGTTTATTTCCTTTCCACCATTCTTTCACAATCCATGGCTAGCCGTATCCACGGGTGCCCTCCATACCAACACTTTCCAAGGAATTTTGTTGTTATTAATTTTGATTTCATTGTGGTACTGGGCATCCCTATTACCAACCATTCTCTCGTGCAATGACAAATGAATAAACAGTCATCGTGAGAATAACACACCTAGCATGGAAAATAATGGCTCCCCCCTGCCGCTTCATGAGCGGTACGAGCACACAAAACGGAAAATTATTTTGAAAATTAGAGTTGGAACATGCAAATTTACTTGGAACGGCATTGAAATACCGCATATAGGTAGATATAGTGGACTCATTTGGCACAACTTGGGTTTAAGGAGTTTGGATGCACAAGCAGTATTTCCGCTTAGTACAAATGAAGGCTAGCAAAAGATTGAGAAGCAACCAACCAAAATACGAAAACGGTCATAAACATACATTGAACACAACTAACACCGAATAATGCACCATAAGTAGGATATAATTTCATTTCATAACTATTGACTTAACGTGCATGCATAGGGAATCACAAACCTTAACACTAATATTCTTACTAAATCACAATTACTCACTAACATGACTCACATATTATCATTTCCATATCGCAAAACTATTGCAAGGAATCACACTTATCATATCCAATGATCTACATGAAAGTTTTTATTTATATCCCTCTTGAATATTCATCACTTTGGGACCAACTTCCTATCTTGTGCAAATTACCGTTACTATTATCAACTCTCAAAAGGATTTAAGGGAAGCATGAGAGTGCAAATATTTCTTCAAAATTTCAATCTTATCAATTCTCAAAATAATATAAGTGAAGCATGAGAATTCATTTCTTCAAAATATAGCCACCACCGTGCTCAAAAAGATTTAAGTGTAGCACTAGAGCAACTGCCTAGCTCAAAAAATTTAAGTGAAGCACATAGAGTATTCTAACAAATTATGATAAACGTGTGGCTCTCTCAAGATAGGTGTGTTCAGCAAAGATGATTGTGACAAACTAAAAATCAAACAAAGCAAAGACTCATATAATATAATACGCTCCAAGCAAAACACATATCATGTGACGAATAAAATATAGCTCCAAGTAAAATTACCGATGGTTGGTAGAAGAAAGAGGGGATGTCTTCCGGGGCATCCCCAAGCTTAGACGCTTGAGTCTTCCTAATATTACCTTGGGGTGCCTCGGGCATCCCCAAGCTTAGGCTTTTACTACTCCTTATTCCTTCATCCATCGTGACCTCACCCAAAACTTGAAAACTTCAATCACACAAAACTCAACAAAACCTTCGTGAGATCCGTTAGTATAACAAAATAAATCACTACTATAAGTACTATTGAAAACCCATTCATATTTTATTTTTGCATTATACCTACTGTACTCTAACTTCACCATGGCTTATACCCCTCGATACAATCCATAGATTCATCAAAACAAGCAAGTAGTGCATCAAAAACAGAATTTGCCAAAAACAGAACAGTCTGTAGAAATCTGAATTATGGTCATAATTATGTAACTCCAAAAATTCTGAAAAATTAGGACTACGTGGGAAATTCATATATCAATATTGTGTAAAAAATTCAGAAGGTTCTAACGATCGACAGAAAAACCAAAATTCCAGCACTGGACGCAAAACTTTCTGTTTTCAAACAGCATCAATTATATTATCTTCCAAATCGTCCTAAAGGCTTTACTTGGCACAAACACTAATTAAAAACACAAAAACACCATCATACCAGTAGCATGACAGTGAAAACACACAAAAACAGAAAAAAAAAATATTGTATTCATTGGGTTGCCTCCCAACAAGCGCTATTGTTTTATGCCCCTAGCTAGGCATAATGCATAGTTTCAAGTATTGTCATCTTTCTTCTTCTTATCCAAAGATGCATTTATATCAAGGGGTTTTTCAAAGGTAATATGAAATATATCATCCATAGAAATTTTAGCATTATCAAGTTGTCCATCTTTAAATCCTTCTTGATTACCGGCTACAATCCAAGAGTATTGCCTATTGACGCTATTAAAAACTTGTTGGATTATATTCAAAGGAGGGACTTCCTTTTTAATATTCTCATCAAAGATGTGGTCATTGTGGAATAAATATCTTAGCAAGTAATCATTATTATAAAGGATCTCATCTATTACCAGTTTTTCACGGCTCATACCATAAAAATCAAAGATTTCCCTAGCTTCTCGCACTATATGATCAAATTCATTCATGAGAACAAGGGTAGCTATTTGCTTAGCTCTAGGATCTTTTATAAATGGTAACTCATAAAACAATCTTTGCAAAGTAGGATGGGTGCGAATAAATCTTCTTTCAAGTTTAAGAATAAGTGCGGAAATAGCATCGGCATAATTATTGGTTTCTTTAAGTATAGGTGCATCATCAAAAGCCAAGGTCCCAATGCAATTAAAGAATTCTTGGATGACACTTTTTCCTATAACATTACCATGTCCCAACACAAAAGTTTTAGCATCAAGATTGGTAGAACTTCCCTTTTTAGGAGTTTTACCATCATCGGTTTCCACCATGCCAAAATCACTCATGATAACAAGTTTCAAGCAAACGAACAAGCAAAACAAGAAAAAGGCAAACGGAAAATATTTTTGTATTTTTGTAAAAACGTTTTAGAAGTGGGGGAGATGAAAACGAGAGGCAAATGGCAAATAAAGTAAATGCAAGGAGATGAGAGTTTATGCAAAGGTACTTGATATATGTTGATGATGTCTCCCTTGATGGAAATATGCCCTAGAGGCAATAATAAAGTTGTTATTATTTTATATTTCCTTGTTCATGATAAAGGTTTATTATTCATGCTAGAATTGTATTGACCGGAAACTTAAATACATGTGTGAATACATAAACAAATACTGTGTCCCTAGTGAGCCTCTACTAGACTAGCTCGTTGATCAAAGATGGTTAAGGTTTCCTAACCATAGACATGAGTTGTCATTTGATAACGGGATCACATCATTAGGAGAATGATGTGATGGACAAGACCCATCCGTTAGCTTAGCATATGATCGTTCTGTTTATTGCTACTGCTTTCTTGAATGTCAAATACATGTTCCTCAGACCATGAGATCATGCAACTCCCGGATACCGGAGGAATACCTTGTGTGCTATCAAATGTCACAACATAACTGGGTGATCATAAAGATGCTCTACAGGTATCTCCGAAGGTGTGCGTTGAGTTGGCATGGATCAAGACTAGGATTTGTCACTCCGTGTTTCGGAGAGGTATCTCTGGGCCCTCTCGGTAATGCACATCATAAGAAGCTTGCAAGCAAAGTGACTAAGGAGTTAGTTACGGGATGATGTATTACGGAACGAGTAAAGAGACTTGCCGGTAATGAGATTGAACTAGGTATGGAGATACCGACAATCGAATCTCGGGCAAGTAACATACTGATGGACAAAGGGAATTACGTATGTTGTCATTGCGGTTCGACCGATAAGATCTTCGTGGAATATGTAGGAACTAATATGAGCATCCAGGTTCCGCTATTGGTTATTGACTGGAGAGGCGTCTCAGTCATGTCTACATCATTCCCGAACCCGTAGGGTCCGCACGCTTAACGTTCGTTGACGATATAGTATTATATGAGTTATGTGAATTGGTAACTGAATGTTGTTTGGAGTCCCGAATGAGATCCCGGACGTCACGAGGAGTCTCGGAATGGTCGAGAGGTAAATATTTATATATGGGAAGTCATATTTTGGGTTCCGGAAAAAGGTGCAGTTTTTTCGGTATTGTACCGGGAAGCTTCCAAAAGGTTCCGGAGGATTCCAGAGGAGTCCGGAACTCCACAAGTGGGTCCACCACATCCCAAGGGCTGGCATGGGCTAAGGGGAGGCGCCCTGGCCTTATTGGGCCAGGCGCACCAAGTCCTCAAAAGCCCACGCAGCTAGGGAAGGAAAAAAGGGAGAGTCCTAGTAGGAATAGGATTGGACTTTGGAGTCCAAGTCCACGTGTGTACTATTCATGGTTACTGTTCACGTGGCACTATTCCTTCTACTCCAAGCCCCTGCACATATATAAATAGAGGAGAGGGGGCGCCCCAAAGAGACACAACATTGTCTTAGCCGTGTGCAGCGCCCCCCTCCACAGTTCCGTCCCTCGGTCATATTTTCGCAGTGCTTGGGCGAAGCCCTGCGGAGATAGCATCACCATCACCGTCACCACGCCGTCGTGCTGCCGGAACTCATCCACTACCTCGCCGTCTTGCTGGATCAAGAAGTCGAGGATGTCACCGAGCTGAACGTGTGCTGAACGCGGAGGTGTCGTACGTTCGGTGCTCGGTCGGTTGGATCGTGAAGTTGTTCGACGACATTTACTGCGTTGTTCTAACGCTTCCGCTTACGGTCTACGAGGGTACGTAGACACACTCCCCTCTCATAGCTATTCATCTCCATGGATAGATCTTGCGTGTGCGTAGAATTTTTTTTGTTTTCCATGCAACGTTCCCCAACAATGGCATCATGAGTCAGGTCTATGCGTAGATGATATGCACGAGTAGAACACAAAGAGTTGTGGGCGGTGATCATCATACTACTTACCACCAACATCTTATTTTGATTCGGCGGTATTGTAAGATGAAGCGGCCCGGACCAACCTTACATGTCCACGTACATGAGACCGGTTCCACCGACAGACATGCAACTTGTTTTGCATAAAGGTGGCTGGCGGGTGTCTGTTTCTCCTACTTTAGTTGAATCGAATTTGACTGCGGCCGGTCATTGTTGAAGGTTAAAACAGCAAACTTGATAAATCACCGTTGTGGTTTTGTGCCGTAGGTAAGAACGGTTCTTGCTAGAAGCCCGTAGCAGCCACGTAAAACTTGCAACAACAAAGTAGAGGACGTCTAACTTGTTTTTGCAGGGTATGCTGTGATGTGATATGGTCAAGACATGATGTGATATACGTTATTGTATGAGATGATCATGTTTTGTAATTTATCGGCAACCGGCAGTAGCCTTATGGTTGTCTCTTTATTGTATGAAATGCAAGCGCCATGTAATTGCTTTACTTTATCGCTATGCGTTAGCAATAGTTGTAGAAGCAATAGTTGGCGAGATGACCACGACGCAATGATGGAGATCAAGGTGTCGAGCCGGTGACGATGGAGATCATGACGATGCTTTGGAGATGGAGATCAAAAGCACAAGATGATGGCCATATCATGTCACATATTTTGATTGCATGTGATGTTTATCCTTTATGCATCTTATTTTGCTTAGAACGGCGGTAGCATTATAAGATGATCCCTTCACTAAATTTCAAGATAAAAGTGTTCTCCCCGAGTATGCACCGTTGCTAAAGTTCGTCGTTTTGAAGCACCTCGTGATGATCGGGTGTGATAGATTCTACGTTCACATACAACGGGTGTAAGCCAGTTTTACACAAGCAGAATACTTGGGTTAAACTTGACGAGTCTAGCATGTACATACATGGTCTCGGAACACTGGAGACCGAAAGGTCGAACATGAGTCATATAGTAGATATGATCAACATGGAGATGTTCACCATTGATGACTATCCCATCTTACGTGATGATCGGACATGGGCTAGTTGATTTGGATCATGTATCACTTAGTTAACTTGAGGGATGTTAATTTAAGTGGGAGTTCATTAGTAATTTGATTAATTGAACTTAATTTATCATGAACTTAGTCTTGATAGTTTCTTTGCATATCTATGTTGTAGATAAATGGCCCGTGGTACTGTTCCGTTGAATTTTAATGCGTTCCTAGAGAAAGCTAAGTTGAAAGATGATGGTAGCAACTACACGGACTGGGTCCGTAACTTGAGGATTATCCTCATTGCTGCACAGAAGAATTATGTCCTTGATGCACCGCTAGGTGATGGACCTGCTGCAGGAGCTGCTGCAGACGTTGTGAACGCCTGGCAGGCTCGATCTGATGACTACTCGATAGTTCAGTGTGCCATGCTCTACGGCTTAGAACCGGGACTGCAAAAGCGTTTTGAACGCCACGAAGCATATGAGATGTTCCAAGAGCTGAAATTGATATTTCAAGCTAATGCCCGGGTTGAGAGATATGAAGTCTCCAACAAGTTCTTTAGCTGTAAGATGGAGGAGAATAGTTCTGTCAGTGAACACATACTCAAAATGTCTGGGTACCACAACCACTTGACTCAGCTGGGAATTGATCTTCCGGTTGAGAGTGTTATTGACAGAGTTCTTCAGTCACTGCCACCAAGCTATAAAGGCTTCGTGATGAACTATAATATGCAAGGGATGGAGAAAACAATTCCCGAGCTCTTCGCGATGCTGAAAGCAGCGGAGGTAGAGATCAAGAAGGAGCATCAAGTGTTGATGGTTAACAAAACCACTAGTTTCAAGAAAAAGGGCAAGGGAAAGAAGGGGAACTTCAAGAAGAACGGCAAGCAAGTTGCTGCTCCGACGAAGAAACCGAAAGATGGACCCAGGCCTGAAACAGAGTGCTTCTACTGCAAAGGGACTGGTCACTGGAAGCGGAACTGCCCCAAGTATTTGGCGGATAAGAAGGATGGCAAAGTGAGCAAAGGTATATTTGATATACATGTTATTGATGTGTTCCTCACTAATGCTCGCAGTAGCGCCTGGGTATTTGATACTGGTTTGGTTGCTCATATTTGTAACTCAAAACAGGAGCTACGGAATAAGCGAAGATTGGCTAAGGACGAGGTGACGATGCGCGTCGGGAATGGTTCCAAGGTTGATGTGATCGCCGTCGGCACACTACCTCTACATCTACCTTCGGGATTAGTTTTAGACCTTAATAATTGTTATTTGGTGCCAGCGTTGAGCATGAACATTATATCTGGATCTTGTTTATTGCGAGATGGTTATTCATTTAAGTCAGAGAATAATGGTTGTTCTATTTATATGAGTAACATCTTTTATGGTCACGCACCTTTTGTGAATGGTCTATTCTTGTTGAATCTTGATCGTAGTGATACACATATTCATAATATTGATGCCAAAAGATGAAAAGTTGATAATGATAGTGCAACATATTTGTGGCACTGCCGTTTAGGTCATATTAGTGTAAAGCGCATGGAGAAACTCCATGCGGATGGACTTTTGGAATCTCTTGATTATGAATCATTTGATACTTGCGAACCATGCCTCATGGGCAAGATAACTAAAACTCCGTTCTCCGGAACAATGGAGCGAGCTACTGATTTTTTGGAAATAATACATACCGATGTATGCGGTCCGATGAATGTTGAAGCACGCGGCGGGTATCGTTATTTTCTAACCTTCACAGATGATTTGAGTAGATATGGGTATATCTACTTGATGAAACACAAGTCTGAAACATTTGAAAAGTTCAATGAATTTCAGAGTGAAGTAGAGAATCATCGTAACAAGAAAATAAAGTTTCTACGATCTGATCGCGGAGGCAAATATTTGAGTTACGAGTTTGGCCTTCATTTAAGAAAATGTGGAATTGTTTCACAACTCACGCCACCTGGAACACCACAGCGTAATGGTGTGTCCGAACGTCGTAACCGTACTTTATTGGATATGGTGCGTTCTATGATGTCTCTTACCGATTTGCCACTATCGTTTTGGGGTTATGCATTAGAGACAGCTGCATTCACGTTAAATAGGGCACCGTCTAAATCCGTTGAGACGACACCATATGAACTATGGTTTGGCAAGAAACCTAAGCTGTCGTTTCTTAAAGTTTGTGGATGCGATGCTTATGTGAAAAAGCTTCAACCTGATAAGCTCGAACCCAAAGCGGAGAAGTGCGTCTTCATAGTATACCCTAAAGAAACAATTGGGTACACCTTCTACCACAGATTCGAAGTCAAGGTCTTTGTTGCCAAGAATGGGTCCTTTCTAGAGAAGGAGTTTCTCTCGAAAGAAGTGAGTGGGAGGAAAGTAGAACTTGATGAGGTAATTGTACCTTCTCTCGAATTGGAAAGTAGCTCATCAGAGAAAACCGTTCCCGTGATGCCTACACCAATAAGAGAGGAAGATAATGATAAAGATCATGAAACTTCAGATCAAGTTACTACTGAACTTCGTAGGTTGACCAGAGTACGTTCCGCACCAGAGTGGTACGGTAATCCTGTTCTGGAAGTTATGTTGTTAGACAACAGCGAACCTACGAACTATGAAGAAGCTATGATAAGCCCGGATTCCGACAAATGGCTTGAGGCCATGAAATCTGAGATAGGATCCATGTATGAGAACAAAGTGTGGACTTTGGTGGACTTGCCCGATGATCGGCAAGCCATTCAGAATAAATGGATTTTTAAGAGGAAGACAGATGCTGATGGTAATATCACTATCTACAAAGCTCGACTTGTCGCGAAAGGTTTTCGACAAGTTCAAGGGGTTGACTACGATGAGACTTTCTCACCCGTAGCGATGCTTAAGTCTGTCCGAATCATGTTAGCAATTGCCGCATTTTATGATTATGAAATCTGGCAAATGGATGTCAAAACTGCATTCCTTAATGGTTTTCTCAAAAAAGAGTTGTATATGATGCAACCAGAAGGTTTTGTCGATCCTAAGGGTGCTAACAAACTGTGCAAGCTCCAGCGATCCATCTATGGACTGGTGCAAGCATCTCGGAGTTGGAATATACGCTTTGATGAGGTGATCAAAGCATATGGTTTTGTACAGACTTACGGTGAAGCCTGTATTTACAAGAAAGTGAGTGGGAGCTCTGTAGCATTTCTAATATTATATGTGGATGATATATTGTTGATTGGAAATGATATAGAATTTCTGGATGGCATAAAGGGATACTTGAATAAGAATTTTTCAATGAAAGACCTCGGTGAAGCTGCTTATATATTGGGCATCAAGATCTATAGGGATAGATCAAGATGCTTGATAGGACTTTCACAAAGCACATACCTTGACAAAGTTTTAAAGAAGTTCAAAATGGATCAGTCAAAGAAAGGGTTCTTGCCTGTCTTGCAAGGTGTGAAGTTGAGTCAGACTCAATGCCCGACCACGGCAGAAGATATAGAGAAAATGAAAGTCATTCCCTATGCCTCAGCCATAGGTTCTGTTATGTATGCCATGCTGTGTACTAGACCTGATGTGTGCCTTGCCATAAGTTTGGCAGGGAGGTACCAGAGTAATCCAGGAGTGGATCACTGGACAGCGGTCAAGAATATCCTGAAGTACCTGAAAAGGACCAAGGACATGTTTCTCGTTTATGGAGGTGACGAAGAGCTCGTCATAAAGGGTTACGTCGATGCAAGCTTCGACACTGATCTGGATGACTCTAAGTCACAAACCGGATACGTATTTATATTAAATGGTGGAGTTGTCAGTTGGTGCAGTTCCAAGCAGAGCGTCGTGGCGGGATCTACGTGTGAAGTGGAATACATAGCTGCTTCGGAAGCAGCACATGAAGGAGTCTGGATGAAGGAGTTCATATCCGATCTAGGTGTAATACCTAGTGCATCGGGTCCAATGACAATCTTTTGTGACAACACTGGAGCAATTGCCATAGCCAAGGAGCCCAGGTTTCACAAGAAGACCAAACACATCAAGAGACGCTTCAACTCCATTCATGAATATGTCAAGGATGGAGACATAGAAATTTGCAAAGTACACACGGATCTGAATGTGGCAGACCCGTTGACTAAGCCTCTTCCACGAGCAAAACATGATCAGCACCAAGACTCCATGGGTGTTAGATTCATTACTATGTAATCTAGATTATTGACTCTAGTGCAAGTGGGAGACTGATGGAAATATGCCCTAGAGGCAATAATAAAGTTGTTATTATTTTATATTTCCTTGTTCGTGATAAAGGTTTATTATTCATGCTAGAATTGTATTGACCGGAAACTTAAATACATGTGTGAATACATAAACAAATACCGTGTCCCTAGTGAGCCTCTACTAGACTAGCTCGTTGATCAAAGATGGTTAAGGTTTCCTAACCATAGACATGAGTTGTCATTTGATAACGGGATCACATCATTAGGAGAATGATGTGATGGACAAGACCCATCCGTTAGCTTAGCATATGATCGTTCTGTTTATTGCTACTGCTTTCTTGAATGTCAAATACATGTTCCTCAGACCATGAGATCATGCAACTCCCGGATACCGGAGGAATACCTTGTGTGCTATCAAACGTCACAACATAACTGGGTGATCATAAAGATGCTCTACAGGTATCTTCGAAGGTGTCCGTTGAGTTGGCATGGATCAAGACTGGGATTTGTCACTCCGTGTTTTGGAGAGGTATCTCTGGGCCCTCTCGGTAATGCACATCATAAGAAGCTTGCAAGCAAAGTGACTAAGGAGTTAGTTACGGGATGATGTATTACGGAACGAGTAAAGAGACTTGCCGGTAACGAGATTGAACTAGGTATGGAGATACCGACGATCGAATCTCGGGCAAGTAACATACCGACGGACAAAGGGAATTACGTATGTTGTCATTGCGGTTCGACCGATAAGATCTTCATGGAATATGTAGGAACCAATATGAGCATCCAGGTTTCGCTATTGGTTATTGACCGGAGAGGCGTCTCAGTCATGTCTACATCATTCCCGAACCCGTAGGGTCCGCACGCTTAACGTTCGTTGACGATATAGTATTATATGAGTTATGTGAATTGGTAACCGAATGTTGTTTGGAGTCCCGAATGAGATCCCGGACGTCACGAGGAGTCTCGGAATGGTCGAGAGGTAAAGATTTATATATGGGAAGTCATATTTTGGGTTCCGGAAAAAGGTGCAGTTTTTTCGGTATGGTACCGGGAAGCTTCCAGAAGGTTCCGGAGGATTCCGGAGGATTCCGGAAGTCCACAAGTGGGTCCACCACATCCCAAGGGCTGGCATGGGCTAAGGGGAGGTGCCATGTACTTATTGGGCCAGGCGCACTAAGTCCTCAAAAGACCACGCAGCTAGGGAAGGAAAAAATGGAGAGTCCTAGTAGGAATAGGATTGGACTTTGGAGTCCAAGTCCACTTGTGTACTATTCACGGTTACTGTTCACATGGCACTATTCCTTCTACTCCAAGCCCCTACACATATATAAATAGAGGAGAGGGGGCGCCCCAAAGAGACACAACATTGTCTTAGCCGTGTGCGGCGCCCCCCTCCACAGTTTCGTCCCTCGGTCATATTTTCGCAGTGCTTGGGCGAAGCCCTACGGAGATAGCATCACCATCACCGTCACCACGCCGTCGTGCTGCCGGAACTCATCCACTACCTCGCCGCTTGCTGGATCAAGAATTCGAGGACGTCACTGAGCTGAACGTGTGCTGAACGCGGAGGTGCCGTACGTTCGGTGCTCGGTCGGTTGGATCGTGAAGTTGTTCGACGACATCAACCGCGTTGTTCAAACGCTTCCGCTTACGGTCTACGAGGGTACGTAGACACACTCCCCCTCTCGTAGCTATGCATCTCCATGGATAGATCTTGCGTGTCGTAGAATTTTTTTTGTTTTCCATGCAACGTTCCCCAACATCCCTGGCAACGGCGCCATAAATTCTTCCTGCTACTTGTAGCTTGCGTTGGTATTTCCCCCAAGAGGAAGGGATGATGCAGCACAGTAGAGATAAGTATTTCCCTCAGTTATGAAACCAAGGTTATCGAACCAGTAGGAGAATCACACAACACCTCGTTAGTAGCACCTGCACACAAACAACAATTCCTTGCAGCCAACGCAAATAAGAGGTTGTCAATCTCTCGGCGGTAAATTGCAAGATTAAATTGTATGTGATAGATAGATAGATTGAAACAAAAATACAAAATAAAATAAATAAAAGAAAATGGCAGCAATATTTTTAGGGTTTTAGTAATATGATTTAGATAGACCCGGGGGCCATAGATTTCACTAGAGGCTTCTCTCGAGAAAATAGCATACGGTGGGTAGACAAATTACTGTTGGGCAATTGATAGAAAAGCAAATAATCATGACGATATCCAAGGCAATGATCATATATACAGGCATCACGTCCAAGATTAGTAGACCGACTCCTGCCTGCATCTACTACTATTACTCCACACATCGACCGCTATCCAGCATGCATCTAGTGTATTAAGTCCATAAGAACGGAGTAATGCCTTAAGAACGATGGCATGATGTAGACAAGATAAACTCACGTATGAATAAACCCCATCTTTTTACCCTTAGTAGCAATGATACATACGTGCCATGTCCCTTTCTGTCACTGGGATTGAGCACCGCAAGATCGAACCCACTACAAAGCACCTCTTCCCATGGCAAGATAAATCAATCTAGTTGGCCAAACCAAATCAATAGACCGGAGAAGAAATACGAGGCTATAATAATCATGCATAAAAGAGTGCATCAAAGACTCAAATAATTTCATGGATAATCTGATCATAAACTCACAATTCATCGGATCCCAACAAACACACCGCAAAAAGAGTGATTACATCGGATAGAACTCCAAGAACATCGAGGAGAACATTGTATTGAAGATCAAAATGAGATAAGAAGCCATCTAGCTACTACTTATGGACCCGAAGATCTGTGGTAAAATACTCACGCATCATCGGAAGGGCAGCAAGGTTGATGTAGAACCCCTCCGTGATCGATTCCCCCTCCGGCAGATTACCGGAGAAGGACCCCAAATGGGATCTCTCTGGAATAGAAACTTGCGGCGGCGGAAAAAGTATTTCGTGGACTCCCTTGAGGGTTTCTGATTTTTTTGAATTTATAGTGGTGGAATTAGGTCAAACGGAGCTGGGTGGGCCCCACGAGGTACCAGGGCGCTCCACCCCCCTGGGGCGCGCCCTGGTGCCTCGTGGCCCACTGCTCCATCTTCTGGCCCTCTCCCGAAGCTTCCAGTAATTGTTATGTCCAATAAAAAATCTCCAAAAAGTTTCGTGGCATTTGGACTTCGTTTGGTATTGATTTTCTGTAAAACAAAAACAGGGCAGAAAACAGCAACTGGCACTGGGCACTAGGTTAATAGGTTAGTCTCCAAAAATGATATATAATTGTTGTAAATGATTGTAAAAAACATCCAAGATTGATAGTATAACAGCATGGAACAATCAAAAATTATAGATACGTTGGAGACGTATCACTAGGCTAAATTTGCTTTTTGTGTCTATGTAGTTGATCAGTGTGTTTGTGGAACTGAAAATATTATCAGTGTGCTTGTGAACAGCTTTGTCCTTTATGGTATTTAATATCAGTTGGCTTGTGAACAACTTTGTCTGCCTTTTTCTATAAATGGAGCAACTAAAAAGTGTTCAATGGTGTAATGTTTTGCAATATTTTTTCTTTTAGGTAAAGAAATGTGTTTCTGTGCATGTTAATTATGTGTTTTCTAATTTCCTTTTTTCATGTTTTTGTGAGACTAATTTATACCTTTGTTTCAGGTCAGTAATGTGTGATGCTGGAAAGTTTTTTTTATTAGTAGAGGTTAATTCTCTACTTTTCGGTAACTACTTGCATGAGTCATAAATGCGCAAGTTTTGTGATATTGTCATGCAACTTTGAGTAGTTTTTTATATGATTAACTTTTCTTTCCAATCAGATTGTTGAACTAGAACAAGCAAACTTGAACAGTAACCTCAAATTAGAAAAAAAAATTGCCACACCAAATTTAGTAATCTCTCAACAATATTTAAAATTACATTTTCTCAAATTCTTAATACATTAAATCTTGAAATAGGAATTTATTGACAGTATCCAGCCTCAATACAAGAAATCTTCTTTGCATGCTTTGATTCTGATTTCAATTCAAGAATCCTTCACTTTTCTTCTGTTCATCTTCACTTGTAGTTTCTGTTCTTCTTAGCATCTTGCTTTGTCTTGTTTTCACTTGCATTTTTTTACTACTATATGACTAATCTGATCACAAAATATAAGTATTTTAGATTAATCTAGTCCTGCTGGTTTTTTGCTTTACCTCTCTTCTTAGATTTCTGAAGCGGCTCAGAATTTTTTCTAGCCTTCTTCTTAGGCCTGTCCACTGACTCCTCCTGTACTTGTTTACAACCAGCTATGTTGTGTCCTTGCTTCCCACATCCTGAGCAAGTGATCTTCTGTTTGCTGATTATTTGCTCAACAATGCCCTTCTGCCTTACAGTGGTCTTCATTCTCCCCTTTGGTTTAGTGTAGGATGGATCATTTAGATTCCCAAGAGAATTTCCACCCAAACTGATTTCCCCCTCATTTGTGTTTGTAGTTGTCAATTCTGAATGAGAAATTTTTGGCTGTTCAGAATCTTCATTGACTGGAATATCCAAGATTACCTTCTCGAGCACTGTCAAGTGTTCATTCATCGCCTTTCTTCTTTCAGAATTTTTTGTTGCTTCAGATGCTAACTCAATTAGTCGTTTGGACATTGAGAAGAATGCCATCTGATCATCCAGTCCTTCTAGATTCCCCTCTTGTTCAGTAATTTGCATTGCTCTCTTTTCTTTAGGTCTCCATCTGTCGATGAAATATTTTTCTGGTAATTCATCAATGTTGAGCCACTGTATAACATTCAGTGCATGGGAACACAGTATCCCATCCTTTTCAAACTGAGCGCAAATGCAAGTGAATGTCTCAGAATCTCTGTCAACCATGACTATGAATGTTCTAGGGTTGTACTCATAGAAGGCTTGAGTTGGAGATTTGTATACCTCATACTGTCTGTTTTTCTCCACTTCAACCATATGAAATTTTGTTGCATTCATTAGGTTCTGCTGGAATTTGTAGAATATGCTTCTATTATACAACTTTGCTGCTTGCCTTTCCAACGCCCAATCACTCCACATTGCTGGAGAAGTTCGTCTTGTGACTGCATCATTTTCTTTTCTCTTCCCTTTGATGCTTTGGGATATTCTGTCATATTCTGTCATGAAAGCTATGACAGAGTAGCTAGAACCTACATTAGCCTTGAAAGCAGCATTTGTACCTTCGCTTCGTGCTGTTGTCTGGATGAACGGGTAAAAATGGTTCTTGAAGTAGACAGGCACAAATCTCCTTCTGTTTTTCCACATTATACCAAAGTACTTCATGTGGTGCACCTTGTGATGTTCAATCATTTGTGGCCAGAGTTCCTCAAACTCCTCTATGTTTTTTGAGTTTAGGACTATGTCTTGGAACTGTGCAAACAAATGTTCATTCCTTGCAAAAGTCCTCCTAGCTTTGTTCTGAGCTTTTGTCAGTATGTGGAACAAGCAGTTCCTATGGTTGCATTTTGGGAAGCATTTAGGTACTGCTTTTTTCATAGCAACATCTTGATCTGTTATGACTGATTTTGGAGCTTTACCTCCCATACACTTAAGGAAAGTGTTGAACAACCACTAAAATTTTTCCCTTTTTTCATCCTGGATAAACCCACATGCGAACAAGAAATTGTCTCCATGTCCATTAATTCCTACAAATGGGGCAAATCTGAGGTCATATTTGTTTGTCTTGTAGGTTGTGTCGAAGCTCAGCACATCTCCATATAGATCATAGTTCTTTCTGCCTGTTCCATCTGCCCAAAATATGTGCATGACATTCTTCTGAAGGTCTGTCTTGAATGAGTAGAAGAATAAGGGGTCTTCTGATTTTTTATGCTCGAAGAACGAAACCACTTGCATCATATCTTTTAGTCCATATTCTCTTCTCATGTTTGTGCCCATGTTGCTTATTTGTTTTGATGTGTAAGGCAATGATGCCAGACCTCTACCTCGTAAGAATGCTAGTATTGCCATGATTTTCCTTGTTGGTATGTTGACTCTTTTGCATGTTCTGATCAAATCTTTTTCCTATGTTGTCATGTATGAGTGTGATCTTAGGAACCGTACTTCGCCTGGTGGATGAAGATCATGGTTGTGTTCAAGGATCAGCCTTGTAACTACCCACTGACTAGTTTTGAAGTTCTGGGTAACTACCATCTGGGCTAGACATCCTGTCTTGATTGTGTAGTTTCTTCTCCTATCAGTTGTGTTCTCTAGTTCAGTAGGTGCATTTTGACCCTCTTTGTACTTCCTCCTTTTAGCCCCTGCTGCTGTTGGCTTCCTTCTGTTTCTAGGTTTGCCAGACCTATTGCACTTTGCTACTTGTAGCTTGCGTTGGTATTTTCCCCAAAGAGGAAGGGATGATGCAGCACAGTAGAGGTAAGTATTTCCCTCAGTTATGAAACCAAGGTTATCAATCCAGTAGGAGAATCACGCAACACCTCATTAGCAGTACCTGCACACAAACAACAAATCCTTGCACCCAACGCAAACGAGGGGTTGTCAATCCCTCGGCGGTAAGTTTCAAGATTAAATTGTATGTGATAGATAGATAGATTGAAACAAAAATACAAAATCAAATAAATAAAGAAAAAGTGTAGCAAAGTATTTTTAGGGTTTTTAATATATGATTTAGATAGACCCGGGGGCCATAGTTTTCACTAGAGGCTTCTCTCAAGAAAATAGCATACGGTGGGTAGACAAATTACTGTTGGGCAATTGATAGAAAAGCAAATAATCATGACGATATCCAAGGCAATGATCATGTATATAGGCATCACGTCCGAGACAAGTAGACCGACTCCTGCCTGCATCTACTACTATTACTCCACACATCGACCGCTATCCAGCATGCATCTAGTGTATTAAGTCCATAAAGAATGGAGTAACGCCTTAAGCAAGATGACATGATGTAGACAAAGTAAACTCACACATGAATAAACCCCATCTTTTTACCCTTAATAGCAATGATACATACGTGTCATGTCCCTTTCTGTCACTGGGATTGAACACTCAAGATCGAACCCATTACAAAGCACCTCTTCCCATGGCAAGATAAATCAATCTAGTTGGCCAAACCAAATCAATAGATCAGTGAAGAAATACGAAGCTGTAATAATCATGCATAAAAGAGATCAGAGAAGACTCAAATAATATTCATGGATAATCTGATCATAAACTCACAATTCATCGGATCCCAACAAACACACCGCAAAAAGTGATTACATCGGATAGAACTCCAAGAACATCAAGGAGAACATTGTATTGAAGATCAAAAAGAGAGAAGAAGCCATCTAGCTACTAACTATGGACCTGAAGGTCTGTGGTAAACTACTCACGCATCATCGGAAGGGCAGCAAGGTTGATGTAGAGCCCCTCCGTGATCGATTCCCCCTCTGGCGGAGTGCCGGAAAAGGCCCCCCCCAGATGGGATCTCTCGAGAACAGAAACTTGCGGCGGTGGAAAAAGTATTTCGTGGACTCCTCTGTTGGTTTCCCGATTTTTGGGAATTTATAGTGGTGGAATTAGGCCAAAAGAGGCAGAGGTGGGCCCATGAGGCACCAGGGCGCGCCTGCCCCCCCAGGCGCGCCATGGTGGCTCGTGGCCACCTCTTGGGGCTTCTGGCCTTCTCCCAAAGCTTCTAGTGTTGGTTATGTCCAGAAAAAAATCTCCAAAAAGTTTCGTGGCATTTGGACTTCGTTTGGTATTGATATTCTGTAAAACCAAAAACAGGCAGAAAATAGCAACTGGCACTGGGCACTAAGTTAATAGGTTAGTCCCAAAAAAATGATATATAATTGCTGTAAATGCATATAAAAACATCCAAGATTGATACTATAACAGCATGGAACAATAAAAAATTATAGATACGTTGGAGACATATCACACTTCATTGTGAACCTCGTCATTTTGTTGTTGTCACCATCCTTCTTCCTGCGGTGATAGTTTGAAACTTTCTGTACAGAAAAACCTGTGATTGCTACATACTCATTATAAAATCTGTGTGCATGAGCATCAGTTTCAAATGTCATGTTGACAGCTGGCATGTGATTGCTCTCATCTTCTTGGCTGTGAATCAACGCCTTCTCAATACTTTCATTTTCCAGGAATATGTCAATATCTTCTTGAGATATATTTATCTCCACATTCTCAGTGCATTCTACCTCAGCAGCTATTTGTTTGACCAAGTCTTCTGTCATTTCCCTACCCTGTTGCTCTGTCTCAGAGTCAGATTCCGTCAATAGAACAATACTTATGGTATGCTCATTGACTGTTTCTGTATGAGCAGTATTATGTGCCTCATTTTCAGAATCTGCTTCATCACTACCGCTACTATCATCATCAGTTGTTTCTGCATAGTCACGGACTTGCAATGTATTATGTTTGTTGTTGGAGGCATCTCCACTTTGACTTATCAGCATAACATTTTTTTTGTTTTATCATTGAATCAATATTGTCCCAATTTAGCTGTGTTTGATGCAATTGTGAATATTGAAATTCTCTGCTGCTGTGATCACCACCAGTTGCATTGTTTTGGAAATTCTGTTCCTCTGCACCAGTTTCATTGCCATCATCAGTTTCAATGTCCTGCAGGTACTGCTCCTCTGCATCAGTTTCATTGCCATCACTCTCAGATTGATCAGTTTCTACATCAGTGCCACCCGACTGTTCTTGATCACAATCTGTTTCAGAAGCTTCTAGTTCTGGTATGGAATTATCTTCCCACTGATCATTACTGCTGTCAAGTTTTGCATTTTCAGATTCTTCTTTGTGATAGTGCTCTACTGTAGGTAGTCTCAGCATCCAATGATTCTCCTGAAAATGATGCACATTCCCCAAATTAACATGATCAATGTAATTTTTGTTTAGTTTTGTATGCATATTTCCTTTTAAATTTTTTGCCACATTTTTTTGCATACCTGTGACAATATGCCTCCTTGTAAAAAGGAAGTGAAACTCTGTATAGGCATTCCCATGTCATCACTCTGAAGATGACTCATGAGAGTCATTTGCTGCATTAAGGTTCTGTAAGATTGATGCCCACGGTCTGCTTGCTCATCCAGTAGCTCATTGTTGATTTCACCGTTGTGAAGTTCAGTTAATTTCTGTAAGATAGAGGCACATAATATGAAAAGTTGATTACAATTACAAAATCCAATTCTATTATGTGCCCATTGTTCTGCCCATTTTTTTCTTTTCTATTATGAATGTATGCTTTTTGTCATACCTCTTTGTTCTGCCCATTGTTTATTGCTCCGATATCCTGATCCTCTTGCTCGCCATCTTTATGTGCAACATATTGGTCCTGCATGTGAAATTTTGCAAATTAATGAAACATGTTATGTATGCAAATATTTTCTTTTTTAAAACATAGTGAGTGAATGTACATAAATTTTCCATACAATGTTTCTTCTAACCTTAATGTCTTGTTTGAATGTATTTCCTTGACATTGCACTCGCTTCAATGCTTTTTCCAAATTTTTAGGCACCTAACAATGAATGGAAATTTGTTATAATTTGGCCTTAATGAATGTAGGGTGAATATGGTTAAAAAATAAAATGAAAGTTGGGTAAATTTATGTTGTTTTGTCTAGAAAGAGTGTTCACTCACCATGCTATGTTCTGAGCTTACTTCATGCTGAGCCTTTTTTAGCTGCCGGCCTTTGAGAATATGTTCTGTAACCTGGGAAACAAATTTATAATATGCACAAGCAATTTATGACAAAGCTATTTGCGATAGTTTGGGCTTTTTTTTTGCAATTTTTTACCTTTGGGTGATGTTGCATTGCTTGATCACGTTCTTCTGCTTCTTCGCACCTTGGTTGGCCAGAATCTGAAACCTGTTAATACAGCTTAATAATGAGAGCATTTCCAAAAGAAGATGATAGTATTTTTATACATAACATGTATCTAGTGGAGTTATAATTTTGTACTAACAGTTTCTGATATTTTTTGTCTTCAGGGTGGGTAATAGTTCCTCCTCTAATTCATTCTATTATAGAAATTTTTTCTACAAATTTTCTGTAAATGTGAATCTAATAGTTCTCTGATTAAATCTATGTTGTCTTTTAGGGATTTGTTTATGAATCAGGCTTTCGCAACACTTATCCAGATAACATGTTTAACTATAGTTTCTGATTTGTGTTTTTAGGGTGGGTGAAACTTCTCCCTCTAATTCATTCAATTATAGATTCACTCAATTAACTATAGTTTCTGATGTTGCTAGCTTCTTGAAATGATTGTTGATAAATAGGTGACTATTTGATATGGATTTAGGTTTGGTTTTGCATTTTGTCATGTTTTGTGTGTTCAACCAATGTTGCTTCTGTTAGTTTCTTTCCATATTTCTTGTTCCTGCTCATGATTTTCTTCCATGCAGATGCATAAATGATATGAGTGAGGATTTGCATACTAAAATTCTGCAATTTGAGGTATCTGAGGCAGGTTTAACAGTTAAGAAGTGATATGATCTTCCTACATGTTTCATTTCTTTATGTCATATAGAAAGATCTGAAAATTATGAATTAATACTTTTTTTCCTTTTTTTCTGATCCGAAATGATATGATCTGGAAATCAGGGGAGATCAAAAAGCATAGGATTGGGGAGAAAGAGATCTTGATTTACCAGAAGCGGACAGGTAGGGAGATCGGCTCCAGGTTTCTTCTTCTTCTTTCTTAGTCTTTTTATGTCTTGATTTGGATCGGCTCCAGGTTTCTGCATGGCGGCGCTGTTAGGGTAGAGGTACGAGTCGTCGAAGGTGGAAGGTGGAAGAAGGAAGGAAACCAGTGCGGGTCCAGTTGTTAACGGGTCACGGGTCAGGCTAAGAAAGCAGAAGTATATGGCCCAGAAGATGAAAACAGAGAATACAGAAAGTAACAGCCCAGAATTGTGGGTTGGGCTACTGACCTGAAGGAATCGACTGACTCTTTTTTAGGGTCAGTCGATCTCAGTTTCCTCTGTTATGTTTCTGTCGACTGACCCTGCTTTCTGAATTCAGTCGACTGGCACATAGCCAGTCCCTTAAATAAACCCACAGTAGTACTGGTAGTTCATACATATACATATTGGTTTAATGTTAGTTTGATTACTCTGACTTTGCAAACCGGCATATCCACACATGCAGCGAGAAGAATTCAACTCATCCGCACTCGGCCACAACGCAAGAAACATCTTTCAATCAATGGATGATTAGATGTTGATATGGCAGCTATTTGTAACCCTCGCGGAATCCACAGATCCAGTTCATGTCAGATATCGATCCGTGGTTGTCCTTCTGCTTTCTCCTCCGCATCTTTTTAGTTTGAGACTTTCTGGGGTTGTTTGTTTATTTACGGGAGCAACGTGCCATCCAGAGAGCCCGCGACCACGACAATTTTCTGCAAAGATACGCGCGCGCTTTGCCTCGCGGCCGAACTAAAAGCGATGAGCATCCGACTCGCCGAGCAGGGTTTCCCTTTCCGAAGTGGACGCGCTCGGTGCCATCATCGGGGAGGGGAGCGGTCCCAAAGTTTTCAACCTTTCACTCATCAAGCAGTATACATCTCCCGCTTTAAAAGGAAGGCGAAATGGCGGCGCGCTCCTGTTGTGGCCTTGCCTGTTCCACATCGTGATAGAGAGACATATAGGTGATTTTTATTATTTCCCTGCATGGCCCAAAGCAGTGATGCCCCTTGCAGCCCCGGTGTTCCGACGTTGTGGCCAAGTTTTTGCTTAGTTTTTCAGTGTCTTCTGCACATTTAGTATTGGGCATATCAACGGATTTGGCTGACGCGAGCTGCTCACTGGCACTGAAAGGACAATTGTCGCTAGGAATAACGATCGTAAATAGTAGTTCCAAGTCAGGCTTTAGCGTATACAAACATGGTTGAAACTTGAAGCAATTCGTTATCTTCTTGTCCTTCCTTTTGAAAATATAAGTTGTTCTAGCCATCTTTCGTGGGATCCTCCAGTCTGTACACAGCACACTTGGTTCCTTCTGATTTTCCTAATTTATCGGCTAATCAGTTTGAGATTTTACTGAGTTTCACAGGACTTGTCACAGCGCCCAACTATTAATCACTATTAGTAGAATGTCCGGGCGTTGCCACGAGCCTTTTTCTTTTCTTTTCTAATTGCATATATATACCGGAATTATTGTAGAAAATTCGTTGAATTTTTAGCCCCTTCCAACGACATCGCCTCAGATTCTTTCTAAACGTCGGCAAAATCCATTTTCATCTCTCTCATGCTCTGCAAAAATAAACATATATAGAAATACATCTTTCCTATTATCATGTGCAACAAATATACAAAGAGGAACAATTAGTTGTATGCATCTTTTCTGATGGTGTAAAACTAGATGAGTTCTCAGTCCAGTCCATCATAGTTACGCCAATGACTTTATCAATCGACATTTTCAAGGCATCATCCAAAGCCATCATATTTTATCTCTGATTTACAAAAGTGAACATATAAACATATATTAAAATAAATTCATATACAATATATATTCATTGGTCAGCTGCTAGACGAGAGTAGGTGATCGTTTTTAGTCAGAGGGAGTGGCATCGTGCTTTTCAGTAGAGTGAGTCGCATCCCAATTTTTAAAAATTGCAGGCTCGCTTATAAATCACTTGTTGGTAATTATTCTCCAAAATGACTTGTTAGGGTATGTGATACTTTTCACTATATAACAAAGTATGTGACATTTCTCTCAAAGCAAACAGTCGCTTTTCCCTTAAAAAGTAATTCACTCTCTCACACTCGCACGGCACGACATAGTGCTCACACCCACATCTCATTTCCCCGGGCTACTCTCCCCACCACAGCGTCGCTGCCGCCATCTCTCCCTGCTACGGCTTCTCACTGCCGCCTTCCCTCGACGCCACAAACATTCAGCATGCACCTTCCTCTCACCATCGTCTCTGCTCCCCTCCACGGCGTCGTTCGCCCCCTCCTCTTCCCTCCACGGCATTGCTCGCCCCATCCTATCCCATCCACGGCGTCCTAGGCCGATTTCCGGTGCCAAGGAGTGCACACCGTCATAGCCTAGGGCAACCACCACGCGACGCAACCTGCTACTCACCGCAGCACCGCATCTTCTCCGAGTACGCAACATCTTTTGAATTATTATGTCCGGCATATACAAAAAGAAGAATAATTATTTGTATGCATCTCTTCTCATGGTGTAAAACTTGATGAATTTTCAGTCCAGTCCCATAGTTACGCAATGACTTTGTCAATGACGTTTTCAAAGCATCATTCAAAGCCACTAGTGTTTATCTCTGATCTATAAAAGTGAACATATAAACATATATTAAAAAAAGCTCATATACAATATAAATTCATTGGTCGGCTGCTAGATGCGAGTAGGTGACCGTTTTTAGTTAGAGTGAGGCATCGTGCTTTTTAGTAGAGTGAGTGGCATGCCAAATTTTTTAAAAAAACTTTAGGCTCACCTATAAATCACTTGTTGATAATTATTTTTCCAAAAATGACTTGTTAGGGTATGTAATGTTTTTCACTATATAAAGAAGTATGTGACATTTCTCTCCCCGTCGTCTCTCCCCGCTACAGCTTCTCACTGCCGCCTTCCCTCGACGCCACAGCATTCAGCATGCACCTTCCTCTCTACATCGTCTCCGCTCCCCTCCACGGCGTCGCTTGCCCCCTCCTCTCCCCTCCATGGCATTGCTCGTCCCATCCTATCCCATCCACGGCATCCTAGGCCGATTTTCGGTGCCAAGGAGTGCACACCGTTGTAGCCTAGGGCGACCACCACGGCGACGCAACATGTTGCGCACCGCAGCCGCACCTTCTCCGGGTACACAACATCTTCTGAATTATCATGTGCAACATATATAAAAAGAAGAACAATTATTTGTATGCATCTCTTCTCATGGTGTAAAACTTGATGAGTTTTCAGTCCAGTCCTATAGTTACGCCAGTGACATTGTCAATCGACGTTTTCAAAGCATCATTCAAAGCCACCAGTGTTTATCTCTGATCTATAAAAGTGAACATATAAATATATATTAAAAATAAAAAAACTCATATACAATATATATTCATTGGTCGACTGCTAGATGCGGGCAGGTGACCGTCCTTAGTCAGAGTGAGTGGCATGGTGCTTTTTAGTAGAGTGAGTCGCATCTTAATTTTAAAAAAAATTGTAGGCTCGCCTACAAATCACTTGTTGATAATTATTCTCCAAAAAAGAGTTGTTGGGGTATGTAATATTTTTCACTATCTAAAGAAGTATGTGACATTTCTCTCATAGCAAACAATCGCTTTTCCCTTAAAAATGTAATTCACTCTCTCACTATCTTACCACACGACATAGTTCTCACACTCACATCTCATTTCCCCGGCCTACTCTCACTGCCATGGCGTCGTCGCCGATCGCTCCCCCGCCACGGCTTCTCACTGCCGCCTCCCCTCGACGCCACAACATTCAACCCACACCTTCCTCTCACCATCGTCTCTGCTCCCCTCCATGGCGTTGCTCGCCCCACCCTCTCCCCTCCGTGGTGTTTCCCACCCCATCCTCTCCCATCCAAGGCGTCGTAGTCCGATTTCCGGTGCCATGGAGTGCGCACCATCGTAGCCTAGGGCGATCACCACGGCTACGTGTAGGAGATATGCCCTAGAGGCAGTAATAACAGTTATTTTGTATCTCCGAGTTTGTAATGAATGTTTATGATCCATGCTATAACTGCAATGATTCACGAGTCTGCAATATCCACGAGGCCTGGAGGGAAACTCATTTGCACGTGTGGTATAATAAACGGAAAAATGTATTCCTAGTCTTGCCTCTAAGACTGGCTCAAGTATTGCATGATGATCCTGTTTTCCTGATCATGGGCATGGCTATGCCGGCAATTTTGAGGGCACAATGTTGGTAGAACACTTGTGTTGAATCAACCCGAATTGATGTTATGCTATGAGATATATTCGTCACAAGTTTATGGTTAATAACACAGAGATGGTTAACGTTTGCATGATTCCTTAGACCATGAGAGTATCGAGTTTCTTCATGCTTGCTTCATGAACTTTGGGGTTTGTTAAACGTCATCCGTAAATGGGTGGCTATTACGGCAGCTTACGGGTTCATGGAAAAGTATGTCAAGTAACTTGATAGCTCAAGATTGGGATTTGCTCCTCCGACGATGGAGAGATATCTCTGGGCCCTCTCGGTGTTACAGTATCCATCATCGTCTGGCCAGACACTTTGTGATTTGATCACGGGGATGCCGGAACACGGGAACGAGAAAAGAGAACAATACCGGCAACGAGGTAACTGGCATAGTGGACAAGTTGTTGATCCACGAGGATGCCAACATGTCTCACCTCGGGTAATTGTAACATATCGCGAAGCAACAGGAATAGCTCACGGCAACTGGAGGTTCACTCGAATATTCATTCGTGTGGGTATAGGGGTCAATATGGGTGTCCACGGCTCCGATGTTGATCATTGATCGGAAGGGGTTCCGGGTCATGTCTATGCTTCACCGAACCTATAGGGTCACACGCTTAAGGGTCATCTATCTGCTGAATACTAGACAGGGAGTCTGAGAGAAAATCACCGAAAAAGTTTCGGACACCGGAAAAGTTTCGGACAGCGGAAAAGTTCCGCAGAGAGAACACCGGAACAGTTTCGGTAAAACTGAAAAGTTGTTTCAGGGGATACCATTAAGTCAAATTGGTTTCGGCACATGCCTGATAATTCTTGGAGGGTGCCAGAATCATTCTGGAAACTTCTGGGAATTTTCCGGAAGAAAAACCGGAAATGTTCCGGAGCTGCCGGAACCGCTTCGGATGCTTTTCGCAGATGAAAATCACTAATCCGGAATTGTTCCGGATCGCATTGAAAATTATTTTAGTGGGTACTGGAAATGTTCTAAGCCCACATAAATATTTTCAGTTCGACCGGACGCTGAAAAATGTCGTCGTGAATAGTGAAAGTGCTTTTTGGGATATTTATGGAAAGTCACCTTTTGGGATATTTCCAAAAAGGCTTCTAGAAGGGCTTGGGGGCCAAGGAAGTCCCTCATGGGGGGGCCCCCAAGGGGTGGCCGGCCAAGGGTGGAGCTCCTCCATGGAGCTCCACATGGCACCCCTTTTCCCTCTTATGGTTTTTTATGTGTGACATAAAGTGGGGGTAGTTTGGTACTTTGTGTGACCATCCTACCGCTTGGCTTTCCTATAAATAGAGGAGGTGAGGGCTGCCATCTCTTGATCCCTTGCTCTCATACACATGCTATGCTTTGCTAGCTCTCTCTCTCCCTCCCACGAAAAGAGTTTTTCGTAGAGCCGAAAGGTTGTCTGGGTTCCGGCAGGAACTAGTTCTGGACGGCGAAGCCCTGCCGGATAGATGACACCGTATGTGTGCAACCCCGTAGAGAGGTCGTAGTTTCGATCTTTTGCCCGAGGGGCTGTTCGAGTGTCCTCCCGAAGGGCTGTCCGAGTCTCCGTTCGATTTTTGAGGGTCCTCCCGAAGGGCTGTCCGCGACATCGTCCGGGGGACTGTCCGACCGCCTCCCGAAGGGCTGTCCGACGAGGGAGTACATCCTCGAGGTTGGGAGGTTGTAAATCCTAGCTGCGGGGATCTGCACCAACGATCTCCACCGACTCTTCTTCCGTTGCGCTTCGAGTCGGTACGGATCAGATCAAACCTTGTATGCAGTCTCCATAGTGGTCCTGGGCGTGCTCGCTATACCGAATTTTTTTGTTTTCTGTCGCATTCCCCAACAGTGGCATCAAGAGCCAGGCTATGCGTAGATGCATGTTATGATCTAGAGTACATGAGATGTATGGGTATTGCATAGTATAATTTTGTAGTAGATGAGATCTATTACTGAAAATTATTTGTGCGGGTAGCAGATGAAATCTGTTACCCGATGTTCCTGTTGCTTCCCGTGAATTTGCGAAGTGCTGATCTTGACGGCATGGTGGAATGTCACAAAGTTCTGGCAATCCGCGATCCTTTCATGCTGCTCCTGAGTATGCTGATTGACAGATCAACGAAGTGCTAACAGTTCTTTGGGTTCCACCATAGTTAAAGAAAGATGGATGTTTCGCAGACGAAAGGGCAATGCAGATATGATCTGCACGGGGGTCACGCGTATGACAAAGTTTAGTATGGGGCTCGAGATTTGATTATCTCGTGTTTCATACACCCTGGAAAGTTAATCTAGCAACTTGAATTATCATACTTGATGATGAGCGTTGGTAGTTGCAGTTTGAGTCAAAACCTTAGAAGCCACGTAAAATTAAATTTTGTATAAACCGATTAGAGGTGTCTAACTTGGTTTTGCAGGATGGTTTGCATGTGATGTGGTATAGCAATGCTCATATTCAATTTGATTATGTATGAGATGACTATATAATGTAAATTAACATGACGTGCGTGTCATGATTCGGCATGATGGCTGGAGCCATATGATTGTCTCTTTAATGACCTGCGTGTCAACCTTATGTAATGCATTTATTTTATTAGCTATAGAGATAGCAATATTATCTGGTGCATCAACAAGGTGGTGGCAATCTTCGCGAAGGTATACACCGACGCAAATGCCAAAGACGAAGAAAGTTTGACTTCTCCGCCAGAAGGGGCTATACCATGTCATGCTAATTATGAATTGCCTGAGATGTTTATCGCTTATGTTGCACCCTTCTTGATTGCGCGGTAGTCGCTTTTTATTAGGGTGATCTCTCACTTAAAAAATATCAAGTAGTTAGTGTTCTCCCAAGTGTAGCACCGTCATGGCACCTATCTTTTCGGGGTGCGCCGTGTCACACGGGTACGAACGATTAGAGAAGTGTGAGGCGGGTGAGTTGAGACCTCGCAGCAAGATCACTTGGTTGTCTTGACGTTCAGGCATGACCGTCATGAGCTCGGAACACACGCATCGAAAGATGAACAAGAGTCACATAGAGATGTGATTGGCAAGTTGGCCTACCGGTTAAGATTTTTGTCATCAGTGGTGTTACACCAATGGCGAACAATCAAGACACTGGTCTTGAATCACTCACAATCAATTTTGAGAGATATTGATTTGAGTGGGAGCGCACTTTAGAATAAAATTGTTTATTCACTAGTGCAAAAATCATTATGAACAAAGTCTGAGTGAACTTGTGTTTTCCGTTGTAGATCAAATGGCTCGCAACAGCGCGTTCAACTTAGGCCCGATGTTAGAGAAAGACAAGTTAGCTGCGAATGGAAACAACTATGCGGACTGGGTCCGTACCCTGAGGATTGTCCTCAGGAGTGCTAAGAAAGTGTACGTGCTTGACGGACCTCTTCCACCTAAGCCGGCGGCAACCGCCCCGGCAGATGAACAAAATGTCTGGGCCACTAAGGATGATGATTTCAACTTAGTGCAGTGCCTCATGCTGTCTTGCATGAGTTCAGAGCTTCAAAAACGTTTTGAATTCCAAAACTCCTTTGATATGATCAAGGATCTGGATGCTCTGTACAAGTTTAATGCACGGTCTGAACGTTTTGATATCATGAAAATGATGATGGAGACCAAGATGGCTGAGGGCAGTTCAGTTGGCGAGCACGTAGTCAATATGATTGGCTACGCTGAAAGGCCTAAAACCCTGGAATTTCCACTTCCGCCAGAGCATGTTATGGACATGTTGCTCGGTTCACTCCCCCCGTCTTACGGCGGTTTTATCATGAACTACAACATGAATGGGATGGACAAAACAGCAAATGAGGTGCTTGCCATGCTGAAAACTGCTGAAGGAGGACTGCGGAAAACTCACAAGCAAGTGTTGCTTGTGAATAAAACTGCCAGTTTCAATAAGAAAGGCAAGCCAAAGAAGGGCAAGGGCGCCGGTAAGACCGGCTTCCAACGCAAATCTAAGGGCGGAGCCAAGAATGAAACTGAGTGCTTCTACTGCAAGGGCACAGGACACTGGAAGAGAAACTGCAAGAAGTATCTGGAAGATAAGAAGTCCGGGAAAACCGGAAAAGGTATAATTGTTATACAAGTTAATGTCATTGACGTTTTGCTTGCTAGCGAAAATTCTAAGTCTTGGGTATTTGATACCGGATCGGTTGCTCACATTTGCAACTCGATACAGGGGCTTCAGAAGGTGCGCAAGCTGGCAAAGAATGAAGTCGTGATGAGTGTCGGGAACGGCGCTGGGATCGCCGCTCAAGCCGTCGGCATTATGCCTCTACATCTCCCTTCAGGATTTATTTTGGAACTAAGTAACTGTTATTTTGTTCCGTTGTTGTGTAGAAACATTATCTCTGGATCATGTTTAGTGCACGATGGGTACTCCTACAAGTCTGAGAACAATGGTTGTTCACTTTATTGTAAGGATATGTTTTATGGATTTGCACCCATTGTTGGGGGCCTTTTCATACTAAATCTTGAATGTGAAAATGATGTCTTTAACGTGAATGCTAAACGCCATAGGAAGGCTGATACCACCACCACTTTCATGTGGCACTGTCGCCTTGGCCACACCGGAAAGAAACGCATGCAAAGACTCCATAAAGATGGAGTTTTACCGTCCCTTGATTTTGAACCATTTGACACATGTGAAGCTTGCTTGATGGGAAAAATGACCAAGACGCCGTTCACGGGTCATCCTGAACGGGCGAGTGAATTATTGGAAATAATACATAGTGATGTATGTGGTCCAATGAGCACAATCGCACGGGGTGGGTATTTCTACTTCGTAACTTTTACTGATGATTTAAGTAGGTATGGATATATCTACTTGATGAAGCATAAGTCGGAAACCTTTGAAAAGTTCAAGGAATTTCAGAATGAGGTAGAAAATCATCGTAACAAAAAGATTAAGTTTCTGCGGTCTGATCGCGGAGGCGAATATCTTAGTCACGAGTTTGGCCAACATCTGAGTGACCATGGAATCGTTTCACAGCTTACGCCTCCCGAAACTCCACAGCGAAACGGAGTGTCGGAACGACGTAACCGAACCCTGTTAGACATGGTAAGGTCGATGATGTCTCTTACAGATCTACCGATATCTTTTTGGGGTCACGCACTAGAAACTGCCGCTTATACATTAAACAGAGCACCGTCTAAATCTGTTGAGACGACACCATATGAGATATGGCACGGGAAGAAACCTGACCTGTCGTTTCTCAAAATTTGGGGTTGTGAGGCATACGTAAAGCGTTTACAGCCAAGCAAACTTGATCCCAGATCAGACAAATGTTACTTTGTAGGTTATCCCAAAGAGACAGTTGGGTATTCTTTCTACCACGCCTCTGAGAACAAAGTGTTTGTTGCAAAACATGGAGTCTTTCTTGAGAAAGAGTTTCTCACTAAAGAAGTGAGTGGGAGGACAGTACAACTTGATGAGATTAGTGAATCTTCGGCAACCGTTGATATGGCTAAGGAACCGGAAGTAATTCCGCAAATTATCCCTACAACCGAGCCGGAAGTTGTCGCATGTGATGCGGAAACTTCAAACAATGTTGTAACTGAACCGCGCAGATCAGGTAGGGCTATCCAGCCACCTGAGTGGTTTCATAACGAAATCTTCATTCTTGAAGACGATGAACCTGCACACTACAAGGAAGCGATGGCGGGGCCTAGCTCAAGGGAATGGCACAAGGCCATGAAATCCGAAATGAAATCCATGTACGAAAACCAAGTTTGGAACTTGGAAGAACTTCCAGATGGCGTAAAACCCATTGGTTGTAAATGGATTTTCAAAAGAAAGACGGACGCGGATGGTAACATTACTATCCACAAAGCTAGACTTGTCACGAAAGGGTTCACGCAAGTTCTAGGGGTAGACTACGACGAGACTTTCTCGCCCGTAGCTATGCTTAGGTCTGTTTGGATATTACTAGCAATTGCTGCTTATTTCGATTATGAAATATGGCAGATGGATGTCAAAACGGCTTTCCTAAATGAAAACCTTGAAAAGGATGTATACATGATACAGCCAGAAGGTTTTGTCGATCTTAAGAATGCTGGAAAGGTATGTAAGCTTCAGAAAGCCATTTATGGTCTGAAGCAAGCATCAAGGAGCTGGAACATTCGTTTTGATGAAGTGGTCAAAGAGTTTGGCTTCATCAGGAACGATGAAGAATCTTGTGTTTACAAGAAGTTTAGTGGGAGCGCAAAAGCATTTCTAATCTTGTATGTGGACGACATATTGTTGATTGGAAATGACGTGAATTTTCTTAGCGAAATAAAAGACTCATTGAAGAAGAGTTTTTCAATGAAAGACTTAGGTGAAGCAGCATATGTATTGGGCATCAGAATCTATAGAGATAGATCAAGACGCCTGATAGCGCTTAGCCAAAGCACGTACATTGACAAGGTGTTGAAAAGGTTCAACATGGAGAACTCCAAGAAAGGCCTACTCCCCATGTCACCTGGCACAGTGCTTTGCAAGAATCAGTGTCCTCGGACCCTCGATGAGCGAGTACAAATGAATGTATTCCATATGCTTCGGCAGTTGGTTCTATTATGTATGCCATGCTATGTCCAAGACCGGATGTTTCCTATGCGCTAAGTGTTAGCAGCCGGTACCAAGGTGATCCAGGATTGGAACACTGGGCCGCAGTCAAGGGTATTCTTAAGTACCTCAGAAGGACCAAGGATTTACTCCTTGTGTACGGAGGTGATGAAGAGCTCATTGTAAGTTGTTACACTGATGCAGGCTTCATGACTGACCCAGATGACTTCAAATCTCAATCTGGCTATGTTTTCATATTGAACGGAGGTGCAGTTGATTGGAAAAGTTCCAAACAAAAGACTGTGGCGGATTCTACGACGGAGGCGGAATATGTTGCTGCTTCAGAAGCCTCCAAGTAGGCTGTCGGAATCAAGCAATTTCTTGAAGACCTTGGTGTGGTTCCAAGTGCTCTGGACCCGGTGGAGATCTATTGTGATAATAGTGGCGCCGTGGCTCAGGCAAAGGAGCCATGTTCGCACCATAAGACAATGCATATTCAACGCAAAAATAAACTCATTCGACATCATGTCGAAGAAGGTTTAGTAAAAGTACGCAAAGTTCACACGGATCTGAATGTGTCAGACCCGTTGACAAAGCCTCTACCACGAGCAAAGCATGAGCAACACCGGATAGCCATTGGTGTTAGGGAAGCCATGTAACTGGATTATAACTCTAGTGCAAGTGGGAGACTGTAGGAGATATGCCCTAGAGGCAGTAATAACAGTTATTTTGTATCTCCGAGTTTGTAATGAATGTTTATGATCCATGCTATAACTGCAATGATTCACGAGTCTGCAATGTCCACGAGGCCCGGAGGGAAACTCATTTGCACGTGTGGTATAATAAACGGCAAAATGTATTCCTAGTCTTGCCTCTAAGACTGGCTCAAGTATTGCATGATGATCCTGTTTTCCTGATCATGGGCATGGCTATGCCGGCAATTTTGAGGGCACAATGTTGGTAGAACACTTGTGTTGAATCAACCCGAATTGATGTTATGCTATGAGATATATTCGTCACAAGTTTATGGTTAATAACACAGAGATGGTTAACGTTTGCATGATTCCTTAGACCATGAGAGTATCGAGTTTCTTCATGCTTGCTTCATGAACTTTGGGGTTTGTTAAACGTCATCCGTAAATGGGTGGCTATTACGGCGGCTTACGGGTTCATGGAAAAGTATGTCAAGTAACTTGATAGCTCAAGATTGGGATTTGCTCCTCCGACGATGGAGAGATATCTCTGGGCCCTCTCGGTGTTACGGTATCCATCATCGTCTGGCCAGACACTTTGTGATTTGATCACGGGGATGCCGGAACACGGGAACGAGAAAAGAGAACAATACCGGCAACGAGGTAACTGGCATAGTGGACAAGTTATTGATCCACGAGTATGCCAACATATCTCACCTCGGGTAATTGTAACATATCGCGAAGCAACAGGAATAGCTCACGGCAACTGGAGGTTCACTCGAATATTCATTCGTGTGGGTATAGGGGTCAATATGGGTGTCCACGGCTCCGATGTTGATCATTGATCGGAAGGGGTTCCGGGTCATGTCTATGCTTCACCGAACCTATAGGGTCACACGCTTAAGGGTCATCTATCTGCTGAATACTAGACAGGGAGTCTGAGAGAAAATCACCGAAAAAGTTTCAGACACCGGAAAAGTTTCGGACACCGGAAAAGTTCCGCAGAGAGAACACCGGAACAGTTTCGGTAAAACTGAAAAGTTGTTTCAGGGGATACCATTAAGTCAAATTGGTTTCGGCACATGCCTGATAATTCTTGGAGGGTGCCAGAATCATTCTGGAAACTTCTGGGAATTTTCCGGAAGAAAAACCGGAAATGTTCCGGAGCTGCCGGAACCGCTTCGGATGCTTTTCGCAGATGAAAATCACTAATCCGGAATTGTTCCGGATCGCATTGAAAATTATTTTAGTGGGTACTGGAAATGTTCTAAGCCCACATAAATATTTTCAGTTCGACCGGACGCTGAAAAATGTCGTCGTGAATAGTGAAAGTGCTTTTTGGGATATTTATGGAAAGTCACCTTTTGGGATATTTCCAAAAAGACTTCTAGAAGGGCTTGGGGGCCAAGGAAGCCCCTCATGGGGGGGCCCCCAAGGGGTGGCCGGCCAAGGGTGGAGCTCCTCCATGGAGCTCCACATGGCACCCCTTTTCCCTCTTATGGTTTTTTATGTGTGACATAAAGTGGGGGTAGTTTGGTACTTTGTGTGACCATCCTACCCCTTGGTTTTCCTATAAATAGAGGAGGTGAGGGCTGCCATCTCTTGATCCCTTGCTCTCATACACATGCTATGCTTTGCTAGCTTTCTCTCTCCCTCCCACGAAAAGAGTTTTTCGTAGAGCCGAAAGGCTGTCTGGGTTCCGGCAGGAACTAGTTCTGGACGGCGAAGCCCTGCCGGATAGATGACACCGTATGTGTGCAACCCCGTAGAGAGGTCGTAGTTTCGATCTTTTGCCCGAGGGGCTGTTCGAGTGTCCTCCCGAAGGGCTGTCCGAGTCTCCGTTCGAGTTTCGAGGGTCCTCCCGAAGGGCTGTCCGCGACATCGTCCGGGGGACTGTCCGACCGCCTCCCGAAGGGCTGTCCGACGAGGGAGTACATCCTCGCGGTTGGGAGGTTGTAAATCCTAGCTGCGGGGATCTGCACCAACGATCTCCACCGACTCTTCTTCCGCTGCGCTTCGAGTCGGTACGGATCAGATCAAACCTTGTATGCAGTCTCCATAGTGGTCCTGGGCGTGCTCGCTATACCGAATTTTTTTGTTTTCGGTCGCGTTCCCCAACACTACGCAACCTGCTGCTCACCACAGCGTCGCACCTTCTCCAAGTACGACGGCCACAACCAGGTCCCGAGCTCCTCCACGCCACCACCGCGCATAGATTCCGGCAATATAGTGGAGGGACTACAATGTCGTGCAATCCCACGTCGAGGCCGCCACTGGAGGACTGACCTGCTAGATTCTTAGGTTTGCTCTGCCTGTCCTTTGTCTCCCCCATGCCCCCTCCTCTCTCGAATATTTTAGTTCAGTGTACATAGCTAAATACCCGTGCATTCCTATAATTTTAGAGACTGAATATGCGTTTGTGGTTGCAACCCTTGCGAATGAAATTTTTGACAGGTCAGCTCTGGTTGATTTGAAGAAGGAATCGATGAGTATTTCAAAGCTTATAAATAATTTTGAAATCTCAAAGATTAATCGTATGGCCAATGTGGTGGCTCATGAGATCGCGAAGCTTAGTTTTGATAATACTCTTTCGCCCTGCGGATGTTGTCCTTCTTAACAATGTTCCGCCCTGCATGGTGAATTTTATAATGAACAATTGTAATAACTCTTTTACTTAATTAATATATGAGGTGGTTTTTTTTAAAAATGTTGTAATTTAAAAAAGTGTGTCACACATAGCATAAGATATACATGTGTTGATCATATACGCCGTATCGTTCTGAGTGGCATCAATGTCATGTGGAGTCACGTCCGCTGTGAAGCGGTCTGACCAACATGAATGCGTGACGACCGCTTCATACAAAGACGGTTTTTCGGGCGGTTAGGGTTTTGGGGTGGGACCTGGCGGTCAGGCGTGTACCTGGAAGCGGTCCGGACCCCCGCATAGCTCCCCGGTTTGCATTCGTTTTGCCGGATTTCGGACAAGCGGTCGCGTCCACGGACTGATGAGATACCATGTTAGATGGCTTATGCGTCCGGACACCTCGGTCCAGACGTTTTGAAGGTCCGCGTTGGAGATGGCATTGTTCTTATATTGGAAGATTCTATTTCTTAAACGTTTAGATACATCCGTTTGAACAACAAGTAATATGGATGAGAGAGAGTGCTATATATATTTTTTTCTCTACAAAGATGCCCTAAGTGATCCTACTATTGACTTTTTTTTAAATAGTTCGGACTGCTTAGCACATGTGACACGTGGTAAGTGATACTATTGACTTTGTTGTACCCTAAAGACCAAAGTCCTAACAACAAAAGGTGCCTCGGTAGAAAGTTTTTGTGAATTGAAGCCTAAAGACTTGAAGCGATTGCTGGAAAGTAAAGATCGAATCGAAGAAACGGTCACGAATTGGTCTTCTTCTCCATGCAGCGACAGATGGCAAAGCGAGAACTCGAGCACATCTGTAAAAGCCAACAGTGACGTGATTCCTTCGATGAGCGCGTGATATTTTTGCTTCGCTTCCGACACTGCCAGTTACTGTTTCCCCGTTGAATAGCCGTGCTTGCCTTATTTAGCTGTTAGCGTTTCAGTAATTTAACATGAACAGTTCAACTGGAAACTCTTCTTCTACCCCCAGTCAAGTGTGGCCTCATGTATCACGTGTCGCAATACGGCCAGTTGATAAGCTCTAGCGGAACGATGCTAGTACCGGCTCGGAGCTTCTTTCTTCACTTTAATTCACTGGAGATAAGTGTGCCAATACGTCGTCCTACATTTGATTTTGACCCAACCCTTTCTAATATGTACTACTGCTACTAATATACTAGTATTGGATTCGCCTCTTTGCAAGTGACATTGAAGATGTACCTACTGTATAGAGTTCCGTAGTTGGTTTTTTCTACGGATACGGATTCATATGATGTACCGTAGTCCACTGCTGTACTACTCTTTAATCGCAAACTTGCGACTGATGCTAGCCAGTGAGTTCCCAAACTTTTTTTTTTTGAGGGGGTGAGTGTCCAAACTAAGGAGTGTGCTATCTAGTGCGCATACATAGTTGGGACAGGCTGTCTTGGCACCAAGTGGTGTAACCTTGCCGTTCCGTTCCGTTTCGTTCCAAGTGGTTCCAAGGAGGCCGTTTTTCCTGTGCGGAAAATGGGCAAGATGGCGGTGCGGCGCGCTTGGAAGCCAAGGGTCACTCCATCACTGCGAAACCACCGAGAGCGGAACCGGCCTAGCTACACCTACACTTGTGGGGCTGAGTAGTCGGTGCCGATACACGCGCTCGCGTCATGCGACGGCACAGGCCGGGCCCAAACGCCTCCCTTTTCGACTGCGGCGCGCGTGCTGCGGGCCCCGTCCGTCCGTTGGTCACGGATGTGCACACGTTGCGCACGCACGACACAACCGTCCCCGACCCGTCCAACCACACGGTGACAGCGAGCAGCGCACGGCCGGTGCGACGTCAAGTCACCGCAGCTTGTTTGCGCTTGACTGCAACGCGACGGCCGCCGTGCAAGCTGCAGCTGCGCCAGCTCTCTCTCTGCCGTGTGCGGAGATAATTGCATCTATCGTCCTCATACTTGCTGGCTATGTCTATAATGGTCCTCTTCAATACAGTCCTCATACTTGAAAATACGTTGCCTATACAGTCCTTTTTTTTTTTAACACAATACAGACGTTGCCTATACAGGAATTAAAAAGTGCTGCAAGCCTGGGGTGTTCGAACCTACGACTTCATGTTAACAAGCATGCTAGCCAACAGCGCTACTCTCTATGATTGCAAACGAGTAGATGCACGTCTATTTATATTTTATTTTTCCAAAAGAGAATGAAAGCGTCTATTTATATTTGGACGGACAGACAAACGAAATTCATTTATATTATTGTATGTATGTGTATGTGCTGTCATTTTGTTGGACTAATTACTTTAGCTTTGTCACAGTTTACCTTATGCATGAAAAATCTTCGCCGGAACCGCTGCCTTGAAGATAGAAGTCGGTGGGAAACCGCACTAGTGTGCCTCTTGCTCATCGACGCAGGGCTCTGCACTGGCGCCTTGAGCATCCTCGTGCGATGGCTGCTATCCTTGCACCAGCCGAAAATTCTCTTTGCTCTTTGCATTGCCGGCAAGTGTTGCATGCGACAACCATCGTTGTGGCTACAAATACGCCGACGTGCTGCAGATGTGTTGTTTGCCGCTTGATCTCCTTATTGCGGTAGTCGAGGGTCACCACCCTGAAGCAATGACCAGCAGAGGCCACCGTGGCTGCTACCATGCCTACTACCCGCGCATCCTTGCGGACGATGTTGTGCATGACGTCGTCTCTATGAACATCGGCACCACCAGCTCCGCTTCTATTGCACACCGGGATGTAGGCACCAGCGTACCAACAGAGAGCACCGTAGCGGCATCGACTATATGATGGGACGGAGGGAGTAATAAATCCCTCCGATCCAAAATAAAATGTCAAATGGTTTTAATACAAATTTGAACTAAAATCACGACATTCATTTTGGATCGAAGGGAGTAGCTTATTGTGTCAAGTTTAATTGAGTGGATTATTTCAAATATGAATATTGTGTGTTTTTCTCTTCTAATTGTGAATTCAAGTACATCATTAAGCATGTCCCTTCTAGTTATCAGTGAGCGAACGAACGTGAGACGGTCACAACCAAGGAGTAAACGAAAATGAACGCAGGCGCACGAGGTGCTCCAGTAATAAAGAAATGAATGTTCGTTTTTCTACTAAACAGACATCGTTTTTTTTTTTTTTTGAGGTGAAAAACAGACATCGTTGGTAGAGATGGTTAGTACATGCGTGCGACACACGCCAGCAATCAGTTTGCCGTTCGAACTCCCGCGACGCGTGCCATTTTAATGTCCTATTTATTTGTAGCGCTCGCTGACAGCTGATCCCACGCAGACGGTGAGAGACTTGACCCCGCTGGCAGGTCGCCCTATACACAATACGTACACAGCGACGAAGCTCAGGACTGCTCACCCAAGTTTCAGGACCGTATACACAACGTATATTCAAGTATGAGGACCGTACTGAAGCACTTTGTGAGTATGAGGACCATTTTGGACATAGCCAGCAAGTATAAGGATCATAGATGCAATTATCTCGCCGTGTGCGCCGTATCGGTCAGCATGTTCCAGCTTCGTTCGGTTTCGCCGTGCGCTGGGACGTCCAAAGTGCGGCGTTTAGGGCATATTCAAGGTGGACCCTAAATCGTCCGCAATCGTTCCGGCCGAACTGTTCGGACACATTTATCATTCAACGTGGTACAACATACTCCCTCCGTTCCAAAATAAGTGTCTCAACTTTGTATTAACCTTGAGACACTTATTTTAGGACGGAGGAAGTATGTCCGTGGACGCGTCCGGTTGTCCAAAATTTCATAAATTGGACACAAACCAAGGGAGCCCTGCAGGTGTTCCGGTCGCCGCCATGTACGTGTTCAACACCCCGGCCTCAACCCAAAGCATCTCTCGTGCCCGCGCCCTCTCCAGCGCGAACGCACCTGCGCTCTCCGCACCGCATTCATGTCGGTCCAGAGTGAACGCGACCAATCATTACAGCCGGTATTAAAGTGGCGTGTCGGCCGAGAGCGCTGCCCACGCTGAGTCCCGGTCTTCGCGTCTGTTTAATGCCGGAGAGACATGACTGAACAGAATGGGACGACTATCGGCCGCATTCAAATCGGCTGCTCGTCCGTCCGCCTGCCGGCATTAAACATGCGCGACAGCCAAGAGACCAATTGCAGCACCCGCATTGAAACAGCCGCCGCTTGGCCTGGCCGACGCCCGCTATTTATACGTGGTCACGCCTGTCACGATCGGCACGACATCATGTCTGCTTTTCTTTCCTCCTACGTGCATCACCTCTGTCATGACCACGAGCTCTAGAGGTTGGCCGGCCTTGCGTCCGGCTGGCAGGCCCGTCGTGCGCGACGGATAGAGGCCGGCTTGGTCGGAGGTGACTGACGATGACCCGAGGATGAAGTAGGCGTCCGACAACGAGCCGGTGCCCCTGCCCGCGCCTGTCCATGCTAGCTTCACCATGGAGCTGGCGCAAACGCACTTCAAAGCCGTCATGGCGGAGGAGTACCCCGCGCCGCCGGCGTCGGCATTCCACCATGCGCAGGAGGAGCAGCGGTACAATCTCACCCTCCTCGTGCATCACCGGCTGACGGAGAGCCAAATATACGCCAAGTTTGCAAGCGAAGGAGCCCGTGGCGGCCAGGACCGCAGAGAACACGAACTTCATCACCGAGCAGCAGGAGTTCTACTAGGCCGCGAGAAGTGCTCGCGCAGGCGCGATCGCGGCATCGGACACGAAGGCGGCGCTGGCGGTACAGGCGTTCGCGGATGGGAACGCCGGCAGCGGAGCGTCGTTCGCACCGCCCGCGTGGTTCACCCCGGGCCACTATGACCACGAGGCCGACTCGTGGACCTCACCTCCACCGGCGACGTCCAGGCTCCGGACTCCGACAAGGAATAGTAGGACATAGGAGACGAAGTTGTCCGTGTCCCATGTCTTACTCTTCCCCGCCGGTGACCTGCGGTTTCACTTCCCGGGGCTCACGGTCGGCGAAGATGTCGGACATGGGGAACAACAAGGACTTGAAGGACGGACGCCGGCGAAGATTTAAACTAGGTTAACTTCCGAACGCTTTTGTTTAGTGAAATGTGTCAAAACATAACGAATTTGGTCCTGTTTAAATGAAAATCATCAGGTTTACATGAAAATCGTCCCGATTTTCAATTTCCGTTTGAAATGTATGCGTACGTTTGAGGTACACGGTTGGATGACCGGCTCCCATATCACTATCGCGGACGCATCCGGGGATGAATATCGTGTTCGTTTTAGGGGTCCGTGTTGCTAATGTAAAAACTAGGGACATGTATTTGGAAACAGCCGAATTCATCGTCAGTTACCTCTGGAGAGGGCTTGTAGCACGTAGCCCCCTTTTTTGGCTTCCGATTTTTATTCTTTCGTATCTTTCTAACAAAATGTACAAATTAAATTTCGTTTGCATATTCGTTTTTACGGAGATCCATTTTGAATACGCTTCGACAAATTTTTTAAAATTTGTTAAGTATCAATGCAACTTGATACGAGCGACCGACAAAATCATGAGTTTCAGATCCTACGATTGACAAAATGTTTCAACCTCTGAAACTTGGTACGAACGACCGACAGAAACATAAGTTTCAAAAATTGAAACTTAAAACTTATTGTGCTCTTGTGCGGGATCCAACGACTTTTCGGATCGCGAGACAATCAGGTGGCCGACGCTCCTGGGCAAGTGTGTGCCCCCGCATCCGCGTGCCCTGCGAATTTCCGCAGTTACTTCCTTGGTATCCAAAATATCCTGCGGACCAAGCCTCAACCGGCTGTTTTTCTCTCACCCATCTACCGTCTTGCCCATAGCCCGGTGCATCGTTTTGTCTTTTCTTCCTTATCGTTTTGCCTCCGCGTGCTCTCTCTTCCCAAGTGTCACCCTCCGGTGAGCTGGGAGCACCATTTGCCCTTCCATCCTACTCTCTCCACCAGATGGCGGGATCTCGCGCACGCGCTGTTGCTAGGAGTCGACTGTAGGGTAACGCAGCAGAAAACAAAAAATTTCCGACCTACGCACCAGCTCAGGACCACTATGGAGACTGCATACAAGGTTTGATCTTTTTCGTTACCGACTCGTAGCGCAGCGGAAGTAGAGTCGATGACGATCGGCGGTGCAGATCCCCGCAGCTAGGATTTACAACCTCCCAACCGCGAGGATGCACTCCCACATCTGCCCCTCGGACAACCCTCCGGGAGGCGGTCGGACAGTCCCTCGGACGGTGTCGCAGACAGCCCTTCGGGAGGACCTTCGAAACTCGGACAGTCACTTGGACAGCCCTTCGGGAGGACCCTCGAAACTAACACGGTCACTTGGACAGCCCTTCGGGAGGCACTCTCGAACTAAGACCGAAACTACGATCTCTCTACAGAGTTGCACACATGCGGTGTCACTATCTGGCAGGGCTTCGCCGTCCAGAACTAGTTCCCACCGGAACCCAGACAGCCTTTCGGCTCTACAAAACTATTTTGCGGGGAGGAAGAGAAGAAGCCAGACGAGCATGGCATGTGTATGAGAGCAAGCATGAGGTTTGGGGCAGCCCCCTCACCTCTATTTATAGGAAAGCCAAGGGGTAGGATGGGCACTTCCAAAATCCCAAAAATGCCCATGTATGGACTCATCCACAAGGGCATAAAGGGGATTAATGGAGCAAGTGGGGCCCCATGGAGGACCCTCACATGTGGCCGGCAACACCCCTCATGGGGGCCCCTCCAAGGAGGTTTCTTAGCCCCCAAGCCTTCTAGAAGCCTTTTGGAAAATATCCCAAAAGGTGCTTTCAAAAAAATATCCAAAAATCACTTTCACTATTCACGAAGACATTTTTCTGCGTCCGTTAAATCCCAAATTATTTCTGTGTGCCTAAAACAATTCCAGTACCCACTAAAATAATTTTGAACGCATTCCGAAACAATTCCGGAACAATGTTTCTCCAGCGAAAAAGCTATCATAGCGGTTCCGGCTGCTTCGGAACATTTCCTGTTTTTCCTCCGGAAAAACCCCAGAAGTTTCTAGAACGATTCTGGCACCCTCCAAGAATTTCCAGACATGTTCCGGAACCAATTTGACTTAAGGGAATACCCTAAAACAACTTTTCAGTTTTACCGGAACTATTCCGGTGTCCTCTCCGGAACGTTTCCGTTTCGTCCGAAACTTTTTCGGTGTTTTTCTCTCAGACTCCTTGTCTAGTATTCAGCAGATAGATGACCCTTAAGCGTGTGACCCTATATGTTCGGTGAAGTATAGACATGACCGGAACTCTTTCCGATCAATGATCAACATCGGAGCCGTGGACACCCATATTGACCCCTATACCCACACGAATGAACATTCGAGTGAACCTTCAGTTGTCGTGTGCTATTCCTGTTGCTTCGCGATATGTTACAAATACCCGAGGTAAGAAACATCGGCATCCCCGTGGATCAACACTTGTCCACAATGTCAGTTACCTCGTTACCGGTTTTGTTCTCTTTTCTCGTTTCTGTGTTCCGGCATCCCTGTGATCAAATCACACTTGTGTCTGGCCAGACGATGATGGATACCGTAACACCGAGAGGGCCCAGAGATATCTCTCCATCGTCGGAGGAGCAAATCCCAATCTTGAGCTATCAAGTTACTTGACATACTTTTCCATGAACCCGTAAGCCGCCGTAATAGCCACCCATTTACGGATGACGTTTAACAAACCCCAAAGTTCATGAAGCAAGCATGAAGAAACTCGACACTCTCATGGTCTAAGGAATTATGCAAACATTAACTATCTCTGTGTTATTAACCATTAACTTATGACGAATGAATCTCATAGCATAACATCAATTCGGGTCGATTCAACACAAGTGTTCTACTAACATTGTGCCCTCAAAGTTGCCGGCATAATCATGCCCATGATCAGGAAAACAGAACCATCATGCAACACTTGAGCTAGTCTTAGAGGCCAGACTAGGAATACATATTACCGTTTATTATTCCACACGTGCATATGAGTCTTCCTTCAAGCCTCGTGTTTATTGCAGACTCGAGAACCATAGCAGTTATAGCATGAAACATAAACATAATTATGAGCATGGAGATAAATAATAACATTTGTTATTGCCTCTAGGGCATATCTCCTACATCGACGCCTACTGCAGTGCGAGGGGAGGGGGGCGAGGGTTGTTGCCCTACGACTTGCGACGGCCACCACGATTACGGGAGGGGGGGGGGGGGGGGGGGTGGGGGACAACTGTTTTTTTGTTCACGGCGATGGTGCTGCAGGTGGTCGTGGGGAGGCGCTACTGCTGCTCCCCATTCTCGATGAGGTCCGCGGGTTGTGGGGCACACTGTTGCTCTAGCTCCCCACACTCGACTGTCCAAATGCCCCACAAATGTGACAACAACGGGGCGGCTCTGCTTCGATGACAACATCCGGTGCTGCAACCAAGGTGCTGGCAGTGCTTCAGCCTCGACGAGGGTTTGAACAACGTCACCGGTGTTTCGACCGCAACATCGTTGGTGTGGCAACCATGACGGGTGTTTGAGCAACGTGGGCTGTCTTTTAGCAATGCCATTGATGTTGCCCAGCAACTGCATCTACGGCGACACCGGTGATGTTGCCCAGCGATGGCTTTGAAGCGTCGACGATGTTGTGACAATGTTGCGGAGGCGAATACTGCTTAATCCAACTGTCACCGAGGGATAAATCCTACGACGAGCGATCCATCTGATCTTTGCAAAAGATCAGTCAAATGACGGGTAGCGCTGGCCATATATATTGATCTAATCGCACGGTGGTTGGTATCCGTTGGTGACGTGAGGCTGTAGTACACTTTGCACGGAGCTTTTAGAAAATGGTACTACTGTACTTTGCACGGAGTTTACGGATGGGGCAAATTTGCTTGTTTTTTCTGTTCTGAAATCGGAAATCCGGCACTACTTAATTTTACCATGCCTCTGTTTATTGCTGTTACAGTTGATTCAATGTGACCACCTATGCATTCTAGAAGGTCTAGCCAGACTAAGCGGGTAGCAAAGGCACTGACGAGAAGAGTGGAAGTGCAATCTGCAATTCTTCAGGCATCGTAGCATCCTAGGATTAGGATGTTTGGTGGACAACCTCTCCCAAAGACACGTAGTGCAAACGTTGAGGTCAGTAGCTAACCTGCCAAAAGGCAAAAGCCATCTTGTTATCTCCTTGTCACCTAGTGGCTCAATCATAAGGCCATTGGAGCAGTACCACGAAGCATTTTTAACCATCCACGTTAAACTCCAATAATAGGTTAGCAGGAAGTGACAATAATAATAGGTTGGTGCGCACGCGCGCGGGCGGTAATTTCTGCGATGCCCGGGGCGGTGGTCTCGCGATGCCCGGGGCACCTCCGCTGCCGTACGGGCGAGTGAGTGACCAAAAACAATGCGCACATCCTGCTACTCCACTCCACGGAGGTGAAAGATTAATTCGAACTTTTGTCCGGGACCGGGAGTAGGTACGTATCCATGCTTGGCCACGGACACCACCAGATAAAAAGACATGAGTTGCTTGCGTCGCCATCGCGGAAGAACTTCCGCCGTGATCGCCGTCGTAGTACGTCGGACATCTCGAGCACTGTGCGCGACGACGTACCATGTATGCATGCGTGTGTGTTGGTGCTCGCGCACGCCAAACGCCGAGCACGGGCGGGGCTCCCTGCTGGTGCTGGCCTACTCTCTCTAGCCACATGCCTGGGCTAGGCTAACCTAATTTTAACTTCGCTAATTCAGCGCTACAGGTTTGGAAACTAGCGAATTATTTGTGCTTCAACAACACACCAAAGCAACACATTCCCAACGAAAGAAGCGACTCTCTCTCTCTCTCTCTGTCAAAACGAAAGAAGCGAAATGGAACTAAACACAAGGAGAAAACACACGCGGACGCCGGAATAAACGAGTCGATCTAGCATCTGCACACATGCATGTTTATTGTGTGTACGCGACTGATTTGCCTGGTGTTCGTGGGGAATCGATATCCTGTTCGTGATAGTTCGGTAGCGGCGGTATGGAAACCACCGACAGACCATTGTCGGTAGCAAACAGAAATTCTGTGGGATTCCATGATCGCTCGAATGTTGTAGATGGAACTAGTGGGACCAAATAAGCATAGCAAACATGTGAAGCTACTGTTTCCCTTCAACTAGATAATTACACCTGAATCACAACATTTCCTAGGCAATTACCATCGTTTGCCAATCACTTTATCTTCTATGTTCTCATCCTATATGCCTAGAGAGTCATGCTGGATATGTTAGCACTTTTCGATTAATCTAATCCACGAGTAGATAATAAACATGGCAATAACGGTATGTAACTCATACCGATAGCTAAACATATACAACATACTCCCTCCGGAGTCCATAGTGGAATCTCTAAAAGGTCTTATATTTAGGAATGGAGGGAGTAGAACCAAAACATCTATGTACAAAACATATAGGCTAGCACAAGTAGAGGATGGTCATACCCTCCGGTAGGCCAGACTAAGGCCGCAACGGACACAACGGCTTTGGCCTCTTCCGCGGCCTCCTTCTTGGCAGCATCGTCTTCACCTATGGGGTCGCCGTCGAGGAAGTAGTCGAAGCAGAGGACGAAGACAAGGACAAACCGGGAGCAGTCGCGCTGAGACGCTCCCCAAAAACCTTATCGCCCTCAGGATCTCGAAGGACGGGGTTCCAGAGGCCTGCTCTCCCGACCAACCGTGCAGGCGGTCGTCGGGATGGGATCACCGGAGGCAGCACAATGAGAGGAACAGTGGATGACGGCTAGGATTGCGTGAGGAGGGAGTGAGTGTGCTTGCTGCACTGGCCATCGCCTCCTATATATACCGTCGGGTAGATGGGCCTGGGCTTAGGCCCACGACCGAGTTCGCGAACAGCACGGTCCAACGTCTTGGACAGTGGCACTTCTGTTTGCGACTCTTTTTTTACAATCAACCTCCTTCTTTATTCAGTCATAACAATCGTGGCATCGTTTACAATCGAGGGAATCACCGCATCAGGAGCGGATTCCAACCAAAAATTCAGAGGAGAAAATCTAGCTACCCTAGCTAATTCGTGAGCTACCTGATTACTCTCTCTATTACAATGATTAAAGATAACATGATTAAAATCTAGAGACATAAAATAACAGTCATTGAAGGCGGCAGTGGCCACTGAAGAAGAATAACCATCAAGTAATGCTGCGACCACCTCCGCACTGTCCGATTTGATCTCAATTTTACTGCAACCAACGGTGCGAGCTAGGTTCATCCCAAATCTCACAGCAATAACTTTCGAGTGAACGAGTCAAAGCATATATCATTTTTTCCATTTGCTGCCGCAATAAATTTTCCTTCATGGTCACGTAAAACAGCCCAACCGATCCCTCAAGTGAATCAATATCGAAACCAACATCTACATTCAATTTAGTGTAGCCATGCCTTGGTTTCAACCATGCAGCCGATTTCATATTGGCCTTTGGACTCCAAGAAATAATATAATTAGCCGCTAAACCTCTCACCGCCAAGTTAATTTGGGCAGCATTCTGAGTCTCTTCCCTGTGTGTCAACTTGCGATGTTCAAACCATAAGTACCATGCAGCAGTGGCCATTGTCTCCTTTAGCTTGGGTAGCCCGAGAACATTGATATCCTGCTCAGGAAGGCATAACAAATGTTCCAAGATTGCTTCATCGGCCCTATCCACCATAATTGCTTTTTTGATCATAATATAAATACCGAGCAGCTTCCTGACTTGCACTACTAATGTGCATTCAAATAGCAAATGCTTGATATTATCAGGACCTAGCTTACATGTAGGGCAACTTAGGTTAATCTTTATGTGTTTATTAGCCAAGATCGCGTGGCAGGGGATATCGCCGTGAAGAACCCATCATATGAATATTTTGATTTTTGTTGGGCAAAGGAGGCTCCAAACCGAATCTCAAACATCTGCTACAAACGAGGGTCCTGCCGATTGTTGCAACTTAGTACCAAATTGGCTCTCCCATTCCACTTTGTAGGCCGACCGAACCGTAAAAACACCCGTTTTTGTTGGGTTCCAAGCTAGGAAATCTCTCATCTCATGCAGTGATAGTGGGATATCGAGAATTCTCTGAACATCCACATGCCAGAAGGTTTTCATAACTAATTGTTCATCCCAATGTCCTGTTGTAGGGTCAATTAGATCACTGACACGAGACAGGATGTTATTCCCTCTCGGGGATATTACCTTTCTAGAAGGAGAATGAGGGATCAATGGGTCCTCCCATATCTTAATCTGTTCTCCATCTCCAGCTCTCCAAATATACCCATGTCTTAGAGTTTCAACTCCGGCCATGATACTCTGCCATGTATAGGAAGCTTTCTTTCTCAATGCTACATTGATAAGATCTCCATCTGGATAATATTTAGCTTTACGGATTTGAACACATAAAGAATCCGGGTTATCAATGAGACACCAAGCCTGTTTAGCCAACCATGCAAGGTTAAAGCAGTGAATATCTCTAAACCCCATTCCACCTTTTATTCTTTGGAATACACATCTTCCACCAGGAAACCAGTGCATCCTCCTATGTGTTGCATCATCACCCCACAAAAAACGAGATATCACATCTGTGATTCCTTTGCAATTTTTTTAGGAATTTTAAAGACAGACATCGCATAAGTTGGAATTGCTTGAGCAACGAACTTAATTAGCACCTCTTTACCTCCTGAAGAAAGACACTTTTCTTTCCACCCAGTAAGTTTCAGAATTAACCGATCAAATAAATATTGGAAGCAATCACTCTTATCGAGACCCAAGGTAACCGGAAGACCCAAGTTTTATGATTCTGAGCCTCTATCATGACGCTGAGGAAAGTACAAACATCGGCTCTCATATTCATATGGGTGCTTGGACTGAAAAAAATACTTGATTTGTCTGCACTGACCAGTTGTCCAGAAGCAGCACAATATATATCCATAATTGATTTCAAACAGACAAGATTTTGGACATTTGCTTTCATCAAAATAAGAGAGTTGATACGTCTCCAACATATCTATAATTTTTGATTGTTTCATGCTATTATATTACCAATCTTATATGCTTTATACATCATTTTATATCATTACTGGGAACTAACCTATTAACCCAGTGCCAAGTGCCAGTTGTTGTTTTCTGCTTATTTTTGGTTTTACAGAAAATCCCTACCAAATGGAGTCCAAACGCTACGAAACATTTTGACGATTTTTTCTGGACCAGGAGGGACCCTAGAAGCTTCGGGGGAGGACCGGAAGCCAGATGAGGAGACGACAAGGCAACAGGGCGCGCCCAGGGGGGCAGGCGCGCCCTGATGCCTGTTGGAAATATGCCCTAGAGGCAATAATAAAATGGTTATTATCATATTTCCTTGTTCATGATAAATGTTTATTATTTATGCTAGAATTGTATTGATCGGAAACTTAAATACATGTGTGAATACATAAACAACACCGCGTTCCTAGTAAGCCTCTACTAGACTAGCTCGTTGATCAAAGATGGTTAAGGTTTCCTAACCATAGACATGAGTTGTCATTTGATAATGGGATCACATCATTAGGAGAATGATGTGATGGACAAACCCAACCGTAAGCTTAGCATCAGATCGTATCACTTAGTTTATTTGCTACAGCTTTCTTCATGTCAAGTATCTGTTCCTTAGACCATGAGATCATGCAACTCCCGGACACCAGAGGAATACTTTGTGTGCTATCAAACATCACTTCTTAACTGGGTGATCATAAAGGTGCTCTACAGGTATCTCCGAAGGTGTCTGTTGGGTTGCATGGATCGAGACTGGGATTTGTCACTCCGTGTGACGCATAGATATTTCTGGGCCCTCTCGGTAATACAACATCACAAGAAGCTTCATGTGACTAATGAGTTTAGTCACGGGATCTTGTATTACGGAACGAGTAAAGAGACTTGTCGGCAACGAGATTAAACTAGGTATGGAGATACCGGCGATCGAATCTCGGGAAAGTAACATATCGCCGGATAAAGGGAATTGCATATGGGATTAACTGAATCCTTGACATCGTGGTTCAACCGATAAAGATCTTCGTGGAATATTTAGGAACTAATATGGGCATCCAGGTCCCGCTATTGGTTATTGACCGGAGAGGTGTCTCGGTCATGTCTACATGATTCTCGAACCCGTAGGGTTGCACGCTTAAGGTTCGATGACGCTAGATTAGTATTGGAATATTTGCATTGGTGACCGAAGGTTGTTCGGAGTCCAGAATGAGATCCCGAATGTCACGAGGAATTTCGGAATGGTCCGGAGGTAAAGATTTATATATGGGAAAGTTTTGTTCGGGTTCCGGAAAAGTTCGGGGGTCCACCGACAGTGTACCGGGGAGGCACCGAAGGGTTCCGGGAGACCACTAGTGGGTCCCACCACTCCCGGAGGCCAGCATGGGCTGAGGGAGGCGCCCTGGCCTTGTTGGGCCAGGCGCAACAGCCCCCCTCAGGACCATGCGGCTAGGGGGGGGGGGAACCCTAGTGGGGAGGGGCGCCCCACTTGCCTTGGGGGGCAAGGACTCCACCCTGGCCGCTGCCCCCTTCCTTGGAGGAAGGGCTAGGGCCGGCGCCCCCTCCCCCTTGCCCCTATATATAGTGGGGGTGAGGGAGGGCAGCCGCACCCCTTCCCTGGCGCAGCCCCTCCCCCTCTCTAACACCACCTCCTCCCGGTTTGGCTTGGCGAAGCCCTGCCGGCGCTCCACCACCACCATCAGCACCACGCCGTCGTGCTGGTTGTGATCCCATATACTTCTCCCCCTTCGCTTGCTGGATCAAGGAGAAGGAGACGTCACTGAGCCGCACGTGTGCTAAACTCGGAGGTGTCGTCCGTTCGGCACTAGATCGGTTGGATCGTGATTGGATCGCGAAGAGTACGACTACATCAACGGCGTTTTATACGCTTTCGCTTTCTGTCTACAAGGGTACATAGACACACTCCCCTCTCGTTGCTATGCATCTCCTAGATTGGATCTTGGTTCCTACGTAGGAATTTTTTTTGTTTTTCATGCTACGTTACCCATCAGTGGCTTCAGAGCTAGGTCTATGCGTAGATTGTTGGGGAACGTTGCATGGGAAACAAAAAATTTCCTACGCTCACCAAGATCAATCTAGGAGATGAACATCTATGAGAGGAGAGATTGCATCTACATACCCTTTTAGATCGCTAAGCGGAAGCGTTAAGAAACGTGGTTGATGTAGTCGAACGTCTTCGCGATCCAATCACGATCCGTCCCGCGAACTCCCGATCAAGTGCTGAACGGACGGCACCTCCGCGTTCAACACACGTACGGCTTGATGACGCCTTCACCTCCTCGATCCAGCGAGCGATGGTGAAGTAGTAGCTCGAGTCCTCCGGCAGCACGACGGCGTGGCGGCGGTGGTGGTGGAGCAATCTCAGCAGAGCTTCGCTAAGCTACGCGGAGAGAGAGAGAGAGAGGAACTACGAGGGAGAGGGAGGGCAGCGCCGTGGCATAGATGGGTGCGGCTGCCCTCCCTCTACCCCTCTATATATAGGGGGAAGGGAGGAGTGGTGGCGCCCCTAGGGTTTCCCCTAGGGGGGTGGCGGCCACAGATGGGGGCGCCTAGGGTTTGGGTGCCCCCCCCCAAGTGCCTTGCCCCCCAAGCAAGGGGGAGGCAGCCCTAGGGGGGCGCACCACCCTTCCTGGTGGTCGTGGGATGGGGTGAGGGGGGCGCACAGCCCCTTAGTGGGCTGGTGTGCTCCCTCCCCTTGGCCCATGAGCCCCCCCAACACTTGCCGGGCCCCCCCGAAACCCTTTTCGGTACTCCGTCAAAAACCCCGGTACCCCCGGAACACTTCCGGACTCCGATACCCTTCGTCCTATATATCAGTCTTCACCTCCGGACCATTCCGGAGTTCCTCGTCACGTCCGGGATCTCATCCGGGACTCCGAACAACCTTCGGTCACCAACATAATAACTCGACTATACTTATATCGTCACCAAACGTTAAGTGTGTAGACCCTGCGGGTTCGAGAACTATGCAGACATGACCGAGACACCTCCACGGTCAATAACCAATAGCGGGACCTGGATGCCCATATTGGTTCCTACATATTCTACGAAGATCTTTATCGGTCGAACCTCGATGTCAAGGATTCAGTCAATCCCGTATGTGGTTCCCTTTGTCCATCGATATGTTACTTGGCCGAGATTCGACCGTCGGTATCTCCATACCTAGTTCAATCTCGTTACCGGAAAGCCTCTTTACTCGTTCCGTAATACAAGATCCCGTGGCTAACTCTTTAGTCACATTGCTTGCAAGCTTATTGTGATGCTGTATTACCGAGTGGGCCCTGAGATACCTTTCTGTCATACGGAGTGACAAATCCCAGTCTTGATCCATGCCAACTCAACAGACACCCTCGGAGATACCTGTAGAGCATATTTATAGTCACCCAGTTACGTTGCGACATTTGATACACACAAGGTACTCCTCCGGTGTCAGTGAGTTGCATGATCTCATGGTCATAGGAACAGATACTTGACATGAGAAAACGATAGCAATAAACTTGACACGATCATATGCTACGTTCATAGTTTGGGTCTTGTCCATCACATCATTCTCCTAATGATGCGATCCCGTTATCAAATGACAACTCATGTCTATGACCAGGAAACCATGGTCATCTTTGATCAACGAGCTAGTCCGGTAGAGGCTCACTAGGGACATGTTGTTGTCTATGTATCCACACATGTATTTGTGTTTCCAACCAATACAATTATAGCATGGATAATAGACGATTATCATGAACAAGGAAATATAATAATAACCATTTTATTATTGCCTCTAGGGCATATTTCCAACAGTCTCCCACTTGCACTAGAGTTAATAATCTAGCATTACATGGTTATGAATCTAACACCCATAGAGTTCTGGTGTTGATCATGTTTTGCCCGTGGAAGAGGTTTAATCAACGGATCTACAACATTCAGATCTGTGTGCACTTTGCAAATCATTATGTCCTCCTCCTTGATCGCATCGCGGATGGAATTGAAGCGTCGCTTTATGTGTCTGGTCCTCTTGTGAAACCTTGGTTCCTTGGCTAGAGCAATGGCACCAGTGTTATCACAGAGCAGAGTCATCGGGTCCAGTGCACTGGGCACAACTCCAAGATCTGTCATGAACTGCTTCATCCAGACACCTTCCTTCGCCGCCTCCGAGGCAGCTATGTACTCCGCTTCGCATGTAGAATCAGCTACCACGCTTTGCTTGGAACTGCACCAGCTTACCGCTCCCCCATTTAGAATATATACGTATCCGGTTTGAGACTTAGAGTCATCCGGATCAGTGTCAAAGCTTGCATCGACGTAACCCTTTACGACGAGCAATTGATCACCTCCATAAACGAGAAACATTTCCTTAGTCCTTTTCAGGTACTTAAGGATATTCTTGACCGCTGTCCAGTGTTCCACTCCAGGATCACTTTGAAACCTTCCGGCCATACTTATGGCAAGGCTGACATCTGGTCTTGTGCACAGCATCGCATACATGATAGAGCCTATGGTAGAAGCATAGGGGATGACAATCATCTTTTCTCTGTTCTCTGTAGTCGCTGGGCATTAAGTCTTACTCAACTTCACACCTTGCAAAACAGGCAAGAACCCCTTCTTGGACTGATCCATTTTGAACTTCTTCAAAACTTTATCAAGGTATGTGCTCTGTGAAAGTCCTATCAAGCGTCTCGATCTATCTCTATAGATCTTGATGCCTAATATGAAAGCAGCTTCTCCTAGGTCCTTCATTGAAAAACTCTTGTTCAAATATTCCTTCACGCTTTCCAAAAGTTATATATTGTTTCCAATCAGCAATATGTCATCCACATATAATATTAGAAACGCTATAGAGCTCCCACTCACTTTCTTGTAAATACGAGCTTCTCCGTAAACTTGTATAAACCCAAACGCTTTGATCACCTCATCAAAGCGAAGATTCCAACTCCGAGACGCCTGCACCAGTCCATAAATGGATCGCTGGAGTTTGCAAACTTTGTCAGCATTCTCTGGATCGACAAAACCTTCTGGTTGCATCATATGCAACTCTTCCTTAAGAAAACCGTTAAGGAACGCTGTTTTGACATCCATCTGCCCAATTTCATAATCGAAAAATGCAGCTATTGCTAACATGATTCTGACGGACTTAAGCATCGCTACGGGTGAGAAAGTCTCATCGTAGTCAACTCCTTGAACTTGTGAAAAACCCTTTGCCACAAGTCGAGCTTTATAGACGGTGACATTACCGTCTGCGTCCGTCTTCTTCTTGAAGATCCATTTATTCTGAATGGCCTTTCGCCCTTCAGGTAATACTTCCAAAGTCCACACTTTGTTTTCATACATGGATCCCATCTCGGATTTCATGGCCTCTAACCATTTGTCGGAATCTGGGCCCACCATCGTTTCTCCATAGCTCGTAGGTTCATCATTGTCCAACAACATGACATTTAAGACAGGGTTACCGTACCACTCAGGAGCAGCACGTATCCTTGTCGACCTACGAGGTTCGATAGTAACTTAATCCGAAGCTTCATGATCACCATCATCAGCTTCCTCTTCAACTGACGTAGGTTCCACAGAAACATCTTTCTGTGCAGTGCTACTCTCTGGTTGAAGTAAAGGTTCAACAACCTCATCAAGTTCTATCTTCCTCCCACTCAATTCTTTCGAGAGAAACTCTTTCTCTAGAAAGGACCCGTTCTTAGCGACAAACACTTTGCCTTCGGATCTGAGATAGAAGGTATACCCAACCGTCTCTTTTGGGTATCCTATGAAGACGCATTTGTCCGCTTTGGGTTCGAGCTTTTCTGGCTGAAGCCTTTTGACATAAGCATCGTATCCCCAAACTTTAAGAAACGACAACTTTGGTTTCTTGCCAAACCACAGTTCATACGGTGTCGTCTCAACGGACTTAGATGGTGCCCTATTTAAAGTGAATGCAGCTGTATCTAACGCATAACCCCAAAATGATAGTGGCAGATCGGCAAGAGACATCATAGAATGCATCATATCCAATAAGGTTCGATTACGACGTTCGGACACACCATTACGCTGTGGTGTTCCAGGTGGCGTCAACTGTGAAACAATTCCACATTGTCTTAAGTGACTGCCAAACTCATAACTCAGATATTCTCCCCCTCGATCAGATCGTAGGAATTTTATTTTCTTGTTACGATGATTCTCAACTTCACTCTGAAATTGCTTGAACTTTTCAAACGTTTCAGACTTGTGTTTCATTAAGTAAATATACCCATATCTACTCAAATCGTCGGTGAAGGTGAGAAAATAACGATATCCACCGCGCGCCTCAATGCTCATCGGACCGCACACATCAGTATGTATGATTTCCAACAAGTCACTTGCCCGTTCCATTGTTCCGGAGAACGGGGTCTTAGTCATCTTGCCCATGAGGCATGGTTCGCATGTGTCAAGTGATTCAAAATCAAGTGACTCCAAAAGTCCATCAGCATGGAGTTTCTTCATGCCTTTTACACCAATATGACCTAAGCGGCAGTGCCACAAGAAAGTGGTACTATCATTATCAACTCTACATCTTTTGGCATCAATGTTATGAACATGTGTATCATCACTATCGAGATTCAATAAGAATAAACCCCTCACAATGGGTGCATGACCATAAAAGATATTACCCATGTAAATAGAACAACCATTATTCTCTGATTTAAATGAGTAACCATCTCGCATTAAACAAGATCCAGATATAATGTTCATGCTCAACGCAGGCACTAAATAACAACTATTCAGGTTCATCACAAATCCCGATGGTAATCGAAGAGCGAGCGTGCCGACGGCGATCACATCAACCTTGGAACCATTTCCCACGCGCATCGTCACTTCGTCCTTCGCCAGCCTCCGTCTATTCCACAGTTCCTATTTTGAGTTGCAAATGTGAGCAACCGCACCGGTATTAAATACCCAGGCACTACAACGAGAGTTGGTAAGGTACACATCAATAACATGTATATCATATACACCTTGTTTGGCGTTGGCCCCCTTCTTGTTGGCCAGATCCCTTGCAATAGAAGCAGTCAGTTTCTGGCTTGGGTCCAGCCTTGGGTTTCTTCACGGGAGGGGCAACTACTTTGCCACTCTTCTTGGAGTTTCCCTTATTGCCCTTGCCATTCTTCTTGAAACTAGTGGTTTTATTGACCATCAACACTTGATGCTCCTTCTGGATGTCTGACTCGGCAACTTTCAGCATCGCAAACAGCTCGGCGACTGACTTGTTCATCCCTTGCATGTTATAGTTCAACACAAAGCTCTTGTAGCTAGGTGGTAGCGATTGAAGAACTCTGTCAGTGATCGCCTCTGGCGGGAGCACAACTCCCAACTCAGCCAGATGGTTGTAATACCCAGACATTTTGAGTATGTGTTCACTGACAGACCCGTTATCCTCCATCTTGCAAGTATAGAACTTATCGGAGGTCTCATACCTCTCGATCTGGGCATTCTTCTCAAAAATAAACTTCAACTCCTGGAACATCTCATATGCTCCATGACGTTCAAAACGCCTTTGAAGTCCCAGTTCTAAGCCATACAACATGGCGCACTGAACTATTGAGTAGTCATCAACACGCGCCTTCCAGGCGTTCATAACGTCCACAGACGCTGGAGGGGGTTGCTCACCAAGCGGTGCATCAAGGACATAAGCCTTTTGGGAAGCCGTGAGGATAATCCTCAGATTACGGGCCCAGTCTACAAAGTTACTTCCATCATCTTTCAGCTTGGCTTTCTCTAGGAACGCATTGAAATTCAGGGGAGCTACTGCGCGAGCCATTGATCTACAACATAAATTTGCAAAGACAACTTAGACTATTGTTCAAGATAATGAGTTTAGTTTACTTAAAAACTCCCATTCAAATCGACACCCCTCCAGTCGTCCGAGTGTAACATGATCCAAATTCACCAACCCAAGTCCGATCATCACGTGAGACGAGGTGGTTTCAATGGTGAACATCTCCATGTTGATCATATCTACTATATGACTCATGTTCGACCTTTCGGTCTCTTGTGTTCCGAGGCCATGTCTGTACATGCTAGGCTCGTCAAGTTTAACCCAAGTGTTCCGCATGTGCAAAACTGGCTTGCACCCGTTGTATGTGAACGTAGAGTCTATCACACCCGATCATCACGTGGTGCTTCAAAACGACGAACTTTCGCAATGGTGCACACTTGGGGAGAACACAATTTTATCTTGAAATTTTAGAGAGGGATCACCTTATAATGCTACCGTCGTCCTAAGCAAAATAAGATGCATAAAAAGATTAACATCACATGCAAATCATAAGTGACATGATATGGCCATGAACTTGTGCTTTTGATCTCCATCTCCAAAGCACCAGCATGATCTCCATCGTCACCGGCATGACACCATGATCTCCATCATCGCGCCGCCATCGGGGTTGTCACGCCAACCATGCTTCTACTACTATTGCTACCGTTTAGCGATAAAGTAAAGCATTACATTGCGCTTAATGATTGACACGCAGGTCATACAATAATTAAAGACAACCCTATGGCTCCTGCGGGTTGCCGTATTCATCGACATGCAAGTCGAGATAAACTATTACAAAACATGATCATCTCATACATCAAATATATTTCATCATGCCTTTGGCCATATCATATCACAACATACCCTACAAAAACAAGTTAGACGTCCTCTAATTTGTTGTTGCATGTTTTACGTGGCTGCTATGGGTATCTAGCAAGAACGATTCTTACCTACGCAAAACCACAACGGTGATATGCAAGTTGCTATTTAACCTTCTACAAGGACCGCCTTTGTCGAATCCGATTCAACTAAGGTGGGAGAGACAGACACCCGCCAGCCATCTTATGCAACAAAGTCGCATGTCAGTCGATGGAACCGGTCTCATGTACGTGGACATGTAAAGTTGGTCCGAGCCGCTTCATCCCACAATACCGCTGAATCAAGAAAAGACCAAGGAAGGAAGCAATCTGAATATCAACGCCCACAAACTCCTTTGTGTTCTACTCGTGATGTCATCTACGCAAAGACCTAGCTCATGATGCCACTGTTGGGGAACGTTGCATGGGAAACAAAAAATTTCCTACGCTCACCAAGATCAATCTAGGAGATGAACATCTACGAGAGGAGAGATTGCATCTACATACCCTTGTAGATCGCTAAGCGAAAGCGTTAAGAGACGCGGTTGATGTAGTCGAACGTCTTCGCGATCCAATCACGATCCGTCCCGCGAACTCCCGATCAAGTGCTGAACGGACGACACCTCCGCGTTCAACACACGTACGGCTTGATGACGCCTTCACCTCCTCGATCCAGCGAGCGATGGTGAAGTAGTAGCTCGAGTCCTCCGGCAGCACGACGGCGTGGCGGCGGTGGTGGTGGAGCAATCTCAGCAGAGCTTCGCTAAGCTACGCGGAGAGAGAGAGGAACTACGAGGGAGAGGGAGGGCAGCGCCGTGGCATAGATGGGTGCGGCTTCCCTCCCTCTACCCCTCTATATATAGGGTGAAGGGAGGAGGGGTGGCGCCTAGGGTTCGGGTGCCCCCCCCCAAGTGCCTTGCCCCCCAAGCAAGGGGGAGGCAGCCCTAGGGGGGCGCACCACCCTTCCTGGTGGTCGTGGGATGGGGTGAGTGGGGCGCACAGCCCCTTAGTGGGCTGGTGTGCTCCCTCCCCTTGGCCCATGAGGCCCCCAACACTTGCCGGGGCCCCCCGAAACCCTTTTCGGTACTCCGTCGAAAACCCCGGTACCCCCGGAACACTTCCGGACTCCGATACCCTTCGTCCTATATATCAATCTTCACCTCCGGACCATTCCGGAGTTCCTCGTCACGTCCGGAATCTCATCCGGGACTCCGAACAACCTTCGGTCACCAACATAATAACTCGACTATACTTATATCGTCACCAAACGTTAAGTGTGTAGACCCTGCGGGTTCGAGAACTATGCAGACATGACCGAGACACCTCTACGGTCAATAACCAATAGCGGGACCTGGATGCCCATATTGGTTCCTACATATTCTACGAAGATCTTTATCGGTCGAACCTCGATGTCAAGGATTCAGTCAATCCCGTATGTAGTTCCATTTGTCCATCGGTATGTTACTTGCCCGAGATTCGATCGTCGGTATCTCCATACCTAGTTCAATCTCGTTACCGGCAAGCCTCTTTACTCGTTCTGTAATACAAGATCCCGTGGCTAACTCTTTAGTCACATTGCTTGCAAGCTTATTGTGATGTTGTATTACCGAGTGGGCCCTGAGATACCTTTCCGTCATACGGAGTGACAAATCCCAGTCTTGATCCATGCCAACTCAACAGACACCCTCGGAGATACCTGTAGAGCATCTTTATAGTCACCCAGTTACGTTGCGATGTTTGATACACACAAGGTACTCCTCCGGTGTCAGTGAGTTTCCTGATCTCATGGTCATAGGAACAGATACTTGACATGCGAAAATGATAGCAATAAACTTGACGCGATCATATGCTACGTTCATAGTTTGGGTCTTGTCCATCACATCATTCTCCTAATGATGTGATCCCGTTATCAAATGACAACTCATGTCTATGACCAGGAAACCATGGGCATCTTTGATCAACGAGCTAGTCCGGTAGAGGCTCACTAGGGACATGTTGTTGTCTATGTATCCACACATGTATTTGTGTTTCCAACCAATACAATTATAGCATGGATAATAGACGATTATCATGAACAAGGAAATATAATAATAACCATTTTATTATTGCCTCTAGGGCATATTTCCAGCATAGATGTATATGCACGAGTGGATCACAAAGAAGTTGTGGGCGTTGATGTTCAAATTTCTTACCTCTTTCGTTATTGTGGGATGAAGCGGCCCGGACCAGCCTTACTTGTCCTCACACAAGAGACCGGTTCCACTGACCGACATGCAACTTGTATTGCATAAAAGTGGCTGGCGGGTGTATGTCTCTCCTACCTTAGTTGAACCTGTTTTGACAAGAGCGGTCCTTGTAGAAGGTTAAAAGGCAACTTGTATATCACCGTTGTGGCTTTGCGTAGGTAATAATGGTTCTTATATGATGCCCGTAGCAGCCACGTAAAATTTACAAGAACAAAGTAGAGGACGTCTAACTTGTCTTTGCAGGGCATGTTGTGATGTGGTATGGCCAAAACGTGATGTGATATATGTTGATGTATGAGATGATTATGTTTTGTAATAGGTTCATGACTTGCATGTCGATGAGTACGGCAACCGGCAGGAGCCATAGGGTTGTCTTTAATTTATTGTATGACATGCGTGTCAGTCATTAAACGTCATGTAATTGCTTTACTTTATCGCTATGAGTTAGCAATAGTCGTAGAAGCAATAGTTGGTGGAGACAACCACGTGACGACACGATGATGGAGATCATGATGATGGAGATCATGGTGTCATGCCGGTGATGATGGAGATCGTGCCGGTGCTTTGGAGATGGAGATCAAAAGCACGAGATGATAATGGTCATATCATGTCACATATTGATTGCATGTGATGTTTATCTTTTTATGCATCTTATTTAGCTTAGGACGACGGCAGCATTATAAGAAGATCCATTCACTTAATTTCAAGATAAAAGGTGTTCTCCCTAAGTATGCACCATTGCGTAAGTTCATCGTTTCGAAGCACCTTGTGATGATCGGGTGTGATAGACTCTTCGTTCACATACAACGGGTGTAAGCCAGTTTTACACATGCGGAATACTTGGGTTAAACTTGACGAGCCTAGCATGTACAGACATGGCCTCGTAACACGGAGGACCGAAAGGTCGAATATGAGTCATATAGTAGATATGATCGACATGGAGATGTTCACCATTGATGATTGCCCCATCTCACGTGATGATCGGACATGGGTTAGTTGATTTGGATCATGTAAACACTTAGACAACTTGAGGGATGTTGATTTAAGTGGGAGTTCACTAGTAATTTGATTAACTGAACCAATTATCATGAACTTAGTCTAAATGTCTTTGCAATTTTATGTTGTAGATCAATGGCTCACGCTGTAGCTCCCCTGAATTTTAATGCGTTCCTAGAGAAAGCTAAGTTGAAAGATGATGGAAGCAACTATGCGGACTGGGTCCGTAATTTCGGGATTATCCTCACTGCTGCACAGAATACTTATGTCCTTGATGCACCGCTAGGTGTGCCACCCGCTCCCGCCAATGTAGACGCTATGAACATCTGGCAGGCAAGAAATGATGACTACTCGATAGTTCAGTGCGCCATGCTTTACGGCTTAGAAACGGGGCTCCAAAGACGTTTTGAGCACCACAGAGCATATGAGATGTTCCAGGAGCTGAAATTTGTATTTCAGGTTCACGCCCGGGTCGAGAGGTATGAAACCCCCGACAAGTTCTTTAGCTGCAAGATGGAGGAGAACAACTCCGTTAGTGAGCACGTACTCAAGATGTCTGGGTACTTCAACCTCTTGAACCAGTTGGGAGTTAATCTTCCGGATGAAGTAGCGATTGACAAATTTCTCCAGTCACTACCACCGAGCTACAAGAGCTTTGTGATGAACTATAATATGCAAGGGATGGCAAAGACGATCCCTGAGCTTTTTGCGATGCTTAAGGCCGTGGAAGTAGAAATCAAGAAAGAGCATCAAGTGTTGATGGTCAAAAAGACCACTAGTTTCAAGAAAGGCAAGGGAAAGAAGGGAAACTTCAAGAAGAATGGCAAGCCAGTTGCCGCTCCAGTGAAGAAACCCAAGGATGGACCCAAACCTGAGACTGGGTGCTTCTATTGCAAGGGGATTGGCCACTGGAAGCAGAACTGGCCCAAGTACATGGCAGATAAGAAGGCTGGCAACGTCAACAAAGATATATTTGATATACATGTTATTGATGTGTACCTTACTAGTGCTCATAGTAGCGCCTGGGTATTTGATACTGGTTCGGTTGCTAATATTTGTAACTCGAAACAGGAGCTGCGGAATAAACGGAGACTAGCTAAGGACGAGGTGACGATGCATGTCGGAAATCGCCGTCGGCACGCTCTCTCTACGTCTACCTTTGGGATTAGTTTTAAACTTGAATAATTGTTATTTTGTGCCCGCGTTAAGCATGAACATTATATCTGGATCTTGTTTATTGCAAGAAGGTTATTTATTTAAGTCAGAGAATAATGGTTGTTCTATTAATATGAGTAATATCTTTTATGGTCATGCACCCTTGGTGAATGGTTTATTCTTGTTGAATCTCGATCGTAGTGATACACATGTTCATAATATTGATGCCAAAAGATGCAAATTAAGTTAATGATGATAGTACCACATAGTTGTGGCACTGCCGCTTAGGTCATATTGGTGTAAAGCGCATGAAGAAACTCCATGCTGATGGACTTTTGGAATCACTTGATTATGAATCATTTGAAACATGTGAACCATGCCTCATGGGCAAGATGACTAAAACCCCGTTTTCCGGAACAATGGAGCGGGCAAGTGACTTATTGGAAATAATACATACCGATGTATACGGTCCGATGAGTGTTGAAGCACGCGGTGGATATCGTTATTTTCTTACCTTCACGGATGATTTGAGTAGATATGGGTATATTTACTTAATGAAACACAAGTCTGAAACATTTGAAAAGTTCAAGGAGTTTCAGAGTGAAGTAGAGAATCATCGTAACAAGAAAATAAATATCTACAATCTGATCGTGGAGGTGAATATTTGAGTCACGAGTTTGGCATGCATTTAAGACAGTGTGGAATTGTTTCACAACTCACGCCACCTGGAACACCACAGCGTAATGGTGTGTCCAAATGTCGTAATCGTACTCTATTGGATATGGTGCGTTCAATGATGTCTCTTACTGATTTGCCACTATCGTTTTGGGGTTATGCATTAGAGACAGACGCATTCACTTTAAATAGGGCACCGTCTAAATCCGTTGAGACAACACCGTATGAATTATGGTTTGGCAAGAAGCCTAAGCTGTCGTTTCTTAAAGTTTGGGGATGCGACGCTTATGTCAAGAGGCTTCATCCTGATAAGCTTGAACCCAAAGCGGAGAAGTGCATCTTCATAGGATACACTTATGGCAAGATCTTTGTTACCAAGAATGGGTCCTTTCTAGAGAAGGTGTTTCTCTCGAAAGAAGTGAGTGGGAGGAAAGTAGAACTTGATGAGGTAATTATACCTTCTCTCGAATTGGAAGGTAGCACATCATAGAAAGAAGTTCCCGTGATGTCTGCACCAGCCGGAGAGGAAGCTAATGATGATGATCATGAAACTTTGGATCAAGTTACTACTGAACTTCGTATGTCAACCAGGGTACGTTCCGCACCAGAGTGGTACGGTAATCCTGTCTTGGAAGTCATGTTGTTGGACAATGGTGAACCTACGAACTATGAAGAAGTAATGATGAGCCCGGATTCCAAAAAATGGCTTGAGGCCATGAAATCCGAGATAGGATCCATGTATGAGAACCAAGTATGGACTTTGGTAGACTTACCCGATGACCGGCAGGCCATTGAGGACAAATGGATCTTTCAGAAGAAGACAAACACTGATGGTAATGCCACCGTCTATAAAGCTCGACTTGTCGCAAAGGGTTTTCGACAAGTTCAAGGGGTTGACTACGATGAGACCTTCTCACCCGTAGCGATGCTGAAGTCTGTTAGAATTATGTTAGCGATTGCCGCATATTACGATTATGAAATCTGGCAGATGGATGTGAAAACCGCGTTCCTTAATGGTTTCCTTAAGGAAGAGTTGTATATGATGCAAACGGAAGGTTTTATTGATCCTAAGTTTGCTAATAAGGTATGCAAGCTCCAGCATCTCGGAGTTGGAATATACGCTTTGATGAGGTGATCAAAGCTTTTGTTTTATACAAACTTATGGAGAAGCTAGTATTTACAAGAAAGTGAGTGGGAGCTCTGTAGCATTTCTAATACTGTATGTGCATGACATATTATTGCTTGGAAATTATATAGAATTTTTGGAAAGCATAAAAGGTTATTTGAACAAGAGTTTTTCAATGAAAGACCTGGGTGAAGCTGCTTACATATTGGGCATTAAAATCTATAGAGATCGATCAAGACGCCTAATAGGACTTTCACAAAGTACATACCTCGACAAGATTTTGAAGAAGTTCAAAATGGACCAGTCAAAGAAGGGGTTCTTGCTTGTGTTGCAAGGTGTGAAGTTGAGTAAGACTCAAAGCCCGACCACGGTAGAAGAAAGAGAAATGATGAAAGTCGTCCCCTATGCCTCAGCCATAGGCTCTATAATGCATGCCATGGTGTGTACCAGAACTGATGTGTGCCTTGCTATAAGTCTGGCAGGGAGGTTGTCGCGGTTTTGTCACGGCAAGATGTCCTTGTGAAAGGACTTAGTAGTGAGGCCATCGCACCTAGGTGGTAGCTTGAACGGGGTTGATCGGAATCGAGATACGCGAGGTTTACCCAGGTTCGGCCCCTCACGGTGAAGGTAAAAGCCTACATCCTGCTTGATTGATATTGATGATGATGATCTCGATTACAAGGGTGCAGTTTTGCTACCTCTATCTTAAGAGCTACTAATTTGTCTGTCTCTCTTAACTTGTCCCTCTTGGGGTGCCTTGCCCCTCCTTATATAAGTTGAAGGGGCCGGCTTACATCTAGAGTCCTAGTAGGACTACAACTAGTCTATTTTCTATTACAAGTCAGATCCTAGTCTGGGTCTTTTATTCCGAACTAATCTACCCAGGCCGGGTTTTCTCTCCGGGCCGGGTCTTCTCTCCGAGCCGGGTCTACCCAGGCCGGGTCTTGCTTCTGTTACCAGGTTCCTTCCAGGGTCTAGCCCGTAGAGAGCCGGCCCGGCCATGCGTGACCCGTTTATGGGCCCTTTGGTCCTGCCAGGTTATGCCTTGGGATGCCGAGTCTAGCCGCGGGTAATTCCCCCGATATTAGCCCCCAGGTTAGCTTGAATTTATTCATGCTAAGCTCCTAAAATAATAATAATTAATATGTTAAAGTACCGGCTTGCTCAAATGGCCGATTTATTCAATGAACCAACTCCTGGAAAAATTTGGTTTTCTTTGTCATATCAACATTCTGGCTTCGCAATCAACTTGCTGACACTGGGTCCTCGCAGAAAAATATTGAGAAAAATAACCCATCTGATGTTGAGTCGGTTTCTAGTGCTTCGTCTTGATAGAAATATTGGGAAATAAGAAATCCATCTGATGTTGAGTCGGTTTCCAGCGCTTCGTCTTAATAGAAATATTGGGAAATAAGAAATCCATCTGATGTTGAGCCGGCCTTCAATGCTTCTGGACCTTCTATGAATAACTTGGAGGAGATGAACTTTGCAAGCCTCCACCTAGAAACTGAGACCCGGCTCGCTTCAAATTTGACAGCTTGAAGGTGTTCTTTTGTTTTTTTATCTCCATATTACCTGTAGCCCCCAAGCTCCGAGTTTATCAGTTCATGATGACTTGGTGCTTTGCATAAAAATAATATCTTGACTGTGTAGCCCCCAAGTGCCGGGTCGCATGCCTGTAGCGACTTGGAACTTTTAGAAAATTTGTAGATCTTGAACTAAGTAGTGTAGTCCCCAAGTGCCGGGTCGCATGCCTGCAACGACTTGGGACTTTTAGAAAATTTGTAGATCTTGAACTAAGTAGTGTAGTCCCCAAGTGCCGGGTCGTATGTCTGCAATGACTCGGGACTTACATGTACTTCTCCTTTGAAAAGAATAACATCATATGATGTAGCCCCCAAGGTCCGGGTCACTATTGATATAGTAGATTGGAGCTTGTGTTTTTGAACTTTTGAATTTTGACAGGAGCAATTAGTAGCCCCCAAGGGCCGGCTCATCATTATTTGATGGGCCGGGTCTTCAATGAAACCAGTACAAATGACCATGCATTAGCCCCCAAGTGCCATGTCAGCAACCTGTGGTGACTTGGGACTTCCAATAAAGTATGTAATGTTGTAAACATCTTATGTAGGATATGTTGAATCAAGCCGAATCGCAAATTGCCGACTTGAAGAAAGAAGTGAGCTCGGAAAGAAAACTCCGAGAGGAGAACAAACCAACATCAACCCGGAAGATCCAACTACCGCGTCTCAACCATCAACCACTCTGCAAGTTTGAATTTGCTTTGAAAAACTTGATAGAAAATAGCCCAGTCGTGGCTTGTAATAGCTTTTGAGCTGAAACTCCATAGTCTGCTAGTGCCATCAAGCACTTAGTATTTTGCCTGTGAATTGATGATGCTTTTGCAATGAAAGAAATCCTTGGCCGTGATTGCAGTGCAACCCGGCAATATATGCTCTATATTTGACTTCACAAGCTTGCTTTGATTAGAATAGAAAACCATAAACCCTGGTTGTCATGCAACCCGGCAATTCATGTTGCCGTTGTATTAAAATCATAATTGATGAGACCCGACCTTTCTAAAAAGAAGGTCGGTTTCTGCAAAATAGATGCAATATGTACGAATAATTGTAATATAAATGCAAAGTACTATATAACAGGATAATTATAGTAATGCAAACTGTAAAATAAAAAGCCGGCTTTCGAGGCACGACATAAAGACCGGCTTTCGAGGCTCGAGTCTGATTTGCTTCGGTGAAGCAGGCTTTTTGGTCTCTTTTGGTTTGTCTTACCTCTCTGAAAGCCGGCTCTCACGTGACTTAACCAGTGTTTTAACTTTGATGAGTTCAGAGTCACCTCTGTGATTGACTCATCAGGCGTTCACCGGGAACAGGCAGGTATAACCAAGTATATAATGGCATATGCCGGGTTAAGAGGGATGTTAATAGCTAAACTCGATGAGTTGGAAGCCCCCAAGTAACCAATGATCAAAGAATAAAGACTCAACACACAGCTTTGGAGGTGAAACGACAAAACTCTGGGGTCCAGAGATGCCGGCTTTATTCCATTGATCAGTATTGAGCAAGATACCCATGTTTAGACCATGCATTATGGTAACTAGTCTTCTTTGGTAACCTTACTTTTTGCCAATATGGCAGGATACCCATGTTTCAACTACGCATCATGGCAGCTAGTTCTCTTTGGCAACCTTTACTTTTTCGCCAATAAGGCAGGATACCTATGTTTGAACTGCGCATCGTGGCAGCTAGTCCTCTTTGGCAACCTTTACTTTTTCGCCAATAAGGCAGGATACCTATGTTTGAACTGCACATCGTGGCAGCTAGTCCTCTTTGGCAAGCTTTACTTTTTCGCCAATAAGGCAGCAGCCCCCGGGACCGGGTTGTCTTCCCTGCAACGATCCGAGGTTCTTGTATTTGCTGAAACCGACCAAGTCTGCCGAGTCATGTCTGTGTAGCCCCCGAGTCATAAGTCGACTCGAGGAGCCGGCTTGAGATTCTTTATACTTGGCTGTGGCATAAACCAGAGTATAGTTGATAGCTAAAAGCCAGAATTTATTGAAACCGGAGGCGTTATGGCGAGTTGATGATCTTCGCGATGCTCGTCGGATGTCCTCGGCATATGTCGTTCAACAAAGCCGTTCTTGTCCAAATTGAGTTCATATGCCTCTTGACCCATTCCTTGCTATTCTCAGTTGGTCTGGCTCTCCTGGCTCGTCCTGGGTCTTTTTTTTAATTGCCTACTTAATGGTGGCCGGCTCACCTAGCTTCTCCAGGTATTAGTCCTCCGTGGTTGACTCTCTCGTTTCCTTGATATGCTGAAGCAGACCGGACCGTGGGAATGACTGGCCAATGCGCCTATCCATTGGGAAACCTGGCGCGGGTAGAGGCTAGCGCGGGCTCCGGCGACGTCGCGCAAGACTGATAATATGTATTTTTTTTGTTTACTCCAGCGTTGTTGGAGTAGACCGGGCCACAGGGGCGGCGGCCTGCAAGCATCCGTTGGGCAGCTCATACGAGCGGGCGTGGCCCCGGCGTGTTGATGTAAACCGGACCGCAGGAGCGGCGACCTGCGGGCGTCCATTGGGCAGCTCATGCGGGTGGGCGCTGGTGTATGATGATGTTGGCGCGAGCTCCGTATTCGCGGTATAACGCCACTTTTGTAACGAATAATTGTCCTGGGAAAAATATATTGCAGGCCAGAGGAATTGTTCTCTAATGAATTAATATGTACTAAAAACAGATAGGGCAAATACCACCTGGTATTTTTGTCGGATGAACGCGGACGCTGGTGCTGGATAATGCTGGATGTAGTCAGACAAAAAGATAGCCCGCCTAGATGTATGCCTAGCTGATGTAGCACTAGCACCCACATGGCCTTCCTTTGTCTTTCTTCCTCTCTTTTTTTAAACCGTGCAAGTAGTAGTAGCAGTACTTTCAACTAGCACTTGATCGTGACTTCCTTCACATGAGATGTAGTAGTGCTGTAGTACTAATTGCTTTTGCTTCGTATGAGGAAAGAAATACTAGCTTCAAGTAGTACTCGTAGTAGATCATTTTAGCTTCAGTCTTTACACGAACAGTAGCACCAACAGTTATGAGTTGATAAGCCGCCATGGGATCAACCACAACAGGATCAGCGAAGCCAGATTCGGTGTGTCGTTCGTAGTGGAGCCGAAGTCATCCGCGGCGGAGCTGTAGCCTGACCGCAGTGAGTCGGAGATGTTTGTGGGGGCGTTTGATGATGGTTGTGCCAAACCCGTAGTCGCGGGCCGCGGCAGGTCGATGAAGCCGGCTGTGAGTTGAAGAAGGTTGCATTGTTGTTGAGCTTGTCGTATGTCCTAATTTTTTTTTGAATCTTTGGCGGAGCAGTTGTAATCGGCCTCGGCAGTGTACATGAGTTGCCACAAATTAGATCAATCAAACTACTTCCGGTGACGTGTGGAAATCTACTTAAGATTTATTTGGGTAGCCTTGACCTAGCAGTATGATCCATTGGCTTCTCATGAGTTAGGAATTGGGTTGTACTAATAGCATAAAACTTGTACGTCCTCTGATGGAATCACTTAGGCCTCGGGAGCTGAACCTGCTTGGCTTGCTTTTTCCACGTGAAGGGTTTGATTGAATCTCATGTGTGGTTGTAGCAGTTGGCAGCGACGGGTCCCATACCAGTTGAAGTAGATAGAATATTCTGTATTTGGTTTGTATACGGCACGGGGTAGATTAGATTGAGAGATCGCCCGCCGCCGCACATGGAAAGCCATCATCTTTTTCTTGAACTCAACCAAGATATTTTTGCATCGGCCACGTAGACGGCTTAACACAGACAGGTCGGGTCGCAGCAGGAAACTGGCATTTGAGTCGCCCGTTGCGGTGATGGAGTCGTCGTTGTTTGTTGATGAAGATTGAACCCATCAAAATCTGAATTCACAAGCAGAAAGCCCCAAGGTTGTCCCATGCCGGGTTATCCTGCGCGATTGCTCCGTGCTGGCTCTTCTTCATCCGACGAATCACGAGCTTCTTGATCCCTGAAGAGCTCCCACCAAGAACATAACATCACCGTGCGCTGGCCCCACGGTAGGCGCCAACTGTCGCGGTTTTGTCATGGCAAGATGTCCTCGTGAAAGGACTTACTGGTGAGGCCATCGCACCTAGGTGGTAGCTTGAACGGGGTTGATCGGAATCGAGAGACGCGAGGTTTACCTAGGTTTGGCCCCTCACGGTGGAGGTAAAAGCCTACATCCTGCTTGATTGATATTGATGATGATGATCTCGATTACAAGGGTGCTGTTTTGCTACCTCTATCTTAAGAGCTACTAATTTGTCTGTCTCTCTTAACTTGTCCCTCTTGGGGTGCCTTGCCCCTCCTTATATAAGTTGAAGGGGCCGGCTTACATCTAGAGTCCTAGTAGGACTACAACTAGTCTATTTTCTATTACAAGTCGGATCCTAGTCCGGGTCTTTTCTTCCGAACTGATCTACCCAGGCCGGGTTTTCTCTCTGGGCCGGGTCTTCTCTCCGAGCCGGGTCTACCCAGGCCGGGTCTTGCTTTTGTTATCAGGTTCCTTCCAGGGTCCAGCCCATAGAGAGCTGGCCCGTTTAATGCCATGCGTGATCCGGTTATGGTCCCTTTGGTCCTGCCGGGTTATGCCTTGGGATGCGGGTCTAGCCGTGGGTAATTCCCCCGATAGAGGTACCAAAGTGATCCAGGAGTACATCACTGGACAACGGTCAAAAATATCCTTAAGTACCTAAAGAGGACTAAGGACATGTTCTCGTTTATGGAAGTGACGAAGAGCTCGCCGTAAAGGGTTACATCGATGCTAGCTTCGACACAGATCCAGATGACTCAAAGTCTCAAACCGGATACGTATTTATATTGAATGGTGGAGTAGTATGTTGGTGCATGTCGGGCCCGTGGAACCCAGGGTATCCTGGCCTGTCTGCCTTTGGCCCATGGCGCAACGCCTGGCGTAGGCCCAGCAGGCCACCACCATCAAGCATCGCAGCAAGATCCCTCATGAGGCCCTGGCCTCCCGAGGACCCCTCCTCAGGGATCAAGCTGACAAGACTCGGCCGCTCCACCGACAGCCTCACGAGGCCCTCTCGCGAGGTGGCCTCCTGAGGTTGCCTCCCGAGGCATCCTCCCGAAGACACGCAAGACAAGGGCTGTTCGGGTCGGTCGCGCGGTCTCGTGCCCATCACGTGGGTGACGCGCGCAGTGACGAACGGCGGCAGAGGCCGTGCCAGCAGGCGCGGATGAAGAGGGTTTCCCCTTTTGTGCTAAGGGAACAAGGACAACAATCCACCTCCCAAAGCAACCCCAAAGGTTGCCCGATCGGCGAAAGAAGACCAAGACGGCGGGCGCGCAGGGCGGACGTCATCACCGAGCCCACCGGCGCGTCATGGATCATGCTTTTGCAGGCGAAGACTGCCTTTAGTCAGGATAGCCTGAGTGCCTGTCCCCTTTCAAAATCCGCCAAGTGTGGCAACCCTTCCTGCCAAAGTTTCAAGGGAGAAGAGGACCAAGGCGGGTATAAAGGACAGTGCTGCCATCATAGAGGGGATCAATTCCTTCCTCTCCTACCTTGTACGCGAGAACACCTTCTTGCCCACTACAATCCCAACCAAGTAGGAGTAGGGTTTTACACAGCAAGGTGGCCCGAACCTGGGTAAACCGCTGAGTCCATGGTCCGCTCCCGCTCGCGCGCTCCCGCTGTAGCTTTGCCGTAGTTTGGCTGTGGTAGGGGACGAGGAGGTAGGAACAAGCTCACCCCAGTGTTCGAACCTTTGGGTCCCCGGAGCCCAAACTCCGACATTTGGCGTGCCAGGTAGGGGTGCGCTACTGTTCTTCCGCTCCATCCTCCACTCCACCAGCCCCATGGCCGACGCACGCCGCGAGCGCGCTGAGCGCAGGGCTGGCCGCGTGGCTCAGACGGAGCCAGTGGCCCGCGGCAACCGTCATCACCCAGTCGAGACCGCAGCTGCTGCCGCCACCGACCCCGCTGCCCATGAGCAGCAGGACTCCTCCCTGCACCCCTCCGTGCGGGCGAACAGCCACACCGCCACGGCCTCTTCCTCCCTCACCCACCGTGGGCCGCCGAACGCGCAGGCCGCGCTGCTCCGCTACCGTCCTGCTGACGCCGGCTACGACGCCTGGCTTGGTCGCATCGCCGAGCTCGTCAACGCCGCCGGGGACGCTCCGGCGCCTTCCCACTCGCTCCGCCCTCCGCCGTCTCGCGCTGGGGACCTGGCGCATGGCGCTCCCCCGCCACCTCCTCCGCACGACGAGCTCGCCGGGCCCCAGTGCAACGCGCGGGCACGTGAGCCATCCCGTGGCGCGTCCTCGCCGGTCCGAGACGAGGCCAGCTGCCATATCATCCGCCGCGCGCCGCCTGACGCGCAAGTGCTCCTCGAGCAATAGTGCCAACGCCAAGACCGGGCCAGCCAGGAGGTCGCAGCGGCTGGGCGCTAGAACCGCGCCGTCCTCGCCGGCGGTGTTCCTTCAAGCGGCGTGGGCTGCCGCGCCTTCACTCGCGAGCTGCATCGGGTGGTGTGGCCCACGAAGTTCAAGCCTGAGCTACCTCCACGCTATGACGGCACCCCCAACCCTGCAGAGTTCCTTTAGCTCTATGCGTTGAGCGTCAAGGCGGCGAACGACGACGACAAAGTCATGGCGAACTGGTTCCCCATGGCCCTCAAGGACGGCCCACACTCCTGGCTCGTGAATCTCCCTGAGGCGTCGATCTCGTCGTGGGCCGAGCTCTACAGCCAATTCGTCACCAACTTCATGGGCACGCAAGAGCGCTCCCTCACCATCAATGACCTGCGGAACGTGCGGCAGCGCCTAGACGAGGCCCTCCGCAAGTACATCTAGCGCTTCAGCCAGGTGCGCAACAAGATCCCGTGTGCCTCTGATGCGGCCGTCATCTCTGCGTTCTCCACCGGCGTCATGGACGTCAAGATGCGTGAGAAGCTCGCCATCAATGACGAGTTGGACTCAGTGCTCAAGCTATTTGACCTCGCCGACAAGTGTGCCAAGGCTGAAGAAGGTCGCCTCTTCATCCACAACGACCCCGATGCGGCGCTCGACGCCGCCAAGGCCAAGAAACAAGGACATCAAGCGCAAGGGCCCTGTCGTGCTTGTGGCGGAGCCCGAGCCGAAGCGCGGCGCGACCGCGACGAACCCAGGAAGGACGGCCAGCCACTCTGTGCCTACCACAACGTGCGCTCCCACAGCACTGAAGACTGCCAGGAGCTCAAGTTGCTCCGCGACGAGCACCATGGCCGCTGAGACGACCGCAACAGCCGCGGCGCCGGTCGCGGAGGTGGCCGCGGCGGCAACCGCTGGGACGGCTGCAACGGCAACGGCAACTTCCGCGAGGGCTGGCACGACCAGCCTCGTGAGGCCGCCTGGCGCGACCAGCCTCGTGAGGCAAATCCGCAGGCCAATGCCGCTCTTTCGCCGCCGCCGCCGCCGCCCCGGAGGAACGGCGTCAACCAGCCTGATGAGGGCGTTGTGGGCTACAAGGAGCCTCGCGCGGTCGCCTGCATCCTTGGCGGGGCTCGGCCCCCCATGTCCAACTGCCACTTCAAGCAGCTCTCTCACGAGGTGAATGCCGCCCTCCCGAGGCCTGAGGCCGCGCGGCCCCTCAAGTGGTCGCGGTACGCCATCACCTTCGACTCCAAGGACCACCCCAAGTCCATGGCCTCCGCAGGCGCACTCCCCATGCTGTGCACCCCCACCATCAGCAACGTCGCGGTCACCAAGACCCTCGTCGACGGAGGCGCCGGCCTCAACATGATCTCCATCGAGACCTTCGAGACGCTCCAAGTGCCCTACGACCAGCTGATGCCGACCAGGCCCTTCTTCGGAGTGACGGATGGCTCCACCATCCCTCTGGGGCAAGTGCGCCTCCCCATCACCTTTGGCACCCGCAAGAACTACCACATCGAGCTCATCGACTTCGATGTAGCACACATCAGCCTGCCGTACAACGCCATCTTGGGCTACCCAGCTCTCGCCAAGTTCATGGCGGCGACCCACCTCGCCTACAACGTCCTCAAGATGCCTCGCTGCAGCGGCATCATCACCGTCACCTATGACGAGAAGGACGCGATCTGCTCCCTTGAGCACGCCTACAAAGCCGCCGCTGTTGCGCATCCGGTTGGCGAGGACGCGGTCGAGCCTCCCGAGGCCGTGCCCGTGAAGAAGAAGCAGCTGTTCTCTCAGGACCGTGCCGAGACAAAGAAGGTGTCGGTGGACGGCAGTGGCTCAGGCCCTGCCTTCACCATCGGCGCCGGCCTTCCTCCTGCATAGGAAGCACGCTAGTCACCTTCCTTCGGGCAAACTCGGATGTTTTTGCCTGGAAAGCATCTGACTTGTCCGGTGTGCCGAGGGAGGTGATCGAGCACCACTTAGCGGTGTGCCCCAACGCACGCCCCGTCAATCAAAAAGCACGGCGCCAGGCGCCAGAGAAGCAAGATTTCATCGTCAAGGAAGTTCAGAAGCTCCAAGAAGCTGGATGTCGGAGTCTAGGATCTGCGTCCAAGATTCTCCAAGAACTTAGGATTCGAACTCTGGGGGACTTTGCTTGGCGACCTACGACACGACGGCAACTACGGCGGAATCACGACGGGCTCACTGGCTCTCACCAGACACGAAGGGGACGCGCGACCTACCCAGGTTTGGGCCACTGTGCGGTGTAATACCCTACTCCTGCCTGTGTTGGATTGCTCTGTGATGGAGAGCTCGTGGCTCGAGGTACACGAGGTGTGGGGGAGAATGGGTCGATCCCCCTACATGAAAGCGGCCCTCCCCCTTTTGTAGTGCCTTCGTCCTCTTCCCCAAAAATATCAGCGGGAAAGGGTGGCCACAGGGCGGCAATTCGAAGGGGAACAGGTGCACAGGCTTATCCTGACTAAAGGCGGTCTTCGCCTGCTAAAGTTGCTATCCTGACGCGCTAGTGGGCTCGGCGATGACCTCCATCCTGGTGCGCTGAGCTGTCTTGGTCTTCTTTCACCAAAGCGGAAGCCATTGGGACTTCCTTTGGGGGGGGGGGGGCAGACGCCGCTGCTCCCTTGCACCAAAGAGGAAACTGGTCTTGGTCGCGTCCTGCCATCCTTATCCTGACAGCAGGACGTCACCCACGTGATGGGCACATGCCGCGCGACTGGCGCCGCGCAACCTCCTTCGTGTGGTGGCCCTCACGAGGCGGCCCCTCACGAGGCAGCCCCTCACGAGGCGGCCCCTCACGAGGCAGCCCCTCACGAGGTGGCCCCTCACGAGGCAGCCCCTCAGGAGGCCTCCCCTCATGAGGCCGCGCCTCACGAGTCTACTTGCCACTTGCTGATTGCAGCGTTCCGCCTGGCGATGAAGGGGCCTCGTGAGGCTGGCTCCTCACGAGGTGACTTGTTCCGGAGAGCCTAAGGCAGAGACGCCCTTCATGGGCCGCCCCAAGAGTTGCCTCCTGGGCCGCAGGCAGAAGGGCCATGGTACCCTGGTTCCCACTGGGCCGATAGTAGCCCCCGGGCCCGTGGCGCGCACGTTCCGCCCGTTAGGAACGAAACGACGCGGGGCCCATCGAACTGCCGGGCCCAAGGAGCGATGCGTAGCGGCCTCCTCTCCCCCATGACGCCTAGGGGGGTTCTCGGTCGCGCCCTCCCAGGTTGTGCCTCCGGAGGATGAGGTGACCCTTGGCGTGGAGGGTGACGCGCTTCGCGAGGAGAATACGCTCGCCGAGGCCACGGGAGGAGGCCCCGGCAGGCCCCCCACGCGAGGCCTCGGGAGTCAGCTCGAGCGAGCCCCGAGGGAACCACAGCGGCAGCGGCAGTTGCTCCGGCGAGAAGCTGAAGAAGAGGCGGTGGGCCCCTACGGACGTGTAAGTCCCCTCGTCCTGTCCTTTCCCTTTACGCTCACTCTTCTTCCTCGTGAGGCATGGGCTGAGACCCCTTGGCAGCGCAGGGACCCTCCGTCGAAGAAGAAGGAGGCCTCCGGGGTAGAGGGGGCCGCGAGGTAGACCGCGCCCCCGCAGGGGGTGCAGATTGAAGAGTCGTTGGAGCCCCCGCCAAGCCTGGAGAGGTACGGGGCGGATGGCGAGGGAGAGCGCACGACGTTTCCCCAGCTGTGCAAAGGATGCTCCTCCACTTGCTGGGGGAGGTGGACCTCTGGAGGAGGTCCACATGGAGGAAGAGGTGCCGGAGGCGACCTGCGCCGGAAGTGGCGATGCCGTGAGGCCGAGCCCCTCGAAGGGCTCCGCGGCGGCTGGGGCGTCAGGCGTAGACGCAGCGGTTGCGGTGAGCCCCGAGCGCCCGCCAGTGCGGCAAGAGCCAAAGGCTACCGCGCCAAGCCCCCCACGCAGGACGGAGTCGTAGGCGAAGGTGGAGGCTGTGGAGAACCCCCAGCATCTGACGGGGGGTGAAGCCCCTGCCGGCAGAGACATCGCTGGGCTTGGTGGAGCTGCAGCCCCCGGGCCTTACGCGGCCAGCGGGGACAGACGAGGAAGATGCGCCGGACGCGTCCTTGGCCATGGCGTTCTTAGGCCACAGTACTCTGCTGCGGTGTGGGACTCTGCGCCATGCCCAGTCAGCCCTCATCACCCTCGAGGCCGACCTCATGGCCGAGGAGGAGGACCTCTGCCAAGAGTGAGTGCGCCTCACGGCGGGCTGGCGGCAACTAGAAGCGGCCGTCAAGTTAGGCCGCCGGTGGGATGGCGTCATGCGGGAAGAGCACGAGGAGGCCACTCGGAAGACCAAGGAGCTCCTTGATGGGGCGACCCGGGATGTGGAAGAGGCCGCCCGGCAACCTGAGGAGGCGGAGGCCACGGAGAAGGCCTACATGGAGCGTGCCGCAACTTGCGAGGCCCAGCTTGCCCCTCACGAGGAGGCGCTCGGTGTTGGAAATATGCCCTAGAGGCAATAATAAATTGGTTATTATTATATTTCCTTGTTCATGATAATCGTTTATTATCCATGCTATAATTGTATTGATTGGAAACTCAAATACATGTGTGGGTACATAGACAACACTGTGTCCCTAGTAAGCCTCTAGTTAACTAGCTTGTTGATCAAAAGATGGTGAAGGTTTCCTAGCCATGGACATGAGATGTCATTTGATAACGGGATCACATCATTAGGAGAATGATGTGATGGACAAGACCCAAACTATAAACGTAGCATATGATCGTGTCAGTTTATTGCTATTGTTTTCTGCATGTCAAGTATCTGTTCCTATGACCATGAGATCATGCAATTCACTAACACCGTAGGAGTGCCTTGTGTGTATCAAACGTCACAACGTAACTGGGTGACTATAAAGGTGCTCTACAGGTATCTCCGAGGGTGTCTGTTGGGTTGGCATGGATCAAGACTGGGATTTGTTACTCCATGTGATGGAGAGGTATCTCAGGGCCCACTCGGTAATACAACATCACAATGAGCCTTGCAAGCAATGTGACTAAAGTGTTATCCACGAGATCTTGTATTACGGAACGAGTAAAGAGACTTGCCGATAACGAGATTGAACTAGGTATAGAGATACCGACGATCGAATCTCGGGCAAGTAACATACCGAAGAACAAAGGGAACAGCATACGGGATTAACTGAATCCTTGACATAGAGGTTCGACCGATATAGATCTTCGTAGAATATGTAGGAACCAATATGGGCATCCAGGTCCCGCTATTGGTTATTGACCGTAGAGGTGTCTCGGTCATGTCTACATAGTTCTCGAACCCGCAGGGTCTACACACTTAACGTTTGGTGACGATTAGTATAGTTGAGTTATTGTGTTGGTGACCGAAGGTTGTTCGGAGTCTCGGATATGATCCCGGACATGACAAGGATCTCCGGAAGTGTCCGGAGGTAAAGATTGATATATGTGATAATAGTGTTTTGATCTCCGGAAGGGTTCCGGAATTCACCGGAAGGGGTTCCGGGTGTTTACCGAAGTGTTCGGGTGCAACAACACTTTATATGGGCCAAAGGGGTAAAGCCCACGAGGTATTGGAAAGTGCAAAAGGAAGTTTTGCTGCTGCTTTAAGCGGTACTACCGCTGGTAAGGCAGTACTACCGCGTAAGCGGTACTACCGCTTGTGTGAAGCGGTACTACCGCGTAAGCGGTACTATCGCTTGTGTGAAGCGGTACTACCGCTCAAGCGATACTACCGCTCGTGAGCGGTACTACCGCTTGTACGTGGTACTGCTGGAATCCGAGTGGGACTCTTTCCGTGCGGGCCAAACCGACCTTGTGCGGGCAAAACCGACCTTGTGGAGGCTTTCTCTCCAAGTTTAGACCCCAGGGCTCAACATATAAATAGAGGGGCAGGACTAGCACACGGGACACATCAAGATTTCCCCAAGCCGTGTGCCGGCAACCCTAACCCTCTATTTCTTCCTCCGTCATAATCTCCGTAGTGTTTGGCGAAGCCCTGCGGAGATCGTTCTTCACCACCACCGTCATCACGCCGTCGTGTTGCCGAAACTCATCTACTACTTCACCATCGCTCGCTGGATCGAGGAGGTGAAGGCGTCATCAAGCAGTACGTGTGTTGAACGCGGAGGTGCCGTCCGTTCGGCGCTAGATCGTGATTGGATCGAGGGACGACTTGTGATTTGGATCGCGAAGACGTTCGACTACATCAACCGCGTTTCTTAACGCTTCCGCTTAGCGATCTACAAGGGTATGTAGATTCACTCTCCCTCTCGTAGAAGCTCATCACCATGGATAGATCTTGCGTGTGCGTAGGAAATTTTTTGTTTCCCATGCAACGTTCCCCAACAGTGGTATCAGAGCTAGGTCTATGTGTAGATGAGATCTCGAGTAGAACACAAAGGAGTTTGTGGGCGGTAATATTCAGATTGCTTCCTCCCTTGGTCTTTGCTTGTTTCGGCGGTATTGTGGGATGAAGTGGCTCGGACCAACATTACTCGTACGCTTACGAGAGACCGATTCCTTCAACTGACATGTAACTTCGTTGCATAAAGATGGCTAGCGGGTCTCTGTTTCTCCCACTTTAGTCGGATCGGATTTGACAAAGGCGGTCCTTGAGAAGGTTGAAAAGCAATTTTTATATCACCGTTGTGGTTTTTGCGTAGGTAAGAATCGTTCTTGCTAGATACCCGTAGCAGCCACGTAAAACTTGCAACAACAATTAGAGGACGTCTAACTTGTTTTTGCAGGGTATGTTGTGATGTGATATGGCCAATTACATGATGAGATATATGTGATGTATGAGATGATCATGTGTTGTATAGAATATCACGACTTGCATGTCGATGAGTACGACAACTGGCAGGAGCCATAGAGTTGTCTTTAATTATTTTCGCCGTTTTGCTTTACTTTATCGCTATGAGTTAGCAATAGTCGTGGAAGCAACAGTCGGCGCGACAACCTCATGGCGACACGTTGATGGAGATCAAGATGATGGAGATCATGGTGTCATGCCGGTGACGATGGAGATCATGCCGGTGCTTTGGAGATGGAGATCAAAAGCACAAGTTCATGGCCATATCATGTCACTTATGATTTGCATGTGATGTTAATCCTTTTATGCATCTTGTTTTGCTTAGGACGACGGTAGCATTATAAGGTGATCCCTCACTTAAATTTCAAGATAAATTATGTTCTCCCCGAGTGTGCACCATTGCGAAAGTTCGTCGTTTCGAGACACCACGTGATGATCGGGTGTGATAGACTCTACGTTCACATACAACGGGTGCAAGAAAGTGTTGCACATGCGGAACACTCGGGTTAAACTTTACGAGCCTAGCATGTACAGACATGGCCTCGGAACACAAGAGACCGAAAGGTCGAACATGAGTCATATAGTAGATATGATCAACATGAAGATGTTCACCATAGAAACCACCTCAACTCACGTGATGATCGGACTTGAGTTGGTGGATTTGGATCATGTTACACTCGAATGACCAGAGGGATGTCAATCTGAGTGGGAGTTTTAAGTAATATGATTAACTAAACTCATTATCTTGAACAATAGTCTAAATTGTCTTTGCAATATTTATGTTATAGATCATGGCTCGCGCAGTAGCACCCCTGAATTTTAATGCGTTCCTAGAGAAAGCTAAGTTGAAAGATGATGGAAGTAACTTTGTGGACTGGGCCCGTAATCTAAGGATTATCCTTACGGCTTCCCAGAAGGCTTATGTCCTTGATGCACCGCTTGGTGATCCACCTGCTCCAGTTGAGTCTCTAGACGTTGTGAACGCCTGGCAGGCTCGTTCTGAAGATTACTCAATAGTTCAACGTGCAATTTTGTATGGCTTAGAACCGGGACTTCAAAGACGTTTTGAACGTCATGGAGCATATGAGATGTTCCAGGAGTTGAAGTTTATCTTTCAGAAGAATGCCCGGATCTAGAGGTATGAGATCTCCGATAAGTTCTATGCTTGCAAGATGGAGGAGAACGGGTCTATCAGTGATCACATACTCAGAATGTCTGGGTACTCCACCCGTCTGGCTGAATTGGGGATGCCCCTTCCGCCAGAGGCTATCACTGACAGAGTTCTTCAATTATTGCCACCTAGCTACAAGAGCTTCGTGTTGAACTATAACATGCACGGGATGAACAAGTCAGTCGCCGAGCTGTTTGCGATGCTGAAAGCCGCCGAGTCTGAAATTCAGAAGGAGCATCAAGTGTTGATGGTCAATAAAACCACTAGTTTCAAGAAAAATGGCAAGGGTAAGAAGGGTAACTCCAAGAAGAGTGGCAAAGCAGTTGCTCCTCCCGTGAAGAAACCCAAGGCTGGACCCAAACCAGAAACTGTGTGCTTTCATTGCAAGGGAACTGGACACTGGAAGCGGAACTGCTCCAAGTATTTGGCTGACAAGAAGGCGGCCAACAACAAACAAGGTATATATGATATACATGTTATTGATGTGTACCTTACCAACTCTCGTTGTAGTGCCTGGGTATTTGATACCGGTGCGGTTGCTCATATTTGCAACTCAAAACAGGAACTACAGAATAGACGGAGGCTGGCAAAGGACGAAGTGACGATGCGCGTGGGAAATGGTTCCAAGGTTGATGTGATCGCCGTAGGCACGCTCGCTCTTCGATTACCATCGGGATTAGTGATGAACCTGAATAAATGTTATTTGGTGCCTGCGTTAAGCATGAACATTATATCTGGATCTTGTTTATTGCGAGACGGTTACTCATTTAAATAAGAGAATAATGGTTGTTCTATTTATATGAGTAATATCTTTTATGGTCATGCACCCGATGTGAGGGGTTTATTCTTATTGAATCTCGATAGTAATGATACACATGTTCATAACATTGATGCCAAAAGATGTAGAATTGATAATGATAATACCACTTTCTTGTGGCACTGCCGTTTAGGTCATATTGGCGTAAAACGCATGAGGAAGCTCCATGCTGATGGACTTTTGGAGTCACTTGATTTTGACTCACTTGACACATGTGAGCCATGCCTCATGGGCAAGATGACTAAAACGCCGTTCTCTGGAACAATGGAATGGGCAAGTGACTTGTTGGAAATCATACATACTGATGTGTGCGGTCCGATGAGCATTGAGGCGCGCGGTGGTTATCGTTACTTTCTCACCTTCACTGATGACTTAAGTAGATATGGGTATATTTACTTAATGAAACACAAGTCTGAAACGTTTGAAAAGTTCAAACAATTTCAGAGTGAAGTTGAGAATCATCGTAACAAGAAGATTAAATTCCTACGATCTGATCGAGGAGGAGAATATCTGAGTTATGAGTTTGGCAGTCACTTAAGACAATGTGGAATTGTTTCACAACTGACACCGCCTGGAACACCACAGCGTAATGGTGTGTCCGAACGTCATAATCGAACCTTATTGGATATGGTGCGATCTATGATGTCTCTTGCCGATTTGCCACTATCGTTTTGGGGTTATGCATTAGAGACAGCTGCATTCACTTTAAATAGGGCACCATCGAAATCCGTTGAGACGACGCCATATGAACTTTGGTTTGGCAAGAAGCCAAAGCTGTCGTTTCTTAAAGTTTGGGGATGTGATGCTTATGTCAAAAAGCTTCAGCCTGAAAAGCTGGAACCCAAAGCGGAGAAATGCGTCTTCATAGGATACCCAAAAGAGACAGTTGGGTATACCTTCTACCTCAGATCCGAAGGCAAAGTATTTGTCGCTAAAAACGGAACATTTCTTGAGAAAGAGTTTCTCTCGAAAGAATTGAGTGGGAGGAAGATAGAACTTGATGAGGTTATTGAACCTTTACTTCAACCTGAGAGTAGCACAGTACAGAAAGATGTTTCTGTAGAGCCTGCATCAGTTGAAGAGGAAGTTAATGATGATGATCATGAACCTTCGAACCAAGTTGCTATCGAACCTCGTAGGTCGACAAGGACGCATACTGCTCCTGAGTGGTACAGCAACCCTGTCTTAGAAGTCATGTTCTTAGACAACGATGAACCTACAAGCTATGGAGAAGTGATGATGGGCCCGGATTCCGAGAAGTGGTTAGAGGCCATGAAATCCGAGATGGGATCCATGTATGAAAACAAAGTATGGACTTTGGAAGTATTACCTGAAGGGCGTAAGGCCATTCCGAACAAATGGATCTTTAAGAGGAAGACGGACGCAGACGGTAATGTCGCCGTCTATAAAGCTCGACTTGTGGCAAAGGGTTTTTCACAAGTTCAAGGAGTTGACTACGATGAGACCTTCTCACCCGTAGCGATGCTTAAGTCCGTCAGAATCATGTTAGCAATAGCTGCCTTTTTCGATTATGAAATTTGGCAGATGGATGTCAAAACAGCGTTCCTTAACGGTTTCCTTAAGGAAGAGTTGTATATGATGCAACCAGAAGGTTTTGTCGATCCAGAGAATGCTGAAAAAGTTTGCAAACTCCAGCGATCCATTTATGGACTGGTGCAAGCATCTCGGAGGTGGAATCTTCGCTTTGATGAGGTGATCAAAGCGTTCGAGTTTATACAAGTTTACGGAGAAGCTTGTATTTACAAGAAAGTGAGTGGGAGCTCTATAGCGTTTCTAATATTATATGTGGATGACATATTACTGATTGGAAACAATATAGAAATGTTGGAAAGCGTGAAGGAATATTTGAACAAGAGTTTTTCAATGAAGGACCTAGGAGAAGCTGCTTTCATATTAGGCATCAAGATCTATAGAGATAGATCAAGACGTTTAATAGGACTTTCACAAAGCACATACCTTGATAAGATTTTGAAAAAGTTCAAAATGGATCAGTCCAAGAAGGGGTTCTTGCCTGTTTTGCAAGGTGTCAAGTTGAGTAAGACTCAATGCCCAGTGACTGCAGGAGATAGAGAAAAGATGAGTGTCATCCCCTATGCTTCAGCCATAGGCTCTATCATGTATGCAATGCTGTGCACAAGACCCGATGTCAGCCTTGCCATAAGTATGGTCGGAAGGTTTCAAAGTGATCCAGGAATGGAACACTGGACGGCGGTCAAGAATATCCTGAAGTACCTGAAAAGGACTAAGGACATGTTTCTCGTTTATGGAGGTGATCAAGAGCTCGTCGTAAAGGGTTACGTCGATGCAAGCTTTGACACTGATCCGGATGACTCTAAGTCACAAACCGGATACGTATTTATTCTTAATGGGGGTGCGGTTAGCTGGTGCAGTTCCAAGCAAAGCGTGGTAGCTGATTCTACATGCGAAGCGGAGTACATCGCTGCCTCGGAGGCGGCGAAGCAAGGTGTCTGGATGAAGGAGTTCATGACAGATCTTGGAGTAGTGCCTAGTGCGCTTAACCCAATGACTCTGTTTTGTGATAATACTGGTGCCATTGCTCTAGCCAAGGAACCAAGATTTCACAAGAGGACTAGACACATAAAAGAGACGTTTTAATTCCATCCGCGATTACATCAAGGAGGACGACATAAATATTTGCAAAGTACACACGGATCTGAATGTTGCAGATCCGATGACTAAACCTCTTCCAAGGGCTAAACATGAACAACACCAGAACTGCATGGGTGTTCGATTCATTACAATGTAAATCACATAGTGATGTGAACTAGATTATTGACTCTAGTGCAAGTGGGAGACTGTTGGAAATATGCCCTAGAGGCAATAATAAATTGGTTATTATTATATTTCCTTGTTCATGATAATCGTTTATTATCCATGCTATAATTGTATTGATTGGAAACTCAAATACATGTGTGGGTACATAGATAACACTGTGTCCCTAGTAAGCCTCTAGTTAACTAGCTCGTTGATCAAAAGATGGTGAAGGTTTCCTAGCCATGGATATGAGATGTCATTTGATAACGGGATCACATCATTAGGAGAATGATGTGATGGACAAGACCCAAACTATAAACGTAGCATATGATCGTGTCAGTTTATTGCTATTGTTTTCTGCATGTCAAGTATCTGTTCCTATGACCATGAGATCATGCAATTCACTGACACCGTAGGAGTGCCTTGTGTGTATCAAACGTCACAACGTAACTGGGTGACTATAAAGGTGCTCTACAGGTATCTCCGAGGGTGTCTGTTGGGTTGGCATGGATCAAGACTGGGATTTGTTACTCCATGTGACGGAGAGGTATCTCAGGGCCCACTCGGTAATACAACATCACAATGAGCCTTGCAAGCAATGTGACTAAAGTGTTAGCCACGAGATCTTGTATTACGGAACGAGTAAAGAGACTTGCCGATAACGAGATTGAACTAGGTATAAAGATACCGACGATCGAATCTCGGGCAAGTAACATACCGAAGAACAAAGGGAACAGCATACGGGATTAACTGAATCCTTGACATAGAGGTTCGACCGATATAGATCTTCGTAGAATATGTAGGAACCAATATGGGCATCCAGGTCCCGCTATTGGTTATTGACCGTAGAGGTGTCTCGGTCATGTCTACATAGTTCTCGAACCCGCAGGGTCTACACACTTAACGTTTGGTGACGATTAGTATAGTTGAGTTATTGTGTTGGTGACCGAAGGTTGTTCGGAGTCTCGGATAAGATCCCGGACATGACAAGGATCTCCGGAAGAGTACGGAGGTAAAGATTGATATATGTGATAATAGTGTTTTGATCTCCGGAAGGGTTCCGGAATTCACCGGAAGGGGTTCCGGGTGTTTACCGAAGTGTTTGGGTGCAGCAACACTTTATATGGGCCAAAGGGGTAAAGCCCACGAGGTATTGGAAAGTGCAAAAGGAAGTTTTGCTGCTGCCTTAAGCGGTACTACCGCTGGTAAGGCAGTACTACCGCGTAAGCGTTACTACCGCTTGTGTGAAGCGGTACTACCGCTGGTAAGGCAGTACTACCGCGTAAGCGTTACTACCGCTTGTGTGAAGCGGTACTACCTTGTAAGCGGTACTACCGCTTGTGTGAAGCGGTACTACCGCTCAAGCGATACTACCGCTCGTGAGCGGTACTACCGCTTGTACGCGGTACTGCTGGAATCCGAGTGGGACTCTTTCCGTGCGGGCCAAACCGACCTTGTGCGGGCAAAACCGAGCTTGTGGAGGCGTTCTCTCCAAGTTTAGACCCCAGGGCTCAACATATAAATAGAAGGGCAGGGCTAGCACACGGGACACATCAAGATTTCCCCAAGCCGTGTGCCGGCAACCCTAACCCTCTATTTCTTCCTCCGTCATAATCTCCGTAGTGTTTGGCGAAGCCCTGCGGAGATCGTTCTTCACCACCACCGTCATCACGCCGTCGTGCTGCCGAAACTCATCTACTACTTCACCATCGCTCGCTGGATCAAGGAGGTGAAGGCGTCATCAAGCAGTACGTGTGTTGAACGCGGAGGTGCCGTCCGTTCGGCGCTAGATCGTGATTGGATCGAGGGACGACTTGCGATTTGGATCGCGAAGACGTTCGACTACATCAACCGCGTTTCTTAACGCTTCCGCTTAGCGATCTACAAGGGTATGTAGATTCACTCTCCCTCTCGTAGATGCTCATCACCATGGATAGATCTTGCGTGTGCGTAGGAATTTTTTTGTTTCCCATGCAACGTTCCCCAACACTCGGCGGGCGCGAGAGCATGGTGGCGGTCCGGGAACTGGACAGGGAGATCTGGGAGCACGAGCTTGCGCTGACCACCACCGAGCAGGAGAAGGAGCGCGAGCTCCTGGAGAACCTGGAGCGCACCGTGGCGGCCGCCGAGGGCGGAGGTGTCGCTGGCGATGATGGCACCGACAGTGGCTCGGCAGCTTGAGTCTTTACCATTTGTCTCCTGTCATAGAGTAGACGTGGCCCGGTGGGGGTGTGAGGATGTCGCCTAGCACTTTTGATTGAAGTACTTTAATATTTACTGTGTTTTCATCTCCTCATGAAGTCTTTCTTCCCTTTTTACATTGCCCTTGTGCCATGCGTCGCTGGAACCCAGCCTTCGAGCGGGCTACGACCGTCGCAGGTATGCTGGAGCGCGCGCTCAGCAATGCAAGAAGGTGTAGGGCCCTTAGGGCTGGTAGGAGTTCCCGAGGCGCGATGCTCAAGGATCTCCCCCTTGACGCACAGGTGGCTCGTGCCAAGGAAAACAAAGATGCTTCGAGGGGAAAGCGAAAGGAAGAAAGACTGAAGGGTGCTACCAAAGCCTCAAGCGATACTTTAGACTTAGCTTTTTAGCAGCACGTGACTTGGCGTGGTGCCGCCCGCAGCCGATGGCTCGTGAGGGGCGCTTGCTCGTGAAGCCCCCTGCTCACGAGACGTCGCTCATGAGGCCTCCCGAGGAGGAGCTCCTGAGGCCTCCGGTGTCGCGAAGCCCCCTGCTCACGAGACGTCGCTCGTGAGGCCTCCGGTGCCCTGCATCAGTGAGATTGCCAAGTTTTTGCAAGTATTGCAGCGGAGCGCGCTCGCGAGGTCGCCTGTGGGTGTCACGTGAGGAGACAAGAGCACCAAGGACCTTGGTGAGGTGTGCTAATTGTAGCTTGCGTTGGTATTTTCTCCGAAGAGGAAGGGATGATGCAGCACAACAGAGGTAAGTATTTCCCTCAGTTATGAAACCAAGGTTATCAATCCAGTAGGAGAATCACGCAACACCTCGCTAGCAGTACCTGCACACAAACAACAAATCCTTGCACCCAACGCAAACGAGGGGTTGTCAATCCCTCGGCGGTAAGTTGCAAGATTAAATTGTATGTGATAGATAGATATATTGAAACAAAAATACAAAATAAAATAAATAAATAAAAAGTGCAGCAAAGTATTTTTAGGGTTTTTAATATATGATTTAGATAGACCCGGGGGCCATAGTTTTCACTAGAGGCTTCTCTCAAGAAAATAGCATACGGTGGGTAGACAAATTACTATTGGGCAATTGATAGAAAATCAAATAATCATGACGATATCCAAGGCAATGATCATGCATATAGGCATCACGTCCGAGACAAGTAGACCGACTCCTGCCTGCATCTACTACTATTACTCCACACATCGACCGCTATCCAGCATGCATCTAGTGTATTAAGTCCATAAAGAACGGAGTAACGCCTTAAGCAAGATGACATGATGTACACAAAGTAAACTCACGCATGACTAAACCCCATCTTTTTACCCTTAATAGCAACGATACATACGTGTCATGTCCCTTTCTGTCACTGGGATTGAGCACCGCAAGATCGAACCCATTACAAAGCACCTCTTCCCATGGCAAGATAAATCAATATAGTTGGCCAAACCAAATCAATAGATCGGAGAAGAAATACAAAGCTATAATAATCATGCATAAAAGAGATCAGAGAAGACTCAAATAATATTCATGGATAATCTGATCATAATCTCACAATTCATCGGATCCCAACAAACACACCGCAAAAAGTGATTACATCGGATAGAACTCCAAGAACATCGAGGAGAACATTGTATTGAAGATCAGAAAGAGAGAAGAAGCCATCTAGATACTAACTATGGACCCGAAGGTCTGTGGTAAACTACTCACGCATCATCGGAAGGGCAGCAAGGTTGATGTAGAGCCCCTCCGTGATCGATTCCCCCTCCGATGGAGTACCGGAGAAGGCCTCAAGATGGGATCTCTCGAGAACAGAAACTTGCGGCGGCGGAAAAAGTATTTCGTGGACTCCCCTGAGGGTTTCTGATTTTTTGGGAATTTATAGTGGTGGAATTAGGTCAAATGGAGCTCTGTGGGCCCCACGAGGTACCAGGGCGCGCCTGCCCCCCCAGACGCGCCCTGGTGCCTCGTGGGCACCCCCTGGGGCTTCTGGCCTTCTCCCAAAGCTTCTAGTGTTTATCTTGTCCAGAAAAAATCTCCAAAAAGTTTTGTGGCATTTGGACTTCGTTTGGTTTTGATATTCTGTAAAACAAAAACAGGGCAGAAAACAGCAACTGGCACTGGGCACTAAGTTAATAGGTTAGTCCCAAAAAATGATATATAATTGCTGCAAATGTACATAAAAACATCCAAGATTGATAATATAACAGCATGGAACAATAAAAAATTATAGATACGTTGGAGACGTATCAGCATCCCCAAGCTTAATTCCTACTCGTCCTCGAGTAGGTAAATGATAAAAACAGAATTTTTGATGTGGAATGGTGCCTATCATATTCATCACATATTCTTTTCTTTTATAGCATGGACATTGGACTTGAATGATTGAAAGCAATAGTCTATAGTTTGACATGAAGATATAAATACTCAAGCATGCTAACAAGCAACCATGTCTTTCAAAATATCAACGCTAAAGAAAGTTATCCCTAGCCCATTATGCTCAATCATTGATCCATTCATGAAACACACTCAAATATTAGCTACATCCAATGCACAAGTATGACAATAGTGCTCTCTAGTTGGTGCTTTTGTAAGAGAAGATGGAGACTCAAATAAAAATAAAAATTGCATAAAAGTAAATAGATTGGCCCTTTGCAGAGGGAAGCAGAGATTTGTCAAATGTGCCAGAGCTCAAAGCTGAAATTAGAGAGATAAAATATTTTGAGAGGCATGCTTTTCCTGTCAACGAAAACGACCGTGAATTCCCAATATTTTCCATGCTAGACACATCATAGGCGGTTCCCAAACAGAAAGTAAAGTTTATTTCCTTTCCACCATTTCTTTCATAATCCATGGCTAGCCGTATCCACGGGTGCCCTCCATACCATCACTTTCCAAGGAATTTTGTTGTTATTATTTTTGATTTCATTGTGGGACTGGGCATCCCTATTACCAGCCACTCTCTCGTGCAATGACAAGTGAATAAACACTCATCGTGAGAATAACACACCTAGCATGGAAAATAATGGCCACCCCCTGCCGCTTCATGAGCGGTACGGGCACACAAAACGGAAAAATTATTTTGAAAATTAGAGTTGGCACATGCCAATTTACTTAGAACGGCATGGCAATACCGCATATAGGTAGGTATGGTGGACTCATTTGGCACAACTTGGGTTTCAGGAGTTTGGATGCACAAGCAGTATTTCCGCTTAGTACAAATGAAGGCTAGCAAATAGATTGAGAAGCAACCAACCAAAAAACGAAAACGGTCATAAACATGCATTGAACATAACTAAGACCGAATAATGCACCATAAGTAGGATATAATTTCATTGCATAACTATTGACTTGATGTGGATGCATAGGGAATCACAAACCTTAACACTAATATTCCTACTAAATCACAATTACTCACTAACATGACTCACATATTATCATTTCCATATCACAAAACTATTGCAAGGAATCACACTTATCATATCCAATGATCTATATGAAAGTTTTTATTATATCCCTATTGAATATTCATCACTTTGGGACCAAATTCATATCTTGTGCAAATTACCGTTACTATCATCAACTCTCAAAAAGATTTAAGTGAAGCATGGGAGTGCAAATATTTCTTCAAAATTTCTATCTTATCTATTCTCAAAATAATATAAGTGAAGCATGAGAATTCATTTCTCCAAAATTTCAATCTTATCAACTCTCAAAATAATATAAGTGAAGCATGAGAGTTTATTTCTTCAAAATTTTAATCTTATCAACTCTCAAAATAATATAAGTGAAGCATGAGAGTTCATTTCTTCAAAATTTAGCCACCGCCGTGCTAAAAAAGATTTAAGTGAAGCACTAGAGCAACTGCCTAGCTCAAAAAATTTAAGTGAAGCACATAGAGTATTCTAACATATGATGATAAACGTGTGGCTCTCTCAAGATAGGTGTGTTTAGCAAAGATGATTGTGACAAACTAAAAAGCAAACAAAGCAAAGACTCATATAATACAAGACGCTCCAAGTAAAACTCATATCATGTGACGAATAAAAATATAGCTGCAAGTAAAATTACCGATGGTTGGTAGAAGAAAGAGGGGATGCCTTCCGGGGCATCCCCAAGCTTAGACGCTTGAGTCTTCCTTGAATATTACCTTGGGGTGCCTCGGGCATCCATAAGCTTAGGCTCTTGCTACTCCTTATTCCTTCATCCATCGTGATCTCACCCAAAACTTGAAAACTTCAATCACACAAAACTCAACAAAACCTTCGTGAGATCCGTTAGTATAACAAAATAAATCACTACTTTAAGTACTATCATGGTATTCTCGCTGGGGGTGCGTGATTCACGGCAGATGCCATGAGATGGCTTATGAGGTGGGGCTACGATAGGATGCCGGTGGGTTCCGGAGGCGAGGTTGGCACGAACGAGTGCGGGACACAAGACGTACCCAGGTTGACTTCGGGCAGCCGGCTGGCTGGAGCAGCCGGCCGCGGGCGCGAGCCGGATCAACCGGCTGGCTGGGGCAGCTGGCTGGCTGGAGCAGCCGGCCGCGGGCACGAGCCGGATCAGCCGGCTGGCTGGGACAGCCGGCTGGCTGGAGCAGCCGGCCGCGGGCGCGAGCCGGATCAGCCGACTGGCTGGGGCAGCCGGCTGGCTGGAGCAGCCGGCCGCGGGCGCGAGCCGGATCAGCCGGCTGGCTGGGACAGCCGGCTGGCTGGGCGGGTGCGAGCCGGAGCAGCCTACCCGGGCGGGCAGGCACCCCGTCCGGCTCGCCGTCTTGGGACCACCCGGGGGTCATCCCCCCGACAGTAGCCTCCGAGCCTCTGGGCGACTTGAAGAGTCGTGCGGAGGGTATTTGCTATTGTCGTGGCAGATGTCGTCGATGACAGCCGGCTGCGGGCGGCAGCCGGCGCGGTTTGCTTCCAGTGGGGGCGCGCCAGCGCACCCACTGGGTGTAGCCTCCGAGCCTCCGGGCGACTCGAAGAGTCGTGCGGAGGGTACTTGCTGTTGTTGGAGCAGACGGTGGCGTCGAGGATGCCGGTGGCAGCCGGCGGCGGGCCTGCAACCGGCGTGGCATTTTCCCAGCGGGGCACGCCGGCGCACCCACTGGGTGTAGCCTCCGAGCCTCCGGGCGAGGAGGGAGGGCCCCCCACGGAAATGATCATGCGAAAGGCAAAGTTAGGCAGTGCAGATATATCAAATATTTAGCTTTGGCAGCGCAAGTTTTATGCAGAGGGTGCCGACTCGGGTTCGTCCGAGCCCCCTTCAGTCTTTTTCGTGTCCCCTCCGCCCTTTGGCTTTTGCTCTTGCCAGCCGGACAGCCGAGAGCCGGTCTGTAGCTGAGGCGAAGAGTGGGCCGCGGAGTGGAGCGTACAGTACTCGGACTCTGGGAGCAGATTCGACCGAGCAAATACTCATAAAGTAAACAACCGGGTCACCCAGGCCGTTTTCACCCCGGACGTCTTTCGCGTGGGCTGACCTCCAGCTTTTGCTCTCGCTAGCCGGACAGCCGCGGTGCGGTCTGTAGCTGAGACGAAGAGTGGGCCTTTGGTACCGTACACGCTACTAAGCCGTCTGCGGGGAAAACGAATGGGGCCAAACGGCGAGCCTCCGGGCCAAGACTAGCTAGCGCCGGGCTAAACAGTAGTGCAACTGGAAAAAAGCGGAGGTGGCCCCCGAGGGTCGCTCGGGGTTATCCGTCTGTGCGCGCGGTGCAAAGGTGTGCGAATGGGGAGCTCACATTGCTTTTTGATGCGGACGGGGCGGAGGTGACGTGCGGCAGGCGGCCCGAGCCTCCGGGCGGTCGAGGGGCGCCCCAGCCGGTCGGGCCCGACCGGCCAGGCGTCGAAGCGGACGAGCAGCCGGGTCGGGTCGCCAGCCGGCCGGGCGTCGGAGCGGGCAGGCGGCCGGGCCGGGTCGCCAGCCGGCTGGGCGTCGAAGCCGGCGCAACTGCTGGTCTCTTTTATCCGGCAGCAATTTTTTTTATATCCGGCAGGGCAGCTGGCAGGAGAACGCACGGGCGCAGCCAGCCTCAGCGTGCACGGAGCGGGAGCCGGTGCCAGCGCGGCGCGGCGAGCTAGATGGAGGCGCGGTCCGGGACGCGGAGACGGCCGGAGCCGGGGCGGAGCGGGCGCAGCCGGAGCCGGCGCGGCGCGCGGAGCCGGACGGAGGCGCGGAGCCGGCCGGAGGACGCAGGGGAGTGGGGTGATGCGCGGAGCAGTGGGGAGCAGCGAAGCGGCTCGGGAGCGCGCGACGAGGCGGAGACGAAGGCAGCGGCCCGCGAGAAGCCGTGGCGAGTGCGAGGGCGGGAGAAGAGGCCCAGCCGTGGGGAGCCCGAGTGGGGCGCGCGCGGGGGCGGCCAGGGCGAGGCGGGCCGGAGGCTGAGGGCGCGCGGCCGCGGGAGGCGCTCGGGGGAGCAGGCGGACGGCCGGCGGCCCGCAGCGCAGCGGACGCGCGGCAGCGTGGGAGGTGCTCGGGGCGGCGGAGGCGCGCGGCCGTGCGGGAGGCGCGGATGCGCGGGGATGGAGCAGGCGCGGGAGGAGCAGCTGGAGGAGGCGCGCCGGGGCGGCCGTTTGCAGGGAGAAAGCGGGGCGCAGGCACGGGCGTCCAGGGGCGAGTGGAGGCGGGGCCCCAGCTCGGGGTCGCGCGGGCCGGAGGAGTGGGTGTGCAGGGGCACCCACTGGTTGTGGTGGGAGGCAGGAACGAACGGGCGAGAGCATCCGGCCGGAGGGCGCCATGGCCAGAGGCGGAGGTCGGGGTCGAGGGGACCGAGCCCCTCACCTCGTGGGGCTGTGCGTGAGCGAGGAGGAAGGGAACTAGTGAGCGCGAGCATGCTGGTGCGAGGAGTCCCCTGGGATCTTTTATCGATAGATGCCCAGGGGACAAGGGGACAAGGGGCACTGTAGACTGTGCAGGTGCAGCGCACTGACGAGCGAACAGTGCCAGCTGCTAAATCTATAGTGCCATCCGCTAAATCTACAGTGCTCTACCGTAGAGCGTGGCCGTCTCGTCCGCGCAGTCCGATGGGACGCCGTAGTTGACTTCAGGCAGCCGGGTGGCTGGAGCAGCCGGCCGCGGGCGCGAGCCGGAGCAGCCGGCTGGCTGGGGCAGCCGGCTGGCTCGAGCAGCCGGCCGCGGGCGCGAGCCGGAGCAGCCAGCTGGCTGGGGCAGCCGGCTGGCTGGAGCAGCCGGCCGCGGGCGCGAGCCGGATCAGCCGGCTGGCTGGAGCAGCCGGCCGCGGGCGCGAGCCGGATCAGCCGGCTGGCTGGGGCAACCGGCCGCGGGTGCGAGCCGGAGCAGCCTACCCGGGCGGGCAGGCACCCCGTCCGGCTCGCCGTCTGGGGACCACCCGGGGGTCATCCCCCCGACAAGTACTGTTGCAAACTCATTTATATTTTATTTTTTCATTATACCTACTGTACTCTAACTTCACCATGGCTTATACCCCCCGATACAATCCATAGATTCATCAAAACAAGCAAGTAGTGCATCAAAAACAGAATCTGTCAAAAACAGAACAGTCTGTAGCAATCTATTTAAAAGCCATACTTCTGTAACTCCAAAAATTCTGAAAAATTAGGAAAACGTGGGAAATTTATATCCCAATACTTTGTAAAGAAATTAGATTTTTTGACGCTCCAATACAGAAACAAAATTCTGGCACTTGACGCCAAACTTTCTGTTTTCCAAACAGCATCAATTATACTATCTTCCAAATCATCCCAAAGGCTTTAGGCTATGTTTGATAGTAAAGTATTGTAAAAACCAAAGTATCAAAAAACTACAGTAATTTTGCATGTAGGTACAACATACCGTGGTTTTGACAAAACAGAGAATTTTATAGTATTGACAATACAGAGGACCTGTTTGGCGCAGCGACGTAAAATCAGTTGCAGTATTAAGCAGTGCAAACCCGTCTATTTAGCTAGCGGAGCTAGCCGTTGCATGCAGCAAAGTGATCGGCCAAAGAACGGCCGTGCCATGCACACAGCGATAGAGCAGCGTGTTACCATCAACATGCATAAGAAAGGAAGCTTGCGCTAAGTGAACTCCGCTGAATGGCCATGACCAAAAAGGACGCTAGGCAGCACAGCGAGCCACAAAGAGTGGCCAACATGCAGCAGCGGCGAGTTGTCCATCCCAACACGAGCGGAGCTGACAGGAAAGGAAACCGGGTGGCGGCATCTACAAAGACGACAGGGCGGCGGAGGCATGCGACGGACGCAAATATTTTTTGTAGAGGGAGGTGAGTAGTTGAGAATAGCAGGGAAGAAGATAACGACGTGTGATGCCATTCTTTTCGTCTGCTCAGTTTAAAAAAGAGAGGTCTTGGGTTCTTTTTATAATACAGAGAAAAAACAGTGTTTTGGCAAATACTGTAGTATTAAAATCACAGTTTTTAGGGGCAACCAAACAACTCATTGTAAATAAAACTGTGGTAATCTAGAAAACTTTAGTATTCTTATAATACTTAGAAAATACTTTGCTATCAAACAGGGCCTTACTTGGCACAAACACAAATTAAAAACACAAAAACATGATCATACCAGTAGCATAAATATGAAAACACACAATAACAGAAACAAAAGGTAAAAATTTATTTTATTCATTGGGTTGCCTCCCAACAAGCGCTATTGTTTTATGCCCCTAACTAGGCATAATGCATAGTTTCAAGTATTGTCATCTTTCAAGTTGATTCCATAAGTGGCCATCATAATTGATTCATATGGTGCTTTAATTCTTTTTCTAGGGAAGTGCTCCATACCCTTCTTTAATGGAAATTGAAATTTTATATTCCCGTCTTTCATGTCAATAACGGCACCAATGGTTCGTAAGAACGGTCTACCAAGTATTATGGGGCAAGAAGAATTGCATTCAATGTAAAGTACAATAAAATCAATAGGCACATAGTTCCTATTTGCAAGAATAAGAACATCATTAATTCTTCCCAAAGGCTTTTTAATAGTAGAATCCGCAAGATGCAAATTAAGAGAACATTCATCTATATTGGTAAAACCTAGCACATCACATAGAGATTTTGGAATTGTGGAAATGCTAGCACCCAAATCACATAAAGCATTGCACTCATAATTTTTAATTTTTAATTTAATGGTGGGTTCCCATTCATCATATAATTTTCTAGGAATTGAAATTTCTAGTTCTAACTTTTTTTCTAACGCTTTCATCATTGCTTCTACGATGTGTTTAGTAAAAGCCTTGTTTTGCTCATAAGCGTTGGGTGAATTTAACATGGATTATAACAAAGAAATGCACTCAATCAAAGAGCAATTATCATAATTAAAATCTTTGTAATCCAAGAGAGTGGGCACATCACTATTTAAAGTTTTTACCTCTCCAAACCCACTTTTAGCAGTTTTTTCATTAAGATTTTCACCCTCCGAATTATGGGAACGCCTACTAGCCAAAGTTGACTCTTCTTCAGTCCCCTTTTCATCAAATTTTATATTGCTAAACAAAGAATCAATAGATAAAACACCAATCATTTTAATATCCTCATCATTACTACGATAAAAACCGGGAGGAATCGCTTTTTCTAAAAATTCTCGTTTAGCTTTTAGCATGGCGGTTCTTTTCTTACTCTCATCCATGGAGATATATAAAGCTTTAATTGATTCATTAATATCAATTTTAGGTGGAAAAATTTTAGTCTTAAGATTTTCCACATCATGAATAATTCTATCAATGCTCCTAGACATATCATCAAGTTTACTCAATTTTTCTTCTATCATAGTGTTGAAAACTTTTTGAGCATTAATAAATTATCTAATATTACTTTCAAGATCAGAGGGCATCCTATTATTATTATTATTATTATTATTATAAGAATTACCATAAGGATTGCCATAATTATTAGAGGAATTTCCAGGAAACGGTCTGGCGTTGAAATTACCTCTATAAGCATTATTATTGAAATTGTTTCGCGAGACAGAATTCACATCTACGGGATCATTATTTTGCTCAATCAAAGTGGACAAAGGCACATCATTAGGATCAATATAAGCATTTTTACTAGCAACCAATTGTAGGAGATATGCCGTAGAGGCAATAATAAATGTTATTATTTATCTCCATGTTCCTAATTAGGTTTATATTCTGTGCTATAACTGCTATGGTTCTCGAGTGTGCAATAACCACGAGGTTCAGAGGAAGACTCATATGCACGTGTGGAATAATAAACGGTAAAATGTATTACTAGTCTGGCCTCTAAGACTAGCTCAAGTGTTGCATGATGGTTCTGTTTTCCTGATCATGGGCATGACTATGCCGACAACTTTGAGGGCACAATGTTAGGAGAACACTTGTGTTGTATCGACCCGATTGATGTTATGCTATGAGATACATTCGTCAGAAGTTAATGGTTAATAACACAGAGAAAGTTAACGTTTGCATAATTCCTTAGAACATGAGAGTATCGAGTTCCTTCATGCTTGATTCATGAACTTTGGGGCTTGTTAAACGTCATTCGTAACTGGGTGGCTATTACCGTGGCTTACGGGTTCATGGGAAAGTATGACAAGGGACTTGATAGCTCAAGATTGGGATTTGCTCCTCCGACGATGGAGAGATATCTCTGGGCCCTCTCGGTGTTACGGTATCCATCATCGTCTGGCCAGACACAATGTGATTTGATCACAGGGATGCCGGAACACTGGAACGAGAAAAGAGAACAAAACCGGTAACGAGGTAACTGGCATTGTGGACAAGTGTTGATCCATGGGGATGCCGATAAATCTCACCTCGGGTATTTGTAACATATCGTGAAGCAACAGGAATAGCACACGCCAAATGGAGGTTCACTCGAATATTTATTCGTGTGGGTATAGGGGTCAATATGGGTGTCCACGGCTCCGATGTTGATCATTGATCGGAAAGTGTTCCGGTCATGTCTATACTTCACCGAACCTATAAGGTCACACGCTTAAGGGTCATCTATCTGCTGAATACTAGACAGGGAGTCTGAGAGAAAGTCACCGGAAAAGTTTCGGAGACAACGGAAGAGTTCCAGAGAGAGAACACCGGAATAGTTTCGGTAAAACCGAAATGTTGTTTCGGAGTATACCATTAAGTCAAAATGGTTTTGGCACACGCCTGGAAATTCTTAGAGGGTGCCAGAATTGTTCTGGGAACTTTTGGGATTTTTCCGGAGAAAAAACCCGGAAATGTTCCGGAGCTAACGGAACCGCTTTGGTTGCTTCTCGCAGATGAAAATCACTAATCCGGAATTGTTTCGGAACGCGTCCAAAATTATTTTAGTGGGTACTAAAATTATTCTAAGAACTACAGAAATATTTTTGGATTTAACGGTCGCGGAAAAATGTTTCCATGAATAGTGAAAAGCACTTTTTGGTGGCTTCTTGGAGAAGCCACCATGAGGGCCTTTTGGTATTTTCCCCTATTGGCTTCTTGGAGAAGCCACCTTTGAGGGCATTTTGGTCCTCTACCCCTTGGGCTTGGCCTATAAATAGGGGTGGAGGGGGCTACCCAAAATCTCACTCTTTCTCACATACAATGGCATGCAATGATCTAGCTTCTTCTCTCCCTCCCCGCAAAATAGTTTCGTAGAGCCGAAAGGCTGTCTGGGTTCCGGTGGGAACTAGTTCTGGACGGCTAAGCCCTGCCAGATAGATGACACCGTTTGTGTGCAACCCCGTAGAGAGGTCGTAGGTTCGATCTTTTTGCCCGAGGGGCTGTTCGAGAGTGCCTCCCGAAGGGCTGTCCGAGATTCTATGTGTGCCTCCCGAAGGGCTGTCCGTGACACCATCCGGGGGACTGTCCGACCGCCTCCCGAAGGGCCGTCCGAGGGACTGTCTGAGGGGCAGATGAGGGACTACATCCTCGCGGTTGGGAGGTTGTAAATCCTAGCTGCGGGGATCTGCACCGACGATCTACATCGACTCTACTTCCGCTGCGCTACGAGTCGGTAACGATCGGATCGAAACCTTGTATGCAGTCTTCATAGTGGTCCTGGGAAGGTGCGTAGGTCAGAAATTTTTTGTTTTCTGCTGGGTTCCCCTACAGTGGCATCATGAGCCGTGCTATGCGTAGATGCAGGTTACGATCTAGAATACATAGAGATGTATGGGTGTTGCATAATATAATTTTGTAGTAGATGAGATCTATTGCTGAAAATTATTTGTGCGGGTAGCAGATGAAATCTGTTACCCGATGTTCTTGTTGCTTCCCTGAAATTTGCGTATTTTTGATCTTGATAACGGCATGGTGGAGTTTCCAAGTTCTGGCAATCCGCGATCCTGATTGATCAACGAAGTGCTAACAGTTCATTGAATTCCACCATAGTTAAAAGAAAGATGAAATTTCGCAGACGAAAGGGCAATGCAGATATGATCTGCACGGGGGTCATGCATATGACGAAGTTCAGTATGGGGCTCGAGATTTTATTACCTCGTGTTTCATACACCCCGCAAAGTTAATCTAGCGACTTGGATAATCATGCTTGATGATGGACGTTGGTAGCTTCGCTTTCTTTCGAAACCTTAGAAGCCATGTAAAATAACATTTTGCATAAACCGATTAGAGGCGTCTAACTTGGTTTTGCAGGATGTGCATGTGATGTGGTATAGCAGTGCTCATATTAATTTGATTTTGTATGAGATGATTATATAATATAAAATTAACATGACCTGCGTGTCATGATTCGGCATGATGGTTGGAGCCATATGATTGTCACTTTAATGACCTGCGTGTCAACCTTAAGTAATGCACTTATTTGATTAGCTATAGAGATAGCAATATTATCTGGTGCATCGACAAGGTGGTGGCAATCTTCGCTAAGGTGAACACCGACGCGAATGCCGAAGATGAAGAAATAAAAGATTTCTCCGTCAGAAAGGGCTATACCATATCATGCTATTATGAATTGCCTGGGATGTTTATCCCTTATGATGCACCCTTTTTGATTGCGCGGTAGTCGCTTTTTATTAGGGTGATCTCTCACTTAAAATATCAAGTAGTTAGTGTTCTCCCAAGTGTAGCACCGTCACGGCACCTATCTTTTCGGGGTGCGGCGTGTCACACGGGTATGAACGATTAGAGAACTGTGAGGCGGGTGAGTTGAGACCTCGCAGCGAGATCACTTGGTTGTCTTGACGTTTAGGCATGACCGTCATGAGCTCGGAACACGCCTGCTACTTGAAGCTTGAGTTGGTATTATCCCCGAAGAGGAAGGGATGATATGATGCAGCACAGTAGAGATAAGTATTTCCCTCAGTTATGATACCAAGGTTATCGAACCAGTAGGAGAATCACACAACACCTTGTTAGTAGCACCTGCACACAAACTACAAACCCTTGAACCCAACGCAAACGAGAGGTTGTCAATCTCTCGGCGGTCAATTGCAAGTTTAAATTGTATGTGATACATAGATAGATAGAAACAAAAATACAAAATAAAATAAATAAAATAAAATGGCAGCAATATTTTTAGGGTTTTAGTAACATGATTTAGATAGACCAGGGGGCCATAGTTTTCACTAGAGGCTTCTCTCAAGAAAATAGCATATGGTGGGTAGACAAATTACTGTTGGGAAATTGATAGAAAAGAAAATAATCATGACGATATCCAAGGCAATGATCATCTATATAGGCATCACGTCCAAGATTAGTAGACCGACTCCTGCCTGCATCTACTACTATTACTCCACACATCGACCGCTATCCAGCATGCATCTAGTGTATTAAGTCCATAAGAACGGAGTAACGCCTTAAGAACGATGACATGATGTAGACAAGATAAACTCACGTATGAATAAACCCCATCTTTTTACCCTTAATAGCAACGATACATACGTGTCATGTCCCTTTCTGTCACTGGGATTGAGCACCGCAAGATCGAACCCATTACAAAGGACCTCTTCCCATGGCAAGATAAATCAATCTAGTTGGCCAAACCAAATCAATAGATCGGAGAAGAAATACGAGGCTATAATAATCATGCATAAAAGAGTGCAGCAAAGACACAAATATATTCATGGATATTCTGATCATAAACTCACAATTCATCGGATCGCAACAAACACACCACAAAAAGTGATTACATCGGATAGAACTCCAAGAACATCGAGGAGAACATTGTATTGAAGATCAAAAAGAGAGAAGAAGCTATCTAGCTACTAACTATGGACCCGAAGGTCTGTGGTAAACTACTCACGCATCATCGGAGAGGCAGCAAGGTTGATGTAAAGCCCCTCCGTGATCGATTCCCCCTCCGGCGGAGTACCGGAGAAGGCCTCCAGATGGGATCTCTCTGGAACAGAAACTTGCGGCGGCGGAAAAAGTATTTCGTGGACTCCCCTGAGGGTTTCTGATTTTTTCAGAATTTATAGTGGAGGAATTAGGTCAAACGGAGCTCTGTGGCCCCCACGAGGTACCAGGGCATGCCACCCCCCTGGGGCGCGCCCTGGTGCCTCGTGGCCCACTGCTCCATCTTCTGGCCCTCTCCCGAAGCTTCCAAAACTTGTTATGTCCAATGAAAAATCTCCATAAAGTTTCGTGGCATTTGAACTTCGTTTGGTATTGATTTTCTGTAAAACAAAAACAGGGCAGAAAGCAGCAACTGGCACTGGGCACTAGGTTAATAGGTTAGTCTCCAAAAATGATATAAAATTGCTGTAAATGATTATAAAAACATCCAAGATTGATAATATATCAGCATGGAACAATAAAAAATTATAGATACGTTGGAGACGTATCAGCATCCTCGAGTAGGTAAATGATAAAAACAGAATTTTTGATGTGGAATGCTGCCTATCATATTCATCATATATTCTTTTCTTTTATAGCATGGACGTTGGACTTGAATGATTCAAAGCAATAGTCTATAATTTGACATGAAGATATAAATACTCAAGCATGCTAACAAGCAACCATGTCTTTCAAAATATCAACGCTAAAGAAAGTTATCCCTAGCCCATTATGCTCAATCATTGATCCATTCATGAAACACACTCAAATATTAGCTACACACAATGCACAAGTATGACAATAGTGCTCTCTAGTTGGTGCTTTTGTAAGAGAAGATAAAGACTCAAATAAAAATAAAAATTGCATAAAAGTAAATAGATAAACCCTTCGCAGAGGGAAGCAGAGATTTGTCAAATATGCCAGAGCTCAAAGCTGAAATTAAAGAGATAAAAAAATATTTTGAGAGGTATGCTTTTCCTTTCAACGAAAACGACCAAGAATTCCCAATATTTTCCATGCTAGACACATCATAGGTGGTTCGCAAACAGAAAGTAAAGTTTATTTCCTTTCCACCATTTCGTTCACAATCCATGGCTAGCCGTATCCACGGGTGCCCTCCAAACCATCACTTTCCAAGGAATTTTGTTGTTATTAATTTTTGATTTCATTGTGGGACTGGGCATCCCTATTACCAGCCACTCTCTCGTGCAATGACAAGTGAATAAACACTCATCATGAGAATAACACACCTAGCATGGAAAATAATGGCCACCCCCTACCGCTTCATGAGCGGTACGGGCACACAAAACGGAAAAATTATTTTGAAAATTAGAGTTGGCACACGCAAATTTAATTGGAACGGCATTGAAAAACCGCATATAGGTAGATATAGTGGACTCATTTGGCACAACTTGGGTTTAAGGATTTTGGATGCACAAGCGGTATTTCCGCTTAGTACAAATGAAGGCTAGCAAATAGATTGAGAAGCAACCAACCAAAAAACAAAAACGGTCATAAACATGCGTTGAACATAACTAACACCGAATAATGCACCATAAGTAGGATATAATTTCATTACATAACTATTGGCTTAATGTGCATGCATAGGGAATCACAAATCTTAACACTAATATTTTTACTAAATCACAATTATTCACTAACATGACTCACATATTATCATTTCCATATCGCAAAACTATTGCAAGGAATCACACTTATCATATCCAATGATCTATATGAAAGTTTTTATTTATACCCCTCTTGAATATCTATCACTTTGGAACCAAATTCATATCTTGTGCAAATTACCGTTACTATTATCAACTCTCAAAAAGATTTAAGTGAAGCATGAGAGTGCAAATATTTCTTCAAAATTTCAATCTTATCAATTCTCAAAATAATATAAGTGAAGCATGAGAATTCATTTCTTCAAAATTTTAATAAACTCTCAAAATAATATAAGTGAAGCATGAGAGTTTATTTCTTCAAAATATAGCCACCACCGTGCTCAAAAAGATTTAAGTGAAGCACTAGAGCAACTGCCTAGCTCAAAAAATTTAAGTGAAGCACATAGAGTATTCTAACAAATGATGATAAACGTGTGGCTCTCTCAAGATAGGTGTGTTCAGCAAAGATGATTGTGACAAACTAAAACGCAAACAAAGCAAATACTCATATAATACACGACGCTCCAAGAAAAACATATATCATGTGATGAATAAAAATATAGCTCCAAGTAAAATTGCCGATGGTTGGTAGAAGAAAGAGGGGATGCCTTCCGGGGCATCCCCAAGCTTAGACGCTTGAGTCTTCCTAGAATATTACCTTGGGGTGCCTCGGGCATCCTCAAGCTTAGGCTTTTGCTACTCCTTATTCCTTCATCCATCGTGATCTCACCCAAAACTTGAAAACTTCAATCACACAAAACTCAACAAAACCCTCGTGAGATCCGTTAGTATAACAAAATAAATCACTACTTTAAGTATGTTGAAAACCCATTCATATTTTATTTTTGCATTATACCTACTGCACTCTAACTTCACCATGGCTTATACCCCCGATACAATCCATAGATTCATCAAAACAAGCAAGTAGTGCATCAAAAACAGAATCTGTCAAAAATAGAACAGTATGTAGCAATCTATTTAAAATCCATAATTCTGTAACTCCAAAAATTCCCAAAAATTAGGACAACGTGGAAAATTCATATACCAGTACTGTGTAAAAATTTCAGATTTTTTTTACACTCTAGTACAGAAACAAAATTCGGGCACTGGACGCAAAACTTTCTGCTTTCCAAACAGCATCAATTATACTATCTTCCAAATCATCCTAAAGGCTTTACTTGGCACAAACACTAATTAAAAACACAAAAACACAATCATACCAGTAGCATGAATGTGAAAACACAAAATAACAGAAAAATATTTATTTTATTTATTGGGTTGCCTCCCAACAAGCTCTTTCTTTATAGCCATTAAGATAGGCTTTGAGATTTCAATGATGCTCACATGAAAGATAAGAATTGAAGCACAAAGAGAGCATCATAATACATGTGACAAACACATTTAAGTCTAACATACTTCCTATGCATAGGCATTTTATATGCAAACAAATTATCAATACGAGAAATATCTAGCATATGCAAAGGAATAAAACATTGACAATCTCAACATAACGAGTGGTAATTTAGTAACATGAAAATTTCTACAACCATATTTTCCTATTTCATAATAATTACATGTAGGATCATAATCAAATTCAAAAATATAGCTATCATATAAAATTTTCTCTCCATGATCCGCATGCATAAAATTCATATTATCTTCCAAAATAGTGGGATTATCATTAACGAAAGTTATGACCTCTCCAAACCCACTTTTATCAAAATTTCATAAGATTGATAATTCTCCAAAGTAGTGGGATCTTTATTACCTATAGTTGACGCTCTTCCAAACCCACTTTTAATAGTGTTGCAAATTTTATTATCAATAACATATTCATCATGAGGCTTAAATAAATTTTCAAGATCATAAAAAGCATTATCACCCCAATCACGATCATTGCAATAAGTAGTGGACATGACAGAATTATCATCCCCAAGCTTGTGGTTTTGCATATCATTAGCACAATTGACACTAATAGAATTTATAGTAACATCATTGCAATCATGCTTTTCATTCAAGGAGCTATCAAGTATGGGTGTTATAGCAATAATTTCATTTTTAACATAAGGAACTATAGCAAGTTCATCTCTATAAGCATCTTTAATATTAGCATCGTGGCCATAAGAATAGCAAGCATCATGTTCATCAAGAGGGGATATTTCAATCGAATCATCGGAATCATGATTATCTAAAGATTCATGTGTGTCACTATTCTCTTCCAAAGCAGTAGACATTCTCTCAATAAATTCACTAACATAGGCATTAGATGAATAATTTTCATAGCAATACTTAAGTATGGCAAAATTTCCAGATTTGTGAAAAGTAATATCATACTTTTCAATCAAAGAAGCAACTTCATAAGCACCCTTAAAAGCAAGAAATTCTTCAATTTGTTCGATATCATAGTAATTATAAACACCCTTGGCATAAGAAGACAAGATTTCATTATCATTAAACTCACATAGGTAGGGAAGGTATTTTTTAGGGTTCTTAGAGCAACAAGTAAAATCATAAATTTCACATAGATTCCAAGCATAGCATATCAAACAATTTATTTGACGCCATAAGAGTCTCCCTTTTTCAGACAAACGGTGACGCACAAAATGAGCATGCTCATCTAGTTGGCCTACAGATTGCAATTCTCGTCACTTGAGATGGATGCATCCTTGGCGTTGAATTGTAATATGGGTCTTGTATCACTCACAATCAATTATGAGAGATATTGATTTGAGTGGGAGCGCACTTTAGAATTAACTTGTTTTAATTCTCAGTGCAATTAATTATGAACTTTGTCTAAAGTGTAATTTGCATAATAGTTGTAGAATAATGGCTCGCGTTTCCTCCTTCCCTATTAAAATTGAATAGCTGTTAAATATCTGGTTAAAACTTTACGGTTGGTAACGTAATGTGAGGATTGTCCTCAAGAGTGCTGAGAAGGACTTTGTCCTATCGCATGCTTTTGGTATTCTCCCGCTAATGCTATGGATGATGTGACTCTCGTCCTTCGTTCCAAAAGCTAGAATTCCGTTACGGTCAAGTGCAATATGTTTGCTTCCATGAGACCCGAAATTCAAAAGTTTGGGATAGCTATGTGATATTCATGGAACTGAAAATTAGTTTCAGATACAAACAAAGGCTAGAAGATATGGGATATCCAAAGCAATGTTTGTTTTGCAAATTATTAGTAAAGTGTTTACTATGCATTTGACTGATAAGAGAGGGATCCAGAAGAACGCCGGTCATATGATGATGGTGAATAAAACAACAACTTAAAGAGAAAGGAAATGTCCAAAGGGTGTTAGTGTGACTCACACACCTAGGAAGTCCAGGACTGACGCCACTCTTAAAGTTGGGTGCTTTTTCTGAGAGTAGGAGAAATACTAAAAGTTAAAACTGTTAGAAGCATAAAGGCAATAAGAGAGAAGACTGGAATATCCAGCTCATGTATGAAAGTCATACAAGCTATTGATGTATAGAAGGCTGGTTAAAATAAATAGTTCTTGGGAATTATGATTAAACATGTTAATCACTGATTCTTCGGTATTGTGAGTTGATCACAGAGATACCCGCTCGATTGCATTCTGTTGCGACTCGATGCAAGAACTACTATGGCCTAAAAGACTTGCCGGAAATAAGGTTTAGATACGCGCTGGGAACATAGTAAATGTTACTATACCTTCCATCGGTGTATTACCTATGTATTTATTTTCATAATTCATTTTTGGAGTTTCATACACTCTAGCCCATTGCATAAGGTATCTTGCAAGGAGGTTGTTCATAAGAGAACTTTTGATGTTCGGTGTTATGAATAACATAAGGGCCATACTTTCATTATGAATGAGATGTATGTTATGAATATTCATAATAATACATTACCTCTATATTTACTTTCATAATTCATTTTAGAGTTTTATACACTCTAGCCCATTTGCATAATGTTTGTTGCAAGAGTGTTGTTCATAAAAGAACAATTGTTGTTCAGTATTATGAATAACACAAGGGCCATACTTCCATCGTCGATGGGATGTATGTTATGAATATTGATGGTAATATGATACATCCATAACACTGACGCTAAATGTCGCAAGACTAAAAGAATACCACACATCTGTGGTACTGCATTTGGTCACATTGGAGAAACCCGCATGGAGAAATTCCATGATGATGGATTTTGAAGTCGTTTGATTATGAATCATCTGACACTTGCAACTTTCCTCCAAAAAGAGAAGTGACTGAAATACCGTTCACAGGCCATAAGGAACGAGCAACGAACTTATTGGTGATCATACATCATGATGTGTGTAGTCCGATAAATGTTGTTGCTGGCAGTGGATTTATCTATCCTCTGAAATGAATCAAGTAGATATATGGATATTTACTTGATGAGACGTAAGTCTGGATCTTTTGAAATCATTCAAAAGGTTTCAAAATGAAGTAGAAATTATTGTAACAAGAAAATCATGTTTCTGCAATTTGATTGTGGAAAGGAATATTTGAGTTACAAGTTTAGCGAATGTCTGATGAGTTGTGAAAAGAGTTTCATAACTTACACCTCCCAGAGCACCACTGTGAGTGGAATGTCCGTGAAGATGTAATCAAACCATTTATGACATTGTAAGATCAAAGATGACATAAATCAATTTGCCATTATCCCTTTTAAAGTAATGCTTTAGAGACTGCGGCTTTTACACTGAAAAGAGCACCATCAGATCTGTTGAAATGACGCCATGGTATGGTAACCCCAACCATGTTATATCTTTTCTTAACATTTCGAATATGGGTGTAACACCCCCAGATCTTAACCCTGTCATTAAGCTAATTAAATTGCCATGTCATCATGATCATCCTAATTAAATTGCATTTAGGAAATAATACAAATTTAAATTCCAAATTCAAATGCAAGTCAAATAAAAACTTCTTCAAATAATTAAATAAAAATGTTCATAATGTTGCAAATAATCCCAAAGCAATTATAAAAATAAAAGCAACATTTATTGAATTCCAAATTTGACCCCAACATCGAAAAACAGTGACTAAAACAGCCACTTTTATCCATTTGCATTTAATCCAAAAATCTAGTGATTTCAAGTATTACCCCAACCATTTTATAGTAGTGCCAAATATTGCCTGGTATTTATTGAGCCAAGTCTCATATTTTACAAAAGTAATATTGTGGCCAAACATTTTGCAAGACAGAAAAGAAATAAAGAAATCAGAAAAAGAAAAAGAAAAAGCCTAGTGCTACTATGCCACTGGGCCTAAGTGGGCTACAGTGCGGCCCAGCCCGCGAACGCCGGCCTTACCCTACCTCCCGCCAGTGCCAGGGAAAGGCCGCGCCATGGCCATCGCGCCCGGCCTCCTCGCGCTGCAGTGCTGCGGGAGGGGATAAGAGCAGTCCCTGCTTCCTTCCTCGCAACTCCCCGAAACCCTAGCCCCTTTTTTTTCTCTTCGCACGCGCCGTCTCCCTCTCGCACGAGCTCGTCCGAGCACTGACGTCACCGCGCCGCCTCACCGCCATATCCACCGTCCGCCCCGCGCCGCGCGGGCATGTCCGGGAGGACCCTCGTCGTCGTCCACGTCACATGTGCCCACTGGATGGAGCCGAGCCACCGCATCGACGCCGCCTTCGTCCTCGACTCCGCCCACGGCCGCCGCACGCCATCACCGTCGATCTATGCTACCGCGACCTCTCTGGCCTCCCGAGCAGCTCCTCGCCCCCGCTGTGAGCCGCGCCTCCCCACTGCCTCCCCCTTGAGCTCGGACTCGAGCTCCTGCTCGCTCCCCGCCATGGCCGTAGCTCTGCCGCAGCCGCACCTTGCTATTGCTGTGGCTAGGGCTCGCGCCCATTGACGCCGAGCGCGGCAGCGCACTCTTGGCCCTCCTAGGAGGCCAGTGAGCCCCTCAGCCAGCCCGCTAATGCCCAGCAGCCGCGCGCCCGAACAACCACCGAAACCCGCCGCCGCCGCGAGCTTGTTTCCGGCGAGCTCCGGCCGTCCCAGTTGCCGCCACTTACTTCGTTGGATGCGCCGCATCGCCAGCTACCCGTAGCCGCAAACTGCACTCGATTTGGTGCCCTGTAGCGCCCGCGCGGTGAACGTCCGCCGTCGGCTTGCTCGTCGCCGGCGAAGCTCCGGCGTCGCTGACGTGTCCGTCGTCGTTAGCCACTAATGACGCGATTTAATTACCCCTGAGAGTATGACAGGCGGGCCCCGCTGTTAATTAAACGTGGATTAGTCTCTGGTTAGAATTAACTAAATGCGGTGGACCCCACGCGTCAGTTTTGACCCTGCCCAGTCAGCGTTGATTGGGCCCACCAGTCAGTGACCGTGGCCCGCTGACAGGTGCCCCCCCACTTTAATTAAACCTTTTTATAAATAAATAAGCTGATAATTAATCTGTTAATTAATCTAATTACTAATTGAGCCACTGACATGTGGGGCCCACCCACTAATTAATCATGTTTAGTTTAATTTAACCACTGGATTAGCTACTTGTATGACATGTGGGACCCACTGGTCAGGTTTGACTCTGGTCAGCCGGGTTTGACCCACTGACATCACACTGACGTCATGATGATGTCACCTATCACTGTTTTGGATAATTCAGATTTAATAATTAAAAGAATTCTAGAAATTCAATACAACTTTGAAAAATCGTATAAAATAAACCGTAACTCGGATGAAAATAATTTATATATGAAAAACGATCAGAAAAATATGACAAATCCGAATATGCCACCCACATACCTGTCAGCCCTCTCTAACATGATGAACATGGAACTTCCCCTCCAGATGTTTTCCCGCTCCGACTAACTTGCGTAGTGTTGCATTAGAACACCCCTAGCACAGCATGTTGACATGTCATGCATCTCTGTTGCATTTCTTGCCATGTATTTATTGTTTCTTCCCCCTCCTTCTCTCCCGATAGACCCCGAGATTGCCGTCGACACTTCCGAGTACGACTACGTCGTCGACGACCAGACCATTTCAGCAGAGCTTCCAGGCAAGCAAAACCCCCTTGATCATCCAGATATCACCCACTCTTTCCCTCTTATGCTTGCATTAGTATTGCTTCTGTTGTTGCTCCGATAGTTCCTATTCTGATGCATAGCCTGATTTCGTTGCCTACTGTTGATACCTACCTGCTGTCCTATGATGCTTAGTTAGCTATGATGTTGATCCATCTGTGGCCTTTCACCTTGTCCGTTTGCCATGCTTGTTATCGGGTCGTGATCACTCTGGGTGATGATCACGGAAAGGATTATATATTGCCATACTTTAAACTGTTAAAGTTGGGCCGGCTCCAAGAGTGCCCGCGAGAGAATAATATTAAAGACGAGTCGGCTCCAAGAGCACCCGCGAGCCGTGTATTACCAAGTCGGAGTGACAGGAACCCTGATCGTCTCTGCGAGTTACTAAATACGCCTAACGGATTTGGGTATTTGATATGAGTTGGCCGCTGGCCTATACGCACTACCACCACGTGGGATAATGGTTTAATGGGGCCCTCGGCGCCGTATGTATCAGCCGAAAGCTTTGTCAGACGTCCAGTTCAGCATTGCGGCATGGCTGACAGCAGATACCCACAGGCACATCGTGGTAAGGCTGGCCCTACACGCAACGACCCGGAGTGCAAAGGGCGATGGGCCCAAGACCCCTGAGCACTTAGGATGTAGACCGGCGGGGACCTCTCTGCTGAGCCTAGGTAGGACTACGTCGTGTCGATTAGCTGAGGCCGGGCATGACCCGAAAAAGTGTGTCCGGCCAGAGTTAATCGAGCGTGTTGGGTAACAGTAGTGCACCCCTGTAGGGAAGTTATCTATTCGAATAGCCGTGTCCACGGTAACAGGAGCTCGGAGTTGTATCCTAATCTGCTACAACTATGAATGGATACTATTACAATGATAAACTGTTACTAGTGCTCTCGGGATCACTTTCTCGCAGGGTAGTCGAGGAAGGATCTCAGGGCATTACTAAAATATAATTGCTATTATACATTACTGTACTCTACTCTCTTCTGATGCTGCAAGATTGCTTCAAGATGCTAGTCTTCGATAGGCTAGGCCTTCCCCCTCTGTTCTGGCATTTCTACAGTTTAGACCAAAGATATAGCCCCATTCCTTTGATACCGATGCATACTTAGTATAGTTCTGATGTCAGTCTTGCGAGTACTTTGGATGAGTACTCACGGTTGCTTTGCTACCTCTTTTTCCCCATACCCGATTGCTGCGACCAGATGACGGAGCCCCGGAGCCAGCCGCCCCAGCCGAAGACTACTACTACCCCTCTGGAGGAGCTTACTACTACGTGGAGACCACCGACGACCAGGAGTAGATAGGAGGCTCCCAGGCAGGAGGCCTGCGCCTTTTCGATCTAGTGTCGTTGTTTTGCCCCGCCTTCTTAGGGCTTATCTGTTTATCTTTTATATCTGTACTCAGATATCTAATGCTTCCGCTGATGCTTGTATGACTCGAGCTTATGTATTCGAGCCCTCGAGGCCCCTGGCTTGTAATATAAAGCTTGTATTATTTTATTTTTGAGTATAGAGTTGTGTTGTGATATCTTCCCGTGAGTCCTTAGGCTTGATCGTGTGCATTTGCGTGTATGATTAGTGCATGGTCGGGCCGGGGGGCGTCACAATGGGGCTTGTGTAAAATATTTACAAACATATTCCAAATCAGACAAGTGCTACTATGTAGGTTATCCTAATTTATTGGGTATTCCTCCCTCACTGTATCGAGGCAAAAATGTTTGCCACAAAGAACGGTGTGATTTTGAAGAAAATATTTCTTGCAAAAAGGTGAGTGGGAGGACAGTGCAACTCGACGAGGTAACAGTATCTTCGTCATCAGGTCAAAGGAAAGAAACCTTGGAAGTAATTCCAGAGTTTCCTACAGCGACTGATACAGTAGTCTCTAAAATAAAATGTATAGACTTCGGTTGAACTTGCTGCTGAACCACATAGGCAAGGCTCTTGCAAACCTCTCAGGTGCGCTAATGAGATATTGTTGTTGGTTAACAGTATACCTACGATACACAAGGAAGCATTGATGGGCCCTGACTCCGGAATTGGCTAAATGCCATTATAATCCGAGATAGTTTCCATATGAATGATTCAAGATTATATCTTGATAAACCCTTCGGAAGACTTGGAGTCTAACGAACATTAATGGAACTATAAACTGATGTGGATAAAATGCTTTATCCATAAAGCTCAACTTGTTGCAATAACAAATTCAAGGAGTTGACTACGATGAGATTGTCTCACCGTAGCGATGCTTAAAGTCAGATCGGGTTAAACTAGCAATTAATACATATTTCAATCATGAGATATGAAACATGGATGCTAAAAGGATTTCCATGAAATGGAAATACAAACTAGGACTTGTATGTGATACAGTCCAAATTGTTTTGTCGATCCAGAGGATGCTAGTGAGTATGCAAACTTCAGAGTTGCAGCAATGGACTGAAGAGAGCAAAATGGAGTTGGAATCTTCGTTTTTGATGAAATAGTCAAAAGAGTTTGATTTCATCAATGGATAACGAAGATGCTTGTGGTTACAAGAAAGTAAGTGGGAGCATAATAATATTTCTGAAAACCTTGTGTGCTTGACACATTATTGATTGGAAATAATATAAATTTCTTGACACGAATTAGGACTTCATTGAAAATAGTTTTTCGATGAAGTACTTGGGCTGAGTAGCCTTGATATTAGGCATACTTATCTACGGAGATAGAATTGCCTAATAGGGCTAAGCAAAAATACATATTGACAAGATGCTGAAACAGTTTAGCATTAAAAAAATGCCAAGGAGTGATTCTTGCTGAAGTCACATGGAAAGAGTTTTTATAAGACTCGGTGTCCCAAAACACTGATGAGCAAAATACATGATGGAGATTCCACACACTTTCATGTTTGGATTAATCATGTATTCCATGGTATGTAAAACAACCAGATATGTCCAATACTCCCAAGCTGTTGCGAGTATAGATACCAAAGTGATCAAAGTTCTGATCATGGGACAACAGTGAAAAACGTCATTAAGTACTAAAGTATCACTGATGACATGTTTTCTCACAAGCAGAGATTATGAAGAGTTCGTTGTAAAAGGTTACATCGATACAGTCTTCATCAATGCTCCAAGCGATTTTTTGATTTAAATTAAGGGTTTTGTGTAATACACGATATGGTGGCACGGTAGTTGGAAATTGTTCCAAACAGGTTACTGTGGCGATTTCTATAACAAAGGCTAAGTATGTTGACGCTTTGGAAGCGACAAACAAAATGTTGAATCATATAGTTCATTCATGAACTTAGTATGGTTCCAAGATGGCTTTGGTCAATGGGACGCTATTGTAGATAGTTGCTCCATAGCTCAGTCTGAGGAATCAAGGTTTGACCTGTGATTCACATATATACAAAGCCAAGTCCACACAAAATATGAATTTTGTAAAAGCGTGAAAACGCGAGGAGATGCAAAGATACATACGGAACTGAAGTTGTCAGATCCGTTGGACATCAGGCTATACCACAAGCGAAGCATATTTTACACCGGTATGCCATAGGTGTAAAGTGCTTTAGCATTGACTAGATTATTGACTCTAGTGCAAGTCGGAGTCTGTAGGAGATATGCCCTAGAGGCAATAATAAATGTTATTATTTATCTCCATGTTCCTAATTAGGTTTATATTCCGTGCTATAACTGCTATGGTTCTCGAGTCTGCAATAACCACGAGGCTCGGAGGAAGACTCATATGCATGTGTGGAATAATAAATGGTAAAATGTATTCCTATTCTGGCCTCTAAGACTAGCTCAAGTGTTGCATGATGGTTCTGTTTTCCTGATCATGGGCATGACTATGCCGGCAACTTTGAGGGCACAATGTTAGGAGAACACTTGTGTTGAATTGACCCGATTGATGTTATGCTATGAGATACATTCGTCACATGTTAATGGTTAAGAACACAGAGAAAGTTAACATTTGCATAATTCCTTAGACCATGAGAGTATCGAATTCCTTCATGCTTGATTCATGAACTTTGGGGTTTGTCAAACGTCATCCGTAACTGGGTGGCTATTACGACGGCTTACGGGTTCATGGGAAAGTATGACAAGGGACTTGATAGCTCAAGATTGGGATTTGCTCCTCCGACGATGGAGAGATATCTCTGGGCCCTCTCGGTGTTACGGTATCCATCATCGTCTGGCCAAACACAATATGATTTGATCACAGGGATGCTGGAACACGGGAACGAGAAAAGAGAACAAAACCGGTAACGAGGTAACTGGCATTGTGGACAAGTGTTGATCCATGGGGATGCCAATAAATCTCACCTCGGGTATTTGTAACATATCGCGAAGCAATAGGAATAGCACACGGCAACTGGAGGTTCACTCGAATATTTATTCGTGTGGGTATATGGGTCAATATGGGTGTCCACGGCTCCGATGTTGATCATTGATCGGAAAGTGTTCCGGTCATGTCTATACTTCATCAAACCTATAGGGTCACACGCTTAAGGGTCATCTATCTGCTGAATACTAGACAGGGAGTCTGAGAGAAAGTCACCGGAAAAGTTTCGGAGACAACGAAAGAGTTCCGGAGAGAGAACACCGGAATAGTTTCGGTAAAACCGAAAGGTTGTTTCGGAGTATACCATTAAGTCAAAATGGTTTCGGCATACGCCTGGAAATTCTTAGAGGGTGCCCCTCAACTTGCACTTAGCGGATTCAACAATTAAGAAACCATTGGGTAGGATTAATGATGTCCTTATAAAATCTAATAGAAACTATGTACCCATGGATTTCATTGTACTTGATATTGAATGCAATTCGTTTTGTCCTATAATACCTGGTAGGCCTTTCCTACGAACCATAGGTGCTTTTATTGATATGAAAGAAGGAAATATAAGGTTCTAATTTCCATTAAAAAAAGGGATGGAGCACTTCCCAAGGAAGATAATCAAACCACAATATGAATCCATTATGAGAGCCACCTATGGAATTACTTTGAAAGATGATAATACTTGAAACTATGCATTATGCCTATCTAGGGGCATTAAAACATTGCGCTTGTTTGGAGACAACCCAATATTTATCTTTTGCTTTCATTTTATTTTTCTTGAGTCACATGATTATTTCTACTGTAATGATTGTGTTTTTATCTTTTAATTACTGTCTGTGCCAAGTAATGCCTTTGGGATGATTTGAATGATAGTATAATTGATGCTGTCTGAAACAGAAAGTTTTGCGCTCAGTATTTGCTTTTACATTTTTTACTGGTATATCAGAAAAATCTGAAATTTTTACAAAGTATTGGGATACAAATTTTTTACGTTTTCCTAATGTTTCAAAATTTCTAGAGTTACAGAAGTATGGATAAATATTCTGTCATTACGTACTATTCTATTTCAGACAGATTCTGTTTTTATTGCATAGTGTGCTTGTTTTGATGATGCTATGGATTATATAGGGGGTTATAAGTCATGGAGAAGTTAGAATATAGTAGATATTCTGCAAGAACAATTACAAATCAATTTATAACAGTACCTAAAGCGGATGATTGATTTATTATACTAACGTATCTCATGAAGTTTCTGTTGAGTTTTGTGTGCTGAAGTTTTCAAGTTTTCGGTGAGATCATGATGAGTGAAGGAATAAGGAGCGGCAACACCCTAAGCTTGGGGATGCGCAAGGCACCCCAATGTAATATTCAAGGAAGACCCAAGCATCCAAGCTTGGGGATGCCCCGGGTGGCATCCCCTCTTTCGTTCACAATTCATCGGTATGATACTTGGAGCTATATTTTTATTCATCACATGATATGAGTTTTACTTGGAGCGTCTTGTGCCAAAGTTTTATTTTGTTTGCTTGTTAGTTTTCCACAATCATTGTTTGCTGGACACACCTTTTGAGAGAGACACACATTCATCATAATTTGTTAGAATAGTCTGTGTGCTACACTTATATCTTTTGAGCCAGGCAGTTGCTCATGTGCTTCACTTATAACCTTAGAGAACGGCGGTAGGTTATATTTTAAAGAAATGAATTACTCTCAAGGTTCAGTCATATCTATTTGAGAGTCTTTAAATAGGAAGAGTGGTATAATAAAAACTTTCATGTGAGATCGTTGAATATGAAGCACGTGATTTAATTATATTGATGTAGTAATATGAAAGGGTATTAGTTCAAATCATTGGTTAGTGAAGATATCGATATTAAAGCTTGTTATGTATTACTCATTTAAGTGTCCGTCATGGTGTGGCGGGAAAGTTGGAGCATATTTATTCCTCTATGAAATCCTTTGTGTTGTTCGAATCGGGGGCACGCGATGGTTAACTCCTACCAACATCCTCCCTAGGGGCATGCGAGTAATACTTTGCTTTGATGGCTAATAAAACTTTCACAATAAGTATATGAGTTCTTTATGACTAATGTGAGTTCATGGACTAATACGACACTCCCACCTATCCACATATTGCTAGCCTCTTCGGTACAGTGCATTGCCCTTTCTCACCTCGAGAGTCGGTGCAAACTTCGCCGGTGCATCCAAATCCTATGATATATGATACGCTCTATCACACATAAGCCTCATTATATCCTTCCTCAAAACAGCCACCATACCTACCTATCATGGCATTTCCATAGCCAGTCCGAGATATATTGCCATGCAACTTCTGCCATCATCATACACATGACTTGTGTGTTCATCGTCATATTGCTTTGCATGATCATATAGAGCTGGCATGATATTTGTGGCAAAGCCACCGTTCGTCATTGTTATATATGTTACGCTACGTCATTGCATATTCTGGTACACTGCCAGAGGCATTCATATAGAGTCATATTATTCCAGTTTATCGAGTTGTAAGTAAATAAAAGTGTGATGATCATCATTATTAGAGCATTGTCCCAGTGAGGTAAAGAATGATGGAGACTGATGAGTCCTCCAAAAAATGGGGATGAGGTTCATGATATTGTTCTAAAAAAAGAGAGGGCAAAAGAAGAAAAAAGGAAAAATGAGAGAAAAAGAGAGAAGGGCAATGCTACTATCCTTTTACCACACTTGTGCTTCAAAGTAGCACCATGTTCTTCATATAGAGAGTCTCCATGATTTGTCACTTTCATATACTGCTACTTGTGAACTACGTTGGGATTTCCCCGAAGAGGAGAGGATGATGCAGTGCAGTAGAGATAAGTATTTCCCTCAGTTAAGAACCAAGGTTATCAATCCAGTAGGAGAACCACACAGAACCTCGTTAGCAGCACCTACACACACAAAAGCAAATACTTGCACCCAACACAAACAAGAGGGTTGTCAATCCCATTGGCGGTTGCTACTTGTGAACTGCGTTGGGATTTCCCCGAAGAGGAGAGGATGATGCAGTATAGTAGAGATAAGTATTTCCCTCAGTTAAGAACCAAGGTTATCAATCCAGTAGGAGAACCACACAGAACCTCGTTAGCAACACCTGCACACAAAAGCAAATACTTGCACCCAACGCAAACAAGAGGGTTGTCAATCCCCTTGGTGGTTACTTGCAAGGATTAATTCTGATAGTGATAGATAGAAAAGTAAATTGCAAAATAAAAGAAAGGAAATAAAATTGCAGCAAGGTATTTTTGGATTTTAATATATGATAAAAGTAGACCCCGGGGCCATAGTTTTCACTAGAGGCTTCTCTCTCGAACACATAGCAAACGGTGGGTAAATAAATTACTGTTGGGCAATTGATAGAAAAGCGCATAGTTATGGCGATATTCAAGGCAATGATCATGTATATAGGCATCATGTCCGACACAAGTAGACCGACTCCTGCTTGCATCTACTACTATTACTCCACCCATCGACCGCTATCCAGCATGCATCTAGGGTATTAAGTTAATGAAAACAGAGTAACGCCTTAAGCAAGATGACATGATGTAGACAAAGTAAACTCAAGCAATATGATTAAACCCCATATTTTTATCCTTAATGGCAAAAATACAAATACGTGTCTTGTCCCTTTCTGTCACTGGGATATAGAACACCGCAAGATTTGACCCATCACAAAGCACATCTCCCATTGCAAGATAAATCAATCTAGTTGGCCAAACGAAGAGGATAGATCGGAGAGAAATACAAAGCTATAACAATCATGCATAAATAAGTTCAGAAAAGACTCAAATATTTCTCATGAATAATCTGATCATAAACCTACAATTCATCGGATCCCAACAAACACACCGCAAAAGAAGATTACATCGAATAGAACAACAAGGAGATCGAGAAGAACATTGTATTGAAGATCAAAGAGAGAGAAGAAGTCATCTAGCTACTAGCTATGGACCCGTAGGTCTGTGGTAAACTAATCACACATCATTGGAAGGGCAGCAAGGTTGATATAGAAGCCCTCCGTGATCGATTCCCCCTCCGGCAGAGTACCGGAAAAGGCCTCCAGATGGGATCGCGGAAGAACAGAGGCTTGTGGCGGTGGAAAAGTTATTCGGGGTGGCTCTCTGTTGGTTTCCCAGTACTTGAGAATTTATAGAAGTGGAATTAGGTCAAACGGAGCCACGAGGGGCCCACAAGGCATCAGGGCGCGCCCCCTGGGGCCTCGCCCTGTTGCCTTGTCACCTCCTCGTGAAGCTTCTGGCCTCCTCCGAAGCTTCCAGTGTCTCTTTTGTCCAGAAAAAAATCGTCAAAAAGTTTTGTGGCATTTGGACTTCGTTTGGTACTGATTTCCTAAAAAACCAAAAACAAGCAGAAAACAACAACTGGCACTGGGCACTAGGTTAATATGTTAGTCCCAAAACATGATGTAAAATGGCATATTATTGCACATAAAACATCCAAGATTGATACTATAATAGCATGGAACAATCAAAAATTATAGATACGTTGGAGACGTATCAAGCATCCCCAAGCTTAATTGTTGCTCGTCCTCGAGTAGGTAAATGATAAAAACAGAATTTTTGATGTGGAATGCTACCTAACATGTTTCATCATGTAATTCTCTTTTACGGTATGAATATTGAGATCCGAGTGATTCAAGGCAATAGTCTATAATTTGATATAAATTCATCAATACTCAGGAATACTAACAAACAATCATGCCTTTCAAAATAAAAATGCTAAAGAAAGTTATCCCTACAAAAACATATAATCCTATCATGCTCCATCTTCTTAACATAAAATATTTATTATGCACAACCCTGTTGGGGATATTTCCCAGCATTGAAGACCCGGCAGGAGATGACCCGGCCATGGAGCTGTAAGGCTCAGCGGGTATCGCGCTGCTGGGCATAAGAAGATACCTAATGGGCCAGCTTGACGGAGGCCCAGTGAGAAAGGCCGGCTCAGCCTGCGGGCCGGCTCAAAGACAAAGATAAGGCAGAGAAGGCTATCTTGGAGAATAAATAGAATAAGAGTAGGAGACGGGTTACGTTTATGACCCGGACTCTCGTGTAAGCCTAGGGCTCTATCTGTTATATAAAGGGGAGCGCCAAAGCTAGAAAGATTAAGTTGCAATCCCTCGAGAGCTAGGTTAGCGTATTCACACCCTTGTAATCGAGATCCAAAGCAATACAATCAAGCAGGACATAGGCTTTTACCTCCATTGCGAGGGGCCGAACCTGGGTAACTCCGTGTCTTCTCTTTCCCGATCAACCCCGTTAAGCTTCCACCTTCGTGCGATGGCCTCATCTCTAAGTTCTTTCACAAGGGCATCTGCCGTGTCAAAACCACGACAGTTGGCGCCCACCGTGGGGCCTGCGCACGGTGGAGTTGAGTTCTTAGCAGGAGCTCGCCCAGGGTTCGGGAAGTACGCGGTGCTACTTGTGAGCTGCGTTGGGATTTCACTGAAGAGGAGGAGATGATGCAGTACAGTAGAGATAAGTATTTCTCTCAGTTATGAAACCAAGGTTATCAATCCAGTAGGCGCGAACAAGGGGTTGTCAATCCCTTGGCGGTTATTTGCAAGATTAAATTGTATGGTGATAGATAGATAGATCAAACAAAAATACAAAATAAAATAAATAAAGTAAAATTGCAGCAAGGTATTTTTAGAATTTTTAATATATGATAAAGGTAGACCCGGGGGCCATAGTTTTCACTAGAGGCTTCTCTCTTGAAAATAGCATACAGTGGGTAGACAAATTACTGTTGGGCAATTGATAGAAAAGCAAATAATCATGACAATATCCAAGGCAATGATCATGTATATAGGCATCACGTCCGAGACAAGTAGACCGACTCCTGCCTGCATCTACTACTATTATTCCACCCATCGACCGCTATCCAGCATGCATCTAGAGTATTAAGTTCAAAAAGAACGGAGTAACGCCTTAAGCAAGTTGACATGATGTAGACAAAGTAAACTCACACATGAATAAACCCCATCTTTTTATCCTTAATAGCAATGGTACAATACGTGTCATGTCCCCTACTATCACTGGGATTAAGCACCGCAAGATCGAACCCATTACAAAGCACCTCTCCCATTGCAAGATAAATCAATCTAGTTGGCCAAACCAAATCAATAGATCGGAGAGAAATACGAAGCTATAAAAATCATGCATAAAAGAGTTCAGAGAAAATTCAAATAATATTCATGGATAATCTGATCATAAACTCACAATTCATCGGATCCCAACAAACACACCGCAAAAAGTGATTACATCGGATAGAACTCCAAGAACATCGAGGAGAACATTGTATTGAAGATCAAATAGAGAGAACAAGCCATCTAGCTACTAACTATGGACCCGAAGGTCTAGGGTAAACTACTCACGCATCATCGGAAGGGCAGCAAGGTTGATGTAGAGCCCCTCCATGGTCGAATCCCCCTCCGACAGAGTGCCGGAAAACGCCTCCAGATGGGATCTCTCGAGAACAGGAACTTGCGGCGGCGGAAAAAGTATTTCGTGGACTCCTCTGTTGGTTTCCCAATTTTAGAGAATTTATAGAGGTGGAATTAGGTCAAATGGAGCCATGTGGGCCCCACGAGCTACCAGGGCGCGCCTTGGTGCCTCGTGGGCTACTGCTCCATCTTCTCGTGTCCTCCCGAAGCTTCCAGGGTCTCTTATGTCCAGAAAAAAATATCCGAAAAGTTTCGTGGCATTTGGACTTCGTTTGGTACTGATATTCTGAAAAACCAAAAACAGGCAAAAAACAGCAACTGGCACTGGGCACTAAGTTAATAGGTTAGTCCCAAAAAATTATATATAATTGCTTGTAAATGTATATAAAACATCCAAGATTGATACTATAATAGCATGGAACAATAAAAAATTGTAGATACGTTGGAGATGTATCAAGCATCCCCAAGCTTAATTCCTGCTCGTCCTCGAGTAGGTAAATGATAAAAACAGAAATTTTGATGTGGAATGCTACCTATCATATTCATCATATACTCTTTTCTTTGTAGCATGGACATTTGGACTTGAATGATTCAAAGCAATAGTCTATAGTTTGACATGAAGACATAAATACTCAAGCATACTAACAAGCAACCATGTCTTTCAAAATATCAACGCTAAAGAAAGTTATCCCTAGCCCATTATGCTCAATCATTGATCCATTCATGAAAGACACTCAATATTAGCTACATCCAATGCACAAGTATGACAATTGTGCTCTCTAGTTGGTGCTTTATAAGAGAAGATGGAGACTCAAAATAAAAATAAAAATTGCATAAAAGTAAATAGATAGGCCCTTCGCAGAGGGAAGGAGAGATTTGCAGAGGTGCCAGAGCTCAAAGCTTAAATTAGAGAGATAAAATTATTTTGAGAAGCATGCTTTTCCTGTCAACGAAAACGACCAAGAATTCCCAATATCTTCCATGCTAGGCACATTATAGGCGGTTCCCAAACAGAAAATAAAGTTTATTTCCTTTCCACCATTCTTTCACAATCCATGGCTACCCGTATTCACGGGTGCCTTCCATACCAACACTTTCCAAGGAATTTATTATTATCATCACATTATTATTATTTTCATTTCGGGACTGGGCATCCCTATTACCTTGCCACTTTCTCGTGCAATGACAAGTGAATAAACACTCATCGTGAGAATAACACACCTAGCATGGAAAATATTGGCCACCCCCTGCCGCTTCATGAGCGGTACGGGCACACAAAACGGAAAATTATTTTGAAAAATTAAAGTTGGCACATGCAAATTTACTTGGAACGGCATGGAAATACCGCATATAGGTAGGTATGGTGGACTCATTTGGCACAACTTTGGGTTTAAGGAGGTGGATGCACAAGCAGCATTCCCGCTTAGTACAAATGAAGGCTAGCAAATAGATTGAGAAGCGACCAACCAAAAAGCGAAAACGGTCATAAACATGCATTGAACATAACTAACACCGAATAATGCACCATAAGTAGGATATAATTTCGTTGCATAACTATTGACTTTATGTGCATGCATAGGGAATCACAAACCTTAACACCCATATTCTTACTAAATCACAATTACTCACTAGCATGACTCACATATTATCATCTCCATATCGCAAAACTATTGCAAGGAATCAAACTTATCATATCCAATGATCTATATGAAAGTTTTTATTATATCCCTCTTGAATATTCATCACTTTGGGACCAAATTCATATCTTGTGCAAATTACCATTACTATTATCAACTCTCAAAAAGATATAAGTGAAGCATGAGAGTGCAAACATTTCTTCAAAATTTAATCTTATCAACTCTCAAAATAATATAAGTGAAGCATGAGAGTTCAAATATTTCTTCAAAATTTTAATCTTATCAACTCTCAAAATAATATAAGTGAAGCATGAGAGTTCAAATATTTCTTCAAAATTTAGTCACCGCCGTGCTCAAAAAGATTTAAGTGAAGCACTAGAGCCACTGCCTAGCTCAAAAGATATAAGTGAAGCACATAGAGTATTCTAAGAAATCATGATAAACGTGTGGCTCTCTCAAATAAGTGTGTCCAGCAAAGATGATTGTGACAAACTAAAAAGCAAACAAAGCAAAGACTCATATAATACACGACGCTCCAAGCAAAACTCATGATATGTGACGAATAAAAATATAGCTCCAAGTAAAATTACCGATAGTTGGTAGAAGAAAGAGAGGATGCCTTCCGGGGCATCCCCAAGCTTAGTTGCTTGGGAATCCTTGAATATTACCTTGGGGTGCCTCGGGCATCCCCAAGCTTAGGCTCTTGCCACTCCTTATTCCTTCATCCATCGTGATCTCACCCAAAACTTGAAAACCTCAATCACACAAAACTCAACAAAACCTTCGTGAGATCCGTTAGTATAATAAAACAAATCACTACTTTAAGTACTATTGCAAACACATTCATATTTTATTTTTGGATTATAACTATTGTATTCTAACTTCTCCATGGCTTATACCCCCCGATACAATCCATAGTTTCATCAAAACAAGCAAAACAATGCATCAAAAATAGAATCTGTCAAAAACAGAACAGTCTGTAGCAATCGGAATATTGACTATACTTATGTAACTCCAAAAATTCTGAAAAAATAGGAAAACGTGGGAATTTGTATATTAATCATGTATAAAAAATTAAGAATTTTTTCATGTTCCAGTAAAAAATCAAAATTCCAGCACTGGACGCAAAAGTTTCTGTTTTTGCACAGGATCAAAGCAACTATCATCCAAATCATCCCAATGGTTTTACTTGGCACAAACACTAATTAAAACATAAAAAAATGCAATCATAACAGTAGCATAATTGTGCAAACACTCAAAAACAGAAGGTAAAAGAAAAAAATTATTTTATTCGTTGGGTTGCCTCCCAACAAGCGCTATTGTTTTATGCCCCTAGCTAGGCATAATGCATAGTTTCAAGTATTGTCATCTTTCTCCTTCTTTTCTAAAGATGTGTTCTCATCAGGAGGTTTTTCGAAGATAATATGAAACACATCATCCATGGGAATTTTAGCATTACTAAGTTGACCATCCTCGAATCCCTCTTGATTCCCTTTTACAATCCAAGAATACTGTTTATTAATACCATTGAAAACTTGTTGGATTATGTTTAAGGGAGAGACCTCCTTTTTGGTATTCTCATCAAAAGTGTGATCATCGCGAAATAAATATCTCAACAAGTAATCACTATTGTATAACATCTCATCTATCACTGGGTTTTCATGATTCATACCGTAAAAATCAAAGATCTCTCTAGCTTCCCGCACTATATAATCAAATTCATTCATGAGGATAAGGGTAGCTATCTTCTTAGCTCTAGGATTTTTTATAACCAGCAACTCATAAAACAATCTTTGCAAAGTAGGATGGGTACGAATAAATCTTCTCTCAAGTTTAAGAACCAGTGCAAAGACAACTTCGACATAGTTTTTGGTTCTTTTAAGAATAGGTGTGTCATCACAAGCCAAAGTTCCTATGCAATTAAAGAATTCTTGGATAACACTTTTTCCTATAATATTCCCGTGTCCCATCATGAAAGTTTTAGCATCTAAATTGGTAGGAATTTCAATTTTTAGGAGTCTTGTCATCCTCACTTTTTTCCATACCAAAATCAGCCATGATAGCAACTTCAAGCAAGCGAACAAGAAAATACGCAAAAAGGCAACCGGAAAATATTTTTGTATTTTTGTAAAAAAAAATTAGAAGTGGGGGAGATGAAAACGAGAGGCAAAGGAAAATCAAATAAATGGAAGGAGATGAAAGTATATGCGTAGGTACTTGATAGATGTTGATGATGTCTCCCCGGCAACGGCGCCAGAAATTCTTCCTGCTACTTGTGAGATGCGTTGGGATTTCCCCGAAGAGGAGGGGATGATGCAGTGCAGTAGAGATAAGTATTTCCCTCAGTTATGAAACCAAGGTTATCAATCCAGTACGAGAATCACGCAACAACTCGTTAGCAGCACCTGCACACAAAATAACAAATCCTTGCACCCAACGCGAACAAGGGGTTGTCAATCCCTTGGCGGTTATTTGCAAGATTAAATTGTATGGTGATAGATAGGTAGATAGATCGAACAAAAATACAAAATAAAATAAATAAAGTAAAATTGCAGCAAGGTATTTTTAGGATTTTTAATATATGATAAAGGTAGACCCGGGGGGCATAGTTTTCACTAGAGGCTTCTCTCTTGAAAATAGCATACGGTGGGTAGACAAATTACTGTTGGTCAATTGATAGAAAATAAAATAATCATGACGATATCCAAGCCAATGATCATGTATATAGGCATCACGTCCGAGACAAGTAGACCGACTCCTGCCTGCATCTACTACTATTACTCCACCCATCGACCGCTATCCAGCATGCATCTAGAGTATTAAGTTCATAAAGAACGGAGTAACGCCTTAAGCAAGTTGACATGATGTAGACAATGTAAACTCACGCATGAATAAACCCCATCTTTTTATCCTTAATAGCAACGATACAATACGTGTCATGTCCCCTACTGTCACTGGGATTGAGCACCGCAAGATCGAACCCATTACAAAGCACCTCTCCCATTGCAAGATAAATCAATCTAGTTAGCCAAACCAAATCAATAGATCGGAGAGAAATATGAAGCTATAACAATCATGCATAAAAGAGTTTAGAGAAAACTCAAATAATATTCTTGGATAATCTGATCATAAACTCACAATTCATCGGATCCCAACAAACTCACCGCAAAAAGTGATTACATCGGATAGAACTCCAAGAACATCAAGGAGAACATTGTATTGAAGATCAAATAGAGAGAAGAAGCCATATTGCAACTAACTATGGACCCGAAGGTTTGTGGTAAACTACTCACGCATCATCGGAAGGGCAGCAAGGTTGATGTAGAGCCCCTCCATGGTCGAATCCCCCTCAGGCAGAGTGCCGGAAAAGGCCTCCAGATGGGATCTCTCGAGAACAGGAACTTGCGGCGGCGGAAAAAGTATTTCGTGGACTCCTCTGTTGGTTTCCCAATTTTAGACAATTTATAGAGGTGGAATTAGGTCAAACGGAGCCTTGTGGGCCCCATGAGCTACCAGGGCGCGCCCTGGTGCCTCGTGGGCTACTGCTCCATCTTCTCGTCCCCTCCCGAAGCTTCCAGGGTCTCTTATGTCTAGAAAAAAAATCTCCAAAAAGTTTCGTGGCATTTGGACTTCGTTTGGTACTGATATTCTGAAAAACCAAAAACAGGCAAAAACAGCAACTGGCACTGGGCACTAAGTTAATAGGTTAGTCCCAAAAAATGATATATAATTGCTTGTAAATGTATATAAAACATCCAAGATTGATACTATAATAGCATGGAACAATAAAAAATTATAGATACGTTGGAGACGTATCACGCGGTTGGCTTGATGACGAAGAGCCGCCGCGGGAAGCTCTACATCGACGATTCGTACTGGGGCCCCGACGCCGACTCGATCGAGTACGGGTACCGGGTCCCCTTTGGCAAGATCCATACCTTCATCGGTGTTGTCGGAGAGTCGGCCACTCGATTGGAGGCTGTCACCGGCATCGAGTCGGCTCGCCGCGCTAGTCCAAGCGAGGCCAGACCCGGCCCTCTACAAGCCGGCCGGAAGCATGTCTTCGTAGGGTTCGCCCAAGGGGTGGCCTTGTCGAAGAACTCCCTGTCTAGAGACGATACGCTCGTTCATTCTGACTGCGAATCCTCGATGGGAGAAACCGAGTCTATCCGTCCCCTGTATGATGGAAGGCTGGGATATACTGATGAAGTCTTTCAAGAGGCCCTTGAGCCGCCTCGCTTTGCAGCAGTCTACATGGCGGGTAGACAGGATCCTACATGCCATTCGGTCGATCTAGCGACTCGGGAGAACCTCACCCTGGCCAGCTCAGGAGGAGACGGCACGGCTGCTGCCGGCTCTCAGAAAACCGGGGCACAGGCGCTTACAGACATGATGAATACTTTGACAACTCTATTGGCCGAGCTGGTTACTATGGAGGACATGGCTGCGCGCAACACGGACATCACGAAGTGTCGCGAGCAGATGGGCAAGATCCAAGAGGATATCAATGCTAAAAACACTCGTATGGCGGAGACACAGGCCCGGCTCGCCGAGGAAAGACAGCGTCTGGAAGAGGAGGCTCATTATTTAAGCCGCTGGCAGGCCGAGTCAGAACTCGTCCGTTGGAGGCGACATCAAAGCTGGCTTCCGGCCAATATTGAGCCAACTCAATTGTTCACCATGCCCAACGATCCACAGGCTCCGGTAAACCCGGGGGTTGGTATCGTGCCCCCAGGAGGGTCGCTATTGTAGCAGTCGGCTCAGCCGAGGGAGCCAGCTCAGCACCATACGCCGGCTCAGCAGTAGCAGTTACCGTCTCGCCGGTTCCAGACCCCAATTGGACACTACTCAAACCCAGTTGATAATGTTCTGGCGGCAACTCACAACTTGGCAGCAATCCCAATTGAGGGAGACGGTCCGGCTCAGGTCGAGGCCAGGAACGCCATCGCGGTGCTCAAAACAGCAGTAGTGCAGCAGACCAACTATTCTCATAGCCAGCACCGGCTCCATTCAACCCCTCACCAGAGCCGCACCAGGAGCCAATGCCCTGAGTCGCCAACAGTTTCCAGTAGCGCACACCACAGAGGGGCCACGCAACCACTGGAGAATCAGCACCAACCTGGGATCCCGAATGCACAGGATATTGTGGACGCCGCTCGGGCCCTGCGAGCATTGGAAGAGGAAAACACGCGTGCGGCATACAACTAGCCCACAACACGCGACCCGCCCACCGCAACCCAGACAGCTGGTCGCCTTGGGGGTCTATCAAATTGCATGATTGGAACTCCTTGTCTAGTCCCGGCGCTGCGAGATGCACGCATGCCCCCAGATTTCAAAGGTCCTCGCAAGGTTCCTAATTATACAGCGAATCTGGAGCCGACCGAGTGGATCAAGAGTCACGAATTGGCAATGGATCTGTTGGGAGCAAGTGAGTTAGTGTGTGCACATTATCTGCCTCTCATGTTGGAAGGTCCATCACGCACTTGGTTGAAAAACCTGCCGGTGAATTCTATTAACACATGGCAGGAGCTAAAGGAGCGCTTCATCAAGAATTTCCAGGGAACCTGCAAAAGACCAACCACAATTGTTGATCTCGAACATTGTGTTCAACGTGAGGATGAGTCAACGCATCATTGGGCTAGCCCTGTTGCGGAAGTCATACACAGTTCAGATAGCATCTTAGCCGCATAGGCATTGCTTGTTCTGGAACGAACATGTAAGTTTCAGCCCCTGGTCCAGAAGTTAGGGTGACTCAAGAGAAAGGCCCAAGACATGGGCGATCTAATGGATGTCTTAACCCGGTATGCTGAATCAGATAATACAAAGGATCCACCTTCTGATGAGGAAAAATCCTGTAAGGGCAAGAAAAATGGTGGCAAGGGTCACCAGCAGAACAATGGCAATGGGCAGAACAACAACGGCGGTAAATGCAAAGGTTATGAAGGCGGCTCTGATCTGGTGGCAATTACAAATACTGGCAACGAAAATCAGCGTCAGAACAATGGTTCTAGAAGGCAGTCCTCTGGTAATCGCCCTCTCAGCTTTGAGGTGGCGCTCAAGGGTCCATGTCCAAAGCACAGTTTCAATGGTAAGCTGTCTAGCCACTCCTGGGAAAATTGCTACACCATGCAAGAGTTCTCCAAGCGGATCTTCCAGAATCATCACAACGGTGGTGGCAACGGCGGACAACCCGGCAATCTGGGATCCGGCTTCTAGGGAGCCAGCTCACACGGGCCCTTTGCAGGCCCCGGGTTCCAAGGGAACAACGGGCAGAATGCCGGGTTTCAGGGGGCTGGCAATACTGGAGGCAGCATTCAGCGGAACAATCAAGGAAATCAGCATCAAGCCGGCCAGTCAGGATTTCAGAGCAACCCGAAGCAGTTGAATAGTGGGCAGTATCATGTTTTCACCACTAGTACCTGCAAGCATGATAGGAAGGTGCTGCAGCGAGCCGCCAACTTGGTTGAGCCGGCAGCCCCGTACTATCTCAACTGGTCAGAGCAGCCGGTCACTTGGAGCCGAGCGGATCATCCAGTACTCCTTGATCACCCCGGTCAGATCAAGATGAAGCAGGAGGAACAGGAAAAGACGGCTTTCATCACGCCCTTTGGAGCTTTCTGTTATACGACCATGCCGTTTGGTCTGAAGTGCGCACAGGCGACTTATCAGCATTGTGTCCAAAGTTGTTTTCACAAGCAGATTGGGTGGAGCGTCCACGCATATGTTGATGACATTGTGGTTAAATCCCACAAGAAAGAAACCTTGTTGGAAGATCTCAAGGAAACATTTGACAATCTCCGCGTCTACCAGATGAAACTTAACCCGGAGAAGTGTGTCTTTGGTGTTCCTGCAGGAAAGCTACTGGGATTTCTCATTTCTGAGCGTGGCATCGAAGCCAACCAGGAAAAGATCAAGGCAATCACGACCCTGGCTAAACGGCGAATCTTAATGCTGTGCAGAAGCCGGCTCGAGGAGAAGGCAATTCCACTGTATCAACTGCTCAGGAAATTAGACGATTTTGTTTGGAATGCTGCCGCAGATCAGGCTTTTGAGGCCCTCAAAAAACAGTTGTCTGACCCGCGCATCCTTGCTGCCCCTCATGAGAAGGAACCTATGCGGCTATATATTGCCGCTAACAAGGCTGTAAGCATTGTAGTTGTTGTAGAGCGCAAGGAGGAAGGCAAGGAATTCCCAGTTCAGCGCCCTGTGTATTATATCAGTGAAGTATTAACAGAGTTCAAGCAGCGGTATCCGCATTGGCAGAAGCTGGTATATGGAGTATTCATGGCAAGTTGCAAGTTGAAGCATTACTTCCACGAGCATCCAATTACTGTGGTCAGTTCAGCACCTCCTGGAGACATAATCTAGAACCGGGAAGCCACGTGCCGGGTTGCTAAGTGGGCTATTGAGCTTGGTCCACATCATCTCAAATACATGCCTCGCACTGCAATCAAATCTCAGGCTTTGGTAGATTTCATCAATGATTGGACAGAGTTACAGGCTATAGAAGGGAAGCCAGACACGACATATTGGTCCATACACTTCGATGGGTCAAGGCAGCTCAAAGGCTCGGGGGCTGGAGTTGTGATAACTTCCCTGTGAGGAGATAAGTTCTGTTATGTTTTACGACTTATGTTCCCCTGTACTAACAATGCAGCAGAATATGAGGCATTGCTTCATGGGCTCCGAATGTCCAAGGAGATGAACTTGAGCCGGGTTAGGTGCTTGGGTGACTCAGATTTGGTGGCTCAACAGGTTTCTGGCACATGGGACTCTGTGGCACCCCGATAGAGGGCCGACGCACGCCAGTCCCAGGATAAGACCTGACGCACGTCTGAGACATGATACAGCAATTCCAGGCACAAAATGGCTTATTTATATGAATTTGGAGTATTACAACATTGATGCTTACAACAATATTACATGGCTCCAAGGCTATCTAAATGGCAGCGGAGGTCTTGGTTCAGCGGCAACGACATCTCTGTCTGGGCTCCACAATGCACAGGACTGGCTGGGTTACGATCTAGCACGGCGGATCTTCTCCTGCAACTGGCCACGTGCAAGGCCAGGTGAGTATTTTGAATGTACTCGCAAGACAACCAAATACATAGCATCCAAACAAGCAGATGACAAAGCAAGCCCTATGCTTATATAAGAACTTATTCTAAACCTGGCATGGAATTAACAGGAAAACATGGATCAAGCATGGCCTAGCATATCAACTATATATCATGGCATGGCATGGCCATTTTTATGAGACATGGTATTCATAATCAAACTGGAACCTACACTACGCTTACCTCCCGTGAAGCATTCAAGTAATATGTGGTGACATCATTCAGTTTCACTGCCCTTCTGGGCTAACTCATGACTCACCGAGATCTCATCTCGTGATCATGTCAGAACCACATGGTTACTCCCAATCATCCCATAGTCCAAGTTACCACATTTACTTAGCAGCACAAGTTTATACTAACAGGGTTGTCCTCCAGATCGACAAAGAACAAATAGTGTGACCTAGTACGAACTGTGTCCATTACCGTGGACTCGGCTATTCGAATAGATTCATACACTCTGCAGAGGTTGCGCACGTTACCCACACTATGGAGCTCCTAGTCCCGTACCTCGGTACACTTCCCTTCCGGGTGGACCGGTGCTGTTCCAACAAAACTTGCCTAACCCGTGACCCTCCATCGTACCACCGACAATCATCCTCCCCCAGAGTCATGCCCTGGGTGGCCCCTGTGTCACTCTTGACACCTGCCACCGTCGTGGCCAAACTAAACTATCCCAAACGGGGACTCCCGGGTTAAACAAACAACTGGGCTCACAAGGTTATCATCGCCTACCTGATCAGGGCAGCACGCACGCATAACCTTCCCTCTTTGGTGGTACCGATAAGAGAGCACAAAGTTAGACCAAGTCAAGGCCGTCCCATAACGGCAAATGTGGCTGCACGGGTAAGCTCGGTTCGGTGGCACTATGACTCGATCCCATCGATGACGAAGGAGGTTTAGTTTATAAGTTCAATTTAACATTTCCGTCATCTCATCATAACATCAACATTTGTAAGCAGGAACAATCATGTAGCAACAGTATAGCAACCTCATAACAGTATTGACAGTCATGGCATGAGATCAAATCATAGCACTAACATGATAATGGTATTACAAGTATTGTTACTAGCATGAGACAGTATGACATGAAAGCAATTCATAATATCACATGGTAAATAACACTAGCATCTGGCACAGATGAAATAACATGACTATGGCAGTGCAGACTAACAGATGATCTGAAATATACTGCAACACACACACAGGTGCAAGCAAAGTCGTCACACAAGTCTGGAGCTCATGATAAGAGGTTGGCTTGCCTTGGGGTTGATGGAGTCACCGGGAAGAACTGCGATGTGCTCGCGGGAAGATTTGCCGGAAAAGTTTCCCTCTCGAAGGGGCTGATTGAAGGGCAAGGGCAAAATGGTCATTTTCATAGTGTGAAAACATTATGAAAATGATACCATCGGAACGGGCTCGATGAACTGAAAACGTGGGCGTTGGATTTACCTCAATCGGAGTTACGGTCGCGGAGAAATGGTCGTTCGTTAGGCAGAAAAGCGCGCGAAAACCTGTTCACTTCTGCCTTTAACGGACGAACGTCCACAATACAGTGGTTTCGGCGGCGGCTGAGGCTGAAAGCGCCTTTTCCAGAGTACGCTTTCGATCATGGAAAGCGTATTCCCCTCATATGATGCAGCGGAGTATGCTTTGACCAGTGGAAGGCGTATTTAGCAAATACGCTTCCACTTAACTCAGTCAACGGGCCCGGCCAGGTCAGCGAACATAGACTTACATGCGGGCCCGGCCTCATCTCCTTCCTCTCTCTCTCCCTGGTCGCCCTCTTCCTCGACAGAAACAAAGGAGCACCGCGGCGGCTCGGGCAGCGCTCGCCGCCGGCGCCTCACTGCTCGGCTGCTGCTGCCGGTGGGCTAGGCGGGCTCGCGGTGCCACCCCGCATCCAGGGGTAGTCGCCAGGAGCTTGGGGACGCCCAGAAGAGGTGCGGCTATGGTGACAGAGGAGGCGACCATGGTGTTGGGGAAACTGCTCCGACAGCGCTTCCCCAGAGAAATTGGGGACGGAGGCGACTCTGCGGGCTCTGGAGGAGGCTGTGGTGGTGGGCAAGAGGGAGGGGAAGGGCCAGAGCGCTGGATAGGCTCGAGGGGAACTGGGCGGCAGAGTTTGGCCATGGGCGAGGAAAGTAGCTCCACGAGCTCGAGGAGAGGGGGGCTAGGCTTGCTGGTGCTCGGGAGGGCTCGAGAACTCGCTATTTATAGCCGTGGGAAGGAACTACGCGACGGCGGCCGAGGCTTCGGGAGCTTGGCGATGTGGCGGTGCTCCGGTGGAGCACCTGCTGTCGGCACGGCCGGCCAACGGCTAGGGGACGAGGCAGGAAGGGTCCAGGCGAGGTACGTGTGCGGCGGGGAGGTCGTCGGCGCTCCCGGACGAGCTGTCGCCGGCAACCAGAAGGCTCGAGACACGCGGTGCCGCGGCCGCGTCCCAATAGTGCCCCGATGTCGGCAAGAATGGCCACGAGCTAGGCTCCAGGAGTAGCTGGGAGGTGGATGGGGTGCCGTACGTCGTCGCAGATGTCGGCAGAAAGCGACGGCAAGAGGAACAGAGGAGGGACGCGACGGCGCAGTGCAAAGCTTCGGTTGAGCCTTCTATTGTCGTGGTCACCACGCAGCTATGGCCTTGCCACGCTTGCCTGGCTATAAAACCATGTCTGGGGTCTTCTCCTTCCTGCATTGAGTTGACCTGTGCATCTGGATGTCACGGGGGAGCTCTGGCGTGACTACACCTAGGTCAAACAGTTTCCAGCAGCAATGTTTGGACACGTGGTGTGGCCACCACAGTGCTCCTCTTGGCATGAACTTTGGCAGAGGTCAATCATCTGCTAAGGTAGTCATCTTGGCCAAATTTCAGCACAAATGGACAACTCTAGATGGTACTTCCTTTGTAACCTTGCAATCTAGACAAAAATGGAAATGATGATGCTGGGGTTAAATGGCTAGATAGACTTGGCTGATTTTTGGTGCAGGGTGATGATAGGGTTATGGGAGCTAGCTGGAAAAATTTCAGCCCATTTTGATCATCTATGAAGGTACTTCCTTCACAGAGATGCAATCTGGACAGAAACTTAGATAATTTACTGAGGAATATTGGCTATATGAAATGGGCTGGTTTTTGGTATCCATGGGTGATTTATCAATGTTAGCCACCCTGAAAAATTTCAGCCCAAAAAGATCAAGGGAACAAGCACTTCCTTTTGCAAACTGGAAATCTGGACAGATTTTGCAAATAGATGTTGTGCTCAAAATTTGAATTGTGGAACTTGAGATTTTCATGGAAATGGTGAATATATGGATAGGATAAGCTCCACAATTTATTTGGGATTTTTCCTAGCTACCAAAATGGTAGTTCCTTTGGAAAGGCCCCAAATTGAAATATTGGCTTTAAATAGGAAAATGCAATTTCCCTTATTTAATTATGGCCAATATTTTTGTGAGAGCTCAATATGATCACAAAGAATATCTCCAAAAGTTTTCATGAACTTTGGAGATGGATAGATATTTTCCTGGATTTAATTCCGCAGAAAGGCAGAAAGAGGAATTAATTCTAGAGGAGAAATATTGCATATGACTTAGCAATATTTTTGCACATCTAGGGTTTATGAGTGAAGGAGGATCTCTGGAAATTTTGAGAGGATCAACAGAGCAAGGAAAATGATAGCTCCTTTGTAAATACAAAGGCAGGATTTCCAGTTCCAATATTTTGGAACTAGGGTTTGAATGGAGTTCGGGGCTTACTGATGGGAACTTGACTGGCACAAGAGCATGGGAAAGTCACTGAGAGGCTGAGGATTGTCTGGATTCACCTGGTCACTCACCAGATTCTAGAGAAAAAATTTGGGAGAGGGAAGCTAGGAAGGAATAACAGCACAAAAATCGATAACTCGATTTTTGGGGTGATACAGACTCCAAGGATCCCCTTATGGCGGCATATAGGCACGCAGTCACTAATATTGCTGGACACTTCAAGGGTTATCAAGTTGATCACATTGATCGCTGGCAGAATGAGGCAGCAGATGCACTATCTCGCTTGGGTTCTCAGCGGAAGCCTGTGCCGCCCAATGTTTTTTTGGACGTTTTGCATAATACGTCTGTGAAGTAGCCAACGGAGGAAGACTTGGCTATTCCTGACCCAGAGGCGGCTCTAGTGGCTGTTGTTCATGCTATACCTAATTGGACAATTACTTACTTGGTTTATCTAAGCCGGGGAGAGCTTCCGCAGAGGAAATCATCGCTCGACAGATCATCAGACGATCCAAGTCTATGACTATCGTCAATGGCGAGTTGTATCGACAAAGTGTTACCAGTGTTTTTCAACGTTGTGTTTCACCTGAGGAGGGTCGTGCAATTCTCAATGAGATTCATTCTGGCGATTGTGGTCATCATGCCAGCTCAAGATCGCTGGTCGTGAAAGCTTTCCGGCACGGGTTTTACTGGCTCACAGCTCATGCAGATGCCGAAGATATTGTGCGCAAGTGTGATGGTTGCCAAAAGTATGCGCGTCAGGCTCATGTGCCGGCTCAAGAGTTAAGGATGATTCCAATAACTTGGCCTTTTGCAGTCTGGGGGTTTGACATGGTTGGACCCTTTAAACGCTCTAAGAATAAGCATACTCACTTGTTGGTAGCTATGACAAATTCACCAAGTGGGTGGAAGCAGAGCCAGTCAGCCATTGCGACGAGGCTACAGCCGTCAAGTTTTTGAAAAAAATGATATATCGCTTCGGCTATCCACACAGTATGATCACAGACAATGGAACCAATCTTTCCAAAGGAGTCATGAAATAGTTCTGTCAACAGGAGCACATCCGGCTTGATTTAGCATCGGTTGCGCATCCTCGGTCCAATGGGCAGGCAGAAAGAGCTAATTAGGAATTGCTGCAAGGAATCAAACCCCGGCTCATGGTGCCTTTACAACGCATGCCTGGCCGCTGGGAAGAAGAGTTGCCTGCAGTACTTTGGAGCATACGGACTACTCCCAATAGGTCAACAGGCTATACACTGTTTTTCCTGGTCTATGGTACAGAAGCTGTACTTCCAAGCGATATTCGTCTTGACTCCCCTCGAGTGGCGGCTTATGTGGAATCAGATAATGAGCAAGCTCGCCAAGATGCTCTTGATGCTTTGGAGGAAGAACGTGAACTTGCCGCATCCAGATCAACAATTTACCAACGAGGCCTACGTCGCTATCACAGCCGTAGAGTTTGAAGCCGTACTTTTCAGGAAGGTGACTTAGTGCTCCGTCTGATACAAGACCAGACAGGCATGCATAAGCTTTCACCTCCTTGGGAAGGGCCCTTTGTTGTCAGTAAGAATCTCAACAACGGGTAATATTACCTAGTTGATATACGTGAGGCAGATAAATCATTTACCTCTGAGGAGGAGGGGAGCCGGCCCTGGAACGTTGCCCATCTCCGGCCATACTACACCTAAGTAATAGATTGGGTAATATCTTTTGTACATACCTTCCATCATGTATATACATATTTTGATCAATGAAATAAAGACCGGCAGCTCTGTATAAGAGAGTTTGTCGTTTCGCCTCAAATTGTGTGTTGAGTCTTTATTGGTTGATCATTGGTTACTTGGGGGCTTCCAACTCATCGAGTTTAGCTTACAAAACCCTTTAACCCGGCAAATAGCCAAAACTTGGTTAAACCTGCCTGTCAGCAAGATGCTACTCTGAAAAGGTGACCCGGCGTACGCCTGGTGAGTCAATCACAAAGGTGACCCTGAATTCATCAAAGTTAAAATGCTTGTTGGTCACGTGAGAGCCGGCTTTCAGAAAGCTAGGATAAACCAAAAGGCCAAAGCGCCTGCTTCATGAAAGCAATTCAGACTTGTGCCTCAAAGGCCGGTCTTCACGTCGTGCTGCGTAAGCCGGCAATTTAAAATTCATGTTTTGCATTATTGTTACCTCTTGCATGCATGCATATAATTTTTGTTTTCGTACATTCTGCATTACAGTCATTCTTTTTTCATCTGGTATCAAGACTTGCCGGGTTATTTTTTACACCAATGGTGTAAACTCGTAACTAACGAAGCTAGTTCCATGCTCTTCTTTTGAGCAGCAAAAGATTTGTCATTCCAAACAATTAAACAAGTTTATACAAACAAAAGCAGCAAGTGCACGATGACACTTACACTAGCAGCAGTTTCTGGATGCTAAGCTATTACAAGCCGGCCACCGGGCTGCGGACACAACAGATGTTTCCTCCAAGTTCAGCTGCAATAAAATATGAGCCGGTGCTCTATGTTGCCGGGTAGGGAATGGCGCCAGAGGTTGAAGGAGCGCCATGTGCCGGCTCTTCATGATCGTCGTCATCCGCCGCCTCTTCCCGACTTGTCGATTCGCCGGTTGACCACTGGATTGAGCGCAATGCTTCAAACATTGCATCGGCTGTTATCACAGAGGAAGGGTCGATGTTAGGGGCAAAAGATAGCTTACGCGTATGAGTAAGGGCAACCGGCTGAGGGTTAAGCAGCTCAATCCGTTCGTTGCCTTCGGAATATCCGGCTTGATACTTGGTCAGATCCATCTCTTCTGCAATCGCTGTGGCAGCAACCCGGGTTTCTTTTATACACCGCTGAAAGTCCACCTTGCTGAAGGTGGTGTCGTCTATATTAAACTTAGGGTATCCGCCGATAATTTGAGCCGGATCCAATTCCGGCACGTATGCTTTGGCACGAGCAAACACTGTCAGGGTCCCAGCACGGCAAGCCTCCTTCTTCCACTCTTCAAACCATTTGGGAACCACTGATAGTTCCTTTAGCATATCTGCAATCAGGTGGGGCGGTGCCTTGGTGTTTTTAACGGCCATGGTGCAGCATGCGCCGCCTATATATAGTTGTTCGGCAAAAGTGTAGGTGGCTTTCAGCTTCACCAATGGTTGTTCAGCTTGGTTATGAGTTTTTCAGCCTGCAAGAAGAGAAAGATATGTTAATCCGGTTGGCGCGGTATTTTGCAACACGGCACGTTTGGCGGCTTATGAATTTACTGCATACCAAAGATGGCGTTGCACATGCTGGTGATATGGTTTTTCAATATGGCCAGCTCTTGGGTCGCCGGCTTAAGTTTTGCTTCTGCCTCTTCTGCACGCTTAACCAGGATGGATCTTTCCTCTTCAAACGCCGCCTCAGCATTCTTCAGCGTACTTCTCACAAGGCGCAAAGACTTGTTGGCTTCTGAAGATGATTCTTCAGCCCTTTCACGAAGTTTTTTCTCTCTCTTTGCTTCCCTTTGGAAGTAGGATGCTTGCGTCTCAGCATGATTCAACATATCCTGCATAGTAGTATTCAGTCAGACAGTCTATCATAAGTCCCGAGCCGCCATTCTGGTTGACCCGGCCCTTGGGGGCTACATTTATCAGCGTTTATCAAATACAACAAAGTCCCATGCAGATGCGGGCATTCCACATGGCACTTGGGGGCTAATGTATACTTTGTTCTATGTCACTACATGCAGAGATCCGACACATCATATCATGATGAGCCGGCCCTTGGGGGCTACAGGTTGATCATAATATCTCATACAAGTCCCTGATCATCATGGTATAATGACCCGGCCCTTGGGGGCTACATATAATATGAGCATATTAAGTCAGGAGACAAAAAGTTACCTCATACTTCCGTTTAAGGGAAGTCACCATGGCAATTTCAGTATCCCGGCTCTTAGACAGCCGGGTTATCACAGACTGATGCAGCATGTGGATATCTTGCTCTTCAAAGGAATGGACATTGAGAGCCGCCTTCCCTTTATTCTTGATGGGCGACTCAGCCTTGGCAGGGATCTTTGCTAAGACAGTAGAGGTTTCCGGTGGAGCATTCTGCTGTTCACCAGTCACCATTACTTCATCTTGAGCTTTCTCAGCAGACTGCTCTCCAATTAAGTTTTCCTTCTCCTGATTGGCAGGAGGAGGAGAAGCGTGGGCTGGGCTCACATTAGTGTCTTGAGGCGGCGGGTCATTCTGAAAAGCCGGCTCATCCGGAATATCCGGGTTAGCCGCTGCGTCTTCTTGAGGACCTGTTTGAACGACAGGGTCTGATGACCCGGCGGCAGTTTTCTTCTTAATGGCCTTCGCACTATACAAGGAACAAAGAATCATTCGGTTAAAGCATAAGAGCAAGAAACCTTCATGTAAAACATAAGCAATCAGATTGTTTACCCAAGATTGATGTTAAAAGCTAGCGCCTGAGTGGCGTTTGATTCGTTAGAAGAGGGAGATGTTTGATATGCCGAGTCGTTCAAAGGCAAGGGCTCCTTGAAGCGACCGAATGAGGAAGAGAGGGAGTAGGGCTGAGAGGCGCCTCTGTCCGTACTCTCCGTGCAGGCGGCTCATTGTCTAAACGACCGCTCAGCACTCCTTTGCTGCTTTGGGGATTCCGTTTAGAAGTCCCTGTGTGTTGTGCTTTCTTCAAAGAAAATTGTGGGTCTAAATGAGCATCTCCATGTGAAAATGGAACTTTTCGGACTGCAACCCGGAATTTCTTTCGAACGGGTACCGGTGAGTCAGAATCTGACGTGATCAAAGTTACCTCTAGCTCACCGGTGTGACTGGTTTCAGCCTGTTCCTGTGAAGAGGTGGCGTCAGCAAGTTGGTTAAACAGGCGGCCAAGGGAATCAAGCTCTACCTCTTGGTCTTCATCATCTTCTGGGTTTTCCTCGCTATCCTCTCGAGGAGTGGGGTCTTGAAGTTCGACCCGCCACCAGTCAGCATTTTCCTGCACCATGACGGGTTGATTATGACAAAGATAAAACAGTGTTGACAAGATGAAGGGCAGCAAAAAGATGGCTTACTTCGGGTGCCGAGTTGTTTGCATAAAAGGGAGCAAGTCCCACGATCTTAATATCATCTTTTGTTTCACCAAGTAGCTTCTTGGCGAATTTCAAGACATCTTTCTCCTGGAGGTTGACACGGCTAAATCGAAGCGGGTCTTCTGGCTCGCCGGAGTAAGTGTGCAAGAGCCGGTTCCTGAAGCCCAGAGGCTGGATGCGCCATTCTATCCAGGTCCGGGTCAGATCCACACCGGTAAGGCCATGAGCGGTCAACGCATTTATTCTGTAATAAAGGGGTACCAGAGCCTCTCTTTCTTCTTTGGAGGCGAAGCCCGGGAAGACGATGGTGGCGTCAAGCCAGCTTGACCGATAGCCTGGAAGTGGATGCTGCCCATCGAGGGAGGTATCCTTGCAGTAAAACCAGGTTCTGTACCATCCTTTAGGGTGGCTTGCCGGCTTAGCGTCAGGGAAGGCTGTGTTCTTCCTTCGCTGGATGGTGACTCCACCAAGTTCTAGGCTTGGTCCATCTTTGTGTTATGTCTGATGATTCAAGTAGAAAAATTCTTGGAACAGGCTGATGGACGGCTCAAGTTGCAGATAAACTTCACAGAACACTTGGAACTGGCACAAGTTGTGAACAGAGTTGGGACCCATATCTTGAGGTCTGATATTGAAGAAGTGAAGCACATCCTGGAATTTTTTTGAGCCGGGAGGACGGAATCCTCGGTCCAGATGATCAGCGAATAAGACAATCTCATTCTGACCCGGCTGTGGATGAATTTCTTCTTCTAGGGCACGCCATTCGATTTCTTCCTTAGGCGGTAATAACCCGGATTCTACAAGGGATTGTAGCCTGAGCTTTGACATGCTAGACTTTACCCAGTTGACGTACTTAACTTTTGGAGCCATGAATTCCGCTGCAAGAAAGATGAGGCAATATCATAAGCCGGCAGTTAGGATATTCACCGGGTCACCGGAAGGAATGCAAGCATATGCCGGGTCATGGTTTCTGGCACAGGATAAGCTGGGAATTACATAGCGCAGATTTTTTACAAGTGTTGGGCGTAGTCTGGGTTATGAGTCAGTAGACAAGTTTCACGTGGATTAAAAAGTTCTGTGGATCTGAAAAATGGCCTAAAATAGGAGGATAAACCTAGGTCTGTTCTTCGCAGTAAAAGATGAACCATAGTGGGAATGTATTCAGGGCAGAGTACTAGATCTATAATGCGTGGGAAATATGGCGGACCGATTCTATGAGCCGTAAGATAGAGACATGCGGTCGTTCTTGGATTTACTGACAGCTACTGCGATGAACTATGAAGAACGACGGAAGAACTAGCGGCAATTGTGAAACAGGCGCTTACAGATTTGAATGGGGGGGGGAGGTCATGTAGCCTTCGAGCGTTGAAGGGGCGGCTGCGCAGGAAGAGATGAACTCCGGCGGTGGCGGAAAGGAACGGATGACGTGGTCTCCGGTGGCGGCGGCGAGTTCGAGAGGGCGCAGCGACATCGGAGAAGTAGAGGAAGAAGACGAGCAGAGAGCGGTAGAAAGGAAAGGGGGAAGGGCGTTGGCCTATTTATGGGCGCGGCGGAACTCGAAACGGCATGCGCGGAGCCCGAGGCGGCGCTGTGAACAGTGGCTAAAAAGGCTCCTCAATTTTTGCGCCTCACAAGACGATACGAAACCACTAAAAGATTCGTTGTGATGTCATCCCGGATTTTGCGGAAGGTGGATGTGATGTCATGAACAAGGTCAATGAGAAAGCACCTAGTCTGAGGGTGAAGAATGACCCGGTGAGTTGCTTAAGCCGGAAAAGTATGTGCAAACTTCGCCGGTGCATCCAAATCCCGTGATATATGATACGCTCTATCACACATAAGCCTCATTATATCCTTCCTCAAAACAGCCACCATACCTACCTATCATGGCATTTCCATAGCCAGTCCGAGATATATTGCCATGCAACTTCCACCATCATCATACACATGACTTGTGTGTTCATCGTCATATTGCTTTGCATGATCATATAGAGCTGGCATGATATTTGGGGCAAAGCCACCGTTCGTGATTGTTATATATGTTACGCTAGGTCATTGCATATTCTGCTACACTGCCAGAGGCATTCATATAGAGTCATATTATTCCAGTTTATCGAGTTGTAAGTAAATAAAAGTGTGATGATCATCATTATTAGAGCATTGTCCCAGTGAGGTAAAGAATGATGGAGACTGATGAGTCCTCCAAAAAATGGGGATGAGGTTCATGATATTGTTCTAAAAAAAGAGAGAGCAAAAGAAGAAAAAAGGAAAAATGAGAGAAAAAGAGAGAAGGGGCAATGCTACTATCCTTTTACCACACTTGTGCTTCAAAGTAGCACCATGTTCTTCATATAGAGAGTCTCCATGATTTGTCACTTTCATATACTGCTACTTGTGAACTGCAATGGGATTTCCCCAAAGAGGAGAGGATGATGCAGTGCAGTACAGATAAGTATTTCCCTCAGTTAAGAACAAAGGTTATCAATCCAGTAGGAGAACCACATAGAACCTCGTTAGCAGCACCTACACACACAAAAGCAAATACTTGCACCCAACGCAAACAAGAGGGTTGTCAATCCCCTTGGCGGTTGCTACTTGTGAACTGCGTTGGGATTTCCCCGAAGAGGAGAGGATGATGCAGTACAGTAGAGATAAGTATTTCCCTCAGTTAAGAACCAAGGTTATCAATCCAGTAGGAGAACCACACATAACCTCGTTAGAAGCACCTACACACAAAAGCAAATACTTGCACCCAACGCAAACAAGAGGGTTGTCAATCCCCTTGGCGGTTACTTGCAAGGATTAATTCTGATAGTGATAGATAGAAAAGTAAATTGCAAAATAAAAGAAAGGAAATAAAACTGCAGCAAGGTATTTTTGGATTTTAATATATGATAAAAGTAGACCCGGGGGCCATAGTTTTCACTAGAGGCTTCTCTCTCGAACACATAGCAAACGGTGGGTAAACAAATTACTGTTGGGCAATTGATAGAATAGCGCATAGTTATGACGATATTCAAGGCAATGATCATGTATATAGGCATCACGTCCGAGACAAGTAGACCGACTCCTGCCTGCATCTACTACTATTACTCCACCCATCGACCGCTATCCAGCATGCATCTAGGGTATTAAGTTAATGAAAACAGAGTAACGCCTTAAGCAAGATGACATGATGTAGACAAAGTAAACTCAAGCAATATGATTAAACCCCATATTTTTATCCTTAATGGCAACAATACAAATACGTGTCTTGTCCCTTTCTGTCACTGGGATATAGAACACCGCAAGATTTGACCCATCACAAAGCACCTCTCCCATTGCAAGATAAATCAATCTAGTTGGCCAAACCAAGAGGATAGATCGGAGAGAAATACAAAGCTATAACAATCATGCATAAATAAGTTCAGAAAAGACTCAAATATTTCTCATGAATAATCTGATCATAAACCCACAATTCATCGGATCCCAACAAACACACCGCAAAAGAAGATTACATCGAATAGAACAACAAGGAGATCGAGGAGAACATTGTATTGAAGATCAAAGAGAGAGAAGAAGTCATCTAGCTACTAGCTATGGACCCGTAGGTCTGTGGTAAACTACTCACACATCATCGGAAGGGCAGCAAGGTTGATGTAGAAGCCCTCCGTGATCGATTCCCCCTCTGGCAGAGTACCGGAAAAGGCCTCCACATGGGATCACGGAAGAACAGAGGCTTGTGGCAGCAGAAAAGTTATTTGGGGTGGCTCTCTGTTGGTTTCCCAATACTTGAGAATTTATAGAAGTGGAATTAGGTCAAACGAAGCTACGAGGGGCCCACAAGGCATCAGGGCGCGCCCCCTGGGGCCTCGCCCTGTTGCCTTGTCACCTCCTCGTGAAGCTTCTGGCCTCCTCCCGAAGCTTCCAGGGTCTCCTTTGTCCAGAAAAAAAATTTCAAAAAGTTTCGTGGCATTTGGACTTCGTTTGGTACTGATTTCTGAAAAACCAAAAACAAGCAGAAAACAACAACTGGCACTGGGCACTAGGTTAATAGGTTAGTCCCAAAAGATGATATAAAATAGCATATTATTGCACATAAAACATCCAAGATTGATACTATAATAGCATGGAACAATAAAAAATTAGAGATACGTTGGAGACGTATCAAGCATCCCCAAGCTTAATTGATGCTCGTCCTCGAGTAGGTAAATGATAAAAACAGAATTTTTGATGTGGAATGCTACCTAACATGTTGCATCAAGTAATTCTATTTTATGGTATGAATATTGAGATCCGAGTGATTCAAGGCAATAGTCTATAATAATTGATATAAAGACATCAATACTCAGGCATACTAACAAACAATCATGCCTTTCAAAATAAAAATGCTAGAGAAAGTTATCCCTACAAAAACATATAATCCTATCATGCTCCATCTTCTTAACATAAAATATTTATTATGCACAACCCCTGTTGGGGATATTTCCCAGCATTGAAGACCCGACAGGAGATGACCCGGCCATGGAGCTGTAAGGCTCAGCGGGTATCGCGCTGCTGGGCCTAAGAAGATACCTAATGGGCCGGCTTGACGGAGGCCCAGTGAGAAAGGCCGGCTCAGCCTGCGGGCCGGCTCAAAGACAAAGATAAGGCAGAGAAGGCTATCTTGGAGAATAAATAGAATAAGAGTAGGAGACGGGTTACGTTTATGACCCGGACTCTCGTGTAAGCCTAGGGCTCTACCTGTTATATAAAGGGGAGCGCCAAGGCTAGAAAATTACAACTCGGACAATGCTCTAATAATAATGATCATCACACTTCTATTTACTTACAACTCAAAAATTACAACTCGACACTAGAACAAATATGACTCTATATGAATGCCTCTGGCAGTCTACCAGGATGTTCAATGATACTAGCGTAACATGTATGAAAATGATGAACGGTGGCTGAGCCACAAATACTATGTCAGCTATATGATCATGCAAAGCAATATGACAATGATGATGTGTGTCATATAAAAAGAACGGTGGAAGTTGCATGGCAATATATCTCGGAATGGCAATGGAAATGCCATAATAGGTAGGTATGGTGGGTGTTCTGAGGAAGATATAAGGAGGCTTATGTGTGATAGAGCGTATAATATCATGGGGTTTGGATGCACTGGCGAAGTTTGCACCGACTCTCGAGGTGAGAAAGGGCAATGCACGGTACCGAAGAGGCTAGCTAATTGCGGAAAGTTGAGAGTGCGTATAATCCATGGACTCACATTAGTCATGAAGAACTCACATACTTATTGCGAAAGTCTATTAGCCCTCAAAGCAAAGTACTACTACGCATTCCCCTAGGGGGGAGGTTGGTAGGAGTTAACCATCGCGCGTCCCCGACCGCCACGCAAAGGAAGACAGTCAAGAATAAATCATGCTCAAACTTCTTAGCATAACGACAGACCATACGTGCATGCTTCGTGAGTCACAAACCTTAACACCAATATTCTTACTAAACCACAATTATCTACTAGTACCTCCCACATATTAGCATCTGAATATCGCAAAACTATTGCAAGGAATCAAACTTATCATATTCAGTGATCTACATGAAAGTTTTTATTATATCCCTCTTGAATACTATCATATTAGGACCAAATTCATAACCCGTGCATATTACGATTGCTAATTATTAGACTCTCAAAAAGATATAAGTGAAGCATGAGATTGCAACTATTTCTTTAAAATATAACCACCGCCGTGCTCTAAAAGATATAAGTGAAGCACTAGAGCAACTGCCTAGCTCAAAAGATATAAGTGAAGCACATAGAGTATTCTATCAAATCACGAATAATGTGTGTCCCTCTCAAAAAGGTGTGTTCAGCAAAGATTATTGTGGCAAACTAAAAAGCAAACAAATGCAAGCAAACTATAACACAAGACGCTCCAAGTAAAACACATATCATGTGATGAATAAAAATATAGCTCCAAATGACATACCGATAGATTGTAGACGAAAGAGGGGATGCCATCTGGGGCATCCCAAAGCTTAGATGCTTGAGTCTTCCTTGAATATTACCTTGGGGTGCCTTGGGCATCCACAAGCTTAGGCTCTTGCCGCTCCTTATTCCTTCATCCATCGTGGTCTCACCCAAAACTTGAAAACTTCAGCACACAAAACTCAACAGAAACCTCGTGAGATCTGTTAGTATAACAAATAAATCTTAAATTTAGGTACTTTTGTAAATTGATTCATATTTAATATTGGCATAATGCTACTGTAATCCAACTTCTCCATGACTCATACCCCCCGATATGTTCCATAGATTTATCAAAATAAGCAAACTATGCAACAAAAACAGAATCTGTCTAAAACAGAACAGTCTGTAAGATCTATTTAAAAACCATACTTATGCAACTCCAAAAATTCTGACAATTTATGAAAACGTAAACAATTCATATAACAATACTGTGTAAAAATTTCAGATTTTCTGACACTCCAGTACAGAACCAAAAATCAAATACTGGACGCAAAACTTTCTGTTTTCCAAACATCATGAATTATACTATCATTCAAATCATCCCAAAGGCATTACTTGGCACAAACACTAATTAAAAGATAAAAATCACAATCATAACAGAGGCTACAATTGTGTAAACACACAAAACAGAAATAAAATGTTTATTGGGTTGTCTCCCAACAAGCTCTTTCTTTATAGCCACTAAGATAGGCTTGAGATTTCAATGATGCTCTCATGAAAGATAATAATTGAAACACAAAGAGAGCATCATGTAGCATGTGAAAAACACATTTAAATCTAACAAACTTCCTATGCATAGGCATTTAATAAGAAAACAAATTATCAAGACAAGCAATATCTAGCATATGCAAATAGGAAGAATGGAGCATTAATAATTTTAGCAGAAAGAGAGGTAATTTAGTGACATGAAAGTTCCTACAACCATATTTTCCTCTCTCATAGTAATTACATGTAGGATCATAATAAAATTCAACAATATAGCTATCGTATAAAATTTTATCTTCATGATCCACATGCATAAAAGTTTTATAATCTTCCAAGATAGTGGGATTAACATCAACTAAAGTCATGACCTCTCCAAACCCACTTTTATAAAAAAAAATCATAAGGTTGAACACTCTCCAAATATGTGGGATTATTTTTACCTAAAGTTGACACTCTTCCAAACCCACTTTCAATATTATTGTAAATATTATTATCAATAACATATTCATCATGAGGCTTAAATAAATTTTCAAGATCATAAGAAGCATTATCACCCCAATCATGATCATTGCAATAAGTAGTGGACATGACAAAATTATCATCCCCAAGCTTGTAGCTTTGCGTATCATTAGCACAATTGACACTAATAGAATTTATAATAACATTATTGCAACCATGCTTTTCATTCGAGGAGCTATCAAGTGTGGGTGCAATAGCAATGATTTCATTTTCAACATAAGGAACTATAGCAAGTTCATCTCCATAAGCATAATTAATATTGGCATCATGGCCACAAGCATAGCAAGCATCAAATTCATCAAAAAGGGATATTTCAAGCGGATCAACAGGATCACAATTATCTATAGATTCATGCATATAATTATTCTCTTCCAAAGCAGCAGACATTCTCCCAATGAATTCACTAACATAGGTATTGGAAGTATAGTTTTCATCGCAATATTTAAGTATGGAAATTTTTTCAGATTTGTAGAGAGTAATATCATACTTTTCAATCAAAGAAGCAACTTCATAGGCACCCTTAAAAGCAACAAATTCTTCAATTTGTTCGATATCATAGTAGCTATAAACACCCTTGGCATAAGAAGATAAGATTTCATTATCATTAAACTCACATAGGTAGGGAAGGTGTTTTTAGGGTTCTCCTAGCAACAAGTAACCTCATATATTTCGCATAGATTCCAAGCATAGCATAGCAAACAATTTATTTGATTCCATAAGAGTCTCCCTTTTTGAGACAAACGGTGACGCACAAAATGAGCATGCTCGTCTAATGATTTTCCCTCAACTAAACTAGTTGGGGTTTCAGCACGAGCACAAATGGATCGAAGATGATCCAAGTAGAAAACTTTAAGTGGATCCATAGTGATATTAAATTTTTGCTTTTGTTTTCTATTTTGTGTGTTGACATGAAGGCAGTAGAAGCAAGCAAGCAAGCAAACAAGAAAATAAAAATATTTTTGTGTTTTTTTGTAAAATTGTTTTAGAAGTGGGGAGATGAAAATGAGAGGCAAATGCAAATAAAAGTCAAATGAAAATAAGAGCAAGTAGATGGTAGTTTATGCGAAGGTAGTTGATAGGTTTTGGTGATGTCTCCCCGGCAACGGCGCCAGAAATTCTTCCTGCTACTTGTGAACTGCGTTGGGATTTCCCCAAAGAGGAGAGGATGATGCAGTACAATAGAGATAAGTATTTCCCTCAGTTAAGAACCAAGGTTATCAATCTAGTAGGAGAACCACACAGAACCTCATTAGCAGCACCTACACACACAAAAGCAAATACTTGCACCCTACGCAAACAAGAGGGTTGTCAATCCCCTTGGCGGTTACTTGCAAGGATTAATTCTGATAGTGATAGATAGAAAAGTAAATTGCAAAATAAAAGAAAGGAAATAAAATTGCCGCAAGGTATTTTTGGATTTTTAATATATGATAAAAGTAGACCCGGGGGCCATAGTTTTCACTAGAGCCTTCTCTCTCGAACACATAGCAAACGGTGGGTAAACAAATTACTGTTGGGCAATTGATAGAAAAGCGCATAGTTATGACGATATTCGAGGCAATGATCATGTATACAGGCATCACGTCCGAGACAAGTAGACCGACTCCTGCCTGCATCTACTACTGTTACTCCACCCATCGTCCGCTATCCAGCTGTCGGTGTACTAAAACATGGGTGCCCTCGTACCCTGACTTGTGCACAGGCAGTTGTAGCCTTCCTGATGGCAAGGGCTTGCCGGAGGATTACTGTGGCTCAAGACTCAATGAACAAGACCGTGAAGAAGACCTCTAGGCAGGTCACCGAGAAGTACTATTCTAGTACTGAAGATCAAGATTGCCCTTGCCGACAAGCTTCGTACCGGCAAGGTGAAGACCAAGACTCTGGTTGCCGGCAAGCGAAGGCCTAGCAAGCTCCGTGCCAGCAGGCTCGTTTTGTCCCGTTACCGCTCCACCTCATCATCGGATAGATAAGCACGTATGATAGGTGTCGAGCGGGCAGGCAGTCGAACGTAACTGGCCAAGGCACGTCACTACTAGGAGAAAGCTTATAGATAGAAGTTTAGTAGTAGCGCTAGTGCTGGGTTCCAACAAGCGCTACATGTACCAAAGTAGCAGTAGCGTGGGGTGGCCGGACAGCGCTACTGCTAAGTCGTCCCACCGTCACCGGCCGGGGCTACCCTTAGTAGCAGCGGTGGACCGAAACCAGTGCTACTACTAAGATCCATAGCAGTAGCGCTTCTCGGTGGCCCACCGCTACCGCTATATGTGCACGGGGCCAGAAGGTGGGCCCAGATTAGCGGTAGCGCTGGGCCATCGACACGCGCTACTACTACAAATCTGAGCAGTAGCGCCGGTGAGGTACCAGCGCTACTGCTACACGTAGCAGCCCTCCCCCTCTCCCTCCTCTACCTCCCTCACTTACTTCTTCCTTCTCCTATCTCTTCTCTCCCCATTAATGCCCCCATCCACCATCTCCTCCATTAATGGCTTCTTCTCTTCCTCACTTGAATTTATTTGTCTCTCCCTCCTTCTCTCTTTCCCCACTCTTGCCTTTGTCTCACTAGCTAGCTTTCCCTCCCTCTCCACTAGTTAGGTAGAGCATCTCCTTCCAACTAGATCTACCATGCTAGCTAGCTAGCTTTCCCTCCCTCCTTCCACTACTTTCGATCCCTAGCTAGCTAGATAGCGGCAATGGCCATCTACCGTACTTGTGTGCTCGATCCCTCTCTCGGGACGATAGGTGAGTAAAAAGTTGTGCTTTGCAAGAATGAAAATATTTGGGTTTGCGCTATGATGGTGAGAATGTGCGTGTGGCATGAGTTGCCGCCTATGTGTATTTGTCGGATCGTGCATGACATGAGTTGCTTATGTTTTGCCGAAATGTCGATTTATTTCCGTTTCGGGGAATTTCGGGCAAACTCTATATGTCCTATTTTTAGGGAAGGTCATGCCGAATTTTTGTATGACTTTGATGCATGCATGCATGGATGCGTTTATAATCCTTTTGCTTATTAATTATACCACGCAGGCGATCATGAAGGTCAGTGGAACGATGGTGGAAAGATGGTTGCGATCCGCGGTGCACGACATGTATGAAAATAACCGGAAGGAGATTTTCTGTCCGTGTCGAAGATGCAAAGGAGGAGTCTTGCTCGACCCCTTTAAGGAAGGCTGTTTGAAAGCGCACCTGCTCATGACTGGTTTCATGGATGGCTATACTCGGTGGATAAGTGAAGATGATGACGTCGATGGGGCAGCCAATGACGACATTGGACCAGACGAAGAGATGACCGATAATGGTGGCGGAGAAGAGGCCGGACATGGCGGCGGACAAGAGGCCGGACATGGGGGCGGAGAAGAGGCCGGACATGGGGGCGGAGAAGAGGCCGGACATGGGGGCGGAGAAGTGGCCGGACATGACAGAGAAGACGCGGACACGCCGGAGCATTCGTCGCTACTAAGTTCAGTCGTGCGGGACCCTCATGTTCGAGACCTGCTTCGCAAGAAGACGACTAATGACAGAGCTGCTTGTAGAGAGGAGGCCAAGCTAGAGCAACTGGAAGTAGACTCTCATACTCCATTGTATGATGGTTGCGATCCCGAGGTGACCCGCTTGAGTTTCACGCTCGAACTTCTAAAGACAAAGGCTAAAAACAAATGGACCGACAGAAGCCTCGATGAGCTTCTCAAGTATCTAAAGAAGGTTCTTCCCGGGGGAACCTGTGTCCTACTAGTGTCGATGAAGCCAAGAAGATCGTGTGCCCTCTTGATCTGCCGCACATTAGATACCATGCATGCATCAACGATTGCCTCATTTATCGGAAGGAGCACGCGGAAAAAAACAACTGTCCGGTGTGCAATGCTTCTCGATACAAGAAGGCCGGAAAGAAATCTCCCCAGAAAGTTGTATGGTACCTACCGATCACTCCCCGTCTGTAGTGTTATTTCGTAGATCCTAAGGAAGCAAAGCTCATGCGCTGGCACGCGGAGAGGGTGAAGCCTGACGATGGAGATGATCCAAAGTTGAGACACCTCGCGGATGCAAGCCAGTGGAGAGCGTTCAACGCCGAATATTGATTTTTCGCAGGTGATCCAAGGAACATCGTGCTTGGCGCGAGTACCGATGGTATGAATCCGTTTGGCAACCAGAACACCAACCATATCACATGGCCCGTGTTTGTATGGATGTACAACCTTCCCCCCTGGAAGTGCATGAAGACAAAGTACATACACATGAGCATGCTGATTCATGGGCCGAAACAACCGGGAAATAATATTAATCTGTATCTGGGGCTACTTCAAGAGGAGTTAGACACGTTATGGAAAACACCGGCCAAGACATGGGACGCCAGCAAAGGTGAGTATTTCTATATGAGAGCCGCGCTGATGACGACGGTGCACGACTATCTCGGTTACGGATATGTCGCAGGCCAGGTGTGCCACGGATATTGCGGATGCACGCGGTGCATGGATGATACAACGTCTCAGTAGCTAACGAAAGATGGCGGGTCTGGGAAAATCGTGTACATGGGGCATCGAAGATGGCTCGCGAAGGACGACACGTGGAGAAACCGTGGATATCTATTCAATGGTGAGGCTGAGCATCGAGGACCTCCACGTAAGAGGAGCGGCGCCGAAATCGATGAGCTGTTGAAAAACTGGGAACAATGCCCCGCGCCGGGAAAGATGAAAAAGGTGTCGGAGCCGCTGCTAAAGGTATGGAAAACGCGGTCTGTTTTCTGGGACTTGGAGTACTGGCCCAAACTCGACATGCCTCATTGCCTTGATCAAATGCATATCACGAAGAATGTCCTTGAGAGCTTGCTTGCAACACTGATGAACATGCCGGATAAGACCAAGGATGGGCCGAAGGCAAGAAGAGACTTGGAAGATTTGAACATCAGGGCAGATCTCCACATGCCGCCCCGTAAAAAGTCGGAGGAGACGGAGACGGAGACGGAGGCGCGGGACCAGGGCAAAAAAGTCAACAAGAAGGAAGAGAATTATTGCCCCCCTTCTTGCTTTACCTTAAGTCCGAAGGAGATCGATCAATTCTTCAACTGCCTTACCGGAATCAAAGTTAGTTCCGGTTACTGTGGGAAGATAAGCAGATTTCTAGACACCAAGAAGAAAAGGTTCAACGGGATGAAGTCTCATGACTATCATGTGATGATGACGCAGATACTTCCTGTTGCCCTTAGAGGGATAATGGACAAGCACGTCCGTGACACGCTTATTAGTCTCTGCAACTTTTTCGACGTTATCTCTCGAAAGTCGATCAGTGTGAAGCAGCTCCGAAGGCTACAGGAAGAGATCGTTGTGATACTAAATGAGCTTGAGATGTACTTCCCGCCCGCGTTCTTTGACGTCATGGTGCATCTGTGTGTCCACATTGTGGACGACATCATAGACCTCGGGCCGACATTCCTGCACAACATGATGCCGTTCGAGAGGATGAATGGGGTCATCAAAGGATACGTTCGTAAGATGTCCCGTCCGAATGGAAGCATCATCCAGGGCTATCTGACCCAAGAGTGCACCTCTTTCTGTGAGAATTATCTATATGGCGGAGACCCTATTGTTGGTTTGCCTGTTAACAAGCACCTTGGGAGGCTCGGAGGAGAAGGTCACACCAACGGCCGGAGGGAACTGCACGTGGATCACTCGGGTTGACGCAATGACTTTGACAGAGCAAACTTAGTAGTGCTACAGCACCTAGACGTGGTAGATCCTTTCGCGACACTGCACAAAGAAACCATCGCAAAGAAGTACCGTGACCGGGGGCTATGCAAGACGAACGCCGAAGTTATTAGAGAGCACAACTCCACTTTCCTGCCTTGGTTCAAAGAGCATGTTCTTGCTAATCCCCCGGAAGAGGGCTCTACGGACGGATTGCTCATATACGCCTTAGCACATGGCCCCGCGGCCAACCTCGCGACCTATCAGGCATACAATATCAATGGATACACGTTCTACACGGAGGCCAAAGATATAAACAGTGATTTTCAGAACTCAGGGGTGACGATGGAATGCATGACCGGCGACAACGCCGCAACTCAAAGATTCTACGGAAGGGTCGAAGAGATCTGGGAGCTTGACTACTCAGGACTGCACGATGCGACGATGTTCCGTGTCAGATGGGCTAAGAACGTTGAAAGAGAAAACCGGTATTTCACTACCATATCTATACCCGACGCCAAGAGCGCTACCATGAACGCCATCGCAAAAAACGAGCCATGGGTACACGCTAAGCACGTGACACAATGCTTCTTCATAATCGACCCGAGCAATCCCAGCCGTGTTGTCGTGAGGAGAGGCAAAAGGAACATCATCGGAATGGATGGAGTCGCCAACGAGGAAAACTACGACCAGTACGGCAACCCGATGAGGGAAGATGACGATGACGATGAAGCATACGCCAAAAGAAGAATCAATACTACATTACCTAAGAAAGATCGTACTCCATGGAAAAGGAAAAGTCACAACGAGGGGCTCAATTATTCGACAGCGAACAAGAAGGGAAAGAAGCTCACTCAGAAATGAAAACGTCGACGCTGAGAAACCATCATTTATATATATATGTATTTATTTTGTGTACGCACTTAATCGGTATGGGTCAAATGATATGTAATATATATCGTCGCCTGAGTTATATACATTGTATCCGATCCCCTTCTTCCCGGCTCGGTCGTCTTTTGGAAAAGAAAATAAAGTGAAAAGAAATAGAAAAATGAGAAAGGAAAGAAGAAAATGAAAGGATTACAAAAGGAAACGAAAAGAAAAAGAAAAAGGAGAAAGGAAATAAGAAAAATAAAATGAAAAGAAAAAGCAAAAGGAGAAAATGAAAAGAAAAATCAAAGGAATAGCAGTAGCGCGTTTATGGACCCGCGCTATAGTTAACTTAGCTGTAGCGCGGGCTACCCAAACCGGCGCTATAAATAAGTTAGCTATATCAGTAGCGCGTGTCCACACCCGTGCTATAGCTAAGTTATCTGTAGCGCCGGTTTGGGTAGCCCGCGCTACAGCTAACTTAGCTATAGCGCGGGTCCATAACCGCGCTACTGTTATGTTTGAGTTAATCGCACCGCGTGGGCGTTTCTTCCCCAATTCCCCCCATTCCATCCCCTTGTCCTCCTCCACGCCATCGCCGGAGCCCTCGTCGCCCTTGCCTCCTCGCGCCGTCGTCGGAGCCCGTCCTCGTTGTGCCTGCCTCCTCCTCGACGTCGCCGCGCGCCTGCCTCCTCCTCCTCGACCTCGCCGTGCCTGCCTCCTCCTCAACGTCGCCCCCTCCGGTGCGCCAGCCTCGTCGCCGCCTCGCCACCGTCTCCCCCGACCTCCACCTCCCCGCTGCTGTCTCCCTCGACAACCGTTGTAAGTCCCCGCCCCTCCTCTCTCTCAATTTAGTATACTGAATTCTAGGGTTAGGTGTTTAGTTAACTGAATTCTAGGGTTAGGTATTTTAGGTGCTTAGGTGTTTTAGTTAACTGAATTCTAGGGTTAGCTATTTTAGTGAACTGAATTTTAGGTGCTTAGTTAATTTAATTCTAGGGTAAGGTATTTTAGGTGTTTAGTTAAGTTAATTCTAGGGTTAGGGTTTTCAGTTCCTGTTAAATGAATTCTAGGTATTTTAGGTGTTTAGTTAACAGAATTCTAGTGTAATGTTAGTAAGTGAGTGAGAGTGTGCTTGCTTTTTAAAGATTGGGGGAAAAGATGCAAAATTAGTTAACCCTAGTAGATAGGAATTTAGCTAGGTTTTTTTATTAGGATAGTAGCTGTTTTATATTAGGACAGTACCTAGGAATTTAAAACATATTTTGATGGTGAATTTCTTTGAATAATTAAAGTGCATGAATTTCTTTGATATACATGATGTTGGCTGTTGATGGTGAACATATTTTGAATAATTGAAGTGCCAAATGATGTTGGCTGCTGTTGTTGCCATATGATGTGCCAAATGATGGAGATGATGTGCTATTGTTGCCTATGTTGGCTTTTCTTGTTTGCAGGGAAATGATCCGAGTGGCCTATGTTTTGCCGGAATGTTGATTCATTTCCGTTCCGGCGAATTTCAGGCGCTCGATATGTCCACTATTTAGCAAAGGTCATGCCAAAATTTCCCGTGAATTTTGGCATGACTTGTGCTAGAAAGTAGGCATATCGAGTGCCCGGCATTTGCTTGGACGGGAATGAAACGGCATTCCGGCAAACCATAGGCCTTTTTTTTATGTCATTACTTATTTTATTATAGTTTAAGAATTAAACGAGCAGACTTAATCATAGGAAACATGTCGAACAACGACGAGACCGGGCCTTCTGACCACGCTGCCGACGACATACAATATGACCATGAACATGATTACGTCGACTTTTTGTCTAGTCAGCAAACAGAAGGTTTGCAGGGCGGCCTGTTCATAGCGGACGATGGTACTGCCACCGACATCGACACCGATGGCACCGGCACCGATGGCGGTGCCGAAGGTACCGGCGCCGAAGGCGGTAATGAAAAGAAGAAGCAGAAGAAGCAGAGGACACGACGCCCTAACAAACTCGGCATCGGAAGAATCCTGGTCACAGAGATGCACCCCGTCAAATTTGAGCCAATAGCACCGGATGAACCTCGCAAGTGCTACGGCAACCAAGTCGGATGCATCCTACGGGAAACCGCGAGCATCAACGACAATGACTTAAGGAAGAAACCACATCTGGAGCACTTGCTCCTAACGAAGCTGCACAAGAGATTCCAGTTCCCCGGCCGGGATGACCGCATAGAAAACCCGTGGGATGATGCTTCCATGAAAGGTATCAATAACCACGCCATGGGCATGTTCAACAACGATTTGGCCGCCTGGAAAGGGAGGGCGAAACGAGCGATTGATGCTAACGAACCCCTGTCCAAGATTTTGGCGGACAATCCGACACTGACGGCAGAGGAGTTCGAAAAGTTCAAGGACACTTCCGCTACCGAGGCAGCCAAGATTAAGTCTGAGAAATACAAGTCAATGCAGCAAAGGAACACGGGGAACAAACGCCTCGGAAGTCGTGGCTACATTGGCAAGAGGCCCATATGGGATAAGGAGGACGCGGAACGTGAAGCCGCATGGATCCCAGACCCCTACGCGGAGTTCACCGACCCGCAGAAGCGTGACTTCATCAGGGCCCGGTACAAGTGGGACAAGGAAAAGAAGGTTTGGTACACGGACCCGATCACGAGGAAATTGATTAGATTACTGGTAATTATTCTTTTACCACCTTACATTTAGCTTCTGATAAAGTGGACTACACGTTGTAGTAACATTCGTAAACGGTTCACATTCCTTTTGCAGAAGGAGCAACACAGGCTTGCGGCCCAAAGCGACTCGTCGTCTCAGTCGACGATGAGGCCCAAGTGGGACACCCCTCTCAACTGGGCCTTGAACCAACTGAAGGGACTCCCTTTGGACCAGCGGCCGCAATATGGACGTGTGCACGGCATCGGAGACGGCGCCACGTGGAAGTACTACTACAACGAGGGCCCGGAGGCCAGAAGGCAGAAAAAGAAGTTCAGTCAGTTGAACATCGACGAGAAGGTGAAGCTTGCGGTCGAGAAAAATGCAGCTGAGGCCGAGAAAAAAACAGCTGAGGCCGCAGAAGCGAACAAAAATGAGTTGGTCCAGCAGGCAGTCAATGCAGCTGTAGCTGCCTGCAGAAATGATTTCGCTACTAACTTGATTCCGGCTATTATCGACTGGACGAAGCAAAATCCAGACAAGACGGCACAGGATTTTCCCATGCCCAGCTTCGTCGGGAGCAACTCGGTGAACATCGCACCACCACCACCTGCTGCCGCTACCGCACAAGGTCCTGCTCCCGCACCCGCTCATAGCAGGCCGTCCTCTGTCTCTGGTGTGCTAGGCGGGCCTTCGTCTTTGGCTGACCTCGACGCCCGCACGGTAATTACACGTCGCACCAACATATATATAATCTTCCGTTTTTCGTTGCCTTTCGGATGTCTTACGCCGTAGACATGTCTTCGTAGGCCGACGAAACCCCGTGCACCGTACTCTACATGATCAACGGCCGGAAAGTGGACGTGGGAAAGGCAGTGATAACGAAGCCCTTGGAACTCACGTTCCACGGCCAGCCGATCCCCATTGGCACCTTCTGGGTTACCTTGTCGAGTGTGAAAGCGGGCCACGAGGATTTGACTCCTCCAGTACGGCTCGGGGGAGAGGAGGATGAGACCCCGACGCGGCTTGGAGAATGCAAGGGTTGGATGCTGCTGTGGCCGAAGAATCTTCTTCGTCTGGAGGCGGCCGAGAGCACACCAATGCAAGGAATGGAGAATCAGCAAGGTATGAACACCACCACCCCGCCTACGCAATTACCAGTGCCTCTCGTGCCGGGTGAGAGCGACGGACGACGCGAGGAAGGGGGTCCAATAGTGGATGATGTAGTTGGGCCCGTGGAACAAGGAATGGATGATGACATGGAGGAGGAGGACCCTCTCCGGTTCCTCAATACAGGTGCCGCCTATGACGACGGACAAATGATGAGTCAGCCATATGACTCGGGCTATGAGCATGCGGATGAGGAGATGGATGATGTGCCCAGGCAGGAACACCCTAGAGTTGATTGCAAGAAGTCTCTCTTCATGCAATCCTCACAGGACACGCCTCCAGATGCCGCCTCAATGCAGGGTCATCCAGCCGAGGGTCGTAAAGTGCTTAGCCCGACGACACTGGTGGTGGGGGTAAGGAAGGGTCTGGACGGTGAACCCAAGAAAAAGGAGATGAAGAGACCGCCGAAGAGAGGCACTCCTGCCGCCAAAGCTGCCAAAGCTTCTAGCAGCCAGCCGACCGATTTTGCAGACCGTGTACCGGTCAAAGGTGCGGCGATGTACCATGTCGCGGGCGAGCCGATCCTACCGCCGAAACCGCTAGAGGCCATATCAGGGGATCTCAGGAGACTGCACGACCATGTGCTGTCGACTTAGAAAAGCCTTCTCGCCTCGGAGGATCCAGGATATCTGCTTTACGCGGTTCGTGTGCCTCAGGACAAGTGCTATGTCGACACACTGCCCGTGGAGGTGTTCTTCCTGCGGTTTGATCACATATTTGAGATGTTTCTCATGAGCCGGCCCGATTTTACGATCGTCCCCCTTTTTGCGCTACATATGAACTTTGTCATCAGGAGAGAACAAATCTCGGAAATCGCGGTGGCGGATCCATACTACATGCATGAGTCCTTCTTGAGTCTCGGCGAGTTTGAACGTAAAGCTGCTAGGGACTACATCGAATACTTCATGGTAATGAATAAGGACAAGGAAACGATTCTCCCGCCTTATCATCCAATGTAAGTCATTGCCGGACAACCCTTTCATACGTTTCAATCATTCCTTCGCTCATATGGAGACTAATTTGAGGTGTCGTGGATTTCCGCAGCAACGGGCGCGCCGTCCTTATCGTTCTTTTCCCGCGAGTCTCCCACGCTGTGTATTTCGACTCGTCCAGAAACTTCGAGAAGAAAGACTACACCCACATAATGGATATTCTGGATGATGCTCTCCACGGCATCAGCATGTGGGGTGGCAACATGCTGATCAGGAAACAAAGGAAGAACAAGCCGGGTTTCTCGCATAAAACTACCTTCTGCTCCATCCATCAACCGACATCAAGCAAGAACGACGGATTCTACCTCCTCCATCTCATGATGGAGTACAGAAGGGATCACCAACATCTTCGCATGACAACAAGAAACGATGAACATATCCGCAAATGGGCAGAATCCTTAAGACACGAAGTGGATTATAGAATCAGAGATGACTTCTTTCGCATCCAGAAGGACATTGCAACGATCACCATGAAAGAAGTTGTCGAAGAGAAGGGGATGTTCCACCACGGGCCTATATCACGAGCTGACGTCAGAACTCGCATAGGCATGCAACGTCAAGACCTGACGCCGTTCATGAAGCTAGGAGACATCCTCCCGGATATGGACGGGTGGAACTTCCAGTGATTGACGATGCCGATGATGATGTGTCGGTTGAACTTGTAGTTTCTGTAGCGATGAAACTTTGTGATGTCAACGGTCCTGCTGAACTTGCGTAACGCTAGTTTGTTAGTTTGGGTACGATGACCTGCATACATCTAGTTAATTAGTTTGGGTACGGTGAACCTGCGTTGATTAATTATGTTTACTATATGTTGCATCTCTTAGCTAACTCTTTCTTTTCATGTTGCTCAAATATATTATGTTGCATATTATTGTTGAATTCGCTTGATGAAGATGCATCTCTAACAGGTACATAGGTCCTTGATGGCGAAGAAGTGCTATGCCGTCTACATAGGGAGGGTTCCGGGAGTGTACGATGAGTGGCCCGAGTGTCAGGCCCAAGTGTCACGGTTCTCGAGCGGCAGCCATAAAGGGTTTGATAGCAGACAAGAAGCAGAAGCTAGTTACTTGAGGTTCACGCTAGCGCGAGAAAGGAATCACAACCGGCGCCTCATGTACTGCATAATTCCGCTCTTATTAATAGTGATAGCTCTTCTCTTCTATATCATCGATTTAGATGGATGATGAAACATGTGTATGGGATGACGATGTAGTTGCATGTATTCGAGACATATCATAACTTGTATCGCTATTTCGAGATCGATGATTATGATAGACATCATTTGTGTTGGATGATGATGGCATGATTTGATGAGAATATTTGCATGTGTATGATAGATGAGACTATTGTGTGTGATATGACAGGCTATTGTATAAACCTATTAAAAAACAGAGAAAAAACGTTGCAGAAATTTTTTTTACAGACAATAGTAAAAGTAGCGCGGGGTATGTGTATCAGTAGCGCTGCTTTATCAGTAGCGCGTGTTAAATAGGCGCACAGCAGCTTTTAGCAGTAGCAGGGTTCATCTAAACACGCTACTGCTAAACTCTGTTAGCAGTAGCGCGGGTGGAACAACGCTACTGCTAATAGTTAGCTGTAGCGCCGTAGCAGTAGCGCGCCCACCCGCGCTACTGATATTACAAAACCCCGCGCTACTGCTAGGGTTTTCCCTAGTAGTGCGTGTTAGCATGCCACGCAAGGATTAACTTTAATGACACCCGTCCCTGGGACGTGTCAAGATAACAGGAGACCGGCTGGGCAGGTGGTACCGATCTTTTCATCAAATCCTCGCTGTCGGTACCAAAACCGGCTCGGGTAGGGGATCCAAACTGTGGGTCTAGGAACCAATGGGTAACAGGGAACGTAGAGACGGGGATTTACCCAGGTTCGGGCCCTCTCGAAGAGGTAATACCCTACGTCCTGCTAGATTATATTGATGTGATTGTATGAAGGTTACAGAGTTGATCTACCTCGAGATCGGATGGGCTGAACCCTAGGCAATGGATATGATGATCCTCTACGGACTAAACCCTCTGGTTTATATAGACACCAGAGGGTCCTAGGGTTACATACGGTCGGTTACCATCAGGGGATAAACATGTCGGCCACGCCAGTTATTCCTTGGAGGAGACGCCAAGTCTTCGGAGGTTTCCGTCTGATACACGGGGTCGCCCACAATCCGGCCTTCCATCAACGAGTAGAGAGCGGAACACCGGCCCGTCCTATGAGAGATAGGCCGGCAGCCCGAGTACCCCCTAGTCCGGGACACCCTCAGTAGCCCCCGAACTAGTCTTCGAAGCCGAAGTAGACGCCGAACACCATCGGCTTTGTGGACCAGTTCCCTTCCTTCTGTGGTATTGATGACCGGCCTGCATCTCCTTCTGAGTCGAGTCTTTACGTGTTGCCTGGCCGTGCCCGCACCGAAATATACTTCGGTCGCCAAGGGGTATCGATAACTTAGCCTTGAAGGCCAGTCACCTCGGTATGAACAGTACCCCCATCTAACAAGTTTTTACTGGAGGGTCACAATGCACCACGACCATGAGTTGTTTTATGAAAAACTCGATTCGCGGTTCGAGGCGGTTTTTTCATTGGCACATCCCATCGATATGGAGATCGTGCCCTGGTTTTAAGGGATATGATCAATAATCTGTCCCGCGCCACGCGCGCATGATGGCATGGTTACATGGGGAAATGGCGAGGACTGCGGCGCACTAAAGTGGCCGTGGGTTTTACAGCCCATAAAAGGGGAACGGTCTCCATTTCCTCCGCACGCTCCCTCTCTGCCTTCGCCATTGCTTTCCCCATTCTTCGAGCTCCAGCGCCCACATCCACTTTCCTATCCAAGAACCCGGCCGCCAGTTTCAATCCAGCAATGGCGGGCTCCGGGTCCAAAGGCAAGTGGGAGGTGTCCGTCGTCACTGAGAGCGCCATCTTGGAGCTGAAGGATGCGGGCTATCTCCCTGCCAACGTCGCCCACCGCGCCCCAGAAGCCGGCCAGGTGGTTCCCACACCGCGGCAGGACGAGAGGGTGGTGTTCCTGCCCCACTTCATACGAGGCCTGGGTTTTCCCCTCGATCCCTTCGTCAAGGGACTCATGTTCTTCTACGGGCTTGATTTCCACGATCTCGCGCCGAACTCCTTCCTCCACATCTCGGCCTTCATCATCATCTGCGAGGCCTTTCTTCGGATCCGGCCACACTTCGGCCTGTGGCTGAAGATCTTCAACATCAAGTCGAAGATCGTTGATGGCTAGCAGGCGGACTGTGGGGTTGCTATGGTCAGCAAGCTCCCCCGAGTGGAGTGGCCAGAGGGCACGTTCATCGAGACCGTCAAGGTCTGGCAGAAGGAATGGTTGTACATCACCGAGCCAAGGAGCGCTGATTGGGGGGCAATTCCGGCCTTCCGATCCGGACCCCCAACGAGGCTGGTCTCATGGACCAAGAAGGGCCTCGACTGGGGGGTGAACAAGGAGGTGGCGCAGCTGCAGAGCCGGATCGCCAAGATGATAGAGCAGGGCGTCGAGCTGCCCAACGTGATCCAGATCATGCTCGGCCACCGAATCCTCCCATGCCAGGACAGGGCCTCCCCCATGTGGGCCTACAAGTCCGAAGACCCGGCCACCGTGCGCAACTTCTTTCGCACCTCCCATGCTTAGCTATGGAGGGTGCTATTCTAGCCATAGAAGGACTGGCCGGCCGAGGAGGAAGACATCGGACTCGACGCCGCAAATCCCCCACGGGAGGTATGAATAATTTTGTACTTATACCCAAACTATTCCCTTTTGATAAGGTACTTAGCCTTTTCACTTCCCGCCCGCAGAACTAGCTGAAGAAGGCCGAGCGGATCAACTGTCCGGCGCCGCTGCCAGAGGTGCCCATGACACCCCTATTGACGGCCATGTTGGCCGTGGAGCCATACGAGGCGCCGGAGAGGAAGGAAAAGAAGAAGGATCAGAAGAAGGAGGCCAGAGAGGGCCTCCGTTCCCGGGGACCCCCGGACACTAGATCCGGGGACACCCATGCTCCCTCCGCACAAGAGGAGGAGAAGGAGCAGGGAGGAGAAGAGGAGGAAGATGATTCCTCCCGAACAGGGAAAAGGGGGGCGTCCGAAGACATCGAGGAGGAGCCGCTCCGCCCTCCCCTCAAGAGAGCATGCAGGGCCAAGGTGGCCCTGTCCGACCATAGCTCGGCTTCTGCCGAGGACTCCGAGCCCTCCGAAGAGGTTCCTCGGAGGATCCCCAGGGCCAAACCGCATGCCCAAAGGTACGCATTCCAGTATCCTCGTAAGTGTTTTCGGCCGAACTAAGCTCAATATCGACCACTTTTTGCTTTTGATATCGCAGCCCGCTGCGCGACCTCCCCACCGACCAAGTCTCGGAGGGCGATTCTCCACCGGCCGAGCTGGCAGAGAGCCGGACCAGATCGCACGCCTCACCTCCCCCAATCGTCGAGGAGGCCGAGGAGGTCCTGTCGAGGAGGACCCCCCCGTACCGCACACAGCGGGAAGGGGCGACGTCATCATGGCCGAGGCAAACACCTCGATCGCCGAAGACCAGGAGGGGAGGGCCCCTCTGGTTCACGAAGAGGAGGAGGCCGGACAATCTGAGCTCTCTCCGATAGCGGCTCCGGAGTCGTCAAGACGTCTGGAGTCGGGCACGCCGGTCCCCGAGAGGGAAGAAACTGAAGTGCCCCCGCCACCCCTGCCCGCCCCATAGCGGGCGTCGACTGGGTGGCCGGATGAGATGGAGGATGCTCTTACCAGCTCCTCTATCGCCGAAGAGCACCGTGCCCTTATGTGCGCGGTGCTGCAAAGTCTTCGGTCCGTTGATAGCGGACTGAAGGAGGCTTTCAATGGCCTTCTTAGAGGCTTCAAGGTGAGCCAAGTAATGTTTTCCCTTAAAGAATTTCTTTTGTATGGCCGTATACACAGTAGCCCCCGAGACTCTGGCTGGCTGGATCAAAGTCGGTTAGAGGATCAAAAATCAATATCTCGGATACTAATGTGCATAGAGTGATGCGCAACCATCGTCTTCGGCCGCAGCCGCCAATGCCGAGGAGTTGGCCGAGCTGAATCGGAAGCTCAAAAGCTTCGAGGACGGCCTCGGCCTGGTGAACAAGAAGTTCGACGAGGCACAAGGCAAGTCCGGACTGCAGCATTTACATACGGCCGTTGCATTTTTGTTAAGTAGGTTTTAAATTATTCTAAACGGAATCAACTGGTATGACTCCAGCTGCCGCCGTGGAGGTCAAGAACCTCAAGGCCGCGCTGAGGACGGCTCAGCTGGAAGCGGCGGAGCAAAGGTCGGCAGCCGAACAAGCGGCTGCCGAACTGACTTCGGTGAAAACCGCTAGTCAGAAGCATGAAGCCAGAGTGGCGGAAGTGCAACAAGAGCTCGCGGATGCCGTCGGAAAGTGTGAGGCTCTCGAGCAGAAGAATAAAGAGCAGGCCGCCGAGCTAACCTCATTGGGGTCGGTGGCCAAGGAAGCGCGGACAGAGGCGCGCGGCTACCAGGAAGAACTCTGCAAAGTGAAGCTCATTGCGGATGGTAAGCCATATTTGCTGCAGAGTGTCTTTGGTGGTAACAGGTTCGCTTTGCTCACGCGGGTGTGGCATTCCGCAGGCGCCTTTGCGGACCTCCCGAAGAGTGCGGCTGATGCGGCGAGGTTCTTCGCTGCCCAGGAGGGTCGGGCCGAGCAGAGGTTATTCTGGGCGCAATTTCAAGAGCCCGAACTACCTCCCCTCCTCAACAACCAAATGAAGCAGCTGATGGAGCTGCATCGGATGGCGGAGCCGGTGATGAAGGACCTCTGCGTCAAGCTATGGCCGTCGGAGCCGCTGCCGAGCAGCTACTTCGGTCTGGTGCAGAGGCTGTATGAGGCCACTTCCCGGATCGACGCCTGGAAGCGCTCCGCATGCATTGAGGGGGCTCGGATGGCCTTCGGCAAAACAATGGTACATTGGCCGAAGATAAAGCCAGCCGAGATGGCCACCAGACCTCCGCCGCCAGGGAAGGAGCATAGGCGCCCCGAGCAATACTTTCCCATCGTGATGGATGGTGCTCGGGCAGTAGAGGCCCAGTGCTCAAAAGATGTAATTCATGAGTAGATTTAGTTTCCTTGTAGCCAAATAGTTGAAATTTTTGTTTTATTGTAATGCAAGTTGTTTGGCTGTGAGTAAAGTGCCTGCTTATGTAAATTTTGACTCCTGTGCGGCCGTTTGTAAACTGAAAGTGACCAGTCATCCGCTTCAGCCCCCTTGCAGATACTGCATCGGGTGTTTTCTCGTAATACTTGAACCCTTAGCCGACGTCTCGGTGCCCGGAGGCGATTGTATGTACGGAAAACCAGGCAATCAGACTATGCGGTTTTAGTGCTTTCACTTAGCCAGAGGAGCTTGACTGTGGGGGCTGGTGACGAGCCCCCAGTGTTTGTGATATTCGGACAAGCCGCGGTTGATACCATCATCACATGGTTTCTGTAACAGAGAACCCTTCGTTTAACACGGACTAACCGCCAACGATTTTAGTTTACCACGAGTCAACGGATTGCCGACCAGTTCTCGGTTATTAGGACAGTCAGTTTTCGGCTTTATCCACTGAGGTACTTAACCAGGCTAGCTAGAAGTACAATCACAGTGGTTCTCCCTTTATCCTCTTAGCCAAACAGTGCGGAATGTAAGAGGGTAAACACAGGAGCCGGGCAACCCAACTATTAACCAAAGACGCAATTCGGAACTGATTCATATAGTGCAATATTCGCGACGCCGAGCACCTAAAAATAAGTGCCGGGATAAAGTTTGAGGCAAGATCTATGTTCGAGTCCCCGGTCTATTAGCCGGTTACAAAAAAAAGGGGACGTATCGTAATAGTTTACTTCGGCATAAAAAGCGGAAAGGAATATGCAACACGAATGCCTTCACAAGTACCATAGAAAAATTGGTCTTTATTTCCTTTGAATATGTGACGTCCAACCGTACAATCCGGATTGCCGAAGTAACTTTGATAGATACTTTTGAAGAAATGAGTATGTTAGAGTAAAGGTTTACACAGGGCCATCATGAGTGGTTTGACGTCCCTACTACGCCCTGCTGCACGTCTGCGCCTTTGCTCTTCAAGAAGCTTCCATGTGGGCGAAGCTATCGACTGTATGTTCGGCGGAAGTAGTAATGTCCGGCAAACGAGCCCTTGGAGAAGGGTTTTGAGAAGTCGCCGTGGTATATCAGTTTGACGCTGATCGGGCCCTAGATGGTGCCCATTGTCGATGTTGACTTGAAGACATCTGTAGGCCATTGCTCGGTCGAACCGGGCTCCCGGTCTTTGTGTCATGTTTCCCCACAACTGCCCATGGAATTTTGAGCGCGAAATTGTGCACTCGAGGTACGTATTTCACGACTAGGTGGGCCATGCTGTGGGGCGTGTACCCCTATTTGGGGTGAGCATGGGAGTGCTCCGGGACCGAGGCTGCAGCTCGGGAGAGCTTGCGTGCGTCAAGTGTCTTGGCAGTAGACTAGGCTTGCGATGCCTCTTTGGCGGCTAGAGCCGCCGTGTGTTCCTCTGTTCGGAGCGAGCGCTCGGTATTACCGTTGATGGTAATAACGCCCTTTGGTCCTGGCATCTTGAGCTTCAGGTATGCATAGTGCGGGACGGCGTTGAAGCGGGCGAATGCAGTCCGGCCGAGGAGTGCGTGGTAACCGCTGCGGAAGGGGACAATATCGAAGATCAAGTCCTCGCTGCGGAAGTTATCGGGCGAGCCGAAGACAACTTCCAATGTCACGGATCCCGAGCAGCGTGCCTCGACACCTGGGATTACACCTTTAAAGGTGGTGTTGCTGGGTTTGATTCTTGATGGGTCAATCCCCATTTTCCTCACTGTATCTGAGTAAATCAGATTGAGGCTGCTACCTCCGTCCATAAGGACTCTGGTGAGTTGAAATCCTTCCATGATGGGGTCGAGCACCAGAGCCGTCGTTCCTCCATGGCGTATACTGGTTGGATGGTCTCGACGGTCGAAAGTGATCGGGCAAGCCGACCACGGGTTGAATTTCGGGGCTACCGGCTCTAAGGCGTAGACATCCCGAAGCGCGTGTTTCCGCTCCTTGTTTGGTATATGCGTGACATAGATCATGTTCACGGTTTTGACCTCGGGAGGGAACTGTTTTTGGCCTCCGTCGTTCGGCCCGCGAGGTTCATCGTCGTCCTCGCTGCGGGGGCCCTTGCCCTGTTCTTCGGCTGTGACTTTGCCGACCTGTTTAATTACCCAACAGTTACGGTTGGTGTGGTTAGCTAGCTTGTCAGGGGTGCCGTGAATCTGGCAGGGCCTATCCAATATTCTATCCAGCGCAGACGGGCCGTCCCAGTTCCCTTTAGAGGGTTTTTTCCGCGGTCCCGATTTCGAGCCGCTGAATCCGGTGTTTACTGCTGTGTCATCGGCTTCACCGCCGTTGTTTGAGTGCCGGCGCTTATTATTCCTATTGCGCCGGGGTTTTCCGTTCCCGTCCCGGGCCTCTGAAGTGCCGGGGTCTTCGGGGTGGTTGCTTTGACGAGCCAACCAACTATCCTCACCCGCGCAAAAGCGGGTCATTAGGGAGGTAAGGGCCGACATTGTTCTCGGCTTGTCCTGGCCGAGCTGGCGGGCGAGCCACTCGTCCCGAATACTGTGTTTGAATGCCCCAATCGCTTCGGCATCCGGACAGTCGACGATTTGGTTCTTCTTGGTCAAAAACCGGTTCCAGAATTGCCGGGCTGACTCCCCGGGCTGCTGAATAACATGGCTCAGGTCATCGGCGTCTGGTGGCCGAACGTAGGTGCCTTGAAAGTTAGCTCGGAATGCATCCTCGAGCTCTTCCCAGCTCCCGATGGAGTTTTTGGGTAGGCTGTTCAGCCAATGACTTAGTCCCTTGAGTTTCAATGGTAGGTACTTAATAGCGTGGAGATCATCTCCTCGGGCCATGTGGATGTGGAGAGGAAAATCCACAATCCACACGGCCGGGTCAGTTGTCCCATCGTAGGATTCTATATTGACGGGTTTGAACCCCTCGGGGAACTGATGCTGCATCACCTCATCAGTGAAACACATTGGGTGTGCGGCGCCCTTGGCCCGGGCCACATCGCGCCGGATATCGGTTATGATCTGGGCACGGTACTGCTCCCGAGCTCTGTCGTTTCTATCGTGCCAGGCTTGGTATCCGTCACGTCCGGCGGGTGCGTATCCTGTGGATCCATAGATGGATCTTGACTGGATCCCTCGTGCGTTCAGGTCGTGTCACAGATCGTATTGGTCATCCGGTTGAACCGGGTCTTTGCCTGCTCGGCGAGGGGGCGCGGGTGGGTATTCGGCTTCTCTGGCCGCCCTATCCCATCCTCGAGGGGGCGCGGGTGGGAGTTCGGCTTCCCCGGCCGCCCTATCCCATCCTCGAGGGGGCGCGGGTGGGTATTCGGCTTCTCCGGCCGCCCTGTCCCGTACTCGAGGGGGTGAGGGTGGGAGTTCGGTTTCCACAGCCGGCCTATCTCGTCCTCGAGGGGGGTGGTCGGGCTGGTTTGCGTAAGTCCGTCTGGGAGGCATGGGCTCGAAGGGCTCATCCTCAAATTCTGGGAGTAGGCGCCCCCGTGGTTAACTCTTGTATTGGCCCTGACGTTGATCGTCAAGGCCTTCTTCGGCAGCTAAGACCACCGTCCATCTGTCGTTGAGCGTATCCTGTTCGGCTTTTAGCTGTTGTTGTTTCCTCTTCAAGCTTCGGGCAGTGGCGATGAGTTGCCGCTTGAATTTCTCTTGCTCCAGGGGATCCTCTGGGACGATAAAATCTTCGGGTCCGAGGCTATCTTCCTCTTCGGACAGAGGAAGGTAATTGCTATCCTCGGAATCGTCGAGGTCCTCGGGGTCACCCTGGTCCTCGTGCCCTTCAGGGGCGTCGGGGCGCTGCTCGGGCGTGTTATCGCCGACCTCCCCCAAGTTGTCCGGAGTCTCATTATCTCCGGTGTCGTTCGTGTCTGTGTGAATTTCCTTGCCCTTTCCCCGCCCTCTGGCTCGCCGTCGTCGGCGTCTGGGCGGTTCTTCGGCGGGATCGTCGCCGTCCTTTTTGGTTGTGTCACCGTCCTTCATGGGGGTGTCGACCATGTAAACATCATAGGTGGAGGTGGCGGTCCACTTTCCGGTATTGGAAGTGGCAAGGGAGGTATCCATGTAGGGTGGGACGTCGATATCCTCGTCCATGTCATCAGCCTGTTCGGAGGCGTAGTCCAGCATGTCGGTTAAATCTTCGACAGTGGTACCAAGTGGGTGGTGGGTGGGACGCAAAATTCCCCGTGGCTGGCCTCCTGTCCGACCTGCTCCTGGTCCGAGTACGGTCCATCCACGATATTCATCCTCTGGATCCGATCTAACATCTCGCTTAAAAACGAGAGGTCAACCGGATTCACGTTCGGGCATCCGTCGGAGTTGAGCTCCGGCATGCCAATACTATGAATGTGTCCGGCTAAGGGTGACCCTTGGTTTTCTGGCGCTGGGGTTGGATATGAGCTCAAGGCCAGATCCGAACTGAGGCCCGGACCGTGGATAGGGACGGGGAGGGAATCCGAGGTCAAGGCCTCGGGATTGGTAGGCTCCCCAGGTAAAGCCGAGAACCTAGTAAGGACCAGATCGCCCCGGGCATCGGCGAGGTACTCAAGGCCGCCGAACCTGATTTCCTGCTCAGGGGCGAAGCTACCGACCTAGTCAAGGTGACCGGTCGGATCGGCGTGTAGCACAATGTTGCCGAACGCGAAGAGCTGTCCGGGGATGAAGATGTCCCCGCTGCGGATTCCATCGCTGATGAGAAGGCGAGCCATTGATCCTTGGTGACCCATGGCAGAACTCTCAATGAAAGCACCAATGTCGGTACCAAAACCGGCAGATATCGGGTAGGGGATCCGAACTGTGGGTCTAGGAACCAATGGGTAACTGGGAACGTAGAGACGGCGATTTACCCAGGTTCGGGCCCTCTCGAAGAGGTAATACCCTACGTCCTGCTAGATTATATTGATGTGATTGTATGAAGGTTACAGAGTTGATCTACCTCGAGATCGGATGGGCTGAACCCTAGGCAATGGATATGATGATCCTCTACGGACTAAACCCTCTGGTTTATATAGACACCAGAGGGTCCTAGGGTTACATACGGTTGGTTACCATCAGGGGATAAACATGCCGGCCACACCAGTTATTCCTTGGAGGAGACACCAAGTCTTCGACGGTTTCCGTCTGATACACAGGGTCGCCCACAATCCGGCCTTCCATCAACGAGTAGAGAGCGGCCAACCAGCCCGTCCTACGAGAGATAGGGCGGCAGCCTGAGTACCCCGTAGTCCGGGACACCCTCACTCGCCTCCCCGGCATAGCACCTAATGGTGCATTTAATGCGCTTGTCCTACCCCGTTAGGAGATAGACTTGTTGACGATGCAAGTACTATTCACTCCATGTAATGACCGTATTAGCCATTGTGGTAACCCCTTGGCCTATAAAAGGAGGCCCATGGCTACAGTTAAAATGGTCGATTCCTAGTTCAATTACACGTGGTAGCTGCACTCCCCGCGCACCTTGCCGGCAAGCTGCGCTCCTTGTAATCTTGAGTTCATACACAATCAAACCACCAAAGCAGGAGTAGGGTTTTACGCTCACAGCGGCCCGAACCTGGATAAATGGTTGCTTGTTCTTACCTCTATTAGTCCCGCTCTTCGTAGCACATTGATCCCACAGCCGAACCGCAAAGGGATCCTTTCGATCCCATAGATCGTCGTTTTCCCGCGACATCTTTGGCGTGCCAGGCAGGGGGTCTTGTATTACGAATCAATGTCCGTAGTTTGAGTACCAGCCCCATCACCTTCGTCGATGGCGCCGAAGAAGAAGAGCGGAGCCACGACGGCTCCCACCACCTCCAGGTGGCCTTCCCAGGCGTCCGCAGCCGGCGCGGGCACTACGCCTGGGACGGCCGGCGCAGGAGGCGCTGGCGGTGCGGGTGTCCTGCATCCCCACCGTTCCGGCGATCGCAGTCAGCACACCGGAGATGGCGTAGACGGCCAACTCAAACAACGTTCTGGTGAGCACAATTATCGTAGCAATACGGTCCGGACTGGTGAAAGCCCGGACCCAGCCACCGCGACATCCAAGGATGGAGCGGCGACATCCAACAACGTTGTGGTGGGGCGTGTGCTGCGACCATCGCAAGATGGGCGCGCCACACTTCCCCGCGGCGCTGGTGGTCCTGGATGGCGTCAAGCCGGCCCTGAGCGTCGTCCTCGCGATGTTCAGGCACCACCACCACCACGCCAACCCGTTGGTGAGCATGCGCTGCGGCAGCAAGTACGCGATGAGCTTCCTGCTGGCCCTGCCAGGAGTCGAACGTCGTCCCGTTCCGTGTTCCCCGCCATGCCAACCACGGCGGCAGAAGCCATGGCGCGGGTTCAAATGCTTTTGAACTTCCTGCCAGCTCCTGACAAGATGGATGAATGGAGGGCCACCATCCAGAGTCTCATCAGTTTTGCTGATCCCGGCAAAACACAGGAGGTGGGACCCTCCAGACGACCACCCACAGTGCCGGCAGGACCAACTGGCTGCCGTGCCAGAGACGGTGCGCCAACGGTGCAGTCGTCTCCATGTCAACAACCACAGCGGCGGCAAGCTCGCTGATTGGATGACCAGGACGCTATGTCCATGGCATCATCGGATTCGCGGGGCCGCCAAGACCAGCGCCAAGTGCTCCATGAATGGCGCGTCGAGGACGCCTGTACGAATGTCGAGTGGCACCAGGAGGCACGCCATCTATCAGACGACTGTGCCGGGCCGGCAGCAGATGTGCCTGTGCCAGGGTACCCTAGGTGTTTATCTTACAAGGTAGGTTACCCAGCATTTACTCGTGAGCTGCGGCAGGTTTGCTGGCCGTCCACCCGTGCCTTCAAGCCTGAGCTGCCTGATAGATACGACGGCACGCTCAGTCCATCAAAGTTCCTTGGCATCTACACCATTGTGGTCCAGGCTGCCGGGGGCCGTGACGACAAGATACTGGCCAACTACTTTCGGTTGGCGCTCAAGCCCAACGTCAGATCGTGGTTGATGAACTTGCCGGAGGGCTCCATTTCTTCTTGGTCGGATCTGTGCCATTGCTTCGTTGGTGCTTACCAGGGTGGCCACAAGCTCCCTGGTCAAGCTAGCGATTTGCACGTGATACCCCAGAGGGATGGCGAGCCCCTCCGCAAGTATATACAAAGGTTCAGCCGTGTGCACCACAACATCCCCGATGTTCATCCCGCAGCTGTGTGTGTCGCGTTCCACACGAACGTGCGCAACCGCAGAATGTGGTCCGAGATTAATATCGAGAAGGTTAGGACCATCAATGAGCTATACGCCTTGGCAGACAAGTGTGCACGTGCTGAGGAAGGAAGGTGACTCCCCGGGGAAGATGTTGGTGCCGAGGTCGACTCCGAAGATGACGACGCAGACGACGCGTCAACCCCACAGAAGAAGGGCCGAAAGCACAACAGGATGTGCAAAGGGAAGTCAGTTATGGCAGTAGAAAGCCCCGGTGAAGCCAACGCGGCCATGAAGCCCAAGGCAGAAGGCCCCGCCAAGAAGGTTGCCGGATGCGCTGACTGCCGGGAGGCTGCGGCAGGCGACAAAGGCGGCAAGACCAGTGGGGAGTATTGCAAGATCCACCGTACCAAGGGCCACAATCTCCAGGAGTGCCGGCAAGTGGAGCAGCCTGCCGAGAAGCAGAAAGCTGAGTATGAGAAGCGCGACAAGTAGAAAGGCCACTATGGTGCTGGTGGGTCCGGCAATCAAAACCATGGTGACCGCGGAGGCCGCCGCGGCAATGCCAAGCAGCCGAAAGAGAAGGCCGCTCAGGGCCAGAAAGAAGATGAGGGTGATGAGGACGAAGATGGGTCCGAAAATGAGTTCCAGAACGCAGTGGAGGTCATGTGTGTTGACGAAGGCGCATCTTTGCACTCCTCGCACCGGCAACTAAAGCAGTGGGTCCGCGAGGTGAATGCTGTGGAGCCCATTATGGGAACGCAGAAGCCACTCAAGTGGTCACACACGCCCATCGTCTTTGACGCCGAGGATCACCCTGATCGCACTAATGCGGTCGGGTGTTTGCTGTTGTTGGTTTCGCCAACAATCCGCAACCTCAAGGTTACAAAGATGCTGGTTGATGGTGGGGCCGACTTGAACTTGATCTCTCCAGACGTGATCAAGAGGCTGCAGATCCCCAACAAGGATCTCGAGGAGACATGCACTTTCCAAGGGATCAGTCCGGGAAGGAACAAGCCGAAAGGCCAGATCACACTGCCGGTCACATTTGGCAGCGACCTCAATTACCTGACGGAGAAGATTGTCTTCGACGTCGTCAAGATGCAGATGCCGTACAATGGAATTCTGGGCCGTCCGGCGCTTGCCAAGTTCATGGCTGTGTCGCACTTCGCGTATAATGTCATCAAGATGCCAGGGCTGATGGGCGTTCTCACCATCAAGTCCAACCAGAAGGACGCAATCATCTGCGCCGACAAGCTGTACTGGGAGGCAGTGGCAGCATCTGCCGTCAAGGCACCTACTCCTGCCGGCAAAGCTCCCGGAGGAGGAAAGAAGAAGAACAAGACTAGCAAGACCTCTGATAAGGACTCCGGGAAGCGCACTTTAGAGTGCAGCACGCCCGTTGAGGACATACCAGAGAGCTCTACCGGCAAGAGCAAGAAAGCCAAGGCTTCTACGCCGGCGACCAAGCAAGTCTCTGCAAGGGAAGATGGACGAGGGGCACTTTCTCCATAAGTGCCACCCTCAATTGCAAATAGGAAAGCGCGCTCGTTGCCTTCCTACGGGCGAATGTCGATGTGTTTGGTTGGCAAGCATCTGACATCCCCAGCGTTCCTAGGGAGGTAATTGAGTACCACCTTGCTGTCTGCCCTCATGCGAGACCCGTCCAGAAGAAGGTCTGGAAGCAAGCCTTGGAGTGGCAAGAGTTTATTGCCGAAGAGATCAAGAAGCTGGAAGCAGCAGGCTTGGTCAGAGGAGTGCTACACCACACGTGGTTAGGCAATCCAGTGGTAGTGCGCAAAGCGAATGGGAAGGGGAGGCTTTGTATAGACTTCATTGATATAAATAAAGCCTGTCCAAAGGACCCTTTCCCTTTGCCGTGCATCGACCAGATTGTGGACTCCACTGCCGGCTGTGAGTTAATCTCTTTTCTTGACGCCTATTCTGGTTATCATCAAATTTTTATGGCCAATGAAGATGAGGAGAAAACCTCATTCATCACTCCATGTGGCATATACTGCTTTTTGCGTATGCCTTTCAGATTGAAGAGTGCCGGGGCAACGTTTGCCAGAGAAGTTCAGATCGGTTTTGGGTAGCTGCACAGAAATGTGGAAGCCTACATGGATGACATTGTGGTCAAAACCAGAGACAAGTCAACATTGATCGAAGATTTGGAAGAAACATTTGCGACCTTGCGCAAACTCAACTTGAAGCTCAACCCCGAGAAGTGTGTGTTCGGTGTTCCGTCCGGCAAGCTTCTTGTGTTCTTTGTATCTCAGAGAGGGATTGAAGCCAACCCCGACAAGATCAAGGCAATTGAGCAGATTGAAGCACCTAGACGCGTCAAGGACGTCAGGCGTCTGGCCGGCTGCGTTGCCGCCCTCAGCAGGTTCATCTCCAAATCGGCAGAGCGCGCCTTGCCGTTTTTCAAGATATTGAAAAAGGCAGGCCCAGTGAACTGGACTCCGGAAGCGGAGGCCGTGCTCCAAGATTTAAAGGAGTACTTGTCCTCTCCGCCAGTCTTAGTTGCGCCTAGGCCGCAAGAGACATTGCTGCTATACTTAGCGGCAATGAATCAAGTGGTTAGTGCTACACTTGTGGCTGAAAGAGAGGCAGATGAAGAGGAGGTAGCAGCCGCAGAGCTATGACCCGACAAGCCAGAATCTTCTCCGGCAAGGTCAGGTGCCGACAAGCCAGAGATTGTGCAAGCAAGTAATCCAGATCAGCCAGCTGTGCAGAAGAAGAAAATGGTGCAGCGCCTAGTCTACTTTGTCAGCTCCCTCCTGCAAGGGGCTAGGTCAAGGTATTCTGTTGTGCAGAAGTTGCTCTTTGGCTTTCTCATGGCCTCAAGGAAGCTGCGCCACTACTTTCAAGCACACCAAGTCACCGTCGTCACTCGCTTTCCTTTGCAATGAATTCTGAGAAATCCAGAAGCCACCGGCAGGATTGTGGAGTGGGCATTGGAGTTTTCAAGCTTTGATTTGAAGTTTGAGAGTACCTCAATGATTCAGAGATGGGCTTTGGCAGAATTCATTACAGAATGGACTCCAACGCCAGACGAAGAAATCCCAGAGACCTCTCTCCCCTGCAAGGAAACTGATAATGATTGGATCATGTACTTTGACGGTGCTTTCATGCTGAAAGGCGCCGGCGCAGTGCCGGCGTGCACCCACCAGAGAACACCTCAAGTGCGTGCTTCAGATGCACTTTCCCAGGGAGCAGGCCACCAACAACGCTGCTGTGTACGAGGGGTTGCTTGCTGGCTTGCGCATTGCAATCGACCTTGGTATTCAAAAGTTGATTATCAGAGGCGGCTCGCAGCTTGTGGTGAGGCAGGTCAACAAGGATTATCAGAGCCCTTTGATGGAGGCCTATGTTGATGAAGTGAGGAAGTTGGAAGAGCACTTTGACGGTCTGCAAGTAGAGCATGTTCCCCGTGCCCAGAATTGGATTGTTGACGACCTGTCAAAGCTTTCTACCCAAAAGATGCCTATGGAACCAGGGACTTTTGTGCTCCATCTGACTCAACCGTCTATTACACCATCAAGGATGGCGAAGAAGAGAAAGCAAGACGTTGGTGGTTACTTTCTGGCAGAGCTGCCCGCAGCCGCCAAGAAAGTAGACACCGCCGACAAGACCTCCTTGGACGGTGAGCCGCAGCTTCCGGCATGCCAGATTCTTGCCGTCGAGGCAAGCACTCCCGCAGAGGAAGAAGTACCTTTAGTCCTTGTCGTCGAGCCACAGGCTCCGACATGGGCCCAGCCAATTGTCCAATACCTTCAGACAGGAGATCTTCCCGATGGGTAGGAAGACACGGAAAGAGTAGCCCATCAATCAACAATGTACAAATTTGTCGATGACATTTTGTACAGGAAAAGACCAAACGGGGTGAAATTGAAGTGCATTTGCTGGGAGGATGGACAGAGGCTATTGGAAGAGATGCATGAAGGGATGTGTGGCTCTCATATTGGGTCGCACGCACTTGTCAACAAAGCGTTCCGTCAAGGGTTCTATTGGCCGACAGCCCTTCAAGATGCCTTGGTGGTGGTCATCATGTGCGAAGCATGCCAGTTCCACTCCAAGGACATCCACCAGCCAGCTCAAGCCCTCCAAACTATCCCTCTCTCCTGCCCTTTCTTGGTCTGGGGGCTCGACATCGTCGGCCCCTTCGCCCTAGCTACCAGGGGCTTTGATTTCTTGTACGTTGCAATCGACAAGTTTACAAAGTAGCTTGAGGTAGAGCCAGTGATGAAGGTGACGGCACAGTCATCCATCAAGTTCCTCAAAGGGTTGGTTGCTCGTTTTGGTGTCCCCAAGAGGATCATCACCGACAACGGCACCCAATTCACGAGCCGCGCCTTCACAGCATATTGCCAAGAACTTGGAAACAAGGTCTGCTATGCCTCTATTGCTCACCCAAGAAGAAATGCACCAGTAGAGAGGGCAAATGCAGAAGTGATGCGTGGTCTCAAGACCAGAACTTTCGACAGGCTGCACAAGTGTGGAAGGCGCTGGGTGGAAGAGTTGCCGGCGGTTCTTTGGTCAATCAGAATGACACCAAGCCGAGCCACCGGCCAGACACCCTTCTCCCTTGTTTATGGTGCAGAACTGGTGCTCCCCACGGAACTCAGCTACGGGTCACCTCGAGTCTTGGCCTTCGATGAGGAGGATCAAGATGAGCTGCGGCAAGATGATGCCACGCTCCTTGAGGAAGATCATTTCCGGGCTGCTGTCCGTGCTGCACGGTACCAGCAAGCCTTACGCCGCTATCATAGCCGCAAGGTTAATGCCAGGAATCTTAAGGAAGGCGACCTTGTTCTTCGTCGAATTCAGTCCATGAAGGGTCAAATAAAAGTTGACGCCGAAGTGGGAGGGCCCTTACTGGGTGGTACGAGTCACTAGGCTGGCGCTGTCCGCCTAGAGACCGAAGATGGCACTCCGGTGCTCAACTCATGGAATATTGAGCATCTTCGCAAGTTTTACCCGTAAGGCGCGGTTACCGGGCTGCCCGACAACCTCTTTTGTACAAGCTTGCCGGCAAGGCATGTAACCCTTTGTACAAAGCCAGGCGCAGACCCCGTGCATAATAAATAAAAGATAAGTGTTTCACAACTCTTTGTCAAAGTACATATTTGTTTATGTGTTGCAGGCAGTGTTGTGTTGCATTCTACCTTGCATAAGATGATTAATGAACCGTCAAGGTTCCAGCCTCCTCTTTTCTCTTCTTTCTTTTTCTCAAAGGACAGAAGGGTTCCTCGCGTACAAGTTTCCCGTGGGGAGTGATGGTATGGATACCAAATGAAGTTCAAGATACCGTCCTACGGCAAGAAGCACGGCAAAGAAAAAACTAAGTTGAAAATTTTTGAAATAAATTCTTTGTTGCAGTTGCAATTTCTCCTTGAACGATTTTGGCCATTGTATGAGAAACCTGCACGCTAAGGAACCTTGTCGTGATCAGCTGCGCCCTTAGTTTGTTTCGAGTCCGCTCAACAACCTAAGTGGTTGCGTCGTGATCACCAAGTGTAACCTTGCCGGCAGCGGCACTTCCGGCAAGCTGCTAAGGATCCGTTCCTCAAGCGCTCGCAGCAAGAGTGCGCGCACCGGCAAGATTTCGGCAAGCGTAGGGTACAAAAATCATGCAAAGGCAGAATAGAACAATGGGAATAGCATGCATACGTCCATCCAAAGCACAAGTTATATACATCAGTGCCATAGTACAGATCTAACTTAAGTTGAATCTATCTTTTACATGATCCTACACGCGGCAAGGTGTGGCAACAAGATTAATGGGTAACTCTACCCTGAGTCCTGGAGACCTGGCTGACCCGGTCGGCTATTGGAGCAAAGATCTTGTCAGTAGCTGTGTTGTCGGCGTCCTTCGGCAGGCTTGTGAAGGCACCGGAGAGATCGACGCCTGGATTGCGGTACGCAACTTTGACGAGTACCTTGTAAAGAATGTCTCGAGCAAGCTTGCGGGACTCCTTGGCGAAGGAGTCAGACCGTTCTCTGTGGTGCTTCTCCAACGCCTTGACAAGGCCCTCGAAGAAGAGAGTCAGGCTGGTGCTTGCCGCTTTTTGGTCATTGGGGGCGTAGTTGTACTCCGCCAAGCGCATGACGACAAGCTGGGCGTTGATCTGCTCTGCGGCCTCCACAAGGCGGTCGGTCCACAGCTGCAAGTTGCTGTTAAGCGTGTTGAAGGAATTGACGGCATCAGCGTACGCAGCTTTCTCCTTCTCAAGATCTTTGGACAAGGATGCCTCTCTGGCCTTGGCGCTGTCAAGATGCTCCTCAAAGCCACGTAGCCTCAGCTTCAGATCTTCCTTGGCGTCGGCAGCTTGGCTAAGTTCTTGACTCTTGGCGGACAGCTGCGTCTGCAGTTCTGATAACCCACAAGTATAGGGGATCAATCGTAGTCCTTTCGATAAGTAAGAGTGTAGAACCCAACGCGGAGCAGAAGGAAATGACAAGCGGTTTTCAGCAAGGTGTTTTCTGCAAGCACTGAAATTGTCGGTAACAAGTAGTTTGATAGCAAGATAATTTGTAACAAGTGACAAGTAGCAATAGTAACAAAGAGTGCAGCAAGGTGGCCCAATCCTTTTTATAGCAAAGGACAAGCCGGAACGATCTCTTATAGTAAGTAAAGCGTTCTCAAGGACACATGGGAATTTCATCTAGTCACTTTCATCATGTTGGTTTGATTCGCATTCGCTACTTTGATAATTTGATATATGGGTGGACCGATACTTGGGTGATGTTCTTACTTGAACAAGCCTCCCACTTATGATTACCCCTCTCGCAAGCATCCGCAACTATGAAATAAGAATTAAGATAACTCTAACCATAGCATTAAACATATGGATCCAAATCAGCCCCTTACGGAATAGCGTATAAACTAGGGTTTAAGCTTCTGTCACTCTAGCAACCCATCATCTAATTAATACTCCATAATGCATTCCCTTAGGCCCAAAGATGGTGAAGTGTCATGTAGTCGACGTTCACACGACACCACTAAGGAAATCAACAACATACATATCATCAAAATATCGAACGAATACCAAATTCACATGATTACTTATGACAAGACTTCTCCCATGTCCTCAAGAACAAAAGTAACTACTCACAAAACATAATCATGTCCAAGATCAGAGGGGTATTGAATAGCATAATAGATCTGAACATATAATCTTCCACCAAATAAACCAACTAGCATCAACTACAAGATGTAATCAACACTACTAGCAACTCACAGGTACCAATCTGAGGTTTTGAGACAAAGATTGAATACAAGAGATGAACTAGGGTTTGATATGAGATGGTGCTGGTGAAGATGTTGATGAAGATTAGTCCTCCCACGATGAGAGGATCGCTGGTGATGTCGATGGCGACGATTTCCCCCTCCCGGAGGGAAGTATCCCCGGCAGAATCTCTCCGTCGAAGAGCAAAAGTGCTCCTGCCCAAGTTCCGCCTCAAGACGGCGGCGCACCGTCCCGAAAGTCTTCTCTATATTTTTTCTAGGGCAAATGGATTTATACACCAGAAAATGGGGGCCAAAGGCTGGCCAGGGGCCCCACGAGCCACCAGGGCACGCCTGGGGGGAGGGGGGTGGCGCGCCCTGGTGCCTCGTGGGCACCTGGGTGGCCCCCTCTGGTACTTCTTGCTTCCAGTATTTTTTATTTATTCCAAAATAAATCTCCGTAAAATTTCAGCTCATTTGGAGATGTGCAGAATAGGTATCTCAGACATAGCTTTTTTAGGTCCAGAATTCCAACTGCCGGCAATCTCCCTCCTTGTGTAAATCTTGCATATTAAGAGAGAAAAGGCATTAGAATTGCTTCACAAAGTGTTATATTGATTAAAAACACTATAAATAACAGTAGTAAAACATGATGCAAAATGGACGTATAAAGTTCACCCAAAGTTTGGGCTGCCTTCTGCACTGACGCTTGGAGAGTCGAGAGCTCCTCTCTGTTGCCGGCAAGGTCCTCTTCGAGCTTCGCTACCTTGGACTCCAACTTTACCTTGGCAGCCTCAGCGCCCTCTGTGGCTTTGATGGCCTCCAAGAGCTTGTCAGCATGAACCTGAGCTTGAGTCTCGATGGTCTTTTGGTGGCCCTCCTCTAGCTCTTGGGTCCGCTGCACGAGCAGAGTCTGGATCTCTTCGTCCTTGCCGCGGAGCTTGGCAGCAAGTGCTTCTTCTCGGGCGGCGAGGTCTTTTTCTTTGATGACGAGCTGCGCCTCGTGCTCCGTCAGCTTGCCGTCCAAGGCCGTTGGCTTCTCCCTGCCAGCGTCAAGCTTCTCTTCCTGCCTCCTGAGGCTATGGAATTTATTGTAATACCACGTGCAGAGTTCCTCTGCCTTCTCCTTCAGTTTCCCCTCGGCTAGCTCTATAGCCTGCCGCAGTGAATGGAGCTCCTCCCAATGCTGGTTGTAGCGCTGCTGCACATCCTGGAAGCCGGTGGCCATCGTCTTCAGGAAGTCCATGTCAGCAGCGTTGTTGGTAAAGTCGTACGTTCCCGGGCGCCTTGAGAGAGGGGTACCAAAATTCCGACAATGGCATCCTCGAAGGAGAGTTCCCCGGCACCAGATGAGCTGGGGGCTTCAGATCCCTACTGCTGATTGGTTGGCCCCAAGGGCCCCGTCAGAGCGTGCGCCTCAGGTGCACTGGGGTGGACATAGGTGCTTGGCTTGTCATTGCCAGCCTCCCCCATCTCAGCGTCTGTTATGGCAAGTCCAGATGCGCTGCCGGAGGGCATGCCAGTCTCTTCGGGGGTTTCCCTGGCCTCCTCGACGGCAGGCACGGCGGCCTCCATGGCAGAAATCTTGGCGGTCTCGTCAGCGGCGCTCTTCACAATCTCCTCCACAAACACTTCCCTCTCTTTTGGATGGGTTGGTTCTACAAGACAGGAAAGAAGCGGAAAGCAAGAGAGAAAATCAAGATTCAGATCAAGTTCAAGAAAACAAAAAAAGAATGGGATTGACAAGAATTGGATTGCATTTGGGAAGAGATTTACGTCGATGAGTACGGGGAGGAGATACCATTCTTCCTCCGGCAACTTCGGTTGCCGTCGCTTGGTCCCCGGCAACGTTGGTTGCCGGAGGGACCTCGATGCGAAGGAGCCCTTCTAGGGGCTCCTCGTGGGGAGGGCTACTCCTTGCCGGTGAATGTCTTGGTGATGGCTCAAAGGTCGAGGGGGCCATCAAGGACTCTATCTCTTGGAGCTCTCCTTCCGGCTGGCCACTTTCCAACCCCTTGTCGGTCTCCATTACAGAAGACTCGATGGCGGCACTCGCCGATGGGAATTGGACGTGAACCTCGTGCGATGGGCTCGAGCCGGCGACCTCAGGCAGGGTGGCACTTTGCTCTGTGCCTGTTGCCGTCTCGCCCTCCTCGGTGGTTCTGGGCTTCTTCTTCTGCCTTTCCGCCAAGGGCACCTCGTCCCTACAAGATCAGAACAGTCAGAACGATTAGTTCAGCAATGATATCAAGACAATTGCAAGGAAGTGGATGAAGATGATGGACTTACTCTTCCTCCTCTTCTGGGTCACTAAGGACAGATAGATCCCAGTACACCGTGTCAGCCTCGCCGGAGGGTGTGGGTGCTGGCGGCATTTTCCTAGCTCGCTTGGTTCTCGGCGGAGCCAGGGGCTGCGCCGCACCTTCACCCCATGCGGTTGGCGAAGCTGGTTGCCGGGAAGAGGCTTCGCGAGGAGGCTGGCGCCTAGAAGGCTGAGGCCGAGAAGCTACACCCACTGCCTTGACGCCGGCAAGGCCCTTACTTGCCGGCTCGGTGTGCGCTGCCTTCTTGGCCGGACCTCTTGGCGATGGCTATCTTCACCTTGATAGGAGAAGGGCGAGGTGCTTCCTCCTCTTCCTCCTCATCTGAAGATTCCTCGGGCTGCTCTTCTTCGTCCTCAGATTCCCTGGCCTGGTCCTCTTCGCTCGCATGCTCTTCAGCATGCTCTTGATTACAGCTCCCTCCGCTAGTCCCTGGAACCGTGGCCTGCTCTTTGGCTTGGCTTCCGGTGCGCTCCCCCTTGCCGGCACCCTTGGTCGCTCGGGGGCGAGCTGCCTTCTTGAGCTCATTTGCCCTGGCGGCAAGGAACTCTTCTTCGTCGTTCTTTGTTGGGTGAACCATGTCATCCTCGACTCGGACAGCCATTTCCTTCAAGCCGGCACGCCAGTCTTCCACTGCCTTCTTGCCGGGTACTTTCCATGTGTTCAGAACCGTCTTGGCCTCGCAGACTGGCATTATTGCCAGTATGGAAGCCTTAGCGGTGTTGTTGCAGAGCGGGATCACCATTGCCGGCAGGTGGAAGGTGCAGCCCCTGTTGAAAAGCTGGCTGATGATCTGGTAATGCTGCATTACCGATAGGTTGTCATTCAGGCCTGGGTGCAGACGCATTGGATCGGCAGGACCCTGGTAATCCCACGCTTGCCGTCCTCCTCTGCGCTGCAGCGGGGTGATCCGGCGGCGGGTGAAATCTGATCCCACCATCTAGATTGTCAAGCCAGCCTCCTTAAGGGCAATGATCCGATATAGAGCCAGCCCAAGCTTCGCGTCATTGGGGTCAACGTTGCTCCAGCTGACGGCCTTCTCTATTTTCTCCGTCCTGAGATGGCAGAATTCCGGCAAGTCTTTCTGTTGGACCCAGCACCAATCGGCCCTCCACTCATTCCACTTAATGTGCAGCTTGCCCTCCGGGTAGTGCTTCTTTTGGTTTCCCCTCGGGATCCAAGTCACATTGCCGGAAAGAGCATCATCTTCGACCAGGGGGATGAAGAAGTGTCGGAACAGAGCAACATTTGGGGCTATTCCCACAAAGTTCTTACACAGATGCGCGAAGACTGACAGGAAGGTGATCGCGTTGGGTGTGAAATCCAGCAGTCTGAATCTGAAAGTATTCATCACCTCAACAAAAAAATCAGAGAAGGGGGGGGGGGGTACAGCCCGCAGTAAAAGTACCCGGCGAAGAAATGAAATTGGTCGTCGGTGTGAGGAGGGGATCCTGGGAGCACCACTGTGGCCTCGTGATCCTGTGTGTTGCTCGCGTACACATACGAGTAGTTCTTTGTCAGATCATCTTCTGTGAGCGCGGGCGGAAAGACATCATTGGCCCGCCACCGTGCGGCTTTGGCGGCGTTCCTCTCATCCGCCGCCGAACTGGAAAGCTTCGCAGCTCTCTTCGGTGCCATGGCGAGATTTGGAGGGAGGAAGTTTAGCGGTGCGGTGGCAGAGGCGGATGGCATGCTCCTTTCTTGTGCGAGGAAGAAGACGATAGCAGATGGCTAGATTGGGAGAAGGGGGTAAATGAGCAGCGCCCCTCGTGGTTTCCTTTTTATGGGGACGGCACAGGGGCTGGCTCTTTACTGTCCTACGTGGCTGTGCTTTTCAGGCGCACTACCTCCCACGGCCGTTCTTTCCACCTCTCCCACGCCTGCATTTAATGCGCGTCGTGGGGGGTGTGGTAAAAGAGAAAATTATGGTAGTTATCCTCTGCCACACAAGCATGTGCACTGTTTGGGCCCGGCCCAACGACGCCTCGCATGCGCGTGTGGCCCAGGCCTAGGGCTCCTGTCGGTGTACTAAAACATGGGTGCCCTCGTACCCTGACTTGTGCACAGGCCGTTGTAGCCTTCCTGACGGCAAGGGTTTGCCGGAGGATTACTGTGGCTCAAGACTCAATGAACAAGACCGTGAAGAAGACCTCCAGGCAGGTCATCGAGAAGTACTATTCTAGTACTGAAGATCAAGATTGCCCTTTCCGACAAGCTTCGTGCCGGCAAGGTGAAGACCAAGACTCTGGTTGCCGGCAAGCGATGGCCCAGCAAGCTCCGTGCCAGCAGGCTCGTACTGTCCCGTTACTGCTCCACCTCATCATCGTCTAGATAAGCACGTATGATAGGTGTCGAGCGGGCAGGTAGTCAAACGTAGCTAGCCAAGGCACGTGTCAGCATGCCACGCAAGGATTAACTTTAATGACACCCGTCCCTGGGACGTGTCAAGATAACAGGAGGCCGGCTGGGTAGGTGGTACAGATCTTTTTGTCAAAGCCTCGCCTCCCTGGCATAGCACTTAACGGTGCATTTAATGCGCTTGTCCTACCCCGTTAGGAGATAGACTTGGTGATGGTGCAAGTCCTGTTCACTCCCTGTAATGACCGTATTAGCCATTGTGGTAACCCCTTGGGCTATAAAAGGAGGCCCATGGCTACAGTTAAAATGGTCAACTCCTAGTTCAATTACACATGGTAGCTGCACTCCCCACGCACCTTGCTGGCAAGCTGCCATCCTTGTAATCTTAAGTTCATACACAATCAAACCACCAAAGCAGGAGTAGGGTTTTACGCTCACAGCGGCCCGAACCTAGATAAATGGTTGCTTGTTCTTACATCTATTAGCCCTGCTCTTCATAGCACATTGATCCCACAGCCGAACCGCAAAGGGATCCTTTCGATCCCATAGATCGTCATTTTCCCGTGACACCAGCATGCATCTAGGGTATTAAGTTAATGAAAACAGAGTAACGCCTTAAGCAAGATGACATGATGTAGACAAAGTAAACTCAAGCAATATGATTAAACCTCATCTTTTTATCCTTAATGGCAACAATACAAATACGTGTCTTGTCCCTTTCTGTTACTGGGATATAGAACACCGCAAGATTGAACCCATCACAAAGCACCCCTCCCATTGCAAGATAAATCAATCTAGGTGGCCAAACCAAACAGATAGATCGGAGAGAAATACAAAGCTATAACAATGAAGCATAAATAAGTTCAGAAAAGACTCAAATATTTCTCATGAATAATCTGATCATAAACCCATAATTCATCGGATCCCAACAAACACGCCACAAAAGAAGATTACATCGAATTGAACTCCAAGGAGATCAAGGAGAACATTGTATTGAAGATCAAAGAGAGAGAAGAAGCCAACTAGCTACTAGCTATGGACCCGTAGGTCTGTGGTAAACTACTCACACATCATCCGAAGGGCAGCAAGGTTGATGTAGAAGCCCTCCGTGATCGATTCCCCCTCCGGCAGACTACCGGAAAAGGCCTGCAGATGGGATCACCGAAGAACAGAGGCTTGTGGCTTTGGACAAGTTATTCGGGGTGGCTCTCTGTTGGTTTCCCAATATTTGAGAATTTATAGAAGTGGAATTAGGTCAAACTGAGCCATGAGGGGCCCACAAGGCATCAGGGCGTGCCCCCTGGGGCAGCGACCTGTTGCCTTGTCACCTCCTCGTGAGGCTTCTGGCCTCCTCCCGAAGCTTCCAGGGTCTCTTTTGTCCAGAAAAAATCATCAAAAAGTTTCGTGGCATTTGGACTTCGTTTGGTACTGATTTCCTGAAAAACCAAAAACAAGCAGAAAATAGCAACTGGCACTGGGCACTAGCTTAATAGGTTAGTCCCAAAAAAATGATATAAAATAGCATATTATTGCACATAAAACATTCAAGATTGATACTATAATAGCAAGGAACAATCAAAAAATATAGATACGTTGGAGACGTATCAGCGGTTACTTGCAAGGATTAATTCTGATAGTGATAGATAGATAAATAAATTGCAAAGTAAAATAAAAGAAATAAAATTGCAGCAAAGTATTTTTGGATTTTATATATAATGGATTATTAACCCGGGGGCCATAGTTTTCACTAGAGGCTTCTCTCTCGAACACAAAGCATACGGTGGGTAAACAAATTACTGTTGGGCAATTGATAGAAAAGCACATAGTTATGACGGATTCATGGCAATGATCATGTATATAGGCATCACGTCCGAGACAAGTAGACCGACTCCTGCCTGCATCTACTACTATTACTCCACCCATCGACCGGTATCAAGCATGCATCTAGGGTATTAAGTTGATAAAAACGGAGTAACGCCTTAAGCAAGATGACATGATGTAGACAAAGTAAACTCAATCAATATGAATAAACCCCATCGTTTTATCCTTAATGGCAACAATACAAATACGTGTCTTGTCCCTTTCTCTCACTGGGATAGAGCACCGCGAGATTGAACCCATCACAAAGTACCTCTCCCATTGCAAGATAAATCAATCTAGTTGGCCAAACCAAACGGATAGATCGGAGAGAAATACAAAGCTATAACAATCATGCATAAATAAGTTCAGAAAAGACTCAAATATTTCTCATGAATAATCTGATCATAAACCCACAATTCATCGGATCCCAACAAACACATCGCAAAAGAAGATTACATCGAATAGAACTCCAAGGAGATCGAGGAGAACATTGAATTGAAGATCAAAGAGAGAGAAGAAGCCATCTAGCTACTAGCTATGGACCCGTAGGTCTGTGGTAAACTACTCACACATCATCAGAAGGGCAGCAAGGTTGACGAAGAAGCCCTCCGTGATCGATTCCCCCTCCGGCAGATCGCAGGAAAAGGCCTCCAGATGGGATCGTGGAAGAACAGAAGCTTGCAGCGGCAGAAAAGTTATTCGAGCTGGCTCTCTGGTATATGGGGAACATTTGAGAATTTATAGCCGTGGAATTAAGTCAAGAGGTGCCACGAGGGGCTGACCAGCCTGGGGGCGCGCCTACCCCCCTAGGCGCGCCTCCCGAGCTTGTCGCTCCTTCGTGGCTCTTCTGGTCTTCTCCCGAACCTTCTAGGGTCCCTTCTGGTCCAGAAAAAATTAATCCAAAGTTTTTTCTTCCTTTGGACTCCGTTTTATATTGATTTTCTAAAAAGCCAAAAACAAGCAAAAACAGCAACTGGCACTTGGCACTAGGTTAATAGGTTAGTCCCAAAAAATGATATATATTTGCATATAATTGCATAATAAACATCCAAGATTGATACTATAATAGCATGGAACAATAAAAAATTATAGATACGTTGGAGACGCATCAAGCATCCCCAAGTTTAATTCCTGCTTGTCCTCGAGTAGGTAAATGATAAAAACGGAATTTTGATGTGGAATGCTACCTAACATGTTCATCATGTAATTCTCTTTTACGGTATGAATATTAAGACCCGAATGATTCAAAGCAATAGTCTATAATTTGATATAAAGACATCAATACTCAGGCATACTAACAAACAATCATGTCTTTCAAAATAAAAGTGCTAAAGAAAGTTATCCCTACAAAATCATATAATCCTGTCATGCTCCATCTTCTTAACATAAAGTACTTATCATGTACTACCCCGATGACAAGCCGAGCAATTGGCTCATACTTTTTAACGCGCTTCAGCTTTTTCAACCCCCACACAATACATGAGCGCAAGCCATGGATATAGCACTATGGGTGGAATAGAATATGATGATAGGAATTAATAAGGGGAAGTCAAAAAAGAAGATAGTCTCACATCCACGCAGCTAATCAACGGGCTATGGAGATGCCCATCAATTGATGTCAATGCGAGGAGTAGGGATTGCCATGCAACAGATGCACTAAGAGCTATAAGTGTATCAAAGCTCAAAATAAAAACTAAGTGGGTGTGCATCCAGCTTGCTTGCTCATGAAGACCTTGGGCATTTCAGGAATCCCATCATCGGAATATACAAGCCAAGTTCTATAATGAAAAATTCCCACTAGTATATGAAAGTGACAACATAGGAGACTCTCTATATGATAATCATGGTGCTACTTTGAAGCACAAGTATGGAAAAGGATGGTAACACTGCCCTTCTCTCTTTTTCTCTCATTTTTTTGGTGGGCTCTTTTTGGTCTCTTTTTTTTTCTTTTTTTCTCTTTTTTTATTTCCTCACTGGGGCAATGCTCTAATAATGATGATCATCATACTTCTATTTACTTACAACTCAATACTAGAACAAATATGAGTCTATATGAATGCCTCTAGCAGTGTACCAGGATGTGCAATGATGCTAGCGTAAGATGTATGAAAATGATGAACGGTGGCCGAGCCAGAAATACTATGTCAGCTATATGATCATGCAAAGCAATATGACAATGATGATGTGTGTCATATAAACGGAACGGTGGAAGTTGCATGGCAATATACCTCGGAATGGCTATGGAAATGCCATAATAGGTAGGTATGGTGACTGTTTTGAGGAAGATATAAGGAGGCTTATGTGTGATAGAGCGTATCATATCACGGGGTTTGGATGCACTGGGGAAGTTTGCACCGACTCTCGAGGTGAGAAAGGGCAATGCACGGTACCGAATAGGCTAGCAAATTGCGGAAAGGTGAGAGTGCGTATAATCCATGGACTCACATTAGTCATAAAGAACTCACATACTTATTCTGAAAGTTTATTAGCCCTCGAAGCAAAGTACTACTACGCATGCCCCTAGGGGGATAGATTGGTAGGAAAATACCATCGCTCGTCCCCGACCGCCACTCATAAGGTAGACAATCAATTATAAATCATGCTCCAACTTCTTAGCATAATGACAGACCATACATGCATGCTTCGGGAATCGCAAACCTTAACACCAATATTCTTACTAAACCACAATTATCTACTAGTACCTCCCACACATTACCATCTTAATATCGCAAAACTATTGCAAGGAATCAAACTTGTCATATTCAGTGATCTACATGAAAGTTTTTATTATATCCCTCTTGAATACATATCATATTAGGACCAAATTCATAACCCATGCATATTACCATTACTATTTATTAAACACTCAAAAATATATAAGTGAAGCATGAGAGTGCAACTATTTCTTTAAAATATAACCACCGCCGTGCTCTAAAAGATATAAGTGAAGCACAAGAGCAACTGCCTAGCTCAAAAGATAGAAGTGAAACACATAGAGTATTCTAACAAATCACGAATAATGTGTGTACCTCTAAAAAAGGTGTGCTCAACAAAGATGATTGTGGCAAACTAAAAATAAAACAAATAAAAGAAAACTATGGCACAAGACGCTCCAAGTAAAACACATATCACGTGATGAATAAAAATATAGCTCCAAGTGATATACCGATAGATTGTAGACGAAAGAGGGGATGCTATCCGGGGCATCCCCAAGCTTAGACGCTTGGGTCTTCCTTGAATATTACCTTGGGTTGCCTTGGTCTTCCCCAAGCTTAGGGTCTTGCCGCTCCTTATTCCTTCATCCATCGTAGTCTCACCCAAAACTTGAAACTTCAGCACACAAAACTGAACAGAAACCTCGAGAATCCGTTAGTATAACAAACAAATCTTGAACTTTAGGTACTGTTATAAATTGATTCATATTTAATATTTTCATAATGCTACTTTACTCCAACTTCCCCATGGCTTATACTGCCCGATACAATCCCTAGATTCATCAAAATAAGCAAACTATGAAACAAAAACAGAATCTGTCTAAAACAGAACAGTCTGTAAAGATCTATTTAAAATCTATAATTCTGTAAGTCAAAAAATTCTGAAAAATTAAGACAACGTAAAAAATTCATATACCAATACTGTGTAAAAAATTCAGAATTTTATCACGCTCCAGTACAGAAACAAAAATCCATCACTGGTCCCGAAATTTTCTGTTTTCAAACAGCATCAATTATACCATCATCCAAATAATCCCAAAGGCATTACTTGGCACAAACACTAATTAAAAGATAAAAACACAATCATAACAGAAGCTAGAATTGTGTGATACAAGAAAAAATAAAAATTGCAATAAATATAAATATTGGGTTGCCTCCCAACAAGTTCTATTGTTTTATGCCCCTAGCTATGCATAATGCATTGTTTCAAGTATTATCATCCTTCAATTAATTTCATACGTGGCCCTCATAATAGATTCATATGGTGGCTTAATTCTCTTTCTAGGGAAGTGTTCCATCCCTTTATTTAATGGTAATTGAAATCTTATATTACCTTCTTTCATATCAATAATAGCACATATGGTTCGTAGGAAAGGCGTACCAAGTATTATAGGACAAGACGGATTGCATTCAATATCAAGCACAATAAAATCCAGGGGTACATAATTCCTATTTGCAAGTATGAGAACATCATTTATTCTACCCAATGGCTTTTTAATAGTGGAATCCGCTAAATGCAAATTAAGGAAACAAGCATCCATATCGGTGAGACCTAGCACGTCACACAAAGATTTTGGTATAGTAGAGACGCTGGCACCTAGATCACACAAAGCATTACATTCATAATCTTTAATTTTAACTTTAATAGTAGGTTCCCATTCATCATGTAATTTTCTAGGTATTGAAACTTCCAACTCAAGCTTTTCTTCATGAGCTTGTATCATAGCTTCTACAATATGTTTAGTAGAAGCTTTATTTTGTTCATAAGCATTAGGTGAATTAATCATAGATTACAACAAGGAAATACATTCAACTAAAGAGCAATTATCATAATTAAAGTCCTTGTAATCCAAATTAGTGGGCACATCACTATTTAAAGTTTTGACCTCTCTAAACCCACTTTTATCATTTTTATTAATAAGATTATCACCCTCTGAACAATTGGGACGCCTTCTAGCTAAAGTTAACTCATCTTCAGTCCCTTTTTCATCAAGTTTTATATTACTAAATAAATATTCAATAGGTGAGACACCAATCATTTTAATATCTTCATCATTATTACGGTAAAAACCGGGTGGAATAGCTTTTTCTAAGAATTCTCGCTTAGCTCTCAACCTAGCGGTTCTTTCTTTACTTTCATTAATGGAGACATGGATAGCTTTAATAGACTCATTTATATCATGCTTGGGTGGCAAAATTTTAATTTTAAGAGTTTCAACATCGTGAACAATTCTATCCATGTTCCTAGACATGTCATCAACCTTATTCAATTTTTCCTATACCATAGCATTAAAAATCTATTGAGAATTAATAAATTCTTTAATATTGTTTTCAAGATCAGTAGGTATCCTATTATTATTACTATAGGAATTACCATAATTATTTGAGGAATTTCCAGGAAATGGTCTAGTATTGAAATTACCCCTATAGGCATTGTTGTTGAAATTATTTCTAGAGACAAAGTTCACATCAATAGCATCATTATTTTGCTCAATAAAAGTAGATAATGGCACATCATTAGGATCAACATGAGCACTTATACTAGCAACCATTTTCATAAGGGCATCCATCTTATCACTCAAAGTATTAATTTCTTTGACATAATTTACCTTCTTAGCAGTTGGAGTTCTTTCAGTGTGCCATTGGGAATAATTTGTCATAATATTATCAAGGAGTTTTGTAGCTTCTCCCAATGTAATTTCCATAAAAGTACCACCTGCAGCAGAGTCTAGAAGATTTCTAGAAACAAAGTTTAGTCCCGTGTAAAATTTTTGTATGATCATCCATAAACTTAAACCATGAGTGGGACAATTTCTAATCATTAATTTCATTTTCTCCCAAGATTGTGCAACATGTTCATGCTCAAGTTGCTTAAAATTCATTATTTGATTTCTTAAAGAAATAATCTTAGCGGGAGGAAAATACTTGGCAATTAAAGCATCCTTACACCTATCCCAAGAATCAATACTATTTTGAGGCAAGGATGCAAACCAAGTTTTAGCACGATCTCGTAGTGAGAACGAAAATAATTTCAATTTGACAATATCATTATCCACATCTTTTTTCTTTTGCATATCACAAAGTTCATTGAAAGTATTAAGATGGGATGCAGCATCTTCATTAGGACTACCAGAAAATTGTTCTTTCATAACAAGATTCAGCAAAGCAGCATTAATATCACAAGACTCCGCACTAGTGGCGGGTGGAGCAATTGGAGTACTAATAAAATCATTATTATTAGTATTGGAAAAGTCACACAATTTGGCGTTTTCTTGAGACATAACGACAAAGCAAGCAAGCTAGCAAACAAGCAAATAAAATATATTTTTGTTTTTGTAAATTTGTTTTAGAAGTGGGGGAGATGAAAATGAGAGGCAAATGCAAATAAAAAGGTAAATGAAAATAAGAGCAAGTAGATGATAGTTTATGCGAAGGTACTTGATAGGTTTTGGTGATGTCTCCCCGGCAATGGCGCCAGAAATTCTTCCTGCTACTTGTGAACTGCGTTGGGATTTCCCCGAAGAGGAGAGGATGATGCAGTACAGTAGAGATAAGTATTTCCCTCAGTTAAGAACCAAGGTTATCAATCGAGTAGGAGAACCACATAGAACCTCGTTAGCAGCACCTACACACACAAAAGCAAACACTTGCACCCAACGCAAACAAGAGGGTTGTCAATCCCCTTGGCAGTTACTTGCAAGGATTAATTATGATAGTGATAGATAGATAAATAAATTGCAAAGTAAAATAAAAGAAATAAAATTGCAGCAAGGTATTTTTGGATTTTATATATAATGGATAAATGACCCGGGGGCCATAGTTTTCACTAGAGGCTTCTCTCTCGAACACAAAGCATACGGTGGGTAAACAAATTACTGTTGGGCAATTGATAGAAAAGCGCATAGTTATGACGGATTCATCGCAATGATCATGTATATAGGCATCATGTCCGAGACAAGTAGACCGACTCCTTCTTGCATCTACTACTATTACTCCACCCATCGACTGCTATCCAGCATGCATCTAGGGCATTAAGTTAATAAAAACGGAGTAACACCTTAAGCAAGATGACCTGATGTAGACAATGTAAACTCAATCAATATGAATAAACCCCATCATTTTATCCTTAATGGAAACAATACAAATACGTGCCTTGTCCCTTTCTGTCACTTGGATAGAGCACCGCAAGATTGAACCCATCACAAAGCACCTCTCCCATTGCAAGATAAATCAATCTAGTTGGCCAAACCAAACGGATAGATCGGAGAGAAATACAAAACTATAACAATCATGCATAAATAAGTTTAGAATAGACTCAAATATTTCTCATGAATAATCTGATCATAAACCCACAATTCATCGGATCCCAACAAACACACCGCAAAAGAAGTTTAAATCGAATAGAACTCCAAGGAGATCGAGGAGAACATTGTATTGAAGATCAAAGAGAGAGAAGAAGCCATCTAGCTACTAGGTATGGACCCATAGGTCTGTGGTAAACTACTCACACATCATCGGAAGGGCAGCAAGGTTGGTGAAGAAGCCCTCCGTGATCGATTCCCCCTCCGGCAGATCGCCGGAAAAGGCCTGCAGATGGGATCGCGGAAGAACAGAAGCTTGCGGCGGCGGAAAATTTATTCGAGGTGGCTCTTTGGTATATGGGGAATATTTGAGAATTTATAGGTGCAGAATTAGGTCAAGAGGTGCCACGAGGGGCCCACAAGCCTGGGGGGCGCGCCTACTGATGGGGTCACCTACCACTGGTAGGGTCATAGACCTGACATCTAAGGCCCACCTGGGGTCCCACACCATCATTGGTAGGTCCCTGGACCAACCGCGCATTCGGATGGGCATCACAAGGAATCCACTCGGATACACCGACACCACCCGGACAATCTTCCTCCAGTCGGCCCAGCCACCACCACCACTCGGACAAAGGAGGCATAGGGACGACGAGGGAGCTGCAACCGTCTGGTGGCTTTAACTCAGGCTTCAAGTACAGTCGTGGCTACCGTTACCTGTAAGAGCTGTAGTTATGGCTATTAAGCACCTGTAACTGCCGTAGTTATAGTCATTAATCCCCCTTGTACCGTGGTAGTAAAGAGGCCGAGGCACACTCTATATAAGCTGCCCTCTTCCTCCATGGCGGGGGTTCAGCACTCCTTGTAATCATATACCCCAAAGATAAAACACAAGCCTCCGGGTGACGAGATGTAGGGCTGTTACCTCCTCCGAGAGGGGCCCAAACTCGTAGAATCCGAGTGTTACGCTTGCGCTGTAGCTAGGCTCCGCCCCTCCTTCGTACCCCCTAGTACTCATTGTCAGGCTCATAACCCTGACAGTTGGCACGCACCGTGGGGCTGCATGTCTAGCGATTTCACAGCGCAGGTGGAATTTCATCATCATCATGTTGGTCGGTGGCAAGATCCGGTTCAGAGCGCTCAACTTCATCGCTAACGACTCAGCGTGGCTCCAGAAGGCCCCACCTGACGTGGAGTCGCTGCCCATCTGTGGCGCAGCGCACTTCCCCACATCTTCGTACAGAGTTCTCCTCCGCCAACCATCGGTCCCTTACCGAGTGGTCCCTCTCCTTCTTGCTGGCCGCACTCGTGGCTCCAACGTTGGATCAAGCATGCTGTGACCATTCAGGCCGCAGCCGGGTGCTACTTGTAGTCTGCGTTGGTATTTCCCTGAAGAGGAGAGGATGATGCAGTACAGTAGAGATAAGTATTTCCCTCAGTTAAGAACCTAGGTTATCAATCTAGTAGGAGAACCAAGCAAAATTCCATTAAGCATACCTGCACACACAAGAGCAAACACTTGCACCCAACGCAAATAAGAGGGTTGTCAATCCTCTTAGCGGTTATTTGCAAGGAATAAATCTTATCGAGGTAAAGAGATAAACTAAAATACTATTTAAAATAAAAGTAAATAAATTGCAGCAAGGTATTTTTAGGTTTTTTATATGATAAAGATAGACCCGGGGGCCATAGTTTTCACAAGAGGCTTCTCTCTCGAGCACAGAAACATACGGTGGGTAAACAAATTACTGTTGGGCAATTGATAGAAAAGCAAATAATTATGACGGATTCATGGCAATGATCATGTATATAGGGATCATGTCCGAGACAAGTAGACCGACTTCTGCCTGCATCTACTACTATTACTCCACTCATCGACCGCTATCCAGCATGCATCTAGAGTATTAAGTTAATAAAAACAGAGTAACGCCTTAAGCAAGATGACATGATGTAGAGAAGCAAATTCAAGCAATATGAATAAACCCCGTCTTTTTATCCTTAATGGCAACAATACAAATACGTGTCATGTCCCCTTCTATCACAGGGATTGAGCACCGCAAGATTGAACCCATCACAAAGCACCTCTCCCATTGCAAGATAAATCAATCTAGTAGGCCAAACCAAATCGATAGATCGGAGAGAAATACAAAGATATATTTAATCATGCATGAAAGAGTTCAGAGAAGACTCAAATATTTCTCATGAATAATCTGATCATAAACTCACAATTCATCGGATCCCAACAAACACACCGTAAAAGAAGATTACATCAGATAGAACTCCAAGAACATCGAGGAGAACATGGTATTGAAGATCAAAGAGAGAGAAGAAGCCATCTAGCTACTAGCTATGGACCCGTAGGTCTGTGGTAAACTACTCACACATCATCGGAAGGGCATCAAGGTTGATGTAGAAGCCCTCCGTGATCGATTCCCCCTCCAGTAGAGTACCGGAAAAGGCCTCCAGATGGGATCGCGGAAGAACAAAGGCTTGCGGTGGCAGAAAGGTTTTCTCTTCTGGCTTTCTGATGGTTTTCGAATATTTGTGAATTTATAGAAGTGGAATTAGGTCAAACAAAGTCACGTGGGCCCCACAAGGCAACACGGCGCCCCCTAGGCCGCGGCATGTTGCCTTGTGAAGCCTTCGTGAGGCTACTGGCCTCCTCACGAAGCTTCCAATGTCTCTTTTGTCCAGAAAAAAATCTCCAAAAAGTTTCGTGGCATTTGTACTTCATTTGGTACTATTTCTCTGAAAAGCCAAAAACAAGCAGAAAACAACAACTGGCACTGGGCACTAGGTTAATAGGTTAGTCCCAAACAATGATATATAATTGCATATAAAAACATCCAAGATTGATAGTCTAATAGCATGGAACAATCAAAAATTATAGATACGTTGGAGACGTATCAAGCATCCCCAAGCTTAATTCCTGCTCGTCCTCGAGTAGGTAAATGATAAAAACAGAATTTTTGATGTGGAATGCTACCTATCATGTTTCATCATGTAATCTTTCTCTTACGGTATGAATAATAAGATCCAAATAATTCAAAGCAATAGTCTATAATTTGATATAAAGACATCAATACTTAGGCATACTAATAAACAATCATGTCTTTCAAAATAAAAATGCTAAAGAACGTTTTCCCCACAAAATCATATAATCCTGTCATGCTCCATCTTCTTCACACAAAGTATTTATCATGCACTACCCCGATGACAAGCCAAGCAATTGGTTCATACTTTTTAACGCGCTTCAGCTTTTTCAACTCCCACTCAATACATGAGCGCAAGCCATGGATATCGCACTATGGGTGGAATAGAGTGTGGTGGTAGAGGTAAATAAGAGAAGTCAAAAATAAGAAGATAGTCTCACGTCGACGAGGCTAATCAACGGGCTATGGAGATGCCCGTCAATTGATGTCAATGCAAGGAGTAGGGATTGCCATGCAACAGATGCACTAAGAGCTATAATTGTATGAAAGCTCAACATGAAAACTAAGTGGGTGTGCATCCAACTTGCTTGCTCATGAAGACCTCGGGCATTTGAGGAAGCCCGTCATCGGAATATACAAGCCAAGTTCTATAATGAAAAGTTCCCACTAGTATATGAAAGTGACAAAATAGGAGACTCTCTATATGAAAAACATGGTGCTACTCTGAAGCACAAGTGTGGAAAAATGATAGTAACATTGCCCCTTCTCTCTTTTTCTCTCATTTTTTTTCATGGCTCTTTTTTGCCTCTTTTTTTAGAACGGTCTCACGGACCTCATCCCCACTTTTTCGAGGACTCATTAGTCTCCACCATTCTTTCCTCACTGGGACAATGCACTAATAATGATGATCATCACACCTCTATTTACTTACAACTCAACATTACAACTCGAAACTAGAACAAAAATATGACTCTATATGAATGCCTCTGGCAGTGTACCAGGATGTGCAATGATGCTAGCGTAACATGTATAAAAATGATGAACGGTGGCTGAGCCACAAATACTATGTCAGCTATATGATCATGCAAAGCAATATGACAATGATGATGTATGTCATAAAAACGGAATGGTGGAATTTGCATGGCAATATATCTCGGAATGGCTATGGAAATGCCATGATAGGTAGGTATGGTGGCTGTTTTGAATAAGATATAAGGAGGCTTATGTGTGATAGAGCATATCATATCACGGGGTTTGGATGCACCAGCGAAGTTTGCACCAACTCTCGATGTGAGAAAGGGCAATGCACGGTACCTAAGAGGCTAGCAAATTGCGGAAAGGTGAGAGTGCGTATAATCCATGGACTCACATTAGTCATAAAGAACTCACATACTTATTGCGAAAGTTTATTAGCCCTCGAAGCAAAGTACTACTACGCATTCCCCTAGAGGGATAGATTGGTATGACAAGGTCCATCGCTCGTCCCCGAGCACCACTCATAAGGTAGACAATCAATAATAAATCATGCTCCAACTTCTTAGCATAACGACAGATCATACGTGCATGCTTTAGGAATCACAAACCTTAACAAAATTATTCTTAATAAACCACAATCATCTACTAGTACCTCCCCCATATTACCATCTTAATATCACAAAACTATTGCAAGGAATCAAATTTATCATATTCAGTGATCTACATGAAGGTTTTTATTATATCCCTCTTGAAAACCTATCATATCAGGACCAAATTCATAACCCGTGCATATTACCATTGCTATCATGAGACTCTCAAAAAGATATAAGTGAAGCATGAGAGTGCAACTATTTCTTTAAAATATAACCACCGCCGTGCTCTAAGAGATATTAGTGAAGCACTAGAGCAACTGCCTAGCTCAATAGATATAAGTGAAGCACATAGAGTATTCTAACAAATCACGAATAATGTGTGTCCCTCTCAAAAAGGTGTGTTCAGCAAAGATGATTGTGACAAACTAAAAAGAAAACAAAAGCAAACAAACTATATCACAAGACGCTCCAAGTAAAACACATATCATGTGATGAATAAAAATATAGTTCCAAGTGAGTTACCGATAGATTGTAGACGAAAGAGGGGATGCCTTCGGGGCATCCCCAAGGTTAGAAGCTTGAGTCTTCCTTCAATATTACCTTGGGGTGCGTTGGGCATCCCCAAGCTTAGGCTCTTGCCGCTCCTTATTCCTTTATCCATCGTAGTCTCACCCAAAACTGGAAAACTTCAGCACACAAAACTCAACAGAAACCCCGTGAGATCCGTTAGTATAACAAATAAATCTTTAACTTTTAGGTACTGTAGTAAATTGATTAATATTTAATATTGGCATAATGCTACTGTACTCCAACTTCTCCATGACTCATACCCCCCGATACAATCCATAGATTCATCAAAATAAGCTAACTATGCAACAAAAACAGAATCTGTCTAAAACAGAACAATCTGTAAATATCTGAATTATGGTCATACTTCTGTAACTCCAAAAATTCTGAAAAATTAGGAAAACGTGGGAAATTCATATATCAATACTGTGTAAAACATTCAGGAGGTTTTGACACTCCAGCAAAAATTAGAAATTCCAGCACTGGACGGAAAAGTTTTTGTTTTCCAACATCATCTATCATACTATATTCCAAATCATCCCAAAGGTATTACTTGGCACAAACACTAATTAAAACATAAAAATACAATCATAACAGAAGCTATAATTGTGCAAACACTTAAAAACAGAAGGTAAAAGGAAAATTTTATTTTATTCATTGGGTTGCCTCCCAACAAGCGCTATTGTTTTATGCCCCTAGCTAGGCATAATGCGTAGTTTCTAGTGTTGTCATCCTTCAGGTTAATTCCATAAGTGGCCCTCATAATGGATTCATTTGGTGCTTTAATTATTTTTCTAGGGAAGTGTTCCATCTCTTTCTTTAGTGGAAATTGAAATCTTATATTACCTTCTTTCATATCAATAATAGCACCAATTGTTCGAAGAAAAGGCCTACCAAGTATTATGGGGCAAGAAGGATTGCGTTCAATGTCAAGAACAATAAAGTCCACTGGCACATAATTTCTATTTGCAAGAATAAACACATCATTTATTCTACCCAATGGCTTTTTAATAGCTGAATCCGCAAGATGCAAATTAAGGGAACAAGGATCCATGTCGGTGAGACCTAGCACATCACACAAAGACTTTGGTATAGTGGAAACGCTAGCACCAAGATCACAAATAGCATTACATTCATAATCTTTAATTTTGAATTTAATAGTAGGTTCCCATTCATCTTGTAATTTTCTAGGAATTGATACTTCCAGCTCAAGCTTTTCTTCATGTGCTTTCATCATGGCTTCTACAATGTGTTTAGTGAAAGCTTTATTTTGCTCATATGCCTTTGGTGAATTAATCATGGATTGCAAAAAGGAAATACACTCAATTAAATAACAACTATCATATTATCAAGAAGTTTTGTAACTTCTCCCAATGTAATTTCCATAAAAGTACCACCTGCGGCAGAATCTAGCAAATTTTTAGAGACAAAGTTTAGTCCCGCATAATTTTTTTGTATGATCATCCATAAATTCAAACCATGAGTTGGGAAATTTCTTATCATTAATTTCATTCTCTCTCAATATTGTGCAACATGTTAATGCTCAAGTTGTTTAAAATTCATAATTTGATTTCTTAAAGAAATAATCTTAGCGGGAGGAAAATACTTGGTAATAAAAGCATCCTTACACTTATCCCAAGAATCAATGCTATTTCTAGCCAAGGATGAAAACCAAGTTTTAGCACGGTCTAGTAGTGAGAATGGAAATAATTTTAATTTGACAATATCATTATCCACATCTTTCTTCTTTTGCATATCACAAAGTTCAACGAAAATATTTAGATGGGATGCAGCATCTTCATTAGGACTACCAGAAAATTGTTCTTTCATAACAAGATTAAGTAAGGCAGCATTGATGTCACACTACTCCACACTAGTGGCGGGAGGAGCAATAGGAGTACTAATAAAATAATTATTATTAGTATTGGAAAATTCACACAATTTTGTGTTTTCTTGAGACATCGCGACAAAGCAAGCAAACTAGCAAACAAGCAAATAAAATATTTTTGAATTTTTGTAAAATATTTTTTTAGAAGTGGGGGAGATGAAAACGAGAGGCAAATGCAAATAAAAGGCAAATAAAGTAAATGCAAGTGAATGATAATTTGTGCGAAGGTACTTGGTAATTTTGATGATGTCTCCCCGGCAACGGCGCCAGAAATTCTTCCTGCTACTTGTAGTCTGCGTTGGTATTTCCCCGAAGAGGAGAGGATGATGCAGTACAGTAGAGATAAGTATTTCCCTCAGTTAAGAACCAAGGTTATCAATCCAGTAGGAGAACCAAGCAAAATTCCGTTAAGCGCACCTGCACACACAAGAGCAAACACTTGCACCCAATGCAAATAAGAGGGTTGTGAATCCTCTTAGCGGTTATTTGCAAGGATTAAATCTTATCGAGGTAAAGAGATAAACTAAAATACTAATTAAAATAAAATAAATAAATTGCAGCAAGATATTTTTAGGGTTTTTATATGATAAAGATAGACCCGGGGGCCATAGTTTTCACTAGAGGCTTCTCCCTCGAGCACAGAAACATACGGTGGGTAAACAAATTACTGTTGGGCAATTGATAGAAAAGCAAATAATTATGATGGATTCATGGCAATGATCATGTATATAGGCATCACGTCCGAGACAAGTAGACCGACTTCTGCCTGCATCTACTACTATTACTCCACTCATCGACCGCTATCCAGCATGCATCTAGAGTATTAAGTTAATAAAAACAGAGTAACGCCTTCAAATTCAAGCAATATGAATAAACCCCATCTTTTTATCCTTAATGGCAACAATACAAATACGTGTCATGTCCCCTTCTGTCACTGGGATTGAGCACCGCAAGATTGAACCCATCACAAAGCACCACTCCCATTGCAAGATAAATCAATCTAGTAGGCCAAACCAAATCGATAGATCGGAGAGAAATACAAAGGTATATTTAATCATGCATAAAAGAGTTCAGAGAAGACTCAAATATTTCTCATGAATAATCTGATCATAAACTCACAATTCATCGGATCCCAACAAACACACCGCAAAAGAAGATTACATCGGATAGAACTCCAAGAACATCGAGGAGAACATGGTATTGAAGATCAAAGAGAGAGAAGAAGCTATCTAGCTACTAGCTATGGACCCGCAGGTCTGTGGTAAACTACTCACACATCATCGGAAGGGCAGCAAGGTTGATGCAGAAGTCCTCCGTGATCGATTCCCCCTCTGGCAGAGTACCGGAAAAGGCCTCCAGATGGGATCGCGGAAGAACAGAGGCTTGCGGCGGCGGAAAGGTTTTCTCTTCTGGCTCTCTGATGGTTTCTGAATATTTGTGAATTTATAGAAGTGGAATTAGGTCAAACGGAGTCACGTGGGCCCCACAAGGCAACTCGGCGCGCCTCCCCCCTGGGCCGCGCCCTGTTGCCTTGTGTAGCCTTCGTGAGGCTTCTGGCCTCCTCCCGAAGCTTCCAAGGTCTCTTTTGTCTGGAAAAAAATCTCCAAAAAGTTTCGTGGCATTTGGACTTCATTTGGTACTGTTTCTCTGAAAAGCCAAAAACAAGCAGAAAACAGCAACTGGCACTGGGCACTAGGTTAATAGGTTAGTCCCAAAAAATGATATATAATTGCATATAAAAACATCCAAGATAGATACTATAATAGCTTGGAACAATAAAAAATTATAGATACGTTGGAGACGTATCACCGGGCATGTGGCGGCACTCGATCCTGGCGAGCCCGCCCTTGACCTTTTTGACGGATTCCATGACGACTCCGCCGAGGGGTCCGAGTGCGAGAGCATCAAGTCCATGACAGAAGTCCTCATGGCCGGCCCGGGGCCACGTGGCCCGCCGGGGTACTCGGACCACCATGATGGACACGTGGGCACTTCGCATGACAACAATAACCTGGGGGATGAGCACTCCCCCCGCCACGAGCCTTACGTTCCCCAAGTTCTCACTCGGGAGCGGAGCGATGAGCTTCGTAGGAAGATTGAGCAGTCCTTGCGCACTCCCATCACAAGGACGACTCCCAATGCCCTGGCCATGGAGTCGGTGCGCTTGGCCACCCTGGCCGAACGAGACCGCCTGGATCGGCTGCAGAGGGAGTTGGGCGATCGCGCTCGCCAGCAACCCAGTTCCAGTCGGCACAAGCACCAGTTGTTCTCGAATGAACAACCCTGAAAGTACCAAGTTCTCAACACTCCGCTGCAAAACTTGGCGGCGATGACTAGGATCGCTGATTCCATTCAGCCCTCCGGCTCCGTTGCCGGAGAGGGGATTCGCCAGATCCAGGTCCTGCTGAAGAGAGCCTTGTCGCAGAATGCGGCGGTGTCGTAATCCTGTGATCGCATCCATAGCACGTCAGTGCGTGCCGAAACCATTCAGTCGGCCCATAGTCCTCTTGGCCCAGGGAGGCGCCGGGTGACATCCTCCTCGAGAGATCAGCATGGAGAGCGGAGGCATGACCGAATCGCTTCCCCCCGGTGACATGACGATTACGATCAGACCCGGATGCCCCCTCCGCGGGAAGTCACATACGGGCGCCAGCCCTATAATGACAGGTGTCCCCCGGGAACGATCGTAGGCCGAGTCCCTCGTACCGCCCGGGTGACCTCCGGGACCCCCGGTTCAATGCGAGATCCGTCCTTGCTCAGAACCTGGTCGACAGGGGGCGGGCTCTGAGAGAAAGCCTAGACACTGATGTTCCGAGTGGATCCGTACCCTCCGGACACGAGTGTTTCAGCCGATACATTCGAGCTGCAGACATCCCGAGCAATTTCAGATTGGCGACGGGCATCAGTAAGTTCACTAGCGAGTCGAAGCCAGCGATTTGGTTGGAGGACTACTGAGTGGCCATCCAGATCGGTGGCGGCAACGACAATGTGGCTATGAAACATCTGCCGCTGATGCTCGAGGGGTCGGCCAGGGCGTGGCTCAACCAGCTGACACCTGGCAGTATATACTGCTGGGTCGACCTGGCCCGAGTCTTCGTCAAGACCTTTGAGGGCACGTACAAGTGGGCGGGTGGATTATCAGAGCTGCAGCACTCTGTACAGAAGCACAACGAGACTCTCCGAGAGTATATCCAGTGGTGTACCACCCTGCATAACACGGTGGAGAACGTCACCGAGCACCAGGAGATCTGTGCCTTCAAGGCCGGCGTCAGGTATCGAGATCAGGCTCTGAAATTTGGCCGTACTGAGATCCCGACTCTAAGTCGAGCTATGGAGATAGCCAATCGGTATGCTAATGGCGAAGAGGATGACCGGCTAAGGAGCGGCAAAGGCCGAGCCGGAGATGCAAATCAGTCGGACAACAATAAAAACAAGAAGCAGAAGCACAAGGCCGAGGCAGCCGGCAATGCTGAGGCCACAGCCCTGGCCGGCCAAAGCAAAGGCAAAGGCCTGCGAAAGCAGAAGAAGGAGTGGGCTAGCAAGAAGAAAGCTGCCCCAAAAAATGACATCCTTGATCAGCCCTGCCAGATTCACACGAAGAGGGATGAAGATGGCAACCTGATTCTGCCGAAGCATACCACTCGGGAGTGCCGACTGCTCAAGCAAGAGATGCGGCAAGATCCCTCGGAGGGAAAGGATGAGGACGAAGATGATGATGGGGACAAAGATGCCTCTAGGTACCCCCACATCGAGAAGGTCCTGATGATCTTTGTGGACGTCGAAAGCAAGAGTCGCCTCAAGGTGATAAACCGAGAGGTCAATATGGCGGTTTCGACTGTCACTAAGCTCCTAGACTGGGCCAAGACTCCTGTCACCTTTGACCAGTCAGATCACCCGGCCCACATACCGACCCCTGGGCGGCAGGCGCTGGTGGTCGATCCTACCATTGGTGGAGTCCGACTGCGCAAAGTCCTCATGGACGGTGGCAGCGGGCTGAACATCATGTATGCTGATACTCTAGAGGCGATGGGCATTCCGATGTCCAGACTGAGCAAGAGCAACATGCAATTCCACGGGGTCATCCCCGGGAAGAAGGCGAAATCACTCAGGCAAATTGCCCTCGACATCATATTCGACACAGAGAAGAACTTCAAAAAGGAAAGGTTGACCTTCGAGGTGGCGGACTTCCAGAGTGCTTATCACGCCATCCTGGGTAGGCCCGCCTACGCACGATTCATGGCGAGACCATGCTACGTGTATCTAAAACCCAAGATGCCAGGCCCGAAAGGCATGATCAACATCACGGGAAACCATAAGATAGCTGAAGACTGCCTGCAGAAAGGCTCCCACTGACGAGCAGATGGCAGTGGCAGAGTTGGACGAGTACAAGAAAGCGGTCGATTCAAGTGATCTGCTCAAATACAAGAAGCCGACTGTGGAATCCGCTTTCCAGTCAGCTGGCGAGTCGAAGCAGGTTCATGTCCATCCGACAAAACCGAACGCCGCCCCGACCAACATCTCCATGACGCTTGATAGCAAATAGGAAGGCGAGCTCATCCAGTTCCTCTGTGAGAACTGGGACATCTTCGCATGGAAGCCTGCTGACATGCCGGGTGTTCCCAGGGAACTGGCTGAGCACTGACTTTGTGTCGACCCGAAGATGAAGCCAGTCAAAGAGCACCTTCGAAGCTCTACCACCGAGAAGCGCAAGGCGATTTGCGAGGAGATCGTACGGCTCTTCGTCGCCGAGTTCATCCGCGAGATATACCACTCCGAGTGGCTCGCCAACGTCGTTTTGGTTCCCGAGAAGGATAAATCCCTTCGAATGTGCATTGACTTCAAGTACATCTATCGGGCCTGCCCGAAGGACCATTTCCCTCTCCCTCGCATAGACCAGATAATAGACTCTACTGCGGGGTGCGAGCATCTGTCATTTCTGGATGCGTACTCCGGGTACCACCAGATCCTGATACGTCTCCAACGTATCTATAATTTATGAAGTATTCATGCCATGTTTATAAAATTTTTATATGGTTATGGTATGATTTGATTAGAACTAACCCGGACTGACGCTGTTTTCAGCAGAACTACCGTGGTGTTGTTTTTTGTGCAGAAATAAAAGTTCTCGGAATTGGACGAAACTTTTTGACGATTTTTTTGGACCAAAAGAGACCCCCGAAGCTTCGTGGAAGGACCAGAAGCCTCACGAGGAGGCCACAAGGTATCTTGGCGCGGCCTGGGGGGTCGTGTGCTGTTGCCTTGTGGGGCCCTCGTAGCTCCTTTTCACGTGATTCCAATGCTGAAAAATCCTATAAATAGAGAAACCCCCCAGAAATAAACCTAGAACTTCGCCGCCGCCGCCGCAAGCCTCTGTACTGAAGAAATACCATCTGGAGCCCTGTTCCGGCACCTTGCCAGAGGGGGGAATCATCACCGGAGGCCATCTTCATCATCCCAGCGGTCTCCATGACGAGGAGGGAGTAGTTCACCCTCGGGGCTGAGGGTATGTACTTGTAGCTATGTGTTTGATCTCTCTCTCTCTCGTGTTCTTGATTTGGCACGATCTTGATGTATCGCGAGCTTTGTTAATATAGTTGGATCATATGGTGTTTCTTACCTCTCTATCTTCTTGTGATGAATTGAGTATTTCCCTTTGAGGTTTTGTTAGATTGAATATTTCAGATTTGAGAACACTTGATGTATGTCTTGCATGTGGATACCCGTGGTGACAATGGGGTATTCTATTGAGTCACTTGATGTATGTTTTGGTAATCAACTTGCGGATTCCCGTGACCTTGGGGTAATCTAGGCATATGGGTTGGTACACGTTTTCATCTTCTTTTCTCCGATAAGAAACTTTGGGGTACTCTTCGAAGTTCTTTGTGTGGATTGAATATTATGAATCTGAAGTTGTTTGATGCATATCGAATAATCCACTCACGGATACTTGTCGTGACATTGGAGTATCTAGGTGACATTAGAGTTGGTTGATGCGTATCATATGGTGTTATTTTAGTACGAACTCTAGGGATGTTTGTGACACTTATAGGGATGGCTCAATAGATTGATCGTAAAGGATAACTTTGAGGTGGTTTCGTACCCTACAACAATTTCATCATATGTTCTCCGCTAATTGGAACTTTGGAGTGATTCTTTATCGCACATTAAGGGATTGTTATATGATTCAATTACGTTAGCATTGTTGAGAGATTGCACTAGTGAAAGTATGAACCCTAGGCCTTGTTTTCAAGCATTGCAATACCGTTTGTGCTCCATTTTATCAGTTGCTACCTTGCTATTTTTTTATTTTCAGATTACAAAAACCTATATCTACTATCCATACTACACTTGTATCACCATCTATTCACCGAACTAGTGCACCTATACAATTTACCATTGTATTGGGTGTGTTGGGGACACAAGAGATTTCTTGCATTTGATTGCAGGGTTGTTTGAGAGAGACCATCTTCATCCTACGCCTCCCACGGATTGATAAACCTTAGGTCATCCAGTTGAGGGAAATTTGCTACTGTCCTACAAAACTCTGCACTTGGAGGCCCAACAACGTCTACAAGAATAAAAGTTGCGTAGTAGACATCGGATCCGAATGTACGGTCCGGATGAAATAAAAACTGCATTCATCACCCCATTCGGGTGCTTTTGTTACATCACGATGCCATTCGGACTGAAACATGCAGGCGCGACTTTCCTGCGCATGGTGTAGAAGTGCTTGGAGAAGCAGATTAGTAGGAACGTGGAGGCCTACATGGATGACATTGTGGTGAAATCTAGGAAATGTTCCGGCCTCCTGGCAGACCTTGCCGAGACCTTCATGAACCTATGCCATTATGGGATCAAGCTCAATCTAGCCAAGTGCACCTTTGGGGTGCCATCCGGCAAATTGCTTGGGTTCCTCGTTTCCGAACGTGGGATCGATGCCAACCCTGAGAAGATCGGCGCAATTGTCCGAAAGAAGCAACCGCAACGTTTGCACAACGTACAGAAACTCACGGGCTGTCTGGCAGCCCTGAGCAGATTCATTTCACGACTCGGTCAGAAGGCCCTGCCACTCTACCGACTCATGAAGAAATCAGAAAAGTTCGAGTGGACGACTGAAGCGCAGGCTGTGTTCCATGAACTCAAAACCCTCCTTTCCACCCAGCAGGTGCTAGCTGCTCCGGGCAGCAAAGAGCCTTTGCTCTTGTACATCGCGGCCATGAGCCAAGTTGTTAGCACCGTGATCACCGTGGAACATGAGGAACAAGGCAAAGCCTTCAAGATTCAGCGGCCAGTTTTTTACATCTCTGAAGTTCTGACCCCCTCTAAGCAAAGGTACCTGCACTACCAGAAGTTGGTTTACGGGATCTATCTGACCGCGAAGAAGGTGGCTCATTACTTTCAAGAGCACTCGGTCACAGTGATAAGTGATGCTCCTCTGTCAGAGATTCTTAACAACAGAGACGCCACAGGTCGAGTGGCCAAGTGGGCCATCGAACTCCTCCTGTTGGATATCAGGTTTGAGGCCAAGAAAGCTATCAAGTCACAAGCTCTAGTGGATTTCCTAGCCGAGTGGATTGAGCAGGAACAGCCGGCCCCGAGTGTGCCCGAGCATTGGACTATGTTCTTTGACGGCTCCAAGATGCTCAATGGCTCAGGAGCTGGAGTGGTCCTAGTGTCCCCAGGGGCGACCATCTCAGCTACGTACTTCAGATTCACTTTGATTCCTCAAACAATGAGGCAGATTATGAAGCTCTTCTGCATGGACTGCGTATGGCAATCTCCCTGGGGATCCGTCGACTGATGGTTTATGGTGACTCGGATTTGGTAGTGAATCAAGTGATGAAGGAGTGGGACATTCAAAGCCCAGCTATGACAGGCTACTGCAATGCCGTTAGAAAGCTGGAGAAGAACTTTTAAGGACTGGAGCTCCATCATGTCCCTCGTCTCAAAAATCAGGCGGCCGATGACCTAGCCATGATTGGCTCCACTCGGAAAAGCGGTCCCAAAGAATGTGTTCCTAGAGCACCTACACTCGCCCACGATCAAAGAAGACCCTTTTGTGGAGGAGCCCCACAGCCAGTCGGACCGTCCAGTGGTTGTCGATCTAGTCCATGAGGTGCTTGCAATCACTCCCGAGTGGACCGAGCCGTACCTCATGTACCTGCTTAGGCAGGAACTCCCTGAGGATGAGGTACAGGTTCGCCAGATCGTCCGTCGGTCGAAGGCCTTCACCGTCATGGGAGATCAGCTTTACAAGAAGAGTACCTCTGGAGTCACTCAGCATTGCATTTCACCGGAGGAAGGGCAGCAGATCCTACAGGAGATTCACTCGGGAACCTATGGACATCGTGCTTCCTCTCGCAAGCTGGTTGCTAAGGCATTCCGGGCGGGTTTCTATTGGCCCAGAGCCAATGAGGCTGCCCGAGACATTGTCGACCAGTGTGTCGGGTGCCAGTTCTATGCGAGCCAGTCGCACAAGCCAGCGTCAGCTCTGAAGACGATCCCGCTCACATGGACATTTGCCATCTGGGGTCTCGACATGGTCGGTCCATTCCGGACTGGAGCTAGCGGATTAACCCATCTGTTGGTAGCAGTCGACAAGTTTACTAAGTGGATTGAAGCAAAGCTTATAAAGAAGCTGGACTCTCCGACTGCAATCAAGTTCATCAAGGAGATAATCTTCAGGTTTGGAGTTCCCCACAGCATCATCACGGACAACGGGTCGAACTTCAACTCAGATGAATTTCACGAGTAGGGCCGATTACGCTTCTGTGGCTCACCCGCAGTCGAATGGACAAGCAGAACGGGCGAATGGGATGTTACTCTGAGGGCTAAAGTCGCACCTCATGCGCGACCTGAAGCATGCTGCGGGAGCCTGTGTCACCGAACTATCATCGGTCCTCTTGGGCCTGTGGACGACCCCGAATCGGTCCATGAACCGCACTCCTTTCTTCATGGTGTACAGTTCAGAAGCGTCCTGCCGAGTGATTTACTACATAACTCCCCTCGAGTGGATTTGTACTGGGAGGCAGAAGCTGAGGAAGCACGCCAGGATGGCCTCGACCTCCTTGAGGAAGAGCCCGAGCTGGCGCTCATCAGGTCGACTGCATACCAGCAAGATCTGCGCCGTTATCACGACAGGCATGTCAGAGATCTCGCTTTCCAGGAAGGTGATCTGGTCCTCTGACTGGACCAGCAGAAGCCTCACAAGCTGGCGCCCCCATGGCAAGGGCCCTTTGCGATATCAAAGGTCCTAAACAACGGAGCTTACCGGCTCTATAACTTCACCAATGACACAGAAGAGTTCCGAGCTTGGAATGGGGATCTGCTCCGCAAATTCTTCACCTAGAATAAATTTCTCCTCATTGTAATAGTCTTCCGAATGAAATTGGATGAATAAAAGTCTTACTTTTTCTGTAATTTCATCTAATTTGGGCCAGTACCGTGTTTTCACTCCGGTGACTAACAGCGTTCGGAAACTAACATACCCCCAGCGGGTGAATCGGCTTAGCTACGAACTAGATTCGCCTAAGTTAAAAACATTTCCGAGTGAGAGCTTCCTCTACACTCAAGGGCTTATATGCGAACCTGTTTTCGCCTAAGTTAAAAAACATTTCCGAGTGAGAGCTTCCTCTACACTCGGGGGGCTTAGCTGCGAACCTGTTTTCGCCTAAGTTAAAAAACATCTCCGAGTGAGAGCTTCCTCTTCACTCGGGGGCTTAGCCGTGAACCAGCTTTCGCCTAAGTTAAAAAACATCTCCGAGTGAGAGTTTCCTCGTCACTCGGGGGGCTTAGCCGCGAACTAGCTTTCACCTAAGTTAAAAAACATTTATGAGTGAGAGCTTCCTCTTCACTCGAGGGCTTAGCTGCGAACCTGTTTTCGCCTAAGTTAAAAAACATTTCCGAGTGAGAGCTTCCTCTACACTCAGGGGGCTTAGCTGCGAACCTGTTTTCGCCTAAGTTAAAAAACAACTACGAGTGAGAGCTTCCTCTTCACTCGGGGGCTTAGCCGCGAACCAGCTTTCGCCTAAGTTAAAAAAACATCTCCGGGTGAGAGCTTCCTCTTCACTCGGGGGCTTAGCCGCGAACCAACTTTCGCCTAAGTTAAAAAACATCTTCGAGTGAGAGCTTCCTCTTCACTTGGGGCTTAGCCACGAACCAGCTTTCGCCTAAGTTAAAAAAACATTTCTGAGTGAGAGCTTCCTCTTCACTCAGGGGCTTAGCCGCGAACCAGCTTACGCCTAAGTTAAAATACATCTCGATGAATGGAGGCCTCGATGAATGTCTCCATGAAGTCATCAACCTTGAACTTCTTTGTATTGGCGACCTTCAAGGACTTCAGCTTCTCCTCGTTGACATCCTTGCAGTGGACGCGGACGAGTGCAAGCGTTACGTCAGCTCCGCATCGTACATCGGATTTCTTCCAGGCTTGCACTCGGCTCGGGATCTCCTTCAGTCGGGTCATCATAGACTCCATGTCACTCTGAAGTTCCTCACCCGACAAGAGTTCTTGGTCGATCTTGGCCAGGGCAGACCGTAGCCGGATGATATACGCCGAGGCGCTCTCGAGACGTTCCTCCAAGCGGAGGATGGCCATAGCAGCACTGTCCTGGAGGAGCTGCCTCGAAGGGTCCTAGTCCTTCTCGACTCGGTTGGTCTACAGCTCGAAGTTGTAACAGAATTCTGTAGAGAAAAATGACTTGGAATCAGCGTTATCAAAGGTTCGGGAGCAAGAAAAATTCACTCGGTAACCTGACTTACCTTCAAATTTCTTGCCCATCTCCTCGCCAAACTCCTGGACATACTGCTCAAGCTCTGCCTTCTTCTCGAGGAGCTGCTTAATCTGAGCATTCAGCATTTTCTTCTCCACCTCGAAGGCACTCGCTTGGGTATTGTACTTGTTCTCCCACTCGGCGTACTGCTGCTTTAGCTCGGCGATCTCACCGTTCGCTGCCTCGGCAGCGATCTTCGGGGTCTTGTTCTCCTCCTCGAGTTTGCTGACTGAAGCCAGTTTCTCCTCGGCGGCCTTGGTCTTTGTTGGGGATGTTTACCAGCATATAGACCCAGCAGGGTGATAACCCGGCCATAGAGCACGTTCAGCGGGTCAACTCATTGCAGGGTTGAAGGACTCTTGGCGGGCCGGCTTGAGGAGGCCTGACGGGAATGGCCAGCTTAGGTGATGGGCCGGCTCACGATAAGATGAGTGGCGTGAGGCCATCTTGGAGAACAAGTAGGAAAGAGTAGGAGACGGGTCAAAGGATGACCCAGATTCTCATGTAATCTAGGGTTCCACATGTATATATAAAGGGGAACACCTATACGAAAAAGACTAAGTTGCAACCTCCTCGAGAGCTAGGTTAGCGAATCCGCATCCTTGTAATCGAGATCTACAGCAATACAATCAAGCAGGACGTAGACTTTTACCTCCACCGTGAGGGGCCGAACCTGGGTAATCCATCGTATTCTCGTTCCCGATCAACCCCGTTAAGCTCCCACACTCGTGCGATGGCCTCATCTCCAAGTCCTTTCACAAGGGCATCTGTCGTGTTAAAACCACGACAGTCTTGCTCTTGGCCTCCTTCTGCGCCAGCGCCAACTGCTTGTCCTTGTCCTCAAGAGCCTGCTTCATGGTTTCCAAAGAAATAGAAGTCCTGAGCCTGTTTACAAGTGATGCATTCTCCCAAGATAAAGTTCAGCGAACAGTCGAATGTTGAAATTTACCTCCCAAGATATTCTTCTCCTTCTTGAGGCGGCCACTCTTGTGCTTCTCAGCCTCCAGATCCACTCGAAGCTGCAGCACCTCCTTTTCCATGGCGGCATAGTGGGAGCCGGGCTCGCAGGCCATCCGTTACAAGTCAATGAAATAGTCAGTCGGCTGAGAAACAAAACCCTTCTTAAGGGAGGAACAAGTTTGATCAGTACCAGATGCTAAATTACCCTTCTTAAAGGAGGAACAAGCTCGATCAGTACCAGATGCTAAAGTACCTTCTTAAGGGAGGAACAAGCTCGATCAGTACCAGATCCTAAAGTAACCTTTTTAAGGGAGGAACAAGCCCGATCAGTATCAGGCCCTCAAGTACCCTCTTACCACTGAGTCAGCAATGAAGAAGATCGAGGATAACAACATGCTACAAAGCCACCCGCTCGGCCAGTCGAGTGAGAGGCTGCACTCCGAGTGCGAACGCAGCAAACGCAACTCTAAGACTCCCGCCAACTGCTTCCAGTCGACGGCAGTCTCGGGTACTACACCCAGTGGGTGCACTCAGCGTGCCCCCACTGGAACCGATTCACTTGGAAAGATGCTCTGGCTAATCCGAGTGAATGACGGTAAAGGAAAACAAAAATTCGAATTTTAAGACTCCCGCCGACTGCTTCCAGTCGATGGCAGTCTCGGGGACTACACCAAGTGGGTGCACTCAGCGTGCCCCCACTGGAACAGACAAACAACACCCAGTGGGTGTGCCCCGCACAAGCCCACTGACAGAAAATCAATTGCCATTCGGAAAACAGACGAAAATTCAAAAGATGCCAAAGGTACTTACTACGGCACTTACTCGGACGTTGGCCTTCAAGGCCTCGCTGGCGTTGTACACCTCCTTCAGCCGATCGTACAGCACCTCGACCTGGATTAAGGCTTCCTTGCTAGCTCCCACCTGGTCCTCAGGGACCCTCTACAATGAGAACAGGGTGGCTGGAGTAGGGTCCGAGGTCGGCGCCAGTGGAGGCATGGAAGTCGCCTTTGCAGCACCTTTTGCTGGTGAAGCAGTCCTGGTGAAGACCTTTGCGGGCAAGATCTTTTCCACTCGGCCGCTGGCAGCCTCCTGCATGACGGCGTCACCACTCGGTGGGGCCTTCTCGCCAACTCCTGGGCTCGGCGGGTCAGCCTTGTCGTCATCGTCAAGGAGGATGACTTCACTCAGAGCTACAATCATCCAGGGATCAGCACGCTAAACAAACAAGCATTCGAGTACAAACTCAAGAAAGCCAGACAGTACCTTTGGAGGCCGCAGCATCTGTGGCCTGAGCTTCAGGTTGCACCTTCTCAGGAGCATCTGGGTCCGGCGACGTGGTAGACGTTTCATTTCTCCATTCACGAAGCCACTCGGTCATTGGTCAGCAAAAACTCACTTGGCAAAAGAGATTGGTGCACATCACTTACGTCGAAGCCACGGGCACCGTCATCTTGATCTTGGGAAGAGCGGCCTTCCGAGGCTTGGTGGTGGTAAGCTTGGGCTGCTTGAGCTGCTTCTTAGGCAACTCTGCCGACATGGCTCGTCCGCGCTTTGCCCCGCGAGTTACAGGGGCTGCAGCGGTCGGTCTAGAACCACTCGGCTCCTGGGGCCCGCCCTCTTGAACACTCGGGTCATGGTGAGTCTTGGTGTGGAGCTCCTTAGGACCTCCCCCAGATGGTGAGGATTCCGCCTCCTCACCCTTCTCGGTCTCGGTGTCCTCATTGCTGTCCTCCTCCTCTCCCTCGTCGTCGTCCTCACGGTCCTGCCACTCGGTGTCACTCGTCACGTCCTCCGGGTCGTGGTCGACACTCGGAATCTACGAGATCATCTTCTGGAAGCTCTACTGAAAGAAAAACGCATGTCAAAATCAGAGTCAGTCATATGGAAGAGTCATTGCCAAAATCACTTGGGCGAAGTGCGAACTTACATCAGCAGGCGGGTGCTCCAAGCCGTATGGGGGCTCTTTTCGGGATCCGCACGGATTGTCCCGCGCGGAAGTGATCGCCTTGATCTTCTCTTCGACGGCCTTCTCAGGCAGGTCGTCGGGGTGCACTCGGGTGGGGTCACTCGGCCCTTCATACCTCCACATCGGGTGCTCTCTGTCTTGCAGCGGCTGGATGTGCCGACTGAGGAACGCCTCCAGCAGGTCCATCCCGTCGACTCCGGCCCGCACCACTCCTACCAGGGCGTCCACCAGGATCCCTACGTCCACCTTCTCCTCCTTGGCGACCGTGAGGGATGGCGGAGCAGCAACTCTCGCTGCCGAGTACAGCGGGAGTCCAGTCGGATTCCCTTCACCCGGAACATCTCTGCAGTAGAACCAGCTGTCTTGCCAGCCCTTGACGGAGTCGGGGAAGCTCATCTTGGGAATGGCGGAGTGCCCTCTGAGCTGGATGCCCAATCCCCCGCACCGCTGGGTCACAATGGTCTTCGTCCCTCTCGGCGAGTCCTTCTTCACCGTCATCGATTGACAAGTGAAGATATGCTTGAATAGCCCCCAATGGGGGTAGCAGCCAATGAAGTTTTCGCACAACGAGATAAACGCCGCCAGGTAGACCACCGCATTCGGCCGGAGGTGGTGAAGTTGCGCCCCAAAGAAATAAGAATGCATGGAAGAAAGGGTGTGGGGGCATCGAAAAACCTCGCTCGATGTGGGTGACGAGGAGGACCCGCTCATCGGCGTGCGGCGCAGGCTCCATCTCATCCGCCTCGGGCAACCGCCAACCTCCCGCGGGGATCAGCCCTTCGGCCTCCAACTCCTTCAGCCGACCCTCCGTCACCCGTGACGGGATCCAGTCCCCCTGGACGCGACCCGCCACCGGACCGGCGCTCGAAAACGCGCCTTTACCCACCTTCTTTGCCCTCTCCAACCTGGTTGTCGTCTCTTTCACCTTGGTTTCGGGCGCCTGGGTGCTCGGAGTGGAGGAGCGGGTGGCAGAGGAGAGCGGAGAGCGCAAGGGGAAAAGGGGATCTGGGAATTACCCTACCCCGAGCGAATTTTATACCGCGAGTAAAATCCCTTTACTCACATCATCGAGGTGTTTCGCAATAGCATCCAATAAAGTAGAGTGTTCTTTGAGTGCCTCGGTAAAAAAATTGTTGTGCTCAAACTGCGTAGTCATGTAATCTTTAGTATTTTTCTCAATTTCAGACAAAATTTTATAATAAGAAGTATCATGATAATTCTCTTGGGGCATCATGATTAAACAAACAAGATAACGAGCAAGCAAACAAGAAAAAGGAAAACGAAAAATATTTTTGTATTTTTGTAAAAACGTTTTAGAAGTGGGGGAGATGAAAACGAGAGGCAAATAAAGTAAATGCAAGGAGATAAGAGTTTATGCAAAGGTACTTGATAGATGTTGATGATGTCTCCCCGGCAACGGCACCAGAAAGGTACTTGTAGCTTGCGTTGGTATTTTCCCCGAAGCTTCTAGTGCTTATCTTGGCCAATAAAAAATCTCCAAAAAGTTTCGTGGCATTTGGACTTCGTTTGGTATTGATTTTCTGTAAAACAAAAACAGGGCAGAAAACAACAACTGGCACTGGGAACTAGGTTAATAGGTTAGTCTCCAAAAATGATATATAATTGCTGTAAATGAGTATAAAAACATCCAAGATTGATAATATATCAGCATGGAACAATCAAAAATTATAGATACGTTGGAGACGTATCAGCTGCCGCCGCCGCCGCGGCTGCGGCCCAAGCCAGTCGCTTTGACCCGCTTCGCACGACAATCCAGAGCCTGCAGGACCCTATCATGCCCGACGCCGACCCGGTGGCCGCGGCGGCTCAGCTCAAAGAGGACCGTCAGCAACTGCTGGACGAGGCCACGGCGCTCGCGGTAACATGGCACCGGCTGGAGTCCGCCCAGCGGGAGTATGATAGTGTCCACGGCGTCACGCCAGCCGCCGCTGAGCCCAGCCGGGTCGCGGAGGTGCGGGTCCGCTGAGGCGCCATCGGCCGTGCGCTAGGCGTAGGCCGGCCCATCTACGACACCCCCGTCAAGAATATGCTCGCGGCGCAGGCCGACATGGCAGATCTCGAGTTCCTGGAGGGCGAGGAGCTACTACAGCAGTAGCAGCGCGTCCGCGACCTCATTGTGACACCCCGATTTTTGGCCCTTTCTTTTTCTTTTGGATTTCTTTGAAATTTTATTTGGTATTCCTTTTCTGTGGCTCTGCGGTCTTGAAACCTGGGAAGATCATCTCTTCTTCCTCTCCCAAGTGGCTTGTCACTCTCAAATCCTTCCCAAGATCATGTCATTTCCATCCTCGCCCAACCCTAGTATTTATTTCTTGGGAATATTCCTTTTTCTATTAAAGGTATAACCCTGTATGCTCTAGGTTGTGAAGCAACCTATATTTTTGTCTTTCCTAAAATTCCCACAAAATTCTCAAAATCGTTTGGACCATATGGACCTTGGATATGTAAAAACATTCAAGATTCCATGCTCATGGTGAGCCCACCATCCAATCTTTGTTTCTGGTCAGAAATTCAGTTTGTGAAGCAACTATATTTTATATGGCTTCATAAATTCTTAAATTTTACTAGGACATTATCCTACCTATATAACTTCCCTCCACCAAATTTGGGCTCATTTCATTTAGCCAATTTCTCTCTATATTCCCCCAAGTTTCTGTCGAGAGGAAAGCATTGTGAAGGAAGTACCATTTTTATTTATCCAAATGGTATGACATTTTTACAGTGTCTTCTTATGTCTAAATCATCATTCTCTACCAAGTTTCAGACCAATCCAACACTCTATGTGAGTGCAGCTTCACGATCTAGTTTCTGGACCAAATATGCAGTTGTGAAGCAACTATGATAGATCTTGGTCCAAATCCTTTCATATTTCACAGTATTGTAGTCCTTCCTACCCTATACCTCTGTGACAACTTGTTTCTCCATTTACCCATCCCATTTTACCTCGCCCTTGGGAGCCCACGCCGCCGCCACTCGGGTCCTCGTCACCGTCCGTGCTCAGACGGGATGGAGGAAGCGTCCTCTCCTCAGCGCGTCGGTGGCCGGAGCGCCTCGGGAGATGGCCGGAGTCGGCCGGGCGAGCGCCGGCACCGGTGGCCTCCCTCTGCCCTGCGAGCGAGCATCGTGGGAAGAAGAAGGAGGCTGGAGAGGAGAGAGAGATCTGGTGGGCCCTACCTGTCAACGACTCAGCCGGCCGGGCCCGCCACTTAAGTGGAAGCGTATTTTGTAGATTACGTTTTCCGCTAAAGAAAGCGTATTCTGCTAGTGCTTTGGCTGAAGTGCGTTTTCCATATACGGAAAGCGTATTTTGCCGAAGTGCGCTTTCCGTTTAACCCCGCCAGCCGAAACCGCTAAATTGCGGGCGTTCGTCCGTTAAGAGCAGAAATGGACAGATTTTATTCATTTTTCTGCCTAACGAACGAACGGCCGTATTTTCGCAACCGTAACTCCGATTCAGGTGATTCCAAAGCCCACATTCTCTATTCGTCGAGACCGTTCTGTTGGTATTATTTTCACCATGTTGTCACACTCTGAAAATGACCATTTTTCCCTTGCCCTCTAATCATCTCCGCCGAGAGAGAAACTTTTCCGGCAAAATTTTCCGCGAGCTTCTCGCACTCCATCCCGATGAATCATTCATCCCCAGGCAAGCCACAATATCCACTTGCATGATGGCATTGCAATAGCCATGGTTTTCACTTGAATGATTGAATATTTGTGTGCTCATGCAAGTATTTTGTTAATACTATATAAATGCTTGAGAATCCATGCTTATCCCTATGCCATGTTCACGTGCATCCAGATATTTACTTGCTAGTAGTATTATTCTCATGTTTCATTCTTGTATGCAGTTCATATGCTAGTGATCATGATATGCTCACATGGATTGCTATGGTTCATTATGGAAATATGCTTGTAATATTCATGATCATTGCTATGCCATGCTCATTTGCATCCCATAGACTAAATGATTTATTGTTGATATGATTCATATGTTAAATGGTTATGTTTCCCATCCATGTTTATGTTGATATCATGCTCATATGCATTGTCATGTTATTTTAGTGTGGCTCAGCTCATCACCATTCAAGTTGAACCTGACATTAATCGAACTTGAACAAATCTGTTGGCTGAGTCATAGTGACACCAAATCGAGCTCACCAGTGTAAACACATTTGCCTTATGGGGGGCCCTAATGCGGTCTATTATCATGCCTCTCGCCGATGCCTCCAACTAGGGAAGGTTATGTGCGCGCGCTACCCTGATCATGTAGGCAGCCATAATCTTTTGTGCCCAGGTTGTATGGTACCATTGTCCCTGTTTGGGACAGTTTGTTTTGTTTTGCCACGACAGTGGCTGGCCACGAGGTGGCAGGATGTCATGAGTTGATATCAGGGCCACCCATGACATAGCCCAAAGGGGAGTTTGTCGGAGTGGCCGGGAGAGTGTCATGCAATAGATTGGTTTTGTCGGAATGTCGTTGGTCCACCCGAATGGGAGCACGAGGCCATGAGTTCCGTGGTGTGGGTATAGTGTACTAACCTCTGCAGAGTGTATATTCTATCGATAGCCGTGTCCTCAGTCATGGACACAGTTTGTAGTAGGTCACACTATGGGTCAACAGTAATATTAACCTGAATAATAAACAACCCCGGTTCCATGAGAAAAGAAGTTGGTTGATCTTTATGTGGTCATGCGATGATCACAGGTAGAGATCAAGCTCCATGTGGTCATGTGATGATCACGATGGTATAGTTGATACCGAGCTTGGTTGACCCTAAGGTGATCGTGTGACGTTCACGACGGTAAGTTTGTTACATATGGTGGTTACGAGATAACCTCCGAGAAGAGTAAGTTGGTCCAAGGGACCTTAAACATCGACCCCCCCTCTCATGCTAGTGCTAGTATCATCATGTTCATATCCCGATTAACATGTACATGTCATGCTCATCTTATACTGTTCTAGTGGTATTATGCTCATCAATTAACCTGTAAATGTCATGTTGTTGGTTGTCTTGATTGCTTTGGTTGCTGTGAGCTTGTGAGTACATTCAAAGTACTCACATGGCGTGTCATGCTAGATTGCAGGTGATGCCGTGATTGATTGCTTGTCGAGGATCCCGAGTTTGCGCTCTAGGACGTGTCCCAGCCAGAGTCCCTGCAGAGTGGAGTCCATCACCGTCGTCGTTGTTCCGCTGCTAGAAGTATTTCTGCTACGAGATGTTCCGCTGCTAGCATAGAGCTACCTTAGTAGGCATAAAATCGCCGTGCCTTTATAACCTTTGTACCTTTAGAACCCTTGTACTCATATTATTTGTAATAAAGAGTTGTTCTGTTCTATGCCAAGCAGTGCCGTATTCCAGAAGACTTGATCTCTGGGCTGGAATACGGGGTGTTCCGGTTCCTCTGAGCCAGGGTGCCACATCGCTTGGTATCAGAGCAGGTCTGGCTGTAGGACGCCCTAGTCCACGCGAGCGTTAGAAACTGGTAGTATGGAGTCTAGTCGGTTTATTGCATTTGATTGCTGCATTTGTTTGCTGCATAGCATGCATATAGACTTATTATCTTGTCGCTAACGGTTGATCTTGTGAGTGTAGGTGGCATCGGTTTCGATCCACTACCTGCACCCTCCAGTTTTGCATACCTGCTCTTTGGCGTTTGGTGTCATCTTTGTCCCAGCGGAGTGATGCCGAGGTACCTAGTGGTGTCGATCACTTGCAGGATTGATGCACAGGTATCGCGCCAATATATCTTTTCTTCAGCCACACCTATAGCTTCGGCGATAGACATGTTTCTATCCCGGACCTTGCCATCCCACTCGCCGCTTTGGCAACCCTTACTCGTCATTGTTACCAGAAAAGGGCGATGTTGCAAACCCTGCTTTTCACCGCTATCCTACCGTATCACTCATTCCCTGGACGAGTATGGTTCCCTTCCGTCTACTTGATGATGATGTGGCCGTGACATCCGTGTTCCGCTACATGATCACCGAGTACGTCCTCATCCCTAAGCCCGTCTAGATGCAACTGGTGCTGAGCCATCACTTGGTGTAGCTCTGTTTACACCAAGCTCTCCACACGCTGATCCTCTTTCGGGCACACCGCCACAGCATGTTAGATCATAGTACCGGAGTTCCCGCGAGATGTGTGTGCTTAAGTAGGCATGCATATTGTTGTGAATAGCAGTAAAATGTGATGTTGTTTGTAATCTTGATGCCTTGTGTGCTTTTGTTTGAGTCGTTTCTTTTGCTTCTTTCTTTGGGCCTTCGGTGTTACCTTATTTCCCCTTATGAAAGTTGATCATCGGATCGTCACCGGACTCGAAGAATCAGTGAGGAATTTAATTATTTGGAAGCTCAGCTAAACATTATGGAATTCTCAGCCGACTGCATTATATTGGGAATATCTGGTTTGAATACAAATGATATTCTATATTGACTATCAGCATCAAGTTTACATCAGTGGTGCAATCTTCACAACCGTAATGATTAAACCAGCAAGAAGAACAGTTGTGTGCAAGACCAACAGTATATGTCCAGTCGAAGGAGTCTTAATGTTGCATATATGGCATTCAGTCCGCATATCACAGAGAGAAGTTTCTCGAGTAAGCAACCCAGTCTTCCTCCACACGCTACCAGGGAAGCTTACGACGCAAGGTTCCGAAGTCTTCCTTAGTACGATATGTGGATAGCTTCTAGTATAAGATACCCAGTCTTCTTCGGTAAACCACCGCAGAAAGCTTCTGGCATAACTCACCAAATCTTCCTCAGTAAGCAACCAGAGGAAAAGCTTATGAGGTACGATATCCAGTCTTCTTCAGCACGCTATCCCGGCAAAAGCTTCGAGCGTAAGATATCCAGTCTTCCTCAGCACGCTACTCTCAGATGGCTTCCAACACAAGCTATCCAGTCTTCGTCAGTACGACACAACAAACAGTCATCGACATTGGTACAAGATGTTACCCAGTGAGTTGTAGTATATGGCAGTGCATCTCAAGAATCAGGTCCGCAACAGTTTGGTTAGAAGCACGAGCTAGTCAGGACCCAAGTGTCTGCCTCGGGAATCAAATGCTCAGATACACATGCTTCCATATATATTGTGAACATGCTGCCAAGGTCATGCAAGTCACTCGTACGATGATGCAAGCATGGTGAGAATCCGACAACCACATGAGTTATGTAAGAGGAAGAAAGCCAGTTATACACCTTAGTGTGATGCAAGGACCGACAAGCTATAACATAAGACCATATTGGGACAACAATCTTGGCAGTGGTTATCAAGGCTAGCTTCCTCACACCCGATAAGGCGATATCGTTAACCCTCGTCACCAGCTTGTATGATTGCCGACAACAATGAGCTTTATACAAGTACATGTGAACCCGGTATATTTCCTATGACACGAGTCATGAACAAGACTAAGGTATGATTGCCGGAATATTGCACCTGACAGCACCTATGGTCACACAAAGAATTAAGGGTATATAAGGCCAAGTTCTTTCATCAAAGGATCCGGACAAAGAAAACAAGAATGAAGGAGCAAGACCGGCAATATAGGTATGATAATTGTCACATGAACAACATGGTACGGATACCCAAGATAGTCTGATTCTGTATCGATCACCATGAATAAACACCCAAGGGGTCTACTCTGTTGTAAGGACTTCATATGGACGTAATCCGCTTGTCCAAACTGTATATGCCCAGAATTGTCAGTATGGAATATTCAAGTCTGTCATGTCAGATCAAAGCTTTCCTTAGCCATCTTAGCACTTTGACTTCAACAACCGTGTTAAAGCATCGCATGGCCTACTACCCACATGTGGATTTACCGACAGAATGAGCAATCGAAATGTTGAACCACCAGCTCGGATCATGTGTCCTCAAATATGGTACCCAGTGAAATGATAGCCTGTCATGAACAAGATTCTTCCAGAACCTCCGTCAGTCAAGTCTCTAGATGCTATTGCCATAAGGTCATATTCCATTATACCGGTCATGACAGGCGGCAGTCAAAATTTTGGTATGGGTTTGATACTCAAGACAGTGGAGTCAGCCAAGACAAGTAGTCAGATTCCGCCAAGACAAGGGTTATGATTCCCAGTATGGTTTTGAACCCGGGGGACATGCATCTAGTAACCCGATGCAATGATTAAATGTTTCACCAAGGGAATTTGTTCATAACTCCATTGAATACTATCGGTGCTGGATAGAAGAATGTCACGCCAATTGGAAATCACTGCCGGACTCATGGAAATTCCAGTCATGATAATATCAGATAAGCCAGCAGATATGAAAAAAAATTGGAGTCAGCGTAAGATTAAATATATAAGGTAAGACCTATCAGAATATGGCTATGGTGAAGCAAACCACCCCAGAGCAAGGCAGTCAGGCCATATGAAATCAGTGGGAACGTCATATAAAGGAAAAGGATACCCGAGTTGGAAACGGTTTCCTTAAGTCAGAATATTCATACTTGTTCCCTGAGCAACCAAATCTCGAGGACGAGATTTTTGTAAGGGGGGTAGGTTTGTGACACCCCGATTTTTGGCCCTTTCTTTTTCTTTTGGATTTCTTTGAAATTTTATTTGGTATTCCTTTTCTGTGGCTCTGCGGTCTTGAAACCTGGGAAGATCATCTCTTCTTCCTCTCCCAAGTGGACTGTCACTCTCAAATCCTTCCCAAGATCATGTCATTTCCATCCTAGCCCAACCCCAGTATTTATTTCTTGGTCATATTCCTTTTTCTATTAAAGGTATAATCTTGTTTGCTCTAGGTTGTGAAGCAACCTATATTTCTGTCTTTCCTAAAATTCCCAAAAAATTCTCAAAATTCCTTTGGACCATATGGACCTTGGATATGTAAAAACATTCAAGATTCCATGCTCATGGTGAGCCCACCATCCAATCTTTGTTTCTGGTCAGAAATTCAGTTTGTGAAGCAACTATATTTTATATGGCTTCATAAATTCTGAAATTTTACCAGGACATTATCCTACCTATATAACTTCCCTCCACCAAATTTGGGCTCATGTCATTCAGCCAATGTCTCTCTATAATTCCCCCAAGTTTCTTTCCAGAGGAAAGCATTGTGAAGGAAGTACCATTTTTATTTATCCAAATGGTATGAACTTTTTACAGTGTCTTCTTATGTCTAAATCATCAGTCTCTACCAAGTTTCAGACCAATCCAACACAATATGTGAGTGCAGCTTCAAGATCTAGTTTCTGGACCAGATATGCAGTTGTGAAGCAACTATGATAGATCTTGGTCCAAATCCTTTCATATTCCACAGTATTGTAGTCCTTCCTACCCTAGACCTCTATGACAACTTGTTTCTCCATTTATCCATCCCATTTTACCACAGGTTCTAGTCCAAGTTTGCTACAGGATACTTTAGATGATCCATCCCAACAGCACATAGTTGCTTTCATCGAACCAAGCCCATAGTGGTGCTCCAGCAAGTAGGGTCCATGCGGTAGACAACTTTTTCTTGGCCAGAGCGCACCGCGTGCGCCTGTTCGTGCGGTGACCACGCGTAGAGCGCGTGCACTGCGGGCAGAACGCGTGCTCTGGACTTTGGGGCCCTCGGCCACCGCCCAAACGACGCGCTCTCGCCACCGCACCTTGTCTACAGCGTTGCCTGGTCTCTCCGGCGTGCACGCATACCATCTGGACCCCTCTCCCCCTCCTCCTTCCTCCCCGGTGTGCCACGCTGCACCGCGTGCCCGTGGTCGTCATTGCCTTCTCTCTGTCTTCTTCCCCGAGCTCTCCCGAAGCCCCTACGTGGCCTCTCCTCGTCGCGTGAAACCTCTGGCCCCCTCCCAATCCCCTACGCGTGTCCCTCCGAGCTCCAGTGCGCCGGCCAGCTCATGCCGAGTGGCCAAGCTTATCCATCGACTTCGCCGGGCTATATATAGGCCGTCCCGAGACCTTTCGAGCTCACTAGCCTCTTCTTCACTCTCCTAGCTCCCTCCCTGACCCCTCACTTCCTCGCCGGAGTCCCTCTTCGCTCGACATGGCCGCCATGGCCGCCGCTACTCCCCGCTCAAATTCGAGCCGCCCGCGCTCTCCCTCTCCGCTCTACCACCACCAGAGGACACCCCGACGCCGTGCGGAGCCCTCCATGTCCTTGGGTATTCCTTGGGTCGACCACACACTTGGATTTAAGACCGGCCGGAGGCCTCGCCTGTGGGAGCCCACGCCGCCGCCACTCGGGTCCTCGTCGCCGTCCGTGCTCATACGGGATGGAGGCAGCGTCCTCTCCTGAGCGCGTCGGTGGCCGGAGCGCCTCGGGAGATGGCCGGAGTCGGCCGGGCGAGCGCCAGTGCCGGTGCCCTCCCTCTGCCGTGCGAGCGAGCGTCGGGGGAAGAAGAAGGAGGCGGGAGGAGAGAGAGATCTGGTGAGCCCCACCTGTCAACGACTCAGCCGGCCGGGCCCGCCACTTAAGTGGAAGCGTATTTTGTAGATTACGTTTTCCGCTAAAGAATGGGTATTCTACTAGTGCTTCGGCTGAAGTGCGTTTTCCGTATGCAAAAAGCGTATTTTGCTGAAACCGCTTAATTGCGGGCGTTCGTCCGTTAAGAGCAGAAATGGACAGATTTTATTCATTTTTCTGCCTAACGAACGAACGGCCGTATTTTCGCAACCGTAACTCCGATTCAGGTGATTCCAAAGTCCACGTTCTCCATTCGTCGAGCCTGTTCTGTTGGTATCATTTTCACCATGTTATCACTCTCTGAAAATGACCACTTTGCCCTTGCCCTCTAATCAGCTCCGCCGAGAGAGAAACTTTTCCGGCAAAATTTTCTACGAGCTTCTCGCACTCCTTCCCGATGAATCCTTCATCCCCAGGCAAGCCATAACAGCCACTTGCACGATGGCATTGCAATAGCCATGGTTTTCACTTGAATGATTGAATAATTGTGTGCTCATGCAAGTATTTTGGTAATACCATATAAATGCTTGTGAATCCATGCTTATCCCTATGCCATGTTCATGTGCATCCAGATATTTACTTGCTTGTACTATTATTCTCATGTTTCATTCTTGTATTTAGTTCATATGCTAGTGATCATGATATGCTCACATGGATTGCTATGGTTCATTATGAAAATATGCTTGTGATATTCATGATCATCGCTATGCCATGCTCATTTGCATCTAATAGACTAAATGATTTATTGTTGATATGATTCATATGTTAAATGGTTATGTTTCCCATCCATGTTTATGTTCATATCATGCTCATATGCATTGTCATGTTTTTTTAGTGTGGCTCAGCTCATCACCATTCAAGTTGAACCTGACATTAATCGAACTTGAACAAATTTGTTGGCTGAGTCATAGTGCCACCGAATCGAGCTCACCAGTGCAGCCGCATTTGCCTTATGGGGGGCCCTAATGCAGTCTATTGTCATGCCTCTCGCCGGTGCCTCCAACTAGGGAAGGTTATGTGCGCGCACTACCCTGATCAGGTAGGCGGCCATAATCTTGTGTGCCCAGGTTGTATGGTACCATTGTCCCCGTTTGGGACCGTTTGTTTTGTTTTGCCATGACGATGGCGGATCACGAGGTGGCAGGATGTCACGAGTTTACATCGGGGCCACCCATGACATAGCCCAAAGGGGAGTTTGTCGGAGTGTACTGGAGAGTGTCATGCACTAGATTGGTTTTGTCAGAATGTCGTTGGTCCACCCGAATGGGAGCACGAGGCCATCAGTTCCGTGGTGTGGGTATAGTGTACTAACCTCTGCAAATTGTATAATCTATCGATAGCCGCATCCTTGGTCATGGACATAGTTCGTAGTAGGTCACACTACGGGTCAACAGTAATATTAACCTGAATAATAAACAGCCCCGGTTCCATGAGAAAAGAAGTTGGTTGATCTTTATGTGGTCATGCGATGATCACAGGTAGAGATCAAGCTCCGTGTGGTCTTGTGATGATCACGATGGTATAGTTGATACCGAGCTTGGTTGATCCTAAGGTGATCGTGTGATGTTCATGATGGTAAGTTTGTTACATATGGTGGTTACGAGATAACCTCTGAGAAGAGTAAGTTGGTCCAAGGGACCTTAAACATCGACCCCCCTATCATGCTTGTGCTAGTATCATCATGTTCATATCCCGATTAACATGTACATGTCATGCTCATCTCATACTGTTCTAGTGGTATTATGCTCATCAATTAACCTGTAAATGCCATGCTGTTGGTTGTCTTGATTGCTTTGGTTGTTGTGAGCTTGCGAGTACATTCAAAGTACTCACCAGGCGTGTCATGCCAGATTGCAGGTGATGCCGTGATTGATTGCTTGTCGAGGATCCCGAGTTTGCTCTCTAGGACGTGTCCCAGCCAGAGTCCCTGCAGAGTGGAGTCCATCACCGTCGTCGTTGTTCCGCTGCTAGAAGTATTTCTGCTACGTGATGTTCCGCTACTAGCATAGAGCTACCTTAGTAGGCGTACAATCGCCGTGCCTTTGTAACCTTTGTACCTTCAGAACCCTTGTACTCATATTATTTGTAATAAAGAGCTGTTCTGTTCTATGCCAAGCAGTGCCGTATTCCAGAAGACTTGATCTCTGGGCTCGAATACGGGGTGTTCCGGTTCCTCTGAGCCGGATTGCCACACTCATCACTGCGGCGAACGAGCAGCAGAAGCGGTTCGAGCTGACTCAGTCCGCTGCCTCCACCTCGGGGAACATCGCGGATCCGGAGAGGGCCCGTCGGGACACCCAGTAGGCGTCTTCCCCTGCCTCCTGCGCTAGCCGCTCTGGCCGGTGCCAGGAAAGCCGGTGGAACCGCTCCACGACGGCCGGTGACGACATCGCCGACGAAACGTCCGAAAACGGCCAGGTCCAGCAGCCGAAGCGCCCTCCTCCGCCACCTCGGCGGCCCCAGCCGGCTTCCGCCGGCGCGGTGCCGCGCGACCCCGTCGCTGACCGGCTGGGCCCCCGCGAGCCCTACGACAAAAACGATGCCCGCCATCGCATCGACCGGCTGGCGCGGTCCATGGCCCTCGAGGAGGAGAGCTCCGTTGGTCCCGCCTATTTCGGGCCACGCATCCGCGAGGAACCATTCCCCAAAGGCTTCACGCTGGCCCGCGACACCCCCATGTACAGCGGCGTCACCAAGCCGGAAGATTGGTTGGTTGACTACACCACAGCTATCGGCATAGCCGGCGGCAACAGGCGCGTGGCGGTCCGCTACGCCCCCTCATGCTGCTCGGCTCGGCCCGGACATGGCTTAACAACCTGAAAGCCGGCAGCGTAAACTCTTGGCTGGACTTTGAGGATGCATTCGTGTGCAACTTCACCAGCACGTAAAAGCGTCCAGGTCGGCCTCGCCAGCTTTCCATGGGCGTTTAGGGCCCGGACGAGCCCCTTCGTGACTTCCTCACGCGGTGGACGGAGCTGCGCAACTCCTGCAAGGGGGTCCACGAGCTGCACGTCATTCAGTACTTCATCGACGGGTGCCGAGACAGCACCCTGCTCAAGCACCAGCTGATGTGCGACGAGCCGGACACCTTGGCGGCACTCCTGGCCATGGCAGACAAGTACGCCACGGCCGACTCCGTGATGCGCGTGAAAGTCACGGTCGACGCGACCGGCAAGCCTGTCCCGGTCCAGCGGCCAACCCTCGGTCGGCTGGCGACAACAACCAGCACCGGCAAGATAACAACAACAACAACAACAAGCGGAAGGGCGAGCAGCCGGCTCCCCGCTACAACAACCAGCAAGTGGCCGCTGTGGAGGAGGAGCAGCCGGCCGAGCAAAGCGGCGGCAAGCGCCAGCGCACAGGCAAGATGGCCTGGCAGCCCAAGCTCACCTTCGAGCAGATGCTCGATGCCCCCTGCAAGCACCACAGCGATGCGAAGCCGTCTACGCACACACTCTGGAACTGCAGCATCACCCAGCGCCTGATGCGAGGCGACCTCCCGCCTTCGCCACCCGGCCCTGACCCGGCACTTCCGCCGCCTCCCCCGCCACCTCCGGCAGCCGGCGCCCTCGCCAATAACGCCTTCCCTCACCAGGACGCGGCCTACATCGTCTTCACCAGCGAGGGCGATGACAAGCACAACAAGCGCAAGTACCAGCACGAGGTGAACGCCGTCGTCCCCCCGTCCCCCAGTTCATGCACTGGTCCGACCGTCCCATCAGCTGGACCCGGGAGGACCACCGGGCCGTGATGCCCATGCCGGGTGGCTACGCGCTCGTCCATGACTCCACCTTCGTCGCTGAGAAGTGCACCTGCCACTTTTTGCGGGTGCTGATCGATGGCGGTAGCAGCATCAACATCCTCTACCGCGACACCAAGATCAAGCTCGGCATCGAGGAGAACCAGCTGCAGGCCACCCGGACGGTGTTCCACGGCATCGTGCCGGGCGCCTCTTGCTCCCCCATCGGCAAGGTCCTGCTGGACGTGTTGTTCGGCACCAGCGCCCACTTCCACCGCGAGCCGATCTGGTTTGAGGTGGTCGACCTGGCTAGCCCCTACCACGCGCTTTTGGGCCGGCCCGCCTTGCCCAAGTTCATGGCGGTCCCCCACTATGCCTACCTCAAGATGAAGCTGCCGGGTCCCAAGGGCATCATCACCATCACCGGTGACTACAAGAAGTCCTTGGAGTGCGCCCAAGCCGGCTCGAAGCTGGCGGAGTCACTGGTCATCGCCGAGGAGAGGCGCCAGCTCGACCGTCTCGTGGCGCTGGCTAACGAGCACCCGGCCATGCCGGATCCACTCAAGCAGCCGGCCAACGAGGCATCCTTCAAGCCGGCCAAGAGCACGAAGAAGATTTTGCTCGACCCGGCCAACCCCAACTCCAGTGAGTACGTTGTCGTGGACACCGGCCTCGACAGCAAATAGGAAGGCGAGCTCGTCGACTTCCTCCGTGAGAATCGGGACATCTTCGCCTGGTCCCCTAAACACATGCTGGGTGTTCCGAGGAAGTTCGCCGAGCACAAACTCCATGTCCGGCCGGATGCCAAGCCAGTCCGGCAGCCGCTACGCCGCTTCTCCGAGGAGAAGCGAAGAACCATTGGTGAGGAGATCGCCCGGCTGCTCGCAGCCGACTTCATCATGGAAGTTTTACACCCCGAGTGGCTGGCCAACCCAGTCCTCGTCCTGAAGAAGAACGGCACCTGGCGCATGTATATCAACTACACCAGCCTGAACAAGGCCTGCCCCAAGGACCCGTTCGCCCTACCCCGGATCGACTAAGTCAACGACTCCACCGCCGGCTGTGAGCTTCTGTCCTTCCTAGACACCTACTCCGGCTACCACCAGATCAAGCTGGACCCGGCGGACGCCCTCAAGACGTCCTTCATCACACCCTTCGGGGCGTATTCCTACATCACCATGTTGTTCGACTTGAAGAACACCGACGCCACCTTCCAGCACTGCATGCAAAAGTGCCTCCTGCCACAGATTGGCAGGAATGTGCACGTCTACGTCGACGACATCGTGGTGAAGACCAAGCAGCACCTCAGCCTCCTGGAGGACCTCAGCGAGACATTCGCCCATCTGCGCCAGTTCCAGATCAAGCTCAACCCGGAGAAATGCGTCTTCGGTGTGCCGGCTGGCCAACTCCTTGGGTTCCTCATTTCGGAGCGAGGCATTGAGGCCAACCGGAGAAGATCAAGGCGATCGAGCGCATGCGCAAGCCAGCTCGGCTGCGCGATTTCCAGAAGTTCACCGGCTGCTTGGCCTCTCTCAGCTGGTTCGTCAGCCGGCTGGGGGAGAGGGCCTTGCCACTGTATTAGCTGATGAAGAAGACGACGCCATTCGAGTGGTCCGACCAGGCGGACGAAGCCTTCCGCGTCCTCAAGCGCATGCTCTCCACCGCACCCGTCTTGGTCGCACCGCCTGAGAAGGAGCCGCTCCTGATGTACATCATGGCGACCACCCGCGTGGTCAGTGTGGTGTTGGTGGTAGAGCGACCTGAGGAGGGCAAGGCGCAGCCGGTCCATCGCCCTGTGTATGGTACGTCTCCAACGTATCTATAATTTTTGATTGTTCCATGCTGTTATATTATCAATCTTGGATGTTTTTATATACATTTACAGCAATTATATATCATTTCTGGAGACTAACCTATTAACCTAGTGCCCAGTGCCAGTTGCTGTTTTCTGCCCTGTTTTTGTTTTACAGAAAATCAATACCAAACGAAGTCCAAATGCCACGAAACTTTTTGGAGATTTTTTTCTAGACAAGATAAACACTAGAAGCTTCGGGAGAAGACCAGACGCCAGAGGAGGTGGCCACGAGCCACGAAGGCGCGCCTGGGGGGGGGGGACAGGCGCGCCCTGGTGCCTCGTGGGCCCACCCCAACTCCGTTTGACCTAATTCCACCACTATAAATTTAGGAAAAATCAGAAACCCTCAGGGGAGTCCACGAAATACTTTTTCCGCCGCTGCAAGTTTCTGTTCTCAAGAGATCCCATCTGGAGGCCTTCTTTGGTACTCCGCCGGAGGGGTAATCGATCACGGAGGGGCTCTACATCAACCTTGCTGCCTCTCCGATGATGCGTGAGTAGTTTACCATAGACCTTCGGGTCCATAGTTAGTAGCTAGATGGCTTCTTCTCTCTTTTTGATCTTCAATACAATGTTCTCCTTGATGTTCTTGGAGTTCTATCCGATGTAATCACTTTTTGCGGTGTGTTTGTTGGGATCCGATGAATTGTAAGTTTATGATCAGATTATCCATGAATATTATTTGAGTCTTCTCTGATCTATTTTATGCATGATTATTATAGCCTCATATTTCTTCTCCGATCTATTGATTTGGTTTGGCCAACTAGATTGATTTATCTTGCCATGGGAAGAGGTGCTTTGTAATGGGTTCGATCTTGCGGTGCTCAATCCCAGTGACAGAAAGGGACATGGAACGTATGTATCATTGCTATTAAGGGTAAAAAGATGGGGTTTATTCATACGTGAGTTTATCTTGTCTACATCATGTCATCATTCTTAAGGCGTTACTCCGTTCTTATGGACTTAATACACTAGATGCATGCTGGATAGCGGTCGATGTGTGGAGTAATAGTAGTAGATGCAGGCAGGAGTCAGTCTACTTGTCTCGGACGTGATGCCTATATACATGATCATTTCCTTGGATATTGTCATGATTATTTTCTTTTTTATCAATTGCCCAACAGTAATTTGTCTACCCACCATATGCTATTTTCTATGAGAGAAGCCTCTAGTGAAAACTATGCCCCCCCGGGTCTATCTAAATCAAATTACTAAAACCCTAAAAATATTGCTGCACTTTTCTTTTATTTATTTTTATTTTTTATTTTTGTTTCTATCTATCTATCTATCTATCACATACAATTTAATCTTGCAATTTACCGCCGAGGGATTGACAACCCCTCGTTTGCGTTGGGTGCAAGGATTTGTTGTTTGTGTGCAGGTGCTGCTAACGAGGTGTTGCGTGATTCTCCTACTGGTTCGATAACCTTGGTTTCATAACTGAGGGAAATACTTATCTCTATTGTGCTGCATCATCCCTTCCTCTTCGGGGAAAATACCAACGCAAGCTACAAGTAGCAGTGTACTACCTGAGCGAGGTGCTCTCCCTCTCCAAGCAGAACTATCCCCACTACCAGAAGATGTGCTATGGCGTGTAATTGGCCGCCAAGAAGCTGAGGCAGTACTTCCAGGAGCACGTCATCACCATGGTGAGCACGGCTCCCCTCAGCGAGATCATGGGCTGCCGGGACGCCTCTGGCTTGGTCGCCAAGTGGGCTATCGAGCTAGCCAGCCACACCATCCTCTATGAGCCCCGCACGGCCATCAAGTCGTAGGCGTTGGCTGACTTCCTCGCCGACTGGGCGGAAACCCAGTACTTGCCACCAGCTCCCGACTCGATGCACTGGCGCATGCACTTCGACGGCTTGAAGATGGTCACCGGCTTGGGAGCCGGCATCGTGCTCTCCTCCCCCAAGAACGACCGGCTGCGCTACGCGCTCCAGATCCACTTCACCGCCTCCAAAAACGTAGCCAAGTATGTAGCCCTTGTCCACGGCCTTCGGCTGGCCAAGGAAATCGGCATCCAGCGCATCCTTTGCTACGGCGACTCCGACCTGGTGGTCCAGCAGGTCTCCGGCGAGTGGGACTATAGAGACGCCAACATGGCTAGCTACCGCAACCTGGTCCAGCAGTTGACCGGCGGCTTCGACGGCTACGAGTTCCTCCACGTCCCTCGAGCCGAGAATGAGGCGGCAGACACACTAGCCAAGATTGGCTCCAGCCGGCATCACCCTCGAGCACATGCGCAAACCCTCCATCAAGCCGTCTCCGGATTCGAAGTCCATCTTCGTCCCAGCCGACCCGGCGGCTCTAGCCTCGGTTTCAGGGGCTGCCGGCTCCGGCTCGGGGACTACCGGCTCCGGCTCAGGGACTGCCATTCCGGTCCCGGGGGCTGCCATCTCTGACCCAGCCCCGGGGGCTGTCAGCTCTGGCTCGGGGGCTGCCGCCTCCGGCCCGCCGCCTCCCGACCCGGCCGGACCTGTGCAAACAGTCGTCTTCACAGTGGTGGAAGCACCGTCTTGGGCACAGCCGATCCTTACCTTCCAGGTGAGTGGCGAACTCCCTATGGACGAGGTCGAGGCCCGGCAGGTGCAGCGCCGGGCCTCTGCCTACAGCATCATCAACAACGAGCCCGGCAGGTGAAGCCTCTAGTGAAAACTATGGCCCCCGGGTCTATCTAAATCAAATTACTAAAACCCTAAAAATATTGCTGCACTTTTCTTTTATTTTATTTTTTTGTATTTTTGTTTCAATCTATCTATATATCACATACAATTTAATCTTGCAATTTACCGCCGAGGGATTGACAACCCCTCGTTTGCGTTGGGTGCAAGGATTTGTTGTTTGTGTGCAGGTGCTGCTAACGAGGTGTTGCATGATTCTCCTGCTGGTTCGATAACCTTGGTTTCATAACTGAGGGAAATACTTATCTCTACTGTGTTGCATCATCCCTTCCTCTTCGGGGAAAATACCAACGCAAGCTACAAGTAGCAAGTAGAATTTCTGGCGCCGTTGCCGGGGAGACATCATCAACATCTATCAAGTACCTTTGCACAAACTCTCATCTCCTTGCATTTACTTTATTTGCCTCTTGTTTTCATCTCCCCCACTTCTAAAACATTTTTACAAAAATACAAAAATATTTTCCGTTTGCCTTTTTCGTGTTTGCTTGTTTGCTTGCTTGCTTTATAATTATGGCTAGTTCTTCGCTCGTTACCATTACCCCTGAAAATGAAGTACTTAATTTTAAACAAAGGGGAGGAGAGAATTTAAAAGATGCTTGGTATAGGATTTGTGATGCTCATAATAGATCAACTCGTAAGCAATCCTCTACCATTCTTTTTCGCAATTTTTATGTGGGCATTACTACTTGGTATAGATTTGTGCTTGATACTATTACTGGAGGGAATTTCTTGATGTGTCCCTCTACGGATGCTTTTAATACTATGGGAAATTTAGTGGGATCACCACCTATTATTCTTAATGAAACAACTTTGACCTTGGAACATGTTATGCAAAGGTTAGATGCTATTGAAAATAAAATGCCTACCGTTGAGCATATTGCAAATTTAGATAAAAGGATTCATGACCATGTTACTCAATTTGGATCAAAGGTAGGGATTACTCTTAAGATGCTAAAAGAGAAGGAACCAATAATTAATGAAAGAATGGAACAAAGTCCCGCGAGGATCGATAAGTTGGAAGAAATTATTAAGGTTCCGCTTTTTATTTCGCTAAAACTATTGAAAAAACCACTCCTAGCAAGAATTGCAAGTTTATATATGTTCCTAAGACCAATGGTGCTACTTCTAGTAAGGGAAATGAGGATCTTAAAATGATTAGCGTGCACCGCGATTTCATTGGTATAATTAAGGAACCTATTCACAAAAGTAAAATTCTTGATTTTGTACCTAGAAGTGTGATGGTGAGAAACAACTATGTTAAATCTATTAAAAAAATGGATGTGTGATTGAGGAGTTGGAAACCAACGATGACAATACTTGAAACTATGCATTATGCCTAGCTAGGGGCATAAAACAATAGCGCTTGATGGGAGGCAACCCAATGAATAAAATAAATTTTTTCTGTTATTGTGTGTTTTTACAATTATGCTACGGGTATGATTGTGTTTTTCTGTTTTTAATTAGTGTTTGTGCCAAGTAAAGCCTTTAGGATGATTTGGAAGATAGTATAATTGATGCTGTTTGGAAAACATAAAGTTTTGCGTCCAGTGCCCGAATTTTGTTTCTGTACTGGAGCGTCAAAAAAAAAATCTGAACTTTTTACACAATATTGGTATATGAATTTCCCACGTTGTCCTAATTTTTCAGAATTTTTGGATTACAGAAGTATGGCGTTTAAATAGATTGCTACAGACTGTTCTGTTTTTGACAAATTCTATTTTTGTTGCACTACTTGCTTGTTTTGATGAATCTATGGATTGTATCGGGGGGTATAAGACATGGTGAAGTTAGAGTACAGTAGGTATAATGCAAAAATAAAATATGAATGGGTTTGCAACAATACTTAAAGTAGTGATTTATTTTGTTATACTAACGGATCTCACGAAGGTTTTTTTGAGTTTTGTGTGATTGAAGTTTTCAAGTTTTGGGTGAGATCACGATGGATGAAGGAATAAGGAGTGGCAAGAGCCTAAGCTTGGGGGTGCCTGAGGCACCCCAAGGTAATATTCAAGGAAGACTCAAGCATCTAAGCTTGGGGATGCCCCGGAAGGCATCCCCTCTTTCTTCTACCAACCATCGGTAATTTTACTTGAAGCTATATTTTTATTCGTCACATGATATATGTTTTGCTCGGAGCGTCGTGTATTATATGAGTCTTTGCTTTGTTTGATTTTTAGTTTGTCACAATCATCCTTGCTGGACACACCAATTTGAGAGAGCCACACGTTCATCATCATTTGTTAGAATACTCTATGTGCTTCACTTAAATTTTTTGAGCTAGGCAGTTGCTCTAGTGCTTCACTTAAATCTTTTTGAGCACGGTGGTGGTTAAATTTTGAAGAAATAAACTCTCATGCTTCACTTATATTATTTAGAGAGTTGATTAAAATTTTGAAGAAATAAACTCTCATGCTTCACTTATATTATTTTGAGAGTTGATTAAAATTTTGAAGAAATAAACTCTCATGCTTCACTTATATTATTTTGAGAGTTGATTAAAATTTTGAAGAAATGAATTCTCATGCTTCACTTATATTATTTTGAGAATTGATAAGATTGAAATTTTGAAGAAATATTTGCACTCTCATGCTTCACTTAAATCCTTTTGAGAGTTGATAATAGTAATGGTAATTTGCACAAGATATGAATTTGGACTCAAAGTGATGAATATTCAAGAGGGATAAAAATAAAAACTTTCATATAGATCATTGGATATGATAAGTGTGATTCCTTGCAATAGTTTTGCGATATGGAAATGATAATATGTGAGTCATGTTAGTGAGTAATTGTGATTTAGTAAGAATATTAGTGTTAAGGTTTGTGATTCCTTATGCATCCACGTTAAGTCAATAGTTATGCAATGAAATTATATCCTACTTATCGTGCATTATTCGGTGTTAGTTATGTTCAATGCATGTTTATGACCGTTTTTTGTTTTTTGGTTGGTTGCTTCTCAATCTATTTGCTAGCCTTCATTTGTACTAAGCGGAAATACTGCTTGTGCATCAAAAATCCTTAAACCCAAGTTGTGCCAAATGAGTCCACTATATCTACCTATATGTGGTATTTCAATGCCGTTCCAAGTAAATTTGCGTGTGGCAATTCTAATTTTTCAAAATAATTTCTTCTTTTTGTGTGCCCGTACCGCTCATGAAGCGGCAGGGGGTGGCCATTATTTTCCATGCTAGGTGTGTTATTCTCACGATAAGTGTTTATTCACTTGTCATTGCACGAGAGGATGGTTGGTAATAGGGATGCCCAGTCCCACAATGAAATCAAAATTAATAGCAACAAAAGTCCTTGGAAAGTGTTGGTTTGGAGGGCACCCGTGGATACGGCTAGCCATGGATTGTGAAAGAAATGGTGGAAAGGAAATAAACTTTACTTTCTGTTTGGGAGCCGCCTATGATGTGTCTAGCATGGAAAATATTGGGAATTCTGGGTCGTTTTCGTTGACAGGAAAAGCATGCCTCTCAAAATATTTTTATGTCTCTAATTTAAGCTTTGAGCTCTGGCACATTTGACAAATCTCTGCTTCCCTCTACGAAGGGCCTATCTATTTACTTTTATGCAATTTTTATTTTTATTTGAGTCTCCATCTTCTCTTACAAAAGCACCAACTAGAGAGCACTATTGTCATACTTGTGTATTGTGTGTAGCTAATATTTGAGTGTGTTTCATGAATGGATCAATGATTGAGCATAATGGGCTAGGGATAACTTTCTTTAGCGGTGATATTTTGAAAGACATGGTTGCTTGTTAGCATGCTTGTGTATTTATATTTTCATGTCAAATTATAGACTATTCCTTTGAATCATTCAAGTCCAATGTCCATGCTATAAAAGAAAAGAATATGTGATGAATATGTTAGGCAGCATTCCACATCAAAAAATCTGCTTTTATCATTTACCTACTCGAGGACGAGCAGGAATTAAGCTTGGGGATGCTGATACGTCTCCAGCGTATCTATAATTTTTAATTGTTCCATGCTGTTATATTATCAATATTGGATGTTTTTATATACATTTACAGAAATTATATATCATTTTTGGAGACTAACCTATTAACCTAGTGCCCACTGCCTGTTGCTGTTTTCTGCCCTGTTTTTGTTTTACAGAAAATCAATGCCAAACGAAGTCCAAATGCCACGAAACTTTTTGGAGATTTTTTTCTGGACAAGATAAACACAAGAACCTTCGAGAGAAGACCAGACGCCAGATGAGGTGGCCACGAGCCACCAAGGCGCGCCTGGGGGGGCAGGCGCACCCTGGTGGCTCGTGGGCCCATCCCAGCTCCGTTTGACCTAATTCCACCACTATAAATTCAGGAAAAATCAGAAACCCTCAAGGGAGTCCAAAAAAAACTTTTTCCGCCGCCGCAAGTTTCTGTTCTCGAGAGATCCCATCTGGAGGCCTTCTCCGGTACTCCGCCGGTGGGGGAATCGATCACGGAGGGGCTCTACATCAACCTTGCTGCCTCTCCGATGATGCGTGAGTAGTTTACCACAGACCTTCGGGTCCATAGTTAGTAGCTAGATGGCTTCTTCTCTCTTTTCGATCTTCGATACAATGTTCTCCTCGATGTTCTTGGAGTTCTATCCGATGTAATCACTTTTTGCGGTGTGTTTGTTGGGATCCGATGAATTGTGAGTTTATGATCAGATTATCCATGAATATTATTTGAGTCTTCTCTGATCTCTTTTATGCATGATTATTATAGCCTCGTATTTCTTCTCTGATCTATTGATTTGGATTGGCCAACTAGATTGATTTATCTTGCCATGGGAAGAGGTGCTTTGTAATGGGTTCGATCTTGCGGTGCTCAATCCCAGTGACAGAAAGGGACATGGCACGTATGTATCATTGCTATTAAGGGTAAAAAGATGGGGTTTATTCATACGTGAGTTTATCTTGTCTACATCATGTCATCATTCTTAAGGCGTTACTCCGTTCTTATGGACTTAATACACTAGATGCATGCTGGATAGCGGTCGATGTGTGGAGTAATAGTAGTAGATGCAGGCAGGAGTCAGTCTACTTGTCTCGGACGTGATGCCTATATACATGATCATTTCCTTGGATATCGTCATGATTATTTTTATCAATTGCCCAACAGTAATTTGTCTACCCACCATATGCTATTTTCTATGAGAGAAGCCTCTAGTGAAAACTATGCCCCCCGGGTCTATCTAAATCAAATTACTAAAACCCTAAAAATATTGCTGCACTTTTCTTTTATTTATTTTTATTTTGTATTTTTGTTTCTATCTATCTATCTATCACATACAATTTAATCTTGCAATTTACCGCCGAGGGATTGACAACCCCTCGTTTGCGTTGGGTGCAAGGATTTGTTGTTTGTGTGCAGGTGCTGCTAACGAGGTGTTGCGTGATTCTCCTACTGGTTCGATAACCTTGGTTTCATAACTGAGGGAAATACTTATTTCTACTGTGCTGCATCATCCCTTCCTCTTCGGGGAAAATACCAACGCAAGCTACAAGTAGCAGTGTACTACCTGAGCGAGGTGCTCTCCCTCTCCAAGCAGAACTATCCCCACTACCAGAAGATGTGCTATGGCGTGTAATTGGCCGCCAAGAAGCTGAGGCAGTACTTCCAGGAGCATGTCATCACCATGGTGAGCACGGCTCCCCTCAGCGAGATCATGGGCTGCCGGGACGCCTCTGGCTTGGTCGCCAAGTGGGCTATCGAGCTAGCCAGCCACACCATCCTCTATGAGCCCCGCACGGCCATCAAGTCGTAGGCGTTGGCTGACTTCCTCGCCGACTGGGCGGAAACCCAGTACTTGCCACCAGCTCCCGACTCGATGCACTGGCGCATGCACTTCGACGGCTTGAAGATGGTCACCGGCTTGGGAGCCGGCATCGTGCTCTCCTCCCCAAGAACGACCGGCTGCGCTACGCGCTCCAGATCCACTTCACCGCCTCCAAAAACGTAGCCAAGTATGTAGCCCTTGTCCACGGCCTTCGGCTGGCCAAGGAAATCGGCATCCAGCGCATTCTTTGCTACGGCGACTCCGACCTGGTGGTCCAGCAGGTCTCCGGCGAGTGGGACTATAGAGACGCCAACATGGCTAGCTACCGCAACCTGGTCCAGCAGTTGACCGGCGGCTTCGACGGCTACGAGTTCCTCCACGTCCCTCGAGCCGAGAATGAGGCGGCAGACACACTAGCCAAGATTGGCTCCAGCCGGCGTCACCCTCGAGCACATGCGCAAACCCTCCATCAAGCCGTCTCCGGATTCGAAGTCCATCTTCGTCCCAGCCGACCCGGCGGCTCCAGCCTCGGTTTCAGGGGCTGCCGGCTCCGGCTCGGGGACTACCGGCTCCGGCTCGGGGACTGCCATTCCGGTCCCGGGGGCTGCCATCTCTGACCCAGCCCCGGGGGCTGTCAGCTCTGGCTCGGGGGCTGCCGCCTCCGGCCCGCCGCCTCCCGACCCGGCCGGACCTGTGCAAACAGTCGTCTTCACACTGGTGGAAGCACCGTCTTGGGCACAGCCGATCCTTACCTTCCAGGTGAGTGGCGAACTCCCTATGGACGAGGTCGAGGCCCGGCAGGTGCAGCGCCGGGCCTCTGCCTACAGCATCATCAACAACGAGCTCGTCAAGTGAAGCACAATCCGCGTTTTCCAGCGCTGCGTCAAGACGGCCGAGGGCCTCGAGATCCTACGCGGCATCAACCAGGGCGAGTGCGGGCATCACGCTGCCTCCCGGTCCCTGGTGGCCAAAGCCTTCCACCACGGCTTCTATTGGCCGACTTCTCTAAAGGACGCAGAGCAGCTGGTCCTCAAGTGCAAGGGTTGCCAGCACTTCAGCGCCCAGAGCCACCAGTAGCCTGTGGCTCTCCAGACCATCCCCATCACATGGCCTTTTGCCGTCTGGGGCCTCGACATGGTGGTACCTTTCAAGACCGCTCAAGGCGGCATGATGCACCTATTGGTGGCCGTCAACAAGTTCACCACGTGGATCGAGGCAAGGCCGATCAAGAAGCTCGACGGTCCCACAGCCGTCAAATTCATCAAAGACATCGCTGTCCGCTACGGCGTCCCCAACAGCATCATCACCGATAACGGCACCAACTTCGCCAAAGGGGCTCTAGCTCATTACTGCTCCACCTCCGGCATCCGGCTTGACCTGGCCTCCGTTGCACACCCCCAGTCGAACGGCCAGGCGGAGCGGGCAAACGGCCTCATCCTAGCCGGCATCAAGTCACGACTCGTCGAGCCACTCGTGCGCTCTCCCGGCAGCTGGATCGACGAGCTGCCGGCCATCCTATGGAGTCTCCGGACCACGCCCAACCGGTCAACCGGCTTCACCCCTTTCTTCCTCGTCTATGGGGACGAGGCGGTCATCCCCACGGACCTTGAGTTCGACTCGCCTCGGGTCACCCTGCACACGGAGGCGGAAGAGAAGGCGGCTCGCGAAGACGGCGTCGGCCTGCTCGAGGAGGCGTGCCTGCTGGCCCTTAGCCGGTCGGCCATCTACCAGCAAAACCTGCGCCATTACCACAGCAAGAAGATCAAGCACCTCGCCTTCCGCGAGGGCGACCACGTGCTCCGGCTGGTCCAGCGAACAGCCGGCCAGCACAAGCTGTCCTCCCCATGGGAGGGCCCCTTCATCGTCAGCAAGGCCTTGCGCAACAACGCGTACTACCTCATCGACGTGCGGAAGGCAAACAAACGCAAGAGAGACGCCTCCGGCGAGGAGACGGAACGCCCATGGAACGCGGAGCTCCTCCGTCCGTTTTATAGTTGAACCATGTATGTATGTATCGCTACCCTTTTTGGAAGTAATGAAAGCAGCAGGTCCCCCGAACGACACTCGGGGGCTACCTTTTCATCTCTATCGAACTCTACTTTCTCTTGCGTACTTTACCGCATTTCGCCTCCCTCCCGCCGGGTCGGCACGTCCGGCTCGGGGGCTCTGGAGCTCGCCGGCTAGCCCGCGCCCTGCTCTTCCGCAGCCGTCCCAGTAGCGTGAGCACTGCCTAAGCCCTCTCTCTGCCACAAACCACAGACCGGCTCCCGGCTGTCCGGCTAGCAAGAGCCAAAGGCCGAAAGCACCCTCACGTGAAAGGCGGCTAAGGACGAATGTCCGGCTTGGTCAACCCGGCCCTCTCTTTCACTCATCGCCGCACAGATCGGCTGCGCTCTAGCCGGCTTCGCCGCCTGCAGCCAGCCAGCCCAGTGGGTGTTTCGCTTGCGCTCAAGTCCTAAACGCCTAAGTATTGTATGCTTCCTTTCGAATACAACTCCCCGTTCTAGCTACAGACCGGCTCCCGGCTGTCCGGCTTGCGGGAAGGAAGTTGAGAGGGGAAGAGAACAGGAAAAACGGCCTAAGGAAACAAGCAAAGGCGAGCCACCAGACGGCAAAAACACGCATAGATGGAAGCATACATGCATATATACATAGCAAAAGGCCCATGGCCAGGAGTTCATTACATAAACATACACCCCCAGTGGGTGGACTTGCCGACTAACAAGAGTTTCAAGTTCAAAAACAAAAAGAATAGGAAAGATAAAAGCCCTATGCGGCGGCCGCGTCAGCGTCGCTCCGTGCCGGATCCTCCGTGGCGGCGGTGTCATCCAAATCGGCGGCATCGTCATCCACCCCGGCTTCTGTCTCGGCTGAGCTGCCCTCCAGGTCCTCAAGTGCTAGGCCGAAGTCGTCGGTGGGAAGCTCTGTGCCGTCTGGCGCCCGCTCCGGCACGAACTCCTCATGGGGGGTGAACGACGCGATGTCGCTGGCCCGCACGGCAATCGGCGTCACCCGCTCCGCCAAGTCTGCCTCCGCCCCGGCCCTCCGAGCGCGCAGCTGGTCCAAGCGGACGCTCGGATACCAGAACAGCACGAAGCTGAGCGCCATCTCCGTGCCGGCCTGGGCCGCGGAGGCCCTCCACGCGCCAAGTCACGCTGCGCCGGCTTCCAACCACTGCGCCAGCCGGCTGACGGTGGTTGGCACCACCGCAGCCGGCCGAGAGCACCCACCATCGACAAGCCGGCTTCGAAGAGCCGGTTCATGTCGCGCTCCACCGCCTCCAGGCGGGCCTTGGCGGCAACGGTGATCTCCGCCACCGTCCAGGCGGTGTATTCCTCGACGTCGGCCCCCGCCGCCCTCTGCTCCGGCCGATGGGCGTTCACGGCCTCCTCGGCCGGCACTTGGGTCTTAGGGAAGACCCCTGGGGAAGAAAGAGAAAAGATCGGTCAAAGGGCCAAGAACCCGGCCGGAATCAGAAAGACAGAGAAGCGGACAAAGCACTTACGTGTGAGGAGCTCATCGATGTACATCGCTTCCTGCAACATCTCCCGCTCCCTCGCCGCCCACGCACTAGCGCTGCGGTCGCGGTCCGCCTTGAGCTGGCAACCTCCTTGGCGGCCTTCTTCGCCTGCTCATCCTTCCGCCCCACCAGCTGGCGGTGCTCCTCCGCGAGCCGGTCCAGCTCGGCCTTGTGGGCGACTGCCCCCTCATCCCTCTCCCGGACCAACCGGGCTGCCTCCTCCTGTAGCCGGTCGCGCTCCGCGGCCGCCTGTTCGCGAAGTCGGCCGGCCTCAACCAGCGGGCGCCGGAGCTCCAGCATCTTGGCCGGGTCGACGACGGCGGCTGCGCGGCCAGATCCGGGTCCCGGTCAGAGGCCAGACAAGAAACGAAAAAGAAGACGAAGAATGAAGCAAGAAGATTCGACCTGGCTGCTGCGCAGCCGGCCCGAATCTCGGGGGCTACACCCAGTGGGTGCGCTGGCGCACCCCCACTGGAAAGACGCAAGACGTACCTTTAGCCTGGCGAAGCTCCTCCTCCTTGGCCGCCAGTTGGGTCCTCACCGAGCGGAACCGGCCCAGGAGGCTGTTGTACGCTGCCACCTGCATGTCCTAGACGGACTTCAAGGATGAGAATTAGCACAAGACGCCTGAAAAGGCTCGACCCGCCTGCTGCGCAGCCGGCCCGGGCCTCGGGGGCTACACCCAGTGGGTGCGCTGACACGCCCCCACTGGAGAGCGACCAAGCCGGTCAGAAAGAGAAAAAGAATGCAATTGCGAAAAGGCACGAAGAATGGTTAGACTCACCGCGATGGTCCGCTCCAGCTGCTGCAGCCGGGTGTTCTCCGCCTGGATGAAGCCTTGCCACTGGCCGCGGTGGTCGGCAAACTGCAGCCGCAGGGCGTCCACCGCCATGTCCAGCTCGCTTCGGGGGGCGCTGCCCGTCGCCTCGCTGGTGCTCGCCGCCCAGTTTCGCTGCGGCCGGGCCGAGGACCCGCCACTGGTCCCGCTGCCCGCCGGCCTCAGCTCGAGGCTGCGCCGCGTGGCCCGCGGCTCCTCAGTCACCATGGCGTCGGAGCCCGCTAGTGCGGCTTCCGCGTTGGGGGGCAGCGCTCCTCCTCCGCCTGACGCGGTCTCCGGCCCGCGGCCTCCTCCATCTCCGCCTTCGACCTCGTCGGCCGGGTCGGCGGCTGGCGGCACCTCCGGATCAGCCGTCTGATCGGCTGCTGGCTCGTGGCTATCCGTCTCGCCGTGGCCGGCTGCCTCGGCGGCAGCGCGGGCATCCGCCTCCACCCGGCGGGCCGGGTCGTGCACCAGCTTGGAGCAGTGCTCCACAACCGGCGACGGCGGTGGCGAAGGCGTCGGCCAGGCCGGCCACGCAGGCTCCTCGGCGGCCCTCCTCCGCCTCGCCGCGTCTTCGGTCACGACGTTGGCCCATGCCTGGGCCGAGGCCTCGGCCATCTCCTCCTCGGCTCGTCCGCGCCGTGCCGGTCCCTCCGCCGGTTGGCCTCCTCAGCGGCCGCTGCCGCCACGGCTGCCTCTGCCAGCTCCAGCGCGTTCTTGGTCGGTGCGCGAAGGGGATAAGGAAGGAGAAAGACAACACAGCAACAAAAAAGATAGAAGCCAAACATAAAAGAAAACTTACCCGATGGCCGTGGGAACCACCCGCTTCGGGCCCACCGACGGCGCCGCCTAGCGCGCCTTCTTGACGGACCTCCTCATGCCGCCCGGTGGCGCCGCGGCCGTGCGCTTCCCGGCCGGCCGCGCCTCGACCGACTGCTTCTCGTGCGGCCGGCTCGCGACCATCGGCTCCCCGGCCGCCCTCCGCTGCCGCCCCCCGGGGGTGGCTCCTTCATCCGCCTCCGCGGTTTGTGGTGCTACATCACGCGCACCACTCTCGTCACCATCGTCGTCGCCCGTCCACTCGCGCAAAGGATCCGGGGTCAGGGACTTACCGGCTTGGCCGGATTCGCCGGCTTTCGCGTCCACGAGGCACTCCTCGCTGCCTCCCGCTCCCGCTTCGCCATCCCCCTCCTCCTCTGGGTCCAAGTCAGCCCGGTCCTGGTGCAGGACCTGGGGGTTCGGGCCGTCAAAAATCTGCTGACTCGGGAAGTGCTGCAGCCGGCCCGAGGTGTCAGGGCACAGGAAGAGTGTGGATGTTGCAAAGAATAGAGACCAGGGACTCATCGCCGGTGCCAGAGCTGCTCGGCTGTACGGCTCCTTGCCGAATCGCCACTTCGTCCCGTTGAGCCGGCGGAGGAGATGTCGTTGACGCGCTGGGCGATCTCGTCCAGCGTCAATTCCTTCGTCGACAGCTGGCAAGGGTCGCGCCGACCGCTCATATCGCAGATCCGGTGCGGCCGACGCTGCAGAGGCAGCACCCGGCGACCCAGGAAGGCCGCGATGAGGTCCACGATGACGAGCCCCTCGTGGTCCGTCATCTCCTGGATCCAGTGGCAGACGCCCACGATCTCCGCTGACGGGCTTCTCGGGTTGTGTCCCCAGTTCAGCTTCTCGGCCGGTGGCATGTCGATGAAGGGAGAAAGGTTGATGCGGTCGTCGGCCGGGTCGACGTTCTACACATAGAAGAACGATTTTTGCCACTTCTTGGCCGATTCCTCGAGTTGAAGCTTCGGGAAGGGCCCCGCCGTCCGGGTAACCACCATGGCCGTCCCGCACTAGGACATGACGTCGGCCGACGCCCCCTGCTGCTTGAGGTAGAACAGCCGGCACCACAGCTCCTAGTACGGAAGAAGGCCGATGTAGCCTTCGCAGAGCGCCACGAAGGCTGAGAGATGTAGAACCGCGTTCGGGCCTAGGTGGTGCGGCTGGAGGCCGAAGAAGGCGAGGAAGCGACGGAAGAAGAGGCTCGCGGGAAGGCTGAGCCCGCGGATGAAGTGGGTATAGAAAACCATGACCTACCCGTTCCGCGGCGCCGGCGCGAGCTCCTCACCGGGCGCGCGTGCCTCCACCAACTCCGCCGGCGGCAGCCGTCACGTGCGGCGGAGGTACGCAATGTCGTCGTCGGTCACCACGGACCCCTCCCAGGAGCCTTTCGGTGGCGCCATGGCTATGCGCTGCGGGAGGCGGGCGTGGTGGCGGCGCGGCGAAGAATCGAAGGCGAATCACCCTCCGCAGATCCCCGGCGAAGCGCGCCGGCTGCTCGGGCGAGCGCTGCTACGGCGGCGAGCGGCGTGGGTGTGCGCAAGGAAGCAGAAGCAAGGGGCGGAGGGGCGAAGTGGCAGGGGCAGGCGTGCGAATGCCTCGGCCTTTCCCCCTCCACCTCCATTTAAACCCGCGGCGACGTGGGGGAGTGGGATCGTTTGCGCCCACGTTCCCCACTCCCCCGCAATGTGCGGGCACATTATGTTCGTGCAATAACTGCATTGAGAACCCAAACGTCGCGCGTGGCCGCGGCAGATCCCGCGCGCGGGCCGAGGCCGCGGCCTGGTGGGACCCAGCCCACTGCAACGTCCCATCATGCGCGTGACCTAGCAGGACTCGTCCGCCGCTGGGCTGCATGTGGCGGGATTTGTCATGCGGCTGGCGCGATCCCCCATGCCGGCCGGGCTCTGGCCGGCCAGCCCGTTTGGACTCCATTTCGGCTGGGCGTCCCGACCTGGCTCCCGGCAGCCGGCATTCGTGGCGTCATGACGGTGCTTCGACATCAACGACCGCCTTCCTTCAGGGGGGATAAGCTACAAAGGCCCCCTGCTTGGAGCCGGCGAGCCTTTACAGCTTCGGAGACTACTGTCGGGGGGATGACCCCCGGGTAGGCAACGGAACCCGGAGCCCCTTTTCAAAACTTCGGGGCAGCTCGTGCCCCTCAAATCCGGCTGGCCGTCCAGTCGGCTTCCCAAGCCTGGCCGGCTGGGCGCGGCCCCGTGCCGGGGCCGGCTGGCCGCTAGCCGGCTGGCGACGGGTCAGCGGCCGTCCCATCCTTCCATATGATAAGACGGCTCTCCACGACGGGAGAGCGTGGCTACAGCGCCTCAAACACCGGGAGAGCGTGGCTACAGTGCTGCCAACCCCGCCGACCCGAGCGACCGACGTCAGCGCGGCGAGCCACTGTAGCCCCACGTCGCCAACCACTCCATCATGCAAGAGGCGACGGGCCACAATGCCGGGCAGCTGGCGGGGCCCGCAGCTGATGGGTCCTAGCAGCCGGCGGGCCCCGCTGCCGGCTCCAGACGCCGACATCCGGGTCCCGCCCGCATGTAGATTTACCAATGTAACCCTGGGGGGTCGGGCTATAAGACCCCCCCAGGGGGCCTCCATGCAGAGGGGTCGAGCCTAGTTGATACACCACACTACACACTCGCACACACACTCACTGGAGAGGTAGAACGGCGGCCTAGCCCCTTCTTCCTCCTCCACCCAAACAGCTCCAGGAGCGACCTTGTAGCCCTGGTGCTTGGCATCCCATTCGGCAGGACTAGGTGTCGTGGTTTTGTCACGGCAGATGTCCTCGTGAAAGGACTTAGTGGTGAGGCCATCGCAACTAGGTGGAAGCTTGAAGGGGTTGGTCGGAATCGAGGGACGCAAGTTTTACCCAGGTTTGGCCCCTCGCGATGGAGGTAATAGCCTATGTCCTGCTTGATTGTTATTTGATGATGATGATGATCTCGATTACAAGGGTGCCACTTGGCTAACCTAGTACTCGAGAGCTTGTAACTTGGTCCCTTTCCGCCACAGGGGCTCGCCTTTATATACAGGTCGAGACCCCAGGTTTACAACAGAGTCTGGGTCATAACATGACCCGTGCCCTAATCTATTTCTTACTCATCGTCTTCCTCAAGTAAAGGAAAACTTATTGTGTCCTTAGGTAAGTCGCCGCCTCAGGTACTGGACCGCCCAGCCGACTCGTTTATGAGTCGCCCTAATGGGCCTTGGAGTCTTGATAGCTGCAGCTCTCTTTAAGCCGCCACTGGATAACCCGGCCTGAACGGGCGGGTCATACCATGGGGTTATATCCCCAACATTAGCCCCCAGAGTGATGTGGATTCATTCACGTCAATCTTCAGTCTTGTTGTACTCCCGGGTCATATGACTTTTGCCGGCTTGTAATACCTATTTACATTAGCGTTCCTTGCTCTCTTGTATCAGGACGTCATCTTCCGGAATCAACGGTGCTTAAGCGTGACGTCACAACGAATCCGGATGTATATCTATTAGGCGTGAGAATCGAGGAACCTCTTCGCAAAAAAGGTATTGTGCCTCCTCTGTTTTCGCACCTGCCTATTCCTCTTCTTATCGTATTATAAATATCCTCAAGGGGCCGTAGCATTCATTTTTACTGCCTCGTCTTCTTCCTCGCACCCGAGCCTTCTCCCGACCAGAGTAGCACCACGCCTTCCCCGAGCTCGTCGGCCACTTTGTCCGCGACCTCGACGCCGCCCAAATCGTCGTCGGAGCACTCCAGAGCACTCCGGTCGGTCACCGCCGTCGTCAGGTACATTTGGAAACTTCCCATTAGATCTATTGCATCTCATCCCCTCTGCACAATCCATCTTAGTTCGACGGAGTTCATCGGTGTTCGTCACCGTTCTTCGGTTTAGTAAATCTAGATACCCCTTAGTGATCCGTAGAAATATTCTGATTGCAATCATAGTACCATTTTTGCATCTAGGATCTTCACATTGTTTTTGAATCCCACTGATAGATTAGTGTGCGCTTCTACTTCACATCTTAGGTCTAGGGAATATTTTCCTTTTGAGCTATTTTGTAGATCTGCAACTATTACCGCTGCGCCTGAATCTTGTTTTCGCAACACTTAGCAGAAAAAATCCATGGCTTCGAACTAGCTCGAGCCGGTTTATGATATCCTGACTTGTCATTACCCATTGTAGCCTTCATAACTGAGTAGTCATAAGTTAAATAAGCATGATTGCCTTTTATTGCTGCCGGCTTACGCTTGGCGACTCGTCGTCTTTTAAACCAAAAATGCCGACTCATCCCAAACCATAGTTGCCTGGCGGCTTATTGCTGATGAACATGACCCGCCAGGCTTACCTTCATTTTGCAGTTGGTAATCTTTTGGCGTCTCATCATGGCTAAGACTGACAAAGCCTGCAACTGGGTCAAATCCCAAATGTCCAAACTTGTTCTCGAGGATTTGGTGGAGCAAGGCCTTTTGCCTACTCAGGAGATAATCAGCTGGCGGGCCCCTGAAGAAGAGAGCACACCTCAACCTGCTAAAGGAGAAGTGGTTGTTTTTGTAGATCATCTTCAGAGGGGTTTTTCACCGCCCGGGTCAAAATTCTTCCTGGATTTTCTTCACTTCTTCAACCTTCATCCTCAAGACATTGCTCCCAATTCATTAACCAATCTTTGTCAATTCCAAGTCTTCTGCGAGGTTTACCTTCAGATGGAACCAACTGTCCCCCTCTTTCAAGAGTTTTTCTACATCAACCACCAAACCGAGTTCGCAGATGGCCCCACTATAGAACTTGGCAGAATTTCCGTCCAGAGGCGGAAGAACACTCCCATTCCAGAAGCCAAACTGGTGAGTCATCCAAAAGGGTGGAACAGGACATGGTTTTACTGTAAGAACACTGCCCCCGAAGGCGAGAATCCCCTGCCAGGTTACAGGCTGGACCGGCTCGATGCAACGACCATTTTCCCGGGTTGGCCGACGAAAGAAGAACGGGAACAGGTTGCTTCTTTTTATCCCAGGGTGCGAGCTTTAAAAGCCAACGGGCTCACAGGAGTCGACCTAACCCGGTGTTGGATAAGCTGGCGCATTCAACCCTTGAGCCGGCGGGGCGACTTGATGTGCAATTACACCGGCGACACAAATGATGTGCAACGCTTCAGTCAGGTTAACTTATCTGCTGGAGAAATAAGCAAAGCCACGAAGAGGCTCTTGGGCGAGCCGTTGGATAAGTGCAATACAACTGGAGTTGCTCCCTTCTGTCTGACCCATCCCGTACCCCCTGTAAGTGTACTTTGTATTTTCTCTTATTCCTTTTTTGATTCATCTTCATCCCGATATCTGACTCATCTAATGTGTAGGCTGATGCCAAGTTCTGGAAGAAGAAACTTCGCCGCCCAGCTCCTGCTCAAGTAGAACAAGAAAGCGAGCCGCTGACGCTGATGAGCCGGCAGCTGACGACGAGGCCGAGGTAAAGTTCAATTTACTTTGTCGTTTTTTCGTTCAACTTGCTAACGCCCCTTCTTATCAGGACAACTCCGACACCAGTCGAGCCGGCATACTAGAGGTAACATTGATATCTTCAGATTCTGACTCTCCAAAACCTATCCCCAAGAAATCCCGTATTGCTATTCGCAAAATCCGAAGAAAACCCCGGACTACCGTCCGTAAGGTGCCTTTTTCTCACCAAGATGCTCACTTAGATCCCCAATTTCTCTTGAAGAAATCTCAACAAGTCGGAACATCCAAGCATAAGCTCCGAAGCAGCTCTGGGGAGTTATCCGTCGGCTTATCTGACGAGCCAGTCGCCCGCAAGTGACGAACTGAGGTGCCTCATAGCCCAACTCCATCTCTACCTCGAGCCGGCCTTTTCAAGCAGCCTCTTAATCCTTCTAACTCGAATTATCAGGAGACATTGCCCTCCTCTGGAGAGTCAACCGCCTCATAGCTTCCTCCACTGGTCATCAAGCCGGGGTAAGTTGGTAGTCATTTATTCTTGTCATAGTGAAATTTTTCTATCAATCTGAATATGTTCATGTGTTCGTAGGGCCAAAGCCATCAAGAAGAAATCAGCCATCAAGAAGAAAAAGGCAGGCGGGTCATCTGGTGATGATGCCAGCCCTGAAGCTCAAAACCCGCCAAGGACGATTCCTGAGGCACAGGTTCAACCTGCGAGCGAGGACAACCCAGACCAAAGGGTTGAGCCAGCTCATTTTAGTGAGCCGGTGACGGTAGAAATAATCACAAAACAAAGCAACACGGATGACCCGGTGGTGAATGTCAACCCGCCAAGCCCTGCTCGAGACTTCGGTCCTATGGAGATGGAGGATGTCATTCCGGCTAATCCACTGGGTGACGCGGAAGTGACCGTCACAAGAGAGACCTTCAAAACTTCAGAAACGTTCAACACATTGGCCAAAATCCCGGCTAAAGATGAGTCGTCCCCTTCTGTGAAGGGCAAGATGAAGTTGGAAGTTCCCGACATCAACGAGCTGGGCATGGAAGAACTTCATCGGCAATATTTGACCCGGCTGTCCGAGAGCCGGGATGTTGAAGCGAGCATGATCAGCATGCTGAAAAGAAAATATGAGGTACCAACATGCTCCTTATGTCATATCTTCTGTATATACTTAAGTAGCCCCCATGTTTTGAGCATATGAGGATATGGAATGTGCTTGAGACTTCCAACGTTTGTCAGATGATCACACTGTAGCCCCCAAGGGCTGGCTCAGTATAATATACTGAGCTGGGACTTACGAAAACTGAAGATGTGATACTGTAGCCCCCAAGGGCCGGCTCGTCTCAGTGAGTGAGCCAGGTCTTTTGTAAGTAGACCGTCCATACTTGATATATGCATAAAATCAACCTGTAACCCCCAAGGGCCGGCTCATCTCTTTGAGTGAGCCGGGTCTTTTGAGAAAATTGTATACTTGAGAAGCGACTTGTAGCCCCCCAAGGGTCGGCTCATCTCTTTGAGTGAGCCGGGTCTGTTGACGAAATTGCATATTTTAAGAAACGACCTGTAGCCCCCAAGGGCCGGCTCATATCTGTGAAATGGCCGGGTCTTTCCATGATTAACAATAAAAATGACTTGCAAGTGTCATGGGGTGTGCCTGCAACGTCATGAGACTTGTTGTCTGCAAAAAATAATTTGAGTGGTGTACCCCCAAGTGCCGGGTCATGCTCGGCACTATAAATAGTAATCTGAACAAAATGCATCTGTGATCACAGGATATGCTGGAGGAGGCCGAGTCGAAAGCTGATGTCTTGCAAAAACAATTGAAGTGTGAGCGGCGGCAACATGTCAAGGCAGAGGCATCATCTGCATACTTGCAAGAATCAGTGGCTCTTGCTAAGGAGAACTTGCAAACCGAGAGAGCCGCCCATGACGTTGAGAAAGAACAACTACTAAAACGGGAACAGGCTGCAGAAAACCGACTTGAGCCAGTGTCACAAGAGCTGAACACGTTGAAGCGGCATATCACAGATATGACACTTGCCATCTTTGGTAGGTAACGGCAGAACCATAGTTAAATTCCGGGTTAATGACTGGCCGGCTTATATATGCTTGCTGGTTCCTTTTGCAGGTAGAAAGAATATTATTGGGCTCCAGCTCCCACTCATCAAATTGAAGGCCATCTACACATACCTTGAGCAACTTTATACCGGTGGTATGTATGCGATTATGGCAGTGAAGGACGCCGGGTCACACCCTGTGAGGATTAAGGATATGCTGAACGACCTATCAACTGTGCCAGAATGGATCCATGAGAAGCTGAGGTCGGCGGCTCGTGCAGGGACTGGCATGGTTCTTGTGAGAGTCAAGGCATTTCTACCGGAGATGGATCCGAATGAGCTGGTTGGCGGCTTTCCCCAGTACAATATTGATGGGGAAGAATTTTCTCAAGAGGACTTTGCACGGTGTGTGAAGGTCACTCGAGTGGCTCCGACGCAAATGGTTGAAGAGCTAGACTTAGTCAAGTATCAACCCGGTTACTTGGAAGACAACAAATGCCTCCGCCCGCCAGACTACAAGCCGTTTGAACTCTCACCGCCACACAGTAAGAAAACCTTCGCACCTGATGTTGACCCGTCTGGAGTCATTACTGCCGACTCAATTTTCAAGAAACTCTCTGCCATCCAGTGGATCCCAAGAAGCCGCCAGACCGAGCAGCATGCACAAGCCGCCCCGTCGAACTCCGGTGCTGAGGAGCAGCAAGTTGTCAACCCGGAAGATGCGGACATCGACGCAAGCGAGTAGCCTGTGCGATAATTTATGAGAAAAAATTTGCTCCCAGCCCCCAGGTGGGGTTTGTAATAGAAGTAGGAAAACACTTGTGCTATTCTGCAGGGCCGCCGTGCACTGGACATGTTTTGATGTCTCTATGATAACACTTGAATTGGTGAAGTGGTGTGCTAACCCGCCAATCTGCTGGAAGTGTAAAAAATGTCATCTGTGTTGTTAATGATAAGCCGTTTGCACAAGTATTTTGCCATAGAAATTCAACCCGGCAATTCTGAACCAGGAGAGATATTTCGTAGGGCCATAAGATGTGGCGACTCATGATTGATATCACCATAATCCAGGGAAATAAGCTGGCGTATTTATAACCCGGCGACTCGTGGTCAACTTGTGTGATCAAAGAGGGCCTTCGCACACTTAAATATTAGGCACGAGTAACAGTGTGGCGAGTCATATTTGTGTGAACCATCAATAGTTTATCCTTTTCTGCATAACACAGGTTTAGAATAACCCGAGGCACTTAATAGCTGTCCGGCTTGTGGTTAGCACCAGTCTGAAATAAACTGCTCTGATTTTTGTTGACTCATGGTCAATAGGCATCTGTCTTTTGTTTTAAACCGGTTTGTCCATGATCCGGCGGCTCATGGCCAAAAGGAAACAAAGATAACCCCTATAAAAAATTGAACAGAAATTGTGAATAGATATCAATGTGAAGTCGGCTTTCGAGGCACGACAATATAGACCGGCTTTCGAGGCTCGAGTATTGCTTTAATGAAGCTGGCGTGATAGCCCATGGTTTATCCTCGCTCTCTGTAAGCCGGCTCTCACGTGACATATCCGATGTTTTAACCAAGACAAGTTCAGGGTCATAGAGATGATTGACTTGTCAAGAGTACACCGGGTCACCTAATCGGAGTAGCATCAAGTAGACAGGCAGATTTAACCATGATATAATGTGGCGTTTTTTGCCGGGTCAAGAGGGTGAGAAAGCTGAACTCGGTGAGTTGGAAGCCCCCGAGTGACCATATGACCATGGAAAAGCTCAGCATACGATATACAGGAGACAATGCTACTATTGCAAAACATCTGGGGTCCAGATAAGCCGGCTTTATTCTATTGATCATAATTGAGTAGGATACCCATGTTTAGACTGTGCATCATGGCGACTAGTCTTCTTTGGTAACCTTTCTTTTCGCTAGTACAGCAGGATGCCCATGTTTGAACTGTGCATCATGGCAGCTAGTCCTCTTCGGTAATCTTGGCATTTGATGACGCAGTAAAAATCCAGGAAAGATTTGATGATTGGCCACTTTCGAGATTGTAGACGACCCTATAGGAGCCGCAAGCCGATAACCCAGTTGGTGGTTTCGAGCTGGAAATTTTTGGTCATAAGCTGGATTTTGCTGGATATGCCGGAACCTTTGTCATAAGCCGGAATTTTTCTGAAGAACCGGAACTTTTATCATAAGCCAGAATTTTTTCTGAAGGTGCCGGAACCTTTGTCATAGGCCGGAATTTTTCCGAAGAACCAGAACTTTTGTCATAAGCCAGAATTTTTTCTGAAGGAGCTGAAACCCTTTTGTTGACTCGGAATTTTTCGTCGAGTCGGAATTTTTCGACGACTCGGAATTTTTCGGCGAATCGGTATTTTCGACGCCTCGGAATTTTTTGTCAAGTCGGAATTTTTGACATAAGCCGGCTTTTTTCCTGAAGAACCAGAACTTTTCTCATAAGCCGGACTTGAGCCGGATTTTTCTTGAGCCAGATTTTCCTCATCCGGCCAACCGCGAGAGCTGGCCGGTAAATTGGCGTGGATGCGGGAGTCGACCACGACATTTTGAAGCCGGCGCGGGCGCGCGAGTCGGCCGCGGCGTTGTAAGCCGGCGCGGACGAGGGTGTCGCCTGGTGTGTTGATGTAGACTTAACCGCGGAAGTAGCAGCTTACACGCATGTCCGTCGAGCAGCGCGGCACGGACGAATGCCAGTGTAGAATGATGCTGGCGCGCGCTCCGTATCCGTGGTATAACGCCTACTTTTGCGATGAATAACTGTCCTGCGTAAAAATATTACAGGCAAGAGTAATTGTTCTTGGATGAATTAATATGTACTAAAAAATAAATAGAGCAAATAGCATCTGATGATTGTTCAGATGTACGCAATACTGATGGTCCTCATGTAGTTGACTTGGATTTGCTTCTCCACGTGAGTTAGTAGCACATCATTATGCTTGGTTAACCCAGCTATCGTGGATACTTCTGTTGCTAGATTCCCTTGTGTAGCTGGCCTCAGCAGATGTTGTATTGATCTGGCACTGCGGCGGACGCACAAGCCGTAACCCTAATTTCCCTCGAACTCAAATCTTGTACTGCTAGCTCCAAAATTAATCATGATTCTGAACATAAACAAGGAATCTGCCGGCTCTGCCCAAGGTTGTCCCATGCCGGGTTATCCTGTGTGATTGTTTTGTGCCGGCTCTTCTTCATCCAGCCAATCGCGAGCTTTTCGATCCCTGAGAGAGCTCCCTTCAAGAACACAACACCACCGTGTCACCCACCCCACGGTGGGCGCCAACTGTCGTGGTTTTGTCACGGCAGATTTCCTCGTGAAAGGACTTAGTGGTGAGGCCATCGCAACTAGGTGGAAGCTTGAAGGGGTTGGTCGGAATCGAGGGACGCGAGTTTTACCTAGGTTCGGCCCCTCGCGATGGAGGTAATAGCCTACGTCCTGCTTGATTGTTATTTGATGATGATGATGATCTCGATTACAAGGGTGCCACTTGGCTAACCTAGTACTCGAGAGCTTGTAACTTGGTCCCTTTCCGCCTCGGGGGCTCGCCTTTATATACAGGTCGAGACCCCAGGTTTACAACAGAGTCCGGGTCATAACATGACCTGTGCCCTAATCTATTTCCTACTCATCGTCTTCCTCAAGTAAAGGAAAACTTATTGTGTCCATAGGTAAGTCACCTCCTCAGGTACTGGACCGCCCAGCCGGCCGTTTATGAGTCGCCATAATGGGCCTTGGAGTTTTGATAGCTGTAGCTCTCTTTAAGCCGCCACTGGATAACCCGGCCTGAACGGGCGGGTCATACCGTGGAGTTATATCCCCAACACTAGGGGTGTTACCTCTCTGGAGGGCCCCGAACCTAGGTACGCCTTGTGTCTCACGCACGCGTGTGCCAACCTCGCTTTCAGAGCCCACCGGCGTCCTCACGCAGCCCCCCACTTTTAGCCATCTCATGGCATCTGTCGTGATTTCACCACGACAATCACCGTTATCTCATATTATCTTCGGTTCTCATAGATATCTCCACCTATCACGTCAGAGGTCATAGATTTCCTAAAAAATAGGTGTTACCTGTGTAGGTCTTGAGATCATGTTGCTCGGGCCCTTAAATTGGAAAACACACATAGGGTTCACCACAGTATAACAACATACTAAATAGATCATACTACTACGAATTCAAATGACGGCATATAGGATAGGCACATATCAATCTTACCACTTACCTACATCTCCCACCCCTAGGGGAGTTACTCGCACATCATAAGAGGGGAATCAATCACATCAAAGAGAAAAACCATGAAAACCATATCGATAATATTGAGGGGATCCACAATGAGATGAAATGGTGCCCAAATAGTCTTGATCTCAGATGAGATGGAGTAGAGATTACAAGTTCCAATCCCTCTTACAATAGTGAAGGAGGTGATGATGATGGAGATGAAAGGACTAAAAACTATGATGATCCTCGTGAGTTCTTCAGATCCTCTCTTCTCCTGTTCTGGATGGTGTGGCAGCGGCTAGGGTTCTCTTCCCCCCATGGTCCCTTCACGAAAGTTGCTTGTATAGACAAGGAGGGATTGTGGGCACTCCAAACGACTGCTCATACGAGCACGTGCGGTCGTATGGAACGCCGTCTTTCACCCTGATGCGCTTGTTGACAATGCTCTCTTCAGGAAAGTTGCTCCAATTCGCTTCATTTGCAGCAATCTCCTTTGGTTTCCTTCCAAATATGATATTTCCTGCCATCCAAAGGACAAATTAGATTCTCTTCTCTTTTGTTGGATTAGCATTAGAAATATCCAAAGAATAACAAAAATCCAATGAAACCAAATGGAAATCACTATGAAAAACATCGCAAATTCTCGAGCCATCATCTCCCCCAAGCTTAAGATTTGCTCGTCCTCGAGCAAACAAGAAATCAAGAGAGTGAAAAGGAGCTTGGTTGAATGGAACAAACTTTACCGGATCGAGAAAATACATCATATCCATCCTCTCCTATCCTGCAAGATCATTCAAGAAAGTATTTGCAATTGAATAGCTGCACCTAAATTCGTTGCCTAACCACGTATAGTCTCATACCGTTAGTTACAATTTCTCAAAACAAATTTTCTTCACTAACCAAGTGTTTAGGAAAATGAAGGTGTTCATCTATTAGATGGATATTCAACTTAAGGTCAATCATTAAAATGCATTTAGAAGGTTTGGAGATCAAAGATAGCAAAGTACTCAAGTTTTTCATTAACACCCACTAATGCCTCCTAGTCATGGCTCTCAAACACTTCTCTCAGTCATTGTTCTTTGGAATTTCAACTCTCGGTGACGGGGTTATGCCAAAATTCACTATATGCAATTGGGTTCCGCTGTGGCTTAATTTCATGCACTATGGATCAAGGATGGCTGTCTCGTTCGAGCTCAGCGATCAGTGCTTTTATTTACCACTTGCACACTCCCTTGGGAAAGGTCGATCGTTTACTACACAATCCCCAAGTTCGTGATGGAGTTGCAGTTACGTGAATTATCTCAACATATAGCAACGAGACGTAAAGCCAGCCTAGGGCTGGAGCTCCACGATTAAAGTATTGCGAATAAATTTTGGCATAACCTCAACCACTTCAAATATTCATCCCTCTAAACAACTCCATCAATAGGTGTCATCAAGTCAATCAAAATCAGCATGTGGAGTTGAATTGCTTAAGTACTCGTTCTCTTCGAAACTTCCTGACCTCTAAAATTTTCAGATTTTGATTAAAACAAAAACATGCTTTCCCACAAGGTTTGACTAGCAAAATCTGAAATTGGGAGTTATGACTAGATGATATCCTACTATCATGGGGAACTAATTCAAGTGTAGCCAGTCAACTGAAAATTCTTCCTAAAATAATATTGCGAGACAAGGGATTATGTATATGTTATACCTTCTCGGGCTGGCTCATTCTTCCCCTCCATCAAATCCCAATTCATTTTCTTCATTTCTTCTTGCTAGTAGAGAACAAACCTGTAGGCTCAAAGAAAACAAACGAAAAGAACTGCAACAAGGCAAGACCAAAGTGTGCTCCTCATTTTATTATGCAAACTGAAAATAAACATGCAAAATACAAAAACAAATAAAAGAAAAATAAATATGCATGCATGGATAACTAGGGGATTAGCTCCCCCAAGCTTAGGCTCTTGGCCTACTCTTTAGTCCATGTCCTCATCATCGTCGCCCCCCTGGCCAAAGTGTGGCCACTTCATCTGAGAGGGGACGCTAGAGGACTGGCCTCCCGTGACAGGGTGTGGCTGCCAAAAAGAAAAGAGGGACTGTATGTTCCCACTGAGCAGGTTGATATTGTTGTTGGCCTCTCGAAGGTCAGTGCGGATCCCTCCTACCTGTTGCTGCAGCTACTGGAACTCAACCCTAGGCACATAGTCATGTGGCTGCCCAAAGTGAACCTGCGGTGCATATTGCGGTGTAGGCTGTGGTGGAAAGTTGGGTGCATACTGAGGGGCATGGCCCCATGCATCCCAACCATGGACAGGACCTGCTGCTGCAGCCTCCCACTCTGGAGCGGGTTCGGGTTGAGCAATGTTCCCGAAACCTGCCTCATGGCGGTACTCGTTGATCTCATCGACCCACATATCACGCGTAGAAACAGTAAATGCTTGCGGTAAGGGCAAGCCAACATCGACAGTGTGCGTGTTAGGTAGGGGGCATTTGTAGCAATGCTCCCCTTGCACGGTCCCAATGAAATGAGTGTTGGTCATAATTCTATGGTTGAGTGCCGTAGGGCCTGGGACGTGCTGCATCGCATCAAGATCGAGGCTGAAGTGCTCGGCAAGCCGAGTCACTACGCCTACCACAACAATAGTCCCCCTCGGCTGCTTGTGCTGCCTATCGAGGTGATGCATAAGAAAAGCTCCCAAGTTAGGCTTGGGGGTGTAATCGGGGTGGAGTGCTGCGTGGAGCACACATGTCATAGCTCAACATGCCCCCAAGGTTCTCCCTACCAATAATAGTGTTGGCAATGAAAATCATGAAGTAGCGAATGGTGGGGTTTTGGATGCTCGATACCTTCTTCCCAGAGAGGTCATGCTCATCGTTGATGGAGATGAGCTCCCACGAACCCAACGCATCAGCAACCGGCGTGCCCCTAGTGTCGAGAACTCCTTGGTTCTCGAAACCGAAGGCACTGCAGAACATCTCCAGCGTCATGGTGCGCTAAACTCCTCCGAGCGTGAATGGGCAGCTCGGTGCCACCCTCGAGTCATCAAGAGTGTGGGATAAGGTGGAGAGGAGCTCCACGGTGATGCTGCGGTACGTGAGGTAATGGAAGTTCCTGAAAACTCCCATCCCAACGTTGTCCGCAAGCCACGCGAAGTCGTTGTGAAGCCCTTGGGACTACAAGAACGCATCACACTTCCACTTCGTGCGGGCCATCCCCCGGTTGTTCACGCGTTGGAAGTCCTTGTTCACAGCAGCACGGAGTTCATCTCCCTAGCTCCGGGCACGCTTAGAGCGCGAGCCCATGGCCTTCTTCCCCGCGGCAATCGCCGATCTCATCATTTCCTACACACAACGAAAATAACAACAGAAAAATGTAAGTTTAACGTGGGGATCGAGTTCTAATACTACCTAAGATCGATTCTAACCTATTACTTTGAATCCTAACATGCAAATCGACCGGAAATCAAAAATATTATGCATCTCATCTAGGATATGAACATTGATGAAACCACCACCAAAACTTGCAAATAAACCATGGATCGGAGGAGAAACTCACCGAGGATGAAGATGCACAGATCAAACGAACGAAATCCGTGATGAAACGAAGGTTTTGGAGGATTTTTTTAGGGTATGAGAGAGAGATGTGAGAGCTTTGGGCGTTGGGAGGAAGAAGAAGAAAACCTCCAAGCGCCGGCGGCTCAGATTTATGAAAATTCATGCGAAACGGGCGCTCATACGGGCGCAGGCGCCCGTATGGAACGCCGTCTCATGTTCAAATCAGCCGATCTAGGGTTTACATACCTGAAATGAGTGCTCCAACGGGCGCACGCGCTCGTTTGAAACGTCGTCGTAAAACCTGCTCATCCGAAGCTCTGCCGGGCAGAGGGCGAAACGGACGCTCGAACGTGCGCTGATGCTCGTCCGAAAGGCCGTCGTTTTCTCTGTTCCCGCGGACGCTCCTGGTCGAAGAATCAAACGACCGCACAAGTGGACGCTCTCCCCCATTCGGAACGCCGTCTTCAAATCTTTAAGTTGTGGCTGATTTCGGCAAGAGTGTCATACGACTGCGCAAATGGGCGCAGGCGATCGTATGAAACACCGTCGATCTCTCTATTCTTTTCTGCGTTTCTTCTTAAATTTCATGCGACCGCGCATACGGGCGGCAGTGCCCGTATGAAACGCCGTCATTCTTCTCTGTTGCTTTACTCCTTTGTTTCTTTTCCTAATTCCTCTTTTCGACTTTTATCCTTCAATAAAAAGGTCAAAAACAACTTTTCCGAGGGATTTTCATCAGTTCATTTATAAGAGCAAAATATTGACTAAAACAAAAATAAAATTTTATCGAAAAATAAAGAAATAATGGGTTGCCTCCCATAAAGCGCTGGTTTAGATTGCTTAGCTCAACCTCTTACCTCGGTATTTCATCAAGTATCAGGTGGTCGTGGATTTTCTCTCCTCACCGTACATAATCGTTTAGGCGGTGGCACATACTTCACCCATGCTCCTGGCTTCTTCGAGAAGTACTTGACTATTTCTTCCTCACAGATTCTAAAGGTTACCTTCCCTTCTGAGCAATCTAGCGATGCACCTGCAGTATTCAAAAATGGTCTACCAAGGATAATTGATAATTTTTCGTCTTCGGGCATGTCAAGAATAAAAAAATCAGTAGGTATAACATGCCCGTCCAATCTCAATGGAACGTTCTCAGCCATCCCCACTGGCTTCTTTGTGGACTTGTCTGCCATCTGCAGAGTTATGCCTGTGGGTATGCATTCAGATAAATTTAACTTGTGATAAAGAGTTAGAGGCATCACACTTACCCCTGCTCCTACATCACAAAGAGCATTATTTATACCAAGATTACCAATAGAACAAGATATAGTGGGTATACCTGGGTCTCCCGGTTTCTCTGGTATCTTGTTATCAAACGGATACTCCGTTATCATGGCAACGTGTTCCTTCAGAGTCATACTCCTTTTATTATTCACTACATCACGCATGAACTTAGCAAAAGTAGGGATCTTTAACATATCAGTCACATGCATTGACATTTTAAGATCAGCTATGGCTTGAAGAAAATAAGAGTATAATGCATCATTTGAAGGTGGTCTTACAGCCTTAGGATAAGGAAGAGTTTTCTTAGATTTACCTTTATCTTTCTCCTTCTCCTTACCTTTCTCTTTCTTTTTCGGTGCTTTACCACTAACCTTCTGGATTAGATCAGGTGGTTGTTTATTTCTTTCCACCCTAGGTTCTTCCTCTTCTTCTGCTTCCAGAGTTTCTTCTTCTTTGTTATTGCCATCAGTTGTTTCTGCATCAGAGTCAACTTCTTTTTCAACTTCTGCTTCATTCCCTAGAGTATCTTGATGGACCTGTTCTTCAGGTTCTTCTTCACCAAAGAGCAATTCTCTATTCTCTTGAGTTTGGCTTTGGCTCTCTATTCTTCTTTGTTCTTGCTCTCTTTCATACCATTCCGGGCCCCTGGGATCCTGTGTTCTCTTACCACTACGAGTAGATTTTTCATTAGTCGAAACAGGATTATCTAATTGAGCAAGAATCAAAGCTTGAGTCTCAGAGATTTGAATACATTGAGTCTCTATCATACGAGAGTGTTTTTTTATCATGATTCTTTACTGCTTGGCTTAACCCATCTACCTCTCGTGAGAGATATGCTATTACCTTTTCATTATGATAGATACATCTTTGGACGTCTCTGTTGAAGTTATCTTGATGGAATTTAAACTTGTTCATCGTATCTTGAAGCTCATCTTCCTGGCGATAAATACTGAATATATCCACTTTTTCATTGATAACTTGTTCAACAGGCTTACCTTTCTCTTGAGTAACCTTCTTGAATTCTTCCATGTCTTCAATATGGTATACCTTTCCAGTTGGTTTGATAGGTTCTTCAATATTCCATTGCTCGTGTGTGGATACAATCATCTCAATATGTTATTTCCCTTCTTCTAGGGTTAATGACATAAATTGTCCACCTGCACTTAGATCAAGAATGGCTTTTGATTCATCATTAATTCCATGATAAAACATATGTAGTATAACATATTTAGCATAACCATGGTTAGGACATAATGTTAAAAATTTGGAGTATCTCTCCCAATCCTTATATAGTGTTTCACCGTCTTCTTGGACATATGAAAAGTGAGGTTTCTCCTCAATTTAGTAATCTTCGAGCTTGGAAGGAATTTGGCCATAAACTTTTCAGCACACATAATCCAGCTGGTTATACTGTCTTGAGGCAATCGATTATACCACTTCTCAGCATCATCCTTTAGAGAAAACCTGAAGAGTCTCAATAGCACAAATTCTTGTGAAACATCTTTTAACTTAAATGTCCCACATAAAGTGTCAAACATCATCAAATGTGCTTGAGGATCTTCCTCTTCAGTTCCTGCAAAAGCATGGTTTCTTACTTCTGTAATAAGATCACAGTCAATCGAATACTCTTGAGCATAATTAGTAGGATACACGATAGGAGATCTAGAAACAAGTATTGGAGCATAGCAATCCCTAATAGTCTTCTTGGGCTTTTGAGTAATCGTCATTTCTGCGAACAAAGTGTTAAGCTCAACTGTCTCACTACTTTTGTATTTTTCTATTAATGAAGCTTGCTGCTCCTGAGGAAAATGAGTAATGTAATCTGGTAAATATGTTCTCCCTGAATGAGTAGATCCCCTGTGAGTTACAGGAATCCAATCTACAATAACAACACCTGCAAAAATAGTTACGAAACAAATACTCTGCGCTTAGCTCCCCGACAACGGTGCGAGAAAATGCCTTGGTACCTGCAGACCAAATAGGGTTGTGTAGCACTTTCGCGGAAGTATCCCAATGAGTAATCGTCCCAACAAAGAGCGGAGGAGAGTATTTATGGAGGCGTTTCTGTCTCACACAAGGTGTCACAGTTCTTGTGTGAAGTACCGCTTGAGCTTCTGCAAATACTATTACCGTCATGGGTAAACTATAAACCAAATATGCTAATATAAAGAGGATTTAATGGTGTCTACTAAATAACTAATGAACGTAAATAACAAGAACTAAAATATAAATGGTGTTGCCTGCAATGAAGAGATTAGGTGCGGAGAGATTTCAGTTCATGGTAAGAATATATGAATTGTGCCAGTGCGATGGTAATAACAGTTACCTTGTATTGTACTCATAGTATTTGATATAAACTTTTTGTAGGTGGTTCTCCCTAGAGTCATGAAACTCCTCCACTAGGGGTTACATTTCATTCTATGGTCCTGCTTCTCCGTTGCCACAGAGTGGTCGTTTCCACAATTAAGGTCATAAGACCAGAACCAAGCATTAAGTTCAATGGATCACCATTATCTCATATTGTCTTCGGTTCTCATAGATATCTCCACCTGTCACGTCAGAGGTCACAGAGTTCCTAAACAATATGTGTTACCTGTGTAGGTCTTGAGATCATGTTGCCTGGGCCCTTAAATTGGACAACACGCATAGGGTTCACCACAGTATAACAACATACTAAATAGATCATGCTACTACGAATTCAAATGACGACATATTGGATAGGCACATATCAATCTTAACACTTACCTACATCTCCCACACCTAGGGGAATTACTCACACATCATAAGAGGGGAATCAATCACATCAAAGAGAAAAACCATGAAAACCATATCGATAATATTGAGGGGATCCACAATGAGATGAAATGGTACCCAAATAGCCTTGATCTCAGATGAGATGGAGTAGAAATTACAAGTTTCAATCCCTCTTACAATAGTAAAGGAGGTGATGTTGATGATGATGATGATGGAGATGAAAAGACTAAAACTACGATGATCCTTGTGAATTCTTCAGATCCTCTCTTCTCCCGTTCTGGATGGTGTGGCGGCGGCTAGGGTTCTCTTCCCCCCGTGGTTCCTTCACGAAAGTTGCTTTTATAGACGAGGAGGGGCTGTGGGCACTCCAAACGACCGCTCATACGAGCGCGTACAATCCTATGGAACGCCGTCTTCCACCCTGATGCGCCTGTTGACAATGCTCTCTTCAGGAAAGTTGCTCCAATTGGCTTGATTTGCAGCAATCTCCTTTGGTTTCCTTCCAAATATGATATTTCCTACCATCCAAAGGACAAAGTAGATTCTCTTCTCTTTTGTTGGATTAGCATTAGAAATATCCGAAGAATAACAAAAACCCAATGAAACCAAATGGAAATCACTATGAAAAACATCGCAAATTCTCGAGCCATCACCTGCCGGAGGGGGAAATCATCTCTGGAGGCCATCTTCATCTTCCCGGCGGTCTCCATGACGAGGAGGGAGTAGTTCACCCTCGGGGCTGAGGGTATGTACCAGTAGCTATGTGTTTGATCTCTCTCTCTCTCTCTCTCTCTCTCTCTCGTGTTCTTGATTTGGCACGATCTTGATGTACCACGAGATTTGTTAATATAGTTGGATCATATCGTGTTCTTCCATCTCTATCTTGTTGTGATGAATTGAGTCTTTCCCTTTGAGGTTTCATTGTTATTGGATTGAATATTTTGGATTAAGAACACTTGATGTATGTCTTGGATGTGGATACCCGTGGTGACGATAGGGTATTCTATTGAGTCACTTGATGTATGTTTTGGTGATCAACTTGTGGATTCCCGTGGTGACATTGGGGTAATCTAGGCTCATAGGTTGATACATGTTTTCATCCTACTTTCTCCGGTAGAAACTTTGGGGGTACTCTTTGAAGTTCTTTGTGTTGGATTGAATATTATGAATCTGAAATTGTTTGATGCATATCGTATAATTGACTCACTGATACTTGTCGTGACATTGGAGTATCTAGGTGACATTAGAGTTGATTGATGTGTATCATATGGTGTTATTGTAGTACGAACTCTAGGGCTGTTTGTGACACTTATAGGGATGGCTCAATAGATTGATCGGAAAGATAACTTTGAGGTGGTTCGCTACCTACAACAATTTCATCTTATGTTCTCCACTATTGATAAGAACTTTGGAGTGATTCTTTGTCACACGTTGAGGGATTGTTATATGATTCAGTTATGTTAGCACTGTTGAGAGATTGCACTAGTAAAGTATGAACCCTAGGCCTTGTTTTCAAGCATTGCAGTACCGTTTGTGCTCACTTTTATCACTTGCTACCTTGCTGTTTTTATTATTTCAGATTACAAAAACCTATATCTACTATCCATACTACACTTGTATCACCATCTCTTCGCCGAACTAGTGCACCTATACAATTTACCATTGTATTTGGTGTGTTGGGGACACAAGAGATTGATTGTATTTGATTGCCGGATTGTTTGAGAGAGACCATCTTCATCCTACACCTCCCACGGATTGATAAATCCTTGCAATTAACAGGTACAAGAGGATTGACAACTCTCTTGCCCGCATTGGGTGCAAGTATTTTGTATGTGTGTGTGCAGGTACTGTCGACCTTTGTCTGTGTGAATCTCCTATTGGTTCGATAACCTTGGTTCTCTACTGAGGGAAATACTTATCTGCTGCTATATTGTTTCACCCTTCCTCTTCGGGAAAAATCCCAATGCAGCTCACAAGTACCAAGAGTCGTCAGCAAAAAGGAGATTAGTAACTGTTGGTGCATCTCGACATACCTTCACCCCCACTAAGTCTCCACTGTGTTCAGCATGTGATAACAGCGGTGTCAATCCCTACCGTAGACCACGAGATGGTTTAAAAGTTTTCATCTCCACACAATTATATCTTACTCTGTATTCCATGGACAACACACATAGCATTATCATCTTGACCCAATCATCATGAAAACCAAGCTTCCAAAGAGTTGCTTTTAGGAAAAGCCACTCACCTATCATAGCTTTGTGCATATCAAGTTTCACCGCACACCAACCTTCTTTTCCACTCTTCTTCTGCTTTGTTGCATGCGAACTTAGAAATAAGCACTTTATCAGTGATTAGTCTACCCGGGACAAAAGCACTTTGGGTTGGACTAATGATATCTGGCAGCAATAATTTAAGCCTAGAGGCAATTAACTTTGAGATAACCTTGTACACAACATTGCATAAGCAAATAGGTCTGAACCGCGTGACTTTTTCTGGTGAGTTTACCTTAGGGATCATCGCAATAGTAGTCTCATTCCACCCTTGGGGCATCACACGTGAATTAACAACATTCAGAACTTCCTCCACTAGATCATCTCTGACCATCTACGAGGACCTCTTATAAAAAACTGCATGAAGTCCGTCTGGTCCCTGAGCTTTGAAATCACCAATAGAAAACAAAGCTTTCTTCACCTCATCTATCGTATATGGAGCCATCAAAGAGGTATTCATCACTTCTTTCACACGTCGCTAGACTTTATTCAGCACACTGTTATCCGGTTGGCGAACCTGCGAAGAGAATAGATCTTTAAAATATCCCAAAATAATACTATTCAGATCATTCAATTCTTCCTTCCAATCACCCGAGTAATCAAGTAATCTAGTAATACTATTTCTTTTTTTTCTGCTGCGTTGCTGCCGCCTTATGGAATATGACGTATTTCTATCACCATGCAAAAGCCAATTCACACGTCCACGTTGAAGCCAGATTAACTCCTCTTAATCCAAGAGGTTCTCGATTAGAATCTAAAGCTCCTTCATTTTATGTCGGATCTCACGAGTTAGTGCGCCTCTTCTTAATCTTTCCAATTCTTTACTCAACTTATTGATTCTTTTCTTAGGCCCTTTCAATGTTTCACGGTCCCATTTAAACAAGTCATCCTTCACTACTTTAGTTCAAACCGCTAGAAAAGGGCCCAAACCAGTGAGTTTTGCTCTCTCCCAAGCTGTATGGACAATCTTGTTAACTGTAGATTTATGCAACCACCAAGCCTCAAACCTTTGTTCTCCCTTCGGCTGCTGGCCCATAACTGAAGCATAGTAATTAGTATCAAGTAGAATTGGTCTATGGTCCGAGTGGACATGACACTTATGTACTACTGCTGCATAGGGGAATTTCATTACCCATTGTTCATTGCATAGAGCCATGTCTAGCCGCTCACGAATAATACCTCGACTCCAAGTGAAAATATCCCCAACTGTCATGATTTCTTATAGACCACAATAATCCACACAATCTTTGATGTTCTGCATATTTTACTGCGGTCTTATGTTTCCGCCTTCTCTTTCATTGGCAACTAAATTTTCATTAAAATCTCCGATGACCAACCACGGCGCTGATGCATTGTTCTGGAGAGTTCTAAGATGTGTCCACGACAAATGCTTCATATCCCAGCTTGGTTCTCCATAAAATCCCACCAATCGTCAAGCCACATTATTACCCTCCATCACAAACCCATCGATGAAGTTAGGGGAAGAATAATTGAGCACAACTTCATTCGACAGATTATAAAATAGTACAAGTCCTCCCGACCTACCATCACTTTCTATAATATGAAATAAATCAAACCCTAACTTAACTCTTAGCTCACTTGCCTTATCATTATTCAAATGCGATTTAGGCAAAAAAATCACATCCGCTTTCACCCACCCTTGGAGATCCAAGAGCTCCCGAACTGTCGTGGACGAAAGCATTCCACGACAGTTCCATGCTAGTGTTTTCATTGCTCCCGACGGTAATCCGCCAAGGAGGCCGTCGATCCATCTATGGAGTTTTTGTCAATAGGTACACCATCACTACCTTTTAATCTCTTGTTGTTTGTGTTTTTCCGTGGAGTTCCACCCAAAGGCGGTTCCTGCCACCATCAAATTGATCCAGAAAGTTGGTATAAAGCGCATAGGTATGAGCTCAGCTCGGCTCATTCACGAAACACGACGCACGCGCGACGCGAGGCATGGCGTGGCGAGGCAGGCGGCGGAGGAGGAGTGCGTGTGTACAACTCCTCTTCTCAAGCTTCCCATGGCATGTGGTAGAGCAGCCTTATAAATGGTCCAACTCTTCCTCCACTAGCGGTATTCTACTAAACTTCCCACCACTTGCCATACACCTACATGGGCCTTAGAGATTAGCCAGGAATTATTGTCTTATATGGGCCAAAGCTCATCTATAATTCAACAATCCCCCACTAGATCTTGAGGCACATTAGTTTGTCATCTGTTCCAAACAATGTTTTGATATACCCGAATTTTCAGTGGAGATTGTTAAGTTGAACATCCACCTAGAGCGAAAGGATTAGACTTCTTCACAACCGAATAATGGACTATGCCTTGAATTGTCAGTTTGGCGTGCAGAAGTTTTGCTAAATGTCAGGTGATACTTGGCTATCGAAGGCTAAATCCCATGGGTGGAGCTTATTAGTCATACTCCTGACCTGTTCATGTGCTTCCTAGAGATTACCCTATCTCATAGACTAACCAGTAGTCGGGCTCACATAGGTGTGTTCCTCCAAAGATCGCTCTGTAGGATAGCGTCTTGCTTACACAAGCTTTGGAACACATTAAGACAGATGTCAACCTGCCTTACAAATTTTGAGAGTATTGCATCTCCAACAGAGTGGGTTAGTAAGGATACTCTCCTCAGTTGCCACTGGATTGTTTCCCAGGTCCTCATTCACGGGATCTCCGATCACATAGGTTAGGTTACCACCATGGCAACTCACGCGGGTCTCATGCCCATCTCCCTCGATGCATTTCCTATCACAATCGGTGATAGCCCATTTCAAAGGGATCTGCCAGGTTCTTAGCCGACTGACATAATCCAACGCTATTACTCCTCTTGAATGCCTAATAGATTTCAATCTTCTTCTTATGTGCTTTGTGGATTGCACGTTGTTCTTTGAACTCTTTGCCTTGAAAATTACTATATGATTGTCGCAGTACATAAGGATAGGTTGGACTGGCTTGTCAACCACTGGCAAATCCACTAAAAGCTCTTGATGCCATTCTGCTTCAACACATGAAGTGTCTAATGTTGGGAGTTCTGCCTCCATGCTCGATCTCATTAATATCGTCTGCATGCAAGACTTCGAGGAAAAAACACCAACACCAAGTAGGAACACAAGTCCACTTGTGGCTTTCATCTCATCAGCATCAGAGATCCAATTTGCATCACTATACCCTTCAATTACCGTAGGGTATCCGGTATAGTGAAGTCGGTGGCTCATAGTACCTTGCAATTAGCGCATGAATCTTTCATCGACATGTTGATGGCCTGCAAGTGCACAGGGTTTAGTTGTAGCCTTTTCGAAGTAAGAGTATCGATCCCACAGGGAGCACAGGAATTAGACTTTTGCCTCTTGTAATGAATTATGTATTTTTATGCCTGCAGGTAACTGTACACTTAAAGCAAAGTGAGGGCGGAAATAAATTATAATTGACTAGTTGAGTGAACTTTGAAGTAAATAACATAAGAGTAAATAAAAAGCGATGACTAGAGTGACTGACAAAAAATAGAGGAGTAAGGCGTTCTCAGGGAGTCCGGAATCCCCATTGGTATGTTTCTAGTGCACCTATGCATAGGCATAGTATGGGATGGATACTTGAGCCACTGTTGATGATTATGCTGGGCGGAGCCGGGTACTGTGCATGTTCTACTCGAGGTAGACTTTGTGCCACGCACACCACTATCATAGTCTCCCCCAGAGGGCTACAACTCATGGTAATTAAGGGTTACCCCGTGGACGCGGCCTCTCTAAGGGTTCTCCATAATTCCCCGGTCAATTGCAAAGGTTAGGAGCAATAGGCTTTTACTGTCACCTCGAATTACCTTCACATAACCTAGCCCTCTACAACGACAGTGATATACTTCATGGCCATAAGGCAGAAATGCTGAGTGGGGCCCCTTCACAACATTCACGAAGTTATTAAACTAAGCATTCAACAGAAAATCTCATATCCATAATATCGTTTCAGATCCTACACATACCAAGTTTCATCCATATCCTCGAGAACTATGGGTCTACTCACAAATGGAGGCAACAAACATCATGGAAAAAGTAATGGCATACATGGATGAATGATCCGAACAACACGCAAGACGAGCCACTAGGGTTCTTGATGTTGCAGATGATAAGGATGTGGCTGATGATGATGATGATGAAGTCGTGGGTGATGATGATGACGGTGGTGAGGAAGATCCCCCTCTTCTCCTTGCCAATCCCTCCTCTGGATAAACTCCGGAGGCTAGGGTTCTGCCTCTTGATGAGTTTTTGGTCTCTCTGGGCGTCTGATCCGTGATTCGATTCAAGGGGGTGAAAATACTTGATCTCGCGGTGGCGGCGGCACTCCATATGACCGCCTATACAAGCAGGCGTGGTCGTATGGAATGCCACCTTTTGCTCTGGATGCGCACTGTCGATTTCTTCGTTGGCCTTCTTCCCTGATTCTTTTATGGTAGGTGATCATCACTTTTAATACGTGATTCCACTACCATTTCTGGGGATTTACTCCATTATATGATAAATGGCCAAAAGACGTTACCTGGGGGATTATCAACAAAAAGAGGTGCGCGAACACTATAAAATTCCACAAACCCTATTATGTAGGCACAAAATACTTAGTAAAATTATCACATAATTTGGACTCATCAACTCCCCCAAGCTTAGGTCTTGCTCGTCCCCGAGCAAGTACCATAGCTTGTAAAGAATGAGCTCAACTTGGTATTTATGAGATACAAATATAAAAGAATTATGAGTCCATCACCGCTTATACGAACGGGTAAGGATAAAATGGGTTATGACAAATGATAGCTCATCCTCACTACGATAATGATCATACAGGCATCCACACTTTGTCACTCAATTTTGTTACGAACAGGTAACAACTTCATACCCTAGTTCATCATTGTTTCAACCGGGCAAGCAAATGAAGATTCTTGCTCGTCTTTTTCTTTTTAGGGATTTACCATTCTTTAAGCATTTTTGTCTCCTGTCATTGGGACATGTTAATAGCTCATTTCACTTCCATATGATATGCAAGCTAAACATGACCCTCGGGAGAACATTTTACTCAAGCATTTCTTTTTAAGAAGATTTATTTTTTTGCTTGCCCTGTCCCAGTTGAACTTTTAATGAACTAGCATATATAGTAATTTCTTCTCCCTTCAAAAACTTCATAACTACAATGTGGAGTACTTACAATCATGCAAGTAAATATGTGCTACTATTTGGATCACAGCTATCATCCTTCATGTTCTCAAGCACGCAATAATGATCACACACATCAAGCTATCCAAATACTCATCGGAAAGAATCATCCCTTATTCAGAAGAGAAATCGATAGTTCAACCTTATTGGAAATAAAACTTATAAACTATTCTCAACTTGCTGGAAGGAAATGTGGAAAGGTAAAGATACAAAGTGCACTTGAATCTCCCCCAAGCTGACAATCAAGCCGGGGAGATCCAGGCACTTAGCGTTTCATGCTCACTCCTGGGTATGCTTGAAGGCAGCAAAGATGCTCTTGATACGCTTCTTCATCTACTCAATCACGGCTTGCTGATCATCTATGACCTGGGTCAAAAACTCAAGTTGTGCGGTCTTTTGATTAAGAGTGTCAATCATAAGCCCAATCTTGTGGAGGAGACCATCGACCCTTGCTTCTAGGTCTTTGCTCATCAACTAGTATGAGTCAATACCATCTCCAATTATGTTCACACAAGCCTTCAAAACCTTCTCCAATTCCCTAATCTTTTCCTTCATCTCTTCCGGGGTTCGGTGGCTCCTTTCCCCACTCGTTCTGAGGGGGGCCTAGAGGAAATAACAGCATAGATCCTTGGATATTGAATTGGTAGGGATTAGGAGGATACTCATCTGGAGTGGTGTCGCCATTCCCATGTTTCTTCGGTTCCTCCTCCTTCATCTCCACCACCTAGACCTTCACGTCGAGTTCCTCCTTCTTCGGGCGCGGTTCTTCCTTGTGGCTTAGCTTCCTCAAATCTTCCCATCCTGAGGGCACCACATCATCCAAGTTGTGGAAGGGGATGATGGGAGCACAGGTGGATGAGGACTTGCCGTTCATGGCGGCGTCCGTGCTTGTTTTTTGCAGCTAAAAGCTTTTGGTGGAGATGTCAAGCAAAGAAAATGTGAGATTAGATGGTTTAGGGCATAATGACGTGCCCATTCCCTCTTTATAAAGGTTAAGTCTGTAGATAATCGCGAGATCAAGGATACAAAGTTAGATAGAAAGAAATCGAAACAAAATCTGGAAAGAATCACGGAAACAGACCGATCGATGGCCTTCCATACGAGCGGGAGCGCTCGTACGGTCGGTCGTATGACCTGCTACGAAACTCTTTCTCTTTCTCCTTTTTTTAACCTGCTTCGGTGGTATATCCATGCGACCGATTATATGATCCCTAACAATCATATGATAGGTTGTTGTTTGTTCTGACGCCGAACCCTTCGCCGAGGAGGATCCACGCGACCTCCCAAATGACCGCGGGTGTCCGCATGGAACGCCCTCATTTCCTCTGTGCCCTTCGTCATCTCCGTCCTACATCCGTACGACCACCCATACGACCGTTGGCGGTCGTATGATACGTCGCCTTTTGCTCTGTTGGCCACTTCGTCAGTTTTCTTCCTTAGAAATTTTTATCTCCCTGAAAGGTTAATGACAAAGCCTCCAACTATAGATGAAAACTTCAACGATTCAAGCATAACATTAAACAGGTGTGACTCAACAAAAAGAACTTCCAAACTGATATTTACATCTATGTTAACATAGTATTTCTTCATACCTTTTGTTTCCCCCGGAGGGATTTGGCCTCCTCGATTGTGATAAAACTTACCTCTTCTACTTCCAATTCTTCTTTTCATTCATCCGCGAGGTATAGCTTCAAGCGTTGTCCATTCACGATCCAGGGTCTGTCTTTTTCTCCTTTTAACCGAACAGCCCCGGAGTTATAAACTTCTTCTATCTCATAAGGTCCTTCCAAGTGAGACCTAAGTTTTCCTGGAAACAACTTCAGATGAGAATTAAATAGGAGGAAATTGTCCCCTGCAGCAAAGGTTCGTTTCAGTTCTTACGATCATGCCACATCTTAACTTTTTCCTTAAACAATCGGGCACTCTTGTAAGCACAGTTACGAAGTTCTCCTAAGGCATGTATGTCTAGCATTCTTTTCTCACCTGCTTCTTTAAGATTAAAATTGATATTTTTGATTGCCCAAAAAGCTTTATGTTCTAGTTCTAAGGGAAAATGGCATGCCTTACCATAGACCATCTTGTACGGTGACATATCCATGGGGTTCTTGTAAGCGATGCGGTAAGCCCATAATGTTTCATTTAGCTTTCCTGCCCAATCCTTTCTTGACTTTTGCACCGTCTTCTGTAACATTGTCTTTATCTCACGGTTTGAGAGTTCAACTTGACCACTGGTCTGAGGGTGATACGGTGACGCTATTCGGTGAGTTACTCCATATTTATGAAGTACTCTCCCAAAAAATTCCCTGTATAAAATGAGATCCACCGTCAGTAATAAGAACTTGAGGGACTCCGAACCTAGGAAGGATGATGTCTTTTATCATCTTCAACAAGGTAGCTGCGTCTGCATGACGAGTTGGGATGGCTTCAACCCACTTGGTAACATAATCTACAACCACAAGAATATGAGTATGCCCATCTGAAACAGGGAAGGGCCCCAAATAGTCCATTCCCCAAACATCATAAGGTTCACAAACTAGACTGTAGTTCATAGGCATTTCTTGTCTACGTCCTATATTACCTGTGCGCTGACAAGCATCGCAATTCTTGACAAACTTGTGTGCATCTCTGAAGAGTGTAGGCCAGTAGAATCCCGATTGAAGCACTTTTGCAGCTGTTTGATCACCTGCGTGATGTCCTGCATAAGGGTTGCTATGACAACTTTCTAGTATACTATTCGTCTCATGCTTAGGTACACATCGCCTAATCATGTCATCCGGTCCATGCCGATAAAGAAAAGGGTCATCCCAGAAATAATACTTCAGGTCACCGAAGAACTTTTTCCTTTGATGATAATTCATATCCGGTGGCATGTACTTCCCTACAAGAAAGTTAGCGTAATCTGCAAACCAAGGCTCTATTCTTTAATCATAGCCAAACTCTCATGTGGAAAAGATTCATTTATAGGAACTGGGTCATACGGTATCATTTCCATGCGTGATAGGTGGTCTGCTACTGGGTTATCCTCTCCCTTGCGGTCTACTATCTGCAAATCAAACTCTTGAAGTAGTAATATCCATAGAATCAATCAGGGCTTAGCGTCCTTCTTAGCAAGAAGATAACGTAAGGCACGATGATCCATGTGGACTATAACTTTTGAATTAATAATATAAGGGCGAAATTTATCACAAGCAAAGACAATAGCAAGTAATTCTTTCTCCGTATAGCTAGATGCATTTGATCTTCATCCAAACTCCTGCTAGCATAAAAGACAACATTAAGTTTCTTATCATCTCGCTGTCCTAAGACAGCTCCGATAGCATAGTTGCTAGCGTCACACATAATCTCAAACGGTTCATCCCACTTCGGGGGTTGGATGATAGGAGCCGTGATCAAAGCATCCCTTAGTTTTTCGTAGGCCTGTACACAACTCTTGTCAAAAGAATAGGGCACATCTTTTTGAAAAAGGTCAGTCAAAGGTTTCGATAATTTAGAAAAATCCTTAATGAACCTTCGGTAAAAACTAGCGTGTCCCATAACAGTTTGCATACCTTTTCATCTTGAGGGTAAGGTAAATTTTCTATCACCTCTATTCTTTCTTGATCTATCTCGATACTTTTTCCTGAGACTCTATGTTCCAACACTACCCCTTCGGTGACCATGAAGTGGCTCTTTTCCCAATTCAGCACAAAACCTGTTTCTTCACATCTCTGCAAAATCTTAGTGAGATTATAGAGACAATTATCAAAGGAAATGCCCTGGACAGAAAATTTGTCCATAAACATTTCAACAATTTTCTCCACAAACTCAGGAAAAATTCTAGAAATGTATTTCTGAAAAGAGGGTGGCCCATTGCATAGTCCAAATGGCATTCTGCGATATGCATATGTACCATACGGGCAAGTGAAGGTAGTCTTTTCTTGGTCCTCGGGTCGGATAGGTATTTGTGAAAAGCCGGAATATCCATCGAGATAGCAAAAATAAGAGTTGTTGGCCAATCTCTCTAGTATCTCATTTATGAAGGGTAGTGGGTAGTGATCTTTCTGATTCCATTTATTCAATTTCCTAAAATCAACACGCATTCCATATCCAACAATGGCCCTAGTAGGGACTAGGTCATTATTTTTGTTAGTTACTAAGGAGACTCCTCCTTTCTTAGGAATGCAATGAACTGGACTCACCCACTTACTGTCAGAGATGGGGTAAATTACCCCTCCATAAAGAAGACGTATTACCTCTTTTCTTACCACATTTTTTTAGGCTGGATGTAGTCTTCGTTGGCTTTCAATTACTGGTTTAGCTCATTCTTCAACGAAAATAGCATGAGAATAAATGGATGGATGTATCCCTTTTACATCTTTCATTGAATAACCCAAAGCCTTGCGGTGTTTGCTTAATACCATTAATAGCTTCTCTTTTTCTTTTCCTGAAAGGTCGGCATTAACAATAATAGGAAACCTTTCTGTATCATCCATAAACTCATATCTTAGCCCTTCGGGTAATGGTTTCAGAAGAGGAGGAGGTAATTCTTCATCTCCCTTTCTTTCAAGCACCTCGTACACTTTATTTAAGCGCGGGAATACTGTTGGAGTAGCATCCATTATCATTTCAATCGCCTCCTTCTCTTCTTCTTCAAATAGAAACTCAGGCCTTATGTTACCAGGACCCGCTTAACTTCATCTTCTGGAGTTTGAAGATGAATTTCATCTAGTTGATTTAGTTTTTTCTCTTCCTCATCTTGAGCTTCTTCTTGATATGGTTTGCTTAAGACTGAAGAAAATGGGAATTTAATCATCTCATCCCCCCATTACATGGAGATATTTGTCTTTTTGATATATGCTCCTGCGACATTCAGAAAAGAAGTTCCAAAAACAATAGGACAATCTTTATCCTCAGAAATCATCAGTACATAAATATCAATGGGATAAATGAGTGATCCTATTATAATATTGACATCTTTAAGGATGCCACATGGTTTCCTATCAGTCTTATCTGCAAGCTTAATAACAACATCAGTTGGCTCAAGGGTACGTGGAGAAATTTCCTAATAAATTTTTGCATAAAGAGTGTAAGGAATAATATTGACTGGAGACCCAGGGTCACACAATCCAAAATAAGGTTTGCTTCCAAAGGAACATGATAAAATTTGTTTACCTGCATCCTTACCTTCGGTACACCCTTTGAGATAAGAAGTGGTATCTCGGTCTAGATAGACTTCTTTATTTACCACCGCTATGGGTGTAGCAAGTTCTTTCACAATATCAACATAAGGTGGAGTCCCACATTGTTCCACCTTAATGCTCTTCTTACCCTTAGCTGGAAGTGATTTACCATTCTGATTACGATAAGCCTCTTTTCGGTTCTGGGGTGGAGTAGTCTTCTTCACAAATGCTTCTACCATGCGGATGGCTTTAGATTCCCTGGTATGTTTTACGAACCTTTTTTCTGGAAAATGTAGAAACGTAGAAAAATCTTTCAAAACATGCGAAATGGAGTCAGTTCCAATATTTAGTTCATGACGAAGGTCTTTCATCTTCTTTGTTCTAAGGAAAGACTTAATACTATCATAAACAGGATCAACCTGTATTTTTTTCCTTTGAACATAGGTACCAACTCTCAGCATTATATCGAATTCTATCAAGTAAATCCCAAGCCTCTAATATAACAGTTCCCATGAAAGAACCTTTGGAGGCAAGATCCAAAGCCTATTTACTTTGGGAGTCAAGTCCACCATAAAAGAAATTCACAATTAACAATGGTGTTCAGGACATGAAGAGACTATTTCACGATAACTTATGTATGCATCTACTAGTTTCTCACTTGGTCGCTGTCCAAAGCTGCTAAATCTTCCTTCTTATCGTGTATAATTTTCCTTGAGGGTAATAACGAGCACAGAATGCAGCCAATAACTTTGGCCAATTACTCAAGGTACTTATGGGCTGGCGTGATAGCCATCTAGCAGCTTCTCTTTCAAGGGAATAAGGAAATATTCTTGCTTTTATCTCCTCATTAGTCAAATCCTGCAATTGAAAAGTTCCACATGCAGTGTTAAAGCTTTCAATATGTATATAAGGGCATTCAGCATCACCTCGGAATGTATTCTCTTTCACCATATCAATTAACCGAGAGTTTATCTCAAATTCTTTACCAGGTAGGTCAGGACCCACAGATATAAAATTCTCTCCTCAAACCGGTCCTGCTACTAATTCCACACCTACCTGACAAATTTGTTCATGAAGGACCATGGTTGCTTGCAATCTACAAAAACTGTTAGAACAGAAAATAATTCAAAATTGAAGACAAAGCCCAAAAGCGCTCAGCTCCCCGGCTATGGTGCCAGAAAAAGCTTGATGGCCTACAAGTGCATAGGGTTTATTTATAGCCTTTGAAGTAAGAGTATCGATCCCACAGGGAGCACAGGAATCAGACTTTTGCCTCTTGTAGTGAATTATGTATTTTTATGTCTGCAGGTAACTGTACACTTAAAGCAAAATGAGGGCGTAAATAAATTATAATTGAGTAGTTGAGTGAACATTGAAGTAAATAACACAAGAGTAAATAAAAAGTGATGACTAGAGTGACTGACGAAACAGCAGAGGAGTAAGGCGTTCTTAGGGAGTCCGGAATCCCCATTGGTGTGTTTCTAGTGCACCTATGCATAGGCATAGCATGGGATGGATACTTGAGCCACTGTTGACGATTATGCTAGGCGGAGCCGGGTACAGTACACGTTCTACTCAAGGTAGACTTCATGCCACGCACGCCATTATCATAGTCTCCCCTAGAGGGTTACAACTCATGATAATTAAGGGTTACCCCATGGATGTGGCCTCTCTAAGGGTTCTCCGTAATTCCTTGGTCAATTGCAAAGGTTTGGAGCGATAGGCTTTTACTGTCACCTCGAATTACCTTCACATCCTAGCCCTCTACAACGACAGTGATATACTTCGTGGCCATAAGGCAGAAATGCTGAGTGGGGCCCCTTCACAATATTCACAAAGTTATTAAACTAAGCATTCAACACAGAATCTCATATCCATAATAACGTTTCAGATCCTACACATACCAAGGTTCATCCATATCCCCGAGAACTAGGGGTCTACTCACACATGGAGGCAACAAACATCATGGCAAAAGTAATGGCATACATGGATGAATGATCCGAGCAACACGCAAGACGATCCACTAGGGTTCTTGATGTTGCAGATGATAAGGATGTGGATGATGATGATGATGAAGTCATGGGTGATGATGATGATGACGGTGGTGATGATGTTGTAGTCCCCTTGCACGCGGTGAGGAAGATCCCCCTCTTCTCCTTGCCAATCCATCCTCCAGATGAACTCCGGAGGCTAGGGTTCTGCCTTCTGGACGAGTTTTTGGTCTCTCCGGACATCTGATCCACGATCCGATTCGACGGGGTGAAAATAGTTGATCTGGCGGTGGCGGCGGCACTCCATACGGCCGCCCATACAAGCGAGCGCAGTCATATGGAACGCCGTCATTTGCTCTGGATGCGCGTTGTCGATTTCTTCTTTGGCCTTCTTCCATGATTCTGTTATGGTAGGTGATTATCGCTTTTAATATGTGATTCGACTACCGTTTCTGGGGATTTCCTCGATTATATGATAAATGGTACAAAAAGAGGTGCGCGAACGCGGTAAAATTCCACAAAGCCTATTATGTAGGCACAAAATCACTACTAGGGAAAAGCCTATAGGTAGAACAGTAGTAGTAGCGAGGGGCTGGTAGCCAGTGCTACTGTTAATTAGCAGTAGCGCGCCCCAGTAGAGCGTGCTGCAGGTAGGGTTTAGCAGTAGCACCGCCTCTATAAACCCACGCTACTGCTAAGTGGTCCCCACTGTACACCCTGGGGCTAGCAATAGTAGCAGCGTTGGGTAAAAATCCGCGCTACAACTAACATAGTAGAAGTAGCGTGGGTTAACAAACATGCGCTGCTACTATATATACAAGGGGCCAGCAGGTGGGCCCCATTTATTAGGAGAGCGGACCAGTTGAGCAGCACTGCAGGTATCTTCCTTAGCAGTAGCGCGGGTGTCATGACCCTCGCTACTACTAAGCTCGTCTTATCGTCCCTCTCGGCCGTCCATTTCCTCACTGTCTCACTCCACTCTTTTGCCCGAGCTCCCCGTTGCTGTCGCCCGCTGTCGCCGACCTCGCACCGTCGCCGTCTTCCTCCCGAGCCCCGGCGCCTCGTCGCTGCTTCGTCTCCTCCCGAGCTCCACCTCGAAGGTATTTTTCTCCCGCCCTAGTCCCTCCTCATATGCTCTTCCTCCCGATCCCGCCCGAGCCCCGACGTCTCTGCTCTTCCTCCCGAGCCCCGGTGGCGAACCCTAGGTCGATTGGGACGAACCCTAGGTCAATTGTGAACTGAAAGAAATCCCCAATTTCAATGCACCAAATGGCCGAATTAGAGGAAGTTTGTATGAGATGTTTTGTAGGGCACATCCCAATGGTCATTTCGAGTGGTCATTCACCCATTTTGGCCCAGCCGTTTGGTCACAACAATAAAAACAAGAATCTGTCCTGATATTTGAAAAACATAGAACTTTTGTTTTCAGCTACTTATGTTGATGCTTTTGGGTGATGATAAAATAATTATTAAAAATAATACAAATACTTGGGAGATCCTAGTTCCCATATAAGCTTAGTTTGATCAATTTCCATTAGCAGTTTACTTCCAATGAAATTCGTAAGTGGGCTAATTAGTATGATGCAGATGTTGGTACTTTGTACTATTTAAGTGTTGATACTTTGTACTAATGCACATTATCTTGAGGTTATAGATCATTTCAATGTTGATACTTTGTACTATTTGGACATATGTATGTGTGTGGACATGTTGATCTTGACCTGCTGTGTATGTGGTGCCAAAGATGGCCACATATGTCTCTTTCTATTGCAGGGAAACTCCGAGTGGCCTATGTTTTGCAGGAATGTTGATTCATTTCTGTTCCGGCAAATTTCAGGCGCTCGATATGTCCTGTTTTAAGCAAAGGTCATGCCGAAATTTTTCGTGAATTTTGGCATAACTTGTGCTAGAAAGTAGGACCTATCGAGTGCCCGTGATTTGCCGGAACGGGAATTAAACGACATTCCGGCAAAACATAGGCCATTTTTTATGTCATTACTCGATATATGTAACGGGTTGACTTTCAGTCTATTGGGGCTCCTTGTGTGTGTGACTTTCAGAGAGGAACAATCCCGACTATTGTCGTGGGGGTCGCTTCCTCCTCTTCTCCTTGTGATAGACCTTGGTAATGCACGAGGGAAGGGGGGGTTGCGACCATCACCGACGGTCGATATATCAGAGAGGAAGAATCCCGGCTATTGTCATGGGGGTCGCTTTCTCCTCTTCTCCTCGTGATAGACCTTAGTAATGCATGAGGGAAGGGGGGAATGCGACCATCACCGACGGTCGATATATCAATGAGGAAGAATCCCGACTGTTGTCGTGGGGGTCGCTTCTGTTTATTTCCAAGGTGCTAGACATTTCGGTGTAATGCACTTTGGAAAGAAAGGAGGAGCGACCATCATCGATGATCGATATATCAAAGAGGGAGTGCCCACCATATACACCTCGTGAGATGAGAGTTTTTCAAGGGAGACTCGACAGACCGAAAGTCAACCCGTGTTGAATAGTGATATGTGTGTGTTGAGTTCCTGGTATTTGCCGTCGATTTGTAGTCTTTGAATTATGAACACAGGAAATGTCTGACAACGATAGGATCCCCGAGTGCGATTACTGCACCGATGACGGAGGTATGTGCGACATGCCTCACCTGGATAACGGTAGGTGCTTCACCGTCACGCTGAAGGAGACCTTCGAAGTTTTTACGGTATGTAACGACGGCATGTATTTTTTCGTAATTAAGCATGACTTGTGCTTTTTTGCTTTAATATTTAATTTCCGCTTTTTACAATTCGACTAGTGCATCCCCTGCTGTGCAAGACCGTATGTCTTGGAGAAGCTAGATTTCAAAGATAGGGAGAGTATGGAGACGAAGAAAGCTCACCTAAGAATGAAACATGGTTTCACTTTTGCGGTTAAGCTCTACAATGCAGTAAATCACTCACATTTTGGGTGTTTAAATTGGAGACGACTTTGCAAGGCCTACGGATTTCAGGAGAATATGAAAACAACCTTCGATCTTGGTGATCCTGAAGATGATCATGAAGATAATATCAACATTTGGGTGGATGTTGATATGATTCCAGTTCTACCTTTATGTGAGTTTGTCAAACAAATTTGTTAAGTAATTGTTGACACCAGATTTTGGCATGGTCAAAAAACATAATTAAGAAGGCCTCAAATGGAAAAGTGCTCAAAGTGAGAAATTTCCGTATCGTCGAAAAGAGAAACTTTGATATTTGGGCCATAGCCATCCGATCTCATCTCTGAGGCCGAAGTTGTGTTCGAAGTGCTGAGATTTTGTATCCAGAACACTATTCGGCTGATTACGCCCTCAAGATGATCTCATATGAGAAAACTTTCTACATGAATTGTCTTCATCTCGTCGAATCGGTCGATTTTCATATAAAAATCGTCTCAATACGAGTTCGTATGCAAAAGTTAGAGCTATCTGAATGCAGCCATGTCAAGAGGCGAAATAAGACGCGGGAGACCAGACACGTCTTGGCGAGTGTCTGATGCAATGCGTGAGCAATTAGCCCTTCAAGATGGCCTCGAATCGAAAAACGTTCAACATGAAAGTTGTTCGTAACGTCGAAACGGTCAACTTTGCTTTTGGGCACATTTTCATCCGAGGTCGTTTACTGCCACAAAAAAGACCCGCAAGATACAGCCAGAAAGCTTGCCGGGATGGAAACCTTGCCGGGGAAATCTTGCTGGGATGGAAACCTTGCCGGGATAGAAACCTTGCCGGGGAAACCTTGCCGGGATAGAAACCTTGCCGGGGAAATCTTGCCGGGATGGAAACCTTGCCGGGGAAATCTTGCCGGGATGGAAACCTTGCCGGGATGGAAACCTTGCCGGGGAAATCTTGCCGGGATGGAAACCTTGCCGGGGTGTGAAAGCTTGCCGGGATGGAAACCTTGCCGGGGAAAGCTTGCCGGGGTAGAAACTGTCAAATCCGACCAGAAGCTGAAGATGGGCTCAAATAATTATCTAGATGGCCTCGGATGAAAAAGTGTTCAACATGAAAGTTGTTCGTAACGTCGAAACTGTCAATTTTGCTTTTGGAGTCATCATCATCCGACATAGTATACGACCTGCAGAGACGTTACAAGAGTCGGACGGTCCAGTCAGCTACATAACCGAGTCCGACTCGAAATTAAAGATGACCCCGTGGAGTATTCAAGATGGCCTTATTTGGAAAAGTGATCAACATACGGATTATTGGCCTCGTCGAAGCGCACAAAATTCGTGTTTGAACCATCTCCATCGGAGGTCATGTGCAGATTCCACGGCCCACGCAAGGAGCAAGACAGAAGATTGGACCAGATTCGGGCTGAATCCGAGCAGGACCAGAACTAGGACTCTAGGACGTGAATTGATGTAATTTTCTTGTAAGGAAAGCCTAGATGAATCCTTTGCTTGTACGGGAAGTCCAGCCGCCTCTTATATATGTTGGGGGTGACGGCCGATTGAAGGACACACAATCGAACAAACACATCTACTACTCTTTCGTACTTTTACTTTCGTCTACTGTTTTCATCTTTGTTGCTTTGCTCGTAAAGCATCCGTCCCTCCTCTCCGAAATCGAGGAACCTTCTTTGTTGCTTTGCTCGAAAAGCATCCGCCCCTCGCCGCGAAAGTGCGAGGATTATCGTTGTGTTGCGCGGTGCGAATTTCCGCGCCAACAGTAATTTATATTGTTTATTTGAAAATAATTGGTATTCATCCCTACTAAGCTTGTTTATTTATAATTGACAGCTTATTTATTTTCTCCAAGAAATACTCGGAAGGCTGTAGATAAGACCTACTACAGTTATGGCTCCGAGCTAACTTGGGAGGAGAAAAATTCTCTTGTCTCATTTATTAATGATGTTGAGACTTTTAAGAACAAATATGAAATTCCCAAAAATTATAGTGGATACGTGCCATTAGTCCATGAGTTGCATGAGGGTAACATCAGTGCAAATAGAATGGTAAGATTTTCTTAACTATGGTTGCATGCATTCTTCTTAAGTAAACTACATTGCTAACTATGCTACTATTATATGTTCTTCAACAGAAGCTCCCGAAGGAAGTTGTGCCTGACCTGATGTATACTGATAACCCACAAGTATAGGGGATCGCGACAGTCTTAGAGGGTAGTATTTCACCCAAATTTATTGATTCGACACAAGGGGAGCCAAAGAATATTTGCGAGTATTAGCAGTTGAGTTGTCAATTCAACCACACCTGGAGGACTAAATATCCGCAACAAAGTGTTTAGTAGCATAGTAGTAACAGTAGCAATAGTAACGGAAACAGTAACAGTAGCAGTTTTGTAGTGATTCTAATAGCAGCAGCAACGGTAGTAACTTAGCAAAGATCAATATGAGAAAAGCGTAGGCATTGGATCAATGATGGATAATTATGTTGGATGACATTCATCATGTAACAGTCACAACCTAGAGCAATACACAATAGGTCCAATTCATCAATATAATGTAGGCATGTATTCCGTATATAGTCATACGTGCTTATAGTAAGAACTTGGATGACATCTTTTGTCCTACCCTCCCGTGGTAGCGGGGTCCATAAGGAAACTAAGGGATATTAAGGCCTCCTTTTAATAGAGAACCAGAACAAAGCATTAACACAAGGTGAATACATGAACTCCTCGAATTACAGTCATCCCCGGAGAGTATCCTAAACAATTGTCACTATGGGGTCTACAGATCAGACAATAACAAGTGTATATAACTAGCAGATAGGATCAAGAACTCAAATATATTCATGAAAACATAGAGGGTTCAGATCTGAAATCATGGCACTCGGGCCCTAGTGACAAGCATTAAGCATAGCAAAGTCATAGCAACATCAATCTCAGAACATAGTGGATACTAGGGATCAAGCCCTAACAAATTGACTCGATTACATGATAAATCTCATCCAACCCATCACCGTCCAGCAAGCCTACGATGGGATTACTCACACACGGTGGTGAGCATCAAGAAATTGGTGATGGAGGATGGTTGATGATGACGATGGCGATGAATCCCCCTCTCTGGAGCCCCGAACGGACTCCAGATCAGCCCTCCCGATGAAGAACAGGAGGTGGAGGTGGCGGCGGCTCCGTATCGTGAAACGCGATGAAACTTCTTCTCCTATTTTTTCTCAGGGAAACAGAATTTATAGCGTTAGAATTAGGTCAGACGACCGCCTATGGGCCCCACAAGGTAACAGAGCGCGCCCAGGGGGGGGGGGGTCGCGCCCTGTTGCCTTGTGGGCAACAGGTGGCCCCTCTTCGGTAGATTTTTGCTCCAGTATTTTTTATATATTCCATAAAAATTCTCCAGAAAGTTTCGTCCAATTACGAGAACTTTTATTTCTGCACAAAAACAACACCATGGTAGTTCTGCTGAAAACAACGTCAGTCCGAGTTAGTTTCATTCAAATCATGCAAATTAGAGTCCAAAACAAGAGCAAAAGTGTTTGGAAAAGTAGATACGATGGAGACGTATCATATACCGAAGGTCATATGAGTATGGTTAGCTTACGGCCAGATCCGCCGGTGGCTTTCCACAATGCATACTCGATTTCTCTAAAGGATGAAAGGCTCGATATCAAAGAATGGAGCAAAGTAATGAATGCGCGCAGGCAACCAATTGGAGACAACATGAATGTGCGCTAGCCACAAGTTGGAGGCAGGTGGATCTCTATTCTCCATTATGGAGATGGAGCGATTTACCTGTTTTATGATATTTACCTAAGAGAGAGGACTAGGTCCTAGGTAGTACTTGTCGTGCTAGAATGATGATGAATTATTTACCTAGGATGACTACCCTTAGCTAGTGTTGGTTAACTTGTCATGTGCTATATTGATGGTCAGTTATTATATGACTATGGATAATGATCGAGTTGTTATATGAATAAGATGATCATGATGACGAGGTTGTACTACTTCTTACGTGCTAGAATGATGATGATGAGTTATTATTATATGACTACGAATGATGAGTTGTCATATTATTGGGGTGGAAGAAACACGAATTTAGATTAAAGTGGATGGATGGATCCAAGTGAGCAAGTTGAATTAGTGGGACGATATGATGTTGGGACGGCACACAAGTGTCGAATGAAGGAATTCGACACTTGTGTGCTGTCCCAACATCTTATCGTCCTACTAATTCAACTTGCTCACTTGTATCCATCCACTTCAATCTAATATGTGTTTCTTCCACAACCTCTTCATTGGTACTGTATAAAAATTGTATAATGATGCATAAATACAGTATAAATATGAAGAAATTAAATACGCACGAATAGCATTAGCGTGGGGTAGGGACCGGCGCTGCTGCTATTTAGCAGTAGCCCTGGGCCATACCAACGCTACTACTAAGAGAGTTAGCAGTAGCGCGGGTGGAACCGGCGCTACTGCTAAAAGTTAGTTGTAGCGAGCTAGCAGTAGCCCCCCCCCCCCCCCCGCGCGCGCTACTGCTAGCCCTAAACCCCGTGCTACTACTAGGGTTTTCCCTAGTAGTGAATACTTAGTAAAATTATCACATAATTTGGACTCATCACATGTCAATGCACATCTTCCGGATTGGAAGGCTAAGTTTGCACACAACAAATGAGATATCAGGCCGCATAGCCGTAGCTAGGTACATGAGTGAATCAATCACTTGAGAGTATGTCAATTGATCTATAGTCGTGCCTTCAAACTTTCGAATCCGCACGTTGGGATCATCTGGTGTTGGAGAGGGTTTGCATTCTGAATCCTATATACTTAAGAAGTTCATCCCCACTATCTTATTTATCCTAACATGCAGACTATCCACCTCATCACATATGTCTCACAAATGTCACCGCTCATTTAAATGCACATGCAAGCCATCCACATCATCAAACGCATGCAATCAATCAACTCTCCACTTTCCACCACATGCACACCCTCTACATCATCAAGCACCCATGCAACCATTCAACTTTCCACTTTCTACCTCATGAAATCCTCCACATCATCAAAAAACATGAAAGGCTCCACATCATTAATTTTATTTTTATTTTTCCACAATAAATAATTGAACTTGAATGTCACAAGAAAATATAACATACATCCAGCCTCAATTTATCTCTAGGTTGAATGTGGTGCCGTACTATTCTCATATATTCTAATTTTATTTTTGATAAGTTCATTGCTAAAAAAATTCATGGCAACGCGCATAGTGGGATTGCAGAAGCGTAATTCCACCCTCATTATCTCTTAGTAGCTTGGGGTGTTCAAGATAACATCAGGCACTCCTAGGTTTTTCATCTCAAAGTTATGAGATAGAAAAGCCTTGACCTCCTCAATGACTTTGAGGTTGGTCCCAAATATCAGTATGTCATCGACATACAGACATAGGATAACTCCTTCACCCCCACCATGGTGATAGTATACACATTTGTCAGCTTCGTTAACAACAAATCCAACAAATGTTAAAGTTTTATCAAACTTCTCATGACATTGCTTAGGTGCTTGTTTTAGGCCATATACAAAGATTTCAATAGCTTACACACCTTTCTTTCTTGACCATTTACTACAAAGCCATCTGGCTGTTGTATGTAAATTTCCTGGTCTAGCTCTCCGATAAGGAAAGCTGTCTTAACATCCATCTGATGGACGAGAAGACCATGCAAGGCAGCCAATGAGAGTAACACTCGAATGGTTGTCAGTCTAGCCACAGGTGAGTAAGTATCGAAGAAATTTTCTTCTTCTTTCTGGGTATAACCCTTGGCCACAAGCCTTGCCTTGTACTTCTCAACAGTACCATCAGGCCTAAACTTCTTTTTGAACACCCACTTACAACCCAATGGTTTGCAACCATAAGGACGATCAGTGATCTTCCATGACCCATTAGCCTAAATGGAATCCATCACGCTACAGAAAACATCCTTCCAGTAGTCAACATTCGGTGATGCATAAGCTTCTTGAATGGAACTGGGAGTGTCATCCACGAGGTACACAAGGAAATCATTACCAAAGGACTTTGCAGTCCTCTGTCTCTTGCTCCTAACAGGAGATTCCTCGTCATCCTCCGTAGAACTTTCATCACTTGTGTGCTCATAATATTCCATCGGAATGGCAGGTTCAGGAGTCTCATCAAATTCCAATCTAGAAGTGCTTTACATATCTCTCAAAGGAAAACTATCCTCAAAGAATGTAGCATCTGTAGACTCCATGATCGTACCAACCTTGACATCATGTACATCAGATTTCACCACTAGAAATCTATACCAACGCTATGCTTGGCATAGCCCAGAAAAACGTAGTCCACGGTCTTTGGTCCCAACTTACGCTTTTTGGTTATCGGCATGGTAACTTTCGCCAAACAGCCACAAGTGCGCAAGTGAGAGAGGGTAGTTCTTTTTCTTCTCCCATTACTCATAGGGAGTAATCTCATTATCGTTTGTGGGGACTTTATTCGGGACATGACATGATGTCAATATAGCCTCCCCCCACCATGCCTTTGACAAACCCGATGTATCTAACATGGCGTTAACCAAATCTGTTAGAGTACGGTTTTTCCGTTCAGCTACCCCATTTGACTGGGGTGAATAGGGAGGTGTCCTCTCATGAATAATACCATGTTCCGCACGAAATAAATCGAACTCATTAGAAAAGTACTCTCCACCATGATCAGATCGAACTCGTTTTATTTTATTTTCAAGTTGGTTCCCAACTTCTGCCTTATAGATTTTAAAGTAGTGTAGAGCCTCATCCTTAGTATTTAACACATACACATAGCAAAATATAGTGGAATCATCAATCAATGTCATGAAATATTTCTTTCCACCTTTGATCAACACACCATTCATCTCACACAGATCTGAATGTATGAGCTCTAGTGGTGCCAAGTGTCTCTCCTTCGCATGCTTGTGAGGCTTGCGAGGTTGCTTAGCTTGCACACACGCATGGCACTTAGAGCCTTTGGCTAAAGTGAAACTCAGGATTAAATTCATCTTAGCTAGCCGCATCATACAACCGAAATTACTGTGACAAAGACGTGAATGCCAAACCTCAAACCTCAGATCCGTTCACGCTAGAATGAATATGGTTCATGACTTTATTACAGAAATCTGCTAGGTAAAGGCGGAATAAACCTCCGCATTCATATCCTTTTCCAACAAACAGTCCATATCTAGATACGACTACTTCATTGGACTCGAATACTGACTTAAAGCCTTCTTTACAAAAATGGGATTCACTAATGAGATTCTTCTAGATTGCGGGGACATGCTGCATGTTCTTCGGTTGCACGATCTTTCCTGAAGTAAACTTCAGATCTACCATGCCAATAGCGTGAACAGAAGCATGTGAGCCATTCCCCATCAGGACTGAGCAGTCTCATGCGACCTAGTAAGAAGAGAACAAAGACATAGCAACACACACACACACACACACATGAATATTTGCACCTGTGTCAACCCACCAATCAATGGACTGACAAACTGAAAGTACGGTAAACAGATTACCATACTCAAATGCCCCGTTATCATTGTTACTCATAGTCACATTGACAGACTTGGAGTCCTGTCCTGGCTTCCTATACTTGTTTGGGCACTTGTTGGCCCAATGTTCCTCTGTACCACAAGTAAAGCAGCCATCTTTCTTCTTGTCTCTCTTCTTACCCTTCTTCTTGAAGGTAGTATTCTACTGAACATCGTTCTTTCCCTTGAACTTGTGCAAATTCTTCTGCATCACATTGGCGCTAGAAGATCCCTCTGCCCTTTCACATCATCATGTGTGAGTCCTTTGCTCTCGAGTTCTGCTCAACACTTAGATAACCGAAGACATCCTCAACAGAGAATTAACGCCTCAAGTGCTTGTGAGAAGTAGCAAAGTTCCTCCATCCAGGAGGGAGTTTTGCAATAATGCAATCCGCGACAAACTTGTCTGTTAACTCACACTTTAGGGGCTCCAGCTCCTTAGCGATGAATTGTATCTCATGAGTCTGGTCCATAACAGGACGGTTATCAACCATCCTATAGTCATGGAACTGCTCCATAGCAAACAGCTCGCTTCCAGCGTCGGTTGCGCCGAACTAAGCTTTGAGCGCATCTCACAAGTTCTTGGCGACTCGCATAAGGAGATATGTGTCAACCAACTTGTCTCTGATCACACTTAGAACGGCTCCCACAAAGACAGCGATTGCTTCCCTGAACGCATTCTCCTTTTCAGGATCAATCTTTCTAGTGGGAATCACACCACAGACCCAGAACACGTTCATAGTTGTGAGCCACAAGGTGGTCTTTGTCTGCCAATGCTTAAAATGTGTTCACATAAACGAGACCGGCTTCAATGTTGCAGCAAAGCCTTGAATCAAAAAGTGCCTACAATAAGGTTTTTGGATTGTTGGATATGTTAGCACTTTTTCGATTAATCTAATCCACGAGTAGATAATAAACATGGCAATGACGGTATGCAACTCACACGGATAGCTAAACATGTGAGCACGTATAAATCATAGAACCGAAACATCTATGTACAAAACATATTTGGCTAGCACATGAACAAGCAAGTAGGGAATGAACGAATCATACCCTCCGTTAGGACAGGCTAAGGCCACAACAGACGCAACGGCTTTGACCTCTTCTGCGGCCTTCTTCTTGGTTGCGTCATCTCACCCATGGGGTCGCGGTCGAGGAAGTAGTCGAAGCAGAGGCCGAAGACGAGGACGAACTGGGAGTAGTCGCGCCGAGACACTCCCCAAAAACCTTATCGCCCTTCTCCCGGGCAGGATCTCGAAGGACGGGGTTTCGGAGGCCTGTTCTCCCGACCAACCGTGCACGCGGTCGTCGGGATGGGATCGCCAGAGGCAGCACAATGAGAGGAACAGTGAATGACGACTAGGGTTGCGCGAGGAGGGAGTGAGTGTGTTGGCTGCACTGGCTAACACCTGCTATATATATGTCATCGGATAGATGGGCCTGGGCTTAGGCCCATGACCGAGTCTGCTAAACATGTGAGCACATATAAAACATAGAACTGAAACATCTATGTACATAACATATACGGCTAGCACATGAACAAGCAAGTAGGGGATGAACGAATCATACCCTCCGGTAGGACAAGCTAAGGCCACGGCGGACGCAACGGCTTCGGCCTCTTCTGCGGCCTTCTTCTTGGCGACGTCGTCTTCACCCATGGGGTCATAGTCGAGGAAGTAGTCGAAGCAGAGGACGAACCAGGAGCAATCGCACCGAGATGCTCCCCAAAAACCTTATCGCCCTTCCCCCGGGAAGGATCTCGAAGGACGGTGTTCCGGAGGCCTGCTCTCCCGACCAACCGTGCACGCGGTCCCCGGGATGGGATCGCCGGAGGCAGCACAGTGAGAGGAACAGTCGATGGCGGCTAGGGTTGCGCGAGGAGGGAGTGTGAGGCAGCACAGTGAGAGGAACAGTCGATGACGGCTAGGGTTGCGCGAGGAGGGACTGTGTATGTTGGCTGCACTGGCCAACGCCTCCTATATATATGCCGTCGGGTAGGTCGGTCTGGGCTTAGGCCCACGACTGAGTCCACGAACAGCCCACAGTCCAACGTCTTCGATAGTGGCACTTCTATTTGCGACTCATTTATTAATCGGAGATTAATTAACCATTCCTGACCAGCAAAAATAAAGCGCATAGGTATGAGCTCGGCTCGGCTCATTTACGAAACACGACGCTGGGCGAGGCGGGCGGTGGAGGAGGAGTGCGCGTGTACAACTCCTATTCTCAAGATCCCAATGGCATGTGGTTGAGCAACCCTTATAAAGGGGTCCAACTCTTCCTCCACTAGTGGTATGGTACTAATTCCCACAACTTGCCATGCACCTACATGGGCCTTAGAGATTACCAGGAATTATTGTCTTATATGGGCCAAAGCCCATCTATAATTCAACAAGTCATCCCCACTAGTTTATTTATCTCAGCATACAAGCATGCAACATTATCATATAATTATGAATGGGATAAGACCCACCTCAACATCACGCATAGGAAAAGACCCACCACCACATGCAACCATGCATAAGGAAAATATTTTTAATTCTATTATTCTACTTATATTCAATAAATATTTAAAACTATACATAATAAAATATAATAAGTCATGTGTATTTTTAATTTTGGTTCACATGTTATTAATCTAAATATTTATATTCCACACAATCAAATCTCATTGAAATATATTGCAACGGATTCCCACAGAAACGCGTGATGTATCATCTAGCAGTAAAAATAGTAATTGAATCAATGTTTCTTGACTTACCAAAGAAAACATGATTTTAGTTGATACGCCCATAAGATGTGGGCCAGTAAAGACGATTCTCATGGAAAACTGATGGAAAAAAAGACTAAAAACAATAGAAGCGAAGAAGATGGGAGGGGATGAAGGACGAAAGACAAGATGGACATAAGGTTAGATCTCTTTCTATACATAAGGTTAGATCAAGGATGAACGGACGTCAAAACCTTACATTCTTCTTAAATATGAAATATTTTACTTTCAGGATCAAAAAGTTCGTATTGTCTTTTATATATACGAAGTAAACAGTTCCAAATCATTGTTGCAGCAAAGCTCCTTACAAATTTGTGTACATAATTCACCTGTCATTCTTTTACAGGTGAATTCACGTCACATTGCACGTTGTGTTTTTTTAAAAGTATCATATCGCTGACGCCTGACAGAAGTAATATATTTCTCATAAAAAAAGAAGTAATATGTTGTCGTCACACTATCTTGCTTTTTGTTGCCATAGTTATTTATTTGGAACAAGGCAAACAGGCTTTTTGTTGCGATAGTTATTTATTTTGGTCCCACATCATCAAGAATGGTTAAACGAATCCCTTCAAGCTACTCATAGTGGGGAGTATCATATACTAGTATCATGCATATGATTACTAGTGTATGATACTACCTTCATAGTGCATAGTATCGTAGAGTAGTATCATAAATTATCTTATTTATTGTCATGCATGACACATAAGTATCTTAGCATTAATTATGATACGGTATCTACCTATGTTACTCTAACCCTCTCTCTCTTCTTTAATTTCTGCCACATCGGCGTGTTTGCTAGTCCCGAGTGCATGATACCGGCTGAGATACCACCACTATGGCCAGCCTCATCGCTGCCGTTGACGTTGTGAAGTAGTGGTCCCACAGTGAAGAAAACGGGTGAAAGGAGAGGGCAACCCAACGATAACTTACAGACACAGTGCACAACGGCACATACTAATTTCTATGCAAACATTTGTGACATGGACCATTTTCGTGAAGTTTTTGTGAGAGTCGTCGAATTTCGGAATTCGTCGGTCACATAGACCGAATTTTCTCCAAGATGAAGGAAGTAAAGTGCAATGTCGTTGCCTTACTCACCGTTGGCGTGTATGCAACTGACGAACTGCAGTAGACAGTAAGCAAATACAGTTGCTAACATAATTTGTTGGACATTTGCTAATTTGTGCCGATTAGTGCACCGGGTTGCGTTTCCTTCATGTTTTAGCTAGCTGGCCTGTCTGGCAACAATATCGAACCGTGAACCTACTGTTGTACACTGAGCTGTCTCAAAATGTACTAATATTTATTCTCAAAACAAATGTACGTATATTTAAATGGTTAGCTGTCTAACAGCAGGAGGAACGGAAAGGAGAGGCAATGGTAATGATTCATTTGCTCTATTTTCTTGATGGACACAAAACAATGGTCCTTCCATACAATCTGCAAGGTCCAAGTCGCCCGCACGAGGAGGACTCGGGATTCTGGTCATCGATAGAGTCGAATGTTGGATGGGCTGCGTAGGTGAATGTTGCATCTGACCTACTACTAGGAGTGGATGGACGGATCGCACTGGCGCCATCCGCAGAAGAAGCAAAGACCCCTGGCATCGTGGATTCCGTTCTTGACCATGAAATCTTTTGCAGTGCAGACAGATACGCCCGGGTTTTGTTGCCGTCTGCGGGTGAGCAGGGAATGGGGTCACCGCCGCATCACCGACAAGATGCTCGATTCATGGAGAGTATGGCGTCCCTCCCAAACAATCTCAACGCCGTTTCCAGCCAGGGAAAAATATTAGGTGATACCGGAGCTTAGGTGCTCCCATGATACGGGCTCTTGCGAGCCGTTGGATCTGAGATCTAAGGGTCACAGCCGAGCTCCTGGACTTGCGCGTAAATTTGAGATTGGTGGAGGGATTTTTTGCAAACTTGCAGGAGCTCTGCCCGCGGCCATTGGGTCTCATATCCATAGGCTCGCGGGAGCTCGTATCACGGGAGCACCAAAGCTCCCTTATCACCTGATACTCCAACCAGAGCGTCCACACGGACGTCCTCCTGCCAAACTCACTGACGGCCTCGCCATCGAGACCCCCTATTTGACACTTTGTGCATTAGAATAATATAGAAACGCACAAACGTTATGGAACGCTGGTTTCTAGCAATTTTTATTTTTTTCTTTCCTTTTCAGGTTTGCTCCTGTTTCCTTCAGTTTTTGTTTTTCCATGTTTATTAGGTTAGTGAATATTTTCTAAAATTTGAATTCTCAGAGTTTGTAATAAATTTTAAAAAAATGATCATTTTCAATGTTTATGAACATTAGTTAAAATTTTGTGAATTTTCAAAACATGAAAAATTTCACATATATAGAATATATGTACAAAAATGAGAAGGAGAAATGGAAAACAAAAAATAAAATAAATAAATTGCAAAAAAATTAGAAACCAGGAAAGGAAAAGAAGGATAGATAAAAGAACAAACAGACAGAAGAAAATCAGAAGAACACACTCAAAAATGTTATAAAAAACAAAACAAAAAACTATCAAAAAAAGATACGAGAAACATCGCTTGCCCAACCACCCTATTGAACCTAGCCCATGACTCCAGGCCCTGTGCGAAACCCTGACACTTTGACCCAATGAGCGTCAAATAGGAGGGATTCACCTCGCCACCACCCACAAGGCCACAAGGATCACGAGGTATAAGGAACATGTGATGGGGTCACCTACCACCGGTAGGGACAAGGGCCTGACATCTAGGGGCCACCTAAGGTCCACACCATTATTCAAAGACCCAAGGGTCACAGGTGCAATCGGATGCACACCATGGAGGATCCACTCGGACCTTGCACGGACAACACTCGGACGTCCACCCTCCAGTCGGCCGGCCGTCACCACTCGGATAGAGGAGACATAAGGATGGCGTGGGAACTGCAACGGTCGAGTAGTCTTCAACTAGGCTTAAATCACAGTTATGGCTACCGTTACCTGTAACTGCCATAGTCATAGCTGTTAAACATCCATAACTGTTGTAGTTATTGTCATAAATACCCTAGCGATGTGGTGGTGAAGAGGCCGCAACGCACGCTATATAAGCCACTCTCTCCCTCCGTCGCAGGGTTCAACTTCCCCCTGTAATCACATACCCCAAGAGCAAACAAGCCTCCGGGCAATGAGACGTAGGGCTGTTACCTTCTCCGAGAGGGGCCTGAACTCGTAAAAACCGAGTGCCACACCTGTGCTGTAGCTAGGCTCTGCCCCTTCATTTATACCCCCAGTATTCATTGTCAGGTTAGTAACCACGACAGTTGGCGCCCACCGAGGGGCGGTGCGTTTAGCGATTTTAGCAGTACAGGTGGAATTTCATCATCACCATGTTAGTCAGCGGCGAAATCCGTTTCGGAGCACTCAGCTTCATCGCCGACGACTCAGCGTGGCTCCCGGAGGCCTCGCTGGACATGGAGTCGCTGCCCATCCGTGGCACGGCGCGCTTCCGCGCATCTTCATACGGAGTCCTCCTTCGACAGCCATCAGTTTCGTGCCGAGTGGCTTCCGTCCTTCCCGCGGGGCGCCGTCGCAAGCGCTCTGGGCGCTCACGGCTCCACCGCTGGATTAAGCACGCAGTGGTCGTCCGGGCCGCAGCGAAACACGTGGCGGATCTTGAGCCTGACGAGCCCGCCCTCGACCTCTTCGTCGAGCTCCACGAGGATTCCATCAGTGAGTCCAAGTGTGAGAGCGTGGAGTCCACCACCGAGGTCCTCATGGCTGGCACTGAGCAGCACGGTCCTCCAAGTTATTCTGGCCCCCGTGATGAACACGTGGGCACCTCGCGCGGGCATGACAACGACAACCATGGGAACGACCATTCGCCCCATCACGATCCTTATATCCCGCAAGCTCTCACTCGGGAGCAGAGCGACGAGCTCCGGCGGAGAAACGAGCAAGCTTTGCACACCCCCATCACCGGGACTACTCCTGAGGCCCTGGCCATGGAGTCAGCGCGTTTGGCCACTCTGGCCGAGCGGGATCGCCTAGAGTGGCTGCAGAAGGAGTTGGACGATCGCGCTCGCCAACAGCTCAGTTCTAGTCGGAACAAGCACCGGTTGTTCCCGAGCGACCAGCCTCGGAAGTACCAGGTGCTGAACAGCCCTCTGCAATACCTGGCGGCGGCTACCAGGATCGCTGATTCCATCCAGCCCTCCGATTCCGCAGTTGGAGAAGGGATCCGTCAGATCCAAGCGCTCCTGAAGACGGCCCTGTCGCAGAACGCGGCGGTGTCACAGTCCCGTGATCGTATCCATAGCGCATCAGTGCGCGCCGAAACTGTCCAGTCGGCCCATAATCCACTCGGCTCGGGAAGACGCCGGGCTTCACCCTCCTCAAGAGACCACCACGGAGAGCGGAGGCGCGACCGAGTCGTTTCGCCCCGGTGACATGACGATTACGACCGGACCCGGATGCCCCCTCCGCGGGACGTCGCATACGGGTGCCAGCCCTATGACGACAGGCGTCCGCACGGGGACGATCGAAGGCCGAGCCCCTCACACTGTCCGGGTGACCTCCGGGACCCCCGGTTCAATGCAAGATCCGTCCTCGCTCAGAACTTAGTCGACAGAGGGCGGGCCCTGAGAGAAGGCCTAGACACCGACGTTCCGAGTGGTTCCGCACCCTCCGGACCCGAGTGTTTCAGCCGATGCATTCGAGCTGCACACACCCCGAGCAATTTCAGATTGGCGACGGGTATCAGTAAGTTCACTGGCGAGTCGAAGCCAGAGATTTGGTAGGAGGACTACCGAGTGGCTGTCCAGATCGGTGGCGGCAACGACAATGTGGCTATGAAACATCTGCCGCTGATGCTCGAGGAGTCGGCCAGGGCATGGCTCAATCAGCTGACGCCCGGCAGTATATACTGCTGGGACGACCTGGCCCGAGTCTTCGTCAAGACCTTCGAGGGCACATACAAGCGGGCGGGTGGATTATTAGAGTTGCAGCACTGTGTGCAGAAGCACAACGAGACTCTCTGAGAGTACATCTAGTGGTGGACCACCCTGCATAACACTGTGGAGAACGTCACCGAGCACCAGGTGATTTGCGCCTTCAAGGCCGGCATCAGGTATCAAGAGCTGGCTCTGAAATTTGCCCGAACCGAGATCCCGACTCTCAGTCGGGCAATGGAGATAGCCAATCGGTATGCCAATGGCGAAGAGGACGACCGGCTAAGGAGCGGTAAAGGCCGAGCCGGAGATGCAAATCAGTCGGACAACAACAAATGCAAGAAGCAGAAGCGCAAAGCCGAAGCAGACGGTAATGCTGAGGCCGTAGCCCTGGCCGGCCAAAGCAAAGGAAAAAGCCAGCCCAAGCAAAAGAAGGAGTGGGCCGGCAAGAAGAAAGCTGCCCCAAAAAATGACATCCTTGATCAGCCCTGCCAGATCCACACGAAGAGGGATGAAGATGGCAACCTGATTCTGCCAAAACATACCACTCGGGAGTGCCGACTGCTCAAGCAAGAGATGCGGCAAGATCCCTCGGAGGGAAAGGATGACGACGAAGACGACGACGGGGGCAAAGATGCCTCCGGGTACCCCACCATCGAGAAGGTACTGATAATCTTTGCTGACGTCGAAAGCAAGAGTCGCCTCAAAGTTATAAACCGAGAGGTCAATATGGCGGTTCCGACTGTCACTAAACTCCTAGACTGGGCCAAGACTCCTGTCACCTTTGACCAGTCGGATCACCCAGCCCACATACCAACCCCTGGGGGGCAGGCGCTGGTGGTCGATCCTGCTGTTGGAGGAGTCCGACTGCGCAAAGTCCTCATGGACGGCGGCAGCGGGCTGAACATCATTTATGCTGATACTCTAGAGGCGATGGGCATTCCGATGTCTCGACTGAGTAAAAGCAACATGCAATTCCACGGGGTCATCCCCGGGAAAAAAAGCAAAATCACTCGGGGAAATTGCCCTCGACGTCGTATTCGGCGCAGAGAAAAATTTCAGAAAAGAGAGGTTAACCTTTGAGGTGGTAGACTTCCGGAGTCCCTACCACGCCATCCTGGGTAGGCCCGCCTACGCACGATTCATGGCCAGACCATGTTACGTGTATCTTAAACTTAAGATGCCAGGGCCGAAGGGCGTGATCACCATCACGGGAAACTGGAAGATAGCCGAGGAGTGCTTGCAGAAGGGCTCCCAGATCGGTGACGAGCAGATGGCGTTGGCGGAGTTAGACGATTACAAGAAGACGGTCGATTCGAGCGACCTGTTCAAGAGCAAGAAGCCGACTGTGGAATCCGCTTTCTAGTTGGCCGGCGATTCGAAGCAGGTTCACGTCCACCCGGAGGACCCGAACGCTGCCCCGACCAACATATCCACGATGCTCGACAACAAATAGGAAAGCGAGCTCATCCAGTTCCTCCGTGAGAACTGGGACATCTTCGCATGGAAACCCTCTGACATGTCGGGTGTTCCCAGGGAACTGGCTGAGCGACCCAAAGATGAAGCCTGTCAAAGAGCATCTCCGACGCTCTACTCCTCAGAAGCGCAAGGCGATTGGCGAGGAGATCACGCGGCTCTTGGCCGCCGAATTCATCCGTGAAATTTACCACTCTGAGTGGCTCAACAACGCCGTGTTAGTTCCCAAGAAAGATAAATCTCTCTGAATGTGTATTGACTTCAAACACATCAATCGGTCCAGCCCGAAGGACCACTTCCCTCTCCCCCGCATAGACCAGATAATAGACTCTACTGCGGGGTGCGAGCACTTATCATTTCTGGATGCGTACTCCGGGTACCACCAGATCCGAATGTACAGTCCAGATGAAATAAAGACTACATTCATCACCCTATTCGGGTGTTTCTGTTATACCACAATGCCTTTCGGATTGAAGAATGCCAGAGCAACTTTCATGCGCATGATCCAGAAATGCTTACAGAAGCAGATCAGTCGGAACGTGGAGGCTTATATGGATGACATCGTTGTCAAGTCCAGGAAGAGTTCCGACCTCCTGGCAGACCTCGCCGAGACCTTCACGAGCCTGCACCGATACGGCATCAAACTCAATCTAGCCAAGTGTACTTTCGGGGTGCCCGCAGGCAAGTTACTCGGCTTCCTTGTTTCCGAATGAGGGATCGATGCTAACCCCGAGAAGATTGGTGCCATAGTCCGAATGAAGCAACCGCAACATCTGCATGATGTACAGAAACTCATGAGTTGTCTGGCAGCTCTGAGCAGATTCATTTCACGACTCAGTGAGAAGGCCTTGCTACTCTACCGACTCATGAAGAAGTCAGAAAAGTTCGAGTGGACGACAGAAGCGTAGGCCGCGTTCCAAGAACTCAAAGCCCTGCTTTCCACCCAGCCGGTGCTTGCTGCTCCGGGCAGCCAAGAGCCCTTGCTCTTGTACATCGCGGCCACGAGCCAACTTGTTAGCACTGTGCTCACTGTGGAGCGTGAGGAACAAGGCAAAGCCTTCAAGATCCAGCGGCCAGTGTATTACATTTCTGAAGTTCTGACCAATTCCAAGCAAAGATATCCACACTACCAAAAGCTGGTGTACGGGATTTACCTGACTACGAAGAAGGTGGCTCATTACTTTCAAGATCACTCAGTCACGGTGATAAGCGATGCTCCCCTGTCGGAGATCTTGAACAACAGAGATGCCACGGGCCGAGTGGCCAAGTGGGCCATCGAACTCCTCCCTCTGGACATCAAGTTTGAGGCCAAGAAAGCTATCAAGTCACAGGCTCTAGTGGATTTCTTAGCCGAGTGGATTGAACAGGAACAGCCGGCCCCGAGTGTCCCCGAGCATTGGACTATGTTTTTCGATGGCTCCAAGATGTTAAATGGCTCGGGGACTAGTGTTGTCCTAGTGTCCCCCAAGGGCGACAGACTCAGCTACGTACTTCAGATCCACTTTGACTCTTCAAACAATGAGGCAGAATATGAAGCCCTTTTGCACGGTTTGCGTATGGCGATCTCCTTGGGAATCCGCCAACTGATGGTCTATGGCGACTCGGACCTGGTAGTGAACCAAGTGATGAAGGAATGGGACATCCGGAGCCCAGCTATGACAGGCTACTGCAATGCCGTCCGAAAGCTGGAGAAGAACTTCGAAGGACTGGAGCTCCATCACATCCCACGAATCAAAAACCAGGCGGCTGATGACCTGGCCAAGATTGGTTCCACTCGAAAAGCAGTCCCGAAGAATGTGTGCCTAGAGCACTTGTACTCGCCCACAATCAAGAAAGATCCTTTTGTGGAGGAGCCCCCGAAACCGGTCGGGCCGTCAAATCCGATTGAAGTTGACATCCCAGCGGTGGTCGATCTGGTCCAAGAGGTGCTTGTCATCACTCCCGAGTGGACCGAGCCATACCTTGCATACCTGCTCAGGCAGGAACTCCCCAAAGATGAAGAGGAGGCTCGACAGATCGTCCGCTGATCGAAAGCCTTCACTGTCATGGGAGAACAACTCTATAAGAAGAGTGCCACTGGCGTCACTCAGCGTTGCATCATGCTGGAGGAAGGGAAGCAAATCTTGCAGGAGATTCACTCGGGAACCTGTGGTCACCACGCTTCCTCTCGGACCCTGGTCGCCAAGGCGTTCCGGGCAGGTTTCTATTGGCCCAGAGCCAACGAGGTTGCTCGTGATATCGTTGACCAGTGCGTTGGGTGTCAGTTTTATGCGAACCAGTCGCACAAGCCAGCGTCCGCGCTGAAGACAATCCCACTTGTGTGGCCGTTCGTAGTCTGGGGACTCGACATGGTCGGTCCACTCCGGACCGGGGCCAGCGGGTTCACGCATCTGTTGGTGGTAGTGGATAAGTTTACCAAGTGGATCGAAGCGAAGCCTATAAAGAAGCTGGACTCTTCGACTGCAATCAAGTTAATTAGGGAGATAATCTTCAGGTTTGGAGTCCCCCATAGCATCATCACGGACAATGGGTCGAACTTCTACTCGGATGAATTCCGCGAGTTTTGCTATTCTCAGGGCACTCGGGTTGACTACGCCTCCGTGGCTCACCCTCAGTCGAATGGACAGGCAGAACAGGCGAATGGATTAATATTCTAGGGGCTCAAGCCATGTCTCATGCATGACCTGACGCACGTAGTAGGAGCCTGGGTCACCGAGTTGCCATCGGTCCTCTAGGGCTTGCGGACGACCCCGAATCGGTCCACGAAGCGCACTCCCTTCTTTTTGGTGTATGGCTCTGAGGCTGTCCTGCCGAGTGATTTGCTCCACAACTCCCCTCGAGTGGATCTGTACTCAGAGGCGGAGGCTGAGGAAGCGCGTCAAGATGGCCTCGACCTACTGGAGGAGGAACGTGAATTGGCTCTTATCAGGACGACTGCATATCAGCAAGACCTGCGCCGCTATCATGATAGACACGTCAGGGGGCGTGCTTTCCAGGAAGGTGACCTAGTCCTTCGACTGGATCAGTAGAAACCTCACAAGCTGGCGCCCCCATGGCAAGGGCCCTTTGCGATATCGAAGGTACTGAACAACGGAGCCTATCGGCTCTACAACTTCGCTAAAGGCGAAGAAGAGCCTCGAGCTTGGAATGCGGATCTGCTCCGCAAATTGTTCACTTAGAATAAATCTATTCCCATTGTAATAGTATTCCGAATGAAATTGGATGAATAAAAGTCTTACTTTTCCTATATTTCGTCTAATTTGGGCCAGTACCGTGTTTTCACTCCGGTGACTAACAACGTTCGGAAACTAACACACACACCCCTAGTGGGCGTATCAGCTTAGCCGCGAACCAGATTTCTCCTAAGTTAAAAACTATCCGAGTACGGACACGTTCCACACTCGGGGGCTTAGCCATGAACCAGATTTCGCCTAAGTTAAAAACTATCCGAGTGCGGACACATTCCACACTCGGGGGCTTAGCCGCGAACCAGATTTCACCTAAGTTAAAAACTACCCGAGTGCGGACACGTTCCACACTCGGGGGCTTAGTCGCGAACTAGATTTCGCCTAAGTTAAAAACTATCCGAGTGCGGACATGTTCCACACTCGGGGGCTTAGCCGCGAACCAGATTTCGCCTAAGTTAAAAACTATCCGAATGCGGACACACTCCACACTCGGGGGCTTAGCGGTGAACCATATTTCGCCTAAGTTAAAAACTATCCGAGTGCGGACACGCTCCACACTCGGGGGCTTAGCCACGAACCGGATTTCGCCTAAGTTAAAAAACATTCCCAAGTGAGAGCTTCCTCTTCACTCGGGTGCTTAGCTAGGAACCAGCTTTCACCTAAGTTAAAAAACACCTCCGAGTGAGAGCTTCCTCTACACTCGGGGGCTTAGCTACGGACCAGATTTCACCTAAGTTAAAAAAGAACAGAAAAGATTGCATCGACAAACGGAAGAAAGATCCAAATATCCGAGTAAACTCCGATCCATTCGAGTACTCCTAGCAAAAGCAAAGTATGCGAGCCCGAGGCCGGTTAAAGTATCATGGTTACATTAACCACTCGGCATTCCAAGGCAAATCAAGACTTAAATGTTTTTGATCACTCCTCTGCGGGAGGACTGGCCAGGTCAACAAAGGTATCAAGGTCAATGCCGTCTGCAATCCGAGTGGCAGCTTCGATGAACGTCTCCAAAGTCCTCAAACTTGAGCTTCTTCGTGTTGGCCACCTTCGGAGACTTCAACTTCCCTTCGTCCACGTCCTTGCAGTGGACACGGACGAGTGCGAGAGCCACGTCAGCACCGCAGTGGGCGGCAGATTTCTTCCAGGCCTGCACCCGGCTCGGGATATCCTTCAGTCGAGTCATCATAGACTCCACATCACACTGGATTTCTTCGCCCGGGAGGAGTTCTTGGTCAATCTTGGACAAGGCGGACCTCAGTCGGATGATGTACCCCACGACACTCTCGAGACGCTCCTCCAGACGGACAATGGCCATGGCGGCACTGTCCTTGAGAAGCTGTCTTGAGGGGTCTAGATCCTTCTCGACTCGGTCCGTCTCCAGCTCGAAGATAAAACAGAATTCTGCCGGGAGAAACAGTTCGAGATCAGCGCTTACAATAGATTCGAAAATGAAGAAGGTTCACTCGGCAGCGTTTCTTACCTTCAAGTTTTTTGCCCATCTCCTCGCCGAACTCCTGGACGTACTGCTCCAGTTCAACTTTTTTCCCATGGAGCTTCGTGATTTGGTCGTTCAGAGTCTTCTTCTCCTCCTCAAAAACATTCGCCTGAGTGCTATGCTTCGTCTCCCACTCGGCGTTGACCTTCTTGAGCTCAGAAACTTCGCTCCTGGTCGCCTCAGCAGCAGCCTTCAGGACTTTGATCTCTTCCTCGAGCTTGCCGACTGAAGCCAGCTTCTCCTCGGCAGCCTTGGTCTTCCTCCTGGCCTCCTTCTGCGCAAGAGCCAACTCCTTGTCCTTGTCCTCGAGGGCCTGCTTCATGGTTTCTCAAGAAATAGAAGTCCTCAGCCTCATTACAAGTTGGGCATTCTCGCCACAGACATCTGTTGAAGCGAATTGACTCGGATCAAAAGAAAAATATGACTTGGCGAACAGTAGAACAGCAGAACATACCTCCGAGGGTGTTCTTCTCCTTCTTGAGAGGGCCGCTCTTATGCTTCTCTGTGTCCAGGTCCACCCGGAGCTGCAACACTTCCTTCTCCAAGGTGGCATAGTGAGATCCCAGCTCGCAAGCCCTCTGTTACAAAACAAGGAAATTGTCAGTCGGCTGGAAAAAACAAGCTCCCACCTTGAAGGAGGAACAAGCTCGATTAGTACCAGATCCTGAAGTACCCTTTTACAACCGAGTCGACAATGAAAAAAATCAAGGACAAGAACACGCTGGTCTTCATCGTTGACCTCAAGGTAGACAAGCTCGATCAGTTCGAAGCTTCCTAGTCAACCAAGCCTCCCACTCGGCCAGCCGAGTGTGGGGTCGCACTCCGAGTGCTACCAAATAAAAAACTCTAAGACTCCCGCCGACTGCTTCCAATCGACGGCACTCTCGGGGACTACACCCAGTGGGTGCACTCAGCGTGCCCCCACTGGAGAATGACTCATGTTGATGAGCTAAAACAAACCTGTGCGTATGTTCTATCAGACTCCCACCGATTGCTTGCAATCGATGGCAGTCTCGGGGACTACACCCAGTGGGTGCACTCAGCTTGCCCCCAGTGGAACAGATGCACTTGGTAAAAACCCTGGTCAGCCCGAGTGAAAACGACAAATATGCAGAGTTCTAAGACTCCCGCCAACTGCTTCCAGTCGACGGCAGTCTCGGGGACTACACCCAGTGGGTGCACTCAGCGTGCCCCCACTGGAACAAATGAACACCCAGTGGGTGTGCCCCGCACAAACCCACTGACGGAAGTTCAGCTACTAATTCAAAACAAAAACCCCGAATAGCACTTACAATGGCACTTACTCGGACGTTGGTCTTCAGAGCTTCGCTGGCGTCGTACGCCTCCCTTAGCCGGGTGTTCATCACTTCGACCTGGACCAAAGCTTCCTTGCTGGCCCCCACCTGATCCTCTGGGACCCTGTGCAGGGTGAAGGAAGTGACAGGGGCCGAGTGTGGCGCAGGCTTGGGAGGCGGTGCCGTGGGCACCAGCGCAGAGCTGGCCTGAGCTGGAGGACTCGGACCGATGGGCTTTCTGATAGCCTTAGCAGGAGAAACGCGGGTCTTCTGGCCGGGTGAAGCCTCCCGCATGTTGATGTCGGCACCAGTCAGCACCCCCTTGTCCGCCTCTGGGTTCGTCGGGTCGGCCTTGTCATCTTCGTCCAGATGAGGGACTTCAGTCGGCGCTACATGAACATTCGGGAGATAACGTCAAGTTGAAAATCAATCGGACAAGATTCGAGATGAATGTCAATCGGCAAAACCATACCCTTGGAAGTAGCAGCGTCGGTGGCGTCGCCCTCCATCTGGCCTCGCTTGGGAGCATTCGGATCCAACGAAGTCGTCGACGTCTTGTTGCTGCAAGTTAAGAAATCACTCGGTGGGTCAGACGAATGAAAACTGCGTGGAAAGGAGATTCGGTTTCGAGTACTTACGTCGAAGCCAGTGGCACAGCCGCCTTCCGGGGCTTGGCGAAGACCTGCTTTGGCTGCTTGGGGTGCTTCTCCGCCGAGTCAGCAGCCTCCGCCCACAGGCGCTTCGCTCCGCGCGAGGAAGCCAAAGCAGTCGGCTTTGGGTCACTCGGCGCTCGGGCACCCCTTGCTCTGGCACTCGGGTCATTCTTCGCCTTGGTGCGGCCTTCCCTGGGAACGGTCTCGGATGGGGAGGACTCAACCTCCTCACCCTCGTCGGTGTCGCTCTCCTCGTCATCTTCGTTCCCCTCCTCCTCTTCATTGCTCTCCTCCTCATCGTCGCTGTCTTTAGAGTGCTGGTGCTTCGTGTCACTCGTCACGTCCTCCGGCGACCAGTTGACCACCGGTACGTTGGAGATCATTCGCTGGAAACTCTGAAATGGAGAAGAACACAAGTCAAGATCCAGAAACACAGAAGGAAATTTATTTGCAGTCCGACTGATCGAAAGTAAGATTACCTCAACCGGCTGGATATCCTTCTCGTATGGAGGCACTCTCCTGGCGCCACGCGGGTTGTCTCGGGCCGAGGTGATGGCCTTGATCTTGCCGGCCAGGGCCTTGTCAGACAACTCCTCCGGATGCACTCGGGTTGGATCACCCGGGCCCTCGTACATCCACATTGGGTGCGACCTGGCCTGCAGCGGCTGGATCCGCCGAGCTAGGAAAGTCTCCAGCATGTCCATCCCGTTAACCCCGGCGTTTACAGCACCTGCCAGGGCCACGGTCAAGATCCCAATGTCTGCCTTCTCCTCCTTGGTCACCTCCAGACACGGAGGAGCGGCAACCCTCGCTCCCGAGTACGGGGGAAGACCAGTCAAAGACCCCGCACTCGGGACATCATTGCAGTAAAACCAGCTATCCTGCCACCCCCTTCACTGAGTCGGGGAAACTCATCTTTGGGAAAGCACTCCGCCCCCGCACCTATATCCCCAGGCCTCCGCAGAGCTGGGTCACGTGGGTCTTCTCCCCACTCGGCGAGTCTTTCTTCACGGTCATCGATCGACATGTGAAGATGTGCTTGAGCAGGCCCCAATGCGGAGGACATCCAATGTAGTTCTCGCAGAGGGAAATGAAGGCCGACAAGTATACTATCGCATTGGGGGAAGATGGTGGAGCTATACCCCAAAAAAGTCCAGAAATGCCCAAAGAAAGGGTGAGGGGGCATGGAGAAACCTCGCTCGATGTGGGTGACGAGCAGGACACGCTCGTCGCCCTGGGGAGCGGGCTCGATCTCACCAGTGTCCGGCCACCTCCACCCGTCCGCCGGGATGAGGCCCTCCTCGGCGAGCTCTTCCAGCCGCTTCGCCGTGACGCGCGAGGGGATCCACTCCCCCGCGATGCGGCTCGCTGACGGCCCCGAGCTCGATAGCGCGGCTCTCCCCGCCTTCTTCACCTTCTCCAACTTGGCTGTGGAGTCCTTCCCCATGGCCTCGAGTGCTCCGGCATGGTGGAGAGGAGAGTGGGGAGAGCAGAGTGCGGGGCGGAGACAAAGGGGATCTGGAATTACCCCAGCACAGTAAAACCGCTTTTATACCACAGGCAGAGTCACACACAGGCCCTCAGCCATCGGATCCTAGATCAACGGTGCCACGACGGTCGCACACGCAGGGAAAGCACGGCATGTGGTGGATTTCTAGGCGAGGATCGAGGCGTCACACCCCACTTTCCCCACTAGTCGTGGCGCAACCGCTTCCGCACGCGCACACGCGTGATTTCGAATCCCGGAATTCCCGCAGCGAATCGGCCTGACAGATTGCGCCCGCTTCTTTCCAAAAAACACTCGTCGGCCTGACCGACCACCCTCCGAGGGTCACCGTGCACTCGGGCACGTAAAACACCCGACTGGAGTCACCTCCAGGATTGCGAAAGGATGAGCTCGACGCCCCTCTGCGGGTTAACTTGGCCCTTTCACTAGGCTCCAAGGCGTGAGCCTCATAAATTTGGACTCGGAGTTGGCCCGCCCTAGCGTTCCCCAGGGATACGGAGTGGCTTCTCTCTGGAGAATCAGTCCACGCATAGCGTCGCCACTCAAGTTTCATGGCATGCCCTCACTCGGGCCTCAAGTCCATCTCTCCCGAGAGACACGCGAATGCCACCAAGTTTTGCCCAGCAATCTATTGGGGAACGCGACAAAAAACAAAAATGTTCGGTACAGCGAGCACGCCCAGGATCACTATGGAGATGCATACAAGGTTTGATCTGATCATTACCGACTCATAGCGCAGCGGAAGTAGAGTCGATGTAGATCGTCGGTGCAGATCCCCGCAGCTAGGATTTACAACCTCCCAACCGCGAGGATGTACTCCCTCGTCAGTCCCTCGGACAGCCCTTCAGGAGGCGGTCGGACAGTCCCCCGGATGGTGTCACAGACAGCCCTTCGGGGGGCACTCACAGAAACTCGGACGGTCACTCGGAAAGCCCTTCGGGAGGCACTCTCGAACAGCCCCTCGGGCAAAAAAGATCGAACCTACGACCTCTCTACGGGGTTGCACACATACGGTGTCATCTATCCAGCAGGGCGTCGTCGTCCAGAACTAGTTCCCACTGGAACCCAGACAACCTTTCGGCTCTACGAAACTATTTCGCAGGGAGGGAGAGAGAAGGCCAGATCATGCATGGCATTTGTATGTGAGAAAGAGTGAGTTTTGGGCAGCCCACTCCACCCCTAGTTATAGGCCAAGCCCAAGGGGTAGAGGACCAAACGTCCCTCAAAGATGGCTTCTCCAAGAAGCCAATAGGGGAAAATACGAAAAGGCCCTCAAGGTGGCTTCTCCGAGAAGCCACCAAAAAGTGCTTTTCACTATTCACAGAAACATTTTTCCGCGACCGTTACATCCGAAAATATTTCTGTAGGTCTTAGAATAATTCCAGTACCCACTAAAATAATTTTGGATGCGTTCTGAAACAATTCTGAATTAGTGATTTTCATCTGCGAAAAGCAACCAAAGCTGTTCCGGCAGCTCCGGAACATTTTCGGATTTTTTCTCCGGAAAAATCCCTGAAGTTCCCAGAACAATTCTGGCACCCTCCAAGAATTTCCAGGCATGTGCCAAAACCAATTTGACTTAATGGTATACCCCGAAATAACTTTTCAGTTTTACCGAAACTCTTCCGGTGTTCTCTCTCCAGAACTCTTCCGTTGTCTCCGAAACTTTTCCGGTGACTTTCTCTCAGACTCCCTGTCTAGTATTCAGTAGATAGATGACCCTTAAGCATGTGACCCTATAGGTTCGGTGAAGTATCGACATGACCAGAACACTTTCCGATCAATGATCAACATCGGAGTCGTGGACACCCATATTGACCTCTATACCCACACGAATAAATATTCGAGTGAACCTCCAGTTTGCCGTGTGCTATTCCTGTTGCTTCGCGATATGTTACAAATACCCAAGGTGAGATTTATCGGCATCCCCGTGGATCAACAACTTGTCCACTATGCCAGTTACCTCGTTACCAGTTTTGTTCTCTTTTCTCGTTCCCGTGTTCCGGCATCCATGTGATCAAATCACATTGTGTCTGGCTAGACGATGGTGGATACCGTAACACCGAGAGGGCCCAGAGATATCTCTCCATCGTCGGAGGAGCAAATCCCAATCTTGAGCTATCAAGTTACTTGACATACTTTCCCATGAACCCGTAAGCCACCGTAATAGCCACCCAATTACGGATGACGTTTAACAAACCCCAAAGTTCATGAATCAAGCATGAAGAAACTCGATACTCTCATGGTCTAAGGAATTATGCAAACGTAAACTTTCTCTGTGTTATTAACCATTAACTTGTGACGAATGTATCTCATAGCATAACATCAATCGGGTCGATTCAACCACAAGTGTTCTACTAACATTGTGTCCCCAAAGTTGCCGGTATAGTCATGCCCATCATCAGGAAAACAGAACCATCATGCAACACTTGAGCTAGTCTTAGAGGCCAGACTAGGAATACATTTTACCATTTATTATTCCACACGTGCATATGAGTCTTCCTCCGAGCCTCGTGTTATTGTAGATTCGAGAACCATAGCAGTTATAACACGGAATACAAACTTAATTACGAACATGGGGATAAATAATAACATTTATTATTGCCTCTAGGGCATATCTCCTACAGACTCCCACTTGCACTCGAGTCAACAATCTAGTCAATGCTAAAGCACTTTACACCTATGGCATACCGGTGTAAAATATGCTTCGCTTTTGGTATAGCCTGATGTCCAACGGAGCTGACAACTTCAGGTCCGTGTGTATCTTTGCATATCCTCGCATTTTCACGCTTTCACAAAATTCATATTTTCTGTGGACTTGGCTTTGTATATATGTGAATCACTGGTCGAACCATGATTCCTCAGACGGAGCTATGGAGCAACTATCTACAATAGTGTCCCATTGACCAAAGCCATCTTGGAACCATACTAACTTCATGAATGAACTATATGATTCAACATCTTCTTTGTCACTTCCAAAGCATCAACATACTTAGCCTTTGTTATAGAATTCGCCATAGTATCCTGTTTGGAACAATTTCCAACTACCGTGCCACCATATCGTGTATTACACAAAACCCTTAACTTAAATCGAAAATTGCATGGAGCATTGATGAAGACTGTATCGATTTAATTACTTACAATGAGCACTTCATAATCTCTGCTTGCGAGAAAACATGTCATCAGTGCTACTTTAGTACTCACTGATATTTTTCACTGTTGTCCCATGATCAGTACTTTGATCACTTTGGTATCTATACTCGCAACAGCTTGGGAGTATCGGACATATCTGGTTGTTTTACATACTATGGAATACATGATTAATCCAAACACAAGAGTGTGTGGAATCTCCATCATGTGTTTTGCTCATCAGTGTTTTAGGACACCGAGTCTTGCAAAACTCTTTCCATGTGACTTCGGCAAGAATCACTCCTTGGCGTTCTTATGCTAAACTGTTTTAGCATCTTGTCAATATGTATTTTTGGCTTAACCTATTAGGCAATACTATATTCGCAGATAATTATGCCTAATATCAAGGCTACTTACCCAAGCACTTCATCAAAAAACTATTTTCAACGAAGTCGTAATTCGTGTCAAGAAATTTATATTATTTCCAATCAACAATGTGTCAAGCACACAAGGATTTTAGAAATATTATTATGCTCCCACTTACTATCTTGTAATCACAAGCATCTTCGTTATCCATTGATGAAATCAAACTCTTTTGACTATTTCATCAAAAACAAAGATTCCAACTCCATTTTGCTCTCTTCAGTCCATTGCTGGAACTCTGAAGTTTGCATACTCACTAGCATCCTCTGGATCGACAAAATACTTTGGACTGTATCACATGCACGTCCTAGGTTGCATTTCCATCACATGGAAATCCTTTTGGCATCCATGTTTCATATCTCATGTTTGAAATATGTATTAATTGCTAGTTTAACCCGAACCAACTTTAAGCATCGCTACGGTGAGACAACTTCATCGTAGTCAACTCCTTGAACTTGTTATTTTCAACAAGTCGAGCTTTATGGATAAAACATTTTATCCACATCAGTTTATAGTTCCATTAATGTTTGTTAGACTCTACGTCTTCCGAAGGGTTTATCAAGATATAATCTTGAATCATTTATATGGAAACTATCTCGGGTTATATTGGCTTTTAGTCAATTCTGGAGTCAGGGCCCATCAACGCTTCCTTGTGTATCGTAGGTATACTGTTGTCCAACAACAATATCTCGTAAGCGCACCTGAGAGGTTTGCACGAGTCTTGCCAACATGGTTCAGCTGCAAGTTCGACCGAAGTCCATAAATTTTATTGTAGAGACTTCCGTATCAGTCGCAGTAGGAAACTCTGAAATTACTTCCAAGATTTCTTTCCTTTGACCTGATGATGAAGATACTGTTATCTCGTCGAGTTGCACTGTCCTCCCACTCACCTTTTTACAAGAAACATTTTCTTCAAAATCACACCATTTTTCGTGGCAAACATTTTTGCCTCGGTATAGTGAGGGAGGAATACCCAATAACTTGGGATAACCTATAAAGTAGCACTTGTCTGATTTGGAATAGGTTTGTAAATATTTTACACAAGCCCCATATTCCAAATGTTAAGAAAAGATATAACATGGTTGGGTGTACCATACCATGGCGTCATTTCAACAGATCTGATGGCGCTCTTTTCAGTGTAAAAGCCGCAGTCTCTAAAGCATTACTTTAAAAGGGATAATGGCAAATTGACTTATGTCATCTTTGATCTTACCATGTCATAAATGGTTTGATTACATCTTCACAGACATTCCACTCACAGTGGTGCTCCGGGAGGTGTAAGTTATGAAACTCTTTTCACAACTCATCAGACATTCGCTAAACTTGTAACTCAAAATTTCTTTTCGCAATCCAATTGCAGAAACATAATTTTGTTGTTACAATAATTTCTTCTTCATTTTGAAAACCTTTTGAATGATTTCAAAAGATCCAGACTTACGTCTCATCAAGTAAATATCCATATATCTACTTGAGTCATTTCAGAAGATAGACAAATCCACTGCCAGCAACAACATTTATCGGACTACACACATCATGATGTATGATCACCAATAAGTTCTTTGCTCGTTCCTTATGGCCTGTGAACGGTATTTTAGTAACTTCACTTTTCGGAGGAAAGTTGCAAGTGTCAGATGATTCATAATCAAACGACTTCAAAATCCATCATTATGGAATTTCTCCATGCGGGTTTCTCCAATGTGACCAAATGCAGTGCCACACATGTGTGGTATTCTTTTAGTCTTGCGACATTTAGCGTCAGTGTTATGGATGTATCATATTACCATCAATATTCATAACATACATCCCATCGATGATGGAAGTATGGCCCTTATGTTATTCATAATACTGAACAACAATTGTTCTTTTATGAACACCACTCTTGCAACAAACATTATGCAAATGGGCTAGAGTGTATAAAACTCTAAAATGAATTATGAAAGTAAATACAGAGGTAATGTATTATTATCAATATTCATAACATACATCTCATTCATAATGAAAGTATGGCCCTTATGTTATTCATAACACCGAACATCAAAAGTTCTCTTATGAACAACCTTCTTGCAAGATACCTTATGCAATGGGCTAGAGTGTGTAAAACTCTAAAATGAATTATGAAAATAAATACAGACGGTAATACACCGATGGAAGGTATAGTAACATTTACTATATTCCCAGTGCGTATCTAAACCTCACTCCGGCAAGTCTTTTAGGCCGTAGTAGTTCTTGCATCGAGTCGCAATAGAATGCAATCGAGCGGGTATCTCTGTGATCAACTCACAATACCCAAGAATCAGTGATTAACATGTTTAATCATAATTCCAAAGAACTATTTCTTTTGACCAGCCTTCTATACATCAATAGCTTGTATGACTTTCATACATGAGCTGGATATTCCAGTCTTCTCTCTTATTGCCTTTATGCTTCTACCAGTTTTAACTTTTAGTATTTCTCCTACTCTCAGAAAAAGCACCCAACTTTAAGAGTGGCGTCAGCCCTGGACTTCCTAGGCATGTGAGTCACACTAACACCCTTTGGACATTTCCTTTCTCTTTAAGTTGTTGTTTTATTCACCTTCATCATATGACCGGCGTTCTTCTGGATCCCTCTCTCATCAGTCAAATGCCCAGTAAACACTTTACTAATACTTTGCAGAACAAACATTGCTTTGGATATCCCATATCTTCTAGCCTTTGTTTGTATCTGAAACTAATTTTTCAGTTCCATGAATATCACATAACTATCCCAAACTTTTGAAGTTCGGGTCTCATGGAAGCAAACATATTGCACTTGACCGTAACGGAATTCTAGCTTTTGGATCGAAGGACGAGAGTCACATCATCCATAGCATTAGCAGGAGAATACCAAAAGCATGCGATAGGACAAAGTCCTTCTCGGCACTTTTGAGGACAATCCTCACATTACGTTACCAACCGTAAAGTTTTAACCAGATATTTAACAGCTATTCAATTTTAATAGGGAAGGTGGAAACGCGAGCCAATATTCTATAACTATTATGCAAATCACACTTAGACTATGTCCATAATTAATTGCACTGAGAATTAAACAAGTTAATTCTACAGTGCGCTCCCACTCAAATCAATATCTCTCATAATTGATTGTGAGTGATACAAGACCCATATTACAATTCAACGCCAAGGATGCATCCATCTCAAGTGACGAGAATTGCAATCGGTAGGCCAACTTGCCAATCACATCTCTATGTGACTCTTGTACATCTTTCGATGGGCGTGTTCCGAGGTCAGGACGATCAAGCCAGAACGTCAAGACAACCAAGTGATCTCGCTGCGAGGTCCCAACTCATCTGCCTCACACTTCTCTAATCGTTCATACCCATGCATCCATGTGATACCCCGAAGAGATAGGTGCCGTGACGGTGCTACACTTGGGAGAACACTAACTACTTGATATTTTAAGTGAGAGATCACCCTAATAAAAAGCGACTACTGCTCAATCAAAAGAGTGCATCATAAGGGATAAACATCTCAGGCAATTCATAATAGCATGATATGGTATAGCCCTTTCTGACGGAGAAGTCTTTATTTCTTCGTCTTCGGCATTCGCGTCGGTGTTCACCTTCGTGAAGTTTGCCACCACCTTGTCGATGCACCAGATAATATTGCTATCTCTATAGCTAATAAAATAAGTGCATTACTTAAGGTTGACACGCAGGTCATTAAAGTGACAATCATATGGCTCCAGCCATCATGCCGAATCATGACACGCAGGTCATGTTAATTAATTTACATCATATAGTCATCTCATACATAATCGAATTAATATGAGAACTGCTATACCACATCACATGCACATCCTGCAAAACCAAGTTAGACGCCTCTAATCGGTTTATGCAAAATTTTATTTTACGTGGGTTCTAAGGTTTCGAAACAAACTGAAGCTACCAACGTCCATCATCAAGTATGATTATTCAAGTCGCTAGATTAACTTTGCAGGGTGTATGAAACACGAGATAATAAAATCTCGAGCCCCATACTGAACTTTGCCATACGCATGACCCCCGTGCAGATCATATCTGTATTGCCCTTTCATCTGCGAAATTTCATCTTTCTTTTAATTATGGTGGAATTCAAAGAACTGTTAGCACTTCGTTGATCAATCAGGATCGTGGATTGCCAGAACTTTGAAACTCCACCATGCCGTTATCAAGATCAGAAATACACAAATTTTAGGGAAGCAACAAGAACATCGGGTAACAGATTTCATCTGCTACCCGCACAAATAATTTTCAACAATGGATCTCATCTACTACAAAATTATATTATGCAATACCCATACATCTCTATGTATTCTAGATCGTAACCTGCATCTACGCATAGCAAGGCTCATGATGCCACTATAGGGGAGCGCGACAGAAAACAAAAATGTTTGGTACAGCGAGCACGCCCAGGATCACTATGGAGATGCATACAAGGTTTGATCTGATCATTACCGACTAGTAGCGCAGCGGAAGTAGAGTCGATGTAGATCGTCGGTGCAGATCCCCGCAGCTAGGATTTACAACCTCCCAACCGCGAGGATGTACTCCCTCGTCAGTCCCTCGGACAGCCCTTCGGGAGGCGGTCGGACAGTCCCCCAGACGGTGTCATGGACAGCCCTTCAGGAGGCACTCACAGAAACTCGGACGGTCACTCGGACAGCCCTTCGGGAGGCACTCTCGAACAGCCCCTCAGGCAAAAAAGATCGAACCTACGACCTCTCTACGGGGTTGCACACATACGGTGTCATCTATCCGATAGGGCTTCGCCGTCCAGAACTAGTTCCCACCGGAACCCAGACAGCCTTTCGGCTCTACGAAACTATTCGCGGGGAGGGAGAGAGAAGGCCAGATCATGCATGGCATTTGTATGTGAGAAAGAGTGAGTTTTGGGCATCCCCCTCCACCTCTATTTATAGGCCAAGCCCAAGGGGTAGAGGACCAAAATGCCCTCAAAGGTGGCTTCTCCAAGAAGCCACCAAAAAGTGCTTTTCACTATTCACGGAAACATTTTTCCGTGACCGTTAAACCCACTAAAATAATTTTGGACGCGTTCCGAAACAATTCCGGATTGGTGATTTTCATCTGCGAAAAGCAACCAAAGCGGTTCCGGCAGCTCCGGAACATTTCCGGGTTTTTTCTCTGGAAAAATCCCAGAAGTTCCCAAAACAATTCTGGCACCCCCCAAGAATTTCAAGGCATGTGCCAAAACCAATTTGACTTAATGGTATACCCCGAAACAACTTTTCAGTTTTACCGAAACTCTTCCGGTGTTCTCTCTCCGGAACTCTTTCGTTGTCTCCGAAACTTTTCCGGTGACTTTCTCTCACACTCTCTGTCTAGTATTCAGCAGATAGATGACCCTTAAGCGTGTGACCCTATAGGTTCGGTGAAGTATAGACATGACCGGAACACTTTCCGATCAATGATCAACATCGGAGCCGTGGACACCCATATTGACCCCTATACCCACACGAATAAATATTCGAGTGAACCTCCAGTTTACCGTGTGCTATTCCTGTTGCTTCGTGATATGTTACAAATACCCGAGGTAAGATTTATCGGCATCCCCGTGGATCAACAACTTGTCCACTATGCCAGTTACCTCGTTACCGGTTTTGTTCACTTTTCTCGTTCTCGTGTTTCGGCATCCCTGTGATCAAATCACATTGTGTCTGGCCAGACGATGGTGGATACCGTAACACCGAGAGGGCCCAGAGATATCTCTCCATCGTCGGAGGAGCAAATCCCAATCTTGAGCTATCAAGTTACTTGACAAACTTTCCCATGAACCCGTAAGCCGCCGTAATAGCCACCCAGTTACGGATGACGTTTAACAAACCTCAAAGTTCATGAATCAAGCATGAAGAAATTCAATACTCTCATGGTCTAAGGAATTATGCAAACGTAAACTTTCTCTGTGTTATTAACCATTAACTTGTGACGAATGTATCTCATAGCATAACATCAATCGGGTCGATTCAACCACAAGTGTTCTACTAACATTGTGTCCCCAAAGTTGCCGGCATAGTCATGCCCATCATCAGGAAAACAGAACCATCATGCAACACTTGAGCTAGTCTTAGAGGCTAGACTAGGAATACATTTTACCGTTTTTTATTCCACACATGCATATGAGTCTTCCTCCGAGCCTCGTGTTTTTGCAGACTCGAGAACCATAGCAGTTATAACACGGAATACAAACTTAATTACGAACATGGGGATAAATAATAACATTTATTATTGCCTCTAGGGCATATCTCCTACAGACTCCCACTTGCACTAGAGTCAACAATCTAGTCAATGCTAAAGCACTTTACACCTATGGCATACCGGTGTAAAATATGCTTCGCTTTTGGTATAGCCTGATGTCCAACGGAGCTGACAACTTCAGGTTCGTGTGTATCTTTGCATATCCTCGTGTTTTCATGCTTTCACAAAATTCATATTTTCTGTGGACTTGGCTTTGTATATATGTGAATCACTGGTCGAACCTTGATTCCTCAGACTGAGCTATGGAGCAACTATCTACAATAGTGTCCCATTGACCAAAGCCGTCTTGGAACCATACTAAGTTCATGAATGAACTATATGATTCAACATCTTCTTTGTCGCTTCCAAAGCGTCAACATACTTAGCCTTTGTTATAGAATTCGCCACAGTATCCTGTTTGGAACAATTTCCAACTACCGTGCCACCATATCGTGTATTACACAAAACCCTTAACTTAAATCAAAAATCGCATGGAGCATTGATGAAGACTGTATCGATGTAATTACTTACAACGAGCACTTCATAATCTCTGCTTGCGAGAAAACATGTCATCAGTGCTACTTTAGTACTCAATGACATTTTTCACTGTTGTCCCATGATCAGTACTTTGATCACTTTGGTATCTATACTCGCAACAGCTTGGGACTATCGGACATATCTGGTTCTTTTACATACTATGGAATACATGATTAATCCAAACACAAGAGTGTGTGGAATCTCCATCATGTATTTTGCTCATCAGTGTTTTAGGACACCGAGTCTTGCAAAACTCTTTCCATGTGACTTCGGCAAGAATCACTCCTTGGCGTTCTTATGCTAAACTGTTTTAGCATCTTATCAATATGTATTTTTGGCTTAGCCTATTAGGCAATACTATCTTCGCAGATAATTATGCCTAATATCAAGGCTACTTAGCCCAAGCACTTCATCGAAAAACTATTTTCAATGAAGTCCTAATTCGTGTCAAGAAATTTATATTATTTCCAATCAACAATGTGTCAAGCACACAAGGTTTTTAGAAATATTATTATGCTCCCACTTACTTTCTTGTAATCACAAGCATCTTCGTTATCCATTGAGGAAATCAAACTCTTTTGACTATTTCATCAAAAACAAAGATTCCAACTCTATTTTGCTCTCTTCTGTCCATTGCTGGAACTCTGAAGTTTGCATACTCACTAGCATCCTCTGAATCGACAAAATACTTTGGACCGTATCAGTCCTAGGTTGCATTTCCATCACATGGAAATCCTTTTGGCATCCATGTTTCATATCTCATGTTTGAAATATGTATTAATTGCTAGTTTAACCCGAACCGACTTTAAGCATTGCTACGGTGAGACAACCTCATCGTAGTCAACTCCTTGAACTTGTTATTTTCCACAACTCGAGTTTTATGGATAAAACATTTTATCCACATCAGTTTATAGTTCCATTAATGTTCGTTAGACTCTAAGTCTTCCGAAGGGTTTATCAAGATATAATCTTGAATCATTTATATGGAAACTATCTCGGATTATATTGGCTTTTAGCCAATTCCGGAGTCAGGGCCCATCAACGCTTCCTTGTGTATCGTAGGTATACTGTTGTCCAACAACAATATCTCGTAAGCGCACCTGAGAGGTTTGCACGAGTCTTGCCTACGTGGTTCAGCTGCAAGTTCGACCGAAGTCCATAGATTTTATTGTAGAGACTTCTGTATCAGTCGCAGCAGGAAACTCTGGAATTACTTCCAAGGTTTCTTTCCTTTGACCTGATGACGAAGATACTGTTATCTCGTCGAGTTGCACTGTCCTCCCACTCACCCTTTTGCAAGAAACATTTTCTTCAAAATCACACTGTTCTTCGTGGCAAACATTTTTGCCTCGGTACAGTGAGGGAGGAATACCCAATAACTTGGGATAACCTACAAAGTAACACTTGTCTGATTTGGAATAGGTTTGTAAATATTTTGCACAAGCCCCATATTCCAAATGTCAACCACAACTGTTCTACTAACATTGTGTCCCCAAAGTTGCCGGCATAGTCATGCCCATGATCAGGAAAACAGAACCATCATGCAACACTTGAGCTAGTCTTAGAGGCCATACTAGGAATACATTTTATCATTTATTATTCCACACGTGCATACGAGTCTTCCTCCGAGCCTCGTGTTATTGCAGACTCGAGAACCATAGCAGTTATAGCACGGAATACAAACTTAATTACGAACATGGGGATAAATAATAACATTTATTATTGCCTCGAGGGCATATCTCCTACACAATCGACACCGTCCGATCATTCGGAAAACCTCTGGTCCAGAATCCGTTGCGGCTTCTCCTAAGGATAACTGCGAGAGAGCGGAGGCCGAGTGCCCCCGAAGCACTCCAAAAGCTCAACTCACTCATCCTGTTGAGCCTCAACCGATTCGGGGGCTAATGATGGGGTCACCTACCACCGGTAGGGACAAGGGCCTGACATCTAGGGCCCACCTAAAGTCCACACCATTATTCAGAGACCCCAGTGTCACAGGTGCAATCGGATGCACACCATGGAGGATCCACTCGGACCTTGCATGGACAACACTCGGACGTCCACCCTCCAGTCGGCCGGCTGTCACCACTCGGACAGAGGAGACGTAAGGATGGCGTGGGAACTGCAACGGTCGAGTAGTCTTCAACTAGGCTTAAATCACAGTTATGGCTACCGTTACCTGTAACTGCCATAGTCATAGCTGTTAAACATCCATAACTGTTGTAGTTATTGTCATAAATACCCTAGCGATGCGGTGGTGAAGAGGCCGTAGCGCACTCTATATAAGCCGCCCTCTCCGTCGCAGGGTTCAGCTTCCCCCTGTAATCACATACCCCAAGAGCAAACAAGCCTCCGGGCAACGAGACGTAGGGTTCTTACCTTCTCCGAGAGGGGCCCGAACTCGTAAAAACCAAGTGCCACACCTGTGCTGTAGCTAGGCTCTGCCCCTTCATTCGTACCCCCAGTAATCATTGTCAGGTTAGTAACCACGACAACATGCTCAGCTCCGCAAATGTCGTCTGCCTTAGCGTGCCTTCTATCTGACTCAAAACATCAAGCTACAACCAATACATAGCACTCGCCAATGGGTGATCCACCTCTGTCGGCCTAGTCGCGGATTTCAAGCAATTTTTTGAGTTGGTTTCTACATGCAGTTTTCTACCAGTTTTACATGACTTGTTTTTGTCCGGTCTTTTCTGTTTTTCTCATTTTTATTTTTTAACAAAGGAAAAATAGAAAAATGTTCACCATTATCAGAGAAATATTATTCATCCTTCATTTTTAAATGTTCAACATTATCAGAGAAATATTTATAGTATATTTACAAATATTCAACGTGTATCAAAAAAGTCTGACATGCATTTAAAAAATGTTCACATGTATTTCATAATGCTCAATGTGTATTTAGAAAAATTTCAACATGTATCAAAAAGTAAAAACAGATGAAAACAAAAAGGAAAAAAAAGAAGAAGAAGAAGAAGAAGAAAAAGAAACAAAAATCAAGAAAAAATGTAGAAAGTCGGACACCAATGCTATTGTGGAAAAACCAATCCCGGGAAAAACGACCAAACCCGGATCCGAAAACAACTGGACCTATAGTAAACAAAGTACTGCAAAAAACCGCATGCAACAGTGGGTTGGCTCAGTTTAGCTCGCTCTTGCGGCAATATATATTGCACTAGGAGATGAGCACGTGCGTTGCATTGGGATAAAACATGCCCCTAGCGATTCATTTGTGTTGCCACTTCTTCTCTTCATCACCGTGCCGATTGTGGTGATTTTGTTCACTTATTAATGGTGAACGGGATTAATTCCATAGCAATTATCTTGATCATCACACTCTAGCAAGCCACCTTTGCGACCTTCTCCCTGCGCTGCCTTGTATTTTCATGGGCTTGTAATGATGGTGGCAGACACCCCTATCTCATCTACACATGGTGTATGCATCGTCCCCACACTCCTGCCCCCTAGTCTTGTAGGAGATATGCCCTAGAGGCAATAATAAATGTTATTGATTATCTCCCTGTTCATAATTAGGTTTATGTTCCATGCTATAACTGCTATGGTTCTCGAGTCTGCAATAACCACGAGGCTCTGAGGAAGACTCATATGCACGTGTGGGATAATAAACGGTAAAATGTATTCCTAGTCTGGCCTCAAAGACTGGCTCAAGTATTGCATGATGATCCTGTTTTCCTGATCATGGGCATGGCTATGCCGGCAATTTTGAGGGCGCAATGTTGGTAGAACACTTGTGTTGAATCGACCCAAATTGATGTTATGCTATGAGATACATTCGTCACAAGTTAATGGTTAATAACACAGAGATGGTTAACGTTTGCATAATTCCTTAGACCATGAGAGTATCGAGTTTCTTCATGCTTGCTTCATGAACTTTGGGGTTTGTTAAACGTCATCCGTAAATGGGTGGCTATTACGGCGGCTTACGGGTTCATGGAAAAGTATGTCAAGTAACTTGATAGCTCAAGATTGGGATTTGCTCCTCCGACGATGGAGAGATATCTCTGGGCCCTCTCGGTGTTACGGTATCCATCATCGTCTGGCCAGACACTTTGTGATTTGATCACGAGGATGCCGGAACACGGGAACGAGAAAAGAGAACAATACTGGTAACGAGGTAACTGGCATAGTGGACAAGTTGTTTATCCACGGGGATGCCAACATGTCTCACCTCGGGTATTTGTAACATATCGCGAAGCAACAGGAATAGCACACGGCAACTGGAGGTTCACTCGAATATTCATTCGTGTGGGTATAGGGGTCAATATGGGTGTCCACGGCTCCGATGTTGATCATTGATCGGAAGGGGTTCCGGGTCATGTCTATACTTCACCGAACCTATAGGGTCACACGCTTAAGGGTCATCTATCTGCTGAATACTAGACGGGGAGTCTGAGAGAAAATCACCGAAAAAGTTTCGGACGAAACGGAAACGTTCCGGAGAGGATATCGGAATAGTTCCGGTGAAACTCAAAAGTTGTGTCAGGGTATTCCATAAAGTCAAATTGGTTTCGGCACATGCCTGGAAGGTACTAGAATTGTTCCGGTAACTTCTGAGATTTTTCAGAGACAAAACCCGGAAATGTTCCGGACTGCCGAAACCGCTTTAGTTGCTTTTCACAGATGAAAATCACTAAACCGAAATGTTGTTTCGGAGTACACCATAAAGTCAAAATGGTTTTGGCACATGCCTGATAATTCTTGGAGGGTGCCAGAATCGTTCTGGAAACTTTCTGGAATTTTCCGGGATGAAAACCGGAAATGTTCCGGAGCTGCCGGAACCGCTTCAGATGCTTTTCGCAGATGAAAATCACTAAACCGGAATTGTTTCGGATCGCGTTGAAAATTATTTTAGTGGGTACTGGAAATGTTCTAAGCCCACATGAATATTTTCAGTTCAAACGGACGCTGAAATATGTCGTCGTGAATAGTGAAAGTGCTTTTTGGATTGCTTTTTGGAAAGCCACCTTTTTGGGCTTTTGCTCCAAAATATCTTGGAGATGACATGGATGGATGTGGCTGAAATTTCAGCCCCTCCACCCCTCCTTCTCCTATAAATAGAGGTGGAGGGGGCAGCCCAAATCTCAACTCTTTCTCACATACACATGCCATCTGATGTTATCTGGCTTCTCTCTCCCTCCCAGCGAAATAGTTTCGTAGAGCCGAAAGGCTGTCTAGGTTCCGGTGGGAACTAGTTCTGGACGGCGAAGCCCTGTCGGATAGATGACACCGTATGTGTGCAACTCTGTAGAGAGATCGTAGTTTCGGTCTTAGTTCGAGAGTGCCTCCCGAAGGGCTGTCCGAGTGACTGTCCGAGTTTCGATGGTCCTCCCGAAGGGCTGTCCGAGTGACTGTCCGAGTTTCGATGGTCCTCCCGAAGGGCTGTCCGTGACACCGTCCGAGGGACTGTCCGACCGCCTCCCGAAGGGCTGACCGAGGGCGGATGAGGGTATACATCCTCGCGGTTGGGAGGTTGTAAATCCTAGCTGCGGGGATCTGCACCGCCGATCGTCATCGACTCTACTTCCGCTGCGCTATGAGTCGGTAACGAAACAGATCAAACCTTGTATGCAGTCTCCATAGTGATCCTGGGCTGGTACGTAGGTCGGAAAAATTTTGTTTTCTGCTGCGTTACCCTACAGTGGCATCAAGAACCGTGCTGTGCATAGATGCAGGTTGCGATCTAGAATACATAGAGATGTATGGGTGTTGCACAATATAATTAGGTAGTAGATGAGATCTATTACTGAAAATTATTTGTGCGGGTAGCAGATGAAATCTGTTACCCGATGTTCTTGTTGCTTCCCTGGAATTTGCGTAGTCCTGATCTTGACGGCATGGTGGAATCTCACAAAGTTCTGGCAATCCGCGATCCTTTCATGCTGCTCCTGAGTATGCTGATTGACAGATCAACGAAGTGCTAACAGTTCTTTGGGTTCCACCATAGTTGAGAAAGATGGATGTTTCGCAGACGAAAGGGCAATGCAGATATGATCTGCACGGGGGTCACGCGTATGACGAAGTTTAGTATGGGGCTCGAGATTTTATTATCTCATGTTTCATACACCCCGCAATGTTAATCTAGCGACTTGGATTATCATGCTTGATGATGGACGTTGTTAGCTTCGGTTTGTTTCGAAACCTTAGAAGCCACGTAAAATAAAATTTTGCATGAACCGATTAGAGGCGTCTAACTTGGTTTTGCAGGATGGTTTGCATGTGCATATGATGTGGTATAGAAGTGTTCATAATAATTTGATTATGTATGAGATGACTATATGATGTAAATTGATTAACATGACGTGCGTGTCATGATTCGGCATGATGGCTGGAGCCATATGATTGCACTTTAATGACCTGCGTGTCAACCTTATGTAATGCACTTATTTTATTAGCTATAGAGATAGCAATATTATCTGGTGCATCGACAAGGAGGTGGCAATCTTCGCGAAGGTGAACACCGACGCGAATGCCGAAGACGAAGAAATGAAAGACTTCTCCGTCAGAAAGGGCTATACCATATCATGCTATTATGAATTGCCTGAGATGTTTATCCCTTATGATGCACCCTTCTTGATTGCGCGGTAGTCGCTTTTTATTAGGGTGATCTCTCACAAAAATATCAAGTAGTTAGTGTTCTCCCAAGTGTAGCACCGTCACGGCACCTAACTTTTCGGGGTGCGCCATGGATGCATGGGTACGAACGATTAGGAATGTGTGAGGCGGGTGAGGTCAGACCTCGCAGCAAGATCACTTGGTTGTCTTGACGTTCATGGCAGGATCGTCCTGAGCTCGGAACACACGCATCGAAAGATGAACAAGAGTCACATAGAGATGTGATCGGCAAGTTGGCCTACCGATTAAAATTCCCGTCATGAGATGATGATTCTATGGCGATGAATTGAAGTCTGGATCTTGTATCACTCAAAATCAATTATGAGAGATATTGATTTGAGTGGGAGCGCACTATAGAATTAACTTGTTTAATTCTCAGTGCAATTAATTTTGAACACTGTCTAAGTGTGGTTTGCATAATAGTTGTAGAATAATGGCTCGCGTTTCCACCTTCCCTATTAAAATTGAATAGCTGTTAAATATCTGGTTAAAACTTTACGGTTGGTAACGTAATGTGAGGATTGTCCTCTAGAGTGCCGAGAAGGATTTTGTCCTATCGCATACTTTCGGTATTCTCCCGCTAATGCTATGGATCATGTGACTCTCGTCCTTCGATCCAAAAGCTAGAATTCCTTTTCAGTCAAAGTGCAATATGTTTACTTCCATGAGACCCGAACTTCAAAAGTTTGGATAGTTATGTGATATTCATGGAATCTGAAAATCATTTTCAGAGACAGACAAAGGCTAAAAGATATGAGATATCCAAAGAAATGTTTGTTTGCAAACTGTTAGTAAAGGAGTTTACTATGCATTAGACTGATAAGAGAGGGATCCAGGAGAACGCCTATCATATGATGAAAGGTGAATAAAACGACAACTTAAAGAGAAAGGAAGTGTCCGAAGGGTGTTAGTGAAACTTTCACGCCTAGGAAGTCCGGGGCTAACGCCACTCTTAAGTTGGGTGCTTCTTCTGAGAGTAGGAGAAATACTGAAAGTTAAACTGTTAGAAGTATAAAGGCAAAAGGAAAGAAGACTGGAATATCCAGCTCATGTATGAATGTCATACAAGTTTTTGATGTATAGAAGGCTGGTCAAAGATATAGTTCTTGGGAATTATGGTTAAACATGTTAATCACTAATTCTTGGGTATTGTGAGTTAATCACAAAGATACCCGCTCGATTGCATTCTGTTGCAACTCGATGTAAGAACTACTATGGCCTGAAAGACTAGCCAGGAATGAGGTTTAAATACATGTTGGGAACTTAGTAAAAGTTACTATACCTTCCATCGATGTATTACCAATGTATTTATTTTCATAATTCATTATAGAGTTTTACACACTCTAGCCCATTGCATAAGGTATTTTGCAAGAAGGTTGTTCATAAGAGAACTTTTGATGTTCGGTGTTATGAATAACATAAGGGCCATACTTTCATTATGAATGAGATGTATGTTATGAATATTGATAATAATACTTTACCTCTGTATTTACTTTCATAAATCATTTTAGAGTTTCATACACTCTAGCCCATTTGCATAATGTTTGTTGCAAGAGTGTTGTTCATGAAAGAACAATTGTTGTTCGGAATCATGAATAACATAAGGGCCATGCTTCCATAGTGGATGGGATGTATGTTATGAATATTGATGGTAATATGATACATCCATAACACTGACGCTAAATGTCGCAAGACTAAAAGAATACCACACATGTGTGGCACTGCATTTGGTCACATTGGAGAAACCCGCATGGAGAAATTCCATTATGATGGATTTTGAAGTCATTTCATTACGAATCATCTGACACTTGCAACTTTCCTCCGGAAAAGTAAAGTGACTGAAATACCGTTCACAGGCCATAAGGAACGAGCAACGAACTTATTGGTGATCATACATTTTGATGTATGTAGTCCGATAAATGTTGTTGCTAGCAGTGGATTTTATCTATCTTCAGAAATGACTCAAGTAGATATAATGGATATTTACTTGATGAGACGTAAGTCTAGATCTTTTGAAATCATTCGAAAGTTTTTCAAAAATGAAGTAGAAATTATTGTAACAAGAAAATTATGTTTCTGCAATTGGATTGCGGAAAGGAATATTTGAGTTACAAGTTTAGCGAATGTCTGATGAGTTGTGAAAAGAGTTTTCATAACTTACACCTCCCGGAACACCTCTGTGAGTGGAATGTCCGTGAAGATGTATTTGAACCATTTATGACATGGTAAGATCAAAGATGACATAAATAGATTTGCCATTATCCCTTTTAAAGAGTAATGTTTTAGAGACTGCGGCTTTTACACTGAAAAGAGATCCATCAGGTCTGTTGAAATGACGCCATGGTATGGTACGCCCAACCATGTTATATCTTTTCTTAACATTTGGAATATGGGGCTTGTGTAAAAGGTTACAAACCTATTCCAAATCAGACAAGTGCTACTTTGTAGGTTATCCCAAGTCATTGGGTATTCCCCCACCACTATACCAAGGCAAATGATCTTGCCACAAAACGGTATGCTTTTAAAAAGAATAGTTCTTACAAAAGGTGAGTGGGAGGACAGTGCAACTCGACGAGATAACCAGTATCTTCGTCATCAGGTCAAAGGAAAGGAACCTTGGAAGTGATTCCGGAGTTTCCTACTGCGACTGATACGGAAGCCTCTACATGAGATGTATGGACTTCGGTCGAACTTGCAGCTAAACCGCATAGGAAAAACTCGTGCAAACCTCTCAGGTGCGCATACGAGATATTGTTGTTAGACAACAGTATACCTACGATACACAAGGAAGCGTTGATGGGCCCTGACTCCGGAATTGGCTAAATGCCAATACAATCCGAGATAGTTTCCATATAAGTGATTCAAGATTAAAATCTTGATACACCTTTCGGAAGACTTAGAGTCTAACGAATATTTATGGAACTAAAACTGATACGGAAAAAATGTTTTATCCATAAAGCTCGACTTGTTGCAATAACAAGTTCAAGGAGTTGACTACGACGAGATTATCTCACCGTAGCGATGCTTGAAGTCGGTTCGGGTTGAACTAGCAATTAGTACATATTTCAAATCATGAGATATGAAACATGGATGACAAAAGGATTTCCATCTGATGGAAATGAAACATAGGACTTGTATGTGATACAGTCCAAAGTAATTTGTCAATCCAGAAGATGCTAGTGAGTATGCAAACTTCAGAGTTCCAGCGATGGACAGAAGAGAGCAAAGTGGAGTTGGAATCTTCGTTTTTGATGGAATGGTCAAAGAGGTTTGACTTCATCAAACTTCAGATTCAAGAAAGTAAGTGGGAGCATGGTAATATTTCTAAAAACCTTGTGTACTTGACACATTGTTAAATTGGAAATAAATTTCTTGACACGAATTAGGACTTCATTTGAAAAGGGTTTTTCGATGAAGTGCTTGGGCTAAATAGCCTTAATATTAGGCATGATGATCTATGGAGATAGATTTACCTAATGGGGCTGAGCAAAGATACATATTGACAAGATGCTAAAACCTTTTAGCATTTAAAACGCCAAGGAGTGATTCTTGCCAAAGTCACATGGAAAGAGTTTTGCAAGACTCGGTGTCTCAAAACACTGATGAGCAAAAATACATGATGGAGATTCCACACACTCTTGTGTTTGGATTAATCATGTATTCCATGGTATGTAAATCAACCAGATATGTCCGATACTCCCAAGTTGTTGCGAGTATAGATACCAAAGTGATCAAAGTACTGATCATGGGACAACAGTGAAAGATGTCATTAAGTACTAGAGTAGTGCTGATGACATGTTTTCTCGCAAGCAGAGATTATGAAGTGCTCGTTGTAAGTAATTACGTCGATACAGTCTTCATCAATGCTCCATGCGATTTTCGATTTAAGTTAAGGGTTTTGTGTAATACACAATATGGTGGCACGGTAGTTGGAAATTGTTCCAAACAAGATACTGTGGCGAATTCTATAACATAGGCTAAGTATGTTGATGCTTTAGAAGCGACAAAGAAGATGTTGAATCATATAGTTCATTCATGAACTTAGTATGGTTCCAAGATGGCTTTGGTCAATGGGACACTATTTCAGATAGTTGCTCCATAGCTCAGTCTGAGGAATCAAGGTTTGACCTGTGATTCACATATATACAAAGCCAAGTCCACACAAAATATGAATTTTGCGAAAGCGTGAAAACGCGGGGATATGCAAAGTTACACACGGAGCTGAAGTTGTCAGATCCGTTGGACATCAGGCTATACCACAAGCGAAGCATATTTTACACCAGTATGCCATAGGTGTAAAGTGCATTAGCATTGACTAGATTATTGACTCTAGTGCAAGTGGGAGTCTGTAGAAGATATGCCCTAGAGGCAATAATAAATGTTATTGATTATCTCCCTGTTCATAATTAGGTTTATGTTCCATGCTATAACTGCTATGGTTCTCGAGTCTGCAATAACCACGAGGCTCTGAGGAAGACTCATATGCACGTGTGGGATAATAAACGGTAAAATGTATTCCTAGTCTGGCCTCTAAGACTGGCTCAAGTATTGCATGATCCTGTTTTCCTGATCATGGGCATGGCTATGCCGGCAATTTTGAGGGCGCAATGTTGGTAGAACACTTGTGTTGAATCGACCCGAATTGATGTTATGCTATGAGATACATTCGTCACAAGTTAATGGTTAATAACACAGAGATGGTTAACGTTTTCATAATTCCTTAGACCATGAGAGTATCGAGTTTCTTCATGCTTGCTTCATGAACTTTGGGGTTTGTTAAACGTCATCCGTAAATGGGTGGCTATTACGGCGGCTTACGGGTTCATGGAAAAGTATGTCAAGTAACTTGATAGCTCAAGATTGGGATTTGCTCCTCCGACGATGGAGAGATATCTCTGGGCCCTCTCGGTGTTACGGTATCCATCATCGTCTGGACAGACACTTTGTGATTTGATCACGGGGATGCCGGAACACGGGAACGAGAAAAGAGAACAATATGGTAATGAGGTAACTGGCATAGTTGACAAGTTGTTGATCCACGGGGATGCCAACATGTCTCACCTCGGGTATTTGTAATATATCGCGAAGCAACAGGAATAGCACACGGCAACTGGAGGTTCACTCGAATATTCATTCATGTGGGTATAGGGGTCAATATGGGTGTCCACGGCTCCGATGTTGATCATTGATCGGAAGGGGTTCCGGGTCATGTCTATACTTCACCGAACCTATAGGGTCACACGCTTAAGGGTCATCTATCTGCTGAATACTAGACGGGGAGTCTGAGAGAAAATCACCGAAAAAGTTTCGGACGAAACGGAAACGTTCCGGAGAGGATATCGGAATAGTTCCGGTGAAACTGAAAAGTTGTTTCAGGGTATTCCATAAAGTCTAATTGGTTTCGGCACATGCCTGGAAATTATTGGAAGGTACCAGAATTGTTCCGGTAACTTCTGAGATTTTTCAGAGACAAAAACCGGAAATGTTCCGGACTGCCGAAACCGCTTTAGTTGCTTTTCACAGATGAAAATCACTAAACCGAAAAGTTGTTTCGGAGTACACCGTAAAGTCAAAATGGTTTCAGCACATGCCTGATAATTCTTGGAGGGTGCCAGAATCGTTCTGGAAACTTTCTGGAATTTTCCGGGATGAAAACCGGAAATGTTCCGGAGCTGCCGGAACCGCTTCAGATGCTTTTCGCAGATGAAAATCACTAAACTAGAATTGTTTCGGATCGCGTTGAAAATTATTTTAGTGGGTACTGGAAATGTTCTAAGCCCACATGAATATTTTCAGTTCGAACGGACGCTGAAATATGTCGTCGTGAATAGTGAAAGTGCTTTTTGGATTACTTTTTGGAAAGCCACCTTTTTTGGCTTTTGCTCCAAAATATCTTGGAGATGACATGGATGGATGTGGCTGAAATTTCAGCCCCTCCACCCCTCCTTCTCCTATAAATAGAGGTGGAGGGGGCAGCCCAAATCTCAACTCTTTCTCACATACACATGCCATCTGATGTTATTTGGCTTCTCTCTCCCTCCCAGCGAAATAGTTTCGTAGAGCCGAAAGGCTGTCTAGGTTCCGGTGGGAACTAGTTCTGGACGGCGAAGCCCTGCCGGATAGATGACACCGTATGTGTGCAACTCTGTAGAGAGATCGTAGTTTCGGTCTTAGTTCGAGAGTGCCTCCCGAAGGGCTGTCCGAGTGACTGTCCGAGTTTCGATGGTCCTCCCGAAGGGCTGTCCGTGACACCGTCCGAGGGACTGTCCGACCGCCTCCCGAAGGGCTGACCGGGGGCGGATGAGGGTATACATCCTCGCGGTTGGGAGGTTGTAAATCCTAGCTGCGGGGATCTGCACCGCCGATCGTCATCGACTCTACTTCCGCTGCGCTACGAGTCGGTAACGAAACAGATCAAACCTTGTATGCAGTCTCCATAGTGATCCTGGGCTGGTACGTAGGTCGGAAAAATTTTGTTTTCTGCTGCGTTACCCTACAAGTCTAAGATTCACTCACGTTGCCTCTCCTCCTCGCTAGTGACGACCCCTCACTACCCATACATGTAATTACTTGTAGTGATGGTGGGAATCACGACCATCTCACGTGCAACAGGTGCATGTGCCGCCCCCACAAAACTGAATGCATAAAGAGCGATATTGTATATTAAAAAAACTCTAAGTCGACATAATGGATGACTGGATTATGTCTTTCAACACTTGAAGGCATTGAACGACGTACCATGGGTGGAACATGGGAGTTCTTGCAAAATCGGTGGAATAGTGAGATTGGATGCTTCAGATGGGCAATGTTTTGCACCGGAACTCGCGGTTGAGCTTGGGTTTATGTCAAGGGATTCAAGGCCTTTTTATATGTTAGATGATGGGCTCTGAAAACATATTTCACTGATCCTACCGAATTTAGAACAACAAGGCCATCCTCCCACCACTTATCTCACTCAGCCTAGGGCGCCCCTATGTCTCGCTTCACGCGAGACGTAGGGAACTCTCGCGTGAAGGCAAGCGTAAGATGGGCCGTCCAAGGCGCGCGGGAGCCACAACCTCGTTTTTTTCATTTTTTTGTTTTTGTTTTTTTGCTTTCTTATTATTATTATTTTTATACTTCCAAATATTCTAAATAAATATATTTTAAAAAATACTTTACAAAAAACATTTGAAAAAAATGTTAACCAAGCGTTTGAAAAATGTTAAATGTGTATATAGCAAATGTTTCTCATTTATACGAAAAATGTATATTAAAAATATACAATGTGTGTGAAAAAAGTTGATCATGTATTTAAAAAATGTTAATCAACAATAAAAAAATAAAAAGTATTTAAAAAATGTTAATCAGGCATTTGAAAACTGTAAATGTCTATAGAAGAAAAAATGTTGACCATTCAGTCACAAAATCTTAATCTTGTATTTGAAAAATGTTAATCAAACATTTGAAAAATAATAAATGCTTGTAGAAAATATACCGACCATGTATTCAATAAATGTTAATCTTGTACTTCAAAAATGTTAATCAAGCATTTGAAAAAAAATGCGTATAGAAAAAATGTTGATCATGTATTCAAAAAATGTTAAACTTGTATTTCAAAGATGTTAAATGTGTATTAGAAAAATGTATTGGATATAAACCCAAAATGTACAATGTGTACGGAGAAAAGGTAGACATAAAAAAATAAGTTTTCAAAAAATGTAATCATGTATTTTAATGTCAAATGTGTATATAAAAATGTTTCTAATGTATAACAAAATGTTGAATGTGTACTTAAAAAAAGTTAACACATGCTGAACAAAAAAGAAACCGATGAAATCGAGAAAAGACAAAGAAAAATGAAGAAACCCAATAAAAACCAAAAAGGAAACTCAGAAAACAAAACAAAAGAAATAAAAAACCAAAGAAACCAATGCAAAAGAATGAAACCAAGAAAACCGAGAAAAAACAAAGAAAACCAATGGAAACCAAGAAAGAAACGAATAAAGAATGAAAAAGCAGAAAAAATACCAATGCAAACCGAGAAAGAAAAAATAAAAACCAAGGAAAACAAAAAGACCGAGAAAGAAGCCAGAAAACCAATGAAAAAGCAAAGAGAACAGACAAACCAAAGAAACCATGAATAAAACAAAGAAAACCGATGAAAACAAAGTAAAAGTAAAAACCGAAGAAAACCAAAAAAGAATCAAAAAACCGAAAGAGTAAAAAAGAGATTAGAACCAGCGAAGCGATCGCTCGCGCGAGCGATCGTCGGGTGCGAGCGATGGGAAAAAAGAAAGATAAACGGGCCGGCCCAATTGCTATGCGAGATAAGAAGTCTTTCAGGCGAGAGAAGCTACTGTCTCGCTTTGAGCAAGACATAGCTATCGCGCTCAGTCCCCTCAAAAAAAAAAAAAGCTATCGCGCTCAGCCTACGCCATTACACGTCCCCATGCAGACATACATTACGAGATTTTTTTTTTCTTAAGGAAGGCCATCATGGCGTAAACTGTAAAATTAAGGGTGTCGGGTTTTGTGTTACAAACTTACAACACGATGCGGCAATGAGTTACACTAGTAAAGCAGCCGACATGGAAACTGGTCCCGCGTCCTGGTCAGTGTTTCCGCAGTCCTCACCCCCGGCGGCGGAGGAGAATAAGTCCTTGCACAGATCGCCGTAGAACCGGCAGACCAGATCGACGAACACCGGCGACTTGAGCCGCTCCCAGCACTGTAGGAGTTCCTCCACGTCCTGCAGGTCCCGCGCTTTGCCTTCCTCCGTCAAAATCTCCATCAGGCAGCTCTCGAAACTCCGGCATGCCTCCTCTTTCTCCTCTCCAATTCGCGTGGTCGTCCTCAACCGCAGCCGGGCCACCATCTTCACATACGCAGGCGTCTCAGGCGACGGCACCGGCACCTCTGGCACCGCCGCAGCAACTACCCTGCGCGCGGTAGGGCTCTCTGTCGAGGTTGCTGGCGTGGAAGACGGGGGGATTAACGGCCAGAACACCGCGCGGACCGACCGGAAGCTCCGGCCCGCACGGCGCCAGTGGCGGGGGCTCATCTTGGCGGTGGACTTGCGGAGATTGCGGAACCGGAAGGCCCTGATAGAGAGGGCGGCGGAGGCCGGGATGCGGAAGAGCCGCGCGAGGGCTCGCTTGCATGGCGTCAGAAGGCTGCGCGTCATGCAGGAGGGACGACGAGACGATCGAGACGAGGTTGTCATCGTGGTGAACACGCGGAGTATACACGGGCTGATATGTTGATTTCTTGGGTTACCTCGTGCTGCCACAAAAGATGTAGAATGAGACATCGATGGAAGCCATTTCATAAGAGAGAGGCTCTGGCTGCTTGGTTGCTCGATTGTTGCATGGTTGTGGCATACACGTACGTTCAGTCTTTAGTGGGGTGGCAGTACTATGATCGTGCCTCGCACTAAGCATAGGTGAGGCTTCTTTCCGCTACCGGCATATAATTCGAAAAATTACCGTTCTTGCAACTGATGAGACTGCTACGACTGGTTGCCGCCCGGATTGACAGCAGTACCTGCCCCAGCCCGCGCATCTTCTCAGCCTGTATCAAAAGTAGTAATACAGACATTTTCAGTATTTTTTAAGATGAGTGGTAATGATAAACAAATTTGACGGTGAATGATAATATGTTCTGAGATTCTGTCCCCCCAACCCCTCCCGCGTTGCCCCCGCGCGGTGGCCAGGAGAAAACCCTGATCCGCCGCCACCAGGCTCCCCTCCCCTCCTCCCGCTCCTACCTCGCCGCCGCCACAGGACTCGGCCAGGCAAAGCTCGATCGGAGCCAGCGGCGACGGGGCTTCCTTGTTCCCTCGCGTGCAAGGGCCGGTGTGGGGCGGCTCCTTCGGGCCTAGGCGCGGCGCGGTGGCGCGCAGGCACAGTGGTGGGCGCCGATGCGACGGTTGTGCCTCGGGGGGCATGGTGGGTGGTGGAGCGCGCGGAGGTGGTTGTGGCAACGGTGGGGCTTCGGCCAGATCTGGCGGGTAGCTGCCTCTCGCAGTGAGGGCCGTGGGCGGCACAGGTCGGCCTCTGCTGCGAGCCTGCGACGGTGACAGCATGGTGGGGGGGGGGGGGGGGGGGGGGGGCCGCTCAGAAGTGGTATTGCTTGCTCGTGGTGGCTCGATCCAGTGGGCTCAGGTGGCTACGGGTGGCCAGGGGCATGGTTACACCAGTCGACGATGTGGCTGTGGTGGTTCGGGCGGTGGCGGGGTGCGGGTGGTGGTTGTTCCTCCCTTCTCCTGGGGTCCACGTCGGTGGCGCGGGCTGCTCGCGCGACGGAGATGGCCTGGACTTGGGATCCGTGCTCGGGCAAATCTGATTGGGGCCCGAGGTGGGTCTGTTGGGGAACGTTGCATGGAAAATAAAAAAAAATCTACGCACACGCAAGATCTATCCATGGAGATGCATAGCTATGAGAGGGGGAGTGTGTCTACGTACCCTCGTAGACCGTAAGCGGAAGCGTTAGAACAACGCGGTTGATGTCGTCGAACAACTTCACGATCCAACCGACCGAGTACCGAACATTCGGCACCTCCCCGTTCAGCACACGTTCAGCTCGGTGACGTCCTCGACTTCTTGATCCAGCAAGACGGCGAGGTAGTAGATGAGTTCCGGCAGCACGACGGCGTGGTGACGGTGATGGTGATGCTATCTCCGCAGGGCTTCGCCCAAGCACTGCGAAAATATGACCGAGGGACGGAACTGTGGAGGGGGGCGCCGCACACGGCTAAGACAATGTTGTATCTCCTTTGAGGCACCCCCTCTCCTCTATTTATATACTAGTTGACCCGTTGCGCCAAATGGCGCAGAGACCTGCTAAAGCCATGTTGTCGATGAAAATAGTTTCATTTATTCAATATCAGCAGTAGAAAGCATATCGGTTAAATTATGCTATACTGAAAAAATGTTTATCATGCTTTGAAATGCGAGTTTGAAAAAAAATGGCGCAAAGGCACGTTAAATCCATGCACACATTGAAAATAAAATACATTATTTAGACAATTTATTTGTGGGCAAGCACATATGGTAACAAATTAGGGAAATGATATGATTCAACCGGCGGATAATCACGCTCGCATCCACCGGCTTGGACGTGATGGACCTTACGATTGACTGAATTTTGTTCTTCCAAATCATGTGCTGCCGTCTGAATCGCTTCTTGCTTAGAGATTCATTATGATAGCTGCGCGTTCTAGTATGGTAGTAAAGCAAACATATAATGGATGAACTATGAGAAGTATTTGCATCAGATTGTAGTTAAACAAAATGATTACAGATGATTTGCTATTACATCCAACTAATAAAAGGAGAAAGGAGAGGTTCACAGGAAAGGGAGATGGATTCACGTCTTTGTGCTTAGTATCACCAATCAAACCAAAAGGAAGTAACTGTATGGGTTGTGACCTATGAGCACATACATATCTCAAAATCAAAACCAAAAGGAATTATGGTGGCGTTCCTGGTGTTCCTCCAACCTGATCGCTCATATTACTCCCAGTTTGTACCTTCCAAAATGTCTGCCTCTTGGTCAACATCATGATGATATTCATACTTTCACCAAAAGGAAGTAACTTCATCAGTTATGACCATGAGCACACACATATATATCTAAAAACCAAAACCAAAAGGAAGTAACTCCATGACTTGTGACCTCTGAGCACATACATATATTAATAGCAGCTGAAAAGAAGTCACTCTCTGGATATTCTTACCATATGCATCGCAGCTAGATGTCTTTGCTTCTAGTAAATCTTTCAGTCCCTTTAGTCGCCATTGCAACTTCTTCAGTTTTTCATTGTAAAACCTACATGGTATAGACAAGCATAACTACCAAGTTATTGGAAGCAACAAGAAAGGAAAGACAGTAGTATTTGAGCTAGATATTAGTAAAAGTGAAGCACCAGGTGTGTCAAGGCTAAATTAACAGGCATTGAAGATTGAATGTGGCAAATATTCTATCACACCAAACTGATGGTATTAGTTCTTTACAAAAAGGGAATATCCAAGGATGTGCTTTGAAAGCATTCCTTTGGTAGCCATAGTTTTTATTTTTAAAAATATTGATATTGGGAATATATTTTCTATTTTCTACACCAATTATGCTCTTAGATATGAAAAACGCCAGTTATTAGGAAAGAAATTATAGGATGCAACAATTAAATTAATGATCTCATAGAAAAGTCTATTCAGGCAATGCAATGGAGGTGAATCAGAGAAAACCACCTAATTTAATTTTCATAGGTAACAGGACCTGTGGAGAGCCGGCACGACTTCCACTTCAGTTAAAGAGTATAGGATCCTAAACAAAGAAAGGGTAAAAAAAACAATTAATTCATGGCGCAGTTTCCATAGTCAGTTCGCGAATTATTTGACTATACTGTTTTTAATCCAGTTGGCCTACAAACATATCCTATGAAAGTCAAGGTGTATCAACAATTTCCTGGTAAACTCATGGTTCATTGGCTATCCTTGACTGCCTATCTCACTCGATGCCCCCAGGTAAAGAACCAGCCATGACATATTAAGCAACAAAAAGGCAAAAAGCCACAAAATGTGGTACATAATGTTCACAGTCCATCGGCTTGACCAAACACTAAAAAGAGGTAAGCATAAATACACCTCGCTAATCCCATGGAGGCACTTTCACAAAAAAAATGGAAATAGACAGAACAAATCTTGAAAGCACTTCAAGTTAATCTGGAGTACAATTAGGAAGTAGTGACAATGGATAACTCAATCTGACATCCTCTCATACCAGGAAAATAGATCATACGGACACTTGAGAAAGAATACTATGTAGTGCACACAGCTACCAATATATAGCTAGGTGGGACAGACACGTGCCTAAAAGAGGGCAGGTTCGAAAGTGGCAACTTGTATGACATAGTAAGCAATAAACACACAAATGGAGCAAGCATTTAAGCACACTTCTTCACACCTTGCCTAATTCAGTGCCATACCGGTTGTCAGGAAAGCAAGTTCACCCTATACAATGCATCTATAATTAAATAGAGGAGAAGATCATAAAGAAACAAAACAAAGGGATTCACCTGCATCTTATCCAGCCTTGTGTTGATATATGAATATGAAAGCCTCCAATAATTAAAGAATTAACAGTTCAGAGCGTCTGCTATCAACTTCGCTAGTTCTTGGCTGTTCTTGTCCGTCCCCATATCCATTCACCATCTATACACATTGAAGGGTCCTCTGGTAGCCGTCATGGAAAAGGGATTGAGCAAGCATTGGAACAAATTTCTCCTGTAGTAAGACCTTGAACCTTGGAAAAGAAGCAGTAATCAACGGCTCGAGCAAGCACCAGATCATTTTGACAACTTTACATGCAGCCACCTTGCAACAAAGAGAGTACAAACATTAAAAACAGGAGAACAAGTTATGAAGAAAACCTCACAATGCTGTCAATAACACACTCCTAATATCTATAAATATGTTTCAGAGAATATCCATCGCAAAATAAAAACAAGCAGAATAGAAGAGGGATCAAACATACTAACCTGATTACTTATATTGCTCCTAGCTCGTACCTTTCAAAATGCCTGATGGAAGCTTTCTTGCCACAAGCTGTAGTTTCCGTTATTTTCCTTTCGGTTGTGTTTGTTCGTCTCTAACAATCATTTCCAGAAAATATTCGTTAGTGAAAACTGCTCATATAGGCAAATATCTAATACACACCGGTCATTCTTAGAAGGCTCAGTGTAGTTCTGCTGGACAACTTGTTATACACTTCTGCAAACTTCAGGTTTTCAAACTTCTAAATTAGGATCCCTGCAGCAAGACAAACTAAATTTATCAATCAAGCCAAAAATCAGGAAAATGTGAGCAAAAGTGAAACAAAGATAATATTATTGGAAGAATCTGGGATAAGAAGATGGCACCTGTAGTAATAACATCTCCTTGATGTTTAGGCCGATGAAATATTACACACAAAAATTAATCTGCTAAATCTAGATACATGAACGTGCAAGCACACACATAAAAAAACGAAAATACATACGAGGAGGGACAGGAGGAGAGGGAGAGCATGGGTTTGGAAGAAGGGGCTCACGCGGGGATGTGGAACCAGGAAGAGACGAGGTAGGCGAAGAGAGGAAGAGGTGGCATGGCATGGAAAGCAGAGTGGCTTGGAGCCACACGATGCCGTCGACTGCTGCTCTGCGTCTTGGCGGCTGGCTCCATCCCCGCTGCGGTCGTCGTCGACGCGGCAAGGAGGAGGCGCCGTCGGGTTGGGAAGCCCTCCTGGCTCTCTCATGCCCCTCCCCCCCATCTTGAAGACCCGACGCTGTCCCTGCTCTGCCACAATGGCGACCTCGCACGAGCGACGGGAAAGCAAGGAGGAGGAAGAGGCGAGGTGTTGGAGGGGTAGCAATCGGCGGTGGTCCTCCTAGGACGGAGGCCGTGGTGTCGAGCGAGGAGAAGGGACGGAGTGCGGCGGCGGATGAGGGAGCGAGGAGGAGCGAGAGGCGTGGGGACTGTGGATTGGGGCTAGGGTTCGTGCAGTTGCCCAATGGGCTCTCTGCAAGCAGCAGGCAACCGCACCCCTTCACCCCGCACCCACCCGCTCAGAGCGCGCAGAGATGGGCGATGGGTCAAAGTCAGTGCGTGGAAGGAGATAAACGACCCAAACAAAAAACAATACAAAGGCTTACGCGTGGGACCAGCAGATATGAGGACCACCAGTCATTGACGAACGCAAGCAAAATGAACGGCCCTTCGGAAATAACCAGCTTCCACGACCTGGCACAGACCCCACGTCGCGTGCTGTGCGGAGTTGATTGCCAAAACCTCCTCACGCGGGAACGGCCAACCCAGCCAACGAGACGACGAGACCCGCATCAGTGTAGCCGACGAGTGGGACCAGGAGCAGCGCTGGCCCACCAGTCATTACGGCAGGCCAAAGTTGGGTGCAGAAGCCGGGTGCACATGCACCGGCCGGCCCCTCCGCAGCTGTTGCCCACAACGCACGACGCGGGCAGCGCTAGGAGCGTCCCGCCAAGAGCGGTTGACCCCTGAAAACTCTATCCTGCACCCTACACCGCGGAACGGGCACCCACTACAACCGACGAGTGGGACCAAAGGCAGCACCGACCCACCGTCATCGGTATAGCACAGACACGGGCAGAGAAATCGGGTGCATAAGCGCTGGCCACCCCTCTGCGGCTCGCCCACGTCGCAGGATGTGACGCACGCGACACGACGCGTGTGGAGAGGCACGCGGACACCCAGAAAAGTTTGACCCAGCCTATCGGCACTGGCCGTGAGCCCACAGGTCATTCGCCCCTGCTTTTTCACGAGGCAGTGAAAACTGAACGCGACGCAATGAACGAAGATCGAACGCGAGGCAACGCACCGAAGACCCGGCTGACCAGCATCGAACGGCCAATGAGCAATGCGATCTGGGGGTGCTCTGGGTGGCCGAGTTGCCCAGCCACCTTTCATGTTTAAATGTGTAGGGGTTTGGAGTAGAAGGAATAGTGCCACGTGGACAGTAACCGTGAATAGTACACACGTGGACTTGGACTCCAAAGTCCAATCCTATTCCTACTAGGACTCTTCCTTTTTCCTTCCCTAGCTGCGTGGGCTTTTGAGGACTTGGTGCGCCTGGCCCAATAAGGCCAGGGCGCCTCCCCTTAGCCCATGCCAGCCCTTGGGACGTGGTGGACCCACTTGTGGACTTCCGGACCCCTCCGGAATCCTCTGGAACCTTCTGGAAGCTTCCCGGTACAATACCGGAAAAAAAACTGTATTTTTTTCCGGAACCCAATATATGACTTCCCATATATAAATCTTTACCTCTCGACCATTCCGAGACTCCTCGTGACATCCGGGATCTCATCCGGGACTCCGAACAACATTCGGTTACCAATTCACATAACTCATATAACACTATATCGTCAATGAACGTTAAGCGTGCGGACCCTACGGGTTCGGGAATGATGTAGACATGACCGAGACGCCTCTCCGGTCAATAACCAATAGCGGAACCTGGATGCCCATATTGGTTCCTACATATTCCACGAAGATCTTATCGGTCGAACCGCAATGACAACATACGTAATTCCCTTTGTCCGTCGGTATGTTACTTGCCCGAGATTCGATCGTCGGTATCTCCATACCTAGTTCAATCTCGTTACCGGCAAGTCTCTTTACTCGTTCTGTAATACATCATTCTGTAACTAACTCCTTAGTCACTTTGCTTGCAAGCTTCTTATGATGTGCATTACCGAGAGGGCCCAGAGATACCTCTCTGAAACACGGAGTGACAAATCCCAGTCTCGATCCATGCCAACTCAACGGACACCTTCGGAGATACCTGTAGAGCATCTTTATGATCACCCAGTTACGTTGTGACGTTTGATAGCACACAAGGTATTCCTCCGGTATCTGGGAGTTGCATGATCGCATGGTCTGAGGAACATGTATTTGACATTCAAGAAAGCAGTAGCAATAAACAGAACGATCATATGCTAAGCTAACGGATGGGTCTTGTCCATCACATCATTCTCCTAATGATGTGATCCCATTATCAAATGACAACTCATGTCTATGGTTAGGAAACCTTAACCATCTTTGATCAACGAGCTAGTCTAGTAGAGGCTCACTAGGGACACGGTATTTGTTTATGTATTCACACATGTATTTAAGTTTCCGGTCAATACAATTCTAGCATGAATAATAAACCTTTATCATGAACAAGGAAATATAAAATAATAACAACTTTATTATTGCCTCTAGGGCATATTTCCATCAGTCTCCCACTTGCACTAGAGTCAATAATCTAGATTACATAGTAATGAATCTAACACCCATGGAGTCTTGGTGCTAATCATGTTTTGCTCATGGAAGAGGCTTAGTCAACGGGTCTGCCACATTTAGATCCGTGTGTACTTTGCAAATTTCTATGTCTGCATCCTTGACATATTCACGAATGGAGTTGAAGCGTCTCTTGATGTGTTTGGTCTTCTTGTGAAACCTGGGCTCCTTGGCTATGGCAATTGCTCCAGTGTTGTCACAAAAGATTGTCATTGGACCCGATGCACTAGGTATTACACCTAGATCGGATATGAACTCCTTCATCCAGACTCCTTCATGTGCTACTTCCGAAGCAGCTATGTATTCCGCTTCACACGTAGATCCCGCCACGACGCTCTGCTTAGAACTACACCAACTGACAGCTCCACCATTTAATATAAATATGTATCCGGTTTGTGACTTAGAGTCATCCGGATCAATGTCGAAGCTTGCATCGACGTAACCCTTTACGACGAGCTCTTCGTCACCTCCATAAACGAGAAACATGTCATCGGTCCTTTTCAGGTACTTCAGGATATTCTTGACCGTTGTCCAGTGATCCACTCCTGGATTACTCTGGTACCTCCCTGCCAAACTTATGGCAAGGCACACATCAGGTCTGGTATACAGCATGGCATACATAATAGAACCTATGGTTGAGGCATAGGGAATGACTTTCATTTTCTCTATATCTTCTGCCGTGGTCGGGCATTGAGTCTGACTCAACTTCACACCTTGCAAGACAGGCAAGAACCCTTTCTTTGACTGATCCATTTTGAACTTCTTCAAAACTTTGTCAAGGTATGTGCTTTGTGAAAGTCCTATCAAGCGTCTTGATATATCCCTATAGATCTTGATGCCCAATATATAAGCGGCTTCACCGAGGTCTTTCATTGAAAAATTCTTATTCAAGTATCCCTTTATGCCATCCAGAAATTCTATATCATTTCCAATCAACAATATGTCATCCACATATAATATTAGAAATGCTACAGAGCTCCCACTCACTTTCTTGTAAATACAGGCTTCACCGTAAGTCTGTACAAAACCATATGCTTTGATCACCTCATCAAAGCGTATATTCCAACTCCGAGATGCTTGCACCAGTCCATAGATGGATCGCTGGAGCTTGCACACTTTGTTAGCACCCTTAGGATCGACAAAACCTTCTGGTTGCATCATATACAACTCTTCTTTGAGAAAACCATTAAGGAATGCAGTTTTGACATCCATTTGCCAGATTTCATAATCATAAAATGCAGCAATTTCTAACATGATTCGGACAGACTTAAGCATCGCTACGGGTGAGAAAGTCTCATCGTAGTCAACCCCCTGAACTTGTCGAAAACCTTTCGCGACAAGTCGAGCTTTGTAGACAGTGATATTACCATCAGCATCCGTCTTCCTCTTAAAAATCCATTTATTCTCAATGGCTTGCCGATCATCGGGCAAGTCCACCAAAGTCCACACTTTGTTCTCATACATGGATCCTATCTCAGATTTCATGGTCTCAAGCCATTTGTCGGAATCCGGGCTTATCATAGCTTCTTCAAAGTTCGTAGGTTCGCCGTTGTCTAACAACATAACTTCCAGAACAGGATTACCGTACCACTCTGGTATGGAACATACTCTAGTCGACCTACGAAGTTCAGTAGTAACTTGATCTGAAGTTTCATGATCTTTATCATTATCTTCCTCTCTTATTGGTGTAGACATCACGGGAACGGTTTTCTCTGATGAGCTACTTGTTGGGGAACGCGACAGAAAACAAAAAATTTCGGTACAGCGAGAACGCCCAGGATCACTATGGAGACTGCATACAAGGTTTGATCTGATCCGTACCGACTCGAAGCGCAGCGGAAGAAGAGTCGGTGTAGATCGTCGGTGCAGATCCCTGCAGCTAGGATTTACAACCTCCCAACCGCAAGGATGTACTCCTACTCCGGACAGCCCTTCGGGAGGCGGTCGGACAGTCCCCCGGACGATGTCGCGGACAGCCCTTCGGGAGGACCCTCGGAACCCGAACAGTAACCCGGACAGCCCTTCGGGAGGACGCCGGAAACCCGAACGGTAACTCGAACAGCCCTTCGGGCAAAAAGATCGAAACTACAATCTCTCTATGGGGTTGCACACATACGGTGTCAGCTATCCGGCAGGGCTTCGCCGTCCAGAGCTAGTTCCTGCCGGAACCCAGACAGCCTTTCGGCTCTACGAAACTATTTCGTGGGAGGGAGAGAGAAGCCAGAAATCTCTATGGCATGTGTATGAGAGCAAGAGTGTGTCTTATGGCAGCCCACACACCTCCTATTTATAGGAAACCCAAGGGGTAGGGTGGTTTTACAAGAAGACCCAAAACCCACATGGAAAGGAGTCCTTCCCAAGGACCTAAAAGGTGAAACCAAGGAACAAGGGGGACTCCATGAAGGAGTCCACCATGTGGCCGGCCACACCCTCATGTGGGGCCCCAAAATTGGCCCCTATCCATCCATGTCATCCCCAAGATCTTTTGGAGCAAAGCCCCAAAAGGTGGCTTTCCAAAAATATCCCAAAAAGCACTTTCACTATTCACGACGACATTTTTCAGCGTCTGATCGAACTGAAAATATTCATGTGGGCTTAGAACAATTCTAGTACCCACCAAAATAATTTTCAACGCGAGCCGGAACAATTCCGGTTTAGTGATTTCATCTGCGAAAAGCATCTGAAGCGGTTTCGGCAGCTCCGGAACATTTCCGGTTTTCATCCCGGAAAATTCCAGAAAGTTTCCAGAATGATTCTGGCACCCTTCAAGAATTATCAGGCATGTGCCAAAACCAATTTGACTTTATGGTATCCTCTGAAACAACTTTTCAGTTTCACCGGAACTCATCCGGTGACTTCTCTCTGCGGAACTTTTCCGCTGTCCGAAACTTTTCCGGTGTCCGAAACTTTTCCGGTGTCCGAAACTTTTTCGGTGATTTTCTCTCAGACACCCTGTCTAGTATTCAACAGATAGATGACCCTTAAGCGTGTGACCCTATAGGTTCGGTGAAGCATAGACATGACCTGGAACCCCTTCCGATCAATGATCAACATCGGAGCCGTGGACACCCATATTGACCCCTATACCCACACGAATGAATATTCGAGTGAACCTTCAGTTGCCGTGTGCTATTCCTGTTGCTTCACGATATGTTACAATTACCCGAGGTGAGACATGTTGGCATCCCCGTGGATCAACAACTTGTCCACTATGCCAGTTACCTCGTTGCCGGTATTGTTCTCTTTTCTCATTCCCGTGTTCCGGCATCCTTGTGATCAAATCACAAAGTGTCTGGCCAGACGATGATGGATACCGTAACACCGAGAGGGCCCAGAGATATCTCTCCATCGTCGGAGGAGCAAATCCCAATCTTGAGCTATCAAGTTACTTGACATACTTTTCCATGAACCCGTAAGCCGCCGTAATAGCCACCCATTTACGGATGACGTTTAACAAACCCCAAAGTTCATGAAGCAAGCATGAAGAAACTCGATACTCTCATGGTCTAAGGAATTATGCAAACATTAACCATCTCTGTGTTATTAACCATTAACTAGTGACGAAAGTATCTCATAGCATAACATCAATTCGGATCGATTCAACACAAGTGTTCTACCAACATCGTGCCCTCAAAATTGCCGGCATAGCCATGCCCATGATCAGGAAAACAGGATCATCATGCAATACTTGAGCCAGTCTTAGAGGCAAGACTAGGAATACAATTTACCGTTTATTATACCACACGTGCACATGAGTTTCCCTCCAAGCCTCGTTTAATTTGCAGACTCGAGAATCATTGCAGTTATAGCATGGATCATAAACATTCATTACAAACTCGGAGATACAAAAGTAACTCAAATTACTGCCTCTAGGGCATATCTCCTACAGACTCCCACTTGAACTAGAGTCATAATCCAGTTACATGGCTTCCCTAACACCAATGGCTATCCGGTGTTGCTCATGCTTTGCTCGTGGTAGAGGCTTAGTCATCGGGTCTGACACATTCAGATCCGTGTGAACTTTGCGTACTTTCACTAAACCTTCTTCGACATGATGTCGAATGAGTTTAAATTTGCGTTGAATATGCATTGTCTTATGGTGCGAACATGGCTCCCTTGCCTGAGCCACGGCGCCACTATTATCACAATAGATCTCCACCGGGTCCAGAGCACTTGGAACCACACCAAGGTTTTCAAGAAATTGCTTGATACCGACAGCTTTCTTGGAGGCTTCTGAAGCAGCAACATATTCCGCCTCCGTCGTAGAATCCGCCACAGTCTTTTGTTTGGAACTTTTCCAATCAACTGCGCCGCCGTTCAATATGAAAACATAGCCAGATTGAGATTTGAAGTCATCTGGGTCAGTCATGAAGCTTGCATCAGTGTAACAACTTACAATGAGCTCTTCATCACCTCCGTACACAAGGAGTAAATCCTTGGTCCTTCTGAGGTACTTTAGAATACCCTTGACTGCGGCCCAGTGTTCCAATCCTGGATCACCTTGGTACCGGCTGCTAACACTTAGCGCATAGGAAACATCCGGTCTTGTACATAGCATGGCATACATAATAGAACCAACTGCCGAAGCATATGGAATATCATTCATTTGTACTCGCTCATCAAGGGTCCGAGGACACTGATTCTTGCAAAGCACTGTGCCAGGTGACATGGGGAGTAGGCCTTTCTTGGAGTTCTCCATGTTGAACCTTTTCAACACCTTGTCAATGTACGTGCTTTGGCTTAGCGCTATCAGGTGTCTTGATCTATCTCTATAGATCCTGATGCCTAATACATATGCCGCTTCGCCTAAGTCTTTCATTGAAAAACTCTTCTTCAATGAGTCTTTTATTTCGCTAAGAAAATTCACGTCATTTCCAATCAACAATATGTCATCCACATACAAGATTAGAAATGCTTTTGCGCTCCCACTAAACTTCTTGTAAACACAAGATTCTTCATCGTTCCTGATGAAGCCAAACTCTTTGACCACTTCATCAAAACGAATGTTCCAGCTCCTTGATGCTTGCTTCAGACCATAAATGGCTTTCTGAAGCTTACATACCTTTCCAGCATTCTTAGGATCGACAAAACCTTCTGGTTGTATCATGTATACATCCCTTTCAAGGTTTCCATTTAGGAAAGCCGTTTTGACATCCATCTGCCATATTTCATAATCGAAATAAGCAGCAATTGCTAGTAATATCCGAACAGACCTAAGCATAGCTACGGGCGAGAAAGTCTCGTCGTAGTCCACTCCTGGAACTTGCGTGAACCCTTTCGCGACAAGTCTAGCTTTGTGGATAGTAATGTTACCATCCGCGTCCGTCTTTCTTTTGAAAATCCATTTACAACCAATGGGTTTTACGCCATCTGGAAGTTCTTCCAAGTTCCAAACTTGGTTTTCGTACATGGATTCCATTTCGGATTTCATGGCCTTGTGCCATTCCCTTGAGCTAGGCCCCGCCATCGCTTCCTTGTAGTGCGCAGGTTCATCGTCTTCAAGAATGAAGATTTCGTTATGAAACCACTCAGGTGGCTGGATAGCCCTACCTGATCTGCGCGGTTCAGTTACAACATTGTCTGAAGTCTCCGCATCATATGCGACAACTTCCGGCTCAGTTGTAGGGATAATTAGCGGAATTTCTTCCGGTTCCTTAGCCATATCAACGGTTGCCGAAGATTCACTAATCTCATTAAGTTGTACTGTCCTCCCACTCACTTCTTTAGCGAGAAACTCCTTTTCAAGAAATATTCCGGTTTTTGCGACAAACACTTTGCCCTCGGATGGGTGGTAGAAGGAATACCCAAAGGTTTCCTTTGGATAACCTACAAAGTTACATTTGTCTGATCTGGGATCGAGTTTGCTCGGTTGTAAACGTTTTACATAAGCTTCACAACCCCAAACTTTGAGATGCGACAAATTTGGTTTCTTCCCATGCCATATCTCATATGGCGTCGTCTCAACAGACTTAGACGGTGCTCTGTTTAGTGTGTGAGCAGCAGTTTCCAGTGCGTGACCCCAAAAAGATATCGGAAGATCTGTAAGAGACATCATCGACCTTACCATGTCTAACAGGGTTCGGTTACGTCATTCCGACACTCCGTTTCGCTGTGGAGTTCCGGGAGGCGTAAGCTGTGAAACGATTCCACGGTCACTCAGATGTTGGCCAAACTCGTGACTAAGATATTCGCCTCCGCGATCAGACCGCAGAAACTTAATCTTTTTGTTACGATGATTTTCCACCTCATTCTGAAATTCTTTGAACTTTTCAAAGGTTTCCGACTTATGCTTCATCAAGTAGATATAGCCATACCTACTTAAATCATCAGTAAAAGTCACGAAGTAGAAATACCCACCCCATGCGATTGTGCTCATTGGACCACATACATCACTATGTATTATTTCCAATAAATCACTCGCCCGTTCAGGATGACCCGTGAACGGCGTCTTGGTCATTTTTCCCATCAAGCAAGCTTCACATGTGTCAAATGATTCAAAATCAAAGGACGGTAAAACTCCATCTTTATGGAGTCTTTGCATGCGTTTCTTTCCGATGTGGCCAAGCCGACAGTGCCACAAGTAAGTGGTGGTGGTATCAGCCTTCTTAAGGCGTTTAGCATTCACGTTAAAGACATCATTTTCACATTCAAGATTTAGTATGAAAAGGCCCCCAACAATGGGTGCAAATCCATAAAACATATCCTTACAATAAAGTGAACAACCATTGTTCTCAGACTTGTAGGAGTACCCATCGTGTACTAAACATGATCCAGAGATAATGTTTCTACACAGCAACGGAACAAAATAATAGTTACTAAGTTCCAAAATAAATCCTGAAGGGAGACGTAGAGGCATAATGCCGACGGCTTGAGCGGCGATCCCAGCGCCGTTCCCGACACGCATCACGACTTCATTCTTTGCCAGCTTGCGCACCTTCTGAAGCCCCTGTATCGAGTTGCAAATGTGAGCAACCGATCCGGTATCAAATACCCAAGACTTAGAATTTTCGCTAGCAAGCAAAACGTCAATGACATTAACTTGTATAACAATTATACCTTTTCCGGTTTTCCCGGACTTCTTATCTTCCAGATACTACTTGCAGTTTCTCTTCCAGTGTCCTGTGCCCTTGCAGTAGAAGCACTCAGTTTCATTCTTGGCTCCGCCCTTAGATTTGCGTTGGAAGCCGGTCTTACCGGCGCCCTTGCCCTTCTTTGGCTTGCCTTTCTTTTTGAAACTGGCAGTTTTATTCACAAGAAACACTTGCTTGCGATTTTTCTGCAGTCCTCCTTCAACAGTTTTCAGCATGGCAAGCACCTCATTAGGCGTTTTGTTCATCCCATTCATGTTGTAGTTCATGATAAAACCGCTATAAGACGGGGGGAGTGAACCAAGCAACAAGTCCATAACATGCTCTGGCGGAAGTGGAAATTCCAGGGTTTTAAGCCTTTCAGCGTAGCCAATCATATTGACTACGTGCTCGCCAACTGAACTGCCCTCAGCCATCTTGGTCTCCGCCATCATTTTCATGATATCAAAACGTTCAGACCGTGCATTAAACTTGTACAGAGCATCCAGATCTTTGATCATATCAAAGGAGTTATGGAATTCAAAACGTTTTTGAAGCTCTGAACTCATGCAAGACAGCATGAGGCACTGCACTAAGTTGAAATCATCATCCTTAGTGGCCCAGACATTTTGTTCGTCTGTCGGGGCTGTTTCCGCCGGCTTAGGTGGAAGAGGTCCGTCAAGCACGTACACTTTCTTAGCGCTCCTGAGGACAATCCTCAGTGCACGGACCCAGTCCGCATAGTTGTTTCATTCGCAGCTAACTTCTCTTTCTCTAACATCGGGCCTAAGTTGAACGCGCTATTGCGAGCCATTTGATCTACAACGGAAAACACAAGTTCACTTAGACTTTGTTCATAATGATATTTGCACTAGTGAATAAACAATTTTATTCTAAAGTGCGCTCCCACTCAAATCAATATCTCTCAAAATTGATTATGAATGATTCAAGACACGAATTTAATTTCAACGCCATTGATGGTGAGCATCACTGATGACGAGAACTTCAATCGTTAGGCAAACTTGCCGATCACATCTCTATGTGACTCTTGTTCATCTTTCGATGCGTGTGTTCCGAGCTCATGACTTTCATGCCTGAACATCAAGACAACCAAGTGATCTTGCTGCGAGGTCTTAACTCACCCGCCTCACACATCCCTAATCGTTCGTACCCATGTCAGCATGGCGCACCCCGAAAAGTTAGGTGCCGTGACGGTGCTACACTTGGGAGAACACTGACTACTTGATATTTTTAGTGAGAGATCACCCTAATAAAAGCGACTACCGCGCAATCAAAAAGGGTGCAACATAAGGGATAAACATCTCAGGCAATTCATAATAGCATGATATGGTATATCCCCTTCTGACGGAGAAGTCAAGTATTTCTTCGTCTCCGGCATTCGCGTCGGTGTTCACCTTTGCGAAGATTGCCGCCACCTTGTTGATGCACCAAATAATATTGCTATCTCTATAGCTAATAAAATAAGTGCATTACATAAGGTTGACACGCAGGTCATTAAAGTGCAATCATATAGCTCCAGCCATCATGCTGAATCATGACATGCAGGTCATGTTAATTACATCATATAGTCATCTCATACATAATCGAATTAATATGAGCTTTGCTATACCACATCACATCTCTTGCACATCCTGCAAAACCAAGTTAGACGCCTCTAATCGGTTTATGCAAAATTTTATTTTACGTGGCTTCTAAGGTTTTGACTTAAACCGCAGTTACCAACGTTTCATCATCAAGTATGATAATTCAAAATTGCTAGATTAACATCTCGGGGTGTATGAAACACAAGATAATTGAATCTCGAGCCCCATACTAAACTTCGTCATACGCATGACCCCCGTGCAGATCATATCTGCAATGCCCTTTCATCTGCGAATTTCATCTTTCTTTTGACTATGGCGGAACCCAAAGAACTGTTAGCACTTCCTTGATCAATCAGGATCGCGGATTGCCAGAACTTTGTGAAATTCCACCATGCTGTCTCGAGATTGAGCAAACGCAAATTTCAGGGAAGCAACAAGAACATCGGGTAACAGACTTCTTCTGCTACCCGCATAAATAATTTTCAGCAATAGATCTCATCTACTCCAAAATTATATTATGCAATACCCATACATCACCATGTATTCTAGATCGTAACCTGCATCTACGCATAGCACGGCTCTTGATGCCACTGTTGGGGAACGCGACAGAAAACAAAAAATTTCGGTACAGCGAGCACGCCCAGGATCACTATGGAGACTGCATACAAGGTTTGATCTGATCCGTACCGACTCGAAGCGCAGCGGAAGAAGAGTCGGTGTAGATCGTCGGTGCAGATCCCTGCAGCTAGGATTTACAACCTCCCAACCGCAAGGATGTACTCCTACTCCGGACAGCCCTTCGGGAGGCGGTCGGACAGTCCCCCGGACGATGTCGCGGACAGCCCTTCGGGAGGACCCTCGGAACCCGAACAGTAACCCGGACAGCCCTTCGGGAGGACGCCGGAAACCCGAACGGTAACTCGAACAGCCCTTCGGGCAAAAAGATCGAAACTACAATCTCTCTACGGGGTTGCACACATACGGTGTCAGCTATCCGGCAGGGCTTCGCCGTCCAGAGCTAGTTCCTGCCGGAACCCAGACAGCCTTTCGGCTCTACGAAACTATTTCGTGGGAGGGAGAGAGAAGCCAGACAAGTCAAATGGCATGTGTATGAGAGCAAGGATGAGATATGGGGCTGCCTCCCCACCTCTATTTATAGGATAGCCAAGGGGTAAAAGTGGTATACAAAAAATACCAAAGTACCCCCACTTTATGCCTTTTCAAAAAAGAATAAAGCAAAGAAGGGTGGCAAGTGGAGCTCCATGGAGCCCCACCTCCCTTGGCCGGCCACATCTTGGGGGGCCCCCCATGGGGGGCTTCCTTGGCCACCAAGTCCATCTAGAAGCCTTTTTGGAAATATCCAAAAAGGTGCTTTCCCAAAAATATCCAAAAAGCACTTTCACTATTCACGAAGACATTTTTCTGCGTCCGATAAAACCCAAATTATTTCTGTGTGCCTAGAATAATTCCAGTACCCACACAAACAATTTTGAACGCGTTCCGAAACAATTTCGGAACAATGTTTTCTTCAGCGAAAAGCTATCATAGCGGTGTTTTTCTCTCAGACTCCCTGTCTAGTATTCAACAGATAGATGACCCTTAAGCGTGTGACCCTATAGGTTCGGTGAAGCATAGACATGACCCGGAACCCCTTCCGATCAATGATCAACATCGGAGCCGTGGACACCCATATCGATCCCTATACCCACACGAATAAATATTCGAGTGAACCTCCAGTTGCCGTGAGCTATTCCTGTTGCTTCGCGATATGTTACAATTACCCGAGGTGAGAAACATCGGCATCCTCGTGGATCAACACTTGTCCACAATGCCAGTTACCTCGTTGTCGGTATTGTTCTCTTTTCTCGTTCCCGTGTTCCGGCATCCCTGTGATCAAATCACCCTGTGTCTGGCCAGACGATGATGGATACCGTAACACCGAGAGGGCCCAGAGATATCTCTCCATCGTCGGAGGAGCAAATCCCAATCTTGAGCTATCAAGTCCCTTGACATACTTTTCCATGAACCCGTAAGCCGCCGTAATAGCCACTCATTTACGGATGACGTTTAACAAACCCCAAAGTTCATGAAGCAAGCATGAAGAAACTCGACACTCTTATGGTCTAAGGAATTATGCAAACATTAACTTCTCTGTGTTATTAACCATAAACTTATGACGAATGTATCTCATAGCATAACATCAATCGGGTCGATTCAACACAAGTGTTCTACCAACAATTGTGCCCTCAAAATTGCCGGCATAGCCATGCCCATGATCAGGAAAACAGGATCATCATGCAATACTTGAGCCAGTCATAGAGGCTTGACTAGGAATACATTTTACCGTTTATTATCCCACACGTGCATATGAGTCTTCCTCCGAGCCTCGTGGTTATTGTAGACTCGAGAACCATAGCAGTTATAGCATGGAACATAAACCTAATTATGAACAGGGAGATAATCAATAACATTTATTATTGCCTCTAGGGCATATCTCCTACACGGGCCGCTTCATCTTACAATACCGCCGAATCAAAATAAGACGTTGGTGGTAAGCAGTATGACGATCACCGCCCACAACTCTTTGTGTTCTACTCGTGCATATCATCTACGCATAGACCTGGCTCATGATGCCACTGTCGGGGAACGTTGCATGGAAAACAAAAAAAATTCTACGCACACGCAAGATCTATCCATGGAGATGCATAGCTACGAGAGGGGGAGTGTGTCTATGTACCCTCGTAGACCGTAAGCGGAAGCGTTAGAACAACGCGGTTGATGTCGTCGAACAACTTCACGATCCAACCGACCGAGTACCGAACATACGGCACCTCCGCGTTCAGCACACGTTCAGCTCGGTGACGTCCTCGACTTCTTGATCCAGCAAGACGGCGAGGTAGTGGATGAGTTCCGGCAGCACGACGGCGTGGTGACGGTGATGGTGATGCTATCTCCGCAAGGTTTCGCCCAAGCACTGCGAAAATATGACCGAGGGACGGAACTGTGGAGGGGGGCGCCGCACACGGCTAAGACAATGTTGTATCTCCTTTGGGGCGCCCCCTCTCCTCTATTTATATATGTGTAGGGGTTTGGAGTAGAAGGAATAGTGCCACGTGAACAGTACCGTGAATAGTTCACACGTGGACTTCTCCAAAGTCCAATCCTATTCCTACTAGGACTCTCCCTTTTTCCTTCCCTAGCTGCGTGGGCTTTTGAGGACTTGGTGCGCCTGGCCCAATAAGGCCAGGGCGCCTCCCCTTAGCCCATGCCAGCCCTTGGGACGTGGTGGACCCACTTGTGGACTTCCGGACCCCTCCGGAATCCTCCGGAACCTTCTGGAAGCTTCCCGGTACAATACCGGAAAAAAAACTGCATTTTTTTCCGGAACCCAAAATATGACTTCCGATATATAAATCTTTACCTCTCGACCATTCTGAGACTCCTCGTGACATCCGGGATCTCATCCGGGACTCCGAACAACATTCGGTTACCAATTCACATAACTCATATAACACTATATCGTCAACGAACGTTAAGCGTGCGGACCCTATGGGTTCGGGAATGATGTAGACATGACCGAGACGCCTCTCCGGTCAATAACCAATAGCGGAACCTGGATGCCCATATTGGTTTCTACATATTCCACGAAGATCTTATCGGTCGAACCGCAATGACAACATACATAATTCCCTTTGTCCGTCGGTATGTTACTTGCCCGAGATTCGATCGTCGGTATCTCCATACCTAGTTCAGTCTCGTTACCGGCAAGTCTCTTTACTCGTTCCGTAATACATCATCCCGTAACTAACTCCTTAGTCACTTTGCTTGCAAGCTTCTTATGATGTGCATTACCGAGAGGGCCCAGAGATACGTCTCTGAAACACGGAGTGACAAATCCCAGTCTCGATCCATGCCAACTCAACGGACACCTTCGGAGATACCTGTAGAGCATCTTTATGATCAGCCAGTTGTGTTGTGATGTTTGATAGCACACAAGGTATTCCTCCGGTATCCGGGAGTTGCATGATCTCATGGTCTGAGGAACATGTATTTGACATTCAAGAAAGCAGTAGCAATAAACAGAACGATCATATGCTAAGCTAACGGATGGGTCTTGTCCATCACATCATTCTCCTAATGATGTGATCCCGTTATCAAATGACAACTCATGTCTATGGTTAGGAAACCTTAACCATCTTTGATCAACGAGCTAGTCTAGTAGAGGCTCACTAGGGACACGGTATTTGTTTATGTATTCACACATGTATTTAAGTTTCCGGTCAATACAATTCTAGCATGAATAATAAACCTTTATCATGAACAAGGAAATATAAAATAATAACAACTTTATTATTGCCTCTAGGGCATATTTCCATCAGGGTCGGAGCTTCCGCTCCGGGTAGGCGACGGTGGGCTCGGTCCGGGTTGTGCCCGCAAAGATGTGATCCCTCTCCCCACGGGTGCGGTGGTCGTTGGTGGTTGACGGGGCACCGTTATCTTGTCGGGCAGATCAGCGTCGAAGTCCATGGGAATGGCGTCGTCCGAGCTTTCTCTGCGACGGTCGTCGGTAGTCACAGTGTTGTTTGTCCCCCGGTCCACCGGGACTGGCTGGGTTTGCATGCGTGAGCACTCCTACCGTGGAGGCGTCGACCCAGACTCTTTTTTTTAGTAAAGAGCCACGGCTCAGTTCATTGCACAAAGTCCAGCATACATAGCACCCATGAGAAGAAAGGAAATTACAAACAGGTCCCTATGGAACTTAACTCCATCGACATCTGGAACGGGAAGATGGCGCGCTGCCACCTCCGCCGCCGCTCCACACCGAGCCGGCCAACCATTGTTGAAGAAGGATCCTTTGAGGGACGGGAAGTCACCTAGCTCGGCCACCAACACCCCAAAGTCAAAGAAGCTGCTGAAATCGCAATGGAGAATCGCCCAAAGAGCTCGCCGAGGAACACAAGCACTAGATCTGTTGCCCTCAGCCGTGGACAACGATGAAGACGAAGGAACCCGCGTAACAGCACCAAAGCAAGCGACCAAGCCACCGTGGCCCTCACCAACCACTACCGCCTCTACACCATCTATGACGCCCCCGAATCGACCGTGCACTAATCATACACGCAAATGCGCATGATCAAGCATAGGAACTCACGGGAAGATATCACAACACAACTCTAAACACAAATAAAAGTCATACAAGCTTTATATTACAAGCCAGGGGCCTCGAGGGCTCGAATACATAAGCTCGCGTACAAGCGTTAGCGGAAGCAGCAATAATATCTGAGTACAGACATAAGGTTAAACAAGTCTGTCTTAAGAAGGCTGAGCAAAACAAGGACATCTGATCGAAAAGGCGCAGGCCTCCTGCCTGGGAGCCTCCCATCTACTCCTGGTCGTCGGTCTCCACGTAGCAGTAAGCTCCACCGGTGGGGTAGTAGTAGTCGGCGGGATCAGCTGGCTCCGGGGCTCCATCATCTGATCGTAGCAATCGGGTATGGGGAAAAAGAGGTAGCAAAGCAACCGTGAGTACTCATCCAAAGTACTCGCAAGACTTACATCAAATCTATGCTAAATATGCATCGGTATCAAATGAAGGAGATGTATCTGTGGACTGGACTGCAGAATTGCTAGAATAGAGAGTAAGGCCTAACCTATCGAAAACTAGCATCTTCAGTGTCTTGCAGCATTAGAAGAGTGCAGATTAGTAACATAACATAAAGTAGTAAGTATGTAGTAGCAAAGCCTAGAGACCCTTCCTCGACTCCTTGTGAGAAAGCGATCTCGGAGCTTACAATTAAAGTAACATGTATCCAGTTCAAGTTGTAGTAGATTGGGATACTACACTGAGCGTCCTATTACCGTGGACACGGCTATTTGAATAGATAACTTCCCTGCAGGGGTGCACTACTGTTACCCAACACGCTCGATTAACTCTGGCCGGACACACTTTTCTCGGTCATGCCCGGCCTCGGCTGATCGACACGACGTAGTCTTACCTAGGCTCCGCAGAGAGGTCCCCGTCGGTCTACATCCTAAGCGCGCAGGGGTCTTGGGCCCATCGCCCTTTGCACTCCGGGTCATTGTGTGCAGGGGGATACCAGCACCACCTCTGCCTGGATGGCACGATCCGGCCCGGCCACAATGCTGAACTGGACATCTGACAGAGCTTTCGGCAGATGCATACGGCGCCGAGGGCCCCATTAAACCATTATCCCGCGTGGTGGTAGTGCGTATAGGCCAGTGGCCAACTCAGATCAAATACCCAAATCCGTTAAGCGTGTTATTGGTATCTCGCGGACACGAACAGGGTTCAAGGCTCACCTCCGACACCCTGCCGCACCGACTTGGTAACCTGCGGACCAACGACCGGGGACCAGGCCCACCTCTCACCTAGGTGGTCTCCATCTGCCCTGACGTTCCGCCACAATAATCTCTCGCGGGTACCCTCACGGTCAACCCGACTTCACACCTCTCGCGGGTACCCCTCGGGGTCGACCCGACTTTAACAAGGGACTGAGGTAAAAGCCAAGGTAACCGTGTTACCATGTCATCAAGGGGGAAATCCGAGGAATCACCCTCGATGGATTCCCACTCGGCGTATCCGTCAAGGTGAACTTGGAGGAATCACCCTCGATGGGTTCACACTTGAGGGGTTGCACGATAGAGGCATCATCGGAGGTGGTGAAAGAGGAATCACCCTCGGTAACCCACAACCGGCTAGTTACGCTACAGAGCTATCATCAGGAGTGAGGTAGGATGTATCACCCTTGGCACTCGATAGTAGCTCTGTAGAGTCGTACAACTAAGGGGTGTGATGTGCGGTGTTCGGTCTCTGCACATCGATCCCGAAGATCGAGTCATACAGTAGCAAAGCAGGGCAACACGGACAAGGGTGTGAGGCCACTGATGGATCGCTAACCAACCTATACTAAGCATTTTGGATAGCAGGTAAGGTATCAACAACAGTTACAAAATCGGGCTATGAATCAGAATAGGAGCAATCAAATACGGTAGCAAATTCTAATGCAAGCACGGGGAAGAAGGAATAGGTGATATAGGAATGATCAAGGGGGTTTGCTTGGCTGGAAGCTTTGCTGAAAGGGAAGAAGGGTCGTCGGTGACTTAGTCGATCACAGGGGCTTCGGCAGCAATCGCAGGGTCTACCGGAGAAGAAAGAAGAGGAAGAAACAAATAAATAACGGGAAAACAAATGCACACAGATGCATGACAGGTCAGCATGGGTTGATTATGAGCTCTAATGCTTTACTAATTATTTTAGACGGAGAGGGAAAATATCCGGGAATATTTTCCCAGCTCCAGGTGCTTATCGGTATATTGATCCGGAGGGGAAGGTTCCATGTTTGATAGGTTAGAGAGGTGTGGCAGGTATGCGGATGACATATTTGGATTCGTTATATTTTTCTGATCGTTTTTCATATATAAATTATTTTCGTCCGAGTTACGGATTATTTTATATGATTTTTCAAAGTTTTATTGATTTTCTAAAATTTCTGTATTTATTTTAATTCGAAAATAGACGTGAAAAATGCTAGGTGCACCCGGTCCAGTGCACCCAGCAGTGCACCAGAGGCTGGCAGTGGGCCCCGTTGACTGCCCAGTCAGCAGTCAACGTTGACCCGTTGACTGGTCAAAGGTTGACTTGGGGTCCACCTGTCAGTGAGTAATTAGGCTAATTAATTAATTAATTATTTTACTATTTATTTGTTTTATTTTTATTTATTTTATTTTATTTATAACTTTTATTTCTGGGTCGGCCCCACCTGGCAGTGGCCCAGGCCGGCCTCTGTGTGGCTGTGCGCTCCCGCACGAGCTCACGCACGAGGGTGCGGGCGGCCACAGCGCTGGCCAGGAGGGCGCAGCAGCGAGCGGCAGAGGCTGGGCGCGAGCATGGGTGGCAGCAGGCAGACGAGCGTGAGCAGCGGCGCAGTAGCAGACAACAGGCAGTAGCGGAAAGGGGCGAGCGGCGGCAGGCAGCAGCAGGAGGCAGTGGCGGGGCTGCGCGCGCTAGGCAGCAGCGGCGGCGGTAGCTGCAAGAAGCAGCAGCGGCAGTAGCAGCATCAGCAGCAACAGCCGTAGCATAGCAGGGCAGCAGGTGTAGGGAACGCGACAGAAAACAAAAAATTTCGGTACAACGAGCACACCCAGGATCACTATGGAGACTGCATACAAGGTTTGATCTGATCCGTACCGACTCGAAGCGCAGCGGAAGAAGAGTCGGTGTAGATCGTCGGTGCAGATCCCTGCAGCTAGGATTTACAACCTCCCAACCGCAAGGATGTACTCCCTCTCCGGACAGCCCTTCGGGAGGCGGTCGGACAGTCCCTCGGACGATGTCGCGGACAGCCCTCCGGGAGGACCCTCGGAACCCGAACAGTAACCCGGACAGCCCTTCGGGAGGACGACGGAAACTCGAACGGTAACTCGAACAGCCCTTCGGAAGGACACTCGAAAACAGCCCCTCGGGCAAAAGATCGAAACTACAATCTCTCTATGGGGTTGCACACATACGGTGTCAGCTATCCGGCAGGGCTTCGCCGTCCAGAGCTAGTTCCTGCCGGAACCCAGACAGCCTTTCGGCTCTACGAAACTATTTCGTGGGAGGGAGAGAGAAGCCAGACAAGTCAAATGGCATGTGTATGAGAGCAAGGATGAGATATGGGGCTGCCTCCCCACCTCTATTTATAGGATAGCCAAGGGGTAAAAGTGGTATACAAAAAATACCAAAGTACCCCCACTTTATGCCTTTTCAAAAAAGAATAAAGCAAAGAAGGGTGGCAAGTGGAGCTCCATGGAGCCCCACCTCCCTTGGCCGGCCACATCTTGGGGGGCCCCCCATGGGGGGCTTCCTTGGCCACCAAGTCCATCTAGAAGCCTTTTTGGAAATATCCAAAAAGGTGCTTTCCCAAAAATATCCAAAAAGCACTTTCACTATTCACGAAGACATTTTTCTGCGTCCGATAAAACCCAAATTATTTCTGTGTGCCTAGAATAATTCCAGTACCCACACAAACAATTTTGAACGCGTTCCGAAACAATTTCGGAACAATGTTTTCTTCAGCGAAAAGCTATCATAGCGGTTCCAGCTGCTCCGGAACATTTTCGGTTTTCTCTCCGGAAAAATTCCAGAATTTACCAGAACAATTCTGGCACCCTCCAAGAATTTCCAGACATGTGCCGAAACCAATTTGACTTAATGGAATACCCTGAAACAACTTTTCAGTTTCACCGGAACTATTCCGGTGTTCTCTCCGGAACGTTTCCGTTTTGTCCGAAACTTTTTCGGTGATTTTCTCTCAGACTCCCCGTCTAGTATTCAGCAGATAGATGACCCTTAAGCGTGTGACCCTATAGGTTCAGTGAAGTATAGACATGACCCGGAACTCTTTCCGATCAATGATCAACATCGGAGCCGTGGACACCCATATTGACCCCTATACCCACACGAATGAATATTCGAGTGAACCTCCAGTTGCCGTGTGCTATTTCTATTGCTTCACGATATATTACAAATACCCGAGGTGAGATTTATTGCATCCTCGTGGATCAACAACTTGTCCACTATGCAAGTTACCTCGTTACCGGTTTTGTTCTCTTTACCCGTTTCCGTGTTTCGGCATCCCAGTGATCAAATCACAATGTGTCTGGCCAGACGATGATGGATACCGTAATACCGAGAGGGCCCGATAATATCTCTCCATCATCGGAGGAGCAAATCCCAATCTTGAGCTATCTCGTTACTTGACATACTTTTCCGTGAACCCGTAAGCCGCCGTAATAGCCACCCATTTACGGATGACGTTTAACAAACCCCAAAGTTCACGAAGCAAGTACGAAGGAACTCGATACTCTCATGGTCTAAGGAATTATGCAAACATTAACTATCTGTGTTATTTACCATTAACTTGTGACGAATGTATCTCATTGCATAACATCAATTCGGGTCGATTCAACACAAGTGTTCTACTAACATTGTGCCCTCAAAATTGCCGGCATAGACATGCCCATGATCAGGAAAACAGGATCATCATGCAATACTTGAGCCAGTCTTAGAGGCAAGACTAGGAATACATTTTACCGTTTATTATACCACACGTGCACATGAGTTTCCCTCCGAGCCTCGTGGTTATTGCAGACTCGAGAATCATTGCAGTTATAGCATGGAACATAAACATTCATTACAAACTCGGAGATACAAAGTAACTTTTATTACTGCCTCTAGGGCATATCTCCTACAGCAGGCACGCACGGCGCAGGGGCCGCAGGCAGCCAGGGCAGCAGGCACGCGCGGCGAGGGCAACAGCCGCGGCAGGGAGCAACAGCAGTACGCACACACGCGTACGCAGAGCTTCGGGGCGGCCATGACAAGCTCAAGGCGGCGGCTACAACGATGAATCGAGGCGGGAAGAAGGGGGATTCGGGGAAGGTGCTCACCACGAGCTCATTGGCGAGGTCGGTGAGGCAGGGGACGGCTCGGAGCAGCGGCAATGGTGACACGAGATGCGACGACCGAGACGGAGAAAGACGAAGAAGGCGTCGTGGAGGGGGCGTCCCGGCTTGAGCTGGTCCCCGGAACGGACGAAGACGGCCGCTGCGGACCTCCTGGACGTGCTCCCGCACGCCGGAGAGGTCGGTGGCCGCGACAATGACGACGAGGCAGCGGTCATCGCACGAGCGCACGAGCTCGATTCGAGTCAGAGGGGAAGGGGAACGATGGGGATCAAGGGGGGAATGAACGAGGGCGATCTAGGGTTTCTGTTGGAAACACATATAGGGCTGGGGAGGGCACGTGGTAGCCATCCGACCGTGGTGGCCGTGGATGGCCTCCACGCCATGGCCTCTGCCTCCTCTGTACGTGTGGTAGGAGAAAGGCCAGGGTGGGTTGGGCCAGATGCACTGTGGCACACTTAAGCCCAGATGCACAGTAAATCTTAGCCATTTTCTTTTTCTTTTTCTGTTTCAAATTTTGTTCACTGTTTTGCATTACTTTTAGCTACTAAATGATTTTAGTAAAATGTGCCACTTGCCACATTAATTACCATTCATTATCCTGCACTGCCACAAAAAGTTTGGGGAAATTTTGGATTGATTTGGATTTTATTTAAATAGAAAAGGTTTAATTTGGGTTGTTTGGCTACTGTTCTGGATATTAGGGTCAATTTGGGAATTCAAATAATGTTGGTTTTATTTTAATAATTGCTTTGGGATTATTTGCAATAATATGAACTATTTTGCTTGCAAGTTTGGAGTTTTCCTAATTTCACTTGTTATTTGAATTTTGAATTTGAGTTGAATTATTTCTTAATTGCATTTCTTAGGATATAATGATGATGACTTGGCATCATTAGTGTGAGGTCACTGCAGCATGACACTGGGGGTGTTACAAATCTCCTCCACTACAAGAAATCTCGTCCCGAGATTTAAGAGGTGGAGTAAAGGGGAAGGGATTGGTTACGAAATTGTAACGAGTCTTCTTGGCTAGGTTTCGATCCTGTGGAGTTGCAGTGAGTGTGGATTAAGAGTAGGAAGGGTGGTGACATCTTGCGCGGTCACGATAACAAGACGTGTCAGAGAAAAGTTTGTCAGCTATGTTGGCAACACGTCGGTACCAGGGCGGGGAACGAAGAGAACCATTTTCCTGCTCGTTAAAACGAGGCGGACCAATAGGCAAGGTTCTCGTCCATCGGTGGTTACCGGAATGTGATCAACAATAGTAACAAGGTTTTATTTGGGGGTGTTGACTTAAGCAGGGATTTACCACTGCTCAGATAAAAGCTAGATTACAAGAAAGGTTAAACAGACCAATGCAAAGGAAAATGTGATGATCAGATTAAACAGATCAATGGAAAGGAATAATTGTAGACAATCCAGCTCTCCGGGTGAATGTGAACACGAGAACCTAATGTTAGAGTTAGCAAAATCTTTAACCCGAATAGAAGAGAGATCAGAGTCCCAGAGTAAGGAAGAGGAATAAAAGATCCTAAACCCATCCATTGGCGATGTGGGCCCGTAATCCACACAACAAGGTTAGTAAAACAAATTTTTTTCAAAGACTAGACTCAACTTCGGCCAAGGTGTTGGAAAGGGGCTTCCTACAGGCAGTCGGCTCTGATACCAACTTGTGACGCCCCCGACTCGACCGTGCACTAATCATACACGCAAATGCGCACGATCAAGCACAAGGACTCACGGGAAGATATCACAACACAACTCTAAACACAAATAAAAGTCATACAAGCTTTATATTACAAGCCAGGGGCCTCGAGGGCTCGAATACATAAGCTCGCGTACAAGCATTAGCGGAAGCAGCAATAATATCTGAGTACAGACATAAAGTTAAACAAGTCTGTCTTAAGAAGGCTGAGCAAAACAAGGACATCTGATCGAAAAGGCGCAGGCCTCCTGCCTGGGAGCCTCCCATCTACTCCTGGTCATCGGTCTCCACGTAGCAGTAAGCTCCACCGGTGGGGTAGTAGTAGTCGGCGGGATTAGCTGGCTCCGGGGCTCTATCATCTGATCGCAGCAATCGGGTATGGGGAAAAAGAGGTAGCAAAGCAACCGTGAGTACTCATCCAAAGTACTCGCAAGACTTACATCAGATCTATGCTAAATATGCATCGGTATCAAATGAAGGGGCTGTATCTGTGGACTGGACTGCAGAATTGCCAGAATAGAGAGTAAGGCCTAACCTATCGAAGACTAGCATCTTCAGTGTCTTGCAGCATTAGAAGAGTGCAGATTAGTAACATAACATAAAGTAGTAAGTATGTAGTAGCAAAGCCTAGAGATCCTTCCTTGACTCCCTGTGAGAAAGCGATCCCGGAGCTTACAATTAAAGTAACATGTATCCAGTTCAAGTTGTGGTAGATTGGGATACAACACTGAGCGTCCTGTTACCGTGGACACGGCTATTCGAATAGATAACTTCTCTGCAGGGGTGCACTACTGTTACCCAACACGCTCGATTAACTCTGGCCGGACACACTTTTCTTGGTCATGCTCGGCCTCGGCTGATCGACACGACGTAGTCCTACCTAGGCTTGCAGAGAGGTCCCCGCCGGTCTACATCCTAAGCGCTCAGGGGTCTTGGGCCCATCGCCCTTTGCACTTCGGGTCATTTTGTGCAGGGGGATACTAGCACCACCTCTGCCTGGATGGCGCGATCCGGCCCGGCCACAATGCTGAACTGGACATCTGATAGAGCTTTCGGCAGATACATACGGCGCCGAGGGCCCCATTAAACCATTATCCCGCGTGGTGGTAGTGCGTATAGGCCAGTGGCCAACTCAGATCAAATACCCAAATCCGTTAAGCGTGTTATTAGTATCTCGCGGACACGAACAGGGCTCAAGGCTCACCTCCGACACCCTGCCGCACCGACTTGGAAACCTGCGGACCAACGACCAGGGACCAGGCCCACCTCTCACCTAGGTGGTCTCCACCTGCCCTGACGTTCCACCACAATAATCTCTCACGGCTACCCTCACGGTCAACCCGACTTCACACCTCTCGCAGGTACTCCTCGGGGTCGACCCGACTTTAACAAGGGCCTGAGGTAAAAGCCAAGGTAACCGTGTGACCATGTCATCAAGGGGGAAATCCGAGGAATCACCCTCGATGGATTCCCACTCGACGTATCCGTCAAGGTGAACTTGGAGGAATCACCCTCGATGGGTTCACACTTGAGGGGTTGCACGATAGAGGCATCATCGGAGGTGGTGAAAGAGGAATCACCCTCGGTAACCCACAACCGGCTAGCTATGCTACAGAGCTATCATCAGGAGTGAGGTAGGAGGTATCACCCTCGGCACTCGATAGTAGCTCTGCGGAGTCGTACAACTAAGGGGTGTGCAGTGTGGTGTTCGGTCTCTGCACATCGATCCCGTTGATCGAGTCATCCGGTAGCAAAGCAGGGCAACACGGACAAGGGTGTGGGGCCACTGATGGATCGCTAACCAACCTATACTAAGCATTTAGGATAGCAGGTAAGGTATCAACAACAGTTACTAAATCAGGCTATGCATCAGAATAGGAGCAATCAAATACGGTATCAAATTCTAATGCAAGCACGGGGAAGAAGTAATAGGTGATATAGGAATGATCAAGGGGGTTTGCTTGCCTGGAAGCTTTGCTGAAAGGGAAGAAGGGTCATCGATGACGTAGTCGATCACAGGGGCTTCGGCAGCAATCGCAGGGTCTACCGGAGAAGAAAGTGGAGGAAGAAACAAATAAATAACGGGCAAACAAATGTACACACATGCATGATAGGTCAGCATGGGTTGATTATGAGTTCTAATGCTTCACTAATTATTTTAGACGGACAGGGAAAATATCCGGGAATATTTTCCCAGCTCGAGGTGCTTATCGGTATATTGATCCAGAGGGGAAGGTTCCATGTTCGATAGGTTAGAGTGGTGTGGCAGGTATGCGGATGACATATTCGGATTCGTTATATTTTTCTGATCGTTTTTCATATATAAATTATTTTCATCCGAGTTACGGATTAATTTATATGATTTTTCAAAGTTTTATTGATTTTCTGAAATTTCTGTATTTATTTTAATTCCAAAGTACACGTGAAAAATGCTAGGTGCACCCGGTCCAGTGCACCCAGTAGTGCACCAGAGGCTGGCAGTGGGCCCCGTTGACTGCCCAGTCAGCAGTCAACGTTGACCCGTTGACTGGTCAAAGGTTGACTTGGGGTCCACCTGTCAGTGAGTAATTAGGCTAATTACTAATTAATTCATTAACTAATTAATTATTTTACTTATTATTTCTTTTATTTTTATTTTTTTATCTTTTTTTATAACTTTTATTTCTGGGCCGGCAGCGAGCAGACGGGCGTGAGCAGCGGCGTAGTAGCAGACAACAGGCAGCAGCGGTAAGGGGCGAGCGGCGGCAGGCAGCAGCAGGAGGCAGCGGCGGGGCTGCGCGCGCTAGGCAGCAGCGGCGGCGGTAGCTGCAAGAAGCGGCAGTAGCAGCATCAGTAGCAGCAGCCGCAGCGCAACAGGGCAGCAGGCACGCACGGCGCAGGGGCCGCAGGCAGCCAGGGCAGCAGGCACACGCGGCGAGGGCAACAACAGCGGCAGGGAGCAGCAACAGTACGCACACACGCGTATGCAGAGCTTCAGGGCGGCCATGACGAGCTCAAGGCGGCGGCTACAGTGACGAATCGAGGCAGGAAGAAGGGGGGTTCGGGGAAGGTGCTCACCACGAGCTCATTGGCGAGGTCGGTGAGGCAGGGGACGGCTCGGAGCAGCGACAATGGTGACACGAGATGCGACGGCCGAGACGGAGAAAGACGAAGAAGGCGTCATGGAGGGGGAGTCCCGGCTAGAGCTAGTCCCCGGAACGGACGAAGACGGCCGCTGTGGACCTCCTGGACGTGCTCCCGCACGCCGGAGAGGTCGGTGGCCGCGACAATGACGACGAGGCAGCGGTCACCGCACGAGCGCACGAGCTCGATTCGAGTCAGAGGGGAAGGGGAACGATGGGGATCGAGGGGGGAATGAACAAGGGTGATCTAGGGTTTCTGTTGGACACACATATAGGGCTGGGGAGGGCACGTGGTAGCCTTCCGACCGTGGTGGCCGTGGATGGCCTCCACGCCATGGCCTCTGCCTCCTCTGTACGTGTGGTAGGAGAAAGGCCAGGGTGGGTTGGGCCAGATGCACTGTGGCACACTTAAGCCCATATGCACAGTAAATCTTAGCCATTTTCTTTTTCTTTTTCTGTTTCAAATTTTGTTCACTGTTTTGCATTACTTTTAGCTACTAAATGATTTTAGTAAAATGTGCCACTTGCCACATTAATTACCATGCATTATCCTGCACTGCCACAAAAAGTTTGAGGAAATTTTAAATTGATTTGGATTTTGTTTAAATAGAAAAGGTTTAATTTGGGTTGTTTGGCTACTGTTCTGGATATTAGGGTCAATTTGGGAATTCAAATAATGTTGGTTTTATTTTTATAATTTCTTTGGGATTATTTGCAATAATATGAACTATTTTGTTTGCAAGTTTGGAGTTTTCCTAATTTCACTTGTTATTTGAATTTTGAATTTGAGTTGAATTATTTCTTAATTGCATTTCTTAGGATATAATGATGATGACTTGGCATCATTAGTGTGAGGTCACTGTAGCATGACACTGAGGATGTTACACCATCCAAGCGAAAAATCCGGCATCGGCGAACCCCTGTACACCGCTTCTGAAGCCCCACAACAACGATGAGGCAGCGTCGCTGCTCGGTGGAGCCCAAGGAGCAAAAGCCGCACCGAGGTCATCGCCGCCTCCGCTCCGACCTCGCCCAGCACACTTTCCACCCAGATCCGGGCCCGACCACCACCGGAGAAGCAACGTCAGACTGAATCTGGAGGCAGTTTATTTAGTGCCGATGGCAACGTCGACGGAGCGGTGCTACGCACGGCCAAAACCCTAGCTACGAAGCCTACTACTAGACTACTACTATGCATGGCCCTACGATGATTCCGGCAACCCCTCCCCCACCAGCGAGCACAAGGCCCTCGGGGGCGAGGAGTGAAAGGAGACGCCTTTTACTCTTCCTACCGTGGTGGATGCACTGTGATCTGGGCGGGTGGGGGTGTTTCGGACATGGATGCCAGGGCAACGGCCCCGGTGTAGGGTAACGCAGCAGAAAACAAAAAATTTCCGACCTACGCACCAGCCCAGGACCACTATGGAGACTGCATACAAGGTTTGATCATTTCGTTACCGACTCGTAGCGCAACGGAAGTAAAGTCGATGACGAACGGCGGTGCAGATCCCCGCAGCTAGGATTTTACAACCTCCCAACCGCGAGGATGTATACCCTCATCCGCCCCGCGGACAGCCCTCCGGGAGGCGGTCGTACAGTCCCCCGGACGGTGTCGCGGACAGCCCTTCGGGAGGACCTCCGAAAATTGGACTGTCACTCGGACAGCCCTTCGGGAGGACCTCCAAAACTCGGACGGTCACACGGACAGCCCTTCGGGAGGCACTCTCGAACTAATACCGAAACTACGATCTCTCTACAGAGTTGCACACATACGGTGTCATCTATCCGGTAGGGCTTCGCCGTCCAGAACTAGTTCCCACCGGAACCCAGCTCTACGAAACTATTTCGCTGGGAGGGAGAGAGAATGCCAGATCATGCATGGCTTGTGTATGAGAGCAAGAGTGTGTCTTATGGCAGCCCACACACCTCCTATTTATAGGAAACCCAAGGGGTAGGGTGGTTTTACAAGAAAACCCAAAACCCACATGGAAAGGAGTCCTTCCCAAGGACCTAAAAGGTGAAACCAAGGAACAAGGGGGACTCCATGAAGGAGTCCACCATGTGGCCGGCCACACCCTCATGTGGGGCCCCAAAATTGGCCCCTATCCATCCATGTCATCCCCAAGATCTTTTGGAGTAAAGCCCCAAAAGGTGGCTTTCCAAAAATATCCCAAAAAGCACTTTCACTATTCACGACGACATTTTTCAGCGTCTGATCGAACTGAAAATATTCATGTGGGCTTAGAATAATTCTAGTACCCACCAAAATAATTTTCAACGCGAGCCGGAACAATTCTGGTTTAGTGATTTCATCTGCGAAAAGCATCTGAAGCGGTTTCGGCAGCTCCGGAACATTTCCGTTTTTCATCCCGGAAAATTCCAGAAAGTTTCCAGAATGATTCTGGCACCCTCCAAGAATTATCAGGCATGTGCCAAAACCAATTTGACTTTATGGTATCCTCTGAAACAACTTTTCAGTTTCACCGGAACTCATCCGGTGACCTCTCTGCGGAACTTTTCCGGTGTCCGAAACTTTTCCGGTGTCCGAAACTTTTTCGGTGTTTTTCTCTCAGACTCCCTGTCTAGTATTCAACAGATAGATGACCCTTAAGCGTGTGACCCTATAGGTTCGGTGAAGCATAGACATGACCCGGAACCCCTTCCGATCAATGATCAACATCGGAGCCGTGGACACCCATATTGACCCCTATACCCACACGAATGAATATTCGAGTGAACCTCCAGTTGGCGTGTGCTATTCCTGTTGCTTCACGATATGTTACAAATACCCGAGGTGAGACATGTTGGCATCCTCGTGGATCAACAACTTGTCCACTATGCCAGTTACCTCGTTGCCGGTATTGTTCTCTTTTCTCGTTCCCGTGTTCCGGCATCCCTGTGATCAAATCACCCTGTGTCTGGCCAGACGATGATGGATACCGAAACACCGAGAGGGCCCAGAGATATCTCTCCATCGTCGGAGGAGCAAATCCCAATCTCGAGCTATCAAGTTACTTGACACACTTTTCCATGAACCCGTAAGCCGCCGTAATAGCCACCCATTTACGGATGACGTTTAACAAACCCCAAAGTTCATGAAGCAAGCATGAAGAAACTCGATACTCTCATGGTCTAAGGAATTATGCAAACATTAACTTCTCTGTGTTATTAACCATTAACTTATGACGAATGTATCTCATAGCATAACATCAATTCGGGTCGATTCAACACAAGTGTTCTACCAACAATTGTGCCCTCAAAATTGCCGGCATAGCCATGCCCATGATCAGGAAAACAGGATCATCATGCAATACTTGAGCCAGTCCTAGAGGCTTGACTAGGAATACATTTTACCGTTTATTATCCCACACGTGCATATGAGTCTTCCTCCGAGCCTCGTGGTTATTGCAGACTCGAGAACCATAGCAGTTATAGCATGGAACATAAACCTAATTATGAACAGGGAGATAATCAATAACATTTATTATTGCCTCTAGGGCATATCTCCTACAGACTCCCACTTGCACTAGAGTCAATAATCTAGTCAACGCTAATGCACTTTACACCTATGGCATACTGGTGTAAAATATGCTTCGCATGTGGTATAGCCTGATGTCCAACGGATCTGACGACTTCAGCTCCGTGTGTAACTTTGCATATCCTCGCGTTTTCACGCTTTCACAAAATTCATATTTTGTGTGGACTTGGCTTTGCATATGTGTGAATCATTGGTCGAAACCTGATTCCTCAGACTGAGCTATGGAGCAACTATCTGCTATAGTGTCCCATAGACCAAAGCCATCTTGGAACCATACTAAGTTCATGAATGAACTATATGATTCAAAAACTTCTTTGTCGCTTCTCAAGCGTCAACATACTTAGCCTTTGTTATAGAATTCGCCACAGTATCTTGTTTGGAACAATTTCCAACTACCATGCCACCATATTGTGAATTACACAAAACCCTTAACTTAAATCGAAAATCGCATGGAGCATTGCTGAAGACTGTATCGATGTAATTACTTACAACGAGCACTTCATAATCTTTGCTTGCGAGAAAACATGTCATCAGCACTACTCTAGTACTTAATGACATCTTTCACTGTTGTCCCATGATTAGTACTTTGATCACTTTGGTATCTATACTCACAACAACTTTGGAGTATTGGACATATCTGGTTGTTTTACATACCATGGAATACATGATTAATCCAAACACAAGAGTGTGTGGAATCTCCATCATGTATTTCACTCATCAGTGTTTTGGGACACTGAGTCTTGCAAAAACTCTTTCCATGTGACTTCGGCAAGAATCACTCCTTGGCGTTTTAAATGCTAAAAGGTTTTTGCATCTTGTCAATATGTATTCATAGCTTAGCCCCATTAGGTAAATCTATCTCCATAGATCATCATGCCTAATATTGAGGCTTATTTAGCCTAAGCACTTCATCGAAAAACTATTTTCAAATGAAGTCCTAATTCATGACAAGAAATTTATTTCTAATTAACAATGTGTCATGTACACACGGTTTTAAGAAATATTATTATGCTCCCACTTACTTTCTTGAATCACAAGCATCTTCGATACCCATTTGATGAAGTCAAACCCCTTTGACCATTCCATCAAAAACGAAGATTCCAACTCCACTTTGCTCTCTTCTGTCCATCGCTGGAACTCTGAAGTTTGCATACTTACTAGCATCCTCTGGATCGACAAATTACTTTGGACTATATCACATACAAGTCCTAGGTTTCATTTCCATTAGATGGAAATCCTTTTGTCATCCATGTTTCATATCTCATGATTGAAATATGTATTAATTGCTAGTTCAACCAGAACCGACTTTAAGCATCGCTACGGTGAAACAACCTCATCGTAGTCAACTCCTTGAACTTGTTATTGCAACAAGTCGAGCTTTATGGATAAAACATTTTATCCACATCAGTTTATAGTTTCATAAATATTCGTTAGACTCTAAGTCTTCCGAAAGGTGTATCAAGATTTTAATCTTGAATCACATATATGGAAACTATTTCGGATTGTATTGGCATTTAGCCAATTCCGGAGTCAGGGCCCATCACCGCTTCCTTGTGTATTGTAGGTATACTGTTGTCTAACAACAATATCTCGTTTGCGCACCTGATAGGTTTGCACGAGCTTTGCCTACGTGGTTCAGCTGCAAGTTCGACTCAAGTCCATACATTTTATTGTAGAGACTTCCGTATTAGTCGCAGTAGGAAACTCCGGAATCACTTCCAAGGTTTCTTTCCTTTGACCTGATGACGAAGATACTGGTTATCTCGTCGAGTTGCACTGTCCTCCCACTCGCCTTTTGTAAGAACTATTCTCTTTAAAAGCATACCGTTTTGTGGCAAAATCCTTTGCCACGGTATAGTGGTGGGGGAATACCCAATGACTTGGGATAACCTACAAAGTAGCACTTGTCTGATTTGGAATAGGTTTGTAACCTTTTACACAAGCCCCATATTCCAAATGTTAAGAAAAGATATAACATGGTTGGGCGTACCACACCATGGCGTTATTTCAACAGACCTGATGGAGCTCTTTTCAGTGTAAAAGTCGCAGTCTCTAAAGCATCACTCTATAAAAGGGGTAATGGCAAATTTATTTATGTCATCTTTGATCTTACCATGTCATAAATGGTTCGATTACATCTTCACGGACTTTCCACTTGCAGCGGTGTTCCGGGAGGTGCAAGTTATGAAACCCCTTTCACAACTCATCAGACATTTGCTAAACTTGTAACTCAAATATTCCTTTCTGCAATCAAATTGCAGAAACATAATTTTCTTGTTACAATAACTTCTACTTCATTTTTGAAAACCTTCTGAATGAATTCAAAAGATCCAGACTTACGTCTCAACAAGTAAATATCCATATATCTACTTGAGTCATTTCTGAAGACAGATAAATCCACTACTTGCAACAACATTTATTGGACTACACACATCATAATGTATGATTACCAATATGTTCTTTGCTCGTTCCTTATGGCCTGTGAACGGTATTTCAGTCACTTTACCTTTCAGAGGAAAGTTGCAAGTGTCAGATGATTCAAAATCAAACGACTTCAAAATCCATCATAATGGAATTCTCCATGCGGGTTTCTCCAATGTGACCAAATGCAGTGCCACACTTGTGTGGTATTCTTTTAGTCTTGCGACATTTAGCGTCAGTGTTATGGATGTATCATATTTGCATCAATGTTCATAACATACATCCCATCTTCGATGGAAGCATGGCCCTTCATTTTATTCATAATACTGAACAACAATTGTTATTTCTATGAACAACTCTTTTGCAACAAACATTGTGCAATGGGCTAGAGTGTACGAAACTCTAAAATGAATTATGAAAGTAAACCCAGAGGTAATGTATTATTATCAATATTCATAACATACGTCTCATTCACAATGAAAGTATGGCCCTTATGTTATTCATAACACCGAACATCAAAAGTTCTCTTATGAACAACCTTCTTGCAAGATACCTTATGCAAAAGGCTAGAGTGTGAAACTCTAAAATGAATTATGAAAATAAAAACATAGGGAATACACCGATGGAAGGCATAGTAACATTTACTATGTTCCCTGCGTGTATCTAAACCTCATCCCTGGCTAGTCTTTCAGGCCATAGTAGTTCTTACATCGAGTTGCAACAGAATGCAATCGAGCGGGTATCTTTGTGATTAACTCACAATACCCAAGAATTAGTGATTAATATGTTTAACCATAATTCCCAAGAACTATATCTTTGACCAGCCTTCTATACATCAAAAACCTGTATGACATTCATACATGAGCTGGATATTCCAGTCTTCTTTCCTTTTGCCTTTATACTTCTAACAGTTTATCTTTCAGTATTTCTCCTACTCTCAGAAGAAGCACCCAACTTAAGAGTGGCGATAGCCCCGGACTTCCTAGGCGTGAAAGTTTCACTAACACCCTTCGGACACTTCCTTTCTCTTTAAGTTGTCTGTTTTATTCACCATCATCATATGACAGGCGTTCTTCTGGATCCCTCTCTTATCAGTCAAATGCATAGTAAACTTCTTTACTAATAGTTTGCAAACAAACATTGCTTTGGATATCTCATATCTTTTAGCCTTTGTCTGTCTCTGAAAATGATTTTCAGATTCCATGAATATCACATAACTATCCAAACTTTCGAAGTTCGGGTCTCATGGAAGCAAACATATTGCACTTGACTGAAACGGAATTCTAGCTTTTGGATCGATGGACGAGAGTCACATGATCCATAGCATTAGCGGGAGAATACCAAAAGCATGCGATAGGACAAGTCCTTCTCGGCACTCTAGAGGACAATCCTCTCATTACGTTACCAACCGTAAAGTTTTAACCAGATATTTAACAGCTATTCAATTTTAATTGGGAAGGTGGAAACGCGAGCCATTATTCTACAACTATTATGCAAATAACACTTAGACAGTGTTCATAATTAATTGCACTGAGAATTAAAAGAATTAATTCTACAATGCGCTCCCACTCAAATCAATATCTCTCATAATTGATTGTGAGTGATACAAGACCCCCATTTCAATTGTTCTCCATTGGTGTAACACCACTGATGACGAAAATCTCAACCGGTAGGCCAACTTGCCAATCACATCTCTATGTGATTCTTGTTCATCTTTCGATGCGCGTGTTCCGAGCTCATGACGGTCATGCCTGAACGTCAAGACAACCAAGTGATCTTGCTGCGAGGTCTCAACTCACCCGCCTCACACTTCCCTAATCGTTTGTACCCGTGTGACACGGCGCACTCCGAGAAGTTAGGTGCCGTGACGGTGCTACACTTGGGAGAACACTAATCACTTGATATTTTTGTGAGAGATCACCCTAATAAAAAGCGACTACCGCGCAATCAAGAAGGGTGCATCATAAGGGATAAACATCTCAGGCAATTCATAATAGCATGATATGGTATAGCCCTTTCTGACGGAGAAGTCTTTCGTTTCTTCGTCTTCGGCATTCGCGTTGGTGTTCACCTTCGCGAAGATTGCCACCACCTTGTCGATGCACCAGATAATATTGCTATCTCTATAGCTAATAAAATAAGTGCATTACTGAAGGTTGACACGCAGGTCATTAAAGTGACAATCATATGGCTCCAGCCATCATGCCGAATCATGACACGCAGGTCATGTTAATCAATTTACATTATATAGTCATCTCATACATAATCAAATTATAATGAGCACTGCTATACCACATCACATGCACATGCAAACCATCCTGCAAAACCAAGTTAGACGCCTCTAATCGGTTCATGCAAAATTTTATTTTACGTGGCTTCTAAGGTTTCGAAACAAACCGAAGCTACCAACGTCCATCATCAAGCATGATAATCCAAGTCGCTAGATTAACATTCCAGGGTGTATGAAACACGAGATAATAAAATCTCGAGCCCCATACTAAACTTCGTCATACGCGTGACCCCCGTGCAGATCACATCTGCATTGCCCTTTCGTCTGCAAAATTTCATCTTTCTTTTTAACTACGGTGGAATTCAATGAACTGTTAGCACTTCGTTGATCAATCAGGATCGCGGATGGCCAGAACATTGAAACTCCACCATACTGTTATCAAGATCAGAAATATGCAAATTCGAGGGAAGCAACAAGAACATCGGGTAACAGACTTCATCTGCTACCCGCACAAATAATTTTCAGCAATAGATATCATCTACTACCTAATTATATTGTGCAACACCCATACATCTCTATGTATTCTAGATCGCAACCTGCATCTACGCATAGCACGGCTCTTGATGCCACTGTAGGGTAACGCAGCAGAAAACAAAAAATTTCCGACCTACGCACCAGCCCAGGACCACTATGGAGACTGCATACAAGGTTTGATCATTTCGTTACCGACTCGTAGCGCAGCGGAAGTAAAGTTGATGACGAACGGCGGTGCAGATCCCCGCAGCTAGGATTTTACAACCTCCCAACCGCGAGGATGTATACCCTCATCCGCCCCGCGGACAGCCCTCCGGGAGGCGGTCGGACAGTCCCCCGGACGGTGTCGCGGACAGCCCTTCGGGAGGACCTGCGAAAATTGGACTGTCACTCGGACAGCCCTTCGGGAGGACCTCCAAAACTCGGACGGTCACACGGACAGCCCTTCGGGAGGCACTCTCGAACTAAGACCGAAACTACGATCTCTCTACAGAGTTGCACACATACGGTGTCATCTATCCGGCAGGGCTTCGCCGTCCAGAACTAGTTCCCACCGGAACCCAGACAGCCTTTCGGCTCTACGAAACTATTTCGCTGGGAGGGAGAGAGAATGCCAGATCATGCATGGCTTGTGTATGAGAGCAAGAGTGTGTCTTATGGCAGCCCACACACCTCCTATTTATAGGAAACCCAAGGGGTAGGGTGGTTTTACAAGAAAACCCAAAACCCACATGAAAAGGAGTCCTTCCCAAGGACCTAAAAGGTGAAACCATGGAACAAGGGGGACTCCATGAAGGAGTCCACCATGTGGCCGGCCACACCCTCATGTGGGGCCCCAAAATTGGCCCCTATCCATCCATGTCATCCCCAAGATCTTTTGGAGTAAAGCTCCAAAAGGTGGCTTTCCAAAAATATCCCAAAAAGCACTTTCACTATTCACGACGACATTTTTCAGCGTCTGATCGAACTGAAAATATTCATGTGAGCTTAGAATAATTCTAGTACCCACCAAAATAATTTTCAACGCGAGCCGGAACAATTCCGGTTTAGTGATTTCATCTGCGAAAAGCATCTGAAGCGGTTTCGGCAGCTCCGGAACATTTCCGGTTTTCATCCCGGAAAATTCCAGAAAGTTTCCAGAATGATTCTGGCACCCTCCAAGAATTATCAGGCATGTGCCAAAACCAATTTGACTTTATGGTATCCTCTGAAACAACTTTTCAGTTTCACCGGAACTCATCCGGTGACCTCTCTGCGGAACTTTTCCGCTGTCCGAAACTTTTCCGGTGTCCGAAACTTTTTCGGTGTTTTTCTCTCAGACTCCCTGTCTAGTATTCAACAGATAGATGAACCTTAAGCGTGTGACCCTATAGGTTCGGTGAAGCATAGACATGACCCGGAACCCCTTCCGATCAATGATCAACATCGGAGCCGTGGACACCCATATTGACCCCTATACCCACACGAATGAATATTCGAGTGAACCTCCAGTTGGCGTGTGCTATTCCTGTTGCTTCACGATATGTTACAAATACCCGAGGTGAGACATGTTGGCATCCTCGTGGATCAACAACTTGTCCACTATGCCAGTTACCTCGTTGCCGGTATTGTTCTCTTTTCTCGTTCCCGTGTTCCGGCATCCCTGTGATCAAATCACCCTGTGTCTGGCCAGACGATGATGGATACCGAAACACCAAGAGGGCCCAGAGATATCTCTCCATCGTCGGAGGAGCAAATCCCAATCTCGAGCTATCAAGTTACTTGACACACTTTTCCATGAACCCGTAAGCCGCCGTAATAGCCACCCATTTACGGATGACGTTTAACAAACCCCAAAGTTCATGAAGCAAGCATGAAGAAACTCGATACTCTCATGGTCTAAGGAATTATGCAAACATTAACTTCTCTGTGTTATTAACCATTAACTTATGACGAATGTATCTCATAGCATAACATCAATTCGGGTCGATTCAACACAAGTGTTCTACCAACAATTGTGCCCTCAAAATTGCCGGCATAGCCATGCCCATGATCAGGAAAACAGGATCATCATGCAATACTTGAGCCAGTCCTAGAGGCTTGACTAGGAATACATTTTACCGTTTATTATCCCACACGTGCATATGAGTCTTCCTCCGAGCCTCGTGGTTATTGCAGACTCGAGAACCATAGCAGTTATAGCATGGAACATAAACCTAATTATGAACAGGGAGATAATCAATAACATTTATTATTGCCTCTAGGGCATATCTCCTACACCCGGATGGTGGTTCGCATGGTTAGATCTCCTGCGGGCACCATGGCGGCGGTGATGGCCTTCCCTCTTGGTCGTGTGGGGGCGGGAGGTGAAGCAGAGGGTGGCTCGGGCATGCTCTCTATCACTGGCAGTGGCGTTGCCCTGATCCGAATCTGGAGGTATGAACTCATCGTGCTTGTCCTGGAGACCTAGTGGTGGCACGGGGGAGCTACTGAGCGAAAGCTCTGTGCTTTTGTCAACGACGACGTCAACGCTCGCGTGCGCCGCTCTCTTCTTGAAGACGTCGTCATGGTGCTTCTCACCATGTTTGAGTTCCGGGTGAAAACTTTGTCCGTTGTGGACCCGACAGTGGTGACGGTTCGCGCCGTCTCCCTCTTGCGGGTGTTGTCGTGGAGTTTAGGTGTTCTAGGGCGTAGTGTGGCGTTGTACTCAATTCTTCCTGTGCTCTCTTTTTGGTAGCATGGTCGCGTGATCCGGTTATCATTGGGCCAACGTTTATGAGGGTTACCCCATCACCTTCTATCGTTCGGCCATGTACTCTGTTCGGTCGTTGCTTTATTTATAAAGCGGGAAGAAAATATATTTTAAGAAATTTGGCAAAATGTATCTTCTATTCTTAAATAGCTACAACCCACTATCTATTTTTCTTACATATGCAACCATGCCACATAAGCAAGTCATACATGCATGTCATAAATTACATTTGCATGCAATGTGCATCCTTCACATTTTGTTAGAAATGACATTCTTTTACCTGTAATTAATGTTTTTTCCTTTTTAAACACTTTATAACTTTTTTTATTGTTTTTAAGCATAAGTTTGCCTTTTAAACAAGGGCATCACCTAGTATAAATTATAAAAGAACACTTGCTTTTCTCGGATTTTCTAATACTCAATAGGTGAGAAGTAGTTAAATCTAAGTCAACTCAATGAGCGTTGGGTTTGCTGGTTTATGTTGTCTGGGTCATTTCAATATTTTTGAAAGGGTGATAATAATTAGAAATTTGGAAGAATATAGGTAAATTAAAAAGAACGCATGTTTTTCTCATATTTGCTAATTCTCAATTAGGTATGTATTAGGTCATCTCTATCGTTGGGCGCTAGTGGATGGCGCCAGTATGGTTTTCCTAGCTATTGGGCAATTGCGTTCCCTCAAAAAAAAAAAGCTATTGGGCAATTGCACTTTTGATCCCAGAGTCAGGTGTGACATCGGCGAGCAAAATTGCGCCCCACGCTTGCCTTTTTCCGTACGAAGGTAGGCAGCGAACGCACCAGTCAAACGACAGTTTTGCATCTATAACTAGCGTCCCGTGTTGGGACTTGGGAGGGAGGGCGGGTAAAAAAAAATATTTATCATATTCACATTCTATATGTACTAGTGTCCACATAAGCGCCTATCATTGCAGATGCCCTTAGTTAAATCTCAACTGATTCCATGAGTACTAGATCTACGCCGAAGAGATTCAAATGGTGTGGATTTGTTGGTTGGTGTTATTTCGGCCGTGGTATGCAGCCGGTCTGAGTTTCTGCATGCCTTTTCTTTCAGGGCGGCTGGTCAGAGTGGGCTGAGAGCGCGCCACTTGGCGTGCCCTCAGCTGCCGTCACGTGTCGGTCTCTGAGCGTTTCCTTCGGATTTTTTCTTTCGCGAGAGGCACGGTTTTCCTTTCGCGAGAGGTACGGTTTTACTTTCGGAGAGGCACGGCCGTGCCTCTCGCAAAAGGGAAAAAAACGTGTTTTTCTATATTTTTTTGCTTCCGCGAGAGGCACGGTTTTGCTTTCGCGATAGGCATGGCCGTGCCTCTCGGAAACGGAAAAAAAAAACACATTTTCTTTTTTTTCCTTCCACGAGAGGCACTGTTTTGCTTCCGCGAGAGGCACGGCCATGCCTCTTTCGGAAAGGGAAAAAAACGTGCTCCCGGTTCGGTTTTTTCGTGCAAAAAATGTTCGTCAATACATATCAACGTGGGATCTAGTTTTGAAGATCTCGACGCGAGGATTCCAATGGTAAAAACGGTTCGAGATTTGGACACATGGTTTAAGAGATAAAACGTTTTGAATAAACGGATCTACGAAAAAAGGAAAAACTCCCAGGTTGCGACAAGTGGCGCACAGTGCGCCACTTGTCGCAACCTAAGGAGGTGGGAGTGATCTTTGAAAGGAGTACTCCTCAATTAGTGATTTCGGCATTTTTGTGTTTTTGGGTATTTTTACAAATTCATGAGAATTGGTTTGCCTAACGTCCCAGGGCCGCAAAAAGCTATATCTTGCTTGCTACGCGAGAGAGGCAATTCTTATTTGGCGCCAATACCACCCGTTATAGGCTTAGTCATACACAGCGCACACCCCAACCACCAATAGATTACAAATGGGCCAGCCCATATAACATGTAACACGAGTGATCGAGCGGGGAACCTCCCGGGCGCCCCTATGTCTCGCCTTCAGCGAGAGGGGTAGGAACCCTCGCTGAAGGGGAGACCGAGTTGGGCCAGCCCAGGAGCGCCGGAGGCAGCAGCCTCCTGTTTTCTTTTTTTTACGTTTTCTGTTTTGTTTTTTGCTTTATTATTTTAAATTTTTTTATACTTTAAAATATTTAAATATATATATTACAAAAAAACATTTGGAAAATGTTGACCAAGCATTTGAAAAATATTAAATATGTATAGAAAAAAATGTTTATCACGTATACAAAAAATGTATAAAAAATTTGATCATGTATTAAAATTTTTAATAAAGCATTTGAATTTTTTTGAACAAGTATTTGAAAAATGTTGATAAAGCATTCGAAAAATGTTAAATGTGTATAGAAAAAATGTTGACCATGTATTAAAATAATGATGATTTTTTTTATCATGTATATAAACATGTTAATCAAGCATTTGAAAAAATGTTGAATAAGTATTTGAAAAATGGTGATCAAGCATTTGAAAAAATGTTAAATGTGTATAGAAAAAATGTTGACCATGTATTAAAAAAATAATGAATTTTTTTGATCATGTATATAAACACGTTAATCAGGTATTTGAAAATGTTGAATAAGTATTTGAAAAATGGTGACCACGCATTTGAAAAATGTTAAATGTGTATAGAAAAAATGTTGGCCATGTATTAAAAAAATGATGAATTTTTTTTATCATGTATATAAACATGTTAATCAAGCATTTGAAAAAAATGTTGAATAAGTATTCGAAAAATGGTGATCAAGCATTTGAAAAATGTTAAATGTGTATAGAAAAAATGTTGACCATGTATTTAAAAATGATGATTTTTTTTATCATGTATATAAAAATGTTATTCAAGCATTTGAAAAAAAATGTTGAACAAATATTTGTAAAATGTTGATCAAGCATTTGGCAAAATGTTAAATGTGTATAAAAAATATTGACCATGTGTTTAAAAAATGTTAATACTACATTTAGAAAAATAGTAATCAAGCATTTGAAAAAAGTTTAAAATATGTATAAAAATGTTGACCATGTATTAAAAAAAATGTTAAATTTGTATTGGAAAAATGTTAAACGTATATTAGAAAATTGTTGTTGACATATACAAAAAAAGGTAGAAATGGAAAACGAAAGAAACAAAGATAACCAAAAAAAATGAAAACCAAAAAAGAAACAAAATAAACCAAAAATAAGAAAATGAAAAATCAAACCGAAGAAACAAATGAAAAAAGAATGAAGAAATGAAGAAGAAAATGAGAAATAAAACTGAAGAAAATAAATGGAAACCAAGAAAGTAAGAAAAGAAAAAAAACAGTAAAACAGAGAAAGATTGGAAGAAAAATCGGTGAAAACAAGAAAAAATTCAAAAACCTAAAAAGCAAGTGGAAACCCGGATTTATTTACTTCAAGTAGTTCGCGCCCTTTAGTTGAAACATGAAAGGAGCGATGGCTTACTGGCTAGGGTGGTTGTGGGTATCCCCAAGCACCTGGCTAGGGATTGCCCTTTTTTTTTGGTTGGATGGGTGAGCTTAGCCTTTTTTGTTTGGTTCGAAGTAACCAGGAGATCGAGGGATCGAATCCCACTCCCTCCCTTTTTTCGTGTGATTTATTTATTTTAAGAGCGATAATGGGCCGGATCAGTAATGACCAGAGAGAGGAAATGCTCGACGCGAGAGGAACCATTTGTGTCGCATAACGAGAGATATAGTGCTCGCGGAACCTCCCTCCTGGTTTTGGGAAGCTACTGGAAGCTCGCGAGCAGTTTTTTGTGTTTTACTGGGTTTTATTCGGTTTTATTTGATTTTTTATTTTTGTTTTTGTTTTCAAAAAAACAAATTAGTGAACTTTTTTTATTCCACAAACTTTTTCCAATTTGGCGAACCTTTTGAAATTTTGGAACTTTTTTCAAATTCGTGAACTTTTTTTTAAATTGTGGACTTTAAAAAAAAAATCATGATCTTTTTCAATTTAATAAAGTTTTTTTCAGATTTGCGGTTTATCTTAAAAACTTTGAACACTTTTCAAATCCGCAAACTCTTTTCTGATCCATTATTTTCTGTCAAAAGTCAACAATTAATGTGGTCAACGCTCTAACTGGTCAACAGGTCAACCAGAAGGAACCAGGTGAGAACAGCAGGCAAAAAAGACATTCGCTACACGGGCCTGCACATACAGCAGCCTTCAGGCGCTATAGGGCAAAGCGGCGCCTGCAGAGCTCCCAAAGATAGAAGCCAATCCTTTTCCTTTTAGGCCCGCGGCGGTAAATAGATTAAGCTTCGCTGAAGGCGCCCTGCCCAATGCCCCCGCTTGGGGCGGCTCACTGTCGGGATTCACTGTTTATTCTCTTTTTCTGTTTCCGTTTTTTGTTCTTTCTTCTTTCTTTTTCTTTTGCTATTTATTCTCTTTTACCTTTTTTTTTCTTTAGTTTCTTTTTCTCTTTTTTTTTGGGTATTATATAAAAGTTCAGTGTGTATTACAAAAATGTTCATCATAAATTAAGAAAATGTTCATGGTACATTAAAAATATGGTCACTACGCATTATAAAATTGTTCATCGTATATTAATAATTTGTTCAACAAATCCTACAAAAGTTCATTGTGTATTTGAATTTTTTCAGCGTATATCACACAAATGTTCAATGCGTATTCGAAAAGTGTTCAACGTGCATTACACAAATGATCAATGCGTATTCAAAAATTGTTCAACATATGTTACACAAATTTTCAATGTGCATTGAAAAATTGTTCAACGTAAATTGTAAATGTTAAATGTGTATTCGATTTGTTCAGCGTAGATATTCATATATTCAAAATATTCGAAAAATAAAAACTGAGCAAAAAAGGGCGGCGCTACAGTGAAACATGTGCTACAGTATCGGGCTGATATAATGTGAGCTACAGACTACGAACTCAACTCGATCTAGGAATTCATGGCTGAATTATTGCTGTTCCTCCCATCCTCCCTCACGGCAAGTTTGAATTTACAAGCAACATCGAGGTCCGGCCGAAGCCACTACCAAAACCTAGCCGAGTCCAAATGAAGAAGAAACACTCTCTCTTATACTCATCAGCGATACACCCGTTAGCGGGCCCAGTTTGGGCCTGCAAGCCACTGGGGAATTGTCTTCGCGCGGACGGGCCGTGTAGCTGGCCCAGAAGCGCTCTCTTCAGTCGCTCCCGCGTAGTCGTTCTGTTGGCGCTCTTCTGAAGATGTTGCTGCAGTAGTGGAGCTGCTGACATCCCCCCGCCGTTGAAAACCGGCTTGTCCCCAAGCCGGAGCTCGAGGGAACTGCTGCTTCAGAGAGTCCTCATCCTCCCAGGTGGCTTCCTGGGTCGAAGTTCTGCTCCATTTCACCAGTACTTGAACCACTGTTCGATCTCCCTTACGGCGCACACGACGCTGCAAAATTTCGACAGGAACCTGAAGATGAGCAAGATCAGAAGGTAAAGCAGCTTGTACCTGAGTGGAGTTTTTGATGCATTGCTTGAGCTGAGAAACATGGAAAACTGGGTGTATTCTGCTGGACTCGGGAAGTTTCAGACGGTAAGCAACTTCTCCAATACGCTCCAAAATCTCATAAGGTCCATAAAACTTGAAGGCAAGTTTGTGGTTTGCTCTGTGGACAACCAATGATTGCACATATGGTTGTAATTTCAGGAACACTTCCTGTCCAACATCAAAGAATCTTCCAGTCCTTTTCTTATCAGCATAGGCCTTCATGCGCTGCTGTGTTCTGAGCAGATGTTGTCTGACAGATTGATTCACCACCTCTCTTTGTTCCAGCCACTGTTGCACATCAGGTGGATCAATAGTGTCAGAAGGTGTAATGCCAAACACCCTGGGAGCTTGCCCATACAGTACCTCGAATGGCGACTTTCCAACAGCTGAATGCCAGTTAGTGTTATACCAAAACTCACAAAGAGGTATCCATTTCTTCCATTTTCTGGGATGAGCATTGATGAAACATCGAAGAAAGCATTCTACTTATTGGTTTACTCTCTCTGTCTGTCCATCAGTCTCAGGGTGATAAGCTGTGCTCATTTTTAGTACTGATCTAGTTCGTTTAAATAGATGTTGCCAGAACTCACTAGTAAAAACTGGATCTCTATCAGACACAATGAATCTTGGCATACCATGCAATTTGTAGATGTTATCCAGAAACATTTCAGCAATTTTGACAGCTGTATAAGGGTGTTTAACAGGAATGAAATGTCCATATTTAGTAAACTTGTCAATAACCACCATAAGACAATCAAAGGTTTCTGAGCAGGGCAATCCAGAAATAAAGTCCATAGTGAGTGTTTCCCAAGCTTTCGTAGGAACTGGTAATGGAGACAACAGTCCAGGATAGTTAATCCTTTCTGGTTTAGCTTTCTGCCAGATTAAGCACGGCTGTACTCTTTGCTTGATGTAACCTTTCATGCCAAGCCACCTGAAAAGCGAGTGAATCCTCTTATAAGTAACAGGGAAACCTGAATGTCCCCCACTGGGCTATCATGCAAGGCCAGGAAAAAATTGTCATGTATAGCTGGTTGATTGCCAACCCAAATGCGTCCCTTGTAACGCAGAAGCCCCTTGACAAGTTTATAGTGAGGTTTAGCATCTTTATCTACAGCCAGTTGCTGGATAATTTCCAAGGAATGATTATCAGACTCATAACCCTGTGTAATTTCCTCCAACCAACTTGGTTGAGCTCCTGATATAGCAAGAGTTTGAGCAGTTTCAGGGGGTCTTCGGGACAGGGCATCTGCAGCTGTGTTATCACTACCCTTTTTGTAGAGAATTTGGTAATCCAGACCCATTAACTTGGTGTAAGCTTTTTGTTGCCAAGGAGTATGTAATCTTTGCTCTACCAAGTGAGATAAGCTCTTCTGATCAGTTTTGATAACAAACTGTTGTATCTGCAAGTAGGATCTCCATTGCTCAACTGCTAGCAAAATAGCCATATATTCCTTCTCATAAACAGGTAGTCCTTTGTTCCTTGGACCTAATGATTTACTGACAAAAGCAAGTGGATGTCCTTTCTGCATGAGAACAGCTCCTATCCCATTGTCACATGCATCAGTCTCAATAACAAAGGGTTGAGAAAAATCAGGCAGAGCTAAAGCTGGTGCAGTGGTAAGAGATTGTTTCAGAGCAGCAAATGCATTATCTGCCATGGGACTCTAGACAAAAATCACCCCCTTCCTGAGGAGATCAGTCAGGGGTTTACTGATAACTCCATAAGACTTGATAAACTTTCTGTAGTATCCAGTCAGTCCCAAAAAACTCCTCACCTCCTTGACATTTGTTGGAGTTGGCCAGTTAACCACAGCAGTGATTTTGCTAGGATCAATTGAGACCCCCTTCTCACTAATGACATGCCCCAAGTAAGATATTTGTTGCTGTGCAAAATCACATTTGCTGAGCTTGACCTTCCATTGTTTTTCTTGCAAAATCTGTAACACTTGAGTCAAATGCAAAATGTGCTCCTTGAATGTTTTGCTGAAGATGAGTATATCATCAAAGAAACACACTGCACATTTTCTGAGAACTGGCGAGAGATCAAAGTTCATTGTTCCCTGAAATGTGCCTGGAGCTCCAGTCAGGCCAAAACCAACCACAGTGAACTCAAAGTGACCATTATGAGTAGAGAAAGCAGTTTTATACTCTTCGCCAGGAGCCAATCTGATTTGATGATACCCAGCCTTCAAGTCTAGTTTAGAAAACCAAGCTGCACCAGACAGCTCATCCAAGAGCTCATCAATGATTGGGAGAGGAAATTTTCCCTTAACAGTGAGAGCATTTAAATGTCTATAATCTATCACCATCCTCCAGGTTCCATCTTTCTTTTTAACCATGATTACAGGGGAAGAGAAAGGACTGCTGCTCATCCTGAGAACCCCAGACTCCAGCATTTCAGCAATTTGTTTCTCTAGTTCATCCTTTAAATGAGGAGGATTTCTGTAAGGTCTCTTAGCCACAGGACTTGCTCCAGGAATTAATGGAATAGTGTGATCAAATTGTCTTCTAGGTGGCAACCCCTTGGGTGGTGCAAAAACTTCAGCATACTTATCTAAAACTTGTTTGATCTCATCTGGCAGTTTGCTTGCCTCTGTAGTTGGTAATTCCAAGCAAATCGACAGGACTGTGAGAGCATATTCATCAGGAGCTAGGCCTTGCAGAGTAACCATACTGCCCATGTGCTGGAAGGCCATCCACTTCTAGTGCCAATCTACCTGCATAGGACTGTGTGCTGCCAACCAGTCAAGACCTGAGATACCATCATAGTTGCCCAGATCCAGCAATCTGAATTCGGAGGTGAACTGGTGGTCATCACATTTCCACTGGCAATCTTCAACAGTTTGGTTACTAATTAATTTAGCTCCTCCAGCTATAGTCACTCTCATTGGCCTTGTACTTTTTGCTGTTGGAAACAACCCTGCAAACTTGTCATTGAGAAAGGAATGAGTACTTCCAGAATCTACTAGGAAGATCATAGGAGTGTCTTGAACAGTTACTGACAATAGAATAGTCCTATCAGTCCTAGCATCTCTGTTAATGGTAGCACAGAGCATATGAACTTGTCCTTGTTCTTCTGTTTCTTCATCAGACAGTTGTTGCAAATCTTGCAGATGATCTATCATTTCCTGTACCACATGCAATTGAACTGAGGCCTTGCACTGGTGGTCCTTAGACCATTTTTCTCCACAAATGAAACATAATCCTTTAGCCTTCCTATAATTTCTCAAAGCTGTCCATCTATCTCCTGTCTGAGATCTTTGGAATTCTGCTGGTCTTCTTTCTTCAGTAACCTTCTGTTTAACAGGTGGTAAGGGCAATGGCAGAGCAGCAGCTTTTCTCGATTGTTGACTATTAAAGAAGGTTTGTCCATCACCAATCTCTTCTCACAACAGGGCCAGTTCATAAGCAGAGTCCAAGTCCCTTGGTTTCTGTATTGCCACTTGCACTTTCACTGCTGGTTTCAATCCATCCATAAACCCGGTGACATAATGCAATGGATCTGGAGCAGACTCATAGGCAGTAAGCTGATCGTATAATTCAGAGAACCTATCCACATAATCTTCCACCGTGCTGGTTTGTGATATGTGGAATAACTTCCTGATAAGTTGCTGATGTTGATTCCTGGCAAATCTAGACTGTAGTAAGCTGCAAAATTCCTCCCAACTGACATTTGGTGCCCTTCGCTGCACTGACTCAAGCCAACGGGCAGCGGCTCCTTCGAACTGAGCTGATGCCAACGATACCCACATCAGTGAATTAACCGCCCACAATTGAAACTGATCTTCACAACGGGTTTGCCACAGGCGCGGGTTAGTTCCATCGAACCGAGGCAATTCTACTCTGAAACTGGCTTCTGAAGGAGCAATTCTATTGGGATCACGCACAGAGAGCGGTCTCACCGGGGTTGATCTGGTGGTACCCAAGCTTCTGGCAGGCGGTGGAACGTACAGAGTTTGTGGCCGTCCTCGGTTCTCCTTCTCCAATCCTTGCTCCCCCGTCGACATGTTCGCGTCCGCCGTGAACAGCCTCCGTGGCGTGGTCGCGTTGCTTGATCTCGGATCCTGGTTGCCTTCCTTGACCTTCTCGATCTCAGCTCGCACTTGATTGATCTCTCCCGTGAAATCTTCCCGAATCGCGTCGACTTGCTTGGTGATGATTCCCTCCAAATTGGCAGACGTTTCGTCGGGCATCTTGCGGACAGCTTGGACCAAATCATTCCTCTGTTCCTTGAGTCGCTTGTCGATGGTGCCGGCCATGTCGCCCTTGAGCAGCTCATAGATCGAGCGCCCCTCCTCCGACAGATCATCCATGATTTCTTCTCGTCGCCGCGCCTTGAATCGGGTGGGATAGTGGTGGTGGGGAATCTCCAGGACGAACGGCTCTGATACCAATTGTGAGCTACAGACTACGAACTCAACTCGATCTAGGAATTCATGGCTGAATTATTGCTGTTCCTCCCATCCTCCCTCACGGCAAGTTTGAATTTACAAGCAACATCGAGGTCCGGCCGAAGCCACTACCAAAACCTAGCCGAGTCCAAATGAAGAAGAAACACTCTCTCTTATACTCATCAGCGATACACCCGTTAACGGGCCCAGTTTGGGCCTGCAAGCCACTGGGGAATTGTCTTCGCGCGGACGGGCCGTGTAGCTGGCCCAGAAGCGCTCTCTTCAGTCGCTCCCGCGTAGTCGTTCTGTTGGCGCTCTTCTGAAGATGTTGCTGCAGTAGTGGAGCTGCTGACATATAATGTTCCAGCGTTTAGTTGAACTGCAAATGGATCGACCCAGTTGGATCGGCCCGGTGCGAAACCAGAGCTTCTCGACGCACACGGGCGTCCTACAGGGGACTTGGGAATTCCTATATGTCGCGTAGGTCGCGCCATAGCGACATAACGCTTAACCCCTCCTGCCTTTGATCCTCTTTTGGACCGGCCCATTTTTAGATTTCTTCCCCACCGGTTTTTTCCGCCTTTTTTTTATTGTCTTTCTGTTTTCTTTCTTTGTTCCTTTTTCTTTTTTGTGAACATCTTTTCATAGTTTTTATATTTTCTGAAAATTATGAACATTTTTTAAAAATTCGTCAACATTTATAAAGTTCTTGAAAATTATCAGAAATACACGAATATTTTTTCAAATCATGAGCATTATTTGAATTCATGAACATTTTATACAAATTTGGAAAAAATAAATTAAATTGTGAATATTTTTTAAAACATTTGTTTTTGAATCAAAAAACATTTTCTTGAAAATTGGTGAAACAATTTTTGAAATTCATGAACATCTTTTGTTTTAACGAGCATTTTTTTGAAAGGCATGAATATTTCTTGAATCAGTGAATATTTTATGAATCAATGAACTAATTTGTAATTCACGAACAATTTTTGAATTCTTAGAACATTTTTGAAAAATCATTTGAATTGGCAAACATTTTGTTCAATTTCATTAAATTGTTCTAATACACGAACATTTTTTCAAAATCAGTAACATTTTTTTCATTTCCCGAACATTTGTTTACAAAATTGTGAACATTTTTTGAATATGCGATTTAAAAAAAAATCACGATCACTTTTTGAATCCGCGAATATTTTATGATTTGTTGAACATTTTATTTCAAAGTTCTCCTTTTTTAAAAGTTATAAACTGTTTAGAAATCCCAAGTTATTTAAAGTAGAAAAAATGAAAATAGAAAAGGAAAAAAGAAAAAATGACACTGAAAAAACAGAGCGCCCGCACATGGGCTGGCCCAAACGGCACGCGCTCGGGGAGCGAGGTGCGCGCTGCGTCTCCTCTGCGCGTGCACAGGACCGGCCCACTACCGCGTCGCTTGAGGCAAGACGACGACGTGCCCTCCCAGTGTAGGTTATATGAAGATTAAGCACTTGGATCTATGGCGGGGATATTCGTGCTTATATCAGGTGACTTTATTGGTTCATGTTGTCCAAGCCATGGCGCATGGCCCATTTAGGTTTGTGCACGCCTTTTTTTCTAGGCCGACTCGGCTTTTTTTTTCACCCCCAAATTAGAAATTTGGCGATGAATTATTTGATGTGGTGAAGCCAAAATAACCAGTCACAGACACATAAATGTGCTCTCCACTAGAAGGTCTTGAAACTCCAATGAAACTCACATACAACTTTTCGACAATGGTATCTTACGTATTAGTGACGAGCATGATATCACACATGTCGCGGATAATTTCAGAGTTAACACCGACTTGTTATTTTTTGTGACTGCCACAGATACGAGTGACGAGTGCCTGTTTACGCTCATCACCGTATTTTTTGAGTTACCAGTGACGTCCATGATTCTTGCTCTTCAAGATGACGTGGAAGCCATGGGCAATTCTGTATTAATGTAAATCCTATATGAGATGGTGATTCTAGTGGTAAATTTGTTGTGTGTGGATGAACTCTCAGTTGTATATCCAAAGCATGGCAGTGTAGAAACATTTATTTTTTAGATTATGTAATAATTGATTTCACTTCCAAGATAATTCATTCAATAGTTAGGACACCTAAATTATAGCACTAGTGAGATACCGGCCACCGAATGTCACAAGGAAAATGGGCCCAATGACCAAATACAACATAGGGCTAATGGGAAGAATACAACACATGGCCAATGGGCCAAAACTGACGCTAGACTAAATTGATCGAAACTGATATAGGCCTAACAGGCCAAAACCTGTGTGGGCCTAATGGTTAAAAACTAGGGACAATTACATTTGAGCCCCTAGTTGTGTCACACCCGTGTGTTTTGCCCCTAAATTCAAAAAACCCTCGTTTCTACCCAAGCTCGTTTGCTCCTCTTATGCTTTTGCCCTTTGACCGTTTGACCGTAACTTTAAAAACTTCATAATGAATTCATACTAACTCAGAAAAATGCATATAAGATATCAAAATGTTCGAAAAAAACATCACCTATATGTGCATGTCATTTGCATTCATGACAAAAGTGCTGAAAAGTCCTCATCTCAGTTTGAGCTCATATGATGTCAGCATGAATAGTGAAATCCAAAAAAATTCAAAAAAAATTCAAAAAAATTCTGAATTATTTTTGTGGAAAACATTGACTAATGTTTTGAGCACTTATAAAGTTTCACTAGGGAATGACATTCGTGGAAGTCGTGGCAAAAAAAACAAAATCAGCACTCCAAAATGCTTTTGTTTTGGAGCATCAATTTTCTTTTTTTCCACGACTTCCATGAATGTCATTTCCTCATGAAACTTTGCAATCTCTCAAAACATTTGTCAATGTTTGCCACAGAAAAAATTCAGAATTTTTTGAATTTGTTTTCAATTTTTTTCATCATTTACTATTCATGCTGACATCATATGAGCTCAAACTAAGATAGGGACTTTTAAGCACTTTTTCATGAATGCAAATGACATGCACATATAGGTGATGTTTTTCTGAATATTTTGATATCTTATATGCATTTTTCTGAGTTAGTATGAATTCGTTATGAAGTTTTCAAAGTTGCGGTCAAACGGTCAAAGGGCAAAAGCACAAGAGGAGCAAACGAGCTTGGACAGAAACGAGGGTTTTTTGAATTTAGGGGAAAACACACGGGTGTGACACAACTAGGGGCTCAAATGTAATTGTCCCTAAAAACTAATGTTTGAGCCTAATGGATCAAAACTAATGTGTGCCTAATGGGCCAAAGTTGATACAAAACAATGGCTTGAAACGGGTATGGGCCCAAAATTGGCAAAAACAAATATGGCCCCAAATATGGGTCGCAACAATGTAGATTGGCCCAATAAAGGTTAGTGGGTATTTTTTGGGATGAAACACATATGTGTCGAAAATGAGCCAAAACAAAATGGGTCGTGATAGCTTGGGCTGGCCCAAAAAAATTAATAGCATCTGTCGTGCCGTACTTCCATGATGGTTTAGGTGTTCGCCGTATCGACACTTGACTAAGGGCGCATTAAGGGCATTGTCACGGCGTGAAGTCCGTTGACGGTCGGTCAACGTCGGCTATCACGCATCGGGAAAGTGCCACATCATCCAATTGCCCAGGACAAACATATCCATAACGACGCGATTATTGTCATGAAAGAGTACACATAGATGTGCATCTGTACAAAAACTCGATTTTCTATCACAACCATGATTTGTCACAGAAGTTCATTTTTCTTGTAGTGTTTATCTCACCATGTTTGTTTTTATTAGCATTTGAAGGCCTTTCTTACCTATTGAGGAGCAGAGGATGAAAATTTATCGGACATCATTGTCGAGCCCTCATCAGCCCCGCTCAATCATCTTATCTTCACGGATGATGCCTTACTATTATTTAAAGGAAAACACAGCTATGGCAAATGAGATAGGTGATGTTCTCCAAATCTATTGCAATGCTTTGGATCAAAGGATGTATAAAAAAAATCTTCCATTCACTTTTGCAAGGGACGCCTAGAAAATTTAAGAGAATATATAAAAGCGAGTCCTCAAGTACTAAATGAAAGCCTCACTGGGAAATATTTGGTGATGCCAATGGAGGTAGGCAGTAGCAAGAATGCCACATTTAAATATTTGAGAGACTGTGTGTGGAATAATGTAGAAGTTTGAACTGAGCAAATTTTGTCTGCAATTGGCGAAGTAGTGTCAATAAAATCTGTAGCCCAAGCAATCCCCACTTAATCAATGCCATCATTTAAACTTCCTAGAGGGCTATGCTAACTGGTAAATTTTGTCCAACGGAGTTTCTGATGGGGAAGCGAAAATGAAAAACATAAACTAAGGTAGGTTTCCCGGGATGTCATGACTATGCCTAAGTAACTTGGCGTCTTAGGCATTCGAGACACTGAACCATTAAATTGGGCTCTCCTAGCGGAGGAATCTTGTAGAATATTGCTGGAACCTAGATCTCTTAGTGCAAGGATCCTCAAGGTGGTATACTTTCTAAATAGTGACTTTGTGCAAGTTGTACTTAGAGGGAGACCTTTAAAAAAATTGGTGGGCGGCCTTGAAGGGAGGGAAGCATTTAATCTAGGTATGATACCCCGAATTAACGGTGAAGCAAGCACCCATGTATGTCAGCACAATTGTTTACCTCACAGCACGAGGCACTGACCAATTGATGCTCTCTCTGAGAAGCCTGCGATCCTAGTTTCGGAGTTGATCGACCACTCCTCGAGAATATGGCGAGAGAATATTTTAGAGCACATTTGTATTCCATAGGCCATCGAAAGCATCAGATCTATACCTCTTAGCACCGTGCCACGAGAAGATTCTTTAGCTTGCGGATTGAGAAATCGGACATCTTATCTGTTTGGTCCATGTACATGCTCTCGGTGACAACTAAGAAAGTTTGCGACGACGACTAGATTGAAGGCGGGCAATCTACCTCCTCCACTTTGGATGAGCACAAACAATGGTGTAGTATGTTGAGGACTAATGTGCCCCGCAAAATATGAGTCTTCTTATGGTGCCTTGATCAAACCTCCGTTCAACCACCAGCATGGTGTCATCTGCCGCATGTTTCTTGGCACGCTGCTAACAACGACTGGTGTCAATCCCTGCTTGACTGCGTCATGGCTTGCAATGTCTGGTTACCAGTCGATGATGAGCTAGCTAGTCTGGGCCCGAGATCAGAGGTATACAAATATAGATACAGAAGATCATACATGAACCTAAGATTTGCGTACGGACACAACTGCCATATCTGATTGGTGCATGGGCGCCATATACTCTCGAAGAGCCCACAACATTAGACTGGTGGTCCAAAATCGAACATCAAACCTTCCGGCCGGGTATCCAATGTCCCCACACAAGTACTAGAGGGGTTGAGTAATGAGTTCACACCTCATAGCATCATTTTTCCTTGCAACCAGAGAAAAAACATGAAGCTTTAAAATAATTTCAAGGTAGAAAAAGAGTAGAGCCTCACAAATTAACACAATATAACTAAATTGCCAAAAAAAAACTTTGACTTGCAAGAATCAGCACGGTTCTGAGACTGAGTAGATCTTCGATGGTTGATGCAATTGTTATATGTGTTATTTCTGATGATTATCTACCAAACCATTTCTCTCCCCAAAGAAAACAAAAATAAAAGTGGAGTTCCTTAGCCATGCATTCTTGCTTTGAGAAAAGGCTTGAAAATAACTAATTTATGTTTGAATTCGACTTGATTTGAGCTTAATTTTCATCTTGTCATGACTTCCTGGAATCTAGCATCATCTTTCCTTCACATTCTTCATTCTTCCATTGACTTTATGTAGAAAGAGACACATGTCAACATGTATATACAATTCCATCCCAATATCCAGATCACTTTTTTCACAAAAACATGCGTACACAACAATGTGTGGATCACAACTAAGAGATCCAGTTGCGAAGATCTAAATATTTGATCTATTTTTTGTACATTCATACTTTTCCCAGTGGAAGGTCTGCCATAATGGTTATGTACTACTTAAGTTAAGACTTTTGATATGGGATGATGGATCGATGGGAGCTTGAATTCATCACCACATTACTACTGATATTCCTAGAATTTGTGGTCATTGCATCACTGGCACCATTGCCGCCTTCTGTAGCTGAGTGCAGCTCAGCCTGGGAAATTTACAGGAAAGGCAAGATGCTTCAAATGGGAAATGCTATGTGGGGTGTGATATAATATGTACAGTATGTCATGTTTTCTGGAACATAGTTTCCTTTCATTGGGTTTTGTGGTTATGCAGGAACATGCTTATGTGAGCAAACATTTTGGTTTAGTTTCGGACATGGCAAATTAGCAACCGATGCATCATACCGACTGCAGGCGCATTTTGAGAAGGCATGATGTGTCCAGTTGACACCCTAAAAAAAGGCTTTAGAGTCAAGGTATAATGACAGGAATTGTGGGATCGTTTCCAAAAGTACTATTCAGTTTAAATAGGCATGAACCGTAGAGTTTCTTGTTTATTTAATCATTAAAATTTATATTTAATGATTTGATGTTCCTCTTCTAATTTGTAGGAGTAAAGAATACTTGCTTGCTATTGTGTTTCTATACTTTCACTACAAGTTTTTTCACCACCATTGGGTATGCACATCAATAGTAACACAATACATGTTCCCCTAGGAATTATTTTGTTAGTGATATTTATGTTCATATTATCTGAAAGCTTGGTATGCTAACAAGATATTAGTAGTCCAAGCAAGTAGTCAACATGTTTATTAGGTGTTTCTCCATTCTTGGTTTAGTAGCAGCGAGATAACTTGGTTTTTTTGTTCCAAATCTGCAAAAATTGGGGAGAATTGGGTACAGAAAATGTCCAATAGAGAAATGGATGTTCTATGCAAACGAGTCCATGTCTTCAACAACTTGCAGAACTGGTGTCATGGTTGTGGGCTTCAAAGTGGTGTTTGCCATGTCGGTGTTGGTGCAGGTTGCAAGGAGGAACTATAGCAAAGAGCTTGTATTTGCCTTCAAGGCCATATTACAACTACCATCAATTATCAAGTCGAAGCTACCAATGCTATCAGGATTTAGATTGTGATATGCCAACGTGTAATTGGTTTTGAAGAGGAAAAATAAGATTGTAAAATGTGTATTATTTGCATACATCAAATTATACGCATTGACAACCCTTTATTCATGTAGAACAAGTGAATACATAGGCCAAGGCCTTTTTGTTTGTTAGTAATTTATTCAAAGAATTTTACAATTGGTGGCAAAGTAAGGGGTATTTTTTTTCTTTATTACCTTCGTTGTGTGTTATAACATTACATAGCTTCTTTAGTAGATTATGTGAATGAGTCATATAATCCTTTTTGCTAGAGGTTGTGGTTTTTTCCTTTTATACTATTCTAAATCCCTTGGACGTTTGAATATTATTCAATAAAAGACGTGTGTGCATCACAAATGATGTAGAGGTCGTGGCTATTCCTTTTGAAACAAACATGATGTACCTTGCCATTAACTTTACCTATTCGAGAATTACTTATATTTTGTATTCATCCCAAAAAAAATCTTTGAGCTTGCAATGGTATGTGGATATAATGATGTTTCTTCTGTCCGCCATCCCTTTCTCCTTCCGACACATGATTTTTTTTTGCGAGAAACTTCCAATCTATTCATCTTTAATCATGGCAGTACAAAGAACAACAAAAGTAATAAAAATTACAATCATGTCCGTGGACCACCTAGCGACGACTACAAGCACTGGAGCGAGCCGAAGGCGCACCGCCGTCATCGCCCCTCCCTCACCGGAGCCAGGCAAACCTTGTTGTAGTAGACAGTCGGGAAGTCGTCGTGCTAAGGCCCAATAGGACCAGCGCACCAGAGCAGCAACGCGAGTCATCGGTTTTTTTGTCCCGCGAGGCCTTGTTTGGTCGCCTTTTATCTCTCCTTGGTTTTTGTCGTGTGCACGAGGATCCTACATATACATGTTTGAGATGATTGATTTGTTTGGTTTTGCATGTCGAATAATTAAAAATAGGGATTTCTATTTCTGTGCCCCTCCTTCCTTAGTTGTACTTAGTTTTGCCCCGCCCGTCTAACTTTGCTCACTTTCCCCCTCCTCCCCTCGCCCGCGCCTCACAAGAGGCCAAACGGTGCCTTGCCGTCGGGTCAAAGCCTTTGACCGTTACTTCACCCGGTGCTGACGCGTGGGACCGGCCTAAAATGCTGACATGTGGGACCGGTTAGTGGACGGCTGGGTCATTGGTAAAAAACGTGGTGGTGGGGGGTAAATATCTCTCATTTCGCATCCACCACGGCCCGAGCAGCCCACATCCTCCTCCCCCTTCCCCTTCCCCACCCCCAATCCCGCGGCTGTCGTCGGCGATGACGACCCCGTTGGAGGTGTTCTGCGCCGGTGACGCTGTCTTACTAGAGAAGTGCAAGGAGATCTGCTCTTGGTTTCCAAGCATGAAAGCTCTGGCGGAGCATGCGCTGCAACTGTTGATAGATGCTAGGCCAGATGAGCTCCGGCGGATAATACCAGATCGAGTCAAAGGGGTGAATCGTATTGGGGTTTTTGTCTGGGCGATGCGTGAGGCAATGGAGTCTTCGGATCCTCGTCAGCGAGCTCGCTGGTATTCGTACGGGTCTCGATGCGTCCCGCCGGATCCAGCGGTCAAACGAGAGCTCGCAGCTATTCCGGGGGTGAGATATGTGCAACCTCCTCCTGGTATGTCTCTACACATAATTATGCCTGATGATGTGAAGGAATTTATGAGGACCATCGAAAGGCCTGTGCCCAGAGACGAGCAAATGGTAGTTGAGGATGAGGAGGAGGATGAGGATTGGTTGTCAAAGCCTGCTCCGGCCGCCTACGAGGAGGAGGAAGAGGATGAATATGCATAGGAGGATAGGTATTCGTACGTCGTAAAGCGTATGAGCGAAGACGACGATGTTTTAGGGGTTATCATGTACAAAGCAAAGCCAGAGGATGAGTGGTCGCCCGTAGTTGTGTAATTGGAGTTGTCATGTATTTCTAGTTTGTTTATCGCTATGTAATTGGAGTTGTCATGTACTTCATGTAATTGAAGTTGTCATGTATCCATGGAAAAATGGAAAATAAAACCAATTCTTCAATCTTGGTTGAAAGTCATTGATTATTTTTCCCACAAACAATTGCACATAAGAGGACTCCATGCAAAAGGATTTCAATTTTTGAGCCTTTTTTCATTTTCTTTAATTTCTTTCGATGTGTTGTCAAAATTGCATGGATGAGTAATCATATATAATGGTTGGGTAATTGAGTTTTCTTTGTGGATACTGCCTACACTCCTAATGTGGAAGGTGAAAATGATTTTTCAGAATTTATTGGTCGAAACTAGAGCACACTTGCAGTGCAAAATTGAATTACTTGATGTAAATCGCCAGAAATTCAATAAATCAATGGAATATGGCAATATCACTTTGAAATTCATGAAAAATTGGCAGTTGGCATCCCATGTGGTATACTTAAGGTGAAAATTGTAAGAGTACAATTTACAATCTTATTTATGGCACTTGCTTCACAAAAAAAGTCATGCATTGCACTAGAAAAATGGAAAATTAACTTTTTTTAACCAAATCTTCAATCTTTTTGTGGAATTATTGCTGACAATGTTAACACCCTTGTTATTTCCAAAAATGGTCATGTTATCATGTACTATGCCATGAAAATGCTCATGGTCATGGTCATCTTGGTTGAAAGTCATTGATCTTCATATGAGATAGGTCAGTTTGTGAAGGTTGTTTTTTTAATTTTGTGGTATTGTGAGTTTATTATTTTTCCCACAAGCCATTACACATAGGAGGCCTCCATGCAAAAGGATTTCAATTTTTGAGCCTTTTTTCATTTTCTTTAATTTATTTCGATGTGTTGTCAAAATTGCATGGATGAGTAATCATATATAATGGTTGGGTAATTGAGTTTTCTTTGTGGATACTGCCTACACTCCTAATGCGAAAGGTGAAAATGATTTTTTAGAATTTATTGATCAAAACTAGAGCACACTTGCAGTGCAAATTTGAATTACTTGATGTAAATCGCTAGAAATTCAATAAATCAATGAAATATGGCAATATCACTCTGAAATTCATAAAAAATTGGCAGTTGGCATCCCATGTGGTATACTTTAGGTGAAAATTGTAAGGGCACAATTTACAATCTTATTTATGGTACTTGCTTCACAAAGAAAGTCATGCATTGCACTAGAAAAATGAAAAATTAACTTTTTATTTGTGGTATTGTGAGTTTATTATTTTTCTCACAAGCCATTGCACATAGGAGGCCTCCATGCAAAAGGATTTCAATTTTTGAGCCTTTTTATCATTTTCTATAATTTCTTTCGATGTGTTGTCAAAATTGCATGTATGAGTAATCATATATAATGGCTGGGTAATTGAGTTTTCTTTGTGGATACTGCCTACACTCCTAATGCGGAAGGTGAAAATGATTTTTCAGAATTTATTGGTCAAAACTAGAGCACACTTGTAGTGCAAATTTGAATTACTTGATGTAATTCGCCAGAAATTCAATAAATCAATGAAATATGGCAATATCACTCTAAAATTCATGAAAAATGGCAGTTGGCATCCCATGTGGTATACTTTAGGTGAAAATTGTAAGGGCACAATTTACAATCTTATTTATGGCACTTGCTTCACAAAAAAAAGTCATGCATTGCACTAGAAAAAAAGTTATGCATTGCATCGGGTTTCAAACGAGATTCATAAAAACCATGAGTCATTCAAAGTGCATCCAAACAACTCGAAATACAATCCAGTCTTAGCATACGAATTCATACATACTTTATTTAAATAAAACAACAAATCCTAAACTAAATCTACTGGTTCAACCTGCGAGCGGCACGCGGCAATCACGTCGTCGAAGCTAAGACCATCCCAGAAGGCACGTCGGCCGGCGATGTTTAAGTGCGGCAACGGGTTAGGGTCGTCGAAGCACTGGATCCGAGCGGCGCGGTCCTGTTCGAGGATGTGTGGCCATGTTCGGCTGTTAGGATCGAAGCCTGGATGTGCCCTCTCCTCCGGCGCAAGACCTGCACGAAACCTATGGACGGCGCGTGCAAAGGGGACCATACCGGTGGCGGGGACAGGCACCACCAGAAGTCCCCCTGCACTCAGAACCCATCCCGCTGGCAGATGCGTGTCCGGCGGCGCCGGGACATCGCAGATGGCGAGAAGCTTGGCTTCACGGAGGAGTGATACTGCGCGGCCACGCCATGGATGCGGAAGGGGGGTGAGGACTAGGGTTTGTGCTGCAGTGGCGCCGGCGGCGGATAAGGTTGTGGAGGCGAGAGGAGAAATGGGATGGGGGGGCTGCATATATGGCACGGGAAGGAGTGGGTTTGCGGCGTTAAGCCGCCATCAATGGGCGTGGCGGCACGACTCCCCGTGTGTGAAAACACGAGCAGTGGCCTATATGGAAGACGCTGATTCAGTTTTGCATGTCATTGGGTCCCACACGGGGACGCGAAATCAGTAATACATGCGGCCAAATGTGGGTCCCACGCGACTGTATTCACCGGCGATGTGAATGCATGTGGCCTTACATGGCGGCCCCACGTGTCAGCACGCGTCAGCGACGGTGATGCAAGGGTCAAAGGCTTTGACCCGACGGCAAGGCACCGTTGGGCCTCTTGTGTGGCGCGGGCGAGGGGAGGAGAGGGAAAGTGAGCACACTAAGATGGGCGGGGCAAAACTGAGTACAACTAAGGAAGGAGGGGCACGAAAATAGAAATCCCTTAAAAATAATGTCCGGTAAAGGGTGGGAGAGGGGAAAAGGTGACTCCTTGTCTGCTTATCGTGTGGAATGGACCGGTGGGTGGTAAGGAGGATGAGTATATATGAGGGTGCTCGACGGAAGGTAGGTGAGTGGAAATCGCAGAACAGTGATGCTTATTGAAAAATATGATGACCCTTTAATTGTTGTATCTATACTTTTGTTGTTCCCGTTACAACGCACAGACAATTATCTAGTCTGGAAAAAAATAATTGGCAAGAATGCACTAGGTGTTGCTTTTGTGGGGATAAGGAGGTGATTCAGGATCTATTCCTTCACTGCCCACTTGCCAAGCTATTATGACGATATGTCCATATAGCTTTTAATCTACCTCCACCCATCCTTCACTGCCCACTTGCCAAGCTATTATGACGATATGTCCATATAGCTTTTAATCTACATCCATCTATCAGTAGTATGAATATGTTCAAAAACTGGTTAGTGGGTTTGCAAGTCTCGTATCCCTGTGAGAATTTGGGTTCTACTTTGGGTCATTTGGAACACTCGTAGTGATTGCATTTTAACAGAATGAAGTACTAAAAAATCCATGTTATCTTCAAGGCCATCCCATATGTAGTCGTTGCTACACAAAGAGAACCAGACACCCACGGTTACAGTCGACAGGAGATGATCTCTCGGAATTTGTTCAGTTGGCGACCTATTAGGATTTGTGATGCATGAAATTTATGTTTGCCGTTGGGCCAGACATGCATGACTTTTTTTAAATTTTATTGTGTTTGGATGAGCTTTTAAATAAACAATCAATTTCAATCAAAGATTGTGTGCATCACTCGATCGGGCTAGCACAACGACGCAAGGCCACTAGCAACATATAGTACGACCCAATGGCAAACCATTGGTACTCAAGTAGCACCTTGAGACATGGGTGCACATGTATACACTAGGGACGTGTTTGGTTGCCCGCATTAGGGCCAACCAGGCCGAGTTGGACCATGAAAAGTGTGTTTGGCTGCATACGGGGTGGGCTGGCTCGCATGGGCACGAACCTTAAAGCAGCCCAGAGCCTGGCTCGCAGGAAACCCTCGAATCGGCAGTTTCCAGCGAGCCAGGCTCAGTGCGGCGCAAGCTCGCACGCGCGGGAGCAATCCAAAAACGAGGGGGGTGGCGGGAGATGGAAATCGGGCACGGCGGCATGGCGCCAAATCTAGCCTCACCCCCCCCCCAATTACTCGGTCACCACTACCTCTAGGACAGCCACTTCCTCTAGCCTCACCACCGGCGGCGGCGGCGACTCAGATCTGCGCAAGCAGCGGCAGCAGCGGCGGACGCGGCAGCAGCACTATCCGGCAGCAGGAGCTGGTGCTCCCCTTCCTGTTGGCCACCGTCGGGTCGTCCTTGACTCAGCCATGGCCCCCCCTTCGTCGTCCTCGTCTTCGATGCCGGTAATCAACACCCCTCTCCTGTATGTTAGGTCGGTTGTTAGGATCGATTTTCCCATGCTCAACGGACCCTCGATGTCGACTAGGTTATGGATGCACGGATGAGGCTGGTAGTTCAGGCAGCAGCACTTATTGATGTGATTCAGACATGGCTCGTGTTCATGCACAGGAGAGTTGTTCGTCGTGGTAAGAGACCTGTGATCTGTTATGCTCCAATGCTTATGCGGGAGCAGGAGAGGATTGCCAATCTGAACTACATCTACAACTGCAACGACACAAAGACCCTGTGGATGCTTCGAGTGAAAAGAGCACCATTTGCCAGACTTGTCCAGACCTTCGGGAGCAGGGGGCTGCTACAAGATAGCATCCACACCAGTGTGGAAGAGCAAGTGGCCATGTTCCTCCATGTTGTTGGCCATAACCAGAGGTTCAGGGTTATACACAACACGTTCAGAAGATCAATGGAGACCATCTCAAGGTACTTCAAGTAAGTGCTCTATGTCGTTGGGGAGCTCAGAGGAGAGATGATCAAGTCACCAACCGCCCGGACTCCTACCAAGATTCGCACTAGCCCAAGATGGTATCCATACTTCAAGGTGAGCACTGAGAGTATGTACTTCATGGCTTGATATGCTTGTATTGTTCAAGGTGAGCACTAACACAATCTTCATTTGCATTCCAGGATTGCATTGGGGCAATAGATGGTACTCATGTCACTGCTAAAGTGCCGAGGTCACAATCTGTAGCATACAGGGGGAAGAAGCACTACACAAGCCAGAATGTGCTTGCTGCTGTTGACTTCGATCTGAAGTTCACCTATGTGCTGGCTGGCTAGGAAGGGTCAGCACATGATGCTAACATTCTCAGTGACAGCATGAGTCATCCTGATGACATCAACATCCCCGATGGCAAGTTCTACCTAGGAGATGCTGGCTATGCATGTCGGCCAGGTATTCTTCCACCCTTCAGGAAAACCAGGTACCATCTGAACGAGTTCGCTGGTAGGAACTATCCTAGGACTCCGCAGGAGCTGTTCAATCTCAGACACTCTAGCCTTAGAGTTACTGTTGAGAGGGCCTTTGAAGCTCTAAAGAACAGGTTTAAGATCCTAGATCAGAAGTCATTCCACACTTTCCCCACTCAGGTTAACTTATTCTTACTTGTTGCATTCTGCATAACTGGATCCTGCAATGGGGTTGTGATGAACTGGTGCCTGAGGAGGAAGATGTGACGCTTGACGATGTTGTCAGCTCCGGCCATGGTGTGGAGGCATTTGACAACGAAGCCTTAAAGAACAAAAGGATGGAGTGGGCATAGGCAATGTGGGATAACAGATATCAGACAAGGATCTGAAAAAGAAGAAGAGCAAGACCAGCAGCAGCAGCAGAGGAGGAAGAGGAAGAACTACCAGCAGCAGCAGAAGCGGGAGATGGACTTGCATCTAGTTAGTATCGACGATGAACTTTCCCCTATTCAGCCATATGGCTCTTAATAATCTGTACTGCCATTTGATAGTAGCTAGGATGAACAGTAATTTGTTTCGTAGCTAGGAGTGAAACTGTTCAGATCATATGTGATAAGGTCATCACTAGTGAAAAATGGTGACAACATCTTATGCAAGTTGCAACCAAACAGCGAGTCAAATGTGCGCCTAATGCGATGCGGCCAACCAAACGGCGGGTCAAAATTAGTTCCCTCTGTTGGAAAATTAGGCAAGTTCATGATTAATTCCAATAAATAATTCATGACTAGAACAGAGACTAGCATGTAACAATCTAGCAAACTAGAGGAACAACAAAACATGCACAACAGCAACGCACACGAAACAGCAGCTGTAGAGAGAGACATGAACAAATGATGATGGACGTACTGTTCGTTAACTGTTGTAGGTGCGATGGTGTTGATGACGATGTTGGCAACGATCTGCTGCTGACGGTGATGAAGACGGCGATGAGTAGCACCGCCCGACTTGGACGGAAGACGACCCGTGATGACGAACTTGAGCAGTCACGTTGAGCGCTTCCCAAAAACCTAATTCGTCCTCTCCCGGTGCAGGACCGCAAGGACGAACGGTTTTGGAGACCTGCTCTCCCGCACGCCGATGCATGCCGGCGTTTGGGATGGAGTAGACAATGGTGGCGGCGCAAGATGCGAGATGAGGCAAAACCCTAGGTATTTCCGGTTGTCTTTTGGCCGCAGCCGGTAGCAGTATATATATTAGGACCAGAGGCGGTATCGTGTCGCGATTACGATCTCAAACCGATGAGGTTTCTAAGTCGTATACTTATCGGACAAGAAATAATTAACTTGTCTGCCAAGACATAAAAACAAAACGGCAAAAGGAAGCCGCGCTCCCGCAAGGCAACGGACCGGATTTCGGCGGACCATTCACGCGCATGTCGCACGTACGCGCCACCCCGGCCCGTCCAGGCGAGGCGAGGCGAGCGAGCGCGCGCGTGTGGTCTTCCCTTTCTCTTCTCAACACACCACTTAGAGTGGTGAAGAGAACCCACTATATAAAGAGGTCCAACTCTTCCTCAACTAGCGGTATGGAACTAAACTTTAGCACCACCTCTTGCCATTTTATTTATGGGCCACTATTTGAGATTTCAGAAATTGCTATGGGCCTAGCCCATTAATTCTAACAATCCCCCACCAGATCTCAAATACCCATTTAGAGATTTTCCTTCTCTCACCACTTGTTTAATATACCAGTGTTTCAGCAGAGACTGTTAAGTTGAACTTCTGCCTAGAACTTTAAGCTACATCCGTCCACAACTTGACAATGGACTATGCCTTGAATTGCTAGTTTTGTGTGAACGGGTTTCACTCAAAGTCTTAACCAGTACCTGGCTGCCAGTAGGCTACCCCGCGGTTTGGAGCATATACGTCGTACTCCCTGGTCTCTTCGTGAGCTTACTAGAGATCACCCAAGTCTCATAGACTGCGACGTTTACAATCGGAGCTCATATAGGTGCGTTCTTTCAAGACTGCTCTGTAGGACAGCATCTTTACTAATCATAGCCAATAGAACCACATTAAGGCATGTTGCCAACTTGCCTTACAGCTCTGATAGTTTTGCATCTTCACTTAGAGACGGTCATAAATTACTCTCCTCAGTTAACCAATAGCTTGTTCTTCCCAGGTCCTAATTCACGGGGATCTCCGATCACAAAGGTTGGGTTACTACTATGGTGTAACATCTCTGGGTCTCATACCCATCTCCCTCGATGCAATATCTATCACATTTCGTGATAGTCCCTTTGTAAAAGGATCTGCCAGGTTTTTGTCTGTTCGAATATACGTAACAGTTATTACTCTGGAGTTTCTCAACTTCCTGACAGATTTCAAACGTCTCTTCACGTGTCTTGATGACTTCGCATTATCCTTAGAATTGTTCACTTTAGCGATAACCGTTTGGTTGTCACAATTCATAAGAATAGCCGGAACAAGTTTTTTAACCACAGGCAAGTCCATCAAGAGCTCACGCAACCATTCTGCCTCAACAGTGGCCGTGTCTAAAGCAGTTAGTTCTGCTTCCATAGTTGACCTCGTCAATATGGTCTGTTTGCAGGACCTCCATGACACTGCACCACCTCCTTGAGTAAATACATACCCACTTGTGGCGTAGAGTACATCAACATCGGAAATCCAGTTCGAATCACTATATCCTTCTAGCACAGCAGGATGCCCTGAATAGTGAATTCCATAACTCATAGTACCTCTCAGATAGCGCAAGACCCTTTCTAGTGCATGCCAATGATCATCACCCGGGTTGGACATGAACCTACTCAGTTTGCTCACAGCAAAAGAGATATCTGGCCTTGTAGCGCTAGCTAAGTACATGAGTGAACCAACAATTTGAGAGTACCTTAATTGATCTCTCGTTTCTTTCTTGTTCTTTTTTAGTGTCACGCTGGGATCATAAGGTGTTGGAGAAGGCTTGCTATCCATAAAGCTGAACCGGCTCAAGACCTTCTCAACATAATGAGATTGCGTTAGAGTAATCCCACTCTCTTCCTTAATAAGCTTGATGTTTAGTATCACATCAGCTTCTCCCAGATCTTTCATATCAAAACTCTTTGATAGAAAAGACTTGACCTCATTGATCGCATCAATGTTTGTACCAAAGATTAGTATGTCATCAACATACAAACATAATATAACACTATTGCCCCCACCATGGCGATAGTAAACACACCTATCAGCCTCATTAATGACAAATCCTGCAGAAGTTAGAGTTCTTTCAAACTTCTCATGCCATTGCTTATGTGCTTGTTTTAGACCATACAAAGATTTTAACAACTTGCACACCTTTCTCTCTTCACCCTTTACCACAAACCCATCAGGCTGATCCATATAGATTTCCTCTTCCAACTCTCCATTTAGGAAAGCTGTCTTTACATCCATTTGATGAATGATAAGACCATAAGAGGCAGCCAGGGAAAGTAGCACCCGAATGGTGGTCATTCTAGCAACAGGTGAATAGGTGTCAAAGTAATCTTCGCCTTCTTTTTGAGTGTAGCCCTTGGCCACAAGACGCGCCTTGTACTTATCAATAGTACCATCAGGCCTTAGCTTCTTTTTGAATACCCACTTACAGCCCACAGGTTTACAACCATATGGTCTATCAGTTAGTTCCCAAGTTCCATTAGAAAGAATTGATTCCATCTCATTATGAACAGCTTCTTTCCAATCATCTACATCTGAAGATGCATATGCCTCTTAAATAAACTTGGGAGTATCGTCCACAAGGTATACAATGAAATCATCACCAAAGGATTTTGCAACCCTTTGTCTCTTACTCCTCACAGGAGCTTCATTGTTATCCTTCTCAAGGACTTCCTCATGTGATTGTTCGAAATACTCATTAGATGTACTAGATTCAGGAATTATCTCAGAAGAAAATCCAGCAATGCTATGCATATCTTTCATAGGAAAAATATTCTCAAAAAATGTTGCATCACGAGATTCCATTATAGTATCAACATGCATATCAGGTACCTCAGATTTAACCACTAAAAATCTATAAGCAATGCTCCGTTGAGCATAGCCTAGAAAGACACAATCCACTGTTTTTGGTCCGAGTTTGCGTTTCTTAGGAATAGGAATATTGACCTTTGCCAAACATCCCCAAGTGCGCAAGTAAGAAAGTGATGGTTTTCTCCCAACCCACTCCTCATAAGGGGTTTTCTCTTTATTCTTGTTAGGAACTCTATTCAGGACATGACATAAAGTCAATGGAGCCTCCCCCCACCATGCCTTAGATAAACCAGCAGTGTCTAACATGGCATTCACCAAATCAGTCAGCGTGCGATTTTTCCTCTCGGCAACCCCATTTGATTGGGGTGAATAGGGAGGCGTCCTCTCATGAATAATACCATGTTCCTCACAAAATTCATCAAATAATTTGGGAAAATACTCTCCACCACGATCGGATCTAAGACACTTGATCTTTCTCTCTAGTTGATTTTCAACTTCAGCTTTATAGATTTTAAAGTAGTCTAAAACTTCATCTTTAGTTTGCAACAAATAAACATAGCAAAATCTAGTCGCATCATCAATCAACGTCATGAAATATCTCTTTCCACCTTTTGTCAACACACCATTCATCTCACAAAGATCAGAATGTACGAGTTCTAGAGGTGCCAAGTTTCTCTCCTCGGTAGCCGTATGAGGCTTTCGAGGTTGCTTCGATTGCACACAACTATGGTACTTAGAACCTTTGGCAACAGTGAAATTCGGAATTAAACTCATACTGGATAGCCGAGACATTAAACCAAAATTAATATGACATAAACGAGAGTGCCAAACACTTGCATCATCATTAACACTAGCACAAATTTGGTTTACTGACTTATTGCAAAAATCTAAAAGGGAAAAGCGGAACAAGCCTCCGCACTCATAGCCTTTGCCTACAAATTGTCCAAATCTCGACATGATTACTTTATTCGACTCTAGAACTACCTTAAACCCATCTCGACATAGAAGGGAGCCGCTAATTAGATTCTTGTTCATAGTAGGGACATGCTGCACGTTCCTTAGTTGCACGATCTTTCCCGAAGTAAACTTCAGATCCACCGTGCCAATGCCACGAACAGAAGCATGTGACCCATTCCCCATTAGGACGGAAGAATCCCTTGCGACCTGATAAGAAGTAAACAAAGAGACGTCAGCACACACATGAACGTTAGCACCCGAATCAATCCACCATGAAGATGATTGAAATACTGAAAGCACAATAGGTAAATTACCATACCCATCAGTATTGCTAGCGGTCACCATGTTGACAGTCTTGGAGCTCGTTTTCCCTCGGCGGTCTGCACGTTCTAGGCATTCCTTGGAAAAGTGTTCGGACTTCCCACAGGCGTAGCACTCTAGCTCAGCCTTGTTAAACTTCTTCTTCTTGAAGGTAGTAGTCTTGGTAGGCTTGTTGAAAACAGGCTTGTTTTTTCCTTTGTTCTTGTTCTGTGGGTACCTCTGCACCATGTTGGCGGTAGGCTGAACCTCACCTCCTTTCTCAGTAGTGTCTTTAGCCCGAGCTTTCTCTTCAACATCAAGAGATGCAATCAGATTTTCAATTGATATCTCCTGTCTCTTATGTTTCAGAGTTATGGCAAAATTCCTCCATGAAGGAGGCAACTTTGCAATCATGCACCCATCCACAAATTTGTCAGGTAGAACACACTTAAGAAGTTCCATTTCATTCACAATGCACTGTATCTCATGAGCTTGTTTAACCACAGAACGGTTATTCACCATCTTGTAGTCATGAAAACTCTCCATGATGTACAGTTCACTGTCTGCATCTGTTGCACCGAATTTAACATTCAGTGCATCCCACAGAGTCTTTCCGTTATCTATGTGCATGTACACATCACACAGACGGTCAGCAAGAACACTCAGAATGCATCCCACAAACATAGTATTGGCTTCCTGGAATTTTCTCTGATCTTCGTCACACATTCCCTCTGGAGCACTAACACTAACGTGGAAAACTTTCAGAGCAGTAAGCCAGAGCGTGGTCTTCACCTGCCACCTCTTAAAGTGCACACCAGTAAACTTATCCGGCCTCAGTGCATCAGCGAATCCAGCCATAGTTAACTCAGGAAATTGCCTTTAGGTTTTTGCATTGTTGGAAAATTAGGCAAGTTCATGATTAATTTCAATAAATAATTCATGACTAGAACAGAGACTAGCATGTAACAATCTAGCAAACTAGAGGAACAGCAAAACATGCACAACAACAGCGCACACGAAACAACAGCTGTAGAGAGAGACATGAACAGATGACGATGGATGTATTGTTCGTTAACTGTTGTAGATGCGACGGTGTTGATGACGATGTTGGCAACGATCTGCTGCTGACGGCGATGAAGACGGCGATGAGTACCACCGCCCGACTTGGACGGAAGACGACCCGTGATGACGAACTTGAGCAGTCGCGCTGAGCGCTTCCCAAAAACCTAATTCGTCCTCTCCCGATGCAGGATCGCAAGGACGAACGGTTCCGGAGACCTGCTCTCCCGCGCGCCGATGCACGCCGGCGTTTGGGATGGAGTAGACAACGGTGGCGGCGCAAGTTGCGATATGAGGCAAAACCCTAGGTATTTCCGGTTGTCTTTTGGCCGCAGCCGGTAGCAGTATATATATTAGGACCAGAGGCGGTATCGTGTCGCGATCACGATCTCAGACCGACTAGGTTTCTAAGTCATATACTTACCGGACAAGAAATAATTAACTTGTCTGCCAAGACATAAAAACAAAACGGCAAAAGAAAGCCGCGCCCCCGCAAGGCAACGGACCGGATTTCGGCGGACCATTCACGCGCATGTCGCACGTACGCGCCGCCCCGGCCCCGGCGAGGCGAGCGGTCTTCCCTTTCTCTTCTCAACACACCACTTAGAGTGGTGAAGAGAACCCATTATATAAAGAGGTCCAACTCTTCCTCAACTAGCGACATGGGACTAAATTTTAGCACCACCTCTTGCCATTTTATTCATGGGCCATTATTTGAGATTTCAAAAATTGCTATGGGCCTAGCGCATTAATTCTAACACCCTCATGCAGCTAACCTATATGCAGGCAACCAAACTATATGCAGATGAAGATGATGGTTTATAGGCTGTTTTTGCTCAGCCGCCGATCCGCCCATCTGAAAATCACATGCAATGCAGCCAAAATCAATGGGTGCACATGTATACACATTTTCTGAAATTACTTAATCGGGTGCGTCTGCACCCAGTTCCGAAAATCCGCACCGATATAGATATATAGACAATAAAGACCATTCGCATAGATGGATGAAAGGATTGCACACAGTACAGAGGTTCTCATCACGGATCCGTGGTTTGAAAAACAAGCACAAGTGCCAAATGCTTAGATCGGATAGCTCACCATAGCAGGACACAACGACAGGACAGAAACTAAACACACACACACTCACGGACACATCACCACCACCGACCGCACACGACTTTTATTCTACCGACACGGCAACAGATCACAGGCCGATCTCTACCAACTCCGGGTCACGGTGGCGATCAAGGCAGCTTCAGCAGCATGACACGTTTCTGCAAACACAAGCAACGATAAAAACACATTAATATTTTTGCCAAAAGGGAACGCAAATAATTCAAAAGGTGGCAGAGAAGCTAACTCCATCCGTTTCTACCGACTACCAGTTAATGGAGATTGGAGATTTAAGTTCTCCACTAGCAAGCAAATGGGAGCGAGGGTACACTTACACCAGGGGAGGATCTTCCAGCGCTGGTTGTCGCCCTCGCACCACTTCCACAGCACGAGGGAGGTGCCGTCGCGCACGCCGCCGTGCTCCTTATCGCCGTGCAGAGCGTCAAAGTTGAGGTAGATGTTGTTCACCATGCGGATGCAGCGGAAGCCAGCGCCGACGTCGCGGCTCTCAGTCCATAACACTGACTCGTCCTCGTAGTTCGCGTTGTATGGCACCAGCTTCATCTGTTGGATCCAACAGCGAACCAAACATTTCTTGTTAATCATTTAGTCTCAATCTCTCAGATCTTACCCCAATGGCACCAGCAATTTCTGTGTAAGTGACGAATGAATCGAAAAAGATTTGAGTAGCTTGGATGGTTGCTTACAGGGTGGCCCTCGCCTTGGGAGTGCTTGATGGCCTCGCCTGTCACCTTATTGACGAGGGCGAAGGCCGGGTAGCCTTCCTCATCCTTGATGCGGTTGCTGTGCCTCATGTCCTTGAACCAGTGCTGGTACTCGTCGCGGGGGTTGGTGGGCGCGAGGACGACAGTGCCGTTGCGGACGGTGGCGCTGAAGCCGTCGTCGGCCTTGCAGAAGATGCGCACGGTGGGCTCTGAGGAGCCGCCGCGGGGGGCGTTGGCGCTGCCTCCGGTGTAGGCCTCTTCGCCCCAGGGGAGGATCTTCCAGCTCTGGTTGTCGCCCTTGGCCCACTCCCAGAGGACGACGGTGGTGCCGTCGTGCACGCCGCCGTGGTCCTTGTCGCCGTTGAGGGCGTCGAAGTTGAGGCGGATGTTGTTCACCATGCGAATGCACCGGAAGCCCTTGCCGACGTCGCCGCTCTCCGTCCACATCACGGACTCGTCGAGGAACTCCGGGTTGAATGGCACGAGCTTCACCTGCACGCCCAAACAAATCATTCCGCTTCCACTTCCAGTACTAATAAGCGCTAAATAAAACGAATCCAGATTCCGAGACCGAACTGACGAATGGTTGAACCATAACAGGGGAATGTTTTCGCAAGAAAAGAAAAAAGAGAACCAGACAGGGGAAAGAGAAGATGACGAACCGGGTGGGACTGGCCGAGGGAGTGCTTGACGGCGAGGCCAGTGGCCTTGTTGACGATGGCGAAGGCGGGGTTACCTTCCTCGTCCTTGATCTGGGTGCTGAAGCGCATGTCCTTGAACCAGTGCTGGTGCCCGTCGCGGGGGTTGGAGGGGGCGAGGACGACGTTGCCGTCGCGGACGGAGAGGCAGGAGCCCTCGTCGGCCTTGCAGAAGATCTTGAAGGTGGGCTGGTTGCCGCCGGCGGCGGCCGGAGCGTGGGCCGGGGGGTTCTGGCCATGGTGGCCGTGGTGACCGAAGCCGAACATGCTGTGATGTCTCGGGGGAGAAGGAGAAAGGCTTTGGACGGGGCGATGAGAAACAGCGTCCCTTGGGTCCCGTTTATAGAAGGGTGTGCCCAATCACTGCCTAGTAAAAAGAATCCAAGGCGGGTTGAATTATTGTTGTACAGGTGTGAAGGGCGTGAATGTCACGACTCGATGACACGGGGGGTCCGCCAGCCGAAAGTTCTGGAGGAACTTTTTTTTTAGGAAAGAAAGTTCTTTTTTTTTTTAGGGAAAGGAAAGAAAGTTCTGGAGGGTAGGCGTGAACCGTTCGCTTCTCTCAGGTGTCCGTCCAAACGCATTGATGCCAGCTCTCGCCTCTCGGGTCGCACGTGCGTGCGGCTCCGGAGGCCCCAAACCCTAGGTCCAGCCCCACCTCAGATCCACTCCCCCGGCGTCGGCGGTGGCGGCCGCGCCCGGCCGTCGAAGGCGGCCGTTGCTGGCTAAGCCTCCTCGACGGCCCTCCTTCGCGCGGAGCGGGACGTCCCTAGGGCAGCCATGGTGGTGGGGTGGCCGGCGGCGCGATTCGCGGTGACGGTCGCCGGAGCACGGCGGGGAGTGCGGCGCGGCGGGACGGTGGATCCTGGCCTGGCGAGGTGCGCAGCAGGGTGGTGCGTCGGCACTGCTCGTGGCGGCGGCGCGTGCTCAGCCATGGAGGCCCTGCCAGGAAGGACCCTGGCGGGCAGCGGGCGGCCTGCTGCCTTCGTGTGAGGGGCGTTCGGTGCTGCTTCGGGAGATAGCGCGGGGGTGTGCTCGGAGGTGCGGGTCAGATCGGATCTGGCGGCAGTCCCCTGGTGTGGGTGAAGGCCAACGCGGTGGATCTGGCCCTTGCACGGCATGGCTGGTTGCGGTTGTTCCTCGTCCGAGCTGTTGGTGGGGGTCTGGGTCGCGCTCTCTCGACAGTGCGGGTGGGGGAGATCCATTGCTGCGCGGCTTCGACGGCGGATTGTTGCGGTGACGGCGGTGTGAGGCATCTTGGACAGCGCTACCCGAAAACTTGGAGGAGTGGAGATGTGCGCCATTACAGATGAAAATCCTGTTCGGTTTTGGCCGGGCCGGCGGCGATGGCACCTGTGGGTGTCGTTCCCCTCCGTGGAGGCGTCGTTGAGTGTGTCGCCATTTCCCTCGCTTGCTAGGTGTTGGCAGTTGTCTCCGGGCGAAAGCCTCGATCCGGTGCTGGATCGGTACGATGGCGGCGTCTTCGATGTCGTTTCTCCGTTGGGAGCATCGTGCCGGGAGACATGGAGTTCCTATGTTGTGCTCCTCCGGTGTTCGCCGCTGCCCTAATCGTTCTTCTCTGGCGCTATGTACGGTCATTGCTGGTGAATCCGAGACGGTGCCTTCCTCGGGTCGGATCGAGTCCTGCCATCCTCTTGCCACCTCCTTTAGGCTTCAAGGGGAGATGGTGCGTCGACAAGAGAAGCTTTTGGAAGCAGATGTTCTTCGGAGGTGACCGACGTTGATCGAGACGCGGCGAGGTTTTCGGTTTTGGGTTGGCTCTTCTGTGTTGTTGTTGTGCTGCACTCGTTGTCGTCTTGTACTTACAATTGTCTTCTTCTATAAAGCTATGGTACGTAATTTGCGTACTCTCGAAGAAAAAAAAGTCCAACCGCATTTGCTGCCTGCCTGCTTGGTTCATGGACGGTGCAGTACCCGCGAGCTAATTTTATTTCACTGTCGTCCGCATTACTATTTTTTCAAAGACTTTCGTCTAAGTGCAACTCCAAAGAGAATCACCAAATCGTCTCTCAATGTTTAGATAGAACTATTGTATCTTTATCATCCAACGACATTCGTAAAAAAAAAATGCCCGGACAAATCGAAACCAAACTTGGAAGCGGTTAGAGCATCTATACTGGGCGCCTCACACCGGCCCCAAACAACCAGGCGGAAGGAATGGTCACAGACCGGTCAAAAAAATCCGACCCAGCCGGATGCCTCAACCCGAACCCAAACGCTCGGGCTGTCCGGCACCTCTTGTATCCAGCCCAAATCTAGGGCTCGGAGTTCGCACAATAGATGGAGCTGTTGCTCGAGAGATCGTGCTACGACCGCGACCCCGCGTCGCCCTCGCCCCCGCGCAACCGCGACGTCCAAATCAGACGCTGCATCAAGGGAGAGTCGTCGTCCCTACTGGGCAACTATCTCCGCCACGGCATGGAGGTGGTGCCGTTGTCACCGTCTCGTCAATAGTCCGGGAACCAGTGGCACCCGGTGTGAAGAAGGACGAGCCGCCCTCCCTAGCAATCGCCAATGCTCGCAGCTGCCTCGTCTACTACATCAGTGGCCGCGGCTCGTCCTCCATAGTGATGACGCCCTCCCGGGAGGCCTCCAAGGCATAGCGTCGGGAGCGCCGGTACACACAGCGCCTGACGCCATTGGCATGGTCGGACATGGCGCCGCCCTGGGTTCTTGCGGACACCGTGCTCGTGGAGCCCTGTGCATTAATCTGTCGAGGACCACTGCGGAGATCTCCACCCACCGTCGTCGCTAGATCAGCGACCAGCTCGACAAAGTAGAGTTGTCCAGATCCGAGCGGTTGGCCTGGCTCAAAGGCAATTGTCGGAGTTCGGGCTCCGGGGACCCAAAGGTTCGAACACTGGGGTGAGCTTGTTCCTACCTCCTCGTCCCCTACCACAGCCTAACTACGGTGAAGCTACGGTAAGAGCGCGCTGGCGGGAGCGGACCGTGGACTCAACGGTTTACCCAGGTTCGGGCCACCTTGCGGTGTAAAACCCTACTCCTGCTTGCTTGGGATTGCAGTGGGCAAGAAGGTGTTCTCGCGTACAAGGTAGGAGAGGAAGGAGTCGATCCTCTACCACAATGGCAGCACTGTCGCTTTACATCTGCCTTGGTCCTCTTCCCCCTCGAAACTTAGGCGGGAAGGGTTGCCACACTTGGCGGGTTTTGAAAGGCGACAGGCGCTCAGGCTATCCTGACTAAAGGCGGTCTTCGCCTGCAAAAGCATGATCCATGACGCACCGGTGGGCTCGGTGATGACCTCCGCCCTGCGCGCCCGCCGTCTTGGTCTTGTTTCGCTGATCAGGCAACCTTTGGGGTTGCTTTGGGAAGTGGATTGCTGGCCTTGTTCCCTTAGCACGAAAGAGGAAACCATCTTCATCCGCGCCTGCTGGCACGACCTCTGTCGCCGTCCGTCGTCGCGCGCGTCACCCACGTGATGGGCACGAGACCGCGCGGCCGAGCCGAACAGCCCTTGTCTTGTGCGCCTTCGGGAGGGTGCCTCGGGAGGCCGCCTCGCGAGAGGGCCTCGTGAGGCTGCTGGTGAAGATGCTGAGTCTTGCTCGCCCGCTCCCTGAGGAGGGGTCCTCAGGAGGCCAAGGCCTCACGAGGGGTCTTGGTGAGATGCTCGGTGGTGGCAGCCTGCTGGGCCTACGCCAGGTGTTGCGCCTTGGGCCAAAGGCAGACGGGCCAGGATACCCAGGGTTCCACAGGCCCGACAGTAGCCCCCGGGCCCGCGGCGCGCACGTTCCCACCTACTAGGGGGCGAAACGGCATGGGCCCTAACCGCTTGCGGGCCAGGCGCGACGCGTGGCGCACGATGGCGGGGGACGCCCCCACTTCTCCCACGACGCCTTGGTAACCGCCCGCGCTGGCATAAAGCTTGCCGCGGGCGACGTGAGGCCATCATTGCCTTCCTTCGCGCACTCCGTCTCCCTGCGCCTTCTTTCTCGCGCGTAGCTCCTCGCGACCCCATATCCAAGCTCCTCCTCTTCCCCCTCTTCCATCTGCGACTCTGCCGTGCTTAGATGGCGCCCGCCGGCAAGAAAGGAAAGGCGGCGGCCCCGTCCCCAAGCGCGCCTGCCATCGGGGCGGCGCTGCAGCGCTCCTCCATTGTCGATCGAGAGGGCCTGGACAAGGTGCTTCCGCTGGTGGCTGGCGACCAGAACGAGAATCAGGCGACCCAGATCTGGCTGGGGTCACGCGCGCGGCGTGACCTGGGGGCGACAGCCTACCCCTTCTTCCTCCACAGTATTTACGCCGGGTTGGTGCCGCCATTCTCGGACTTTTTCTACGCCATCCTCTCCCATTATCAGATTCACGCCCTCTACCTTCAGCCCAATTCCATCCTCCTCCTAGCCATGTTTGCCTTTTACTGCGAGGCTTTCGTGGGCGTGATGCCTTCGGCGGCGCTCTTCCGCCACTTCTTCAGCCTGCGGCTGACTGCGGCAAACCAACGCTCCGGATGCACGTCGTTCCTCGCCGTTAAGGGGATGGAGCACAGCATCATCAACTTGAAGGTTGCGAAGAAGGTGGAGGGCTACCGGCAGCGCTGGGTCTATATGGACGCGTGCCGGACCAGCCGGCTCCTGATGATCCCGACGGACCCGGCTAAGAAGAACTCCGGGTGGGGGCACGAGAAGCTCGCTGACTCGAGGATGGAGCCCGTCTTGGAGCGGATGGCCGCGCACCGGGCCGCAAAGCTATCGGGGGCGACGGTCGTCAGGGAGTACCTGCGGCGGCGCATCACGCCGCTCCAACAGCACTCGCGCCCCGTGTGGGAGTACACCGGCGCGGGCGATGCCATGAGGCTGAACCCCGGTAGCCTGAAGCAAGAAGTGTTGGACGGGGCCCTGGCGACTCTACTCAGCACCCCTGCCGCGGACCTGCCTGAGGATGCACTCCCGCTGTTCCGCTACAAGGAGATGGCGGAGCTGGTCGCAGAGATGCCTCTCTTTGACCAGTGGGGTCTCGTGCCGGAGGGCCACGTCGGGCCCCGCGAGAACCCTCTCGTGGTGGAGCTGGATTCAGGAGGCAGCGGCGGTGACGAGGACTCGGAGGAGGTCACAGAGGAGGACCCCAATCGGGCGCCACCACGCACTCGCCGTCAGCTCCTCTGTGACCTCGAGGATGATGACGCCGACAGCGCGCCACCTGCGGCGAAGGGGGCTCTCGGCCGGGGGGCGGTCGAGCCCCCAGCGCCAGAGGCCCGCCAAGGGGCCGAAACTTCCCAGGCCCTCGAGGCAAGCGACGACGCGTCCGGGTCCACCGCGGCCCGCTCCGGGGGCCCGGGCGGCGGAGCCGGGGCGATGCTTGATGGCGGCAGCGACGGCCCGCCCGTCGTGGAGAAGAAGAGGAAGTGGTCCGCCAGCGATGAGTAAGTCCCCCTTACCCCTCCCGGCGTTTTATGCTCGCACTCTTTGTCCGGGCTCGGGGCTGAGCCACCGTTTGCGCAGGAGGTCCGTCAGGGACCAGAGGAAGAAGAAGAAGACAACGACGAAGGCGAAGGTGACCCCCAGCCCGCAGGGGGCATTAATGCCTACTGCAGGTGCCGGGGGGCACAGAGAGGCCGCGCGCCGCCCTGACGCCGAGACGGGGCGCGTGGAAGTCGAGGAGGAGTCGACCATTCCTCCGGAGCCGCATGCCGGCGCGTCTCGTGAGGCCGAGACGGAGGAGCCTCGGGCGGCGGCCTCAGGAGGTGGGGACGTGCTCCCCTCAGACCCCGCCGCGAGGGAAAAAGCATTGATGGGGGAGGTCGAAGCGCCCACTTTCCCGCCAGAGGCCTCTCTTAGCGCGGGGGGAGGCGACGTGGGGTGCGCCGCGGCGGGCATGGCGAGCCCCCACAGCGCGCCGCCGCAGCCGAACGCGGGGGAAGACCCAACAGACCCACCGCTCCTGGCAAGCGGCATCGAGGCCCCCCTGACTGCGGCAATGGAGAACGATGGGGGCCGGACCCGGACTGGCCCCTGGCACTCGTGAGCGGCCGTGCCCTGCTCGGTCCTGGAGCCTTGCGCGACGCCAAGGCCGCGCGAGTTCGGGCTCCTGGGACCCAAAGGTTCGAACACTGGGTGAGCTTGTTGCTACCTCCTCGTCCCCTACCACAGCCTAACTACGGCGAAGCTATGGCGAGAGTGCGCTGGCGGGAGAGGACCATGGACTCAGCGGTTTACCCAGGTTCGGGCCACCTTGCGGCGTAAAAACCTACTCTTGCTTGCTTGGGATTGCAGTGGGCAAGAAGGTGTTCTCGCGTACAAGGTAGGAGAGGAAGGAGTCGATCCTCTACCACAATGGCAGCACTGTCCCTTTATACCTGCCTTGGTCCTCTTCCCCCTCGAAACTTAGGTGGGAAGGGTTGCCACACTTGGCAGGTTTTGAAAGGGGACAGGCACTCAGGCTATCCTGACTAAAGGTGGTCTTCGCCTGCAAAAGCATGATCCATGACGCGCCGGTGGGCTCGGTGATGACCTCCGCCCTGCGCGCCCGCCGTCATGGTCTTCTTTCGCCGATCAGGCAACCTTTGGGGTTGCTTTGGGAAGTGGATTGCTGGCCTTGTTCCCTTAGCACGAAAGGGGAAACCCTCTTCATTCGCGCCTGCTGGCACGGCCTCTGTCGCCGTCCGTCGCCGCGCGCATCACCCACGTGATGGGCACGAGACCGCGCGGCCGAGCCGAACATCCCTTATCTTGTGCGCCTTCGGGAGGGTGCCTCGGGAGGCCACCTCGGGAGGCCGCCTCGCGAGAGGGCCTCGCGAGGCTGCTGGTGAAGATGCTGAGTCTTGCTCGCCCGCTCCCTGAGGAGGGGTCCTCAGGAGGCCAAGGCCTCACGAGGGGTCTTGGTGAGATGCTCGATGGTGGTGGCCTGCTGGGCCTACGCCAGGTGTTGCGCCCTGGGCCAAAGGCAGACGGGCCAGGATACCCTGGGTTCCACGGGCCCGACAGCAATGGCAGGTGGTGCAAGCCGGACTCGGGGCCGACCGTCGCCGCTATGCGGAGGCAGCGGAGTGGCTGCGCCGTGGGCGTGATGCGGCGGCCGATGATGTCTACTACACAACTTTTATTCTTGTAGACGTTGTTTGGCATCCAAGTGCAGAGTTTTGTAGGACAGTAGCAAATTTTCCTCAAGTGGATGACCTAAGGTTTATCAATCCGTGGGAGGCGTAGGATGAAGATGGCCTCTCTCAAACAACCCTGCAATCAAATACAAGAAATCTCTTGTGTCCCCAACACACCCAATACAATGGTAAATTGTATAGGTGCACTAGTTCGGCAAAGAGATGGTGATACAAGTGTAGTATGGATAGTAGATATAGGTTTTTATAATCTGAAAATATAAAAACAGCAAGGTAGCAAGTGATAAAACGGAGCACAAACGGTATTGCAATGCTTGAAAACAAGGCCTAGGGTTCATACTTTCACTATTGCAATCTCTCAACAATGCTAACATAATTGAATCATATAATAATCCCTCAACGTGAGATAAAGAATCACTCCAAAGCTCCTATTAGCGGAGAACATAAGATAGAAATTGTTGTAGGGTACGAAACCACCTCAAAGTTATCCTTTCCGATCAATCTATTGAGCCATCCCTATAAGTGTCACAAATAGCCCTAGAGTTTGTACTAAAATAACACCATATGATACACATCAACCAAATCTAATGTCACCTAGATACTCCAATGTCACCACAACAAGGTTTTAAATAGCGGATAGCGGGGTGATAGCGGATTGAGGTCGGCGTAGCGGAATGCGGATAGCGGGCGATATTGCGGACGCTATGTCCCCATAGCGGATTTGTAAAAGCACTTGCAAATTTGAGATTGTTATGTATATTTCTAAGCTATTGACAACAATACAAGTACTAAATTGAATAATTTTCATTTATATAAGCATCTAGACTAAAAACTGGTCCATCTGGACAATATTCAATCATGTAACCATGCAAACAAATAATATTAATATGAGTGTATGTATGACACAGCACATAGACTATATAAGTCTGGTCCACCTAGATAACTGGTTCATCATTAAATAAATAAGTTCAGGCTTCAAAAGCACAATCAGGAGCTAGCAATATCATAAATTTAAACATTCGTAGTCCATGATCCATCAGACCATCGCCTGATTACCATCAATCCATCACATAATTAAAAAACAGAAATAAGTGCATCACAAATTAACATAGTTGACAGCAAGAGTGCATGACACCATCAGACCACGACCATCACGCAAAATGAAACAAATTCAGGTCAGATCAAGATGCACAAGTCATTCGCCATCCTCTTCATCTTCAAGAGTTAGATCAATGTCCACTTCTTGGTCTTCTCCATCACTGTCTTCCTTAGCTTCTTGGTTCTCCTCCTCTTCTTCCATTTCCTCTTCTTCTACTGCTTCCTCTTCTTCATCCTCTTCCTCAACATCAGTAGTAGTGCAAGCTCTTTTGCCTCTAGTTCTTGAAGCTACAGATTTTTGTTTCCTTTTCAAATTGTTGGCAACTTTAGCTTCATCTTCAGATGCCTTGTCATCTTGTAGTAGCTCTTCATCCAACATCCACTCATTTGGTGGCGCATCTTCTATGTACTTTGCGACCAATGGGTCCCTTTCCCTCTCAGAGTACTTTGAGTCTAGCCTCTTGTTGAACATCACATAAACAAGATCATTCAACTTCTTCTGACCTAGTCTGGTTCTCTTCTTTGAATGTACCTACAACAAAAATACAGTAGCACATGCCATTTATTAATTCACATGATGCAGGAAACTTATCAATTGAGGAATAGCTGAACATGGGATGTTATTACCCTCTCAAATGCAGACCAATTTCTTTCACATGCCGAAGAACTGCAAGTCAAGCTCAAGATTCTAATAGCCATCTTCTTCAAGTCCTTTGCAGAAGTTCCATGCACAGTCCACCATCTTGCTGCAAACAAGCAAGTCAAACAAATAAATAAGTACAACGCTACCAAGTTGCAACATTCAAGAAAGAATTTCAGTAGTTCTAGCGTTCTTACCAGGACTGATAGTTGCTACTTTGTGTTGTCTAACGGCCATTTCAGTTCCAAATGAATCTATGGCTTCAGTGTAATAACTAAGCTGGGAGACAATTTGGTCTTGCACCTCTGAGTTATTCTTGTACATAACAGATGCACACTCAATGACTGCTTCCATGAAATCTTCTTCAGCCATTTCATTCTGTCTATCATAGTAGAAGAAAGGGTTTAAGAAATAACCAGCTTTGTGCAGCGCTGTTTTCATCTTGTTATCCCACCTTTTATCTATGATCTCCCAAATAGGACCATATTGTTTCTCAACATGGTTGACATGTGCTGCTATTTCTTGCTTTGCTTGCAGAAGATCACCATATAAGAACCCCATGGCTGGAGTGTCTCCATCGACCCGCCTAAGTACATTTGCGAGTGGCTCAAAATAATTCACTAGCAGGTTTATCTTGGCCCAAAACCTATTGTCCATTACCAGCTTGTACACACGTTTTCCCAATGGCTTCTTAGCATAACTACTGCCAGCCCAATCATTTGATGCAAACATTAGCTTCAATTGCTTTCTCTTCCCATACAAACTCTTCAAGTTCAGGTAATGACTTGCAAATCTAGTAGCACCAGCTCTAACCAAATCACCTTTGGTATACTTGCGAAGAATGGCCAACAACCTAGTGTGTGCATAAAAGAAATTTGTGATGGTCTTACCATTGGTAATTATTGAGCTGACTACAGGTATATTACCAATGTCCTGGAGCATGAGGTTGATTGTGTGGGCTGCACATGAGGTCCAAAATATGTGAGGGTGCTTCTGCTTAAGTAACTTGGCTGCCGCAAGATTGTTACTTGCATTGTCCGTGACTACTTGCACAACCTTTTCAGCACCAATTTCAGAAATGCAAGTCATCACCAAGCTGAAGATGAACTTAGCATCATGAACCTCTAGTGAAGCTTCAATGGCACGGAGGAAACACACGCCTCTAGAAGAATGAGCAACCAAATTCATTAAGCTCCTTCCACGACGATCTGTCCAAGCATCAGTCATTATAGAGCATCCAGTACCAGCCCATGCCTCCTTTTGGACCTTCAACATTTCATCTACCTTGCTGACTTGTATCTTCAGCAAAGGATTGGCAAGTTGATAAGGTGTTGGTGGCTTCAATCCCGGACCAAATTGTCCAATTGCTTCTACCATTCGAGCAAATGATTTAAGACTAGCAATATTATGAGCAAGGGCACCCTCAATAAAGAAGTCACATATATAATCATAAGTTATCTTTGCTTCTTTGACCTTGTAATGTGCATTCACGGTTGTTTGCTTTGCTACTCCTGGCCGTGCCCGGTACTTGTCCATTGGACCCTTGGTCCGAGGCTTCTTAGGAAGTGCAGAGTCAACAATTGCGCAATCTGAAGAACCCTCATTCCCACTTTGATCGTACATCTCTCTAACCTCCTGCCGCAGCTCCAACATTTTGTTCAGTGATTTATCCTTCTTTTTCTCCTTCTCAGCTATCACTGCAATCATCTGCTCTTTAACATGATCAGGAACTTGTGTGCAAGGTGTACAATCCTTCCTTATTCCAGCCAAGTGCTTTTTAAATCTGGTAATGCCACCATTGAAAAAGTTCAAGCAATATTTGCATCCAACTCTGTTCTTGGTCCTGAACTCATCAGTAATTGGTAAAGCATGCTCCCAGGCTGCGTCTTTTCTTGTTCTTCCGCTTGCGGCAGCGGAGGAAGCCCCTGATGCTACTGAAGACATTGTGCTAGTAGCCTACTGCTGCAGAAAAATAAATAAACATAAGCTATTTGCAGAAAAAAAAAGTAAACATTTATCAGTATAAGTGTATAACAATTGTACTGTGCAAGTTTATCAGTAAGAACTTAATTTATAGAACAAAATTTAACAGTATTAACAAAAGGCTGAGACTGTAGTCACTGTACTATGCAAGTGTATCACTACAAAATGAATTTATAAAAAAATAATAGTACAGTACTGAGTGCTGTCTACTGGACTAGTTCATCAGTATAAACTAAATCTGTTCAGTGATGCATCTGCTACTTGCTCTAGCTTAGGAGTTAGGAGAACCATGGTGAGTAGTGAGCGGTGTACAAATAAAAAGCAGACTATGTGCATGACGTACTAATCTGAGCTTCCCCCAATTTGTCTACTAGGCTATGCATCGATCTGTACAAACTAAAACAAGAGAAAAGCCTATACCTTGATCCCTTGAGATGGTGAAGCGTTGTGAGAAGTGAGCTGCCGGAGCCGGACTGATGGAGCAGCTGGGAAACAGAGCGGCCGGACTGGGACGTCGAGCAGTCGGACGAGCGCCGAGCCGTGCAGGAAGTGGCTGCCCAGCAACGTACGGGAAGAGAGTGAGGGCTAGGGGAGTTGCGCCATCCGGTGCTTTCTTCTCCGCCTCTCCCTCCGGCCTCCGGCCGTCCGGCGTCAGCCGTGCCGTCGCTGGATCTTGGGGAGGCACCAGCCGCCAACCAAAGAGAAGGAGCAGAGGAGGAATGAGTCGATTAGGTTTAGGGTTGTCCGGTTGGGTGCGCGTCTCATATTTATACATGGTATATTTGTCCGCTATGACCGCATCTAAGACTACGCTAAACGTCCGCTATTGCGCTCTGACAGCCGCTATTGCGGCCGCATCGTGACAATCACGCTATATTCGAGCGCAGCGCTCGACTTGTAGCGGCTAGGCCACGCTACCGCAATAGCGGCCGCAATAGCGGTCATAGCGGCCGCTATTTAAAACCTTGCACCACAAGTATCCGTGAGTTGATTATTCGATATGCATCAAACAACTTCAGATTCATAATATTCTATCCACACAAAGAACTTCAAAGATTACCCCAAAGTTTCTTATCGGAGAAAAGATAATGAAAACGTGCAACCAACCCCTATGCCTAGATCACCCCAAGGTCACGGGAATCTGTGAGTTGATCACCAAAACATACATCAAGTGACTCAATAGAATACCCCATTGTCACCACGGGTATCCACATGCAAGACATACATCAAGTGTTCTCAAATCTGAAATATTCAATCCGACAATAACGAAACCTCAAAGGGAAAGACTCAATTCATCACCAGAAGATAGAGAGGGAAGAAACACCATATGATCCAACTATATTAACAAAGTTCGCGATACATCAAGATCGTGCCAAATCAAGAACACGAGAGAGAGAGATCAAACACATAGCTACTAGTACATACCCTCAGCCCCAAGGGTGAACTACTCCCTCCTCGTCATGGAGACCGCCGGGATGATGAAGATGGCCTCCGGTGATGATTTCCCCCTCCGGCAGGGTGCCGGAACAGGGCTCCAGATGGTATTTCTTCGATACAAAGGCTTGCGGCGGCGGCGTTAAAGTTCTAGGTTTATTTCTGGGGGTTTATCTATTTATAGGATTTTTCAGTGTTGGAATCACGCAAAAAGGAGCTACGAGGGCCCCACAAGGTAGTACGGCGCGACCCCCCCAGGCCGCGCCATGGTGCCTTGTGAGCACCTCGTGAGGCTTCTGGTCCTTCCACGAAGCTTCGGAGGTCTCTTTTGGTCCAAAAAATCGTCAAAAAGTTTTGTCCAATTCCGAGAACTTTTATTTCTGCACAAAAAACAACACCACGGTAGTTCTGCTGAAAACAGCGTCAGTCCGGGTTAGTTCTAATCAAATCATACCAAAACCATATAGAATTGTTATAAATATGGCATGAATACTTCATAAATTATAGATACGTTGGAGACATATCAGCCGATCAGGGCTGCCACGACCCCTGGCAAGCCTTCCGTCACTAGAGGGACGGCGACAGATCAGTCGGCCACGGCGACAACAACGGAGGTGCCGACGGCCATGGAGGCCATGCCCACAAGGTCACCGTCTGATACCTCGCTTAATTTAGTTTAGGTTTAGTTAAAATTTGGTTAAGTTAGTTAAAACTTTCTTAAATTCCATTTGTTTTGGTTGTAATATATCAAAATCTAATAAATATCCTCCGATTTAGCATGAATTTTGTCCGTTTTCTCAAAGATCCATTTACAATGGGATGGACATTTAGTGCATGCGATTGGATGGTGTCCGCCCCTATCCCTTTCCACAGACACGACGTGTCCTCAAACATTTGGTGAGGTCCGGTTTAATGGTCCGCGTTGAAGTTATACTAACTCGTTATATGGGGAACTCATTTGTTACTGTAGTACTAGATTTGTGCTTTTATAGCATCTACAATACCGTCCGCTAAAACAGACACACTATTTGTTCGTGATCTCGTCCTACCTCGTCCACGGATACGAATACAGGAGTTGACCATCCAACTGCATCCCCTAAACCTTCGCACACGTCCGACCTCCGACATTTCAAATGCATAGCAATATGAGCAAATTAAAGTACGGTGTTCATAGCGCCCAATCATAACCAAAAAGGGGCGGATGTTCATAGTTTTCACATGCGCCCCATAAAAAAATTATAGTCCGTGCAAAAACATGTATTTTTGCCCTCCCAGACCGAGTGTCAGTGCCTCCTCACTCCCTTTGCCGTCGGCTCCTCCTCACCAGTCGTCTCTTTCTCGGCCGTCAAGCGCATCAACATTCTAACACGGACGGCGCGCACGATCATCTTCACATCGGGATCCAACTCGTCCATCCGCATGGTCAACATTTTGGCATCCTCTGAAGCGGCCGTGGACTCAGCCTTCCTCTCTTCGAACTTGTTCTTCTTCTCTTTGAGGTTGATCTTCTTCTTGGTCGCCGACATCATGTTAAACCTCTTCGCCTTCTTTTTCTCCTTCACATCATGGCGGTTGACACATGCCTCCTCCTTCTTTCCCAAGATATCCTCGAACCTCCCCGTCATCTTGGTCGCCGTCCCTTCTCGCTTCTCCTCCACCCAATTCTTTCCCCAGAACCCCCTTATAACCTTCTTGTGCGGCTCTTTTGTTGGGTCGTTTGGATCACCCTCTTCCTCCTCATTGCCGATGCCGACGGACTTGATGGAATTGGCAATGGATAGTTGCCACTTGGGTTGCGCATTCAATTTCAACCAACAATGCATGACGATGAAGCTCTTCTTCTCCACCTTCAAATACAAGTTGCATGCACGAGAGGGCGAGCAAAAAAATACATTGTCAACAAGGTGCATATCCGGTCAAAGGACCAACACATAGAGCATATCCGTCCAACAAGTTGCATATCTGGCCAAATGACCAAAACACAAAACAACTTATTTGCTCGGCGATTTGCGTACCACTTGGCCATCAACCGATTAGTTGTTTGTAGTGGTTGCAATACTTGCTCACTGACTCTTGGATGGTGTACCATGGATAGTTGAGTGACTTTGTCCCATGATTGCGGATGACTTTGTTGCGGCAGGGCTCAAAATTCTTGTGGTCATAGAACCAAGAATGAATATTGTACCAAATTGTTATGTCCTTTTGCTTCGTGCCATGGATCGGATCGATGCTAGTGGCCAATCACGCATCGCACAAAAATTTGTCCTCCCTCGTGTTGAAACTTTTTTCTCTATCCCTCTTTTTTGGATCGGTTGACCAATCCTCCGGATTAAGGCCCGCCTCTCCGGCGTACGTGTCCTGCTTCGGCTGCCCGGTGTACGAGTCCGACTACTGAGTGTATGTGCCCGACTGCTGGGCATACACCTCCGACTCCAAGTCATCCACTTGTCCGTTCTCAAAGCCGTCTCTGCCTCCGTCGTGGATCATCTCCATCAACTCCCTATCTGCGTCATCATATGCCGTCTCACCCCGTTGAGACATACCGGTGAATAAAGAGCGGGCACCCGGCTGATCCATGCCCGACGTCCGTGACTGTACAGGCTGCAGCGATGCCGAGTCGGCAAAATGGAGCGGTGCCACGTTGAGGTCGACGCAATACGGCTATTTGGCAGCGTAGAAGTAGGGCGTTGGAACTGCTCCGGTCAGGGCGGCATAGAAGTAGGGAGCTGGAACTGCTCCGGCCATGGCGGCGTGTGCATGGACGGCGGCGCCGCCGCCCCTCGTCAACGCCCTAGCCCAACCCCTGTCCTCCCGTACCCGCCGCCCTTCTTTTTGTTGACCGCCTCCTCCTCTTGATTGCGGCGGGCATGCCATGTCGCCGATGATCTTGCGGGAGGCCACCTACTCTGAATCCTCTAGCTCCGCCGGCTCTGGCAGGTTTTCGTATGGGTCCATGCGGAGGCAGACAGTGGAAAGTGCGGGAATTGGGGTAGAGGGCGGCGACGATCAGAGCGGAGTGGGTGGGGACAACGCGGGTTTAAACGCGAAAACAGTGCAAACCGCTTCAAATGTGCGGGCTCCACCTCGGTTTTCGATGGGCCGGGGGGCGTCAGAGTCTTACATGGTGATGATTCGAACTCCCGCAAAGCCCCTATTTTGCGTCGAATTTATGGGGAAATGAACACGCAGACACGTCTATGGACAAATACATGTCCATGTTCGATGACAAAGTGTCTCTAGACAGTTCGGCTCGAATGTTTGCGGGCTATTTGAGATTCGCGTCGGAGATGCCTTTACCCCGGAACCAACAAATAAGCATTGTCACCTAATAAGAAAGACAAGAATTATTGACTCTGGTCCGTTTCAGGGGAAGGAAACGAAATGAGGTCATTTTGCTTCGAAATAAAAGCTCACGTTACACAAAATGAAATCTCTTGTTTGTTTGATCTTTTTCCAAGATTAATGTAAGGCACGGTCACTCCCCTCTTGGAACCCTGCCTACCCTTGCATGCGCACCACGAAACGTGGCCATGCAACATCGGATCGTGGACACCTGGCAACTCTCCGTCGTCGAGGCCTGCATGCAGCATGATTCATCTCCTACGTGTGCGCAAGGCCGCTGGCCGCATGTCGACGCCCCATGGAGAGCGAACATAAACAACTACTCCTTTAAACAAAGTTTGATCTGCCTCCTTTAAACAAAGTTTGCTGGTAGGAAAACGATACGTGCATGTCTGATCACCGAACTCTGTCTGATGCGTGCACCCAAAGACGCATCATTCGCACACCACACGAGATATGAAGCACGATTCGGATCCGGATGGGGCCGCGTCCGTCCGGTAAAAAGCTTTTCGTCCTTTATCCCAGCCAAAGGTAAAAAGGTAACAAAGCGACGAGATGCGCAGCGAGGTTCGCGTTCGTGCCCATTTGCCCCCACCGGACAGTGTTACAGATCTTTAAGGAACTTTAAGCGGGATTTTTTTGTCAAGCTTCAAGCAGGAAATGAAATATTATTACTCTATATTCTCCTTTTCCTTTTATTTCGAAATATCTTCCATTTTTCTCTAGAAAAGTTTATTCCGGTGTGCTCATTTCCCACCCCGAACAGTGCAATGACCTTGCCGACGGAGGGATGGTGGGGTAAAAGGGAAGGGTGTGGATAAGATCGTATCCCCCCACGCGGTTGTACGGCTTCACGAGACGTGTCTCTGGAGCCCTGAACTTTCGTACTGCCCCATGATCAATTTTTTTCTCCCTTTTCCCTTTTCTTTTATGATGATCTCCACACGTGGGCACACCTGCTGCGATGTGCAAAGACAGCAGAGCAAACGCCATGATTGTGTCCGCGGTCGACCTCCAGACGGAGATTATTAACTTCAAATACATGTTCGGCGGTCATCATCCAGGAAACGGGCAACGTGGCCTTCGGTGGAGTGCCGGATTGCAGGAAAGTAAGCCATACCTCTCACGACTCAATTATAGTCCCGATTTCTTTTAACACTGTTTTTTCCAAAACTGCTAGTATGTTTTGCGAAAAGTACTGTCAATGGCAGACCAAGATCACGAAATTGATGTTTCTGGCGGTACCAGTATGTAGTGGCAAAGAATCTATCATCCATTTCCGCGTCCTTTTGTGTATAAAGTAGGAAAGCCGGTAACTTTCCGCCCCATCATTCATGCAACTGGACGGTATTTGTTAAATTTTAAAATATTTACAACCAAAATGACAAATTTTAACAAAGCTCAACTAAACCTGACGAAATTTAAACTAAACCTAAACTAAACTAAGGTATCCGACGGTGACCTCGTATGCATGGCCTACTTGACCGGCAATATCTCCATGGTCATCGCCCTCAGAGTTGTTGTCGTCGTGGTCCTTCCTGTTGAGTATATTGATTAATTAGAAAATATAGGATAGATTAGGAATTATTCCAGCTTGTCTTGTACTCTAAATTGATCATGTACTCATATATATATATATATATGCCCACAGGGCTCAAGCAATACAATCAACGATTCCACCAATCCTTCTCTATTCCCGTCTAACATGGCATCGGCCTAACCGATCCAAACCCTAGCCGCCACCCGCCGCTTCCGCTCCACGCCGCCCCCGGGGCGGTCGGTCTCTATGATCGTCACCGGGGGCCACGCCGCCCGTACCTAGGGTTCGTCCGCCGGTCGTGTTGACCGGCCGTCCTAAAGTCTTTTTCTCGATCCATTGATTGAGACTTTTCTCTCTTGCCGATCGGTTGATCGGTGTTCTTTTTTGTTTTCCGATCTACGATCGGTTTGCGTCGCCCGTTGTCGTCCGTCGTCTACAACACGTGTCTACTCCGTCGACATCTTCATCACGCATCGAGGCAGATGCATCACGACGTCCAATGCTTGAGCGGCGGCCGGGCGCACCTTCATGCGCTGGCCGTGTGGCCTGTGGCCGCACTCACGCCCCGCGCGGACCTTGACGGTCGCTCGCGTGCCCGCGTGGTGTGCTGCGCTGCTCCACTGACTCACGGTGTACAAAATGGCCCGTGCATGCGGGTCACAGCCTGTTTGCACTTGTTGCGTTTCATGTGGACTTTGCAGGATACATGAAGATCAACATCAAGTTTACACGTCTCTACACCGATCGAGCAACGGGTTGCAGTTGCGTCGTCCCTTCGGACCGCAGCGCCGCCGCCCCATGGTTCTCCCCATGGCTGCACCGACCCGCGTCGCCACTGCGTCGCCCTTTGGGGCCGTAGCGCCGCGGCACGCGGGCCACGCTGCCGTTGCGAGGCCGTTCCCGTGGTTGCACCAATCCACGCGTTGCCGCTGCATCGCCCCTTCGGGCCGTAGTGCCGCGGCCCGCGGTCCAGCTCCGCCCCGAGGCTGTCCGCTCCAGGCCGTCCCCGTGGCTGCACAGACCCTCGCGCTGCTGCTACGTCGCCCCGTCGGGCCGTAGCGAGCGTGGCACGCGCTCCCTGCCACCGCCCCGTGGTCTTCACCGTCGTCGCCCTGACCCGCGTGCTGCCGCTGCGTCGTCCCGGATCTATCGACAAAGGTGTGTCATGTGCTTCTTTCATGACATCCGAGCGCGAGTCCAGATTTTTCTTTCTGGGGACCACTAGGCGACCTCTGAAGAACAAGGTACCATCATCATCAACAGTGAAGAATGATGAATTTCCTTTGGAGAGATAGCTCTTGATCTTCTCGACTTCGGAATCATACTTCTGCCTTCTCTTGATGTTGTGCTCGAGATCTGGTTCAACAACCAAGGTATTTAGATACCCTTGAGGAACTATCTCGAGGTTCAGTTTTCGAAGCTCTTCATACAGGAGTGGTTGCTGTAGCTGAACCTCAAGTTCACAACAGTAGGATTTACGGCTCAAAGGATCAGCCATTACATTAGCCTTGCCAGGGGTATAAGAAATACCCAAGTCATAGTCCGTAATGGCCTCCATCCATCTTTGCTGACGAAGGTTCAGAGATGGCTGAGTGAACAAGTACTTCAAACTTTGATGATCTGTGTAGATCTCGCAACGATTACCGAGTAGGTAATGTCGCCATAACTTCAATGCATAAATAACTGCTGCAAGTTCGAGATCATGCATTGGATAGTTCTCTTCATGAGGACGCAACTGTCGAGAGCCATAAGCAATCACCTTGCACTCTTGCATTAGGACACAGCCTAATCCTTGACGGGATGCGTCACAATAAATCACGAAGTCCTTGCGAGAATCTGGAGGAGCAAGCACTGGGGCAGATGTCAGCTTGTCCTTGAGTGTATGAAAACTTTCCTGACATTTTTCTGTCTACTCAAACTTAACGCCCTTGTGAAGCAAATCAGTCAAAGGCCTGGCAATCTTGGATAAGTTCTCAACAAAACGGCGGCAATAGCTGGCGAGTCCAAGAAAACTTCTGACTTGTTTGACATTCTTCGGGGGAGTCCATTCAAGAATAGCCTGAACTCGTTCTGGGTTAACAACAATGCCATCTTTGGAAATCACGTGGCCGAGATATGTCACTTCAGACAACCAGAATTCACACTTGGAATACTTGGCATATAGTTGATGTTCACGCAGCTTCTCCAGTACGAGCCGAAGATGTTCGGCATGTTCTTCTTCATTCTTCGAATATACCAAGATATCATCCAGATAAACCACGACGAATTTGTCGAGGTAATCCATGAAGATGTAGTTCATTAACCGAGAGAAGGTTGCTGGAGCATTGGTTAAGCCAAAGGACATGACAGTGTAGTCGTAAGAACCATAGCGAGTAACGAAGGCTGTCTTCGGAATGTCCTCTTCACGAACTCGTATCTGGTGGTATCCCAATCTCAAATCAAGTTTAGAGAATACCGAGGAACCAGCAAGTTGATCATACAGATCGTTGATCCGAGGAAGCGGATACTTGTTCTGAATTGTTGCTTGGTTGATAGGTCGATAATCTTGAACCAAACGATTCGTTCCATCCTTCTTCTTAACAAAGAGAGAAGGTGCCCCCCAAGCAGAAGAACTGGGACGAATGAAACCTTTGCGAAGTGACTTGTCGATCTCCTCCTTAAGCTTAAGGAGTTCATGCGGCGGCATCTTGTATGGGCGCTTGGCAATAGGAGTGGTGCCAGGTTTCAAGTCTATGACAAATTCGACTGCTCTAGCAGGGGGTACTCCTGGAAGTTCATTTGGAAAGACATCTTGAAAGTCACAAACAACTGGAACGTTCTCTATTCCCTCAAGAGGTGAAGCATTCAATGCATTCAGAGCATATATCTGGTTCTCGGCATTCTGAGCTGTTCGCGCTGAGTATTGGATTGTCTGGCCAGAAGGATGTGTAAGTTGGACTTTCTTAGCGGCACAGTCGATGAAAGCGTTATGTGCTTTCAGCCAATCCATACCGAGAATGACATCTATGGTAGAAACCTTGAGGGCCATGAGTGAAGCGGTGAACACTAATCCTCCAATTGCAATGTGGTTGTTGTGGGCTATCATCGAGGTATCCCACCTGGATCCTGGAGAGCTAACCACCAGCGGAGGGTACATGTTTTCGAATGATAAGTCTTGCTTACGTGCAAACGCCTCAGATATGAAGGAATGTGACGCTCCTGAATCAAAAAGAACAGAAGCTGGTACTGAGTTAACAGGGAGGGTTCCCATCACGACAGTCGGTTTCTTCTGAGCCTTATCAGCATCGACATGGTTGGCATGGCCAAGTACAATAGCAGCCGGTCTGATCTTCTGGTTCAATTGGCAAAACCTGGAATGATGACCTGGCAGCCCACATTTAGGACAGACTCCACGTGCGGGGCGAGGAGCCATAGTATTGGGTTGTCTACTTTGAGCACTGGGTTGTCTTGGCAGTGCGGGCAGACGAGGAGGGGCCACAACATTGGGCTGAACTCTGAGCTATCTCGGCGGCGAAAGAAGATGAGGTGCAACATAAGACGGCCTTGGTGTTGGAGCAGGTCGGTGATAGACATTGTGCGGGATCCAGACTTGACGTTTCTGAGCAGGCTGACCTGAGGATGGGCCAACATCTCGAGTACGCTTGAGCGACTCCTGGTACTCAGTCAGACCAGTTTCAGCTCGGAAAGCTTGGCTGACAAGCGTCGCAAAGTCCACGCAATCATGGGCAACAAGTGCGAGCTTTATATCAGGACGCAGTCCTTCACGGAATTTCTCTTGCTTGCGAGCGTCAGTGCAGACGTCATCTTCAGCATATCGGGATAATTCGAGAAATTTCCTCTAATATTCATCCACAGTCATTTTGCCCTGAGTGAGTTTGCGGAACTCCTTCTTCTTCTGGTCCATCAGTCCTTGAGGAATGTGCCATGCACGGAAGGCTGACTGAAATTCCTGCCAAGTGGTTACAGTTCCAGCAGGCAGGCTACCCCTATGGCCTTCCCACCATTGAGCAGCTGGACCCTTCAAGTGAAATGTCGCAAAGGTGACGTAACTGGCAGGGGCAACATTAGCCGACTCCATTTCAAACAGGATGTCATGAAGCCAATCATCAGCATCCATAGGATTGGTGGAGTTGAGGAAAATGGACGGGTTGAGGCGCACGAAATCTTGAAGTGAGATCGGGCCAGGCTCCTGACGAGCATCGTTGTGTTCTAAGCGGTTTACCAGACTCTCATTGAGCTAACAGTTCAGTTCAAACTGATGTATCATTGCGGCAATATAGGGTGGAGGCGGAGGATCGTCAGCCATCCTGCTAAAACAACAAGGGCAGTTTAGCAAGAACAACTGCAAGTGTATGGAGTCATTCATGATGTAACATGAGCAATGAACAAGAAGTGCATTAGATACATATTAGTAGTCATTAAAGACATACAGATCCATGCACAGAGTTGGTTACAAACGGCAGCAGGTGTTCGGAACACACGCAGCTTGACAACTAGGCGGCACGCAGGCACGCGGTGGAGAGATACAACAACGAGACAGAGCAAAGGCTACATCAACGCCGGAGAAAACTACTGGAGCGAGGAATCTGCAGGTGACAACGCAGGGTGCCCTCGATAAAAGGATCCTGCGGTCCGTGAACACCGTGAAGGAAAACCTGGCCCACAATTCAAAGAAGGGTTGATTCAAATCTCCGGGTGGATGTAATCATGAGAACCTAACGTTAGCGTTAGTAAAATCTTTAACCCGAATAGAAGAGAGATCAGAATCCCAGAGTAAGGAAGAGGAATAAAAGATCCTAAACCCATCCATTGGCGACGTGGGCCCGTAAGCCACACAGCCATGTTAGTGAAATAGTTTTGCAAAGGCTAGACTCAACTTCGGCCAAGGAGTTGGAAAGGGGGCTACCTACAGGCAGTCGGCTCCGATACCAGCTTGTGACGCCCCTGACTCAATCGCACACTAATCATACACGCAAATGCGCACGATCAAGCCCAGAGACTCACGGGAAGATATCACAACACAACTCTAGACGCAAAATAAAACAATACAAGCTTTATATTACAAGCCAGGGGCCTCGAGGGCTCGAATACATCAGTTTGAATACAAGAGTCAGCGGAAGCATTAGTATCTGAGTACAGACATAATTAGACAAGGTTGCCTTCAGAAGGCTGAGCAAAACAACGACATGTAGATCGGAAAGGCACAGGCCTCCTGCCTGGGAGCCTCCTAAACTACTCCTGGTCATCGGTCTCCACGTAGTAGTATGCTCCGTCGAGGTAGTAGTAGTCGTCGACGGGGTCAGCTGGCTCCGGGGCTCCGTCATCTGATCGCAGTAATCGAGTAGGGGGAAAAAGTTAGCAAAGCAACCGTGAGTACTCATCCAAAGTACTCGCAAGACTTACATCAAAACTATGCTAGGTATGCATCGGTATCAAAGGGAAAGGGCTATATCTGTGGACTATACTGCAGAAATGCCAGAACAGAGGGGAAGGCCTAGCCTATCGAAGACTAGCATCTTGCATCGTCTTGTAGCATTAGAAGAGTGCAGATTAGTAGCATATAATAAAGCAATAAGCATGTAGTAGCAAAGCCCAGAGATCCTTCCTCGACTCCCTGCGAGAAAGCGATCCCGGAGCTTACATATTAATTAAAGTATATTGTATCCAGTTCAAGTTGTAGTACATCGGGATACTACACTGAGCGTCCTATTACCGTGGACACGGCTATTCGAATAGATAACTTCCCTGCAGGGGTGCACTACCGTTACCCAACACGCTCGATTAACTCTGGCCGGACACACTTTTCTGGGTCATGCCCGGCCTCGGCTGATCGACACGACGTAATCCTACCTAGGCTCTGCAGAGAGGTCCCCGCCGGTCTACATCCTGTTGGTGTATGCGACAGATAACAAAAAAATTCGGTACAGCGAGCACGCCCAGGATCACTATGGAGATGCATACAAGGTTTTTGATCTGATCGTTACCGACTCGTAGCGCAGCGGAAGTAGAGTCGATGTAGATCGTCGGTGCAGATCCCCATAGCTAGGATTTACAACCTCCCAACCGCGAGGATTTACTCCCTTGTCAGCCCCTCGGACAGCCCTTCGGGAGGCGGTCGGACAGTCCCCTGGACGGTGTCACGGACAGCCCTTCGGGAGGCACTCATAGAAACTCAGACGGTCACTCGGACAGCCCATCGGGAGGCACTCTCGAACAGCCCCTCGGGCAAAAAGATCAAATATACGACCTCTCTACGGGGTTGCACACATACGGTGTCAGCTATCCGGCAGGGCTTCGCCGTCCAGAACTAGTTCCCACCAGAACCCAGACAACCTTTCGGCTCTACGAAACTATTTCATGTGAGGAAGAGAAGAAGCCAGATCATTGCATGGCATTGTGTATGAGAGAATTTTTGATTTTGGAGAGCCCTCTCCACCTCTATATATAGGAGGAGCAAGGGGTAGAGGCAAGGGGTGAAAAGACCAAAAGGGGCTCAAGATCTTTTCACCCAAATGCCACATAAGGGTGTGTGTAGAACATATCCACCATGAGGTGGAAGGAAATCCCAATGGGGCCCTCCCCCACCACCATGGACAAAATTTGGTGCTGCCCCCTTTGGGGGGGGGGGGCACCACCTTTCACACACCTTTCTCTCTCTCACCAAAAGTGATTTCCTTCTAGAAGAAAAACCCATTTGGAAACCAACCCATAAAGTGCTTTTCACTATTCACGAAAACATTTTTCTGTGACCGTTTGAAACGAAAATATTTATGCAGGCTTAGAACATTTCTAGTACCCACTAAAATAATTTTGGGCGCATTCCGAAACATTTCCGGATCAGTGATTTTCGCCAGCGAAAATCTACCACGGCGTTTCCGGCAGCTCCGGAACATTTCCGGTTTTTTCCTCCAGAAAAATTCCAGAAGTTACCAGAACAATCTGGCAACCTCCAAAAAGTTCCCGGTGCTTGCCGAAACCTTTTTGTCTCAATGGTTTACTCTGAAACAACTTTTCGGTTTTACCAAAACTTTTTCGGTGTTCTCTCCGGAACCTTTCCGTTGTCTCCGAAACTTTTCCGGTGACTTTTTGTCAGACTCTTTGTCTAGTATTCAGCAGATAGATGACCCTTAAGCGTGTGACCCTATAGGTTCGGTGAAGTATAGACATGACCGGAACACTTTCCGATCAATGATCAACATCGGAGCCGTGGACACCCATATTGACCCCTATACCCACACGAATAAATATTCGAATGAACCTCCAGTTGCCGTGTGGTATTCCTGTTGCTTCACGATATGTTACAAATACTCGAGGTGAGATTTATCGGCATCCCCATGGATCAACACTTGTCCACTATGCCAGTTACCTCGTTACCGGTTTTGTTCTTTTTTCTCGTTCCCGTGTTCCGGTATCCCTGTGATCAAATCACAATGTGTCTGGCCAGACAATGATGGATACCGTAACACCGAGAGGGCCCAAAGAATATCTCTCCATCGTCAGAGGAGCAAATCCCAATCTTGAGCTATCAAGTCCCTTGTCATACTTTCCCATGAATCTGTAATCCGCCGTAATAGTCACCCAGTTACGGATGACGTTTAACAAACCCCAAAGTTCATGAATCAAGCATGAAGGAACTCGATACTCTCATGGTCTAAGGAATTATGCAAACGTTAACTTTCTCTGTGTTATTAACCATTAACTTGTGACGAATGTATCTCATAGCATAACATCAATTCGGGTCGATTCAACACAAATGTTCTTCTAACATTGTGCCCTCAAAGTTGCCGGCATAGACATGCCCATGATCAGGAAAACGTGATCATCATGCAACACTTGAGCCAGTCTTAGAGGCTTGACTAGGAATACTTTTTACCGTTTATTATTCCACATGTGCACATGGGTTTTCCTCAGAGCCTTTATGGATATACGGGCTCGGGAACCATAGCAGTTTTAGCATGGAACATAAACTTAATTAGGAACATGGGGATAGATAATAACATTTATTATTGCCTCTAGGGCATATCTCCTACAGACTCCCACTTGCACTAGAGTCAATAATCTAGTCAATGCTAATGCACTTTACACCTATGGCATACCGGTGTAAAATATGCTTCGCTTGTGGTATAGTCTTTGTCCAACGGACTTGACAACTTCAGGGCCGTGTGTATCTTTGCATATCCTTGCATTTTCACGCTTTCACAAAATTCATATTTTGTGTGGACTTGGCTTTGTATATATGTGAATCACTGGTCGAACCTTGATTCCTCAGACTGAGCTATGGAGCAACTATCTACAATAGTGTCCCATTAACCAAAGTCATCTTGGAACCATACTAAGTTCATGAATGAACTATATGATTCAACATCTTCTTTGTCGCTTCCAAAGCGTCAACATACTTAGCCTTTGTTATAGAATTCACCACAGTAACCTGTTTGGAACAATTTCCAACTACCGTGCCTCCATATCGTGTATTACACAAAACCCTTAACTTAAATTGAAAATCACTTGGAGCATTGATGAAGACTGTATCAATGTAACTACTTACAACGAGCACTTCACAATCTCTGCTTGCGAGAAAACATGTCATCGGTGCTACTTTAGTACTTAACGACATTTTTCACTGTTGTCCCATGATCAGCACTTTGATCATTTTGGTATCTATACTCGCAACAGCTTGGGAGTATCGGACATATCTGGTTGTTTTACATACCATGGAATACATGATTAATCCAAACACAAAAGTGTGTGGAATCTCCATCATGTATTTTGCTCATCAGTGTTTTAGGACACCGAGTCTTGCAAAACTCTTTCCATGTGACTTCAGCAAGAATCACTTCTAGGTGTTCTCATGCTAAACCATTTTAGCATTTTGTCAATATGTATTCTTGGCTTTAGCCCATTAGGCAATTTTATCTCCATAGATAATTATGCCTAATGTCAAGGCTACCTAGCCCAAGCACTTCATGGAAAAACTATTTTCAATGAAGTCATAATTCTTGCAAGAAATTTATATTATTTCCAATCAACAATGTGTCAAGCACACAAGGTTTTTAGAAATATTATTATGCTCCCACTTACTTTCTTGTAACCACAAGCATCTTTGTTATCCATTGATGAAATCAAACTCTTTTGACTATTTCATCAAAAACGAAGATTCCAACTCCATTTTGCTCTCTTCTGTCCATTGCTAGAACTTTGAAGTTTGCACACTCACTAGCATCCTCTGGATCGACAAAATACTTTGGACTGTATCACATACAAGTCCTAGTTTGTATTCCCTTTTCATGGAAATTCTTTCGTCATCCATGTTTCATATCTCATGATTGAAATATGTATTAATTGCTAGTTTAACCCGAACCAACTTTAAGCATCGCTACGGTGAGACAACCTCATCGTAGTTAACTCCTTGAACTTGTTTATTGCAACAAGTCGAGCTTTATGGATAAAACATTTTATCGACATCAGTTTATAGTTCCATTAATGTTCGTTAGACTCTAAGTCTTCCGAAGGGTTCATCAAGATTTAATCTTGAATCATTTATATGGAAACTATCTCGGATTGTATTGGCATTTAGCCAATTCTGGAGTCAGGGCCCATCAACGCTTCCTTGATTATCGTAGGTATACTGTTGTCTAACAACAATATCTCGTTTGCGCACCTGAGAGGTTTGCACGAGTTTTGCCTACGTGGTTCAGCTGCAAGTTCGACCGAAGTCCATACATTTTATTGTAGAGGCTTTCGTATCAGTCGCAGGAGGAAACTTTGGAATTGCTTCCGCGGTTTCTTTCCTTTGTCATGATAACGAAGATAATGTTATCTCGTCGAGTTGCACTGTCCTCCCACTCACCTTTTTGCAAGAAACATTTTCTTTCAAAATCATACCGTTCTTTGTGGCAAACTTTTGCCTCGGTATAGTGAGGGAGGAATACCCAATAATTTGGGTAACCTACAAAGTAGCACTTGTCTGATTTGGAATAGGTTTGTAAATATTTTACACAATCCCCATATTCCAAATGTTAAGAAAAGACATAACATGGTTGGGGTTACCATACCATGGCGTTATTTCAACAGATCCGATGGTGCTCTTTTTAGTGTAAAAGCCGCAGTCTCTAAAGCATTACTTTAAAAGGGATAATGGCAAATTGATTTATGTCATCTTTGATCTTACCATGTCATAAATGGTTTGATTACATCTTCACGGACATTCCACTCACAGTGGTGTGATACGTCTCCAACATATTTATAATTTTTGATTGTTCCATGCTGTTATATTATCAATCTTGGATGTTTTTATATACATTTACAGCAATTATATATCATTTTTTGGGACTAACCTATTAACTTAGTGCCCAGTGCCAGTTGCTGTTTTCTGCCCTATTTTTGTTTTACAGAATATCAATACCAAACGAAGTCCAAATGCCACAAACCTTTTTGGAGATTTTTTTCTGGACAAGATAAACATTAGAAGCTTCGGGAGAAGGCCAGAAGCCCTAGGGGGTGCCCACGAGGCACCAGGGTGCGCCTAGGGGGGGGGGCAGGCGCGCCCTGGTACCTCGTGGGGCCCACAGAGCTCCGTTTGACCTAATTCCACCGCTATAAATTCCCAAAAAATCAGAAACCCTCAGGGGAGTCCATGAAATACTTTTCCGGTGCCGCAAGTTTCTGTTCTCGAGAGATCCCATCTGGAGGCCTTCTCCGGTACTCCGCCGGAGGGGGAATCGATCACGGAGGGGCTCTACATCAACCTTGCTACCCTTCCGATGATGCGTGAGTAGTTTACCATAGACCTTCGGGTCCATAGTTAGTAGCTAGATGGCTTCTTCTCTCTTTTTGATCTTCAATACAATGTTCTCCTCAATGTTCTTGGAGTTCTATCCGATGTAATCACTTTTTGCGGTGTGTTTGTTGGGATCCGATGAATTGTGAGTTTATGATCAGATTATCCATGAATATTATTTGAGTCTTCTCTGATCTCTTTTATGCATGATTATTATAGCCTCATATTTCTTCTCCGATCTATTGATTTGGTTTGGCCAACTAGATTGATTTATCTTGCCATGGGAAGAGGTGCTTTGTAATGGGTTCGATCTTGCAGTGCTCAATCCCAGTGACAGAAAGGGACATGACACGCATGTATCATTGCTATTAAGGGTAAAAAGATGGGGTTTATTCATACGTGACTTTATCTTGTCTACATCATGTCATCGTTCTTAAGGCGTTACTCCGTTCTTTATGGACTTAATACACTAGATGCATGCTGGATATCGGTCGATGTGTGGAGTAATAGTAGTAGATGCAGGCAGGAGTCGGTCTACTTGTCTCGGACGTGATGCCTATATACATGATCATTGCCTTGGATATCGTCATGATTATTTGCTTTTCTATCAATTGCCCAACAGTAATTTGTCTACCCACCATATGCTATTTTCTTGAGAGAAGCCTCTAGTGAAAACTATGGCCCTCGGGTCTATCTAAATCAATTACTAAAACCCTAAAAATATTGATGCACTTTTTCTTTATTTATTTTATTTTGTATTTTTGTTTCAATCTATCTATCTATCACATACAATTTAATCTTGCAATTGACCGCCGAGGGATTGACAACCCCTCGTTTGCGTTGGGTGCAAGGATTTGTTGTTTGTGTGCAGGTACTGCTAACGAGGTGTTGCGTGGTTCTCCTACTAGATTTATAACCTTGGTTTCATAAATGAGGGAAATACTTACCTCAGCTGTGCTGCATCATCCCTTCCTCTTCGGGGATAAAACCAACGCAAGCTACAAGTAGCATGGTGCTCCGGGAGGTGTAAGTTATGAAACTCTTTCCACAACTCATCAGACAGTCGCTAAACTTGTAACTCAAAATTTCTTTCCACAATCCAATTGCAGAAACATAATTTTCTTGTTACAATAATTTCTTCTTCATTTTGAAAACCTTAGATCCAGACTTACGTCTCATCAAGTAAATATCCATATATATACTTGAGTCATTTCAGAAGATAGACAATTCCACTGCCAGCAACAACATTTATCAGACTACATACATCAAAATGTATGATGACCAATAAGTTCTTTGCTCGTTCCTTATGGCATGTGAACGGTATTTTAGTCACTTCACTTTTCGGAGGAAAGTTGCAAGTGTCAGATGATTCATAATCAAACGACTTCAAAATCCATCATTATGGAATTTCTCCATGCGGGTTTCTCCAATGTGACCAAATGCAGTGCCACACATGTGTGGTATTCTTTTAGTCTTGTGACATTTAGCATCAGTGTTATGGATGTATCATATTACCATCAATATTCAAAACATACATCCCATCCATGATGGAAGTATGGCCCTTATGTTATTCATAATACTGAACAACAATTGTTCTTTTATGAACAACACTCTTGCGACAAACATTATGCAAATGGGCTAGAGTGTATAAAACTCTAAAATGAATTATGAAAGTAAATACAGAGGTAATGTATTATTATCAATATTCATAACATACATCTCATTCATAATGAAAGTATGGCCCTTATGTTATTCATAACACCGAACATCAAAAGTTCTCTTATGAACAACCTTCTTGCAAGATACCTTATGCAATGGGCTAGAGGGTATGAAACTCCAAAAATGAATTATGAAAATAAATACATAGGTAATACACCGATGGAAGGTATAGTAACATTTACTATGTTCCCAGCGCGTATCTAAACCTCATTCCCGGCAAGTCTTTTAGGCCATAGTAGTTCTTGCATCGAGTCGCAACAGAATGCAATCGAGAGGGTATCTCTGTGATCAACTCACCATACCCAAGAATCAGTGATTAACATGTTTAATCATAATTCCCAAGAACTATTTCTTTGACCAGCCTTCTATACATCAATAGCTTGTATGACTTTCATACATGATCTGGATATTCCAGTCTTCTCTCTTTTTGCCTTTATACTTCTAACAGTTTTACTTTCAATATTTCTCCTACTCTCAGAAGAAGCACCCAACTTTGAGAGTGGCGTCAGCCTTGGACTTCCTAGGCGTGTAGTTTTACCGACACCCTTTGGATACTTCCTTTCTCTTTAAGTTGTTATTCTATTCACCTTCATTTACATGATAGGCGTTCTACTGGATCCCTCTTGTATTAGTCAAATGCCCAGTAAACACTTTACTAATACTTTGCAAACAAACATTGCTTTGGATATCTCATATCTTTTAGCCTTTGTCTGTCTCTGAAAATAATTTTCAGTTCCATCAATATCACATAGCTATCCCAAACTTTTAAAGTTCGGGTCTCATGGAAGCAAACATATTGCACTTGACCGTAACGGAATTCTAGCCTTTGGATCGAAGGACGTGAGTCACATCATCCATAGCTTTAGCAGGAGAATACCTAAAGCATGCGATAGGACAAAGTCTATGATAGCCTGGCTTATTAGGGATGATAGACTACTCATATCAATAAGGAATTCCTTCTTTTCCGGGAGCCCATTCGGAAAGAACTCCAAAGTTAAGCGTGCTCGGCTTGGAGTAATTTCAGGATGGGTGACCGACAGGGAAGTTAGTCCCGGGTGCGCACGAGTGAGGGCAAAGTGCGCAGGAAAGACTAGTATTGATCTGTGAGGCCAGTCTAGATCCCGTCAGGAGTAACGACCACCGGCGGGTGTGTTCGGGGCGTTATAAAGTCCTTCTCGGCACTCTTGAGGACAATCCTCAAATTACGTTACCAACCGTAAAGTTTTAACCAGATATTTAACAGCTATTCAATTTTAATAGGGAAGGTGGAAACGCGAGCCATTCTTCTACAACTTTTATGCATATAACACTTAGATAGTGTTCATAATTAATTTGCACTGAGAATTAAAAGAATTAATTTTAAGGTGCGCTCCCATTCAAATCAATATCTCTCATAATTGATTGTGAGTGATACAAGATCCAAATTTCAATTCAACGCCAAGGATGCATCCATATCAAGTGACGAGAATTTCATTTGGTAGGCCAACTTGCCAATCACATCTCTATGTGACTCTTGTTCATCTTTCGATGGGCGTGTTCCGAGCTCAGGACGATCCTCCGGAACGTCAAGACAACCAAGTGATCTTGCTGCGAGGTCTCAACTCACCCGCCTCACACTTCTCTAATCATTCGTACCCATGCATCCATGTGATACCCCGAAGAGATAGGTGTCGTGACGGTGCTACACTTGGGAGAACACTAACTACTTGATATTTTTAAGTGAGAGATCACCCTAATAAAAAGTGACTACCGCGCAATCAAGAAGGGTGCATCATAAGGGATAAACATCTCAGGCAATTAATAATAGCATGATATGGTATAGCCCTTTCTGACGGAGAAGTCTTTATTTTCTTCGTCTTCGGCATTTGCGTCGGTGTTCACCTTCGCGAAGTTTGCCACCACGTTGTTGATGCACCAGATAATATTGTTATCTCTATAGCTAATAAAATAAGTGCATTACTTAAGGTTGACACGCAGGTCATTAAAGTGACAATCATATGGCTCCAGCCATCATGCCGAATCATGACACGCAGGCCATGTTAATTTACATTATATAGTCATCTCATACATAATCAAATTAAATATGAGCACTGCTATACCACATCATATGCACATCCTGCAAAACCAAGTTAGACGCCTCTAATCGGTTTATGCAAAATTTTATTTTACATGGCTTCTAAGGCTTCAACCAAACCGTAGCTACCAACGTTTATCATCAAGCATGATTATTCAAGTCGCTAGATTAACTTTGCGGGGTGTATGAAACACGAGATAATAAAATCTCGAGCCCCATACTGAACTTTGTCATACGCATGACCCCTGTGCAGATCATATCTGCATTGCCCTTTCGTCTGCGAAATTTCATCTTTCTTTTAACTATGGTGGAATTCAACGAACTGTTAGCACTTCGTTGATCAATCAGGATCGCGGATTGCCAGAACTTTGAAACTCCACCATGCCGTTATCAAGATAAGAAATATGCAAATTTCAGGGAAGCAACAAGAACATCGGGTAACAGATTTCATCTGCTACCTGCACAAATAATTTTCAACAATAGAACTCATCTACTACAAAATTATATTGTGCAACACCCATACATCTCTATGTATTCTAGATCGTAACCTGCATCTATGCATAGCACGGCTCATGATGCCACTGTTGGTGTACGCGATGGAAAACAAAAAAATTCGGTACAGCGAGCACGCCCAGGATCACTATGGAAATGCATAGAAGGTCCCTTTCGTTACCGACTCATAGCGCAGCGGAAGTAGAGTCGATGTAGATCGTCGGTGCTGATCCCCGCAGCTAGGATTTACAACCTCCCAACCGCAAGGATTTACTCCCTTGTCAGCCCCTCGGACAGCCCTTCGGGAGGCAGTCGGACAGTCCCTCGGACGGTGTCACGGACAGCCCTTCGGGAGGCACTCACAGAAACTCGGACGGTCACTCGGACAGCCCTTCGGGAGGCACTCTCGAACAGCCCCTCGGGCAAAAAGATCGAATCTACGACCTCTCTACGGGGTTGCACACATACGGTGTCAGCTATCCGGCATGGCTTTGCTGTCTAGAACTAGTTCCCACCGGAACCTAGACAGCCTTTCGGCTCTACGAAACTATTTCGTGTGAGGGAGAGAAGAAGCCAGATCATTGCATGGCATTGTGTATGAGAGAATTTTTAATTTTGGAGAGCCCTCTCCACCTCAATATATAGGAGGAGCAAAGGGTAGAGGCAAGGGGTGAAAAGGCCAAAAGGGGCTCAAGATCTTTTCACCCAAATGCCACATAAGGGTGTGTGTAGAACATATCCACCATGAGGTGGAAGGAAACCTCAAGGGGGCCCTCCCCCACCACCATGGATGAAAATTGGTGCTGCCCCCTTGGGGGGGGGGCACCACCTTTCACACACCTTTCTCTCTCACCAAAAGTGATTTCCTTCTAGAAGAAAAACCCATTTGGAAACCAACCCATAAAGTGCTTTTCACTATTCATGAAAACATTTTTCCGCGACCGTTTGAACCAAAAATATTTTTGTAGGCCTAGAACATTTCTAGTACCCACTAAAATAATTTTGGACGCGTTCCGGAACATTTCCAGATCAGTGATTTTCGCCAGCGAAAAGCTACCACAGCGTTTCCGGCAGCTCCGGAACATTTCCGGTTTTTTCCTCCAGAAAAATTCCAGAAGTTACCAGAACAATCTGGCAACCTCCGGTGTTCTCGGAAACAACTTTTTGGTTCAATGGTTTACTCGGAAACAACTTTTCGGTTTACTCGGAAACAACTTTTCGGTTTTACCGAAACTTTTTCGGTGTTCTCTCCGGAACCTTTCCGTTGTCTCCGAAACTTTTCTGGTGACTTTCTCTCAGACTCCTTGTCTAGTATTCAGCAGATAGATGACCCTTAAGTGTGTGCCCTATAGGTTCGGTGAAGTATAGACATGACCGGAACACTTTCCGATCAATGATCAACATCGGAGCCGTGGACACCCATATTGACCCCTATACCCACACGAATAAATATTCGAATGAACCTCCAGTTGCCGTGTGCTATTTCTGTTGCTTCGCGATATGTTACAAATACCCGAGGTGAGATTTATCGGCATCCTCATGGATCAACACTTGTCCACTATGCCAGTTACCTCATTACCGGTTTTGTTCTTTTTTCTCGTTCCCGTGTTCCGGTATCCCTGTGATCAAATCACAATGTGTCTGGCCAGACGGTGATGGATACCGTAACACCAAGAGGTCCCAAAGATTATCTCTCCATCGTTGGAGGAGCAAATCCCAATCATGAGCTATCAAGTCCCTTGTCATACTTTCCCATGAACCCGTAAGCCGCCGTAATAGCCACCCAGTTACGGATGACATTTAACAAACCCCAAAGTTCATGAATCAAGCATGAAGGAACAGGATACTCTCATGGTCTAAGGAATTATGCAAACGTTAACTTTCTCTGTGTTATTAACCATTAACTTGTGACGAATGTATCTCATAGCATAACATCAATTCGGGTCGATTCAACACAAATGTTCTTCTAACATTGTGCCCTCAAAGTTGCCGGCATAGACATGCCCATGATCAGGAAAACGTGATCATCATGCAACACTTGAGCCAGTCTTAGAGGCTTGACTAGGAAAACTTTTTACCGTTTATTATTCCACATGTGCACATGGGTTTTCCACAGAGCCGTTATGGATATACGGGCTCAGGAACCATAGCAGTTATAGCATGGAACATAAACTTAATTAGGAACATGGGGATAAATAATAACATTTATTATTGCCTCTAAGGCATATCTCCTACACATCCTAAGTGCTCAGGGGTCTTGGGCCCATCGCCCTTTGCACTCCGGGTCGTTGCGCGCAGGGTCAGCCTCACCACGTTGTGCCTATGGGTATCTGCTGTCGCCCAACCGCAATGCTGAACTGGACGTCTGACAGAACTTTCGGCTGATACATACGGCACCGAGGGCCCCATTAAACCATTATCCCATGTGGTGGTAGTGCGTATATGCCAGTGGCCAACTCAGATCAAATACCCAAATCTGTTAAGCGTGTTATTAGAAGCTCGCGGACACGAACAGGGCTCAAGGCTCACCTCCGACACCCTGCCGCACCAACTTGGTAACCTGCGGACCAACGACCAGGGACCAGGCCCACCTCTCTCCTAGGTGGTCTCCACCTGTCTTGTCGTTCCGCCACAATAATCTCTCGCGGGTGCCCTCACGGCCAACCCGACTTTCCAAAGGACTGTAGTGAAGGTCAAAGTACCCGTGTGTCCGTAACATCGTGGGAATCCGAGGAATCACCCTCGATGGATTCCCACTCGATGTAACCATCAAGGTGAACTTGGAGGAATCACCCTCGATAAGTTCACACTTGAGGAGCTGCACGACAGAGGCATCATCGGAGGTGGTGATAGAGGAATCAACCTCGGTAACCAATAACCGATTAGCCACGCTACAGAGATATCATCAGGAGTGAAGTAGGATGTATCACCCTCAGCACTTGTTAGTAGCTCTGCAGAGTCGTACAACTAAGGGGGTGTGCGGTGCTGTGTAGGTCTCTGCACATCGATCACGTTGATCGAATCTTCCGGTAACAAAGCATGGCAACAAGAATAAGGGTGTGGGGGCCACTGATGGATCAGTAACCAGCCTATACTAAATATTTAGGACAACAGGTAAAGTATCAACAGCAGGTTACAAAATCAGGCTATGCATCAGAATAGGAGCAATCAAATACGGTAGCAAATTCTAATGCAAGCACGAGGAAGATGGAATAGGTGATATAGGAATGATCAAGGATGTTTGCTTGCCTGGAAGCTCTGCGGAAAAGGAAGAACGGTCGTCGATGATGTAGTTGTACTCAGGAGCTGCATCGGTCTCGGGTCTAGGAGCACACGGAGGCTCGGTGGTGAGCTTAGTAGCTGCAGGCGGCCGGATTCGTCGGTGGCGCGGCGAGGTCCGAGGAGGAAGACGAGCTCGATCCGGTGGCTGCGGTGCTCCCCGACTTGCGTGACTGGGCACATGCGAAGTGAAGGTCGCCAGCGGAGCGGCTGGACACGGAGCGGCGTCGAGGAGAGGCCGTTGGCCGCGGTGGTGCAGCAGCGCGGCGACGGTGGCTTGCTGGTGAGCTCGGAGTCGAGAGAGAGAGAGCGACGGGGAGGGGGGATAAGGGCTGGTGCAGGTCCAGAGGAGCCACGACGGCGTTCTTATCCGCCTCGCGGCGCTGTAGCGGCTCGGGCGGTGGCATGGCGCGGCGGGAATGGCGAGCGCGCGCACTGGCAAGCCGACACGGGGAAGAGGGAGAAAGAGGACGACGGCCGCGGTGGGCTGGGCCGGCTAGCCGGACACTGTGCACTAAGGCCCATTCACAGTGGCCCCTTTTCTTTTACTTTATTTCTTTATTTCTGTTTTCTTTTATTCCTTTCTGTAGCATTTTCTTTTGGCCATCAAATGATTTTGTAAAAATGTTAAACTAGTCTTAATAATTTCTCTGCAATATTCTGCACTGCTATAATGAGTTGGGGATTTAGATGAATTCATTTGAATTTTATATAAATAGAAATGGATTTAATAGTGCTGTTTTGGTCACTGTTTTTGGATAATGGGGTCAAATTTGGAATTCAATTAATGTTGGTTTTATTTTTACAATTGCTTTGGGATTATTTGCAATATTATGAACTATTTTGTTTTCAAAATTTGATCAACTTTTATTTTCATTTGCCATTTGAATTTTTAATTTGAATTTGTTCTGAAACCAAGTGACAAGTGGCATTGCAAAATTATATGACTGGGCATAATTTGCAGGGGTTTACTGTAGCTTAATTACAGGGGGTGTTACACCTCGGCTCATGCTAACACGAGATTGGGGAGGGCGAGGACCCAGTCACACACGACGTCCGAAGTCGCAAATGGTGCCCGTCGCGCTACGCTGCGTCGGCCCCGGCGCGCCAGCTTGTCCTCCGCCGTGTCGGCCGCCACCATGGTACTTGAGCAGGAGCCTTCGTCGCTGCTGTCACGTCCAGGGTAGCGGACGAGGCGGCCCTGCGCGCTGGCGATCGGTCCGGACGCCTCCTCCATCTTCACCGGGCACCACTGGCTCCTGGATCAACGGACGCGGAGGTTGCGCAGTGGCAAGGGCGACGCTGGACCACGGTCTTGGCGCAACCACTCGATCAAGAACACCATCTGCGTCGCGTACTCCTCGTCCGTGCGAGCGGCCTCGGTGAGGAATGGCGACTATTGTTGCTCCTCGACATCTGAGGAAAGCATCCCCTCCTCCTTCACCATGGCCGCTGACGGGGCCAGAAATTGTGGGTGGCGGCGCCACGATCTTGACGACCTCGGGGATCCACTTGCCAACGCCGAGAACCATCGGGAGCCGCTGCAGGACTTGCCCATTACTGTCGAGGGGGAGGAGAGGAGGAGATGAGCAGCGGCGGTGCGTGGAGAAGAGGACACGAAGTAGGGTTTGCCAGCGAGGCCAGCCTGCTTAAATAGTTGGATTATCGGGGCGGGCTGACCAGCTCCGCTTCAATGCGCAACGATCGGAGTAGGCTTCTCAGTCCCCGCATCTTCATTGAAGCGATGTCAGTCAGTCATCTGTTCGCATTAGTATGACCGCCATTCATGGTGTCAGTCGCGGCAGCTCTGGAGTGGTAGTGCGACATGAATGCGCGATGACGGTTCTGGGGTGGGATGCGTGACGAGGACTGTGGGAAGGCCCACAATCCCTAGCTTTGCTTCCCATTTGTGGGAATTCGGACGTGCGAACCGATCCGCAGACGTTTGATGCATGGTGTTGGAGGGCACAAAGTGTCCTGGCCACGCGGTCTGTACGTCTACAGGTGGCTTGATATATCCCGTCTGAGATGCCCCAAGTGTTTTTAGGAATATTCTAATTTATAGTGTGTATTACTCCAAAACACTTCTCTAGACAAATAGCCCTCCGCAACACATGAACGCATCGCGTCCTTTCTTTATTTTTAGAGGCCCAAACTGTAGAACAATCGTTCTACTGTAATTTTTCATTAATCAACATAAAGACTACAAACAAAATATATACAAAAGCAAAACTAGAAAAACAGCAAAAGAAACTACTCAACCAATGCCTTGTCTAGGAAACATGAGGTAACTATCAGGCTGTGTTGTTATTCTCTGCCAACATCATAGATGTGCAGTAACCCATTCTTGTAATCTTCCCAAAAACTTTGTCTTTATTCTATGATGCATTAGAATCAAATCCTCCTTGAGCCAAAATTTCCAGCAATTAATGTTGGGCACTTCTTGCTTGAATATTTTTCCATTTCTCAGTGTCCAAATTCTCCAACATCCTTGAATGATGATATCCAGTGCTATTTCCATAGAAAGTGAAGAGTGTAAAAGTAAAATATCATCAAAGCTTGAAATGCCTAATTTCCTGTTAGGAACAATGCACTCCCAGCATTCTTGAGCAAAGGGGCAATCCCAAAAAAGGTGTCTCAGAATTTCTTCAGTGTGCTCATTGCAGTAGACACAATTGTAGCAGTCTAAGTGTATATTTTTCCTCCCAAGCAAGTTTCTGGTGTTAACTCTGTCATGAAGCAATAACCAGAAGAAGATCTTATGCCTTAGCCCGTTGGAGGTCTTCCAGATTGACGGTGTCCTAGACTAGGGGGTACCAACCTAGTTGGCCTATAGTCCATGGGCCGAATCCACGGCCCACCGCTCTCACAAGGAAGGACTCCGGAGGCACACCTCGATGTGATCAAGATGGACTCTGCCGAAGACTTGACGTGTACTCCAAGGACAGCATCGGCCGCCGGCATGTGAATCCCTAGATGAGAAACCGACCGTGTGTAACCCTAGGTACCCCCAGCGTCTATATAAGCTGAGGGGTTTAGTCCGTAGAGGCCACGGTCACAATTACAACCACCTAGCCTAGGGTTAGAACACGACCTTACGATCTCGAGGTAGATCAAGCTTGTACTCGATACATCATCATCAATACAATCAAAGCAGGACGTAGGGTATTACCTCTTTGAGAGGGCCCAAACCTGGGTAAATACTATCTCCTTCGTCCCCTGTTACCCATAGATCCGATATCTACATCTCGGGACCCCCTACCCCGAGGTCTGCCGGTTTTAGTACCGACATTGGTGCTTTCATTGAGAGTTCCACTGTGTGATCGAAAAAAGATCAATGGCTCATCTGCAGATCAACTGCAACTCTGGCTGCGGCCACATCTTCGTCCCGGCCAGCTCTTCGCGTTCGGCAGCATTGTTCTGCACGCTGACTCGTCAGGCCATCTTGCCCGCATCAAGAACTTCGCCCCGGACCAATCCATCACGTTCGGGAGCTTGGAATACAGCGCCGATTCGCGCGGTGAGCTCGTACTTTCCGGCTGGATGCTAGGTTGGATCAAGAACCCCTTGGCCACCATAGGCGTGGCCACGGAACCAACTTCCAATCCGAGCTGCAGATCCAATCCCGCGGTAGGTTTGGCCTCGAGCACGGAACCAATTGCCGCCATGCCGAGCCCTGACTCGGGCATGGACCTTACCCTCTCATCGGGCCAAGACCTCGAGTCGAGCCCGAATACGGACCCAACATCAAGCTCGGATCCGATCTCCCGTGTTGACAGCCAGGGATCAACCCTAGCCGACCAACACATCGAGGCCGCGTCACACGACTCACGAATCACACTTCAGATCGGTCCGGCCTATAGCCAGGCCATGGACTCCGAGGATCTATCTCACCTTAATGAGATACTGGATCGCATTCAGAGGTTATCACTCTCGACCTCGGTGTATGATAAGATCGGACTTAAGGCCAATGACAAGGAAATTTACGTCCCACGGACCACCCACCTAGTCGCCACGGTCGATGACTTAACCGACGTGCTGGACTACGCCTCCGAGGAGCCACCGACATGGATGAAGATGTCGGCGTCACACTCGAAGCGGCCAGGCCCTCAGCCCATACGGGCAGATGGACCGCTACATCTACCTACAACGTTTATATGGTCAACACCCCTAGGAATCCTTCGAGACATCGACGCCGGCGGCCGAAAGGTACTGGCGGCGACCCCAGCAGGCACAACACGGGCGCTACTGATAACGGCACCATGGCTGACGGTGCCGAGGGAGAGGACATTCAAGCCTCCCCAGGAAGGCAGAATAGTCCTGCAGGAACACCCGAGGATGACGACCCCGACGATCTCTTTGACGGGGGCGACAACAACTATTTACCTGAAACCGAGGAGGATGCGAGCCTCGGAGCCGAGGACTTCATAGTCCCCGAAGACCCATACGAGCAAGAGCGGTTCAGACGGCGGCTGGTGGCAACCACCAGAAACATGAAAAAGAAGCAGCAACACCTGCACGCCGATCAGAACAAGCTCAACGACAAGTGGGTGGAGGTCCTTGCAGCCGAACAAGATCTCGAAGACCGGCGAGAGACCGCGTCCAAATCTTACCCATGCCGGCGCTTACTGCCAGAATTCGATGACGAGGTAACTAACAATGTGCTCTTAACGCGTGGTCGTGCCGACGAACCTGACCGACCCCCTAGAGGGCGCGACAGGCCAACAGGGGAACACATGACTCCCCAAACAACAACACGTTGTTACGGCAAGGATCCTGTTGACTACCCCGAGCCCTACGACACCTCCCCGATCCATCTACGGGTCAAGAGGACGCGCGCCAGCCGGACTCGACAGCTACGAGGCCTGGTTGGATAGGCACGGCAGGGCTCGAGAACAGGCATACGCATGGATGTCTCTTGACATCCGGCACAATACGGCTCAATTTCGAGGGCCCGCACATCCGATCTGTTTTACAGACGAGGAAATGGAGCATCAGTTCCCAGACGGATTTCAACCCATAAACATTGAACAATACGACGGGATGATCGATCCAGCTGTATGGATCGAGGATTTCCTCCTCCACATCCACATGGCTCACGGAGACGATCTCCACGCCATCAAGTATTTGCCGCTCAAACTCAAGGGGTCGGCAAGGCACTGGCTTAACAGCCTACCCCCTCACTCCATTGGGAGTTGGGAAGCACTCGAGGATGCCTTTAGGGTAAACTTCCAAGGCACTTAAGTCCGACCTCCGGATGCCGACGACCTCAGCCATGTTATTCAGCAGCCCGACAAGTCGGCCCAAAAAATTTGGAATCGATTCTTAACTAAAAAGAACCAGATAGTCGACTGCCCCGACACAGAGGCAATTGCCACCTTCCGGCACAGTATACGGGACGAATGTCTTCCACAGCAGCTCGAGTAAGACAAGCTGAGGACCACGGCGGCCCTTTCTTCCCTCATGACCCGCTTTTGCGTGGGAGAGGATAGTTGGCTGGCTCGCAGCTCCCATAACGGCGAGGCCGGCACCTCAGAAACACGCGACAGCAACGGCAAGCCCAGGCTCAACAAGAATAAGCGCAGGCACAAGAACGGCAACAGTGATGCCGTGGATGTCGCAGTCAATGCAGGGTTTAGCGGCCCCAGGACCGGGCAGAAAAAGAAGGCCTTTAAAGGGAATAAAGATGCCCTAGCCAGCTCGATAAAATCCTCGACAGGCCTTGCCAAATCCATGGAACCTCGGACAAACCCGTGAACCACACTAACCGGAACTGCTGGGTCTTCATGCAGGCCGGAAAGGTTGCGGCAGAAGGGCAAAGCAAAAGCCAGCTTCGTAGCGAGGACGAGGATGAACCTCGACGGCCCAACAATGACCAGAAACAGTTCCCTCCCGAGGTAAAGGATGTGAACATGATTTATGTCACTCACATCCCTCGAAAGGAGAGGAAACAAGCACTTCGGGATGTCTATGCCCGAGAGCTCGTGGCCCCGAAGTGCAATCCGTGGTCGGCTTACCCGATCACCTACGACAAACACGACCACCCGACCAGTATCTGTCATGGAGGATCGGCGGCTCAGGTCTTGGACCCCATCATCAATGGATTCCACCTGGCACGCGTCCTCATGGATGGAGGCAGCAGCCTCAACCTGATCTATGTTGATACGATCAGGAAAATGGGCGTTGATCCATCGAGAATCAAGCCTAGCAGTACCACTTTTAAGGGTGTCATACCCGGAGTCGAAGCACACTGCACGGTGCTACTTGTAGACTGCGTTGGTCTTTCCCCGAAGAGGTGAGGATGATGCAGAATAGTAGAGATAAGTAATTCCCTCAGTTAAGAACCAAGGTTATCAATCCAGTAGGAGAACCCCACAGAACCTCGTTAGCAACACGTACACACAAAAGCAAACACTTGCACCCAACACAAATAAGAGGGTTGTCAATCCTCTTAGCGTTTATTTGCAAGGATTAATTCTGATAGTGATAGATAGATAAAGTAAAATACTAAATAAAATAAAGGTAAATAAATTGCAGCAAGGTATTTTTGGTTTTTAATATATGATAAAAGTAGACCCGCGGGCCATAGTTTTCACTAGAGGCTTCTCTCTCGAACACATAGCATACGGTGGGTAATCAAATTACTATTGGGCAATTGATAGAAAAGCAAATAATTATGACGGACTCATGGCAATGATCATGTATATAGGCATCACGTCCGAGACAAGTAGACCGAATCCTGCCTGCATCTACTACTATTACACCACCCATCGACCGCTATCCAGCATGCATCTAGGGTATTAAGTATAAAACAAAGTAACGCCTTAAGCAAGATGACATGATGTAGACAAAGTAAACTCAAGCAATATGATTAAACCCCATCTTTTTATCCTTAATGGCAACAATACAAATACATGTCATGTCCCTTTCTGTCACTGGGATTGAGCACCGCAAGATTGAACCCATCACAAAGCACCTCTCCCATTGCAAGATAAATCAATCTAGTAGGCCAAACCAAACGGATAGATCGGAGCGAAATACAAAGCTATAAGCCTATAAGAATCATGCATAAAAGAGTTCAGAGAAGACTCAAATATTTCTCATGAATAATCTGATCATAAACTCACAATTCATCGGATCCCAGCAAACACACCGCAAAAGAAGATTACATCGGATAGAACTCCAAGAACATCGAGGTGAACATGGTATTAAAGATCAAAGAGAGAGAAGAAGCCATCTAGCTACTAGCTATGGACCCGTAGGTCTGTGGTAAACTACTCACACATCATCGGAAGGGCAGCAAGGTTGATGTAGAAGCCCTCCGTGATCGATTCCCCCTCCGGCAGAGTACCGGAAATGGCCTCCAGATGGGATCACGGAAGAACAGAGGCTTGCAGCGGAGGAAAGGTTTTCTCTTCTGTCTCCCTGGTATATTGGGAATATTTGGGAATTTATAGCGCTGGAATTAGGTCAGGAAGTGTCACGAGGGGCCCACAAGCCTGGGGGGCGTGCCCTACCCCCCAGGGCACGCCTCCCGAGCTTGTTGCCCCCTCGTGACTCTTCTGGTCTTCTCCCAAAGCTTCGTGGGTCCCTTCTGGTCCAGAAAAAATTAATCCAAAGTTTTTTCTCCATTTGGACTCTTTTTGATAATGATTTTCTGAAAAGGCAAAAAGAGGCAAAAAAACAGCAACTGACACTGGGCACTAGGTTAATAGGTTAGTCCCAAAAAATGATATATAATGGCATATAATTGCATATAAAACATCCAAGATTGATACTATAATAGCATGGAACAATAAAAAATTATAGATACGTTGGAGACGTATCAAGCATCCCCAAGCTTAATTCCTGCTCGTCCTCGAGTAGGTAAATGATAAAAACAGAATTTTTGATGTGGAATGCTACCTAACATGTTTCGTCATGTAATCTCTCTTACGGTATGAATAATATGATCCGAATGATTCAAAGCAATAGTCTATAATTTGATATAAAGACATCAATACTCAGGCATACTAACAAATAATCATGTCTTTCAAAATAAAAAATGCTAAAGAAAGTTATCCCTACAAAATCATATAATCCTGTCATGCTCCATCTTCTTAACACAAAGTATTTATCATGCACTACCCCGATGACAAGCCGAGCAATTGGTCCATACTTTTGAACACGCTTCAGCTTTTTCAACCCCCACGCAATACATGAGCGCAAGCCATGGATATAGCACTATGGGTGGAATAGAATGTGGTGGTAGAGATTAATAAGGGGAAGTCAAAAAGTAAGAAGATAGTCTCACATCGACGTGGCTAATCAACGGGCTATGGAGATGTCCATCAATTGATGTCAACGGATGCACTAAGAGCTATAAGTGTATGAAAGCTCAACATGAAAACTAAGTGGGTGTGCATCCAACTTGCTTGCTCATGAAGACCTCAGGCATTTGAGGAAGCCCATCATCGAAATATACAAGCCAAGTTCTATAATGCAAAATTCCCACTAGTATATGAAAGTGACAAAATAGGAGACTCTCTATATGAAAAACATGGTGCTACTTTGAAGCACAAGTATGGAAAAGGATAGTAACACTGTCCCTTCTCTCTTTTTCTCTTTTTTTTTCTTCTTTTTTTTCTTTTTTTTCATGGGCTCTTTTTGGCCTCTTTTTTTATATTTCCTCACTGGGACAATGCTCTAATAATGATGATCATCATATTTCTATTTACTTACAACTGAAAAGAAATTTACAACTCAAAACTAGAACAAAAATATGACTCTATATGAATGCCTCTGGCAGTGTACCAGGATGTGCAATGATACTAGCGTAACATGTATAAAAAATGATGAACGTTGGCTGAACCACAAATACTATGTCAGCTATATGATCATGCAAAGCAATATGACAATGACGATGTGTGTCATATAAAAAGAACGGTGGAAGTTGCATGGCAATATATCTCGGAATGGCTATGGAAATGCCATAATAGGTAGGTATGGTGGCTGTTTTGAGGAAGATATAAGGAGGCTTATGTGTGATAGAGCGTATCATATCATGGGGTTTGGATGCACCGGCGAAGTTTGCACCGACTCTCGATTTGAGAAAGGGCAATGCACGGTACCGAAGAGGCTAGCAAATTGCGGAAAGGTGAGAGTGCGTATAATCCATGGACTCACATTAGTCATAAAGAACTCACATACTTATTGCGAAAGTTTATTAGCCCTCGAAGCAAAGTACTACTACGCATGCCCCTAGGGGGATAGATTGGTAGGAAAAGACCATCGCTCGTCCCCGACTGCCACTCATAAGGTAGACAATCAATAATAAATCATGCTCCAACTTCTTAGCATAATGACAGACCATACGTGCATGCTTCGAAAATCACAAACCTTAACATCAATATTCTTACTAAACCACAATTATCTACTAGCACCTCCCACATATTACCATCTTAATATTGCTAAACTATTGCAAGGAATCAAACTTATCATATTCAGTGATCTACATGAAAGTTTTTATTATATCCCTCTTGAATACCTATCATATTAGGACCAAATTCATAACCCGTGCATATTACCATTGCTATTTATTAGACTCTCAAAAAGATATAAGTGAAGCATGAGAGTGCAACTATTTCTTTAAAATATAACCACCGCTGTGCTCTAAAAGATATAAGTGAAGCACTAGAGCAACTGCCTAGCTCAAAAGATATAAGTGAAGCACATAGAGTATTCTAACAAATCACGAATAATGTGTGTCCCTCTCAAAAAGGTGTGTTCAGCAAAGATTATTGTGACAAACTAAAAAGCAAACAAAAGCAAACAAACTATAGCACAAGACGCTCCAAGTAAAACACATATCATGTGATGAATAAAAATGTAGCTCCAAGTGATATACCGATAGATTGTAGACGGAAGAGGGGATGCCATCCGGGGCATCCCCAAGCTTAGACGCTTGAGTCTTCCTTGAACATTACCTTGGGGTGCCTTGGGAATCCCCAAGCTTAGGCTCTTGCCGCTCCTTATTCCTTTATCCATCGTAGTCTCACGCGAAACTTGAAAACTTCAGCACACAAAACTCAACAGAAACCTCATGAGATCCGTTAGTATAACAAATAAATTTTAAACTTTAGGTACTGTTGTAAATTGATTCATATTTAATATTGGCATAATTCTACTGTACTCCAACTTCTCCATGACTCATACCCCCCGATACGATCCATAGATTCATCAAAATAAGCAAACTATGCAACAAAAACAGAATCTGTCTAAAACAGAACAGTCTGTAAAGATCTGAATTAACGTCATACTTATGTAACTCCAAAAATTCTGAAAAATTAGGAAAACGTGGGAAATTCATATTCCAATACTGTGTAGAAAATTCAGATTTTTATCACGCTCCAGCGAAAAATCAAAATTTCAGCACTGGACGCAAAAGTTTCTGTTTTCCAACAACATCGATCATACTATCTTCCAAATCATCCCAAAGGCATTACTTGGCACAAACACTATTTAAAAGATAAAAACACAATCATAATAGAGGCTATAATCATGTAAGCACACAAGAACAGAAAGTAAAACAAAAAATTTATTTTATTCATTGGGTTGCCTCCCAACAAGCGCTATTGTTTTATGCCCCTAGCTAGGCATAATGCATAGTTTCAAGTGTTGTCATCCTTGGTTTTTGGCATCCTTAGGTGTGTGATTTTCAGGAGGTTTTTCAAAAATAATGGGGAACACATCATCAATCAAAATTTTAGGGTTATTAAGGCAACCTTCTTCAAACCCTTGTTGGTTCCCTTTTACAATCCAAGAATATTTCTGATTAATACCATTGAAAACTTGTTGGATGATATGTAGAGGAGGAAATTCCTTTTTAGTATTTTCATCAAAAGCACGGTGATCATGGAAAACATATCTCAACATATATTCCTCATTATATAAAATTTCATCTATCACAGGATTTTCTTGGCTCATATTATAGAAATCAAAGATCTCTCTAGCTTCTTGCACCATGTAATCAAATTCATTCATAAGGATAAGAGTAGCTATTTTTTTAGCCTTAGGGTTGTTTATAATAGGTAACTCATAAAACAACCTTTGCAAAGTGGGATGAGTACGAATAAATCTTCTTTCAAGTTTAAGAACGAGTGCGGAGACAGCCTCCCCATAACTGTTGGTTCTTTTAAGAATAGGAGTATCATTGCATACCTAAGTTCCCGTACAGTTAAAGAATTCTTGAATAATGTTTTTCCCTATGATATTTCCACTCCCTACTACAAAAAATTTTGAATCCAAATTTGAGGGAATTTCTCTTTTCGGGATCTCACCATCCTCACTTTTTTTGATAATAAATTCAGACATGATAGCAACTTCAAGCAAAGCAAACAAACTAGCAAACAAGGAAAATAAAATATTTTTGTGTTTTTGTAAAATTGTTTTAGAAGTGGGGGAGATGAAAACGAGAGGCAAATGCAAATAAAATAAATGCAAGTGGATGATAGTTTCTGCGAATGTACTTGATAGATTTTGGTGATGTCTCCCCGGCAACGGCGCCAGAAATTCTTCCTGCTACTTGTAGACCGCGTTGGTATTTCCCCGAAGAGGAGAGGATGATGCAGAATAGTAGAGATAAGTATTTCCCTCAGTTAAGAACCATATAGAACTTCGTTAGCAGCACCTACACACACAAAAGCGAGCACTTGCACCCAACGCAAATAAGAGGGTTGTCAATCCTCTTAGCGGTTATTTGCAAGGATTAATTCTGATAGTGATAGATAGATAAAGTAAAATACTAAATAAAATAAAGGTAAATAAATTGCAGCAAGGTATTTTTAGTTTTTAATATATGATAAAAGTAGACCCGGGGGCCATAGTTTTCACTAGAGGCTTCTCTCTCGAACACATAGCATACGGTGGGTAAACAACTTACTGTTGGGCAATTGATAGAAAAGCAAATAATTATGATGGATTCACGGCAATGATCATGTATATAGGCATCACGTCCGAGACAAGTAGACCGACTCCTGCCTGCATCTACTACTATTACTCCACCCATCGATCGCTATCCACCATGCATCTAGGGTATTAAGTATAAAACAAAGTAACGCCTTAAGTAAGATGACATGATGTAGACAAAGTAAACTCAAGCAATATGATTAAACCCCATCTTTTTATCCTTAATGGAAACAATACAAATACGTGTCATGTCCCTTTGTGTCACTGGGATTGAGCACCGCAAGATTGAACCCATCACAAAGCACCTCTCCCATTGCAAGATAAATCAATCTAGTAGGCCAAACCAAACAGATAGATCGAAGAGAAATACAAAGCTATAACAATCACGCATAAAAGAGTTCAGAGAAGACTCAAATATTTATCATGAATAATCTGATCATAAACTCACAATTCATCGGATCCCAACAAACACACCGCAAAAGAAGATTACATCGGATAGAACTCCAAGAACATCGAGGAGAACATGGTATTGAAGATCAAAGAGAGAGAAGAAGTCATCTAGCTACTAGTTATGGACCCGTAGGTCTGTGGTAAACTACTCACACATCACCGGAAGGGCAGCAAGGTTGATGTAGAAGCCCTCCGTGATCGATTCCCCCTCCGGCAGAGTACCGGGAAAGGCCTCCAGATGGGATCGCGGAAGAACAGAGGCTTGCGGCGGCGGAAAGGTTTTCTCTTCTGTTTCCCTGGTATATTGGGAATATTTGGGAATTTATAGCACTGGAATTAGGTCAGGAAGTGCCACGAGGGGCCCACAAGCCTGGGGGGCGCGCCCTACCCCCCAGGGCGCGCCTCCCGAGCTTGTCGCTCCCTCGTGACTCTTCCGGTCTTCTCCCGAAGCTTCGTGGGTCCCTTATAGTCCAGAAAAAATTAATCCAAAGTTTTTTCTCCGTTTGGACTCTTTTTGATAATGATTTTCTGAAAAGGCAAAAATAGGCAAAAGGCAGCAACTGGCACTGGGCACTAGGTTAATTGGTTAGTCCCAAAAAATGATATATAATGGCATATAATTGCATATAAAACATCCAAGGTTGATACTATAATAGCATGGAACAATTAAAAATTATAGATACGTTGGAGACGTATCACACGGGAGCGATCACATTGGAGGTAGTATTCGGATCTCCCGAAAACTTCCGAAGTGAAGACTTGATCTTCGACATTGTCCCCTTTCGCAGTGGCTACCACGCACTGCTCAGGCAAACTGCATTTGCTCGCTTCAACCCGGTCCCGCACTACGCATATTTAAATCTAAAGATGCCAGGACCAAATGGTGTTATCACAAAAATTGGCAACACCGAACATTCCCTCCGCACAGAGGAACAGACCGCGGCTTTCGCAACCAAGGTTCGGGCGTCCGAGGAGGCAGCCCGTACTCCATTCGGGAAGGGTACGCCTCGCTCTTAAAAGCACAATCGGGGTACCCCTTCTGTCCTCGAACAGTCCAAAGCTGAACCCAAATAGGGTTACGCGCTCCTCGCTTCCCTCCCTCTGGTCGAAGATTATGTCCCTAGAGTACATAACGATGCACTCAAAATTCCATGGGAGACCGAGGAGCATAAAAGTACAGGACGTGCCGTTTGGTTCAACCAGGTGGCGCCCAACCGAAGACTGGCGCACCTACAGGGCACTGTCAAAGGCCCAACATGAGCATCTTATGTCCATGGTCTAAACCATTGTGCGATAGCTACAACCTATTCAAAGGACCCGCTTCTCGAATGCATAAAGCATAGTGCATGCGGGGTAGCGAGCGGCACGCACTAACCTCGCCATAGACGAGGACAAGCTGATAAACAACACAGAGGCGCAGACTTGCGGCAGGGAAGGAAAAGGGTTGTAAACCCGACTATAACCGCCCTGTTTAATTCCTCCTTTCTTCTTTTTATAATGTATCTTTCAAAGTTTCTTTGATAAAAGCTTGGCATGTACGACTTTGACCTTGTAAGTTAAAAAGAAAATAGACCCTTCGCGGTCACCACGCATATATTTGTGTTATTTTCTTTTCCTTCTTGCCTCTGAGCCAAAGACAACTCTCGCGATACAGACCCTTCTTGGAACCCGGCTCTGGACCGGGGGCTCGTATTTAAAATCTCGCGCTTGACTCAAAGTCCGAACTGTCTGTTTGGCGTCTCGGATGTTGCATTATATGAATCAGTTTCGAACCATGATTTTGGTCAATAGTTGGTTGCCCGGCTCCTGTGCTTACCTTTTACGTTTCCGCCCTGTTCGGCTAAGAGTGTAAAGGGAGAACCACTGCGATTGCACTTCCATCTTGGATGGTAAAGCGCCTTAGTGAAGAAAGCCGAAAACTGACTGTCTTGTATGCGTAAACTGGTCCGCAAGCCGATGACTGTGTTAAACTACGGATCAATGGAGATCATGAGTGTTAAACGAAGGGCCCTTCTTAAAATGAGCCAAAGTGGATAACGGTTTAAACCTCGGCTAAAGTCGAACACTTCAAAACAAGGGGGCTAGTCACCAGCCCCCACAATCAAGCTCCTATTGACTAAGTGAAAGTTATAAAACCAACATGGTATGATTGCCTAGTTTTCTATGTGCACGAACCGCCTTCGGGAACCGAGACATCAACTAAGGATTAACGCTGCTATGGAAACACCCATTGTATTCTGTACAAGGGGGTGGAAGCCGACGACTGGTCGCTTTTAGTATCAACGGTCGCACAGGAGTAAAAAAAATATAAGAACACGTCAGAACATAAAGCCGAATTCATTCAAATCAAAAACTTGTCTTTGTTACACCATTCAAAACTTCGGCATCCCGAAGTACAAACTAAAAATGCATTGTGTCCTTGCTGCAACGGGGCTCTGTGATACGAGCACCATCCATCACCTCGGCCATAAACTGCTCTGGCATCCTGTCCTTCCTGGCGGGCGGTCCGGAAGCCACGGCCGTCGCATTGATGCGAGGATAATGCGTCTTCATGTAGGCATACACCCGCTAGACGCCCTCCAAGCATGCTGACCGCTTCCAGCCCAGGACTTGGGGGTCGGCGTCCTGGAGACGAGCCACCAGGCCGAAGAAGCTGGTCGGTAGCGGATCCGTCGGCCACAGGTGGATACATAGGTCCTCCATCGCCGGCCTCGCCATGCGATAGAGCTCCATCAACTGCTTCATCTGGTCAGTGAGCAGTGGTGGATGCGACGGCGCCTGGAATTGACGCCAGAACGCACTCTCCATGGCGTGACCCTCCTGGGCGCCGAAGTGACGGCCGACGTCGGACGCACTCCTCGATAGATCCGTGAAGGCCTCTGCGGATCGCCAGAGTTGATTAAGCTCGGCGAACCTCTTGCGGCCAAAAATACACTGAAGTTAGTATGGCTTACCAGTAGCGATCTGCCTCACTTGCTGGAGCACCTCGCGATCGGCTCAGGCCTAGGTCTGGACCTCGGCATGAGCCACCTTGAGCATCTCGAGCTCGGTGGCCGCCTTCTTCTGGTCCTCCTGAAGGACGTCACGTTCAACGTACACCCCCTTCAGGGTGTCCTCGACTTCGAGGACCCAAGCCTGATCTTTGTTGTGGGCCATCCTTTCCCCGGCTAGCTCCTTGCTGGCCTTTGCCACTGCAGCCTTCTGCAGCTCGGCCTCTTGCCGAGCCTTCTGCAGCTCGACCTTAAGAGCCTCAAGCTCCGTAGTCACAGCTGTCATTGCACAAGCTCGACATTAGATTAAGCTGAAACCAACATGAAAACTGTAGCATTCGCGTGTCAGATTTTCATTTACCTTGTGCCCGTTCGATCTGTTGTTGCATCAGATTGGGGTCCTTCTTGGACCGCTTCAGCTTCCGGTCCATCTCCGCTAACTCCTCGGAGTTAGAGCTCGGAGTCGAAGCTGAGGCCTGCACACAAACTGGAGCGTTAGTCCTTGGGTATCGATTTCGATCCTCTGTTTGGTTTCCTAAACCCAACCAGAGTCTCAGGGGCTATTGCGTCTTCACTTTCATAAAAACGTCCAAAATTGACCCTCAAGTCCGTTCTTCGAAGCTGACTCGAGGCTCGGGGGCTACTACTTGCTACGCATTCCCATGTACTATTGCCAGTTTTTAGTCCTCAGACTGTGTTGTGTCCGAAGAGGGCTACTGGATGGAACTAGTGTCAAACTAAAGCGTAAATAGAACAAGGGAAGAAATAGGGCTATGTCAAACATACCTCAAAGCCTCTAAGGAGGCCCTTGAAGACCTCATGCATTCTGGCCTCTACAGACCGGAAGCTGCCCAGCGCCGTGCCGATAAGGGCACGGTGCTCCTCCACGATAGAGGAGCCCGCCAGGGCTACCTCCATCTCCTCGGGCCACCCCTTGTAGGCCTGCCCTGGGGCAGGAGGGGTAGGCGGACCCATCTCGGGTCCACTCATCTTGGCGACGGGGGTGGAGGCCTCCGCCTGCTGCAGCGGTGTTGGAGCCGCCCGGATGGAGGACTCGGGTTGGCCGAGCTCGCCTTCTCTAACCAGGGGGATCTCCTCCCCCTGGTCCTCCGTGGCCGAGGTGTGGACCTCGGCCAAAGGAATCCCGACGCCCGCCCCCATGTCGATGGCGGCCAGGAACGGGCGGGATGTTGCCTCCCCCAGCCTGTCAGGGGCAGTAGAGGGCACTGTGTGCTCGGCCGACTCGTTTCCGCCATAAATGGCGGAGGGAGCCCGTCGACCTCGACCACTTCACCGATGTGGACGCGTTGCGGGCTAAAGAAAGACTGATTAGACATTGTGCATCAAAGCATATTTTCGTAAAGAAATCGAGGAGGTTCTATAAAGAGTAACTCCGGGGTGCTGGCTTCGTCCTGCACGGTTGTGCAAGGACATCCTCCGAAGTGTCGGAGAGGGTGACATGGGCAGGCGCGGCCCGTTGGCCGACTGGTGCGGCCGAGGCCTTGCGTAGTTTCCTGTGGCCCCGAGGATGCTCCTCCTCCTCGATGTCCTTAGACGTCACCCTCTTCCTTTTCGGAGAAGGCACCCCCTCCTCCTCGACGTCCTCGGACGTCACCTTCTTCCTCTTTGAAGAAGGTACCTCCTCCTCCTCCCCCACGTCCCTTTCCTCCTCACCCTCCTCATGGGTGGCGGAGACGTGGGTGTCCTCGGACCTTGCATCCGAGGTGTCTCGGATGCGAAGGCCGCTCCTCCCCTTTGGCTACTTCTGCCCCTTGGCTGGAACCATGTACGGTTCCTCGGCCAAGAGCGCCTCGGGCTGAGGAGATCTCTCCTTCTCGGGCAGTGGCGCCGGACACAACATTTCCTGCGCCCTGGGGATCCACTTCTGAAAAAGGGAGGATTGGTTCGGTCATTCTAATAAAGTTGATCGGCAAATAAAATTTCGGAATAATTAACAAAGATTACCTCGCTGGCATCATGCTCGGCGTCTAAGTCGGGGTCCTCTCCTTCCCCGAGAAACTCGTTCTTGGACGGCTTGAACAACACCGTCCACATCCCGGCCAAGGTGGAGCGGAAGAAGCACTGCAGCGTCGGCACGTCCCCGGCCTTGTGAGCCCACATCGGGCCCGCCTGAAGCTGGAGTGGTAGTATGCGGCGATGGAGCATGACGTCGACCATGTCCTCCAGCTTGATCTTCTTCTTGTCTGCCTGAGTTTTGATCCTTGTTTGCAGCAAGAGTATGTCTTCGGGAGAGCCCCAGTCCAGGCTCTTCCTCATCCAGGAGGCGAGCCCCTTCGGAGGAGCCCCCGTAAACACGGGGACCTCGGCCTGGCCATTGGCGTGTGGCTCGGTGTTGTAGAATCACTCTTTCTGCCATTCCTTAACCATTTCCATGAAGGTGCCTTCGTACCAGGGAACCTTCTGAATCTTGCTGATCATGGCTCCGCCTCACTCTGCCAGTTCAGAGCCGCTTGACTTCGGCTTGATGCCAAAGGTCTTCAGCCAGAGACCAAAGTGCGGCTCGATGCGGAGGAATGCCTCACAGACGATGATGAATGTCGCGAGGTGGAGGATGGAGTTTGGGGCTAGATGGTGAAAATCTAGCCCGTAGAAGTAGAGCACCCCGCGCACGAAGGGGTGCAGCGGGAACCCCAGACCTCGGACAAGGTGGGGAATGAAGACAACCCTCTCCCCTGGCTGGGGAGTGGGTACTCTCTGGTTCGGCTCCGGGGGCTAGCAAGCGATGTTGGCGGGGATGTACCCCGCGCTCAGCAGCTCCTGGATCACGCTCTCCCTGACGATAGAGCCGGCCCAGTGTCCCTTCAGAGTTGCGTCCGCCATTGCCTGAGGTGGAAGCTTTGTGCGCGTCGAAGGGGATGGGTGAGCTTATCTGGGCGTTGGAGCTCAGGAGGCGATGTGCAGAGGAGGTGGAATGGGAGCGTAGGAAATTGCTACTGCTACCCCTTTGCTCTTATGAGCCTGTGAAAGGCCAAGAGTCCCCCCTTTGCTGCGCCGAAAAAATCGCCATGACCCAACAAAAGATGCCATTACGCGCGTGGGGTGAAACAAAATCTTGATGACATCCCCCAAAATACGGGCACTATCTCTGCTTTGATTAGACGTGCCAATGAGAAAACTGCCTCGGGCCACGATTCGAGTAATAGTAATTGCCTCGCCCACGCTTGAGTGGTGACGCTTCGGTAAAAGTTGTCAGGCTAGGTGATACTGTTCACACCTACCCGGTTGGCCTTCGAGGCTAAGTTATCTCCCATCTTCGGATGCGAATGAATTTTATTAAGCCATGGTCGGAGGGCGGATTCCTTTAAGAACAGACCCGATTGGAATTCGCAATGGACAAAAAGATTCCGAATCATGGAAAGACTCATCTAGGAGGAGAACTCGCCTGTCGAGCCGAAGACTCCAAAGCCAAACTCAAATTACTAAGGGGAACTCGTCTGTCAAGCCGAAGACTCCAAGGCCAAAGTCATATGTCCAAAGTATATCGTTGTCCTCGGCGTCGAAGACTAGTTCAGGGGCTATTGACGATGTCCTGGACTAGCGGGTACCAACCTAGTTGGCCTACAGTCCATGGGCTGAACCCACGGCCCACCGCTCTCACGAGGAAGGACTCCGGAGGCCTCACACCTCGACGTGATCAAGATGGACTCTGCTGAAGACTTGACGTGTACTCCAAGGACAGCATCGGCCGCCGGCATGTGAATCCCTAGATGAGCAACCGACCATGTGTAACCCAAGGTAACCCCAGCGTCTATATAAGCTGAGGGGTTTAGTCCGTAGAGGCCACAGTCACAATTACAACCACCTAGCCTAGGGTTAGAACACGAACTTACGATCTCGAGGTAGAACAAGCTTGTACTCGATACATCATCATCAATACAATCAAAGAAGGACATAGGGTATTACCTCTTCGAGAGGGCCCGAACCTGGGTAAATACTGTCTCCTTCGTCCCCTGTTACCCATAGATCCGAGATCCACAGGTCAGGACCCCTTACCCCGAGGTCTACCGGTTTTAGTACCGACACAGATCTAGCTGAACAAAAAATTACTTTCAGTTTTAGGCCAGATGGATTTATACATCTTGATTGAGGAGTAATGCCAACTTTGCCCAGTGCCCTTCCAAACATCTTTTCTCTGCTCTGTCCAATGTGCAGTAATGAGCCCTTGTAATTCAGTCAGTTGATTATAAGCTTGTTCAGAGAATGGAGTGTGTAACAATTGGTGGGGATTTTCCACTGTAACACTGGAAGCTGCAGCCAGCAGGTCCTTTTTAACAAAGGAATGCAACTCAGGGAATTTGCTAGTTAACGGTGTATCAAGCCAAGTGCCATGCCATTTACCATTGCCCATATTGCATTTATAATTGTCTTTGAACAGAGGAATGAGCTTTAAGTGGTTCTTCCACTAGCTCCCGAAAAGACATCTCCTCCAAATCGAAGGGAGATGGCGCACACGCTTATGTACAAGAAATCCAAATTGATCCTAGTCTTCTCGCCTCACACATGCCCTCGCTTGGCGTAGACGAGACAAAGGTGGGGAGATAGGTGGTGGAGATAGCACCGCCTAGCGGCCAGGAACATGATGGACGAAGGAGGTGAGTGGAGGAGAGAGAAAATTACACGTTTCGTCCCTGAACTCTCTGGCGCACTTCGATTTGGTCTCACAACTCGAGAAACACTACAATATGGTCCCTATAAATGTGAATACGTAACATTTTATGATCCCTCTACGTAACACTCTACCGTCCCCCGCTCTGCTGCCGCCACGTGGCTCGGCTCTTTTGCGTATAACCCCCTCGCCTTTTGCGGAAACAACCCACGCTCCCCCGGTCCACGCGCCCTGCCACCCGGTCCACGCGTCCTGCCCCATCATTGCCGGGCCCACTTGGCGACCTCCCGCGGCGCGTCGTCGTGGAAGCCAGTAAGAACCCATTTAAACCTACATGCAGGTGGTTCCCGAGAGTTCCCGACGTACCGTGTGGGCGGCCGTTCAGAAACTACAAGACGCCTCCCGCCGGCCCCGATGCGGTGGCAGGAGAGGTCACCATTGCCATTAATGGTGGCGTTAAGCCGCCCATCAGCTCCCTTCCGGCCGAGCGGCTATAAAAGCCAACTAGGCCAGCCTCCCCCGACGCGCACCTCTCACCGTCGTACTGCTCTGCCGCCACCAATCCCACTCCCCTTTCCCCTCTCTTTCCCATCGTTGATGGCCAACCACAGCGCCGAAAGTAGCCGCGGGGCGGCGCCGCACCCGCCGGCTCATGGCCCTCCAGCCTTAGCCAGTCGGAGACCATGGAGCTCTATCGGTATGGCATACTGGTGTCGTCGTCATTGTGCTTAGCGACGGGATGGCATGTCACCGCCGACGGCTACGCGATGCCTGTCCCCGGCGCCACCCTCGAGGAATTGCGCACCTACCCCGGCGGCCGTTGGAACATGGCAGAACGTCGCTGGTTCTGGGTAGGGCGCGATTTCTATGTCGTCCTCCGCGCTACTGCCACGGCCAAGCACCCCCCCGCACCCTTGGTGACGGTGTCCCGGATTAGGAGGTTCGCATCAAGTCGGCCCGTTACTCATGGGCCGGGCCGAGGACCCACCAATGGTCGAATGGGTCTTGGCTAGGCTGATACCCTCACCGTCATCCAAATGAAGATCTCTGAAGAGTTGGCATACACTTCACGACGTATCTACAGGATCTGCACGCTTATCCCAGTATCACAACCATCCATTTGTAAACCCTAGGTACCCTCGGCGTTTATATAAGCCGTAGGGTTTAGTCTGTAGAGGCACATTCGCAAGGTTTAGAGCTTAGAACATCTTCATACAATCTCGAGGTAGATCAATTTGTACTTTGTAACCCATCACAATCAATATATAAGGAGCAGGACATAGGGTTTTACCTCATCAAGAGTGTACGAACCTGGGTAAAACATTGTGTCCCAATTTCTCCTGTTACCATCTAGCTCCGATCACCAAGCTTGGGACCCCCTACCCGAGATCTGCCGGTTTTAGCACCGACATTGGTGGCCCATACAGGTCCCGTCAGGTGATCGCATGAGCTCGATGGCGGATCTTTGGATCGACGATAACATCGGTTGTGGGGACATCTTCATCCCCGGTCAGATTTTTGCCTTCGGCAGCATCATATTGCGTGCCGACTCAACTGGCCATCTCGGCCAGGTAGAGGACCTTCCTCTGGACCGAGCCATTCGGTTTGCTGCTACTTGTGAGCTGCGTTGGGATTTTCCCTGAAGAGGAAGGGTGAAGCAATATAGTAGCGGATAAGTATTTCCCTTAGTAGAGAACCAAGGTTATCGAACCAATAGGAGAACGACGCAAACACCCATCAACAATACCTGCACACACAAGAGCAAATACTTGCACCCAACGCGGGCAAGAGGGTTGTCAATCCCCTTGTACTCGTTAATTGCAAGGATTAAATCTGGTAGTGGTAGATAGATAAATTGCAAAGTAAATAAATTGCACCAAGGTATTTTTAGTTTTTGTAATATGATTAAAATAGACCCGGGGCCATAGTTTTCACTAGAGGCATCTCTCTCATAAAAATAGCATACGGTGGGTAGACAAATTACTGTTGGGCAATTGATAGAAAAGCGCATAGTTATGACGTTATTCATGGCATGATCATGTATATAGGCATTACGTCCGTGACAAGTAGACCGACTCCTGTCTGCATCTACTACTATTACTCCACCAATCGACCGACTCCTGCCTGCATTTATGGTATTAAGTTCATGACGAACAGAGTAAAGCTTTAAGCAAGATGACATAATGTAGATAGAATAAAACCAATCAATATGAATAAACCCCATCGTTTTCCCCTTAGTAGCAACAATACAAATACGTGCCTTGCTACCCCTTCTGTCACTAGGTGAGGACACTGCAAGATTGAACCTACTACTATGCACCACTTCCATCAAAGACCTAATCGTCAACTTGGCCAAAGAAAACTCATAGATCAGAAAGCATTACATAGCTATAACAGTCATACATAATAAAGTTCAGAATATAACTCAATTACTTTCAATGAATAATCTTATCATAAACCCACAATTCATCGGATCCTAGCAAACACACCGCAAAAGAAGATTACATCGGATCGATCTCCGAGGAGAGCATTGTATTGAAGATCAAAGAGAGAGAGAAAGCCATCTAGCTAATCACTATGGACCCGTAGGTCTGTGGTGGACTACTCACACATCATCGGAGGTGTAGCAAGGTTGATGTAGAAGACCTCCATGATCGATTCCCCCTCCGGCAGAGTACCGGAAAAGGCCTCCAGATGGGATCGCGGAAGAACAAAGGCTTGCGGCGGCGGAAAAATTGTTTCGGGTGGCTCTATATTGTTTTGGGGATTTTAGGGAATTTATAGATTTGGAATTAGGTCAGGGGGTTTACGAGGGACCCAGAAGCTCAGGTGGTGCCCCCCCCCCGTGGCCCGCGGGGTGAGCTTGTGGCTCCCTCGTAAGTCTTCTGGCCTCCTCCCGAAGCTTCCTGGGTGTCTTCTGGTCCAGAAAAAATCACCGTAAAATTTTATCATGTTTGGACTTTGTTTGATATAGTTTTTCCCTGAAACAATAAAATAGGCAAAAACAGGAACTGACACTGGGCACTGGGTTAATAGATTAGTTCCCAAAAATGATATAAAATTGCATATAAAGTATGTAGGATGGATATAATAATAGCATGAAACAATCAAAATTTATAAATACGTCGGAGACGTATCATTTGGCGATCTAGCAAATACCGTAGGTTCACGCGACGAGCTCACCTCTTCGGGCCAGATGTCAGATCGGCCCAAGAATACCATCGCCCGCGCATCGAATTTGATCTTGGAGCGGGCCCCCGATATGATCCGTCTCATGTATCCAGCCTTAAGCTCAGATCCGGACATTTCCTCGTTGGTTCAGGCGTTGAGCCTATCCGAGGAAAACCTCGAGGTGGCATCTTACAACACCTTGACTCGAGTCCATCCGGGCGTCACCTATTGCCAAAGGATGGGTAAAATTGACCTTCTTGCTTTCAACAAGATGGTGAACCGAACCCAAAGTCTCGGGATCTTGGACGGGCCGACCTCGGCCGGTGATCAGATCGGATTTAGATCCGGAGGTGTGGAATTTTTGTCCCACCCACCACCCACCTAGTCACCACGATCGAGGACTTAACCGACGTGCTGGACTACGCCTCCGAGGAGGCCATGGACATGGAAGAGTACGTCGACTATATGTCATATACAGCGTCACCCATGACATCCGGTTACACCGGGAATTGGGCGGCTACTTGTACCCACGACGTCTACATGGTAGACACTCCTAAGGATGATAAAAAAGAGGAGAAAGGTGAGGAGCCACCCAAATGCCGATGCCAAAGACGATGTAATAAAGGCGCAGACAACGGAAACACTAGCCATGAAGCTACTGATAACAGCGACGCCACCGACAACAGCGACACTCCAGATGGCGCCGATGACCAGAACGCAGGCTATAATGCCGACAACGGTCCCATTGACGGCACCGTGCCCAAAGGGGACAGTGAAGACCCCGAGGACGTCGACTATTACCCAGAGTCTGAGGAAGATTTAAGCCTCAGACCTGATGAATTCGACATCCCCAAGGAACCACTAGATGATCCTCGGTTACAGGCCTTCCGCCGGCAGCTACTCAGCACCGCCAAGAGCATGAAGCTAAAGTTCCAATAGCTCGAGCCGAGCTGGACAGGTTGACCGATAAGTGGACCGAGGTCCTCAATGCCGAGCAAGAGGTCGAAGGAAGGTTCGTGGGGAATAAGCAGTATTATCCGCGGAAGAGCCTGCTTCCTGAGTTTGACGAGGAGGTCCCTGGCACCCCACTGTCAAAGCACGACTGGGCCCAAGAGCGACCTCCTTGGGGCCGAGACAAGCCAGCTGGTGGATACCCCAATCCCCCCGAGGTACCTCGCCGTCATGGCAAGGGTCAACTTCCACCTCGGAATTATGACCTATGAAAGAAATCGGTGCCGGCCGTCCCATCCCGATCCATTTACGAATCGAGGGAGCGCCCACCTACGGAGCAGGCGGGACACCAAGCTTGGTCAACCAAGTACGGCAGTGCACTTCATAATACATACGATCGGACGTTGATGACGCCCGATGCCTGTCATGTCACAACGTGGGTCCGAGGAGCAGCTCACCCGATGTGTTCTACCGATGAAGTGATGCAACACCAGTTTCCCGAAGGGTTTAAACCCATCAATATCGAATAGTATGATGGAACAACGGACCCCGCAGTATGGATAGAGGACTTCCTCATGCATATCCACATGGCTTGAGGCGACGATCTTCATGCCATCAAGTATTTACACATGAACCTCAAGGGGTCGGCTCGGCACTGGCTTAATAGCCTGCCTGAGAACTCGACCGACAACTAGGAGGACCTGGAGGATGCTTTTGGAGCAAATTTCCAAGGAACCTATGTCCGGCCTCCGGATGCCGATGACCTCGGCCATATTGTACAGGAACCAGGGGAGTCGGCCAAAAAATTCTGGAATCGGTTCTTGACAAAGAAGAACCAAATGGTGGACTGCCCGAATGCCAAGGCCATTGCAGCTTTTAAGCACAACATCCGTGACGAGTGGCTCGCTAGAGAGCCCGGGCAGGAAAACCCCCGCACAATGGCCGCCCTCACACACCTGATGACTCGCTTTTGTGCAAGTGAGGATAGCTGGCTTGCCCGCCATAGTAACCAAAACGGCGATCCGAGCACCTCTGAGGTACGCGTCAGGAATGGTAAACCCCGACGCCACAAAAAGAACAAGTGTCGCAATAGAGGACATAGTAGCGACGCCGAGGAGGGGGCAGTAAATGCCGGATTTAGCGGCCAATGCAGTGGTAACAAACGGAAGCCCTTTCAAGGCGACAAGGACGATCCATCGATGCTGGATAAAATATTAGATAAACCATGTGTCATTCATGGCATCCCGGACAAGCCCGCTACACACTCAAACCGGAATTGCTGGGTGATCAAGCAAGCCGGGAAGATAGCGGCCAAAAATGAGGGCGCGGACCAGCCGCGTAATGAGGACGGTAACCAGTCCAGGCCAAGTAATGGAGGCCAGAAACAGTTCCCTTCTGACGTCAAGGAAGTGAATATGATTTATGCCACTCACATCACAAGGAAGAACAGAAAGAGATATGAGACAACTCTGTAGCAATCGGACACATACTTGATGTCAATTATTCAAAGTCACCCAATCGACCCCTCATACAAATACATAGGGTTGCAAGGCTATGCCTCAACCCATTGCCTTATCGAATTATTCACACATGATGATCAGATCGCAAGAGGAAATCATCGGAGAAGACATAAAGATGAATGCTTTATTGATAATACTAGAGGATATCCCGCGCGTTGTTGTGGGGATCGGTTGATGAAAATTTGGATTGATAACATATGACTTGTTATATTTTATCATATAGAGTTGCAAAATATTAATTCAAACAAGTAGAATAATTAAATGGAAAACATTTTTCCCATGCATGGCTAAATGTTGTGGTGGGTCTTTCTCCATGCATGGTTGCATGTTGAGGTGGGCCTTATTCCATTCTTAATTGTATGGTGAGGTGGCATGCCTCCATGTTCAAATAAATAAGTTAGTGGAGAGCACTCTCTTATGTATATAGGATGTCTTACAATGGTTGTCGGATACGATACACGATTACAAGTATGGCTAACTTGGAGGGGAGATGTTGCGGTGATGATGATGATGGCGGCTATGTGATGAGATGGGAAATGGTGACGGTTAGGGTTGGAAGATGGCTTCCGTGGTGTTCTAGATGCTCTCCTCGTTGTTCTGCGCTCCCCCTTTGTGATTCTGGTATGAGGCTCTTTATAAATGTTGTTGGGGTGGACCTCATGGTGTTGTCATCAGTTGTTACGAGCGCACGTGCTCATACCAGATTCCGTCTTGTGCTCTGGATAGAGGGTTGCGTCTCCAATTTCCTTTACCCGTTCTCCATTTTCCTTGTTTCCTCCTAAGTGATGATTTATCTCCATATTTGGCCACTTTTCTTGTGGAAACAAATTAAATAAAGGATTTCAAGATCTATCGCATTCATTACTCATTAGTAGCAATACTGAAGTGATTTTCCTGGGATTTCCAAGATTATCCGGTTTAAACAATGGTGTGATGAGTGTAAATATATCACTCTTCAACCTCCCCAAGCTTAAATCTTAATCGTCCTCGAGCAAAAAAAGTAGAAACTCAACCGTTAGGAACTTAGTTGTTTAAACCAAAATAATGAAAATGTTTTATTTCACTTACGATCGGCACGCCTAGATGGCCCTCCGCTTCTTTACCTGAAAACTTAGTACATAGCTGTAGCGATTGCATGGTTATTACGCAAGCATTAGTGAAGCAAAGATAATCAACACAAAGTTCTTGCTAGTCTAGACAAAATAACAAAGTATCTTTCATTCTATTTCTTCTAGTTAACACTTGCTTGGCAGGAACACACGGAAGAAACTTTCTTTCTTTTAGCAATAAAAACATATATTACGGGAGTGAAAGGTATGTAAAGACAACATGATACTAGAGTAACTCGCTAATGCCCACGAGCGTCTCCTCATCAATGCTCGCAAACACTTCTTTCAACCATTTCTTGCTAAAACTTTTGTTATCCAGTGACAAGATTATGCAAAGAAATGATACATGCATAGAATTTCGTTTGTGACTTAACTTTAAGTATTGTGGACCATATGTTGTCTCTTTCGAGCTTTTGCGATCAGTACTTGTTTATTACCACATACACACGCTCTTCAAGAGAAAGCCGAATAATATTCATTGTAGTGTTGCCACTCCAAATGTTAACCAACTCACAGCCAAAACTCTGGTGGATTGTCCATTTGGCCAGCGAAGTCCTCAGCATAACATCAAGAGAGGTGACGAAATCACATTTAAGCGCATTAAGTAACATATAGCGACAATGCAATGGCACCAACGAGAAGCTGAAGTGTCATGTAAAAATGCAAAATAGATTTTGGCATAATCTCGATCACTTTTCAATTGGGTTCTGTAGGGGAACCCGACAGAAAACAAAAAAAATCGGTACAGCGAGCACGCCCAGGATCACTATGGAGATGGCATACAAGGTTTGATATGATCATTACCGACTCGTAGCGCAGTGGAAGTAGAGTCGATGTACATCGTTGGTGCAGATCCCTGTAGCTAGGATTTACAACCTCCCAACCGCGAGGATGTACTCCCTCGTCGGACAGCCCTTCGGGAGGTGGTCGGACAGTCCCTCGGACGATGTCACGAACAGCCCTTCGGAAGGACCCTCGAGGCTCGAACGGTAACTCGGACAGCCCTTCGGGAGGACCCTCGAACAGCCTTTCGGCTCTACGAAATTATTTCGCGGGGAGGGAGAGAGAAGGCCAGATCATACATGGCATTTGTATGTGAGAAAGAGTGAGTGCCTCTCCACCTCTATTTATAGGAAAACCCAAGGGGTAGGGTGGCACTTGAAATACCCAAAAAAAAAACCATCACATGGAGTTTCAAGTAGGGCATAATGGGAAGGCTAGAGGAGCTCCTCCCTTGGCCGGCCACCACAAGTGGCCCCCCCATGAGGGGCTCTCATCCATCCATGTCATCCCTAAGATATTTTGGGACAAAGCCCAAAAAGGTGGCTTTCCATAAAGTAACCATAAAGTGCTTTTTCACTATTCATGAACCCATTTTTCCACGACCGATAAATCCGAAAATATTTCTGTGGGTCTTAGAATAATTCCAGTACCCACTAAAATAATTCTGGACGCGTTCCGAAACATTTTTAGATCAATGATTTTCATCAGCAAAAAGCAACTAAAGTGGTTCCGGCAGCTCCGGAACATTTTCGTTTTTTTTTTCTCGGAAAAATCCCAGAAATTCCCAGAACAATTCTGGCACCCTCCAACAATTTCCAGCATGTGCCGAAACCAATTTGACTTAATGGTATACTCCGAAACAACTTTTCAGTTTTACCGAAACTCTTCCGGTGTTCTCTCTCCGGAACTCTTCCGTTGTCTCCGAAACTTTCCCAGTGACTTTCTCTCAGACTCCCTGTCTAGTATTCAGTAGATAGATGACCCTTAAGCGTGTGACCCTATAGGTTCGGTGAAGTATAGACATGACCGGAACACTTTCCGATCAATGATCAACATCGGAGCCGTGGACACCCATATCGACCCCTATACCCACATGAATAAATATTCGAGTGAACCTCCGGTTGCCGTGTGCTATTCCTGTTGCTTCATGATATATTACAAACACCTGAGGTGAGATTTATCTACATCCCTGTGGATCAACAACTTGTCCACTATGCCAGTTACCTCGCTACCGGTTTTGTTCTCTTTTCTCGTTTCCGTGTTCCGGCATACCTGTGATCAAATCACATTGTGTCTGGCCAGACGATGATGGATACCGTAACACCGAGAGGGCCCAAGAATATCTCTCCATTTTCGGAGGAGCAAATCCCAATCTCGAGCTATCTCATTCCTTGTCATACTTTTCCGTGAACCCATAAGCTGCCGTGATAGCCACCCAGTTACGGATGACGTTTAACAAACCCCAAAGTTCACGAAGCAAGAATGAAGGAACTCGACACTCTCATGGTCTAAGGAATCATGTAAACATTAACTTTCTCTGTGTTATAAACCATTAACTTGTGACGAATGTATCTCATAGCATAACATCAATTCGGGTCGATTCAACACAAGTGTTCTTCTAACATTGTGCCCTCAAAATTGCCGGCATAGTCATGCCCATGATCAGGAAAACAGGATCATCATGCAATACTTGAGCCAGTCTTAGAGGCATGACTAGGAATACGTTTTACCGTTTATTATACCACACGTGCACATGAGTTTCCCTCCGAGCCTCGTGGATATTGTAGACTCGAGAATCATTGCAGTTATAGCATGGAACATAAACATTCATTACAAACTTGGAGATACAAAATAACTGTTATTACTGCCTTTAGGGCATATCTCCTACAGACTCCCACTTGCACTAGAGTCATAATCAAGTTACATGGTGTTGGTGCAATAATTTGCCTCCTTATGTTTTGGAGATTGTTGACAAACAGTAAGGGACTAATGTGTTTGCTAGTAAGAGGGGTGTAGCGTTCGAAGCTTTGATTCGCTGATGCTAAACCCAAATCCTATGAAGGTTGCGAGAGAAATCTCTTTGTGTTCTGAGCAAATACTTGCCAGCAAGAGACTGTGATCTTCTTCGCTGCGAGAGATTTGTCTCTGACCGAGGAGTTAGCATTACTTGCTCCCCAAGTAATGTTACCATTGCTCTTAAAATCCGAACGTTGTGAACGTGTCGGTTGGCCATTGGCTGGACCGCGTGTCCAAAATGGTCATTTCCCATCAGGGAAGGCTGCGGCTATAAATAGCCACCCCGCACCGGCGTTGTCCGGTGGCTGCTCCGTTTGATTCTGAGAAGATTGTTGAGCAACCCCCTCTCCGAGAGATTTGAGTTTAAAATCCACCGAGAGAAAACCCCAGAGCCGAAAAATTAGATAGTGGTTCAGCATCACTCGAATCTAAGTCCAGTACGCTCCGCCTATTACTCTTGAGAGCTGCGAACTCTCTAGACGGTTAGGTGTCAATTTCTTCAGAGACCAAGAGTAATTGTGGTTCTCGAAGAAGAAGTCTGTAAAGGTTTGGAGATCGCCTCAAGCATCTACCACGAGTAATCGGCATTGGTTGACAAACCAATTGTCGAGGAGAATAGGGCGAAGAGAGTTTATCTTCTGTGTTAAATCACAACCCCTCCAACCAGACGTAGTCCTTTTGCAGAAGGGCGAACTGGTCTACCAAATACCTTGTCGCCATCGAGCATCACTGGTCACCTCTACTACTCTCCTTTATATTCGAACTATGCCATGTGACATGTTTCAATTATGTGATTTACCTCGATGCATGTTTTCAGTTTCCATTCGGTAGTTTGTATTCGCTCACTGTACACTGTTTTCATTCATTCCGCTGCTGGGTTCCGAGAGTTTTGATATTTCTGAAGAAAATTTAAAACTCCCATTCACCCCCCTCTAGTAGACATACTTCATTCCTACACATGGCTTCCCTAACACCAATGGCTATCCGGTGCTGCTCACGCTTTGTTCGTGGTAGAGGCTTTGTCATTGGGTCTGACACGTTCACATCCGTGTGAACTTTGCGTACTTTCACTAAGCCTTCTTCAACATGATGTTGAATGAGTTTATATTTGCGTTTAATATGTCTTGTCTTATGGTGCGAAGATGGCTCCCTAGCCTGAGCCACGGCGCCACTATTATCACAATAGATCTCCACCGGGTCCAACGCACTTGGAACCACACCAAGGTCTTCAAGAAACTGCTTGATCCAGACCGCCTCCTTGGAAGCTTCTAAAGATGCAACATATTCCGCCTCCGTCGTAGAATCCGCCACAGTCTTTTGTTTGGAACTTTTCCAATCAACTGCGCCACCGTTCAATATGAAAACATAGCCTAATTGAGATTTGAAGTCATCTGGGTCAGTCTTGAAGCCTGCATCAGTGTAACCACTTACAATGAGCTCTTCATCACCTCCGTACACAAGGAGTAAATCCTTGGTCCTTTTGAGGTACTTAAGAATATTTTTGACTACGGCCCAGTGTTCCAATCCTGGATCACTTTGGTACCGGCTGCTAACACTTAGCGCATAGGAAACATCCGGTCTTGTACATAGCATGGCATACATAATAGAACCAACTACCAAAGCATATGGAACATCCTTCATTTGTACTCGCTCATCGAGAGTCCGGGGACACCGATTCTTGCAAAGCACTGTGCCAGGTGACATGGGGAGTAGGCCTTTCTTGGAATTCTCCATGTTGAACCTTTTCAACACCTTGTCAATGTACGTGCTTTGGCTAAGCGCTATCAGGCATTTTGATCTATGTCTATAGATTCTGATGCCCAATACATATGCTGCTTCGCCTAAGTCTTTCATTGAAAAACTCTTCTTCAATGAGTCTTTTATTTCGCTAAGAAAATTCATGTCATTTCCAATCAACAATATGTCATCCACATACAAGATTAGAAATGCTTTTGCGCTCCCGTTAAACTTCTTGTAAACACAAGATTATTTGTCATTCCTGATGAAGCCAAACTGTTTGACCACTTCATCGAAACGAATGTTCCAGCTCCTTGATGCTTGCTTCAGACCATAAATGGCCTTCTGAAGTTTGCATGCCTTTCCAGCATCCTCATGAACGACAAAACCTTCAGGCTGTATCATGTATACATCTTCTTTGAGATTTCCATTTAGGAAAGCCGTTTTGACGTCCATCTGCCATATTTCATAATCAAAATAAGCAGCAATTGCTAGTAATATCCGAACAGACTTAAGCATAGCTACGGGCGGGAAAGTCTCGTCGTAGTCCACTCCTGGAACTTGCGTGAACCCTTTCGCGACAAGTCTTGCTTTATGGATAGTAATGCTACCATCCGCGTCTGTCTTTCTTTTGAAAATCCATTAACAACCAATGGGCTTTACGCCTTCTGGAAGTTCTACCAAGTTCCAAACTTGATTTTCGTACATGGATTCTGTTGGGGATGTTTACCAGCATATAGACCCGGCAGGGTGATAACCCGGCCATAGAGCAGGCTCAACGGGTCAACTCACTGTAGGGTTGAAGGACTCTTGGTGGGCCGGCTTGAGAAGGCCTGACGGGAAGGGCCGGCTTAGGCAATGGGCCGGCTCACGAGAAGATGAGTGGCGTGGAGGCCGTCTTGGAGAACAAGTAGGAAAGAGTAGGAGATGGGTCAAAGGGCGACCCGGACTCTCATGTAATCTAGGGTTCCACCTGTATATATAAAGGGGAGCACCTATACGAAAAAGACTAAGTTGCAACCTCCTCGAGAGCTAGGTTAGCGAATCCGCATCCTTGTAATTGAGATCTACAACAATACAATCAAGCAGGACACAGGCTTTTACCTCCACCGTGACGGGCCGAACCTGGGTAACCCGGCGTTTTGCCGTTCCCGATCAACCCTGTTAAGCTTCCACAGACGTGCGATGGCCTCATCTCCAAGTCCTTTCACAAGGGCATCTGCCGTGACAAAACCATGACAGTTGGCGCCCACCGTGGGGCCTACACACGGTGGAGTTGAGTTCTTAGAGGGATCTCTTCCAGGGTTTGGGAAGTACGCGGTTGGCATGATGACAAAGAGCCGCCGCGGGAAGTTCTACATCGACGATTCATACTGGGGCCCCGACGCCGACTCGATCGAGTATGGGTACCGGGTCCCCTTCGGCAAGATCCACACCTTCATCGGCGTGGTCAGCGAACCAGCCGCCGGGTTGGAGAATATCGCCGGCGTCGAGTCGGCGCGCCGCGCTGGTCAGAACCAGGCGAGACCCGGCCCGCGTCAAGCCGGGTGAAACCATGTCTTCGTAGGTTTCACCTAAGGGGTGGCCTTGTCGGAGAACTCCATGTTTGAAGATGATATGCTCGTCCAATCTGACGGCGAGTCCTCGACGGGAGAAACCGAGTCAATCCTTCCTCCGCATGCTGGAGGGCTCGGGCACACGGACGACGTCTTTCCAGAGAGCCCAGATCTGCCTCGCTTCGCGGCGGTATACATGGCGGGTAGGCAAGATCGGGTGCGTGACCCGGCCCATCCAATGGCGGGGTAGAACAACATCCTTGCCGGCTCGGGAGGAGCCGGCGCGTCGGCCACCGGCTCTCAGAAAACCGGGGTTCAGGCACTCGCGGACTTGATGACCACGCTCGCAGCCCTGTTGATTGAGCCGGTCTCTGTGGATAATGCAGCGGCGCGCAACACGGAAATCACGAAGTGTCACGAGCAGATGGCCAAGATCCAAGAGGACATCAATGCGGAGAACGCCCGCATGGTACAAGAACAGGCCCGGATTGCCGAGGAGCGGCAGCGTCTGGATTAGGAGGCGAATTACCTAAGCCGCCGGCAAGTCGAGTCGGAACTTGTCCACCAGATGCGTCATCAGAGCCGGCTTCCGGCCAATCTCGAGCCGATTCAGCTGTTCACCACACCACCGGCTCCGACGAACCCGGGGGCTGGAGTCATCCCCACGGGAGAGCCGCCTTTGCAACAGCCGATTCAGCAAAGGGAGCCGGCCCAGCTTCACATGCTGGATCAGCAACATCAGCCGCCGTCTCGTCGGTTCCAGACCCCAATTGGACACTACTCCAACCCAGTTGACAACGTGCTGGCAGCAACCCACAACTTAGCGGTGATTCCGATTGTGGGGGACGGCCCGATTCAGACAGAGGCCAGGAATGCTATTGCGATGCTCAAGACAGCGGTAGTGTAGCAGGCCAACTACTCGCATAGCCAGCACCGTCTTCATTCCACCCCTCACCAGAGCCGTACCAGGAGTCAGCGCCCTGAGTTGCCAGCGGTCTGCAGCAGTGCACACCGTAGGAGAGCCGCCCAGCCGCTGGTGGAGCAGCACCAACCCAGGATCCCGCAAGACCTCGTGGACGCCGCTCGGGTTCTACGAGCGTGGGAGGAAGAAAATGCGCGGGTAGGGCACAACCCGCCGGCACGAGTCAACCCGCTGCCGAATGTCAACCCTCCGGAAGTGCATCACCAGCCCGACGCAACCCGGACAGATGGCCGACTTGGGGGCTCTTCGAGCCACATGATCAGAACACCCTGCTTGGTACCAGCGCTGCGAGAGGCACGCATACCCCCCGATTTCAAAGGGCCTCGCAAGGTTCCTAACTATACAGCGAATCTGGAGCCCACCGAGTGGATTGAGAGTTATGAGATGGCAATGGAGTTGTTGGGCGCAAGTGAGTCAGTGTGTGCGCGTTACCTGCCTCTGATGTTGGAAGGCCCTGCACGCACCTGGATGAAAAACCTACCGGCGAATTCTATCAACACATGGCAGGAACTGAAGGAGCGCTTCATCAAGAATTTCCAGGGAACCTGTAAAAGGCCAACCACAATTGTTGATCTTGAGCGTTGTGTCCAGCGCGAGGATGAGTCGGCGCATCACTGGGCTCGCCGGGTTGCGGAGGTTATACATAGCTCATACAGCATCTCAGCCACACAAGCAGTGCTCGTTCTGGAACGAACATGCAAATTTCAGCCCCTAGTCCAAAAGCTAGGGCGACTCAAGCGAAAGGTCCAAGACATGGGTGACCTCATGGATGTCTTAACCCGATATGCGGAGTCAGATAACACTAAGGATCCGCTATCGGACGAGGAGAAATCCGATAAGGGGAAGAAGGCTGGCGGTAAGGGTCAGCAGCAAAACAACAACAACGGTCAGAACAACAACGGCGGTAAACGCAAGGGTTACGATGGTAGATCTGATCTAGTGGCAAACACAAACACAGAAAACAAAGGTCAGCGTCAGAATGACGGTTCTAGGAGGCAGTCCTCTGGTAATTGCCCTCTCACTTACGAGGAAGCTCTCAAGGCTCCTTGTCCGAAACACAGTTACAATGGTAAGCCATCCAGTCACTCCTGGGAAAATTGCTATGTCATGCAAGAGTTTGCCAAGCGGGTCTTCCAGAATCATCATAACGGGGGCGGCAATGACGGATAACCCGCCAACCAAGGACCCGGCTTCTCAGGAGCCGGCTTGTAGGGGCCCTTCGCAGGACCTGGTTTCCAGGGGAACAGTGGCCAAGGCGGCGGGTTTCAGGGGACTGGTAATACTGGAGGTGGCAATCAGCAAAACAACCAGGGAAATCAGCACCAAGCCGGTGCGACAGGGTTTCAGAGTAACCCAAAATAGTTAAATAGCGGATAGAATCATGTTTTCACCGCCAGCACCTGCAAACGGGATCGGAAGGTGCAACGACGAGCCGCCCACGCGGTTGAGCCTGCAACTCCTTATTATCTCAACTGGACTGAGCAGCCGGTTACCTGGAGCAGGGCAGATCATCCCGTCCTCCTCGATCACCCTGGCCACTTGGCTCTGGTGGTTGCGCCACAAGTCGGCGGTTATACCCTGATTAAGGTGCTCATGGATGGAGGCAGCATCATCAACATTCTATACTATGACACGTTCAGGCGGATGAATCTGTCCGATAAGCAGTTAACTTCGTCCTCTACGGTCTTTCATGGCATTGTTCCTGGCAAGTCAGCCTATCCCATGGGAAGAATTTCCCTTGAGGTGGCCTTTGGCTCAGAGGATAACTGGCGTTCTGAGTTCCTGACCTTTGAGGTGGTTAAGCTTAAAAGCCCATACCACGCCTTATTCGGCCGGCCGGCTTATGCGCGTTTCATGGCACGGCCGTGTTATGTTTACCTGAAGATGAAGATGCCAGGACCAAGGGGAACCATCACAGTGGAAGGCAATCATAAGATTGCACTCGAGTGCGTGGAAGGAGACGCAGCTTATGCCGAGACGGCTTGCGCTGCGGAGGAATTGCGGTATTATAAGGACAATGTTGACCCATCTAACGGGACATCCCTGAAGAAGCCCACCATGGAGTCAGACCCTCTGCTCAAGTTTAAGTCAGCCAGAGACACAAAGCAAGTTGATTTCACCCCAGGCAATTCTTCTGAGCAGTTCACCATCAGGGCAAATATGGATCCCAAATAGGAAAGCGTGCTCATCGAGTTCATCCGTGAGAACCGGGACATCTTCGCATGGAAACCTTCTGACATGCCAGGTGTACCGAGAGAACCCGCTGAGCACTCCCTTAATGTGGATCCCAAGTTTAAGCCAGTTCGCCAGTATCTCCGTCGCTTTAATGAGGAAAGGCGGAAAGCTATTGGTGAAGAAGTGGCCCAGCTCCTAGCTGCCGGGTTCATCGTCGAAGTCTTCCACCCGGAATGGCTAGCTAACCCAGTGCTTGTTCTAAAGAAAAATGGGACTTGGCGGATGTGTGTTGATTACACAGATCTGAATAAGGCTTGTCCTAGTGACCCCTTTGCCTTGCCCCATATTGACCAGATCATCGATGCTACGGCTGGTTGTGAGAGTTTATGCTTTCTGGATGCTTACTCGGGCTATCATCAGATCAAAATGAAGCTGGAAGACCAGGAGAAGACGGCTTTCATCACACCCTTTGGGGCCTTCTGTTATACAACCATGCCGTTTGGTCTGAAGTGTGCGCAGGCGACTTACCAGCGTTGTGTGCAAAGCTGCTTTCATAAACAGATAGGACGGAACGTTCATGCTTATGTTGATGATATTGTGGTTAAGTCTCGGAAGAAGGAAACCTTGTTGGAGGATCTCAAGGAAACGTTTGACAATCTCCGCATCTACCAGATGAAGCTTAACCCGGAGAAGTGTGTTTTTGGTGTCCCTGCAGGAAAACTTCTAGGATTTCTTGTTTCCGAGCGTGGCATTAAAGCTAACCCAGAAAAGATCAAAGCTATCACGACCCTGGCTAAGCCGGCCAATCTGAATGCCGTGCAGAAGCTGGCTGGGTGGGTTGCGGCACTGAGTCGGTTCATAAGCCGGCTTAGAGAGAAGGCAATTCTGTTGTACTAATTGCTTAAGAAGTCAGATAACTTTGTATGGAGTGCTGCTGCAGATTAGGCTTTTGAGTCCCTCAAGAAGCAGCTGTCTGAGCCGCCGGTCCTTTCCGCCCCTCGCGAGAAGGAGCCAATGTTACTGTATATTGCTACCAATTACAAGGCTGTAAGTGTGGCAGTTGTTGTCGAGCGCAAGGAGGATGGCAAGGAATATCCAATTTAGCACCCTGTGTATTATATCAGTGAAGTGTTAACCGAGTCCAAGCAGCGATATCCACATTGGCAGAAACTGGTCTATGGAGTGTTTATGGCTAGCCGCAAGCTGAAGCATTACTTCCACGGACATCCAATCACTGTGGTCAGCTCATCACCTCTTGGGGATATAATCCAGAACCGGGAGGCGACAGGCCGGGTTGCTAAGTGGGCCATCGAGCTTGGTCCGCATCATCTCAAATACGTGCCCCGCACAGCAATCAAGTCTCAGGCATTGGTGGATTTCATTAATGATTGGACAGAGTTGCAGGCTCCCGAAGAGAAGCCCGACACAACATACTGGTCCATACACTTTGACGGCTCAAGGCAGCTTGAAGGCTCGGGGGCTGGAGTTGTGATTACTTCCCCCCGAGGAGTTAAGTTCTGTTATGTTTTGAGACTCATGTTTCCTTGTACTAACAATGCAGCAGAATATGAGGCCTTGCTTGGGCTTTGGATGGCCAAGGAGATGAACCTGAGCCGGGTCAGGTGTTTGGGCGACTCAGACTTGGTGGCCCAGCAGGTTTCTGGTACATGGGATTCCAAGGATCCCCTTATGGCGGCTTATCGGCATGCGGTCACAAATATTGCTGGACACTTCAAAGGTTATCAAGTTGACCATATTGATCGCCGGCAGAACGAGGCGGCAGATGCACTCTCTCGCTTGGGTTCTCAGCACAAGCCAGTGCCACCCAATGTGTTCCTGGACGTCTTGCGCAACCCGTCTGTCAAGTTACCAACAGAGGAGGACTTGGCTATTCCTGACCCAGAGGCGGCTCTAGTGGCTGCTATCCACACTATACCTTATTGGACCGTCCCCTACTTGGCTTATCTAAGCCGGGGTGAACTGCCAACATAGGAAATCCTTGCTCGAAAGATCATCAGACGATCCAAGTCTATGACTATCGTCAATGGTGAGTTGCACCGACGAAGCGTCACTGGTGTTTTTCAGCGTTGTGTTTCACCTGAAGAAGGCCGTGCAATTCTCAATGAGATTCATTCTGGTGACTGTGGGCACCATGCCGGCTCAAGATCACTGGTCGCGAAGGCTTTCCGGCACGGGTTTTACTGGCTCACAGCTCATGCTGACGCAGAGGACATTGTCCGCAAGTGTGATGGTTGCCAGAAATATGCTCGCCAGGCCCATGTGCCGGCTCAAGAGTTGAGGATGATCCTGATTACTTGGCCTTTTGTGGTCTCGGGGCTTGACATGGTGGGGCCCTTCAAATGTTCGAAGAACAAGCATACTCACCTATTGGTCACAGTGGATAAATTTACAAAGTGGGTGGAAGCAGAGCCGGTCAGCTACTGCGATGTGGCTACATCTGTCAAGTTTCTGAAAAAGCGGATATTCTGATTTGGCTACCCACATAGTATCATTACAGACAATGGAACCAATATTTCCAAGGGAGTCATGGAACTGTTCTATCAACAGGAGCACATCCGGCTTGATCTAGCATCGGTTGCGCATCCTCAGTCCAACGGATAGGCAGAAAGGGTCAATCAGGAATTGCTGTGTGGTATCAAACCCCGGCTCATGGTGCCTTTGCAGCGCACACTGGGTTGCTGGGAAGAAGAATTGCCTTCGGTGCTTTGGAGCATACAGACTACTCCCAGCAGATCAACAGGCTATACGCCGTTTTTTCTAGTCTATGGTGCAGAAGCTGTACTTCCAAGTGACATTCATCATGATTCCCCTCGAGTGGCGGCTTATGTGGAATCAGACAATGAGTAGGCTCGCCAAGACGCTCTTGATGCTCTGGAAGAGGAACGCGAACTTGCTGCGTCCAGATCCGCGATTTATCAATAAGACCTACGTCGCTATCACGGCCGTAGAGTTCGAAGCCGCACTTTTCAGGAAGGTGACTTGGTGCTCTGTCTGATACAAGACCAGACAGGCATGCATAAGCTTTCGCCACCTTGGGAAGGGCCCTTTGTGGTCAGCAAGAATCTCAACAACGGGTCATATTACCTGATTGATATACGGGAGGCAGATAAGTCACGTACCTCTGAGGAGGAAACAAGCCGGCCCTGGAACATTGCCCAGCTCCGGCCATACTACACCTAAGTCATCGACTAGGTCATATCTTTGTACATACCTTTTATCATGTATATACCTGTTTTCGATCAAATAAAATAACAACCAGCAACACTGTGTAAAGGTGTTGTTTTGCCACAAAATTTGTGTGCTGGATCTTTATTTGTTGATCTTGGTTACTTGGGGGCTTCCAACTCAATTGAGTTTAGCTTACAAAACCCTTTAACCCGGCGAGATGCCACAAAGTTGGTTAAACCTGCCTATTAGCAAGATGCTACTCCCTAAAAAACGACCCGGCATACGTCTGATGAGTCAATCACATAGGTGACCCTGAATTCGTCAGAGTTAAAACGTTCGTTTGGTTGTGTGAGAGCCGGCTTTCAGACAGCGAGGACAAACCAACAGGCCAAAGTGCCAGCTTCATGAAAGCATATTCCGGCTTGCGCTTTATGAGCCGGCCGTCTCAAGTTGCGTTTAGCAACCGGCTTGTTACGATTAAGTTCTTTTTGTTGCACTCATCTCATCTCTGCATACATGCATACATCCATGCATAGCATTTACTTTAGTTCACTTTGATATTCTTGATTCATTGCAAACAGTAACAAAGATTACTCGTTTATGTGATTTCATCTGTAACCATTATATGCAATTGTTATTGTTTCAGCAGAATCACTCTATTGCAAAACCGGCTCTCGAAGCCCAGAAGAGGATTTACTGAAGCAAGGCATCCATAGTATTGGTACAGGCAATAAACAAGCTCAGTACACGATGTCACTGGTATCAGCACCAAGTGTTTCATACTACCCTATTACAAGCCGCCCATCAACTGCGGCCACGACACAGATTTTTACAAAGTTCGGCCTACAAAAGGATAAGCCGGCGTTTATGTCGCCGGGTCAGAGCTGGCGCCAGCGCCCGATGAAGCGCCATGTCCCGGCTCTTCGCGGCCGTCGTCATCCTCCGCCTCTTGACTTGACTCATCGGTCGACAATTGAATTGAGCGCAACGCTTCAAATAGGGCATCAGCGGATATCAGGGAGGAAGGGTCGACTTCAGGAGCAAAGGATGGCTTACGCATACGGGTTAGGGCCACCGGCTCATGGTTAGGCGGCTCTATCCGCTCATTCTCCTTCGAGTAGGGCGCCTGGTACTTGGTCAGATCGGCCTCTTCTGCGATCGTGGTGGCTGCAACCTGGGTTTCTTTGATGCAGCGTTGGAAGTCTTTCTTGGTAAACGGCGAGTCGTCCACGTTGAACTCTGGGTACCCTCCCACTATCTGAGCTGGGTCAAGTTCTGGCACATATGCTTTGGCTCGCGCAAGCGCTGTCAGGGCACCAATGCGGCAAGCCGCCCTTTTCCAATCATTGAACCACCTGGGCACGACTGACAGTTCTTTCAATGTGTCAGCAATCATCTGTGGCAGCGCCTTGGTGTTCTTTGCGGCCATTATGCAACGACAGCCGCCTATGTACAGTTGTTCTACAAGGGTGTACACCGCCTTCAATTTCACCACTGGTTGCTGCACAAGAGTTTGATTCTTCCGACCTGCAAAACTAGGTATACACGATTAGCAAAGCCGGCTTAGCATATTTAAGTCGGAACAGTTGGTGCATGGTGGTCTGTTTTGCTTACCGAAGATGGCCCGGCACATGGCGGTGATTTGGCCTTTTAGAGTCGCCAGTTCTTGAGTTACCGGCTCAAGTTTGGCTTCGGCCTCTTCAGCTCGCGTGGCTTGGTGCGGCTCTTGCGGCCTCCGTCTCTTGCAAAGTGTTCATCACAATGACCAAAGACTTATTGGCTTCAGCAGCGACTTCTTCAGCTTCTTTGCGCAATTTTTTTCTCTTTCCTTGCTTCCTTTCGGAAGCAGGAAGCCTGGGCCTCTACTTAATCCAGCATTGCCTGCAGGGCAGTCTGTTATACATCATATACGCATGACCCGAGCTGCCCTAAAGTACAACTCGGCACATGGGGTCTACATGCTTTCGAGCTTAAAACAAACAGCAAGGCAAGTTCCATGCAGCTGCAGGCACTATACATGGCACTTGGGGGCTAATGCATATATTGATCTATTCTGCTAACTTATGAAGACCCGCCCATCATGAATGGTGAGCCGGCCTTTGGGGTCACCGATTGAAGTTATGCGTACAAGTTAAATTTTGAAGTCCCGGGTCATCATTTCATAATGACCCGGCCCTTGGGGGCTACATATATATATGGTTCATAAGAGGGTGCAACTTACCTCATATTTCCTCTTCAGTGAGGTTATCATAGCAATTTCTGTGTCCCATCTTTCAGACAGCCGGGTCAGCACAGCTTGGTGTAAGGAGCTGGCGTGTTGATCTTCAAAAGCAGAAAATTCAAGAGCCGTCTTCCCCTTATCCTTCGGGGCCGGCTCAGGCTTGGCAGGAACCTTGGCAAGAGCGGTGGAGGCTTATGGTACAGTAGTTTACCGCTCACTCATCACCACTTCTTCTTGAGCCGGCGCCTTGGGCTGCTCTTCAAGCTGCTCCTCAGTTGGATTCTCTCTCTCCTGAAGAGCAGGAGAGGGAGCGCGAGCCGGGCTCGCGATGTCTTGAGGTGGCGGGCTCTTCTAGAATGCCGGCTTGTCCTGGGTGACCAAGGTGGCCTCCTCTTCTTGAGGGCCTGTTTGAATGACCGAGTCAGATGACCCGGCAGCGGCTTTCTTCTTAATGGCCTTGGCGCTGTACAAGGGACAAGGAGTTATTCATTTAAAGGAAGAGGAATAAGATACTACTATCACAGGAATAATTACTTACCCAGGGTTGATGTTTAAAGCCGGCGCCTGAGTAGCGCTTGACTCGCCCGAGGAGGGTGGCGTCTGATATGCCGAGTCATTTAAATGTCACTACTGGAATCAGGGACTTTGCCATCTGCCAGCTCTTTGCCGTCTGCTGGCAGATGGCAAAGAGGATATTTGCCGTCTGCTTTTACAAAGCAGACGGCAAAGAACATGCTGATGGCAAAGAGGCTCTTTGCCATCTGCACTTCTTTGCCGTCTGCTGGCAGACGGCAAAGACCAAAGTGGGGCCCACGGGGTATTGCGTTGGCTAGGTCACACGGGCCACTTCTTTGCCGTCTGCCAGCAGACGGCAAAGAGGTGAGGGGGCCCCCACAGTGTAACGGCGGGGACGGGCTAACGGTCACCGTCTTTGCCGTCTGCCAGCAGACGGCAAAGAGGGGGGCTTAATTTTCGCCCCCCGCGCCCAAACCCCCTCTCTCTCTCTCACATCTCTCTCTCTCTCTGTCTCTGCGCGCCGCCGCCGCCCCCTCCCCGCCGACCCCCTCCTCCCCGCCGACCCCCGCCGCCCCCTCCTCCCCGCCGCCGCCCCCTCCCCTCCTCCACAGCGCCGCCGCCGCCCCCTCCCCTCCTCCACAGTGCCGCCGCCGCCCCCTTCCCTCCTCCACAGCGCCGCCGCCGCCCCCTCCCCGCCGACCCCCTCCTCCCCGCCGACCCCCTCCTCCCCGCCGACCGCCGCCGCCACCCTCCTCCCCGCCGACCGCCGCCGCCCCCCTCCTCCCCAGCGCCGCCGCCTCGACCACCCTCCGGTGAGCTCCACCATTCCCCCCCTTTTTTGTTTTTTTCCTGTTTTTTTTTCTGTTTTTATTAGTTCATTTAGTTAGTTTATATTAGTTAGTTATTAGTTCATATTAATTAGTTTTTATTAGGTAGAAAAAACTTAGATAGAAAAGAAGAAAATAAAAAACCTAGAAGAAAAAAAAGAAGAAAAGAAGAAGAAAAAAAAGGAAAAAGAAAAAGAAAAAGAACAAAAAATAATAAGAAGAAGAAACAGAAGAAGAGGAGGAGGAGAAGAAAAAAGAAGAAGAAGAAGAAGAAAAAAAGAGGAGAGGAGGAGAAGAAGAAGAGGAAAAAAGGAAAGGAAGAAGAAGAAGAGGAGGAGGAGGAGAAGAAAAAATAAGAAGAGGAAGAAGAAGAAGAAAAAAGAGGAGAGGAGGAGAAGAAGAAGAGGAAAAAGGAAAGGAGGAAGAAGAAGAAGAAGAAGGAAAAAAAGGAAGAAAAGGAAGAAAAGAAAGAAGAGGAAGAAGAGGAAGAAGAAGAAAAGAAAAAAAGAGGAAAAACCCCGACCCCGACACGGCACCTCGACCCCGACCCCAACCCGACAACGACCCGACACCCCGACCCCGACACCCCGACCTCGATCCCGACCCCGACACGGCACCCCGACCCCGACCCGACACCCCGACACCGACACGGCACCCCGACCCCGACACGACACCCCGACCCCGACACCCCGACACCCCTAACACCCCGACACCACGACACCCAGACACGACACTCCGACACCGACACGACACCCCGACCCCGACACCCCGACACCCCTGACACCCCGACACCACGACACCCAGACACGACACCCCCCGACACCCCGACCCCGACACGACACCCCGACACCACGACACCCCAACACCACGCCACCCAGACACGACAGCCCTGACCCCCGACACCTCTTCGGCCTCCTGTTGACCGAAAAGGTGCTCTTCGGCCTTCCAGAGGCCGACGGGGTCATATATTTGTGAATTATGAGTTAGGAAGTATATTTCCCGATTTTGTTAAGAAAAACATCATATATATTTGTGTTGATCGGGTGGATTTAAATGTGCAGTTCTTTCGGGGCTACGAGGGTCTGGTATTCGACGACCTCCCCGTGCGTTCGACGAGCTCCGCCCCTGCGTTCGTGGGTGAGCACAAATGACATCTCCTCCTCCCCCCTTCATTTGCTCTGTTCCGGTCTTCGTGCCGATGAAACTTGCTAGCTATAGGTGTCAATCATCAGTATGCGTGACCACTATGCGTCTCCCGTTCGAAAGGGTTACATCTATAAATATGCATGCATTTGCATATTTATAACCGTGATTCTTTCGAATTGTCCAACGTTATCCATGGACAGCCCGAGTATGTGTAGATTGGGTTCGTTTTCCCATATGCTCTGCTCCGGATCCGATGCAGAATTTCGTCAGTGCCTCCCTGTTGTTCTCCGGGTACACATCCTCTCTGCTTATTGCCGAGACGTGTATCAGGAGAACAGCGGGGAGGTGCTGCCGAAATTTTGCGTCGGATCCGGAGCAGAGCATGGGAAAACGAACCCAATCTACACATACTCGGGCGTGATTAGGACCTATCTTTACCTACTAGCGTCTAGGTTGCATGGACGTAATAAAACTGACAAACTCTATTAACTGATGAATATGGTTTGCTGAATTATGTATATATTTCTTGTGTGTCCAATAGCTAGGCAAGATGAGTGATCGTGCGTGGATGTACACCGGTCACACTAGTCAGAAAGACATGACCCATGAATGGCTAAGAAAAACCAAGGGGTTTGTGAGAGCCGCATTTGCAAATGGACAGGAAACAAACTGGTGCCCCTGTGTCGACTGCGACAACTTTCATAAGAAGTCCGAGTTTGAAATGATCAAACACCTGCAGAAGTTGGGTTTTACGCCTGATTATACGGTCTGGACATTTCATGGTGAGTCTGCCCAACGTGCCAGAGCTGAGGAGGGCCGTCGTCGCACCGACGAGCATGGTACCGGGATGGAAGACATGGTGGAAGACTTTGATGATGCTCGGGATTCGGACGATGAGATGGAGGAATCTGCAAAGGCCTTCAATGATATGTTGGAGTCTTCAAAACGTCCTCTCCACGAGCACACTGAGCTTTGTCAGCTGGATGCCATCGCACAAGTAATGGCTCTGAAGGCTCAATTCAACTTGGGCAGAGAATGCTACGACGCGATGATGACACTATTTGGACGCTTTCTACCCAAAGGCCATGTAATGCCTGCAAACCTGTACCAGTCGGACAAAATCCTCCGTGCACTTAAGATGCCCTATGAGAAGATAGATGCCTGTGAGAAAGGATGTGCCTTATTTAGGCTTGAGTATGCGGACTTGAAGTATTGTCCCGTTTGCCAGTCTTCCAGGTATGTTGAGGTAGACAACGGTATGGGTGAGAAGAGTCAGACAAAAATCCCAGTTAATGTTCTTCAGTATATGCCAATCATACCAAGACTTCAACGTCTTTTCATGGTCGAAGAGACGGCCAGACAGATGACATGGCACAAATTGGGCAAAAGAACCGAACTAGATGCAGATGGGGAGCCGATGTTGGTACACACATCGGACGCTTTTGCGTGGAAGCGCTTCGATGCAATACATCATGCTAAAGCGGCAGATCCAAGGCATCCTCGAATCGCCATAAGCACGGATGTGTTCAATGTGTTTGGTATTATGGCAGCTCAATACAGTTGTTGGCCTGTATTTGTCATTCCACTCAATCTCCCCCCCGGACAGATTATGCAAAGAAAGAACATTTTCCTGACGTTGATAATTCCGGGGCCCAACTATCCGGGGAAGAATATGAATGTGTACATGCAGCCGCTTAAGGATGAACTGCAAGAAGCTTGGGATAATGGGATCAAGACATACGACGCCGCTACAAAAAAAAACTTCCTAATGCGTGCGTGGTACATGTACTCGATGCATGACTTGCCGGCGTATGCGCTATTCGTTGGCTGGGGTGTGCATGGAAGGTTCCCGTGCCCCACATGCAAGGCAGCTCTTGAGTTTCGTCGGCTGCAGGCGGGTGGCAAGTTTTCTTGCTTCGACATGCATAGACAGTTCCTGGATCCTCGCCATAAGTTCAGAAAAGACAAGAAGAACTTCATCAAAGGTAGAGTTGTCAAAAACTCTGGACCACCTGCGTTGACAGGCCAACAGACCCTGGATCAGTTCAACTCTCTCGAGCCGGATCCGGAGCGTCCAGGGTATTTCAAGGGGTATAATTCCGAACACGCCTGGACTCACAAGACATGCTTGTGGGATCTGCCTTACTTCAAAGACCTCCTTTGCCCACACAACATCGACGTGATGCACACTGAAAAGAATGTCGGCGAGGCCCTCTTTGGTACATTGTTCGGCATAGAGGGGAAAACAAAGGATAATCCTAAGGCTAGAGTTGATCAGGAGGCTCTATGTGATAGACCGCTACAAAATATGCGACAACTGAAAGGAAATCAGAACTGGACGAAGCCAAAGGCATGGTTCAATCTTGGAAGGCCAGCTATGAGGGAAATTATCTTGTGGGTGAAAAAGGAGTTGATGTTCCCCGATGGGTATGCAGCGAATCTAAAGAGGGGAGCGAGCCTTGAAAAATTGAAAATATTTGGTCTCAAGAGTCATGATTGGCACATATGGCTTGAGCGGGTAATGCCGGTGATGTTGCGTGGCTTTATCCCTGAGGATGAATGGCTAGTACTGGCAGAGCTGAGCTATTTCTTCCGTGTTCTTTGTGCAAAAGAACTATCGCCTGGCTTGCTAGAAGAACTGGAAGAGTTGGCGCCGGAGTTGATCTGCAAGTTAGAGAAGATCTTTACACCGGGCTTCTTTAATCCAATGCAGCATTTGATTTTGCATCTCCCGACCGAGGCACGATTGGGGGGGCCCGTGCAGAATCGTTGGTGCTTCGCAACTGAGAGGATGCAGAAGACGCTTCGAGAAAAATGTAAAAATAAACGTCGAATTGAAGCATCGATGGCCGAGGCATTCATTACTGAGGAGGCGGCAAACTTCGTGACAGCACACTACGAAGCCAAAAATCGTCATTTGCATAATCCGAAGCCTCGGTACAATGCTGGCGACCCTAAAAAGGGTGGATCCAACCTCAGCCTATTCAAAGGGAAGCTCGCACCAGCCGGTGCTTATACTTCCTTATCGCTGGATGTCGACGAATGGCGGACCATTACGTTGTATATCTTGAACAACCTAACAGAAGTGCGGCCGTACATCGAGTAAGTTCTCGGTACATTGTTTCGCAACCTCTAATTCCTTTGAACTGCTCTTATTCCCGGATATTTGATACAGTCGATACGTCGCCAAATTCTCGTATGGAGCGGTGATCCAAAAGGATTCCGTCGAAGAGTATGAGCTTCTGGCAATGCATGGAGGCAGCTATCCCGGTTTCATCTCTTGGTTCAAACAAACGGTAATTTCCATTAGACCATTTCATTTCTTCGTCTAATTTCCGGCTAATGCAACAATCCTTTCGTATTAAACTTGTAGGCTAGTTCAGAGTCTATGGACGCCGAATTGAGACAAGTCGCTAATGGTTTTGACTATAAGGTCCGTTCATTTGACAAATACGACATCAACGGGTATCGCTTTCGTACCTATGGCAAAGAGCTATCTATGGCCGACCGAAAGTCTACAAATTGTTGTGTCTCTGCTATCGGCGAAGGAGGTACCGAGTATTATGGAAGAGTTGAAGCAATTTATGAACTTCTATTCTATGGTGCAAACCCACCGAAAGTCGTAGTCTTCAAATGTTATTGGTTCCAGCCGAAGGAGACTAGAAGGACTCATGAACATCTAGGGCTAGTCGAAATCAAACAAAGCACCCATTTGGATGTTCCCGATGTCTATATTACGGCTCAACAGGCAACCCAAGTTTTCTATCTACCGTGGGCCTGCCAAAGTGATCCAAATCTCAAAGGTTGGGATGTCGTTTATGAAGTGCCGCCACATGTTAGACCACCTCCCCCCAATGAAGAGGATTATGAACCTCACATTAACCCAGACACATGTGAAGGAGAATTCTTCCAAGAAACACGTCTTTCCAAAAAACGTTTCAAGAACCGCTCTACTTCACCTCAGAACATTGAAGTAGACAGCGGCAGTGAATCCGAGCCTGAACCGGAACAAGAAGAGCCGGAACAAGAAGAGGTTACTGCTGCGGATGACCTGTCAATGCTTGACCGATTACGTACAGGAGGCCTTCCACATGTTGATGCATTTATTGATGATGATGATGAGCACGTCATTACTGATAGTGATGATGATGATGCATTTATTGACCCCGAAGCATATATAGACGATGATGATGCATTTATTAATGATGACGATGAAGATTAATATTATAGTTCATGTCAGGTATTCAATTATTATTATGTACATATATATTATTAATTGGTTCATGTTAGGTATTCAATTTTTTATTATGTTCATGATGATGATACACTTAAATTAT